>CM077304.1:221506421-222902538 GCA_039655065.1 Glossophaga mutica
AGGTCCTTTAAAAAACATTTTCAAAGTGTCTTATGTTCCTACTTTCTAGTTTACATTTTCTCCAGTCCTGACTCAGACTTCAGTCCCCACTCACTCGAGCCCCCTCCGTGCGTGGTGACCTGAGAGAGCCCCTTCCACCTGTGTGGTCCTGCGCCATAAACAGTCCTCCAGTACTAGCAGTGACCTGGCCTCTCGATTCTAATATTAGAATTTCAATTAAATGACTAGGTTTTTTTTAAAATTTTATGGTAGTCTAACTCTTAGTGACATAAATCACAGACACAATTTATTAACTTTCCTGCACACAAATTCTGAGTCTGTAGCCATTTAGTAAGTGAACCTGCACCCAAAGCAAGAAATGCAAGTGCTAAAACTGTGCAACTGAAAGTGGCAGGAGTAATGCCGAGGTGAAGCGGACCGTCCCACGGCCACGCCTCTGGGAGAGCCCTGGCCCCGCCCTCGCCCCCCTGGTTCTCGGGAGTTCTGCCTCTGCCGTGGTGTTACCGCCACCCACACAGCGGTTCCCCATTTCCCTTCTTCAGAGATAAACTTGACATCTTAGAGTTTCTGGAACTTACAATTTTTGAAAGTGCTAAACTTGATGGGGAAAAAAGTGACCTGCCTAGCATCTCCTGCTGATTGAATGCTTTTTATTTAATCCTATGTTACATCACTACCTTAACGATCCTTCCAGCTACGTATCTTAAAAGATGTGATGGAGAAGTTATCCGCTGGTGTTTTCAGGTACGCCGAGTTTCCCAACCATTGTTTTTATTTCTCTATGCTCAAGGAGATAGGCTGGCATTTCTATTTCCGTTTCAGCTTCCACAGCACACTACTGCCTGCATATTTGATTGTTCTGTTTAAATAGCTGCTCCTTAGTATTCTGGCAGTTCACGGTGCGATACACCAGGAAGTGATCTCTAAGGCGGAAGTGGCAGCGCTGCTCCCCTCCCTCGGGTCCGCACTGCCCCTCCTTTCCCTGCCCGGCAACCGAAGGCAGCCCACGGCGGGAGAAGGGGGAGGAGTACCATGCTTGGATATGTTCATCAAAAAAGAGGGCGTGGGTCAAGCAGGTGTTCCCCCCGCTCAAAATTTAACCATTTTTAACAGCAGACATACTAATGGACAAGTTTGTACTGTTTAAAGTAAAACAATTGGCCATGGCTGGTGTGGCTCAGTGGATTGAGGGCCGGCCTGCGAACCAAAGGATTCACAGGTTCGATTCCCAGTCAGGGCACAGGCCTGGGTTGCGGGCCAGGTCCCCAGTAGGGGGCGTGGGAGAGGCAACCACACACTGATGTTTCCCTCCCTCTCTTTCTCCGTTTCCCCTCTCTCTAAAAATAAAATATTAAAAAAAATAAACCATTGATGTAGACCTACCATTCTCTGTGCTCTACTCATCAGATCATTTCATTCTCCCTCAGGCCGCGTTTGGAGGAACCCATTCCACTACATGAGGCGAAAGTTTCCATGGAAGTTGTTCAGAAAAATCAAGGAAGAAAAAAGCAAGTTGTTCAATTTTAATTTTGTTCTTTCCCAGACCTCAGTTGGATAAACCCATCCCAGCATTCGAAGCCAGTTTCCTTGGAAATTGCTCAGAAAAGTCAAAGAAGATAAAAAGCAAGTGTTCCATCTTTAGGCATGTTTCCCTGCTGGCTGAGACAAGATGCTGTTATTTCAAAGATTTCAAAAGTATTTGAAAATTCCTGGACAAACGGCCAAGACCAGTCTACAAGTGTCACCTAGAGCACAGGCGGCACACACAAGGCCCGCGGCCGCGCCTGCGCCTCGTTCTGTCCCGCCCGGCAGCCCGTTTCACGGCAGCCGGTTTCCACCCGGCGGCGGCGGCGGCGGCGGCGGCGCCGAGCTCTGGCCTAACTGTTGCGGAGCAGTTACGTTTCCACGGTCGCAAAGCTACATTCGGCCCAGCCGCGAGGCTGCTGTGGCCCGGGGTGGAAATGAGTTTGCCGCCCTGACCTGAAGGGAGTATCTGGAAGCATTGTTCACTCCCGCTTTTATATATTTGCCTCCGTCACAAAATTCGTTCCATGAGGAAAACTTCCAGCAAACGCCGTGCTCCCCTATCGATAAAGCCGTTAGTCTTTGGTATGTCAAAATAACCTGTGTCAACTCTGTTCTCAACACCTTCCTTCCGCAGCAACCGGGTGCTGTCGCCCCTTCGTGGTAAATGTGTGAATCTCCAAGGATCTAGCCCACAGACACTGGAAATGTTTTTCAGGTGTTCCTTTACTCCAGGGGTTCCTCAGCAGCCAGCAGGAGCGTGGCGGCGGCGCGCGGGGCGCCGCGGCGCGGTCCCGGTGGCGCCTGTCTGGGTTTGAGGACCCGCAGGCCCTCGCTAGCTCCGCTTGCCTGTGCCCCCTGAGGTTTCCTTTTCAACCAGGCGCCGAGCACGGCCCGTCGCACCCCTACAGAGGCGTGCGGCCCCCTCCCCTGGCCCGCGGCTTCCGGGCTACTTGGCACCCGGGACCCGACGACGGCCAAGGGGACGTCCCGTTAGCAGCGTCAGGGCGGGGTCCCGGCACGCTCGGGCCCCGGAGCAGCCCACGCGGCGCACGCGCATGCGCGGGGGGAAGGGCCTGGCAGGCGTCCCGCGGCGCAGGCGCGGCGCCACAGGAGGCGGGGACGGGGCGGGGTCGGCGCGCGCGGGAAGCGGCTCTGAGGTTCTCCCAAGCTCCGCCGCTGTCGCCGCCGCCGTCGCCGCGCGTCATGGCGTTTTCGGTGCCCGGCTACTCGCCCAGTTTCAAAAAGCCGCCCGAGACCTTGCGGCTGAGACGGAAAAGGGTCCGGAGCCTTGGGGCCGACCTCTCTGCCGGGGAGCGGCCGGAGCCCGAGCCCCGCCGCGCTGCCCTGGCGGCCGGGCTGCCCCTGCGCCCCTTCCCGGCGGCGGCGGCGGGCAGAGGCGGCGGCGGCCCGGGTCCTGCCGGGAGGAACCCCTTCGCCCGCCTGGACAACCGGCCGCGGGCCGCTGCGGAGTGCCACGACGAGTCGTCCCGCGGCCCGCAGCAGACGCCGGCCCCGGTGAGTGTGGGCGTCCGCGAGCGAGGGCTGCGCGCTGGAGACTGGGAAGGCAGCGGTCGTGTTCGAGGAGGGAGACGGGCGCGGGGCCGGGCCGGTGTGTGCGGGGCGCGGCGCTGCGCGAGGGCCCGGTGTTGGAGTGTGGCGAGCAGCCCCCCCCTCCACTCCGGGTGGCCGCTGCGTCCGGGCGGATGGCGAGGATGCAGGTTCCCTGGAGGTGCGGACAGCAGTGTTCGGCGCGCAGATGCCCTCGGTGACCTGCAGCTCAACCCCCGTGGTTCATTTGGGTGCGCGGCGCACCGGCGCTTGTACCGCGGAGGGACTCGTCCGCCCTGCGAGGCTGAGCGCGGACTCCGAGCTAACGAACCCCAGGATTTACAGAGGTCACGTCTGTAACCTCAGTTTTCAGATTCTAATCAAGAAAATGATTTGCTCGGGGAAGAGAAAGGTCATGAAGGAACAGCCCTTGCCGAATTCATCCAGGTAATACTTGTTAAATGTCATGAGAGTGTACCTTCCTGTAACATAGACACAGGTGTCGTTGAGAGCCCAAGCGAGCCGTCCTGAGCGTAACCGGCTGGGGGTCTCCCGGGGGCAATGACCGGCGGCAGGCCAGTCGGTTCGCAGCGGTCCCCCTTGACCCGGGGGGGGGGTGTGTGTGGGGGTGTGTGTGTGTGTGGGTGTGTGTGTGGGTGTGTGTGTGTGTGTGTGTGTGTTGCCACCTGAAAAAATACCTCCAGGGACAGCTTAGCCCTGGTTTCAGAGTCTTTGTGGCTTAAGGGGTGTTTTCAAAATACTTGGGATATTTACTCATCAGTAGTAGTTTATGTTTCTTTAATTACAATGATGAAAATAGCCCATGCCTCTTGTAACTCAACGGCACAGAGTAAGCTGAACTGTTTACCCTGAGCGTGAAATGGGTCTCCACCACCGCCTCCTCATTCCCTCTTCCCAGAGGCAACCGCGGGGAGCAGTCCAGTGTAGCTCGCTTTCCGGACCTTTCATGGTGTGTGGTACATTTTTGGTTTCTTACTGCACATGTTCTAAAATTTTGACATTTCAATGATCGTGTGCATATTACTTAATAAATACGTAGGTGGGAGTTTTGTTCCTTGGTACTCCACTAATGTTTGTGTTGGTTCTCTACAAGACTTCCCGTGGAACATTCTCGGAATCCGACACTCCACCCTCAGAGAGCACAGAGCTACCTGCGGACTGGAGTATTAAAACTCGACTCCTCTTCACCTCTTCTCACCCCTTCGCCTGGGCGGACCACTTCAAAGCCCAGGAAGAGGCCGAAGGCGTTGCCCGGCACTGCCGAGCAGCGGGCATCACCCTGCCTCCCAGCATGCAGGTCACGGTCGTTCTCGCCCGAGTGGCGGTGTGTTCCGGTAGCAAGTTCAGTGTGAAACTGACTTCTCTGCAAACTATCAGATGTATTTGTTTCCACTGAATTTTCCTCCTGACATTTAAAGGCACAAAAACGGGAATTTTGTATTTCCCAAATGATGCATTTATATAGTTTTTAATCAGGTTCAGTAACTCCCTGTTAAATTTAGAGACCTGTCCTGAGAAATAATGTTGCAGCAAGGCATAGTTTGAACTAAACCATTCTTTTGTAAGGTCTTTTGAGAAAGAAAATATAAGGAAAAGAAACGAAAGCTATTTTACTGGTTTTCTCTCCTAATGAACACTCTTGTTTAAAATACACTAACTCTTGCTACCTGGATGATGGTCTGTTGTAAATTTACTAGAGTTAATATGTTCTAGAGTATTTTTAGAGAGCAGCATTACTTTAAAGCTGCTTATTGACTCAAACTAGGATAAAAGGGATTACCTAAAAGAGATGTTGGTACATCTTTTGCAGTAAATCAATCAGGATGATCTTACATTCGAATCATCAGTTTTTACTGGCTACTTGTCAGGGCTGGGAGGGGCGGGGGGTTGAATGGTGTGTGAGCCAAGCACACCCACGCTGCCCTCCTGATGAAACAGACAGGTGTTGTCCTCAAGGGCGGTCAGGACGGGAATGTTCCGATCCGTGTGTGAGTGCAGACTGCAAACGCTGGCAAGAAAGGTTTTCCCAATGAAATGAAAAATAAACTACATTTTAGCCCCTCTAACACTTACTAACTCTTTCCTATAGGAAACAGTGAAAATAAATATTTGATGTATTCAGTGTCTTTGTAATGAAATGTTATGCTTCTAATGGGGAGAAACCTGTGCGATGCCTCTGGATTTCAGGATCCCAAACTTTGCACCGAGCTTCGCTGTGCCTTCCAGCAGAGCCTCGTCTACTGGCTGCACCCCGCCTTCCCCTGGCTGCCACTGTTCCCCCGCATCGGGGCTGACCGGAGAATGTCAGGAAAGACGAGCCCTTGGTCAGATGATGAAAGCCTGCAGCGCATTTTAATGAATGACTGGTAAGATCCCTAAAAACCCGTGCAACCCCGTAGTGAGTTTTCATTTCAGCAATGTTCGATCCTTATTTTATTTATTTTTGATGAGGAATGTTTACTCATAGAAGGATCTCCATGTGCTTCCGAATGATTTTATTGAAACTGTTAATAACCAACACTTAAATTATTTATTTTGCAGCTCTTATTTCACTCTTTGTGCAATTATGAAAAGTATTTAAATGTTTGATAAATACACATAAACATAAAAGTCTATAATATTCTCTGCAGAAGCTGCTCAGAAATATTTATCAACAAGTTATCAATTAAGTTTTATTAAAGAAAAGGTGGTTGTGCTTACGTGGAAAGCCCTGAGTATTTAGACGTTACTGGCGAGCCCCACCACCAGTCTTGGCTCTTCAGAAGCCACGTTGTCTGGGGTGGCAAAAGTAAAGCCACTGTCTTTAGTATTTGCCTTGCGTCAGAGTGTCCAACTGAGTTACACAGTGTTGCATTAGCTGTGGAAGTAAAGGGTTGATTACCTGAGAAATGCCTTTTCTTCGTAGGTCTGTGAGCTTCACTTCTCTGTATAATCTTCTGAAGGCAAGACTCTGCCCCTACTTTTACGTGTGCACCTACCAGTTCACTGTGCTCTTCCGTGCGGCAGGGCTGGCAGGGAACGGGGTGACCACGGCGCTCATGTCCCCCACCACCAGAGGCGTGAGAGAGGCCCTGAGAAATGAAGGTAGAGCTTGAGGGCGGCATAGGGACTCCACGCTGCACACCAGACACTTTCCTTGAAATCTCAAAGTACCCTCTATCGGTTGAAATGTCTTTTACTAGTTTACCTATGTTATTTTAAGGAATATCTTATTCCTTTCTGATTCTCGTTTTAGCTACTTAAGCTGTCCATTATACATAGCTTTAATCTGATAGGGTTCCCTTCACTGATCTCTAAACACATACTGGGTTGGAAAGTCCCTGTCTGAATATTCTCCTCTAGAAATTCCTTTATAGTACAAATCACCTACCCCTTTGTAATAATAATTTTCAGACTGGGTCAGTCCATGAATGGACCATGCGGTCTATTCAGTAGATTCAGTCGGCACTTACTGAAAAAATGAACCAGAGTAGGATTTATTTTATGAAAGAACACCACGTGTGGTGAGATGGTGGTGTTTGCTGAACCTCTTACTTCAAGGAGAAAGGGGTGTTGTGGGCTGCTAATGCAAAGTAATATTGAATGTATGCCCTGGCTGGCGTAGCTCAGTGGATTGAGCGCGGGCTGCGAATCAAAGAGTCGCAGGTTCGATTCCCAGTCAGGGCACATGCCTGGGTTGCAGGCCAGGCCCCTAGTGGGGGCCACGTGAGAGGCAACCACACACTGATGTTTCTCTCCCTCTCTTTCTCCCTCTCTTCCCCTCTCTAAAAATAAATAAATAAAAATCTTTAAAAAAAAAAAAAAGTAATATTGAATGTAAACTGCAATTGAAAAATAAAAAATAAAAGAAAGCTGGAAAGCTACTGCCTTAACTCGTTGAGCGTAAAGACACATTTCCGAACCTCACACTGTAAAAGGAGGGTGCGCCTGTCAGACTCTTTGAAATTACAGTGAGGAAAACTCAGTTACGTTTTTCTGTTCTCATGTAGGTATTGAATTTTCTCTGCCTTTAATAAAAGAAAGTGGCCAGGAGACGAAAGCATCTGGAACGAGCTTGGGACACGGGGAGTATGTGCTTAAAGTACCTACACCACCCGTGACGGAGCGGTGCCGCGCCCTTCTGCGGAGCGCACGGCTTCGTGACGTGGGAACGCTAACGGCAGTGATTTTCTAGGGAGCACGCAACCAGTGAGGAGGATGAAGAAGAAAGCTTTTCCTGGCTGGAAGAGATGGGTGTGCGAGATAAAATTAAGAAACCAGACATACTCTCTATCAAGCTGTATCCTTTCATTTGCTGTTAAGTAGAATTCATTTTTAGTGAATGAAGTTAGTGAGCAATGCAATTTTGACTGGCAGTTTTATTTGACTGTAATCTTAAATAATCTTAAGATCATATTAAAACTAATTCTCCCTCATGGCACTAAGTAACAAACCGCTAAGTACCAATAAACTGTGGATAGTTATGGCGCTACATTTTAAAAAGTGAAAATATTTCATTTTGGCTAAGTTTGTGAGGGGAACAGAACGTACTTTTGACCAAAAAGAAAGTTGTGTTAGTTGTCAGTTTCTAGCAAATCACCAGGTTATAGAAAAGTCGTGTTGATTTGAACAGATGCCTTGCCCTCGATGGCCGGGATTCGCAGTGAAGCCTGAGTCACAAGAGCATTTCCAGTTTGGAGCGGGGGAGGGGTCCCACTGATTCAGAAGCAAGGTAACTGCGTCTCCCGTTGGCGCAGGGTTTGTTTGCATTTGCAGTTTCCTTGATTGTTGTCTCCAGGCGCAAAGAGAAACATGAAGTACAAATGGATCATAGACCCGAGTCTGTCGTGTTGGTGAAAGGAGCAAACACCTTCATGTTGCTGAACTTTCTGATCAACTGTAAGGGTTTGATCGCTGCCTCGGGTCCACAGGCAGGACTTCCACCAACCCTCTTGTCCCCGATCGCCTTCCGAGGTGCCACAATGCAAATGCTCAAGGTGATAAAGGAGCGGGGCGCGGGGGCGGGGGGGGGGGAGCAGTTCTACGCTGACCCTCGTATCCTAGCTCCTTTTTTTAAAATAACTTTTTCAATTAAGGTTGACGTACAATGTTATGTTAGTTTCAGACGTACAACATAGTGATTAGACGTGTGTATGTCTCAGGAAGTGATCACCTCAGTAAGTCTGACAGTGCCCACGTGGTAGTGCATACCGTTGCTGACCGGGGTCCCCTTGCTGCCCTGCCCCTCCCCGGCACTTTGTAACTGGCCGTCCGCGTGTCCTGGTCCCTCCCATACGGCAGCCATCCGTCTGTGTTCTGTATCTGTGAGTTTGTTTCTGTTCTTCGTCCGTTCATTTTTCTTTTTTTTTTTAGGTTCCACGTGTAAGTTAAATCAGATGTATTTGTCTTTCTCTGTCTGAGTTCACTGAGCACGATGCCTTCCAGGTCCGTCCATGTTCTCGCAAGTGGCAGGCTCTCACTTCTTCGTGGCCGAGTGGATCCGCTGGGCGGGTGCACCACGTCTTCGCCCACTCGTCTTTCGATGGCCACGCAGGCGGCTCTGACATCCTGGCTCTTTCCAGTGTTGCAGTGAACAAAGGGATGCTCATGTCTTTTTGAATTAGTGTTTCGTGTTTCTTCTGATCAATACCCAGAAGTAGAATCACTGGGTCCTTCTTTGTTTCTTGTTACAGCCTTTGTTTTAAAGTCTGTTTTGCCTGATAAAGTATTACTACCCCAGCTTTTTTTTTTTTTTTAATTTTTATTTTTATTGTTGATCTTGTACAGTTTTCTGTCTTTTATTCTCAACCCCAGCTTTTTTAAATTTCCATTTGCATGAAATCTCTTTTTCTGTCCCTTTACGTTCGGTCTGTGCGAGTGTCCTTAGCTCTGAAGTGGCCCTTTGTAGGCAGCATGTGCGAGGGCCTTGAACTCTCACCGGTGCTGGCCTGTGTCTCTTCATTTATAGTTACTGCCATATTGTTCACGTTTTTTTATTTTTCTTCTTCTTAAAGGCCTTTAATATATCTTTCAATACTGGTGTGGTGATGATGAACTCCTTTAACTTGACGTTATCTGGGAAGCTCTTTATCTGCTCATCCATTTGAATGACAGCTCTGCTGGGTGGAGTCATCTTGGATGGAGGTCCCTGGTTTCCATCGCTTTGAATACTACTTCCCAGCCCCTTCTGGCCTGCAAAGTTTCTGTTAAGAAATCAGCAGACAGGCTTATGGGAACTCCCTTGCGGGGAGCCCCCTGCTTTCTGTTGCTGCTTTTAAGGTTCTCTCTTCATCTTTAACCTTTGGCATTTTAATCACAGTGTGTCTTGGTGTGGTCCTCTTTGGGTTCATTTTGCTTGGGACTCTCTGTGCCTCCTGGACTTGTGTGTCTTGCTCCTTCACCAGGTTAGGAAAGTTTTTCATCGTTCTATTTTAAATACATTTTCCATTCCTCGCTCTCCTCCTCCTGGTGCCACCATGATGTAAACGTTGATATACTTGAGATTGTCCCAGAGGCTTTTTCACCTATCCTCTTTCTTGGATTCTCTTTCTTTTTCTGTTCTGATTGGGTGTTTTCTGTTTTTTTATCTTCCAAGTCGCTGATTGGATCCTCTGCTTCATTTAATCTACTCTTGATTCCCTGTGATGTATTTTAATTTTAGTCATTGAGCGTTCTTATAACCAGTGGATTGCTCATCTCCGTTTTGTTCTTTTCTTGGAGTTTTGTTTCCTTCTTTCATCTGGGCCGTGTTTCTTTGTCTCCTCATTTTGGCAGCATCCCTGTGTGTGTTTCTGTGTGTTAGGTAGAGCTGCTCCATCTCCCGAGCTTGGTAGTGTGGCCTAATGTAGTAGGTGTCCTGTGGGTCCCAGTGGCACGGGCTCCCTAAGTCACCTGACTTAGGGGGTCACCTGAGCTGGGTGCCCCAGGTGCCCCCTCCTCAGCCTGGGTGTTATGTGCGCCATCCTGTTGTAATGGAGCCTTGGTTGCTGTTGGCATGGTAACAGATTGCTGGTTAGTCTGATCGGCTGGGAGGAGTGGCCTTAGCAGCTGCAGAGGCCCTGCTGTGCAGGGGCTGACCCTGTGGAGAAAAGTGGGCTCTGGGGCCTGCAAGTCCGCCCTTTGGGTGCGTGGTTTGTGGAGGTGGTTAGGTGGTGGTGCTCTGGTGTGGTCTGAAGCTGGCCACCTCGTGGGTTGGCTCTGGGACCTCTTGGGAGGGACCCTGACACAAGCCAAGGTCAGGCACTGCCTGTGTCCTGCCCAGGCCCACCTGGTGTGAGCTACAGAGTGATCTGGGGCTGGCTGCCCTCCATCCTGGGCTTGGAGGTGCTGCAGAGAAGCCAAGCTGCAAACCAAGGCTGGCCACCACTGCGCTGGGCCTGGAGCCACTTAGCAGGAGGTATAGGGCGTGTCGAGGCCAGGCACTGCTTGTTTGAGGTTTGTGAATCTTTGAGAAGTTTTTGGGTAAGTTCTCAGTAGTAACTGAGACAGACCATTTGTATGGCAAAGCTGCTGGAAGCAGCTTGGGTGAGGCAGGTCTCGGGGAGTCATCGGATGGGATGAATGGTGTGAGCCAGGCTGGTGGAGACTTCTCAGGCCTGGTGCCTGCCTGTACCTACAGGCTCTGTGGGGGAGGGCTTGGGATGCTCCAGCAAAGGAACAGTGGCCTCTGCCAGCACTTGTCTGAGAGAAAGCTGCCCCTCCAGCCCTTGCACTGAATGCAGGCTATTCACTTCCTCCTGGCGTGTCCCTGGTGCCTTTCACACCACTGCCCCACTGCTGGACCTCAAGGCAAGTGAAGCCGTCAGCAAGTAAATATACGTGCAGGCCCTTTAAGAGCAACACCTAGGGCTCCAGTGGCCCCTGCTGAGCCATAATGCCCCTGGTTTTCACAGCCAGAGGTCATAGGGCCATCTCTGGGCACTGGAACCTTGGGCTGGGGGCCCTGGTGTAGGGCTGGGACCCCTTGCTCCTCAGGCGCCACCTCTGCATTGGAGATAACCCTCCCAGTTTGTATCTGCCACACCTGGGTGTGGGACCAGCCTGTTCACCTTCCGTGCCCCTTCTGCCTGTCCCAGTGTGGCTGTGGTTTTGATCCCCTCACTGTAGGACTTCCATTCAGCTGCGTCTCGGGCAGCTGAGTGATGGTGGTTCTGTGGTTCAGTTGTAACTTTGATGTGGTTGTGGGAGGAAGTGAGCACAGCACTCTACCAGCTTGACCGGAAGTAACCTGGCTTCTTAAAACGTACTTTTCTTTGTTGATAAATTCTTGAAATTTGGTTTTCATAACTCCTAGCATTTTCACCTGGTGCATCTTTCCTTTTTCTTTTCTCCCAGTACATTCTTTGATGTGAAGTTATGTCAGAGGAGTTACATGAAAACATATGAATTTCAGGAAAACAATTTTTTATTAACTGTAATTGGCAACAAAGGCATTTTGGTGTTAATCTCCTTTTTTGCCTAAGTTGCTTAATCTACTTTGTCTGATTTCTTAGCCAATGAAAGAATATAGCCGAGAATGTTAATCGTAGATCTGAAAAACCAGATCACGGGTAAGTGAAAGGGGTAGCTGCGCAGGCAGACTTCATTTTATTGCACTTTCTACAACTTGAGGGGGAGGCCTTCCACCGGCAAAGGTCCCAACCTGCCTTGTGGCAGCAGTCCGTCTAGAGCCGGCCTTGCAGCGTGTGAGGCGCGCCCGCGTGCCCGTGTTCTAAAAACTACGTGGGAACACAGCATCTGTACGGAATGTTAATAGCAACAGAATCAATTGTTGTTTTCCTGGTATTTTGTGTTGAAAGTGTATTACTGAATCAGAATGACTACCACGTGAAAAAACTGTATTTTCTAGAATGTGTTTAAACCGACAGTCTCAGGCATCGGAGGACAGGGTATGAACACGTTTCTGGCTAGACGGAAGGTTGGGAGATGATGACTGTAATGTCCTTTTTCCTTAAATTCGTCGGAAGGCACGAAGTGTGAGCGTGAAGACCCGCGCGGGTTCCGGATACAGAGATCAGTTTAGTTTGGAGATCACGGGTCCTGTCATGCCACACACGCTCCACACCGTCACCAGGCTCCTCCGGTTCGCCCAGGGTGGCTCCTTCTCCGCGGGGCTGTGCACACACGAGCCGACCGCCGTGTTCAACATCTGCCCGCCCTCGGACAGCGCGCCGGAGGAGGTACGCGCGCAGCAGCGCACCGTCCGGCTACAGCCAGTGTCGTCCTGCGTGGGTGGAGGCGACTCCCCAGGAGCCAGACTGTGTTTCTAATGACTGCACTGTTCTTACTACTTATTTCCAAATGTAATTACTGAAGGGATCTTGTGAGGGAAATCCTAGGAGCTCAGGCTGTTGTTCTCAAGCAGCAACTAAACTTCCCAGAAAGGGCAAGTTATTTTCCTCTAGCTCCAGAATTTTGTAGAGCGTGACTCCTTTACTGGAAAGTGGCATGGGTATTTCTTTAACCATGTGGCCTTCCACTGTGGACACGCTGCGGTCTTTACACTGGCGTTATCATTGAGACTGCAAACATTTCTCCGGTAGGCTCCTCTGGGTGACTGGGAACAAGGCAGTGTGTCCACGTTCCCATGGCAACAGTTTGCGACAGCGTTTGAAGGACTGGTGTGCTTTTTACTGACCCGTGTCTACATTTCCACAGGGGACTGTCCGTGAGGAGCTTGCCCGCTGCGGGTTGCACCCTAAGACTCTGGACCAGCTGAGTCAAGCACCGACACTGGGGAAGTCGGCCTTGCGGAGCGTGGAAATGAGCGACTACTCGTGTAGTTGGAGGTCCTGACACCAAAGTAAGCCTAAGAGGAATCTGTGAGGAAAAGGCCTTCTGGCGAGGAAGTTCAAGATCCTAGTGCCTTTCGCTTTTAAACTTCATCTTGGAAGTTAAAAGAAAGGAACATAACTTTAAAAAACGTTAACATTTATTACATGCACTAAGGAGTAGGGTTAAAGGTTTCAGATTATTTTTAATTACTCAAGTATGAAAGCCCATGGTTTTTAAAAACCTCAGATAACTTAAATGAAAACTCTAGATCCTGCGGCCTAATTATAAACTGGAGAGAAAACTGAACCCATGTCAGTGTTTCCTTTCAAATGGGAAACGGAGGTTAATTTCGTATCGTTTACTTCCGAGCAGAACTGTTTACCGATGGACCTGGATCCCGAGCAGGCACTCCCACATCAAAGGGAGGAAGCAAAGGGGATGCAGAGTATGCACGCGCTGGCTGGCGATGCCTTAGGCGCTCTCTCACAGACTTGCAGTCTCCACTTTCATACACACACACAGACATACATATATATATATATATTTTTTTTAATGCATGTTCATTCAGGTAAGAGTGCTTTGTATTCCATATAGAATATGTTCAACTACCACGGCAAAGTAGTATTTAATGTGCTTCTAGCTATTTGTGTGCATGTGTAGTTCATTTCCTTAAATAAAAATGCTTAGAAATCAAAAGCATTGGTAAAGAAACAATAGAATTTAGTGAAGAAGTATGTGTTCACTTCATAATGCAGAAAATAAAACACCACAGTTGTTCCAGAGAAGTTTATATTTTGGGCCTCGAGATTTTGAAAATAAGGTTTAGAGACATAGCATATGAATACACTGTAATACACGTGAAATACTCTATCAGACCCTAAAAATCAACGTAAACTTAAACTTTCTCATAGTCAACAAAATAGTGGCTGGGTGCCAATTTTATTAGATAAGTTGGTTACAGCATTTTAATTATCATTTTACGTCTATCTAGGTGTAGCTGAAATTCAAAATGCACATCAAAGTAAAACTATGTCACAACTCAATGCCATACTACAAGTACTTGGCCTCTGCAGTAGAATTCTAGTCGGACTTCATTTTGACTCCCTTCTCATGGCCCAAGTGGCTCTGACAGGAACGCAGGACTTAGTGCTGATTATCACACAACATACCACTTTGTTTCTGTAACTTCTACAAAATTTTAAGGGGAGATGGTGGCTTTAGCCCTGTGGAACAGATCTTGCTTGATTACCTCCATAACACTGGCCCCAGTATCTGTCCAGCAGAACCCATTGTGAACTAGTACAAGGTGCACAGCCCTTCACTGATTACAGGCAAGTGTTACAGCAGCCTAGCCATAGGAAGGGGAGTTACATCATAGTACAAAATACAGTATAAAAGCGTAATTTAACATTCCACACAGAAGATTACGGATGCCTTCAAACAATTGTTTGGATGTTAGCCACTTAAACAAATACATCACTAAGGTAAACAATATAAACATACCAAAACCCTGTATGGTTAAATACAATTTCCATGGTACAAAAATCAAAGCCTGGAGATGTTTGTACAGATTGCTTTTTACACAATGTCTTAAATTGCCAAATATTTACAACATTAAAGAGGAAATACATTTTGATGCAGAGTAAAATTATCTGAAGTGATTAATATAAAACCTCAATCTATCTACGTGAGGCACTCCTGAAGCAAGTGGCATTAGCCATGAGGTCCTTTGGTAAAAGGCCCATTGCTTGAAGAACCACAGTAGCTGCTGTGGCTTTAGCATGCTTCTTATTAGGGCTGGCAAAGCTGGGCTGGTAAGCGCTTCCATTTATCAATACCTATTCAAGAAAAACATACAATTGGGCTGGTAAGGGCTTCCATTTCTCAATACCTATTCAAGAAAAACATACAATAAGAACAGCATCAAACTTTAATATCTATTAGCTTTTTATTTTATCACTAAATGCTAGAAAAATAATGTAAAATCTAAAACCCATACTATGTAATAAGTCAAATTATTCTCAACCCAAAAAAAGCAAATCATTTGGGGAAAGGGACCGCAAATTAAAAGCAGGTCTCCAAATTGAAAAAAAGCCTGATAAAACTACTAAATTTCCCATGTTCACAACATTTTGCCCACATCTTCCCCCTTCGATTTTTTTAAATAGGGCTTTAAAGTGTCATATTAAAAAGCACACTTAAATGTTTAAACACCCACCACTCTACCCATACATACACATACTCCCAACCCATAAATTATATCCACCTTCTGATCATTTACTTGCCCCTCACCCTCTAACATTAGAGCCATCCAATTAATAAAATGCATAGAATTAATGCAGAAACTCATATTTACCCTAAAGAGAAAATGCTTGCGATGGTCAGGGCCACTGTCGTGGACCAAGAGGAATTCAGGTGGCTGCCATCTCCTCTTATTGCAGATCTCCATCAGGGCAGACACAGGGTGTTTGCCTGCAGAGAAAAGTAACCGGTCAGTAGTTATATTCACTGCTCATGGCAACAAATGATGAATTCAAGCTGCAGGTGGAGAAGTGCAGGGTCCTCACCTGACAGATCTTTCATTGCTGCAGAGAAGTTCCCGGACCTCTTCTGTGCTCGCTCTCCTACAGCCACGAGACCTTTAAAAAGAAGTCAGCATTCATTAAGTAAACACAACACATACCCCCACCCTTGTTCCTGTATCCCTCATCTGGACTTGTTCTACATATTCATATACCTTGATACTGGAAATGACATACAATGTTCAGAAAACGAAAGCATTTAATACATGAATGTACATATAAAAAGTGCCATAGTTATCAACACCACCAGATCTGTAAGTTTAAAAAGTATTTACTGTTTATTTCAAGTGATTTCTAAAGGCTGCTCATTCCTTTAAAAATGATGCTTGGTTAAGAAGTATGTTTCTCAAAAGGCGAGAATTTCAGGCCGCACACAAGCGAGTACCACTACCTGTGGACAAATGGAAGCCTGCCCTGACTTACCAAACGTGTGAGGCGTTCCCAAAAGACAACAGCACCATCACTGCATAACCCCCCTTTCCAAAACAGACTGGCTACATTACTTTCCAAAAGCAATGTTTTCCCAGCTTCTCATTCTGCTAGCACGCTTTCCCAAACCCAGCTCCATGTTTCCATTCCAGAGAATGTTCCCTGGAACCATGCAATACATCCATAGACGTTTTCTTCCCATAAATTATCTTATGACAAGAATCTATTCAGTGTGTACAAGCAATAATATATCAGTGGGACATAATTTGCATAATGTCCTTTTCTAATATAATCCCAAGTTTGAATTAATGCTACATCATAGGATGAGTCTCATGTTATTTCCAGATATTTTTTAGTTATTATGATGACAGTATCTTCCCTCCAATTTGAAATAAACCGCCAATACAGTATTCTATATGGATGACTGCAGAAATTCTGATGCAAAACAAATGTTAGAAAAACAATTGGGTCAGAGCTATTTGGTTTCCTCAGTCATTAAGACAGTAACTTAAATGCATCTATTTCAATTTATCTATGTAATTACAAAGATAAGGAAAGTGAATTCCAGTTTTAAAAGTCAAACTTAATTGGGCTTCATAATCACACACACAGTTGGCATTGCCATGTGATTATACTCAGGACGTTATTCTAAGGGATGAAATTATTTTTAAAAGGTACGAACTGGCTGTGTTCTGTTATTCTGAGCACCCCTTCAATACGTAGTAACTGCACACAGGCCGCGCAGACCCGGACCCGGTATCTGAGACAGCAGCAAACACAGGCAGAGAGGGAGGTCCCCAGGCGCCCCACACTCAGGGCACTATGAAGAGGTACGCTACTGGCAGCTGGCCCATTCCCCACCCAAAAGAACTCAGTTACTGGGCTTTAAGAGGGAGATGGAAGGTGGCCACAAGCACTTTAGTGAGAATAAAGAGAAATGTGGGATAGAATATCTGAAAACAAAATCAAATCCTAGAAATCATATATTCCCTGTTAAAACAAAATGGCCACTTTCTAAACAGATTTTAAACCATAGATACAGGAAGAGTTCCATAATATTTACCAAGTAAAGTAACAAGGGATGTCTTTTTAAATTAAAGTTCGTTATTTTCATTTGTTTCTATCTGTATTTATGTAAGCTGCTGAAAACAGGTTAAACTTGCACTCCACGTTCAAGTGCCTCCAGCTCAGGATCACAACCATCAAAAGAACGTGCAAAGGGGATGAAACCCTATAGGGGTGTCCAACCCGTGGCCCAACACAAAATCGTGTATGTACTTATAACCTTTTTGCTCATCAGTTTTCGTTAGTGTTTATGTATTGAATGGGTGGCCCAAGACACCTCTTCCAGTGTGGCCCAGAGACACCAAAAGATGTGACACCCCTGTACAATAAAAGAGAATAAACAGTCTCCAAAAAACTTACCTTTCCGGTCGGTCTTAAAATCAACTAGGATAGGTTCCTTATTTCCTTCTTTGTTTTTTCCTAATCCTTCTCCTTCTCTCCAGCCCATTTTTCTCATTAGAACGGCTCCCATTCCTCCAGTTACCGGGGCTGCTCTTAAGAACTGATCCTATCCAAAGAAAGAAAGGTAAAACATCCCCATTTTACAGTTAGAATTAGACTAGAAACTCAGTATACGTTTTTAAAAAAAGAAATCTTATTTTACTTCTAGATCTGTTATAGTTATTACAGCAATTAAATTCAAATACTTATACATACTGTAGTGTGTATGTTCTAATTGTCTCCACATTAACATAATAGTATTTGGGAAGTCAAATAAGGCAAATAAATGGCAGTTTTAAAACAGTGGCCCTCGTGCCCCTCCAAAAATAAAAAATTAGAACACTCCTGTTTTCGTCCACTACTTAGGTTCACTGGTATCTCTTCTTAGCTTGCAAAATAAAAAGAAGGCAATGTTAAAACAGTCATTAATTGTCCCAGGTGTACCTAGTTAATACATGAAGCCCAGAAACCATTCAGAAATAGTTTGGACACTGATGAAGCATACTGTTATCACCCAGTTTTCTTCCCCATTCTACCGTAAAGCAAGTTTAAGCATTTCACTGAGAAAATCCCTATGAAGCAAAAAAGATAGCTCTTTAAAATCAATTTACACAGGAAGAAACGGAAGACAAACACATAAAATACCCTGTAATCATACCAAACTGTATTTGAATTCCTTTAAAACCTAGCTTGACGTTAAAAGACTTTTAAAAAACTCCTTAAACGTTTACATACCTAGGCCTCGGTAGCAGCAGTGTTGTGAATAGTAGGGCTGGCACTGACCGGGGCAAGAAGACAGCTACAAGGATTTGGCCCTGAAACAAGTTTCCATACAGAGGGGTGAAAGTTCACAGGTTATTCTGTGAACAGTCATCTCTCTTGTATCCAACCCACTGAACCATAATTTCCATCAAAGCAGCAAAGCACTTAATGTCGTTAAGATTCACAAGTGTATGTATCAGGAGAGTCACCAGCCAATTCTCTTCACTTAGGAAGAAGCATGCGATGCCCCTGAGAGCATCCCTGTGCACACAGCAGACGACCACTCATTCCACTGTTGATCTGTACAGCCATTTAAAGAAAATGCTGTGATGTAAAATCTCTAAGTCATTATTTCCACTTGTAATTAAAATTTAAATTTACATTCTCTAGCAAACATATAGCAGAAGTCATTATCAACAGAGTGGGAAAAATTGTGGTAAATCTAGAAATAGTTTGCACTAATCATTTTCCTGTATTGGTTTAAATTAACACCAAATTTTTTTAATCTTTTTTTCACAGTAGTAAAACTGTGTGTTATTCTCCCCCAGCTTTTAAGTTATGTGCTAAGGGAGAAAACAAGCCAATGACCTGTGTGACTAGACATTAAGTTCAACCAGGTGCTCTGATGGAAGGAGGCAGCCATGGAGGTAAAAACGTACCCCTGGTTCAGTTCCGTATGTGGGGCAGGCCATGCAGTGCTGGTGTACTGAGAGAAAAGTTAGCTGACGCTTGGGTACCAACTGCCTTGTTGCTACACGCCTAGAATGACTTTTACTTACTTCCAGGTTCATCCGCCCCTCTTTTCCAGGAAACACTCCTAAAAAAAAGGGCAACTGTGCAGAGTACAGACAAATCCCCAAATAACCCAGGTTTGCATTCTGTAATATGTTTCTTTACCCCAGAGTGTATATATAGTTCACCAAAAAGCTGATCACTAGCGAGACTACAGTAGTAAACGATATTCATCAGGTCATGTCCAAATCATTCCATTCCAAAAAAAATAAAGGCTCTTTCAATCAGTAATCATTTTAAAATGTTTTGCTGGCAAAAACAAAGGGAAAACTCCTTTTTCATCTAAGAATAAACTGCAAGAAACTGAACAAGAGTAAGAGGACTGTTGACAGTCAAGTGGTTTGTAACACATAAAGGGGTACAGGGCACGGGGCTATCTAACAAGGCAGAAAGCCAAAAACTTTTCTAACACAACAAGTAGACAGTTTTGTGATAGTTGACAGTGAAGATAAACGTTATATTTTCTGCTGCCTAACAACTTTTTCACATGTTCTACCTCATTTTTATCAGTAAAATGTTTCATCCTTGATAATTAGTAGCAGATACTCTTCAAGTAACATACAAAGAGTTTTCCTGAAAGCATCCCTTTCTTCAGTAATTTAAAAATTTGGTTGGATGAACATACCTTTATCTCATCATAATTTTTCAATATTACATATTTAAAATGATATAAATTATTTAAAATCTATCAACTGCCTACAAAATTTGATAATTTTTAATAAGGTAAAATTCAGAGAACCAACTGAATCTATGAAAGATTCTTTTTTTTTTTACAGTTAACATGTTGTTTAGAAGTATGTTAGAAATGTTATAGATCACTTCGTTATATACAAATTTAGAATAAAATTTTGCAACGGAATTGCATTAAAAAGTTCCTAACTAGTTAGTAATGTACACAACTAATTATGATGTACCTAAATGCCATACGAGCTTCAGGGCTCACTTCCTGAAGCGCTAAGTACTCAGTTGCAAGATTAAAAAAGTATTAGTTTTAAAGAATCAGAACTGTTAAGTAGATGTACATTTATAATTCTTCCCAATGAGATGAAAGCCATTTTTCAAATACTACACGCAAATCACTTTCATATTTGAAATACTGTAATTAGTCCAAAATTAATTCAAACTTGAATTCTTGTCTTTTTTCCAACACCAACTTCCCAGTAAAAACTACGTAAACTGTACTTTTTTATAATGAATCTATACATTCAATATATACATAAGAGTGCTTATCCCCCCCAAAATGGCAGGCAAAGTAAGAATATGCTTTGTATTAATTTGTTAATAAGAGAATCACCAGAGATAATGGTATCAGAACTAAAATCAATATTGAGATTAAAAAGTCCAAGCAAGCAAAATCTCATTTTTGGGGAAATTTCATTCCCTGGCATTCACCACATTGCTAATTACCACCCATCCTGAGTGGCAGGAACGAGGACTTGTCTTCAGGTGACGCATGGAGACTGAGTCCCATGTCATTCACCTGCCCATCATCTCAAAAGGAGTCAGGAGCACAGTGGGATAAAGAAACCTGCCCAGCCCATGAGGCCACACGGCCTCCCAGTCACAGCACGGCTGTGCTGCCTGCACTCCTGAAACCCGTCACCACCACCCACCCACGCAAGCCGCGTCCCTTCACGTCGCATTTCTCCAGAAACCCCTTCTCAACCACCTAAGACTCCCCCAAGAACGAGGCAGCCGTAGGTGGAGTTCACAGGTCTCACTGCAGGAATCTGAAACCAGGAGCACCTACATCTTCACAGCACGAAGCGCCGGTCCTCTCCCTTGAATTTAGGTCTCATGTATCCTGGTTTTTTTTTTCATGAGATCGGTGGTTCTCACATTGAGCCTGTGGACCACCAAAGGCCACCAGGCCTAAATGGCGGTCCACAGAGAGCACTCTCCATCCCCACTCCCCCTTCCCCCTTCAGCAATGCCCACCCCACGCTCCAGCCCTCCTCCCCCAGCCTTCCGGTCCCACAGCAAAATCATCACATGCAGTGCTAATACTGGGGCCTCCCAACTACTTGCTGTAACCAAAGCTGACAACCACAGGGACCTGAGCCTGGAGATCACAAGAGGGGTGAGGCATAGGGACCAGGGAAGCTTACAGGAGGGTGCAGGCACTAAGGAAGGGCAGAGAAGGGCACAGGAATGGAGGAATGGATAATCAGGGTGGTAGAGGGCTCCACCAAAAAAATAAACCTGTAATAAAGTATCCCAGGATGAGAAAAAATTTGAGAACCACTGCTTCGAAACGGTAAGATTAGAAGTCCAACAGGAACTGTGGAATATTCTGAACAGCACCTGAGACACATTATGATCATTCAAAACAGTTTAAAAAGGCCACCCCCCCCAAAAGACCAGTAACAGCAAGAATAAAAATAACCTCAGGATATAAACCGAGTGGCTCTTGAGCCTTAGTTATGCATTGGCCACTGTCTCATGACTGCCGTCCATCTTCAGGGTCCATCCTGGAGTACACACACACAGCAGGTTTACTCAGGAACTTGGTTAGAGTCCCTGGCCTCTTGGTGCATTTTTAACACAACGCATTCGTAGGAGCATTATGTCGTGTACCTTTTTAATCCAGGCTTGGGCACCAGTATTGGCCAACTGCTCCTGTGTCAGGACCTGCACTCCCGTACTTCCGGTGAACTGGCCAGGGATTGAGTTGAGCTGAGCCCAGGCATCGATCTGAAAAAGAGAAGGCGACTCGATTCACTAAATGAAATCACCTATCCCATTAAAATGCCCCTGGCACTTGCAGTTTAAATTCTTAACGAAATGTTTTATTTAGTTTCTAAAAAGGCTGAATAACAGGCTTAAATACTCAATTTTTAAGACCATATACTGATCTCATTTAGTTTTCCTAAGCATTTCAAAGAAGTAATTTCACAAGATTCAATGAATCCCATTAATGACATGACTTGAGACAAGCCTGTAACAACTAAAAGGCTCAGCTACCATAACCATCCTTCTACCAGCACCCAAATGCAGGGAAACAGAAAAGCATTCATACGGCAAAGGAGCCCTGCCATCCCAATAAATGTCAGGACATCCTGAGTTTTTAGTTAGTTACTTTCTTGGAAGTATAATAAAATTTATTTATAAAGAAATTTATTTATAAACTTCTTTATAAATAAAAAAAATTTGATATATACCTCAAGAGAAATGGCTTCTTTAAAAATCATGCACTATGTTAATCATTATTTATTGTGGCAATTAAATAATCAGTTGTCATTCATTCAGTGTGCATTCACTGAACACCTGATAGTGTCAAGCGAAGTATTTATCTGTATGAATGTGTTGTTTCTAGACAGATCCACCACAGAAAGGTAGCCGAGAACAGAACAGCTGTCCACTGTTAAGAACTCACAACTAGACCCAGACGGACTGGGTTTGATTACCAGCTCCCTCACTCACTGGTTCTGGGACCGTGGGCATCACTTAGCCATTCTTCCTCAGTGCCCTTACATAGGGAGCAGGAACTCGAAGTAGTGCCTCTATCCCACAGACCTACTACGAACAATTAACTATTTTTACACACCAGATTACAAACTCAGTGAGAGCAGGAAATTTTTTCTATTTTATTTTCTGAAGAAATGCTTCCTGTCACATAGTATCTCATAGACATTTACCAAATGGAAGACCAGGCCCTAAAGCACTTTCATTTAAGATAAGCTAACTGAAATGATTTTTTCCTTTGATTTTCAAGATAACCCATATTTCAACAGCATGCCATAGATTTTACTTATGTCACAACAATCTACTGAGTGAAAGTCTCATTTAGACATTAAAACTGCTACATACCCGTTCCTGAGCTCGATTTAACATGCTCATGGCTTCAAGGTCAAACGCATTTTCACTGAGTCTTTTCTGAGCAAGTGCCCGCTCACTCATTGCTGTAGAGATGTCCACAGGCTAAGAAAGAAAACATAATTATCTCAAATTATGATAGGACCCCCTTAGTTCTGAAAAGTGCACATATCTTTAGTCGCTACCTGTGAAAAACAAAATAATAGTCTTATATGCATTAACAATTTTATCAAGTAGGTGGAAGACTCAAAACAGTAAAGCAACCTTGCAGAGGCAGACAAGGACTGTTTCAGGTAAGTTACAAAGTATCAGGGGAAGCAAATTCTGACCCATTTATTTTCTAGGGTATCAAATTACAATCAGAGAAAATTCCATGAAAAATTTAAAAATCTCCAGTCTCCAATAACAATAAGCGAAAGACTTGTGCAGTAAACTGAGAAGTTTTTAACTACTCTTGCGGTGTGAACTTGATACACAGCGGTTTTCACGGACTCCGTTAGCAGAACCTGCAGAAGCAGGCCGCAGGCTGCCGGCCGCTCTGGTGGTGCTCGTCTCGGGCCTTTCCCCTTGGGCTTTCCATCGCATTCGGTCTTAAGAACTCAATTTCATCACAGAATATATCTGTTATGTAAATAAATGAGCCTTTTGTATTTAGTTTATCTACACTTATGACCAGTTAAAATACTTCTGTGTAAGTACATAAATTAAAACTTAAAGAAAGATATGTGGGAAGTCTTACACCCTCCTTTTCAAAGTACCATGTTCCACTGGTGGAAAACTCATGCTAATAATGAGCATGTGACTTAATGATTTAACTTCTAAAAATGTTTCATACTGTCGAGGAAAATTCTTCAAGGTAATCTTTAGAGTGAATTCCCAATTTGTCAGGTTTATGGAGGGCTCTCAGCCACAAAAGGAAAAACCCATCGAGCAAGTTCCTGATGTTTCTTTGTTCTAACATTAAGAGCTCAGGTTGATTTGTATCAATTCTGAATATTTGTTTTTCTTCTAACACAACATAACCATTAACATTTTCTAGTTATTTCATCAAGAAAATTCACTTTTGGAAAATGCTCGTCTGACATGGGCAACTTTTCCTATGTTTATATACAAACAATCCTTAGTCAGTACTGCATGGGGATGACAGTAAAGTAGCTGCTAAGGATTTACTTAAGGAGCTGAGTGAAGCCTACCTGTAATCTGACTGCATACTGTGTATAAAACACTACTTTACAAAACAAGGCCTATGTAGTAGAGAAGGGTGTATGACTGTAACAATAATTCTAACTTTTCTTAACTTCAGAACCCCTTAATCACTCACATGGTTCCTAGTTCTCTTGCTGAATCACCTAATAATAATATTTAACACAATTAAAATTTTTCTTACGAAGTACACATTCTTATGTATACCTTCTTAAAATGAAAGCAAAATTAAACTGAATTCATTCTGTATTTATTAAACCATTTCTAGATTTCATAAAGATGTTAATTTCTTATTAGTCAACTTAATAAAGTATCCACACTAATTAGAATATCTGGGCCCATAAGAAAGTCAGACTAACACACTAAAAAAGTTTTTATGACCTGGCCAAGTAGCTCAGTTGGTTTAAACACCAAGGTTGTGGGTTCAATCCCTGGATCAGGGCACATAAAAGAATCAACCAATGAATGCACAAATACATGGAAGAACAAAGTGATGTTTCTCTTCCCACCCCTCTTTTCCTTTCCCTCTTAAAAAAATAAAACTTTTTGTATGTTAACTTATCATTTCTGTTTTAATTCCAACTACTGGGACTGCCCAGTTGGAATATACATGCCTTTGGTCTACCTTAGATGTTTCCTGAAACTCTCAAGTAGTATTAGAGAAGTAATTCTTAAAGGCTCACCAAATGTATCTCAAGTACTGTTTATTACCGTTTCCAGAAATACTTTGGATTTCATAGCTATCTATAAATTTGTAAGGATGTTCAGGTGTAAGACAGGTTTTTATTCTAAAGTCTAAACTCAGGACAGAGTGGGGAAAATATACCTACCACCCATTCCCAAGTCCTGATCCCCAATTTCAAACTAAGTTATAACTTAGCTACAAAAAATATAATTATGACTCTGAAAACTCCAATTTTTCTAGAATAAAATTAATTCTTCCCAACTGGAAAACTAATTAATTTTTACCTTTATACTTTTTTCTTTTTAAGCCTTTATTAAGGAAGCAAAGCAGGTAACCTAATGCGCTTCAACATTTATCTCCAGGATGAAACTTCTTTCCAATCTCAGTAATATTTTATGTTAAATTCACATCTCACTCTAAAAATAACTTTAATATAAAAATCTTGATGTTTAATGTAAATTTACTTTAGATAAAATCACGACTAGTTTTTTCCTGAGGTAATAAAATTTCATTTATTCTTCAACAGGCTTTCAAGAGAGCTGCAAGTTCATGTCAAAATTTCATTAACAAATAATAATTTGACTTAATTTCATATTCCTATCTTATAAAATGTGAAGAAATAGACTGAAAGGATCAGGATTATCTTAACTTCTTAAGGAGGCATCAAAAAGCATGTTTCCAGGTCTGCAAAGCATACATGGTAATGCATTAAAAACTCAACTATATGATTCCCAAAGCATTCCTATTTGAGGACTTGGCCAAACGTCATGTATCAGTATAAAACCACAGCTATCCCTTACAACAGCACTGTCCAATGAATTGCCTACAGGGACAACTAATGAGCACTTGAAATGCGGACTGTCCAATTAAGGAACTGACTTCAATGACTAGTGACTGCTGTATTGGCATACACGCATACGTGTAGGATAAAGTAGACTCTTATATTTTGGACCTTTAGAGCCTTCAAAATCTTTTGATGTTGCTCAGAAACAGGAATGTGTGAAAGGTACCAAAATGACGCTGAAGAGCCCTTCTAAAATGGTGGGAAAACCTTAAACCCTATGGAATACTATTATCAGGTTGTCATCAACATGACATGTTTCCACTGATATACTGTAGATTTCTACCTAATGTATAAAATATCTAAAGTATTTATAGTTGTGTAGTAATATTCTAGGTATTATTACAGGGGGAATGTTTCATTTCCTTTTCCCTAGGGCTTGTTCTAAAAGACGAAATCTACAGTGATCTGAATAATTACAGTTCTACTAACTAAAAACCTATCCAAGTTATTTCACCTTTCAGCTTCCTCAACACAACACATTGCTTTGCTACTTCTCCTATACCAAAGAAGTGTCAGGAATAGTAAAATACATGATTAGCACCACGAAACATGCATTTCCAGGCCTAAATTATGATCATATACATTCTTTATCTTCCTCATTTTAAAAATCCTTCTAAGTCAATTTATTTCCCCCTTTTATTAACCCAACTATTTACACAGAACAAGTATTTTAAGTATTTCTTAAACACATAATGAGAGGGTATAAAATACAAATTATTTTCTACACAGGTAATTCCAGGTATCTCAAATTAAGACAGTATAAAAAATTTTAAGTATAATGGAACTGAGGAAAAAATATCTGACCTATATATAAAACATGATTGTAAAATATTTAGCAAAAATGCAAAGTTTCACACAGAAAATGACAACTTAACAACAAAAGCTGTACTAAATATAGAATGTCTCAGTTGTTAACGTGTTTGGTTTTAAAAAGTAAATTACGAATCTTTTCATCATATGAAACAGTTCAGTTTAGTGCAACTCTTAGGTTTAAACTTACACATTTAACCTAAATGAATTACAACAGAAAAACAGACAAGTGATCTATTAACTGGTTTAAGGACATGCAGTGTTAACCACCAAGGCTATAATCTAAGGGTGGAATGAACAGCAAGGCTGTACTTCAACTCCACTACGCTAGGAACTATGTGTTCTATTTCCAACTGAAATTTCCATCTTGCTCCAAGAACTTAGCTACCACTTACTTTATAAATTTAGAGATTCTAAACATTGAGATTGTTAGCTCCATCAGGATGTGGAAATATTCTTCAGTAATAAAAACCAAGCTCAGTCGAAAACAAAAATTACTTCACCTGGAAGCCGTCACTAGCCCTTAATGGAGAGTCACTGCTGGACCTCTAGCACTTATGTTTTATAGGAAACCCAAGAAGTCTTGTAAAAGATTACATTTAACTCTCCACCCAATAAGCCTTTGCTAACTTTATTACGAAGAATGAATGCCAAGGACAATTTTTTAAATATGTTTTCCAACGTTTTTAAATTTCATTGCTTATAAATCCAATTCACACAAATGTGGTCCAATTCTGCAGTCAGTCCTCACTGTGGACGATGCTGGCTGCTACTTCCTAAGATGATGCTCTGGCAGCAGGGCACACAGTCTGTGGAGGTGAGAACCCACATGAAAGAGGTTCCTGTTGGTCCATCCAACGTCTGACCATTCGTATATGTACCAGAGAGCACTCGTGTGCAAGACAATTGGGGGTGTTAAGGGTTACAGCAAAACTGAGATCAAATTTGCGACCTTTACCTAAATGATTTTATGCTCAAAATTAAAGAACCACAAAATCCATTTGTATTTATTTAAATGAAAAAGACCAATAGGTAAAAAAAATTAAAAGTACTATTCAATTAAAATATTGACTTTGAAAGAACTTTTCATTACTCTATAAAGCCTTTATTTCGGTCCGCTAGGGAATCAAAAGGGTCAATGCTCTCATAAAGTATCACTAATAGTATTCTACAAACACTGAAATACAGAACATTTATCTTAAAAATGTAGTGTAAGATACAGGTCAATAACTAGAACTAAACATTTTATGTGAACATTTCCTCTACGTGTTTAATATTACTGCTCCATAAAAGCATAGAGACCTGAGGCAAAACAAAATCCTATGCATCCCCTTCTCTCCTAAAATTCTGGGATTTTTCTGCTTAAAACTGAAGTCAACCTATATATTGAGTCTAATCTTCTAAGTAACTAGCTTACAGAATTCTGATATGAAAAAGTTGTATACATTCTCCCAGAAAAGAGATCTGCTTCACTTACTTGACTTTATGAACAGAAGACTTTTTTTTCTTTTGCTTCAATAAAATATTCCTTTACTTACTATAAAATCTGAATATCCCAAATATTTAAACTTTCCCCCTGGAATTTCTTTGGAGTAATTTCCCACAACTTTAAATTAAACTCTGACCACTTTTGATGACAGTACTAAGAAGGCACCCAGCCCCCTTCAATGTTAAGACTAAAACTGGCTGAGTACTAAATTTCAAGCATAAATAGAGACATATATACATAAACCGTCAGTCAAAAAAAAAAAAAAATAGGTCATCAGAGGTCACTAAGCACTTGAAATAGTTACGGTCACTACCTTGTCAGAAGAACTCTTTGGAATTCTGTAACATTTACAGGGCTTCATTCCACTGGAAAATTTTTCCCACATAATCTTCCTACAAGTTGCTCCCAACTCTGTTAAACACATAATCTGCAAGCAATTACTAAAAGTCTACGTATCACAATTCCTAGGTAAGTCTGTTCAGCCCTCTTATCATGGTTCATATTGAGCTTCCACAGGATTTAAGCCAGTTGCAAATATCAGTTACCCTTTCCCTGTTCAGATGTGCAGGTTAGCTGGATCTGGGGATTAGCAACCGAGCCACTGACTAAGCCGGTTTCACTACACTACCCTCCGAACCAGCTGTCCCCCTCCCTCCCTGGTGATGGCATCACTTGCTTCAGATGTTGAACCCATGTAAATCACTTGATCACCAGCAGGGACTCGAAGCTGCACTGGCTAGTTATCATGCCCAGCCAGCTTCGTTGTGCACAACTTGCTCCATTTTAAAAGGCTACAGGTCAAGAGAACCACACACACGCAAGTGAAAATGTCATCTGTGAATAGCTCAAGGGGGTGGAAAAAGTCTACCAAAAGTTTTCTGATTTGGGTTCTGTTCACTTTCTGATTTTATAAAACAGGATTTAGCTGTAATATTGGAAGTCTTTAGTGGAAGATGATCATATGGCCAATATAGGGAACCAGAGTGTGAAGAGTACAGGTCTCTCTGACCTACACATCCCAGAACTGCAAGAAAAGAAGTGGGGAGAAGTCCCACATTGTAAGGGCATCAGATAGCTAATCCGGTCCTTGGACAAAAGTCTGGGCTTTGGAAACAAAGGGGAAGAGGTGATGACTAGTCTATGGAATTTTTAAAACTCCCACCCCCCGCCCTATAAGTATCCACCCTCCCAGATCCCGCAAGCGTGATTTTGCACAACAAGTTAAATAAAAGTAAACTGTTTATTAAAAGATACAGCAAAAGTACAGATACAGAGATACATACAAAGATACAGATATATATATATTTACATATATATACAGTCTTGCTGTTTTCATGTGCACTATTATTTAGCAGCACATTATTTAATCAGGCGGCATTTTAATGGGGTTGTTTTGACACGTTATTACTGCGTCATTTTGACAGATACAACTATAGCCTCGTGAAAATTTCAAGGTGTGAATTCCACTTCTCCAACTTTCAATAGTAGCAAAGGGGGAAAGGAGAAGGGAAATGGAGTACACCAAGGCTGAGCATTAGGTTAAACACAAGAATTCAAAATGGCCAAGGTAGCACAGGGAAAACGATTAAAATTAAAGGCTATCTCACAAACAACCCAGAGAAAACAGGAAGAAATCATTATTAAAGGGCAATGGGCTCTGTACCCAAGATGATCCCATCAGCCTATAACAACCTTTCCAGTCCACGTCTTGTGTTGAACCTGAGGATCTGCCTCTCTCCGCTCCATCCCCCCACCCAGTAAACTTGCTACCACCAAAATCTAGAGCTATAAAGCCTTGAAGCAAAACGGGAAGCTAAATAGTTGTACCTCGGGCTACCTTCCCACAAGTGCAAGGAGGGCCCAATGTTGGGGAGGGACGTGACAACACTGTCCTCTGCAATTCGATGCTTTTCACTTTGTGGCTTGGTTCCACAAAGTGAATTGCATCGAGTTACTGTCAAATGAGAAGCTGCGGGTTGTTTCATCTGTCGTTTAACCCGGCCCTGCCGTTTACCCCGGCCCTAAGAAGAGTGAAACAGAATCCAAATCAGATATAAAGTAACAACAAAACGACAGATTCAGGTATAAAAAAGGAAAAATACATAATATTCATCTTACTTACCTCAGAGGGCAAATTGCTGCTGAAAACATTATCATCGTCTTTGTTTTCTTCCCCATTTTTTTCTACAGGAACCCACTCTCCATAAACACTATCTGCTTCTTTTTTCCGATGCTGAGACCCAGACGACACAGGAAACTCTTTTGTTAGTGTTACCTGGCTTTTTGGAGGAGTTGGCTTTGCTGCAGCAATCTTAAAAAATAAATAAAGTTTCTTAATTAATTTCTAAGAGTCTGGAAATAATTTCATTTCTCAGTTTTTACTTCAAAAATTAAAAAACTAAATTCTATTTGCATCTATTTAAATAGTTCCATAAGCTGTGCTGTTTTATCAATCCATAAACGCTAATACTCACATTCAGATTAAAAAAAATGGGTTTGGGTTCACTGAGTTTAAAGGGATGATGATAAAAAGGAGGTTCTTCTTCCTCTTCATCCGAAACATGAGGCTTATTCACTATTACATCATCATCTTCTTTACTCTGTGCAATCTGTTTGCATTTCTTAAAAAGCGAAAAAAAACAAAAACAAGATAAACCTTATACTTTAGGTAAAACATAACATGTAACTTCTTAAAAGAATGAAAACCACATAAAATCAACTTTCGAAACTAAAACAAGACTAATGATGGGTATTAGATAGGTAATTTGGCTTATAAACTATTTTTTAAACACACTCTAGCTGGTCAATCAGTCAACAACATTTATTGAGCACCTACTATGTGCAGAGCACTGTACTGGGCACTGTCCAGGGAATACAAAAGAAATGGTAGAAGACATGGTCCCTGCTCTCAAGGAGCTTACAATCTAGTTTTAGAAATAGAATACATACACATGAAATAATTGAGGAACGCTTTTACAGAGCAACACAAGTAACAAGTGCAAACTGATATAATACAAACTGAGTATATAAGTGCTGAGAGAACAAAAGCTTAGGAGAGAATAGAATCAGTCAGAATTTGAGAATCAAGGAATACTCCTTGAAGAGCTCTACGCCAGATTTTCAGAGTTGAGAACGAGGATTGGCAGGGAAAGGAAAAGAAAGTGATCCTAGTCAGGTGGTGATAAAGAAGCGAGAAGAAACTTACTAGAAGGGACAAGAGGGCTAAAGATGAGGATAAAAACACAGGGAAACAGTAAGTGTTCACAGGTTTTGGATGAGGAATTTGGGTTTGATAAGCAATAGAAGCCTTTACTAGGTCCTTAAATTAAACACAAAAAAGTTGTAATTTGTACTGTAATAAATCTAAGTGATGAAACAGATTATGAAACATTATGATCCCCAAAGGTATAGCAAAATAAAGGATCTGAAACATTGCAATTGGGTTAGATAGTAACATCTCTCCATATAAATGTCCTGTATGTTGAGTGCCTAAAGGAATAAACTCAAGAATGGAAAATAAGGCATGATGGAGAGGGTGTAATTGATGAGGTCTGACACATAAAGCAAAGTCAATTCCTTCCTGAGAAGCAAAGGAACAGACTCCATTCATTACCTGGCTTTATAAAAAGGTCAGAGTAAATTTGGGTGTACTTGTCTCTTTACAAGCAGAATTTGTCACATCCATTATCAATCGAAAATATTACAATAGGATAAAAAGCTCGTTTAGCCAAAAACACAGAGCATACTAAGCTTGTAACCAAGGGGGACAGAATATATTGACAGTGGCAGGCTGGCAGAAGGCTAGCCAATAGCAAGTTTCAATATATGAAACAGTGTGGTATTTCTGGATCCTAGCAGCAGTATTTCAGCACTCCCCACCCCCCGGGAAAACAAACAAACAACATATCATTAATAAAACAAAGCCAAAAAAAAAAAGAGCCTCAACTGAAAAGATCAAATTCTTAAGAACAAAAATAAGTATGTTTAAAATATGTTACTGCCAAAACCCGAACCGCAAGAAGAACTGATAATGGCCGGCCATTATCACCAATGGCTGGTACCAAACAGCCAAAACCCGAAATGTTGATGCGAAAGAAGTTCCTTTCAGGCAATGGCCAGCTACTCTCATTAATTTCCAAGCTCCGGTGGCAAAACATCATTTCTGAAGATTGTCTGTGTCTTTGCGTATATGCAGTACACTCGTGGCGATCAGTGAACACGTCGTGAATGGAAACGAAACTGTAGGCGAGCTTCTGCGTGTTGCTCACTCAACACCTCCTCCATTCAAACGAACCGTCCCACTCCTCAGTCAGTTTGGCTTCTAAAACTGGAAAGCAAAAGTAATGGGAAGTAACTTTTAGCTAGCGGAGCTTAGCCATCCCGGATAATGGCCTGCTAAACAGAGCTTCTGCCGCTGCCACACCTGTATTTCGGGTTTTGGCCACTCGGTGCCAGCCATTATCAGTTCAGCCCACAATTCGGGTTTTGGCACGCTCCAGAGTCAACATCACTGGAATAATCCATTTAAGAATGAAAACAAATTCTGTCTAGCTTACCTCAGTTAGTTCTTCTATAGTAGCTCCTCCTGACTTTTTAGCAACTTTCTCTTCTATTGTAGGTGGAGGTGCAGGCTTTAGGTTTGGCGGTAAAGGAACACCAGCCTTAGCACACATGGCAGCTGCGTTAGCTTTGGCTATTTCAAGTAATTGAGCCTTATCTGTAAGAGGAAAAATATAAGAAGTGGTTTTCCTAAAAGGCCATACATTTTGTATTATCTAGAGTTTTATATGCTAACAAAATTCAAGACATCAATTTTATGTCATAACTTACAGCTGTGTTCAAATCACTCCTTGGCTCAAAGATGTACACACAACTGTTAAAGCCTACTCTATTTTCCAAAATTATCTATCATGCCCTTAAATTACTTTCCTTCTAATCTAACATTTTAAACCACTCTTCTGAGTATTCACAGCAATCCTAACATGCTGCTCTTTTGGCAGTTGTACTATTTGATAAAACAGACACATATGCATTTTATCCATATCTCTTTTACTGATTTGTAGTCACTTCAAGAATTACATACTATTCCTCTGCTTTCAATAGTAAAAGAACGCAAAAACCTTCTACTGAACTGATGTATTCTCCCTTATTGTTCTGTTGGCATCTTTTTTCTTAGACAACACAACTCGGAACTACTGGAATAATGTCAGTACACATTACCCAAGGATCTTCTTAAAATCAGGAGAAATTAGAGCACTTTATTTTTCAAGGAAAGCAAATTATTAAAATCTCTTTAACAAATTTCACTTTACATTCTTTTGCTAGCATCCCCTACACAAGTAAACAACTCCCCAAATGCCAAATCCCCTAATCACTTCCATTACTCCATTATACCAATTAAAATTATCTTCACAAACATTTAACAGTCCTACTGTCATTTTAAGATATGTAACATTTTTAAAAAGAAACAGTGTTAATTTTAGGCTTATCTGCAACCGGATTTACGTTGAACATACAGTAACAATCTGAGCATATACTAGCCTTGTCTTTAACTGGACTTTTCTACTTTCCATTTTTGGTTAGGGGAGATAGTTCAAGCAAAATAAGACATTTAAGTATAGAAACACCTTGGTTCTACTATACTCCAAAGCAGATCTTTTTAACTCAAATTACAAATGCATCCATCCCTACATTTTCTAAACGCAAACTAATGTAATTATAAAATTCAAGAAGAAATATCCTGAACCAATAACCCAAAATACTTCCATTTGACTCAAAGATTAGAGAAAACTCAGACTTAAATCGTTCTTACACTAACACTAAATTTTAAAATGACTTACTCAAATCTGTCAGACGTTTCGGTGATCTGCCTCTTTCCGAAGACCGGGATCGTTTACGGCGGAGGGGCGATCTGCTAAACCTTCTTCTCAAGGGTGTTCGTGATCGCCGTAACCTGACTGGTGATATACTGAAGCTTCGTCTTCTTACCACAGACCTTGATCTTCTCCGACGGCTCGGGGTGCGGCTCCGTCGGCTCGGGGTGCGGCTCCGCCGGCTGGGGGTGCGGCTCCGCCGGCTGGGGGTGCGACTCCGCCGGCTGGGGGTGCGGCTCCGCCTGCTCGGGGTACGGCTCCGTCGGCTCGGGGTGCGGCTCCGTCGGCTCGGGGTGCGGCTCCGTCGGCTGGGAGAGATGCTAAAGCTCCTTCTCCCCACAGATCTAGATCTTCTTCGCCTACTCGGGGTATGACTCCTACTCCGCCGACTAGGGGTGCGACTTCGAGCTCTAGCAGTTTTCCTGTTATCCCTGGAGCTTGATCTTTTCCTTTTTCTTTCCCTGGACTTGGATCTGTGCTTTGGAGATCTTTTGCGCTTCTCTTTTGATACAGATCGCCTTCCTCTAGACTTTGATCTTGACCTGCTGCTCCTCCTCCTGCGTCTTGAACGTGACCTTGAGCGTGTTTGAGAGCGATGAGACTTGGACTTAGATGACCTCTTCCTTGCCCTAGAACGAGATTCGCTGGTGCGCTTGCGTGATTTGTGTTCAGAAGACTTGGACCGCTTACTTCGAGATCTTAACGAAGAGTCTCTTTTCTTCTCTTTCTCACCTTTATCACGGTTCTTTTTCTTGCTTTTTTCATGTGTGTCCTTGACTTTTACAACAATTTCATAATCATCTTTTTCCTCTGAAGATGACTCTGAAGCTCTTTCTGGTATACTAATTACAACTGGACTGGCAGTAGATTTGTCACGTTCAACTTCACTTGCAAGTGCAGGTCCTTCAATACCAGCTCGGAGGCTTGTAAGACGTTCCATGTCCTTAGGAAGTAATGGTCTCACTAAATCTGCTTCATTAATATCATCAATATTGGCAGGAAATACAGATTCAGGCAATGTCTCTTTAGTAGGGAGAGATACTTCTTTATCTTCACTACTTTCTTTAGGGCTGAGAGCAACTGCTAATGCCTGGTCACTCTCTCTTATAGGTAATGGTCCTTCTGCATCATTACAAATGAAGTTATTAGAAGATAACTCAAAATGAATGTCTTTAGCAGGCAAAGGTCCCTCTATGTCAGCCTCACTACCACCACTGGGGCTGGTGGAAATCACCATGTCATGTTCGGTATCTTGAGTAGTTAAAGATACGTCAACATCATACTTACTAACTGAACTGAGAGCAGATGTTGTAGCAAATTCAATACCCTTGCTTGTTCCCATTGTATCAGGTTCAAGAACAAGGGCACCAGTGGAAGACAGAGTTCCTTCTACATCAGCTTCACTAACACTAGGGCAGGTATCCAATACTGTGCATTGTTTAGTCTCATTGATAGATGAAGTTTTCTCTTCACCAATTTCACCAACAGCCCCAGTGCTGGCAGCAGACACCATGCTATGTTCCATCTCTTTAGCAATTAAATGATTATTTATATCAAGGTCTCTATGTATACCATGTTCACTTTCGTAAGAGTCACTCTTCAGGTGTCCCTCAGCATGTGGTGCTTCATCTGAATGCATGAGAACCTCCTGCATGCCAATCTCTGGGGCAAGACTTTGATCACCAGATATTACATTCATTCCTTTTACAGCGCTAGACTTCAGCACTGGCATAGACTCTAAAACCATCTCAGTTGATGTTTGAGTCTGCTCTGAGACAATGACAGCAGGCTCTGAGACTATCACTGTGGATTCTTGGACAGAAACAGCTGGTTCTGAAATAATGGTAGGTTGAAGGACTGACACTGCTGGTTCCAGGACAGGCACAGCAGGCTCTAGGGCAGAAACAACTGGCACAGGAATGGTAACACGCTCTGGCTCAACCAAGGCCAGGGGCTCTGGGACAGCATCAGCTGGTGGCCCAGGCACAGCCTCAGCCAGAAGCCCTGGGACTGCCAAAGCCAGTGGCCCAGGGACAGCCTCGGCTAGGGGCTCCGGGACAGCCTCAGCTGGGGGCTCCGGGATAGCCTCGGCTGGGGGCTCCGGGATAGCCTCGGCTGGGGGCTCTGGGACAGCCTCAGCTGGCGGCTCCGGAACAGCTACAGAAGGCAGTTCTGAGACATCCATGGCTGACAGCTCTACAGTGTTCTGTGACGGCTCTGGAATAGTTGCTGCAGGTTCCAGGTGGGACACAGATACCAATGAGACAACATGTCCTGAGGCTCTCATGGAATCAAAAGTTTCTGCGGTCTCTGTCATAATAGAAGGATCTGATGTTAACATAGTGGGTTCAGCTGACATTATGGGAGTTTCAGATACCATGTAAGTCACTGGCCTCTCTGGAACAACTTCATGCTCTTCTGCTATTGCAGCAGACTCTATAGGCGTGGATGTAACTGAAGACTCTGGCTCCAGTGCTGATTCTGGAACAGTCACGACAGCCTCTGACACTAATACTGAAGGTTCTGCTGCTGACACTGAGTAACTTGCAGGAGCTACTGAAGGCTCTGAAATCTCACTTTGACTCGCAGGAGGTTCAGACAGCGCTACAGATTCTTCAGAAGGCAATGCTGACACCTCAGTAGGCCAAGTATTTTCATCTGCTAATGCTGACTGCTCAGTGGGTAATGCTGGGCCCTCCGGTGGTTCCTCGGGAGGCAATGGTGGTGTCATTGGTGGCTCTTCAGGTGGCAATGGTGGCATTGTTGGAGGCTCTTCAGGAGGCAAGGGTGGCACCATATATGCCTCTGTATATGTATCAGTATAAGAATCGGTGTAAGAATCAGCTGCCATAGACATCATTGAGCGATCAGCAGTGTAAGATGACATCATAGTCCGGTCGGCTGCAGAGTACGACGACATCATAGTTCGGTCAGCAGCAGAGTACGATGACATCATAGACCGGTCAGCACCCATGGACATCATTGACCGGTCAGCCATTGGGGACATCATGGAGCGCTCGTAAGCTGACATCATAGAGCGCTCATAAGCTGACATCATGGAGCGTTCAGCCATAGGGGACATCATAGAGCGCTCATAGGCTGACATCATAGAGCGCTCATAGGCTGACATCATAGAACGCTCAGCCATAGGGGACATCATAGAGCGCTCGTAAGACATCATAGAGCGCTCATAAGATGACATCATGGAACGTTCTGCAGCATAGGACATCATCATAGAACGTCTTGATGCTAACATCAGGGGTCTAGGTGCTAACCTATATGGCCTGGGAGCTACCCTGTAAGACCTGGGTGCTATCCTGTAAGGTCTAGGTGACATCCTGTAAGGATCAGGAGTTAGTCTATAGGGATCGTGGCCTAATCTATAGGGGTCTTGTCCTAATCTGTAGGCATCATGACCTAGCCTATAAGGGTCATGACCTAACCTATAGGGATCCTGAGCCAACCTGTAAGGATCCTGAGCTAACCTGTAGGGATCAGGAGATTTTGAACCCAACATAGCAGAATCTTGGGTACTAGATGCTAACATTTGAGCATCCATGGTACCAGACGCTAACATCTGGGCATCCATGGTGCCAGAAGCTAACATTTGAGAGTCCATAGTGCCAGATGCTAACATCTGGGAATCCATAGAGCTAGTCGCTAACATCTGGGAGTCCATGGTGCTGGTCGCTAACATCTGGGAGTCCATGGTGCTGGTCGCTAACATCTGGGAGTCCATGGAGCTGGTCGCTAACATCTGGGAGTCCATGGAGCTGGTCGCTAACATCTGGGAGTCCATGGAGCTGGTCGCTAACATCTGGGAGTCCATGGAGCTGGTCGCTAACATCTGGGAGTCCATGGAGCTGGTCGCTAACATCTGGGAGTCCATGGAGCTGGTCGCTAACATCTGGGAGTCCATGGAGCTGGTCGCTAACATCTGGGAGTCCATGGAGCTGGACGCTAACATCTGGGAGTCCATGGTAGTAGACGCTAGCATTTGGGAGTCCATGGTGTTGGACGCTAGCATTTGGGAGTCCATAGTGTTGGACGCTAACATATGGGTCTCCATGGTGTTAGAAGCTAACAAATGGGATTCTTGGGCCATCAAGGGATCCACTCCTACTGTTATAGAAGTCTCCCCCACTAATGTAGTAGGCAGCTCCTGTGCTACCGTATTATAGGATTCCAGCGCTGTCGTCGAGGGCACCTCCAGGGACTGCGACACGGTCATCGTTGACAGCTCCGTTGTTGTCACCACAGACTGAACAGAGATCTCCAGCGCCACAGTTGCCACAGGCTGCCCAGGCAACTCTGGCGCCCCAGGCTGCCCTGGCAACTCCAGAACCCCTGTTGCCAGAGGCTGCCCCAAAAGCTCCAGTGCTCCAGCTGCCCCAGGCTGCCCCGAGAACTCCAGTGCCCCAGTTGCCATGAGCTGCCCAGGCAACTCCAGTGCCCCAGTTGCCACAGGCTGCCCAGACAACTCCAGTGCCCTAGTTGCCGAAGGCAGCCCTGGCAACTCTGGCACCCCAGTCACCGAAGGCTGCCCTGGCAACTCCAGCGCTGTCGTTGCCACTGGCTGCCCTGGCAACTCCAGCACCATCGCTGCCTCAGGCTGCCCCAGCAACGTTGCCGCCGTTGTCACCTCAGGCTGCCCAGGATGTTCCACCGTTGTCATTCCCACAGGCTGCTCCAACTCTGTCGCCGTCGCAGGTTGCTCGGTCAACTCCATTGCTACTGTTCCCGCAGGCTGCCCTGGCATCTCCTGTGCCATCACAGGTGGCTCTGGTACCTCCTGTGGTGGCTCCAACTCCATGGATGGTGCTGGAAGCCCTGGCAATTCCTGTGACAACTGTGGCACTGATGTCACTGAGGGCCCCGGCAACTCAGGCACTGCTGTCGCAGGGGGCCCTAGCAACTCAGGCAATGGGGTAGAAGGGGGCCCTGGCAACTCTGGCACCGGGGTAGCAGAGGGCCCGGGTAACTCCAACACTGGAGTCACAGGGGGCCCCTGCAACTCCGGAATGGAGGTCGCAGGTGGCCCCGGCAACTCCATCGCTGAGGCCACCGACGACTCCGGCAGCTCCAATGCTGTGGGCTTGGGCAGCTCCAGCAACTCCTGTGATCTTGTCACGGATGAATCTGCAGTCTCCGATGGTACTTCTACAGGCTGCTCTGGCAATCTTAGTACTTCAGTTGCAGAAGACTCTAGAAAATCCATTGTCATCGATGTGCTTGGCTCAGGGAGTACCTCAGTAGGTTTCTCTGATGATACCACAAGGGTTTCTGATGGCTCTAACACTTCTGCTACTGGAGGCTCTAACATGATCTTTGATGGCTCTGGAGGTGTGCTCTCCAAAGATTTCAGCACAGACTTCATCTGACACTCCACTGACATTGCTATGACCGGCTCAGATGACTTTAGCACTACTGTTGAAGTAGGCACTGGTGCTGTTGAAAAAGAATCCAGAATCTTTGTTGTGGGTTGTTCCAGCGTTACTGCCACAAACTGCTCTGACTGCACAGAGATTACTGATGTAGATGCAACTGACAGTTCTGCAGTTTTTGCAGCTGGCTTCAGAGTTTCTAAGGTGTGTGGCTGTGATCCCTCCATTGCTACTATAGGAGGTTCCAGCACAACTGCAGGAGTTTCACTGGTCTCAGATGAACCAAAAGCTCTTATAGGATGCTCCAGTGCCATCTCTGAAGGTTCGGAATCAAACTTTAAAAAGGAATCTGATTCTAAATCCATGTTCTCTTCATGATGGGACTTCGGCTTTGATTCAGATTCTTCTGGCTGTCTTTTATACTTTTTTTCCTTTTCTTTCTTCTTTTTCTTCTTTTTATTTTTGTGCTTTTTATGCTTCTTTGACTTTTTGGTGGGAACTTCATCAGTAGGATCTGTTTGTACAGACACACATCTACTTTTTCTAGAGGCCTCCTTCAAGTCTGAAATTAAGAGGAATTAATTTTAATTGGTCAAAAAATTCCTCGGAGTAGCTTTAGATAAATCATATAAGCCAAGATTTACATTCCATGTTAAGATATCACAGTATTACACCTCTTAAACAAAAAGTCACCAAATAATCTGTTTTTTGAAAGTCAATTATCTGAAGACTAACACTTTCCCAATACTTCTACAATTAAAGCCTGGGTTGCCCTGGCTGGTGTAGCTCAATGAACTGAGTGCCGGCCTGAAAACTAAAGGGCTGCTGGTTCAATTCCCAGTTGGGGCACATGCCTGGGTTGCCCTAGTAGGGGGCACACGAGTGGCAACCACACACTGATGTTTCTCTCCCTCTCTTGCTCCCTCCCTTCCCCTCTCTCTAAAGATAGATAAAACCTTAAAAATATATTAAGGCCTGGGTTAAAATCATGTTCTTAGTTTGCAACAAAAACTTTTAGAATTACATTAAAATGTTTCAACTGTGGGGGGGGGGGTAAAATAAAATGATTCAACTAAATTCATTTAAAACAACCATTTTCTGCCCTGGCTGGTGTGGCTCAGTAGATTGAGCTCAGGCCATGAACCAAGGGGTCAAGGTTTGATTACCAGTCAGGGCATATACCTGAGTTGCGGGCAGGGTCCTCACTTGGGGCCATGTGAAGGGCAACCACACATTGATATTTCTCTCCCTCTTTCTCCTTCCCTTCCCCTCTCTCTAAAAATAAATATTTTTTAAAAATAAAATAAAACAATCATTTTCTGCAGCTCTCAAATTATAGCAAATTACTTCTAACCTACACTTATAAATGAATCTTTCATATTATCGATTGTGAGAATTCCCGTTAAAAACACATACATAGAATGTTCATGCTATGTGAATTCTCCATGGGCTTGTATTAAACTTTATTTTCTTCTGTCAAAAAACTACACTTTATACCCTATGCGACAGCATGGATGGAACTTGAGAGCATCATGCTAAGCGAAGTAAGCCAGGCAGTGAAAGATAAATACCATATGATCTCACCTTTAACAGGAACCTAATCAACAAAACAAACAAACAAGCATAATATAACCAAAGACATGGAAATTGGGAACATGCTGAAAGTCACCAAAGGGGAGAGGGGAGGGAATTTCAGGGGAAAAGGGGAAGGATTTACAGGAACAAGTATAAAGGACACATGGACAAAAACTATGGGGGGGGGGGGTGGAAATGGGAGGGAGGTGGGGAGGGCTGGGGTGGCGGGTTCGGGTGAGAATAAAAGACAGAAAACTACAAGATCAACAATTAAAATAAAAATTAAAAAAAATAAATAAAATGTATTCTCAAAAAAAAAAAAAAAAACTACACTTTATTGTTGTGACTACTGATAACTTCCATTTATACAAAAAGCAACATGGCACTGGATCTGGAATAAACTGTCTGCTTTTGGATGCTGAATCAATCCACCCCTCAGTAGATGAATGGAGTGGGCCCAATTACTAACACTGTCTCCCAGTTAAATGATGAGATGAGATTAAACATACAATGTACATTGAATAATGCATAGTAAGCTTTCAGCAAATGCTAGTGATTGCTTTTCCTTTTAAAGGGCTGAACAACGAATGTGAAGAAAGCCCCAATATGGAGCTTGAATTTATCTTCTCATACCTATGTTACATCCTATTCAAAATACCATCCTTTCCCACAATAATATTTTTAAATATTTCATTGGTTATGCTATTGCAGTTGTCCCATCCCACAATAATATAAAATTACTAAGAAACAACTTTTTTAATGACTCTACTAAGAAAAAACCAACAACAAAGTCATTTTGGGAAGAAATTTCTTACAGCTCTTCCAATGTAACCTAAGAATATTTCTATTTGCATATCTGAAAAGAGAATGTGGCTTATATTCCACTTTATAACCAGACAGGATTTACACTCAAATGCCAGCATCAAATTAGTAAGCCTTCGTGATGCCAGAAAAAGCTGATCGGAAACCTACGCCATCAAGGTTTTTTTTCCTTAACATTTTTTAAAAGTTTATTTTGAGAGAGAGGGCAAGGGAGGGAAGGCGAGAGGGAGAGAAACATCGATGTGTGGTTGCCTCTCACACGCCCCCTACTGGGGACCTGGCAGGCAACCCAGGCATGGGCCCTGACTGAGAATCAAACCGGCCACCCTTTGGTTCACAGGCCAGCACTCACACCAGCCAGGACTAAGGTTTTGAGAGGAAAAAAATCAACACGTAACAAGACCTATTCCAAAGCAAAACTATTCATTTTCTACCAATTGTTTATTATGCACCAAATTGTTAGTTAACTAAGCCATACTTCAATCAAGAAAAAGTTGTTAGAGCCCTGACCCATGTGGCTCGCCTGGGCATCTTCCCGCATAGCCAACGGTTTGATTCCAGGTCAGGGCACAGACCTGGGTTGCCAGCAGGGTCCCGGTTAGGGCGCGTGCAAGAGGCAGTGGATCCATCTTACTCTCCCTCCCTTACCCTTTCTCTAAAAATAAAGAAAGAAAATCTTTTAAAAAACAAATTTAAAAAAGAAAAAAGGCTAGAACCATGAATCTAAGTAGCTAAAGTTTCTGTTTTTTTTTTTTTTAAACCATACCCTACACCAAAAATAAAAATTTAAATTTAACATATTTATAATGGGGGGATAGGCTGGGAGTAAAATGCATAAAACTGTACTTGAACAATTAAAATTTTAAAAAGTTTTAAAAAAACTTGTATAATGAGCCCTGGCTGGTGTAGCTCAGTGGATTGAGCGCGGGCCTGCGAACCAGAGGATCGCGGTTCGATTCCCAGTCAGGGCACATGCCTGGGTTGCAGGCCAGTTCCCAGCATGGGACACACAAGAGGCAACCATACAGTGATATTTCTCTCCCTCTCTCCTACCCTTCCCCTCTAAAGATAAATAAATAAAAATCTTTAAAAAAAAAAAAAAAAGTTCGCGCGCTGAGATTTAAAAAAAAAAAAAAACTTGTATAATGAAAAGTCATACCCCACATTTTCCAAAATTAAATGAAGATACTGTAATTTTGTGATCATAACACTTTCAATTCTAAGCACCAATTATTTAATCAATTCCAAAAATGCTACATATCCAAGAAATGATTCCCTTGTATTATTCACTGCAATTTTAAGAGGGGGTAGATGCAAAACAAGGCAATCTCTACAAATGGTTTTTAAAATAAAACCTCCAGGGCTTTAAAGTCATTACAAATGTGGTCAGGGCTCCTGGGCCTTCCAAAATAGACATTTAAACAATTGTTAAATAAAAACCCACTTTTGAAATCCCGGCACTGAGGCACAAGGCTAAATCAAATAAAGTCAATCACCACCAAAGCAAACAAGTTCATAAATGCTCATATTTTAGTAGACTTGTACTTTCAAATGAGTCAAAGTCTTCAAAAGAACAATTAAAACTTAAACTGACTGAAGTTTTAGATATACTGAACATTTTAAATACCATACATTTGAGAAAAATACTTTTAACCCTTTGCAAATCTTCAAGTTTTTGAGGTAGCTGATTATTTCCAACTTACCTGGTTTACAGCGTAGTTCTGTGTCTAAGACCCCAGAAAGTACTTCCTCGATCTTCTGAACTATTTCTTCATTTGGTAGGCTCCTGCCGGAGGCAACTGCATCACCTGCCTGGTTTCCTTCAATAGGTGTATTTGTTTCGCCATTGAGCTGGCCTTCACTCCTCCCACTTGACAAGAAAAGTTATCAAAATTCATTAATACTTTTTACCACATCGTACAATATTTTTAACATTCGTAATTCAACTGATTAAAATAACCCCATATTAACACACTTCACCATTTTTGTGTATCTTTCAGATGCCATTTCCTACTAGTGCTTCCTTAACACTATCTGCTAATAGTTGTATACTTTTATTTTTTTACAATTAAAGTTTTTAAGAACTGTGAAAGTTAAGAAAGTCTTTGACACAGGTTTCTAGGCTTACCTTTTAAAAAAACAAACTACTACTGGAAATATGAATTAAATTATACTCCAGTTACCTGCATATTTATCTCCGGACAGAAAAGTCATCAAGAGGACAGAAGCTACAGCTACTACAAAGCCACACTTGTCCATGGATCACTGTCATCAACAGTGTCACAGACGTAAAACAAGCCACAGACACATGTCAAATAAAAAGGGTAACATGTAACCTCTGGTCGGACTTCAATTGATCAGTTAATAAAATGACAAAAAGTTTTAAAACAAAAACACATTTATATAATTTTACCCAGTTATCAAAAATCTTAGTATTAAATTTTCTGGAGACCAAAATAATTCATGTAAAACAAGTGACAATTCATTTATACAAACAGTAAATGAACCAATAGTTTATTATATTTTCAATTCACAGGGCCAGAATTTTTTTAATGAGATAAAAATCAGTGTGCATGTGTGTATGTATAAAAGTTTCAGGTGTACAACATTATAATTCAATGCCTGTATACACTGCAAACAGTCAACACCGAAAGTCTAGTTACCATCCATGGCCATCCAATTGACCCGATCACCCATTCCTCCCTCCCCTAGCCCCTCTCATAGCCACCAATCTGCTCTGTGTATACGAATGTTTTTGTTTTCTTTGTTTATTTGTTGTTTTTTTTTTTTGAAGAATCTTAACAGACATAAAAACATGCCACTTACCTAGTCATTTTTACTACTTTTTATAATTTCCAAAATTGTTTTGAAAAAAAAATTTCAACAACTTTTAATGTAATCTAACAAGTTTTAGCTAACAAAATAGATCGAATAATTATGCCCCACTACTTTACAGAAGTTTGAACGTCCAAAAAACCAAACAAATATCAATAGTTAACTAAATTGTATTATTTTTTAATACAATGAACCATGTAATAACTAACATTTGTTGACTATTAATGTCACAAGCTTCTACATTTTTGAAACCCATTTAACCCTAACATAAAACTCTTAAGACCAGCACTATTATTCTGACTTTATAAATGAGGAATATGACACACAGAGAAGACAAGAAACCTAGTTGAAGGTCACACAGCTATCAAGAGGTGAAGCTGATACTCAAAACCAGAGCTCATACTCTTAGCCCCCATCCACACATAACAATCAATTTTAATTATCTGAATGTCCGTCTCCTTACCCAAACTGACAAGAGTAAAAGCAGATGGGAAAAATGAAAAATAAAGCTCACTTAAGTGGCAAATAATCAAAAATCTATTTTTAGACTGATAATGTATTACGAGTTACTTGAGAAGTTCAATATTTCTCTAGAGATGAAGAGCTTTATTATTGTTTGCAGATGTTCCTTCAGCTCTTTATTTTACACTTTCCTAAACATTTATACACACATAATTACCTCATTAAAAAAGCAACATATTTTAAAAAGTCAAAAAAGTACAACTCAAGAAAAGTCTATGAAAATGTAATCATCTTAAAGCTATGATGTTTATCTCAAACACTGAAATAAGATAATTTCAAACACCTAAATATCCATCAACAACACACTTCTACAACAGAAGTCTACAAAAAATGTCCAGTGCAATGCTAAGATTGTGATAAGACATACTTGTTTACGATACATTAGGTGGGAAAAAACCCACCAAACAAAATAATCACATTTTACAAAACATGTATGTTCATTTGTGTACAGAGGGGGGGAAACAACAAAGAACATCAATAACTAAGCAGTGGTTTTCCAATTTCCTTTTTTCCCCCTTAAATTTCTACAACCAAACTTATTTCCCAATATAAAAAATGATTTTTAAAAGGTGTAAAAGACACCACAATAAACAAACACAATTCCTTACTGTATGCACCTACTGAAGTTTTCAAAAATACATATTCCCTTAATTCAGGTCTTCTCTCATCTTCCTAAAAACACGAGCATGTAACAAAATTAAACAGAAAAAGAATCGAGTGAGCAGACAGATCTATTTCGCACTTAAAAAACAACATATCCTCTGAAAATAACAATCCTGGTAGTACTAGTCCATTTGCCCCAGGAACCCTACGCTAATTTGAGCACTTAATTTACAACTGCGTTTTCGGCCCATTTTCAAATTCACTTACTTCTCTCGCTCTGAACTTTTAAAATACAACTAGCAAAAACATCTGAAGTCGAAACAAATATTTACACTATACAAAGCAAAAACACTAAGAACAGCGAACAACATGACCCACGCTAGTTTCCTTTCTGGGTCAACAACAATTCTGAGGAAATCTCTCCCCGTTTAAATTTTGTGGAACCAAGAATAAACTACGTAGAGTCTACCCGCAATGCCAGCACTAACGTGCTGTTCGCGTACGTCCACTGGAACAAGAGTAGCAAATAAAAATTTACATCCACACCAAGCCCACTTGCCACTTGCTAAACCAAGAAATTATCCATAATTCAAAGTCCCCTTCCATCCTCACCTCGGCTACTCTGTCGAAGTCGCTAACGTTAATTTGAGCGGCTGTACTTCGAATTTCTAATCGATTAGAACGCTACCTGGTGAAAGACACGGACACCCGGACCCAAATAATCTAATTAGAGGATTCCCGACCCCGAGACAGTCTAAAGCAGGACAAAGCGGATTTAAGTTTACTCCAGAAACGGTCGGTAGAGACCCTTTCCGGTCGCGGGCACCGGCCGGCGAAATCGACGGAGGCTGGGAGGGGGAGGGGGACGCGGCGACGGAGGAGGAGCCCAAGAGGAACTAGGCCGTCGCCGGCGCACAACCAGGCCCGCAGCAGCAAAAGGGAAGGGGACGAGCAAACGGGGGGGGGGAAGGTGAGCGTCTTAACCCGGTTCCAGGAGAGGAGTCGGGGTTACGGCGGAAAAGGCGAAGTTCCGCGCTGGGAAGGGAGCGGATGGGGGGGGACAGAAAATGGATCCCAGGCCCAGGCGGGGCCGTAGCGGGGCCTGAGGCGAAGAACGACGGCGCCTCTGAATAAAGGTGCCACGGAGAGCTACGCGGGGCCCTATCGGTCCCTTGGGGGTAGAAGAGACTGGGAAGCGCGTACCTGGAAAGCTCCTGTTGAATTTCCCGGAATTTACTGACCACGAAAGACCTAAAAATCTGCTCGATGTTGGTCGCCATGGCGTCCGCTCCGTTCTCTCAACTCCTCCTCGCTAGTCCTCCAGGCTCCCAGAATGCCTTGGGCGGAGGCACAGCGGCCAATTCCGTCTGTCGCCGTCCTGATTGGCTTCTGTTGGAACGCCCGGATCTGCACGCTCCGCCGTTGGACCAATCAGTGAGCACGGTCCTGCTCTCCTTCGCTGTTTCTGAGCGGCTCAGGGAGAGGTGCTGACGTTTGCGCCGCGCACGGCTCTGTCCGCCATGTTAGTGACTGACGCAGGCGCCATTACAGGAGAAGTCTGTCGACGAGACTTTTCTCAGCCTGTTAGTCCCCAGCGGTGTGTGGGGGAAGCTTAAGAGGCTTTAGCAGCTAAACGCCCGCGATTAAATGACATGAGCAAAGGGACCAAGAAGGGCAATATTCCCAAGTCGTTTCAGCAGGAAACTGAATCCGGAAAAGCATTCGTTAGCGCCCGCCCCCACTGAATCAACACGAAGAACACAATTTTTTCCCCGCTTCCCCCATGATATCCTACAATCGGGGTTTTTCGGTTTTTTTGTTTTTTAAGCAATAGGCAGGAGGTTTCGACCGGCCTGCGTTCTAAGCCTTGTGAATTCTGGTTAGGAGCCAGTTTAGGAGCCAATTCTCCCCGCTGCTGCTCTATTCTGACTTGTTAGCAACACACCATTAGCTACATGTGGACCAGTGTCTAGGGTTCCCCCCTCCTCGGAGCTGAGGATCACGGGAAGGAAAAGAGATGTCGGGTAGCCCCTGACGCCAAAGTGTTAAATCGTAAATGCGTACGAACTGGATGGCTCTGCCCCGGTACTGAGCAGAGGCCGCGCCCGAGAGCGGGAGGGAATCACGCTCGGTTAATTCGCTGTAGGGACCACGATGCCCGCTGACCAATGGGGAGGCGAGGCCCCGCGGGTGGGCGGGCCGAGGCGGGCGCGCCCGGGATCCCATTCGGCCCACTTCCGGCGCAGCGCGCGGGCCGGAGCGAAAGGGCAGCGACCAGACCGCCAGCGTCCACCTGTCGGTGCGTGAGCTCTCACCGCCACTAAGTAAAGTACATCTGTGCTTGGTGTGGGGATTTCCTGTTAGAATTGAATGAATCCGTAGGGACCGGTTTGGCTGTAGGAATTTCCATCTTATTTTTAAATGTCGTGGGTGGGGTAGACCACGTGCTTTTCCTTTTTAACAGGTTTACATTGGATCTATCACTTTTCCCTGCTTTCTAAGATTCAGGGAGTTTTGTATGTTTGTGCTATTTTAGGTCGTAGGCATAGATTTCCTTTTTTTTTTTTTTTTATTATGCACCCATTGTCTCTAGCAGATTAGTGCACACTTTTGCATTTGTATTGTGCTGTGTATTACTCACCAAGTCCATTGAAATCCAGGCATTACGTCGCTCTCTTATCTCAGTATTTACTCATTTAGATGACTGAGGCCCTGCACGTGTCCTCCCAAAGGGACAGAGTCTGGACCCGGAGCCAGGCCCCCTGATCACTCTCGGCGTGGATTCTTCAGGCCGAGGCGTTGCCTCCCCTCGAATGGCAGCTAAATTTAAAGCTGTTTAAGAATTTCAACACATGTGGCAAATCTGTGATTTGCATTAAACTAAAATAGCTTTTACCTCTCTGAGATGATCATTTGGTAATTTTTCTTCCACAGCTTTTCAGTGCTCACCATCTCAGTTGTTAACAGTGGCTCCACCGCCTCTAACTCTGACTTCCAGCGAGCTCCTTAACCCAGTGCCTCAGTTTATCTGCAGGGAGGGGTGGTAACAGTAGGTACCTCATAGAATTGTGCCGTTTAAGTGGGATAATTCATGATAAGCTTTTGGAATGCATTATCCAGCATCCAGTGAGTGCTTGAAAAGTGTTAGTTTTTTGTATCATCATTTCACCTTAGATTTTTACTTAAATGTGTAATCCCAGCATCTCACAAGAAGTTACTGGCTTCAGTTTTGTTTTTCCTGTTACCACTTTGCCTTCTATATAATTAAATGTCTTCTGAAAATTACTAAATTAATGTGACAAATTATTTGGGGGGGTGTTGCTTTTTTTCCTGTTAGAACTTTTTTCTATCCCTAAAGTATCAATTTTGATAAAAGTACATGATAAAATATAACACGGTGGCATTTACTATTGCTGAGTGTCAGAAATGGTGCTGATTGTTTATATTTGTTACCTAGTTCATCCTTGGATAGCCTTACTGTGAGGCAAGTTTTCTTCCGTCTTTTAAGATGTGAAGAGGTTGGGTCACAGAGCTCACCAAGGTCACACCTCTCACGTCAGTGGAGAGATCGCTGTTGTGCCCGTCCTGCTCGGCGCCAAATGCCAGAACGCCATGAGACATGTTCAAATTGGATTTCGTGCTTCTCTCCCAATTTCCTAACGTACTGCACTAACTTCTTAAATCAGGGGTCAGCAAACTGTGGCCTTTGTGCCAGTCCTTCCTGCCACCTGTTTTTGTACTGCCCATCAAGTAAGAATAGCTTTTACATCATTAAGCCGTTGGAAAAAATTAAAGGAAGAATGATGTTTTTGCAACACGTGAAAATTATAAAATTCAAATTGCAATTTTCATAAATAAAGTAATTGACACATAGCCCTGCATATTCTTTACAAACCTCTGATTGCTTTCTGTTGCATAGAAGCAGAGGTCAGGCAATCTGTCACCTGCAGCCAAGGCCTATTGTAAGTGTTTACTGGACATGGCTGTGTTTGTTTACTTGGGTCTTGTCGCTGGCCACTTTCCTGCTACGGTGGTGGCAGAGTGCCCTAGTTGTGACAGACTGTAGCCCTCAAAATCTGTGAGACTTCAAGGTTTCAAAACAGTTATTTTAAGTTCTGGTCTAGATTGAAAACATCAGGATTCATGTTTAAACAACTGAGGCTTGTGATTGTTATATGTTGTAAAATTGAAGCCCAAAGAAGGGTTATTACTCATAGGAGCTTGTTTTAAACCAAGAAGTTAAGTCATCATTTCACTCCTTCACTTAGCTCCCTACTCCAGCCTGCCCCGTTTTAAAAATCCTCCTTATTCCTTAGGAGTACAGTCGTATTCCTCCAACTTTTTTAAGTTTAGGGGTTTTTTGTTTTTAATTTTTATTTTACTTGTACTGTAATTTTTTTTTTAATTCTTGTTGTTCGAGACGACTTGTAATTTCGTGCTAGTGAATGGGTAGCATCCATGATATTTAGAAATTGCGATTTCTGAAGTGTGCGTTCTGAACCATCACCTGTGGTTTCTTTCTGCAGTTTCCACTTTCCTCTGGATTCCTGTTTGCAGGCAGCATGGCAGCCCGAGTGCTTGTGATCGGCAACGGAGGGCGAGAGCACACGCTGGCCTGGAAACTGGCACAGTCTAGTCATGTCAAACACGTGTTGGTTGCTCCAGGAAATGCAGGAACTGCCTGCTCCAAAAAGATTTCAAATGCTGGTAATCATGTTTTCAAGTGGGGAGTGATAGTTAATAATGATAAATGATAAACTCTCAGCTACATCTGTTGTTCATAAGGTCAATGGCTATGCAGATTTGAATGCTTTTCATAAGCTTAAAACTCATGTCGTAATTGGAATACTTTCCATGTATTATAAATTCAAGGCATACTGCCATTCAAAGTGTAGCGTTTCCTTAGCTTAAATTATTTTGAACCTTATAAAACACATCCATTCAAAAAGTCACAAGGGCCTAATATAGGTTAAAGGCATTTTTTTTAAATTTATTGATTTTAGGGGGGCAGCAGAGAGAGGGAGAAACATCAGTTTGTTGTTCCACTCATTTGTGCATTCACTGGTTGAGTCTTGTATGTTCCCTGACTAGGGATCAGACCTGCAATCTTGGTGTATCGAGACGATGCTTTAACCAACTGAGCTACCCAGCTGGGGCTAAAAGCATTTAATGTAGATTTTGGGACATGAAAAGTTGAGCATTTCTATCAAATGTCAGTGTTGGCCATTCTAACTCCACAGTAGGTCTCAAACTTTATCTCTTCAAATGGTAAAAAAAAAAAAAAAAAAAAAAAGACCAGTTCTTAGGTTGCATTAAACTCTTCAGAGGCTTCCCGTATCACTTAGAATACAACTCACACTCCTTAATGGTCCTTGCAAAGCCCTTTGTGACCTGGCCTCCGCCTGCCTTCCAGCCTGATCTTTTTTATCCTTCATTTCCTTTTTGCTGCTCTTTCCATGCAGTCGGTCCTGCCAGCTTCCCAAACAGAGCTGCCTTGGACTTGGCATTTGTTCCCACCCCCAGCATGACCGGCTGCTCATTATTCAGGTCTCTCAACTTACATGCTACCTGTCTCAAAGGAGTCTTTCTTAAAGTTTCTGCTAAGTAAAGCATGTCCATATAGTTTTATTTGTTTTCCGTTATGAACTATTATGTCTTTTAACTTCTCTGTTATGTGTCTTCTATCTTCATTTCCTCCCTATAACATAAGCTCTTGAATGTAAGCTGTACGAGGGCAAGGAACTCAACCTGTGTTTTGTTTTGTTTTGTTTTGTTTTGTTTGCGCCATGCACCCTGCCAGGTACCCTGTGTGGCATAGTCTGTATGGAGAGAAGAACATGACCCAACAAGCTGCAAACTGGGAAGATACTTGCATGTACAGACAAAAAATAAGAATAATAAGAAAATGAGATGACCCCAGCCAGGGAGCTTAGTTGGTTTGGATGTTGTCCTGATACACAAAGGTTGCAGGTTTGGTTCCCAGTCAGGCCACATACAAGGATCAGCCGACGGATACATAAATGAGTGGCTCAACAAACTGATGTTCCTTCCTCCCTCCTTCTCTCTCTCCCTCTTTCTCCCTAAAAATTAATTAAAAAAAAAAAGCTTTTTAAGAAAATAACATAAAAAATAATATCGGCTCCCCTGGGATCTTCTTAGTTAGGGGTGAGATGTTGTAGCCGCTTATTGAAGAACTGTCACATTCCGTTTAGAAGCAGCGGATGTCATGCGGGCCAGCCCATGACAATCTGGGATTGGCATGAGGCAGCTGCCATTTGCAGGGACAGGTTAGGTGTGTCCTCATCCTCCGGCCACCGTCCGCGATGCAGAGGTAGTTGGCTCTGCTCGGCCCAGCTGGGTTTGCAGCTCCTAACCCAGAGTGTGTGGTCCTCTGTCCTCGTCCCCGCACGTCCCAGGTGTCGTGCGAAGGGATTGGAGTCGTCGCTGACCGAGGGGTGGTGATCCAGGCAAACGGGAGCCGGAGAGCACCTGGAGAACCCGTGCTTAGTGTATGGCAGACCCTACCACCTAGAAGGCTCTCGAGAAAGCTTCCCTGGCTTGTAAAGAGCAAGGGCTTGACGTCATTTCGTTCTTAGCTTGAACCCTCTTCACGAGGACACCCCTCCTGACTCAACCAGAAAGAGATTCCCCGTTCACCTCGTATCAGAGTTGACTGACTTGTTCACAATTGGTCGTTTTCCCCCGTATGTTACCCAACACTCCCACAGTGGAGTATAAGCATCCTAAGTGTGAAGACCCTGTTTGTGTTAACATCTTAACCCAGCGACTAGAGTGGTCTCTAGCACATAGTGGTTCCCAGTCAGTCCTGAATGAATGGCAGTAAAAGACCAGTCTCTGAGCATACTGCGCAGTACCTGTTTGTTTACTACACAGTCAGTGCTCGTGACGTGAGCCCTGTGGGCGAGAAGGGGCTTTACAGCTTCCCGGTAATTCTCATCTCGCTGGCTCAGTGGCAGTGGCAGAGAGCTGGGCTTTGCTGGTTAGCCTGATGCCCTGTTTCGACTGTCCCCGTGAAACTCATCAGTACCAGGGAAAGGAAGCCAAGTTCACTGCCATAAGAAAGTACAGCACCTCATTTTCAGGGTGATACTGAGTTAACAGAATGTTTTGGGGAAAAGGGTGAAGGGTTTATAGGAACCAGCATAAAGGACACATGGACAAAAACAAGGGGAGGTGGGGAAAGGCAGAAAACTGTGCTTGAATAAACAATACAACTCAAAAGTATTTAATAAAAAAAATGTTTTTGAAAGTGAGGTGTATTTGTTCCTCCTCTCTGCCCGCAGCCATCTCCATCAGTGACCATAGTGCCCTGGCCAAGTTCTGCAAAGATGAAGAAATTGAGCTGGTCGTTGTCGGACCAGAGGCGCCTCTGGCTGCCGGTAGGTCTGTCTCTGTCCATTGTTACAGTACGTCCAGGGCAGAAGGAGTCGGGCGGGGTCAGCGAATCCAATCCATTTTAGAGACAGATTTCGAATGTAATGTTACATTGGAAAAAGTCCTTTCACCCGCTTGAGATGTATGTATTTTAGATATATTTTTCCTCAAGAATCAGTGATGAAAGAGAAATCAAATTTATAGCCATGGGAACATTTTGATGTTTTTGTGGTGGTATCTATTTAGTGATCCATACATTTGAATATAACGAATGACTCCTGCTGATTTGCATCACTTGTTAAATAGCATCTTCACTCGTATCCTGTAGACAACATGAAAATCTTAACAGCAGCCATCTGCTGTATCTCAGTGCGGTTGTGGTCTGGTCCCAGTTCTTCTGGCTGGAAGGGCACCATAGGGCCCTTGACTCACCGGATGCTGCCTGTTTCCCTCCCCAGGGATCGTGGGGAACCTGATGGCCGCAGGAGTGCGCTGCTTCGGCCCCACAGCAGAAGCAGCTCAGTTAGAGTCCAGCAAAAGGTTTGCCAAAGAGTTTATGGACCGGCACGGAATCCCAACTGCACGGTGGAGAGCTTTCACTGATCCTGGAGAGGCCTGCAGCTTCATCAGGAGGTGGGCAGAAGGCCGGCTGTGAGGGCAGCTGTTCGTTGCGTAGTTAAACACGCCGGTCACTTCTATGTCACCGGTTTATTACGAGGTGATGGTGGGGCAGAAGATCTCACTCTGTATCGGCTGTCCTTCTTCCAGCATCAAAGCCGAGTGGGGTTCTGCGCACACGTGGTGCAGTCTTGGGGCCTGGCAGGTCTGTAGGTGCTGGGGGTGGGGGTGGAGAAACGCCGATGTGCGGCTCCACTTAGCGGTGCGTTGTGGGTTGATTCTTACCGATCACCGGGGATCGAACCCGCCACCGCGGAGCATCGTCACAGTGACGCTCTAACCAGCTGACGGGCCAGCCCGGGCAAGGTGAATTTTTTAAATACTCGTTACTGAGCAGTTTCTAGGGGAGACAATACATTGGTTTGGCGCTCCTGCACTCTTTTCACAGCCAGTCGACATGCTTGTGCTTGGTAGCAACTTACAAAAATAAAGGATATTGATTTTTTTTTTTTTAACAAATAAAGAACCAGAGTGAGGAAACGTCACTTGGCGGCCTCTGCCGCGCCTGCTCGACTCTCGGGCGTGAAGTTGGACCTCCTTGTCCGTAAATGTTGACGGGCACGTGGCTTTGCCCTTTCTCCTTGACCCCTCTCCCTGTGACCTGGTGTGTTTACCAGTTAGTGGAGTCAGTTTCGTTCCTTTTTTTTTTTTTTTTTTTTTTTTTTTAAGATTTTGTTTACTTTTAGAGTGAGGGGAAGGGCGGGAGAAAGAAAGGAAGAGAAACATTGATCGGTTGCCACTTGCATGCCTACAGCCAGGGGCCTGGCCCCCAGCCCAGGCATGCGCCCTGACTGGGAATCCAGCCAGCGACCTTTCGGTCTGCAGGACAACGCCCAGCCCACCGAGCCACACCGGCCAGGGCAGCTTCCTTCTTTATTCGCTCTAAGTCCTGGAGAGCTTCTTAAACGCTGAATATTATTCCCCAGCAGCCAGATGCCTTGGGTCAGCCAGGACCCTGTTGCTTTTTACTGCCCTTTCAGAGCTCCGGTCTCACTGCACAGCGGACGTTACCAGCAGGTCGTGTGTACCCGGAGCAACGGTCTGTGTGTCCGTGTCTGTGTTGTGCTTACACAGCCAGTTTTTAACTGAAAAAAATTTTATTTGTACTATGCATAAGTAATAATTTCAAGTATTATTCAAGAAAATCTTCATTTAGCCATTTTCTTTTTCTTTCTATATAATTAAAAATAAAATGAAACAGTATGATTTTTACATATATTTTGTTCATTTTAATGAAACTGGTACAATGTCCATTTAAAACTCATGTCCCAAGCCAAAAAGTACAAATAAAATCAAAAAGAACAGTGCCGCATCGTACACACGTCTGCATGAATAACTTCAGTAACCCCTGAAAACCTTCCGTCTCCCCCTGGAAGTTGTGGTCTGGGAGGGAGGCAGCCACATGCTAGAGCTTCAGGGCCGATGAGAACGTCCGTAGGAACCTTGCGTCGGTCAGCCGCATTGGTCCCTGCCCTGAAGACACAGTCACGGGAAAGGTGGCCACCGTGTGCGCACCTGTCCTGCGTTAGCGCAGGCGATGTGAAGGGGGTTGAGCTGTGATCCCCAAGGTCAGCACGATGAACCCAAGCAATAATGAGTGGGCGCTGGGATTCACATCACCAGAGGTTGTAGGGAGAGGGAGGGGTCAGTTTTCATTTTCATTTTAAGCACCACATTACAAAAGAACTATTTCTAAGACTAGAAGGGGGTTTCTAGAAAAGAATAAAAAGTATCTAAACCGTGGAATGATCCCTCCTTGTTCCTGGTAAACTTCAATCATGTCTTTTTCCTCCATTCCCAGTTCTCTCGGAGTGTGATTATCAGCAATTCTCTGACCTTCAAAGGAAACCCGAGGGAACTTGCTGGAACACCCTGTCTTTGACGTAGGGTTCCTTGAGTTCCTTGAGATGGGTTGTCACTTTCGCTTCGAAGGGCATCTCACTGCCAGCTTCCCCAGTGACTTTGAGTTTAATATATTCTTCCTTCTTGTACCCCAAGTCCTCGTCGGAAGGTTTTGCCTCCTCGTCAGACATGGTGATGGAGGCGTCCCCCCGGGGTGTCACACAGCAGTGGCCTCAGGCAGGCAGAACCTGGCTCCGTCAGAGATAACAAACCCGACTCGCCTCTCCCACAGTATGATTCACTACTTTGTGTCTTAAAGGTGATTCTGTGCGCACTGTCCAACTGCTTTAGTCTTCCAAAGATGTTGCCGATACGACCTCGTAATAAATGAAAGAACAGAAAACCTAGGAGTGTGCGATCACGAGCAGAAAGGAATGCGGAGGGGCCTGGCGGGCAGTCCTTCAGCGCGGTGTTGGCTTGACCAGCAGCCTTCCTTCTGCTCTTCTCTCGCTGCTATGGCATGTCCTTGCAGCATCCCAGAGCATCTTGAATTTTCAAACCGCCCGGGCCGGCTGGCTATTGAAGGTGGTTGTCTCCACAGTGCGGACTTCCCGGCCGTGGTGGTGAAGGCCAGCGGCCTCGCAGCTGGGAAGGGGGTGACCGTCGCCTCGAGCAGAGAGGAGGCCTGCCGAGCCGTGCAGCAGACCATGCAGGTCAGTCTCCGGAAGAGCGTGGTTTTGTAGTCGCGCCGCGTGACGTTTGTGACTTTCAGCTCTTAGTTCACGAAGTGTTCTTCAACGTAAGGAGAACGTGTCCCGCAAACACAGGTGAGTTACTTTTCACGGTACTTTGTATCATAATCCGTCCCCGTAAAAGACTGAGGGCACACCAACACTGACGTCTAAACGGCGACTCCGTTCTTTGGAAGTTAAGTTCCAGCATGTTGAGTTGCCTGCTCCTGAAAGGCAGGACGTCCTCAGACAGGAGAGCGTACAGATGACCTCTCAGTTGTCCACGAGGACTGAAGTCCTCGCCCTTCGCGCCCCGCGTCTCCGAGGAGGGAAGCAAGGGATTGATGAACTTCGCTGTTCCGTCACGGCTCATCTTGGTTGCTGGGGGTTCCCCTCCTGCAACAATCTACTTTCACAGACATCTCTGCAGTGTGAGCGTTGTAGGCAGACGTACCGTTGTCCTCAGAAGTAAGAACTAAAGGGGGGTGGAGAGAACATCTCTTTCTGCATTACCTTGCACCCACACCTGTGCTAGCTCCGTATCGTTGCCACTTTGAAAATAGGAAATGTTCACCTGTCTCTTTGAGGCGCTCGGAAAGGGAGGTTGCAGTATTAGCGCGTCGGTTCGTAATGCAAATGGTAGAAAATGACAGCCAGTTACGTGTATGTTAAAAGCTTGCAATTTACGTTTTCTATTTTTTAATCTACAATAAGGATAAAGCCTTCGGAGCAGCTGGAGAAACCATTGTCATCGAAGAGCTTCTCGAAGGAGAAGAGGTGTCTGTAAGTGTGTTCGACTCCCAGAGCGTTGCGAAGCGCGCGGAGCCGCGTTGCCTGGCCGCTGCGCCCGAGACACCTGATCCACTCCGGTGCTTTCGGCTCACAGCGCAAACCCAGCGATCACAGCGGGATGTGTACACACGTGGTGTTTGGGGTGCAAATGAAAAACGAACGCATCCCCTCTCTTAGTCATCCGGGGTGTCTCGGTGAAGGACTTGGACTTGTGTCAGACATTATTCAAAGGGGGGGAAAGGTTGAAATATTTTACTTGGGAGGTAGTTGGATTTTTTGCCCAGCCTGATTCTTGATGTCGATAGCTTAGGGTTTTTTACGTTTCAACTCATTTCACTTTAAAAAAGAACACTCGCTCTCTAAGAAGAGTTAGGCTGCACGTCCCCTTACTAATTACCCTTCCCACGGTCTGGCGTCCGCGGTGACGGCCCGCTCTGCTCTCTGCCCAGTGTCTGTGCTTCACCGACGGCAGGACCGTGGCTCTCATGCCCCCAGCTCAGGACCATAAGCGGCTGCTGGAAGGAGACCGAGGCCCCAACACGGGGGGCATGGGCGCCTACTGTCCGGTGCCTCAGGTGCGTCCCGGGGGCTTGGCCGGGGTCCCCTGGGAACTGCCGGGTCTTCTCAGAGAACTTGGGTGCTTTTCTGTTCATGGTCGTTTTTAACTCTCAGAGGTCATCTTTCCTATTTTATAAGAAAACTCTAAAACGCTACTTGATAATGGGGCAGCGCAAGGATTTTACCAGTTTACGAATTTAAACTGGTCGCCCCATCTCAGGTGGTAAATGGTAGTTTGCCTCGCCCCTTTTCATTGTCCCCTGTGGTACCACTTACGAGATGATTTTTGGAAATGCCAAAATTCGCAATTTGGAAATTCGCATATTTTTGTCTGTTCCCAGGTTCCTAAGGATCTGCTGCTAAAAATTAAAAATGCCATTCTTCAGAGGACAGTGGACGGCATGCAGCAGGACGGGGTGCCGTACACAGGTGAGCGCGGGGGCGTTCCGGGGGCGCGGCGCACCGAGCGCTTCGCTGCTTCGACGGACTTCCCCGTTTTCTCTGTCCACCGCCTGCTGGTTGGCCACTGCAGCGCCGTTTGTCACGGGGGTCCCGCACCTCCGTGCGTGTTAGAAGTCTGCGTCCTGATTTCCCGTCACAGTACGTGTCATCACTCCCTGGCCGGTGTGGCTCAGGAGTGAGCGCTGGCCCGCGGACGGAAAGGTCGCAGGTCCAATTCCCGGTCAAGGCACACGCCTGGCTTTCGGGCCAGGTCCCTGGTCGGCGCCATGCAAGAGGCAGCCGACGGATGGGTGCTTCTCTCCCTCTTTTTCTCCCTCCCTCCCCTTCTCTCTCAAAATAAATAAATAAAATCTTTTTTAAAAATACAGTGTCTTCACTGTATATCTTTTTTCCTTTTTAATGAAGGTGTCCTCTATGCTGGTATAATGCTGACCAAGGATGGCCCAAAGGTTCTGGAGTTTAATTGCCGTTTCGGTGATCCAGAATGCCAAGTGAGTAGTAATTTCAGAAAATTTAAGTATTGCTTTGTAGAAGATGTGTTTTGGGAGTTTTTTCTTTTTGTTGTTGTTGTTGTTTTTAAGATCTTATTTATTTTTAGACAGAGGGGAAGAGAAGGAGATGGAGAGAAACAGCAATGTGTGGGTTGCCTCTTGCACGCCCCCTACTGGGGACCTGGTCTGTAACCCAGGCATGTGCCCTGACTGGGAATCAAACTGGCGACCCTTTGGTTCGCAGCCCATGCTCAATCCACTGAGCTATACCAGCCAGGGCAAGGTGTATGTTGTTTCAGTCTTAGGATTTATGAGCCTTGGAATAATTACCTTTGAAAAACACAGTTGACCCAGAGCAACATGGGTTTGAACTGTGTGGGTCCACTTACATGCAGATTTTTAAAAATAAGTATCCCATCAGTCCTTTCTATTCCTGGGTTTTGAATCTGTAGATTCAACCAACTTTGGATCGAAAACAGTGTTTTCAGGCCACGGGAGGGAATCCGGGGATGTGGAAGATTGACTGGTCACGTTGATCTTCGCTGTTTTACGTAAAGGACTTGAGTGTCTACAGATTTTGGAATCTGCAGCCCGCCAGAACCAATGTTCTGCGGATGGCGAGGGACGGGTATAGTGAAGTTCTAGGGGAGACATAGTCACATGTGATTTTTTGATTGTGCGGGGATTGGGACCCCAGCTCCACGTTGCTCCTGGGTCCCCTGTGTGTGCAGGTTTCACTGGCGCCCCGGTGAGTAAGATGTCTAAGATCTGAAATCCCTCTCAGTTGCCGTGCTGATCGTGTCTTTGCAGGTGATCCTCCCGCTTCTGAAAAGCGATCTGTACGAAGTGATTCAGTCTGCCCTGGACGGCCTGCTCTGCGCCTCTCTGCCTGTTTGGCTTGAAGACCGTGCGGCCCTGACTGTGGTCATGGCAAGTCAGGGCTACCCGGGAGACTACGCCAAGGGCGTGGAGATAACAGGTGAGTGCTGGGAACGGAAGGGTGGTTTCAGTGTGACGAGCGGCCCGTGCCACGGGGGGCCTCCCTCCCTTGCTGGCCTGCTTTGCTTTTCCTTTTTTTTTTTTTTTTTTTTTTTTAATTTGCTCTGCTCTGCTCTTCCTAAGGGTATGAGGCCATCAAAAATCTCTCAGGGGTTCTGCACATAACCATCTTGCTTGTTGGATGTGAGTTTGCAGATATCCCTAATTGTATCATCCCATAAACCAAAGGGTCACTGGTTCGATTCCCAGTCAGGGCACATGCCTAGACTGTGGGTTTGGTCCCCTAGTTGGGTTATACAAGAAGCAGCCGATCGATGTTGCTCTCTCGCATCAGTGGTTCTCTCATTTTCTCTCTCCTTCCTTTCCTCTGTCTCTCAAATCAGTAAGCATGCCCTCAGGTTAATATTTAAAAGAAAAAAAGAACTGCCATGCATTTCCATTTTTGGACAAGAAAGACTGGCGGGGGCCTGGCTGAGAGTCAGGAAGACGCTGGAACTGTGTGAGTTAGGAGGACATTGGTGTGAACTACATCAATGAGACACGTTTCAGATGTTTGATCGCGAATGGACGCCCCGGTCTGCAGTGCACCCCAGGTCGCTGGACAGCAAAATTCAAACGCTTTCCAAAGTGTGGCCTTCTCTTCTACTTCTCTTTACAGAAAGCGAGGCAACTAGTCAGATGATGTTAAATAGAGCGCTGTTTTAAAACACCAGATGAGGTCCAGTGCCACAGCTCAGAGGCAGCCTCTGTGACCCCAGCAGGCCGGGCCTCCCCGGGGCCTCTGCGTGTGTTGGACTCAAGTGCCCCACTTCCTGTCTCACCTCGACGAGAAGCCCATCGCTCTGTGAATCCCACACATGGCAGCTGGGCGGTTAGGCAGCGCTTACTTTTTTTACATGAGCCTAAAAAGACAAGGGATAGAACCAAGATCCTTTGTATGGTGAGGTTTCCCTAAGATTAAGGTGGCAAGTACAATGTTCATTTCCGACGCAGCAATATTGGGTATTATCAATACCAGCAGGAATTTGGGGGACTGTGACTGAACACTCCGATGTTACAGAAACACTTAGGGAAGGCAGGTCACCGAACGTGGTGCCAGAAGGGAAATGGGGACAGCAAAGGACAAAGGGGAGTTAAGAATAGTTTTCTTTTTAAAAATTAAGAGATATCTTTGTATAAACTGTCTGTGTTCATCATTTTAGAATTTAGAAAGCACAGCCTAATAATATTTTAAGCATAGAATTGTATATGAGAGCTTTTTTATTTTATTTTTTTATTTTTAGAGAGAGGGGAAGGAAAAGAGAAAGAGAGGGAGAGAAACATCAATGTGCGATTGCCTCTCGTATGTCCCCTGCCGGGAACTGGCCTGCAACCCAGGCATGTGCCCTGACTGGGAATCGAACCGCGACCCTTTGGTTCACAGCCCGCGCTCAATCCACTGAGCTACGCCAGCCAGGGCTGAGAGCTTTTAAAATAATGCAAAAGAGCGTTGTATGAAAGGAGAGAAGGTTAAAATAATGCAAAAGAAAATGAAGCTGGGGTTATTAAGACTGCATCTAAAATTAATTTAAATCAAATTTGTTTTAAAATTTTATAATTGTGTTATTGGGGGAAAGATTAAGAGTACGTTGTGCATTGCAGTGATTCCGTTGGTCATTTAAAAAAGAAAGAAGAAAACACTGTTACTCGGGGAGCTGTGATAAAAGAAACTCCTTTACTCTTAAGTAACAGGCGGGCTCAAATCCAGGATTATTCATTGGTTTTTAGGTTTCATACCCTTTTTTTAGGTTTCATACCCTTTTTTTATACTTTTTTTTCTTTTAAGTTTTTAACTTGGATTAAAAAAACAACTTTCTACTTTTAAATCTCCGCCTTTATCTCCAACTTTTCAGGGCTGAAATTTGTTTTTCCTCGTTGAAACAATAGTTCCTATGTGAAACTTACGATAGCACAGGGCTTTGGAGATTGCGTTGTCACCCTAGAGCAGAACAGAATGTCCTTAGGAAGTCATGTTTGTTTACTATTGCATTGCATTAATTCCTTCACGATAGGGTTCTTGTGAAGGTTCATTAAAGTGAAATAAAGATTCTGTTTTAAAAAAAAAAAAAACTTTAGGAAATTACCAACCAGTTCACCAGTGCAGAATGTTGTAATCGTGAATACTAAGTCCAGTGTGCCATCTTGCAGGGTTTGCAGAGGCCCAGGCTTTGGGGCTGGAGGTGTTCCACGCAGGCACCGCCCTAAAAGACGGCAAGGTGGTGACTAACGGAGGGAGAGTCCTTGCAGTGACTGCCATCCGGGAAAACCTCGTCGGGGCCCTTGAAGAAGCCCAGAAAGGACTGGCTGCTCTCAAGTTTGAGGGCGCTGTGTACAGGAAGGACATCGGCCACGGAGCCATCGCGTTCCTCCAGCAGCGCAGGTAAATGCCTCCTCGCAGCGGCGCCATTGCCGCTCCGCAACCGGCGTGCCTGGCCACGCAGGGCGTCCCGTGGCCCTGCACCAGGTCAGTCTGTACCCACCCCATGGGACTGATCCAGTGTTGATTCGCATTTTGTTTGACTCAGAACGACTTAGAATAACATTTAAAGGAAATGGAAGAAACTTCACGGTAGCGCCTTCCATTGGAAAAGTTTAGTAAAATCATAGTGATGCTAAGGATTTGTTTCACAGTAGACACTTTAAATGTATGTAATCATTTGTGTGTTATCAGTAAAATAGGGGAAAGGATTTTTATTCCTTGAGTTATCGTATATTTAAATATTACTGTTAACTTACAATTCCTGGTTTTGTCAAAGAGTTGAAGATGAACATACTGGTCATCCACTTTTGCAACCTGACTTGATAGTTCTGGACACTTGGCCATCGTCTTTGTCACCGCATCTGTTCCCATCGCTGAAATGGGCCTTTCACCCCTGGCAATTCATTTGTTAACGTGCAGAACTGTTCCTTTGTAGAAATCAATAAACTTTTCATTGCAAGTACGAGTGTTTTGCTTTCTTAGCTATATATCAGTTACTCTTCTTTGTTGAGTTCATCTATGAGAAATGAGTAAGTTTTAGGACAAAGTAGGAAATGTTTAGCAAGTTAATTCAAGCTATACTGCTACCAATAGGCAAGATTTCCAAGTTTAAATACTGGCCTTTTTTGTTTGTTTGTTTGTTTGTTTGTTTTTTAAGAAATAAGAGCATACTAAAATTTTATTTTTTATTTTAAAATGACCAGATTCCATTGAAATGATCTATTTCAAGGGACCACAATCTTAATAGTCTGAGTTCTTTAAATTAAAGGTGAAGGTGTTTTAAACCACTAGAACCAAGTATATTTGTATTCTAGTACCCTGTTTTTAATAAAACGTCACCGGTTTCTTCATATGTCACTGCATCCCATGAGACCAGAGTCCCCTTCTTCGTGGGGCACAAGTGCCACACGCACAGTGCTGCTCACGCACCCGAACTCGGAGCGTGCGGCCCACCATGCTCGCCCTGTGTGGGAGACGAGCCTCCACCGTAGGACTTCGTTTTTCTCTCTTCGTTGTTTTTTTCACCTTGTTTCTTAACCATCTTCAGCTATAAGGAAACTTACAATTCTCTATTATCGCAGTAAGCTCAGTTTCATTATTTAGGGGTTTTTTTGGAGAATTCCTAGAATCCTAATTTTTACCTTTTTGACCTAGTTTCGATACTCCTTTCCTTCCCATTCCACAAAGGTTATGGAAGAGTGTCAGTATACCTAGCTACCTGTGAGAAGCACTTACAGAAGAGTTAGGTTAGACATCATCCCCCGTGGTGATGATTCAGCCCATCAACTTGTCCGTTTATAAACATGTCCATTTCCAGGGTCTTCAAAGTCAGTGTGGAGGGGACCCTGCACATTCAGGGCTATGAAAATCCCTAGGGATGTCTTCTGCTGTAAATAATATTTTTTTTTTAAAGATTTTTTTTAAGTACTTTTTTTTTTTTCCTTTTAGATTTTATTTATTTATCTTTAGAGGGGAAGGGAAGGAGAGAGGGAGAGAAACATCAATGTGCGGTTGCCTCTTGTATGTCCCCTGCCAGGAACTGGCCTGGCAACCCAGGCATGTGCCCCGACTGGGAATCGAACCGCGATCCTTCGGTTCGCAGGCCTGCGCTCAATCCACTGAGCTACACCAGCCAGGGCTGTAAATAATATTTTAAGATTAAACTACTTTCCTTTGACATTTAGGTGATGTCCTAGGTTTAGTTCTGTTTTTTTTAATTCTTTAGGGGCCTGACTTACAAGGAGTCTGGAGTAGATATTGCAGCTGGAAATATGCTGGTCAAGAAAATTAAACCTTTGGCCAAAGCCACCTCCAGGCCAGGTAAGTCAGATCCTGTCCTTCGCTAGTTCGTTAACTTGGACACACGCTGTAGATTGATTTGGACTTTGCAGTTCACAGTGCAGTGTTCCAGATTCCTGCCAAGCTCTGTAACTCTTCCCAGGAAGCCAGGCAGACCCACAGTCCTGTGCTTTCTTGTCTCTGTTGAGAAAAGCATTTCTTATTTATGATGTTAAACTCGAGAGGCTCCATCTGCCCCTTTAACGTTTAACTGCTCCCTCGAGTGGTGCTGCAAGTGCGCGGCCCTCTCTTCCAGCTCAGCAGAGGCTCGGGAAGGATGGCTCGGCGGGTTCCTGTCCACCTGGTCTGTAGAAATGCTCCGAGTGACTAATTCCCCTCCCGCAGGCTGTGACGTTGATCTGGGAGGTTTTGCTGGACTTTGTGATTTGAGAGCAGCCGGTTTCAAAGATCCTCTGCTAGCCTGTGGAACAGATGGTGTTGGAACGAAACTGAAGGTAACCGGACATCTGCGTGAACAAAGGCCTCTTGTGGAGAACAGAGGGAGTTTCCCGTGTGTCGAGTGCATCTTTTCCCCTTCTGACATACCAGCACTACAGAGAACCGTACCGAGTAACCGTACACTATGACTAAGATCTTCCACATTTCTAACAACACTGTTGTTGAGGCTGCTGTATTTTGCCACGTGTAATGTGCACCCACGGTTCGGCCCAAGCTTCCAGGAAAATAATTTCTTGTAGTGTATTTATTTGTATTTAGAAACAGACCGATTACCATACTCCAGGGTATTATTTTCCATACGGATATTGTTACTGCTTTCTAGAGTTACACTTTTAACACATAAGCATAAATAAAAGACTCAAAAACATTTATATGAATACGAAATTAGTACTACCCACGTATAATGCGCATCCTTATTTTTTCCTTAAAAGTTTGGGTGGGGGAAGTGTGCGTCATACACAGCAAAATACGGTACATCTGGATGGCAAGGCTGTTTGAGGGGACAAAGGGGCTCCATTTGGACTGAGTAGCTTACCGGAGTGAGTGTTCTTTTGTCTTCAGGTGTTCCTAGCAGCTAGCTGACAGGTGGTAATATTCGTTAGCCTCCACTGCTAAACAGACAAGGGGTAACCTGGACCTTTGCCTCACGTGGGTGTTTCTGCTGTTCTCTAGATTGCCCAGCAGTGCAACAAACATGATACCATCGGCCAAGACTTGGTTGCAATGTGTGTCAATGACATTCTGGCACAAGGAGCGGAGCCCCTCTTCTTCCTCGATTACTTTTCCTGCGGGAAACTCGACCTCGGCACCGCGGAAGCCGTCGTGGCTGGAATTGCTAGAGCATGTGTGCAGGCTGGGTGTGCGCTCCTCGGTACGGCCGCCCGCCCGCCGCAACCCTGTGTCCTCCCTGTGCCCGTAGCCCGGTGTGCGAGTGTGACCGGCGCAGCTGACGAGAGAGGCTGCGGGTCGCAAGAGGAGGCCCGTAAAACACAGACCACACTACCCGAAGGAAACACAGACCCTGGGGTCCTGAAACCTTCCCTGGGGGCGTCGCCCAGGCTCACACGCCTGCTGCCCGCCAGGCCTTCTCCATCTCCCCGGGCTCTGGCCCCATTCCCAGCCCTGTCTTCCTCGGAGGCCTCGCACACAGACAGGGCGGGGTCGGCTCCTCCTCACGGACCCTGCGGCGGAGACGGGCAGGGTCTTGGCACTCTAAATCTGCAGTGTATTTTCCCACAGAAGGACATGCAATAAAACCCGCCCAAGGTTTATGGGAAATTGCTTAAATACATGTGTTACTTCCACCTCGTGAAAGTAACCTAATGTAGTGGTTCATTGTAGCTGGTGTTAATTGCACACCTCCAAGATAGGTGTACAAATATCAGGATTTCTTTGTTCTCGTTTGATGTCCTGCCAGGGGGTGAGACCGCAGAAATGCCAGGCATGTACCCTCCCGGAGAATACGACCTGGCCGGTTTTGCCGTCGGCGCCATGGAGCGGGACCAGCAGCTCCCCCACCTGGAGAGGATCGCAGAAGGGGATGTCGTTGTTGGGGTAGCTTCATCCGGTCTTCACAGCAACGGATTTAGCCTCGTGAGGAAAGTCGTAGCGAAGTCTTCCCTGCGGTACTCCTCCCCGGCGCCTGACGGCTGTGGCAACCAGACCTTAGGTAGACGCACTTTCGATTTAGCCTCCTGCTTGGAAGTGTCTCTGCAACCGCCGGCGGGGTTAGTCTCTCATTAGGGTGGAGCACATGACACGACTCCGTGGTCCTGTTTGGACATGATGGCGGGACAGCCGTGTCTGCACAGGGTCACGTTCGTTCTCTGGTTCAGTTGTGTTGTTTTTACGTGCGTTAGTTTTGCCTTCGTAGGCTAAGTTTTTGTCTTCTCTCTCCAATGTACAGGGGACCTCCTTCTAACTCCAACCAAAATCTACAGCCAGTCGCTGCTGCCCGTCTTACGCTCAGGACACGTCAAGGCCGTCGCGCACATTACTGGTGGAGGATTGCTGGAAAACATCCCCCGGGTCCTCCCGCGGGAACTTGGGGTCGATTTAGGTGAGCTCGCGAAAACCCCTGGGGGGACTCCGTGGGAAGGGAGCGCGCATGTGGTCACAGCGGGAAAATTCTTCTCCTTGGGGTTTCCTGGGGAAAGAGTAGGCAGGACCTCTCTCTACCTTTCTTTGCCCTGTTAGCCTTGTCTGTAAGGCACAGAACTCTCTGATACGCGGGACTTACGTAAGGTGAAGTGCTGTAAGGTCCTCCAAGGGGGTGGGGATCTCAAGTCTGTCAAGTTGGAACCAGGAACGAACGTGCTGGAAGGTGCAGAGGTGGCTCCTGAATAGTCCTTGGTGGGAGGTGGAGAAGAGCCGAACCCAGGCGTGGGGAGGGAGGCAGATCCGGGAATTATTTTGTGCTTAGAAGGAAAAAGAAGTCCCAGGTTTCTAGGTAAGCAGGCGAGTAGACGGCAAGGTCCCTATCGCAGCAGGAAGCAGAATCCAGCGTTTAAGTCTGCAGTGTCTGTGTTGCAGGGAGCAGAAGCTGGGATTGAGAGTGAGTTGGGTACTCACAGGCGGGTAGTTACAGCCAACGCCCGGAGAGTAGAGGGGACCAAAAGATTGTTCCGGTGCTCTGCCCACCTTGGCGGAGGTAGAGTTGCTGGAAAAGAACGGTCAGGAGTGGAGTGAGCCCTGTACGAGTGTCCCCGGCTCCCAGCCAGGATGTGAACGGGATGCTGCTCAGTGAGGACCGGAAACCGGCCGGTGCCGGCCAGAGCTGGGTCAGACAGCAGCGTGGGCGCGCGTGCCCCCCCCCCCCCCCCCCGGGCACACACAACTGTTGGGGGCGTAACAGGTGGCAGGGATACGGAGGCAGCGCCTGGAGAGGGCTGGTCGAAGGAAATTAATACAAATCACTCTGTGGGGCTTGCCACGTCAGGACACTCCGAGTCGATAGAGCCGCGTCCCTAAAAGCCACCGCGTTCTGAGTTACACACTGCGTCCCGGTGAAAAGGAACCTTGGTCCCTTGTACCTGCCTCTGAGGTTTCTTCCAGGAATTGTACTTCGACAACAGGTCTAAGGAATTCTCCGTATTGAAGCTACAGCTTGGCTTGTTCATGGCCAACTTGACCGTTTGTAGAAACGAGGCTCTTAGCCTATCTGTCTCTTCTTAAATGAGTACTTCGTAAAAACTTGTGAACATGTCATGGTTTCAATCTGCATACAAGCCGCGTAGTTTCGCGTCGCACTCACAGGGCATTCGGGTCGGCACTAAGACCCCGCTACGCGGTCACGAAAGGCAGGATGGCAGCGATTACCGGAATTCAGCCGTTGGTTCAAGTAGCCCATCAGGGGGTTTCTCAGAGCCCGGACGGCCAGCGCAGCCCAAAACCTCACTCCCTCGCGAATGCCGGCTGCGCGAAGCGGCAGCGCCGGTTCTGCGCGTGCGCGCCTTTCCGCTTGTGTGAGGCGGCGGGTGAATCGGACCCCTCTGCCCGTTTGCAGATGCCCGCACCTGGAGGATCCCCGCGGTCTTCTCGTGGTTGCAGCAGCAAGGACACCTCTCTGAGGAAGAGATGGCCAGGACATTTAACTGCGGGGTCGGCGCTGCCCTCGTGGTGCCAGCGGACCTGGCGGCGCGGGTTCTGAGGGACGTTCAGCAGCGCCAGGAGGACGCCTGGGTGATTGGCAGGGTGGTGGCCTGCCCTGCAGGTGAGGGCTGCTTGCTTGATTGCTCTCTCTTACGTCACCCTGACTGCAACCGCTGCCGCACGCGCTGGCCGTGCGCCTTTTGTCCGGCCACTGCCGTGGCGCCGCCGCAACAGGTCAGCAGCCACACTGTGGATGCGCGCAGCATCTCACCGCGCCCCAGGATGAGCCTCGGCCAGGGGTGAGGGCTCGGGAGTAAATAAATGCCCACTGTGAGGACCACAGACGGGAGCAGTTGTGGGGCACAGTCTGCGTGGCTCCGGGGACGGTCCTAGGGCAGTGGAGCCCTGGGTGCCCACGGTGGCCACCCGTGGGGCGGCGCACTCGTGTGTCGGCTCTCCTGTCCCGAGCTTCCAGATCCTCGCTGTGGTTCCCTGGGTCCCTCCCCTAAAGTCTTGTCTCGGGCCCTGTTTTGTGGTTCAGCTCAGATCAAGGGGTAGTGAGCGAGCCCCCTGACAAGCACTGTGTGCTAAGTGCTCAGGGACTCTGCCAGAAGTACTGGAGATTGGCCAGGTGGCAGGAAACCCACTGGGAGTTAGCTAACAGGGATGTCAGGGCTTGTTGATTTTGTCGTATCTGCCTTTCATCCCTTCATTGTGTAGGTTACATTTTCAGGCACACTCTCCAAATACCGGAAAAATGTCTTGAGCCCACATCCCTCAGCTCATGTTACAATAAGGAACCATGCCCGCACTTTCTCAACATCCTGTCTCAAATATTTCCGTGGCCTTGCCTGGGTCGCGTGCCTGCCCTTGAGGCCAGGAGTTCACACCGCTGTGACAGGTGGGAGATTTGGGGGCAGAGGCAGGCCCATGGCAGGCGGTGGTGTATCTGCTGTGGGCCTGGATGCACTCCGGCGCTGTGGCTTTCACTTAGGTAGGTAATGTGCTCCCCTCGAGGACGTTTCCATGAACGAGTAGTGTTGAGTAATGCAAACCTATTGTTTTAGTCCTTGCATATCTTATTTTCGGAATGAAAGACAGTATTCTAGGATTCATAGAGTACTCTCCTTTCTGTCATCCCTGTTCATTCATGATTGTCCCTTCCTTTGTTACTGGGTGTGTTTGAAACGAAGGCGGTCCCCGTGTGAGGGTCAGGCACCTGATGGAAGCCATGCGTGTCGACGGGCCAGTGCTGAAGAACGGCGCGGCGGACGGCCCCTCCCCGGTGCAGCCAAAAACGGCGAGAGTGGCTGTCTTGATTTCCGGGACAGGTGAGGCGCGGCGTCCTCTTCCCCGCAGCGCTGTGGGAATGCTCTTCCCCTCCTCCCCACCCCGCCCCCAGAAACCCTGCAGATCGTGAGGACACTCCGCAGAGTGCAGCGGGGCCCTGCGGGGGGCTGTCCTCCTGCACCCTCCGAGGTCCTCGGACGCTCGCTGTTCCCACACATTTGACAGGCTGCCGGGAGGGCAGCGGGTGGGGGGGTGTCGGGGACGCGGCTGGAGGAGGAGAAACTGGGAGAAAACACGGAGCCTGGAGAGCGCGGCTGCTTTGGTGGTTGAAAGTCTTACAATAGTGGAGGGTTCGGTGGTTAACGACAAAAAGACTATGAAATTTATGTTCAGTTCCTGCGGATGGAATAGAACAGGGATGAGAGTGTCGTATTCTCTTAGATGGACTCGGCTGATTTTTTCCCCACTGTTGTAACTAACGTTGCTCTGAATGTTCTGGTAATTTACATTAAGTGTGGATCTGGTTGTTTCTGTCAGGTACATTCCCAGAAATGTAACTGCTTTTCAGGTCCTTTTAAGATTTCAGTGCCCTCAGGCCCCCACTGCCGGGAAGCAAAGAGCCTGCGGCGGGGGCGGTAGTGGGCCGCTCCTTTTCTCATCGCATTCCTCGGCAGCGTTGCTCCCGCAGGCGAAGCAGCGGCTTGCCTCGGTTTGCTGTCAGGGACTTTAAAGAGATCAAATGAACATTGCACAATGTACCATTTCCTCATGAAAAACGTAACGTTGCGTTAATTATGTAAAATAGTCCTGTGCTTTTACATAAATTGACATGAGAGCATATTGTCTTCGTATCTTAAATGCTCATTATGCTGATTGATAGTTTTGTTTTGATTTGAAGATTTTATTTATTTCTAGAGCGAGGGGAAGGAGAAGAGAGAAACATCAGTGTGTGCTTGCCTATTACACGTCCCTAAGTAGGTACCTGGCCCGCAACCCAGCCATGTGCCCTGACTAGGAATCGAACCAGCAACCCTTTGGTTCACAGGCCAGCACTTAACCCACTGAGCCACACCAGCCAGGACTGAATGATAGATCTTTCTAATTTTTTTAAGATATTATTCCTTTTTAGAGAGAGGGGAAGGGAGAGAGAAAGAGGAGGAGAGAAACATCAATGTGTGGTTGTCTCTCACATGGCCCCCACACTGGGGACCTGGCCCACAACCCAGGCATGTGCCCTGACTGGGAATAGAACCAGTGATCCTTCAGTTTGCAGGCTGGTGCTCAATCCACTGAGCCACTCCAGCCAGGGCTGATAGTTCTTTGTTAGAGCAAAATATCCAAAGAAATATGTAGCATCTATAAATGTCATGGATTCTGAGTTAGCGGGGGGAAATGTTGAGGAGTGGAAGGAGTGTTTTGGACAGTATGGGAGGCCTAACTCTGGGTGCCGTGGTAGAAATACAGTGAACTCCCAGTCCAGAAAAGGGCCAGGTCCTCACTGCTTTGTGCAGGGGGCCTGAAGTAGCGACGAGTCCCACCCCAACTTCAGAGGCAGGTGCACAGGCTGCGTCCATCTGGCATGTTCAGGAAGCATCTGTAATGAAGATACAGCAGGAAGAGTTACTCGATTCCTCAGGCCTTGGTCGGTTTATGAAGGCTGCGCACCCCACAAGCCTGCCACTCTGTCCGAGAGTGTTTCCCTCTACGTGAGGTGCACAGATATTTCCCCACGCTTCCTCTCTTCCTGGTCACCCCACCTTAGCCCCTTCCTGTTGGCACGGACCCAGCAGGCTGGGACAGCTAGAGCCCTGAATTCCCAGGTGGGGTTCACAGAGGGGCAACAGGTCCCCACAAGTTCACAAGTAGCCCACGCAGGAAACCGCCCGGCTTCAAGTTGAGTGACTCCCATTCTTCCTCACCTGAATTAGCTGGGAATTGCAGGGCGGGCAGACTTAGCCAGAAACAGCCTCCATGATTGGTTAGAAGGCAAAAAGGAGTTCCTTTCTTTCAAGTTCAAGGGTTCCTGTTAAAGAGCCCTGCTCCCCAAGCCAAGCTCACAGGGGCCTGCGCCCAGCTCTCTGTGGTGCCGGCGCGCGTTGTACATTTTCCTAGTGACAAGGAATCGAGTACTCGTTTCATAGGTAAACACAGGGCACATCTGTTACTGCAAGCCCAAAGGAAGTAAGAGCAGTTCTCGTCCGAGGGACATGACTCGTGGCACACATGTGCTGGTTGTTACAAACCCGTGGTTCAGAGCGGAGAAACGGATGCTGGCTTCTGGCAGGTCACTTTCCCTCCGTGAGCCCGTTTCCTCGTCTGGGCAAGGGGAGTGTCACACCAGCGCCAGCAGAAGTCACGTGACTGATGAGTCTGGGTACGTCAGCACCCGGGGTGGTGTCATCTTCTGTGGGGGTCTCTGGGCCTCAGCTGGTTCCCAGATGGCACATATCGGAATGTCGGGGGGAAGGATGATGAAAGGGACTGGGAAGCACAGACTGGCAGCTCCAGAGCAGTCACGGGGACAGGAAGCGCAGCCCAGGGAACGGAGTCGGTAAAGCTGTGATAACTCCCAGAGGGGCCAGGTGGGTGCCGGACTTACCAGCAAGGACCGGTGTGCAAAGTCCGTGATTATCTAACACTACGCTGTGCACTTGAACCTCCTACAAAAGAGTACTTAACAGAAGCTGTAGTTGAAACATTGCAATTTTTAAATGGCACACTCCTTAGAGTGTGAGCTTCCTCGCGTTTCCCCCTTCTGCAGGATCGAACCTCCAGGCTCTCATAGACAGCACCCGGGAGCCAGGCAGCGCCGCCCGCATCGTGGTCGTCGTCTCCAACAAAGCCGCCGTGGCCGGCCTGGACAGAGCCGCGAGAGCAGGCATCCCCACCAGGGTGAGCGGCGTCGAGCGGGTCTTTGCTGCAGGCTGCGCTGAGACTGCTCTCCTGCCCCCGCGGGCCCTGGGGCTGGGGGCGGAGCCTGCCTTCCCGCCTCATCCTGTCTGCCCCCTGACTCTCAACATCCGGTGTGTGTTCAGGAGGAAGTAGTGTGTGGTCTGCATAAAGGTCAAGTTTTAAGTCATTTTCTGGTAATGCAGTGAAAAAGATCATGCTTCTCTTTTCTATTCCAGGTAATCAATCATAAGTTATATAAAAGTCGTGAAGAATTTGACACTGCCGTGGACCAGGTCCTCGAAGAGTTCTCCACAGACTTGGTCTGCCTCGCAGGATTCATGAGAATTTTATCTGGCCCCTTTGTCAGGAAATGGAATGGTAAGCAAAAACGTTTGACACCACGTTGAGAAACCAAGTGCAGAGGGACCGCGGGTGGCTGACCGGCCGAGCAGCCCCGACCAATTGTGTGTTTACATGGTGACATTCATTTCGAGGCCTGGGTCACAACGCAGTCTCCTTTGCCTCGGCCCCAAGGCGCCCGCCGATGGTCGATCATCCTGCTTTCTCTCAGCTGTCTTCGGCCTGCGTTTGTTTCCCTTTACTACAAAAGTAGCATTTCATCTTGGCCAGAAAACACAATCCCTGGCGGTAGAGCCTCTTTCCAGAAGAATTTTGGCTGCATCCCGTGGCATTTTTTTGTGCACACATGGGGGCAATAGATGTTTTTTTCCTCTCCAGAGAGCTTGTGTCTCCTGAAGAGACTGCCGCTGTGGTATGATACGAAACAGGCAGCGCCTCCGGGGACATGAGGCACCCAACTAATGGGGCCGGCCCCTGGCTGGTGAGCGGGCTGCTGGGTTGCAGGTCAAGCTCGTAGACACTGTGCAAGGTCTTCGCAGTAGTACGTGCTAGCCACAGCTGCGTTTTCTCCAAGAGCCTTGGGATCCACATCGGACCTCCCCGCCCCTGTCTGATTTCAGCCCCTGAGGAAACCTGTTCTTGTGTCTCGGTGTGTCTCGAGCTGTTCGAGGCAGGAACTGCCACCCCAGGGCCTCCCTGGGGGAGAACCGGTGTTCCCCGTGACCTCGTTTCTAAGAGAAGGCCCACCCCGGAGGAGCCCTGCCCCTCTGGCTCCTGTTTCAGGACAGGGCTACCTGTGTCCCTTTACCTGAACCTAGAGGCTGTTTCAGCTCTGACCACCGTGCTTTTACCTTGCAGGGAAAATGCTCAACATCCACCCATCCTTGCTCCCTTCTTTTCGGGGTTCCAATGCCCACGAACAAGCCCTGGGCGCTGGCGTCACAGTAACGGGGTGCACCGTGCACTTTGTAGCTGTGAGTATGTCTCTTTCTACCAAAGAGTTCCTGCTGCTTAGATGTAAGTGGTGCCGGCTAGAAAGTCATGTTCAAAACTTGGCTTCCTTTTTCAGGAAGAGGTGGACGCTGGGCAGATCATCTTGCAGGAAGCCGTTCCGGTGAAGAGGGGCGACACGGTTGCCAGTCTGTCCGAAAGAGTGAAGTTAGCGGAACACAGAATCTTCCCCGCAGCCCTGCAGCTGGTGGCCAGTGGGACTGTCCGGCTTGGAGAGGATGGCAAGCTCTGCTACGTCCAAGAGGACTGAAGCTGCCCGACTCGGGAGGGGAGTCTGGCTGCTTGCACGGGGGCTTTCTACCATGTGCTCGGCCCCGGGGGGCGCTGCTGGAAGCAAAGAGAACCTCGCGCTAACCTCCATGGCCCTTTTTTAACGAACAGAGATTCATTACAAGCAGGACCGGTGCGGCACACCCCACATGTGTCCGTGTGGGTGCCAGTGGTCTCTTTGGTCTTACCTGCATACAACCTTCTTGTTCAGAACTACGCTCGTCATTCAGAACGCCTCTCCCTTTTAGCCAAACAAGATACCAAAAGTCTTCATCTTTCTCACCCCCTTTTTCTGACCAATGTCACCTCTGGTCCCAGTGGGTTTCCTCAGGCCGGACAGTGGGCCGACCACGGTGTGTCCTCAGGTTGACTGGGCAGCAGCTGCCACCAAGTACACGGCACATTCAGGGGCGCCATCTCACAGAGGTCCCGCTGCTGTAAAAACAGGTGGCTCTTTGGTTCTGGAAAGTTTACTCAACATTATTTAGCACCTATTTATATATATACATACATATGCGCGCTAACCGCTGTCCTGTGAGGTGCATGGAAAGTTAAAATATCCAAAGAAAAACGTTGGTTGATAAAATCACGTACTTTAAAAGTGGAGGGTAGTACCGAGATGTAAGACGAATCAGTGTAAACTTACGACTTCAGAAACGCAGCTTCTAGCCCTTCCTGTGATACGGACTGCCACTAACGCACCCGGACTCCGTGCGAGAGAGCGGGTTCCCTGCCCAGGGCAGGAGGAGCCATAACGCATCGGAGCGTCTGGGTGTCAGAAACCAGAGCACACTTGAAAACAGCAGGCACAGTGCTGGCAGACGACAGGGTCCATTGAACAGGTGTCCCGCTGTCTCGTTGGTGATGGCTTGGATGTTACTTGGACATGGTGCGTGCACTGCGATACTCAGAGAGAGAGAAAAGGTCTCTGAACCTATGAAAAAGTCACGACGCAAAAAAGGCTGAAACACCTGCTGGTGTGGCTCAGCGGGTCGGGTGTCATCCCACGGACCAAAAGGTCGCCGGTCCGATTCCCTGTCCGGGCCCATGCCTGGGTTGCAGGTCCAGTGCCTGGTCCGAGTGCCTTCAGAAGGTAGCCAGTCGGTGACGTCACATCGATGTTTGTCTCCCTCTCCCTTCCCCTCTGTAAAAACCAAAAATAAAAATGTTAAAATGGGCCCTGGCTGGTGTAGCTCAGTGGATTGAGCGCGGGCCTGTGAACCAAAGGATCGCGGTTCGATTCCCAGTCAGGGCACATGCCTGGGTTGCAGGCCAGTTCCCGGCAGGGGACACATGAGAGGCAACCATACATTGATGTTTCTCTCCCTCTCCCTCTCTCCTACCCTTCTCCTCTAAAGATAAATAAATAAATTCTAAAAAAAAAAAATGTTAAAATGGGGTGAAAATAGGTCACTATTTTGGGGCAATAATGAACATGGACATTTTGATTACAGATGTCTTTGTTTCTCTTTGTGTAAGTAGGAGATGAGATCACCCCTTGACCTCACAGTGTCAGGTAGAGTGACAGCGGGGTGTCCTCGGTTAATGGGCCCTGCTGGTCACACACAGCAATCGAAGAGAAAGGGTTCAAGTGGCCGTTCCAAATGCTCTCAGCAGGAATGTTACTTCTAAGAGAGACTTCGTTTCTAAGTAGTCCCTCTCAATTTTTTTTTTACTGTTAACTGCTGTACAAACTTTTAAACAATTCAACTACAACATAGCAGTACTTACATATGCGAGTTTAACAATACTGCTAGTCCCTCGTTACTTTTTTCCTTCATTCTCCTGTGGAAAGCCGCCAGAAACAGCCCAAATCGCGCCCCAGAGAGAGGCTGGCCCCGCCGGCCCTACTGCCAGCGAGCACCCAGCCTGCGGCTCCCCCACAACCAGGTGCATTCCGGCCTCTGGGTCGGTCGTCCAGGCTGAACGTTCGGGCAGAGTCATCTGATTGGTGAGGTTGGGGTCGCCCTCCTGCCCTCCGCCAGTGCCAGAGTCGAGCTGCCTCGCCCAGCACTGAGGGTGCCCTGCTCAGCGGCCCCTGGGACGAGGGTCCAGCTCCACAGCTGAGAGGGGGTTCAGCAGCGAGGGACTCAGGAAGATCCCTAGAACCTCAGGTTTCTTTTCAAAGTCGGCTTACTGCCTGGGCTCCTTTTGACCAGTTAGTCCATCTGTAAATTCCGGCCGCCTCCACTGTTGCTGAAAAGAGACGATATCCAATAGCCCTTCCCTCTCAAGCCCGCGCACCTCATATTTACCACAACGTAAGGCTGTTTGCCTTTATCTGAAGCCTGCTGTAAATCAGCATGAAAAATTCACGAGTGGAGAACGTCCAGATGTCCCTTGGCTACTGACCTGACAGTGTGGTCTGGCCGTGAGCACAGACCCACGCACCGCAGCCGAAAGCTGAAAGCCCTGTGCTGAGTGACATGACCCAGTCCCAGGAGGCTGCAGAGTTGGCTCCGTCTGCGTGGAATTTCAGAGTAGGCAAACCCGGAGAGACAGCCTACAGCAGTATTGGCCCAGGGCTGGGCTGTGGGGACAGAGGTGTTTGGGGGTGAGGACTAAAGGGCGCCGGGGGTTCTTCTGGGTAGTGAGAATGTTCTCGGATTGTGGCGATAACTCCATCACCCTGTGAATGTTCTGAAACCCGCTGAGTTGAACTGTGCCCTTTAAGTGTGTGGCATGTGCTCAATCTCAACAAAACTTCCACAATAATGAGAACTCCTCCCTGTAAACATAATGCATAGGTTTTGAAATAGATAAAGATTACATTTAATTTTTATAAAATACACCAAACTTACATTATATTTCACATTCAGCCTATTAAGTCACTTAAATGAGTAAAATAGGAAGTCCATACTTGGTAACAGAAAGCATGCTAGAGCCCTGGCTGGTGCTTCCAGGGCGGGGGTGCAAGAGGCAACCACACGCTGATGTTTCTCTCTCTCTCTTCCTCCCTCCTCCCTCCTCGCCCTCTCTCTAAAAATATTTTTTAATTTTTTTATTTTAATTGTTCTTGTATGAAAAATAAATTTTTTAAAAAAGCATATTAAAAACAGTCTATCTGAATGGCAGTCCTCAACCTCAGCCCCTCCAAGTGTTCGGCTGGTACTTCCCGTGGGTAAGCGAATCAAAAATGCTCGCTCACTCCCGCACCCACCTGTACTCTGAGCGCTGCAGTGAATGCATTGCGATGCTGTGCAGGGAGCGTGGGCTTTGTTTTTTTCTTTTTTAATTGAATCTTGATTGTATTTTTTCCATTACTATTTAGTCCCCTTCTACCCCCTTCCCCCAGCAGTTACCACACTTGTCTATGTCCATGAGTCCTTTTTCCTTTTTGCTCAGCATGGAGATTTTAATATTCTGAATCTATTTCCCTTTACAAAAAAAAAAAAAGGTACATGAATTGAAATATTTGTGGACACTGAAAGTCAAACTGCATGTTAAATTTTCTGAACCACTGAACTCCAAAAATATATGAAAAAGAAGTTAGTTATAGCAATACCACTCAATTCCATTGCTTCAGTTATATGCAAAAACAAAAGCTCTATCATCAAAATCATTTTAAATATTCATCTGATAAATCTATTAGGTCTTCCTTCCATTTTGCTGAAAGCTAAGTGTTGGAAACGCTCCAATTTTAGGAAGGATTTCTTTCTTTCTCAGCGTCCACAGCAAATTAACCTTTCAGTTGTGCCTTTAGCATCCTGAGGATGTTCGAAGAAACCTGGTGAGTTTCAGGATAAGTGAAAGCTGCGCCTTTCTTTTGCAAAATGAGGGAAGAATGATGTTGAAAGTGGAGGTGGGACTTCCTTGCACACAGTGAGGGATTTGTGCGACACTAGCTTAGAGACGGCGCCTCGCCCTGCTCTGAGCAGGTTGGCGGGTGTAGATGCTGACAAGGATCACAGGGAGCAGACCCACTGAATGCTGCGTCACCGGGTGCAAAGAGGAGCCTTGGAAAGAAGGGGCTGTGCAGCGGGGGTCCAGGAGAGGGGGATACCACGAAGCTGGGGGAAGGGTGTCTTAAGGACCAAGCAGAGCAAGGAGAGAGACATCTTAATATTTTCTTCGCATGTGGAGACTCACGCCCCACCAAAATGCAAACATCCGAGGCGGTGCGATGGCCCTGAAGGAGGAACAACCCAACACTAGATCTTCAGGACAAGGTATAAAAAACAATGACAGGAGCCACTTTAAAATCGAGCCGGGGCTGCGGTCCCAGAGGAACTGCCTGGCATGTCTCAGGCCTCAAACCTTTGGCTGTTCAAACAGGGTATACAAACCTTTGGATCGAACCTAAAGCAACCTCGGGTCCCAAAGAGCTGTGTGCAAGGATGAAAGGAAGCAGGTGGGACTTCCAGCATGCTGGCTAGTGAACTGAAAGTTAAACATTGCTCAGAATGAGCGTCTGTTAGCTTACTCGAACCAACAGAAACGCCTGCTTTCTCTTGATGCCTTTGCTCCCCCCCCTTTCTGGTCGCCACGTCTGGCCTTTGTCTCCTAATCTGAGTACTACTGGGTTTTCTGCCTGAATCAGCCCTTCCCCAATAGCTATTCTTTTTTTACCTCTCACTTGGAAAGGCCTCTTATGGTTGGGTTCCTAAGGGCATGTCCAGCAAGGGGGAACTCAGGAGGCTAAATCTACTTGCTTTTAGAGTTTTCCATCTCGGAGACAAGAGTGTGGATAATAAAAGTTCCTGGAGTCCAATGAGGGAGTATACATGAGGCTCAGAGACCTGTTGCCGTTCGCGAGGGCCACTATCACGAAGCACCACGGACTGGGTGACCTAAACCACACAGGTAGGCCACAGCAGGGGCCCCGCATCTCGGCACTCCTTAGCAACATTCTGGGCCAGACCATTCTTTGCTGCGGGTCTGTCCTGTGCATGTGTAGGATGCTGAGCAGAGCGCCTGGTCTCTACCCACTCTGTGTCAGTAACAATTCCCACTTGTAACAATCAGAAATGTCTCCACCACTTTACGTCCTCACCAACAATGCACAAAGGGTCCAAATTTCTGCACATTCTCATCATCACTTGTTTTACGATTTTTAAAAATATAGTAGCCCTCCTAAGGGATGTGATGTGGTGATCTCATTGTTGTTTTGATTTGCACTTCCCTGATGGTTAGTGATGTTGCCCACCTTTTCTTACACCCATTGGCCATTTGTCTCTCTCTCTTCCTTGGAGACATGTCTATGCAAGTCCTTCGCCCATTTTTTAATCCATGGGTCTTCTCACTGTCTCTATACCTTTCTCTTTTCCAGTCATACGGCTGGAATTTCACAACATGTAGTTTTCCAGCTGGCTACTTTCACTTAGCAATAGGCATGTAAAGTTCCTCCATGTTTTTTCATAGCTCGATAACTCGATTTTTTAAAAGATTTTATTTATCTTTAGAGGGGAAGGGAAGGAGAGATGGAGAGAAATATCAATGTATGGTTGCCTCTCGTGTGTCCCCTGCCAGGAACTATCGCTGGGAACTGTCCTGCAACCCAGGCATGTGCCCAGAATGGGAATCGAACTAGGGACCTAGTTTCGCAGGCTGGCACTTAGTCCACTGAGTCACACCATCCAGGACTCAATTATTATTTTTTTTATCATTGTGTAGATGTATGTACCAGTGCTTATCTACTCGAGTACTCAGAAACATCTTGGTTGCTTCCAATTTTTGGCAGTAACGTATAAAGTTTTTTTTTTTTTTTAATTTTTATTTTTAGAGACAGGGTAAAGGAGAAAGAGAGAGAGAGAAACATCAATGTATGGTTGCCTGTCACGTGGCCCTCACTGGGGACCTGGCCTGCAACTCTCGCATGTGCCCTGACTGGGAATTGAACTGGTGACCCTTTGGTTTGCAGCCTGTGCTCAATCTGCTGAGCTACACCAGCCAGGGCTAAATTATTTTTAAGAAATTAAAAGTGAGACACTTACATACAAGAAAGTTGTAAGAATAATACGAAAATCTTCCAATAACCTTCACCCAGACTTCCTGATTAACACTTCCCTCCATGCAGTTTGCTGTGTGCGCTCTCTTGCTTCTCCACTCTGTATGTGTATTTATTTGTGTATTTATTTCTAAATCATTAGACAGTAATAAGCAGATGTCCTATCCCTTTATCCATAGATATTTCAGTATGTACTTCCTAACAACTAGGGTAGAACCAAACGCTCACTGTGGACACCCCCTGGAGCAGAGAGTTAAGCCTGAGCTGTCAATAGAAACTGTGATTCTTTAATTTTACTTAATAGAAGAAATGTTATTTATTTAATTTAGAAGGGCCTCTTCAGAAAGGAGCTTGGGTAACACACTGGGTAATGTGCTCATTTCCTGTGCTCTCCCACTGAGAACAGTATGACCAAATGGTCCTCCATCATCCTCACCCAGAGACGGTGGGGTCTCTGAACAAGCCCTAAGGTGGAAGGGTCGCTCAGGGGCATCGTTGAGTGGTGGGCTTAGCACCCTAACACCTCATTACAAGGCTGTCTTTGGAGTCAGATTTGCCTTAAAACCAATTCTCTCTGACTAGATGGTTCTCCAGCAAACAGTATTACGTGCCACTTAAATAAATGCATTCAGTTTTGTTGCTAAGTCTTTAACAACTGGAGAGCAGTGAGGAAGAGGAGGCTCTGGGGTCCCCTGTTCTGGTGGGAGACGTGCCCCGAGCGGTCTCATGGTCCAAAGGTATGTTGTCCTACATGCAAAATGACAGTAAAACAGGCTCAGTTAAGGTAAAGACAAACCTTTGCCCAAAATGATACCTGCCCGGGCCTGACTGCCCGCCATGAACTGATTCTAGTTTAGAGAGTTTTCGTTCCAGACCCTCCCGTGCGCCCACTTCAGGTCTCTAGGTCTGCGAGGCCCGCGCGCAGACCTCCCCGAGCTGCTCAGCTTTCGCGTGGGGCCCCGTTTTCCTCCCCACACCCACACGCAGGATCGGAGGGCCGGCCCGGGTGGTTTTAGCGATCGCAATTCACCCGCTGTTTTCAGTGTGGTGCGTGATTATTTCTCTCGTTTTTACTGTAAACAGTGGCACGCACGCTAGCCAGCAGGCCGGGGTGCCCGCACAGCACTCACGCGAGACACTCGCGGCGCCGACCCGCACGGACCAGAGCCCGCACCCCCGCGAGGGGCGTCGGGTCCCCTCCCCGGCGCTGCGGGTCAGGGGCAAAGCAAGATCACGTGGGGCGGGTGACGTCAGGCCGCGGGTCGCGTGACTAACGCCCGGCCTCCCGGAGGCCGGGTCCCGCCGACAGCGCGGAAATGTCGCGAGAACCTCCTTCCTCCCGGAACTTGCTGAGCGGACCCGGAGTCCTTCAGGGGCGGAGGTGTGGTCGAGGGGCGTTGTTTTGCTTCCGTTCGGTTAACGCGACGGCCAAAGCCGACGCCTTCGGGGGTTGCGCGAGTGCGAGCACCCGGGCCTGCAGGAGGCGGGGAGGTGGAGAGCCCGGGCCGACGTGCGGAAAGGAGGCGCGGCCCGGCAGGGGCGCCGGTGCAGAGGGGCCGCAGCCCGGGCGGTCCGTCCCGCCTCTCCCCACGCAGGCGTGCCTGAGACCCTCGAGGGGCCGCCCTCTCGCCTTGCCCCGCCTTCCGCCAGGTCGGCGGGCCAGGCCCCGCCCCGCCCCGGCTCCGCGCGAGTCCTGTGTCTCCCGCGGGGCTCTCTAACATTCCCGTTCCTCCCGCCTGCTCTCAGGCCCGCGGATCGTTCTTAACTGCAGGTTGCTCGCGGCTCGCCCGCGCCGGCTGTTTGCCATTTGCCGGCTCCGTTCGGAGCGCTCTGCCCCTGCGTCTCGGAGGGACGCTGGAAGAGACGTGCAGCGTCTAGAAGGAGGGACCCTCTGGGGTCACCCCTGCCGCTCTCGATCCCCGGGGCCGCCCACTCTCGGACGCTGACGGCGAGAGGGCCCGGGGACAGCCTGGCCCCGGGATGGTCTCCACCACCACCTGCACCCGCTTCACGGACGAGTATCAGCTCTTTGAGGAGCTGGGAAAGTAAGCGCGGCGCTGGGGCGGGGGTCCTGCAGGCGTCCGCCCCGGTCACCCGAGAGCCCGCGTGGACGCAGCGTCGACCATTCTCTGTAAGCCGAGATGCCTCCGGAGCCCGCGGCGACCGGGTGCGGACGGGTCCCCCGGTCCCCGCGGCGCGGTGTTACTGAGGCCCAGAGTTGCACGTCCAGAGAGGGGCCGTTCAGACCAGCTCCACTTTGCCCGCGTCCCTGTCACCCGTAGCCCGTGTGACTCACTCGCCACTCGCGCGCCTCCCCTTCTTCCCCGGAGGATTTACATACAGCGGGGGAGCCTTTTGGACACCGGGAGCCTCCAGGGTGGCCTAGCGGTGCGTGAACCTGTAGGACCGCTGGAGGTGTGCCGGCAGCGAACAGGGACCTGCGGAAGCCCGTGCATGGAGACCTGCCGAGGGTCTGATGGTGCGCGGGGAACCCGGAGCGACCCGGAGGGTGATGTGCGATTTATGCAGCATCCGACCCAAACCCAATCCTCTGCCTGTTTCCACTATTATTGCTGAAAGGGTGCAGTGTATGATGGTGTTTTATGCAGCTGAATTAAGGGGAATGGAGACATCTTTTAAATGGAACGAACATTCTATCTTTATATGTTTATGCATTGTTTGCTCTTAAAACGGAGAATATGTCAGAAGAGTAGCGTAATTCAAATCTCTCTGCTCCCCCAGCCCAAAACAGGGTACAGAGAAATCACCATACCACGATTTGTTAAACCACACAAATGTTCCCAACATTTATATTTTAATGAAAACAATCGCCGTATTTACTTACTTGTAGCCACATTTATTTATTTTTTCTACCAAAATATCCTGGCTGGTGTGGCTCAGTGGATTGAATGCAGGCCTGCGAACCAATGGGTTGCAGGTTCGATTCCCAGTCAGGGCACATTCCTGGGTTGTGTCAGGTCCCCAGTAGGGGGCGTGTGAAGAGCAACCAACATTGATGTTTCCCTCCACCTTTTTCTCCAGCATCTCTAAAATAAGATCTTTTAAAAAATAATAATAATAAAAAATAGGCAGCAGATTTTTGCTGCTCTTTGCAGGATTTTTTCTGCAATCATTTGATGCTGTGTGTGAATTGTAAAATGCTCTCAGATTACATATGCAAGCAGTAGCCTCATAATTGGCAGTCCTTTTTATTTTTTTATTAATAATGTGTACTCCCAATTAAATAAAGTTTACTTTTATTTCTCAGCAGTTAGAAAGATTTGGGTTTCCAGGAAGAATTGGTTATTTTTGGGATGTTACTGTAGTGCACTGGTATTTGAAAATTTACTAAATTCAATAAAAATGCTCAAATTGTTACTTTGTAATAGACTACCAGAGCTACTTGTACTGATGACCTGGTAATTTTTTATTTTCAGAGGAGCTTTTTCGGTGGTGAGAAGACATATGGAAATCCCTGCTGGTCAAGAATATGCTGCCAAAATCATCAACACCAAGAAGCTTTCTGCCAGGGGTAGGTGTTTTCAACTGAGTGAGGTGTTCATTTTGTATTTCTCGTGCCCGCTGTTGGTTCTCGTGTAAGTCCATTAGATAGTTATAGCTGAATGACAGACTTGGGTGGGGTGTTACGTGTGGAGATTAGTTCATCTGAACGCCTCTTGGCCCGTACAGTTCCAGAACAAATGAACAAATATAATTTAAGAGATTGTTATAAAAATTCTGTCATATGAGCAATAAGATAACTATAACTATAAAGCAAATAAATGTCCCCGAGTGCCTTTTGCCTTTAGCACTACTGTGAAATAACTTCGGGAAAAATGCTGGGACGGAAAGTGTGAGTCTCATAACTGTCATTCCTTTTTGCTTTTGAGAGGAAAAATAGGTCAGAGCTCGGGCGAATCATGTATTTCAGTTGTAGTTACACTTGAACTTAATGCATCAAGGTGCGTTTAACGCTGATGGCTTCGGGAGGCGAGCTGTATTCTAGGAAGTTCAGCTGATGTTGTGTTTCCATGTGCAGTTCAGACCTTCACTTGACCTACTGCACGGAGATTGCTCACAGACCCGGAAGGTATTTCGCACATGCTTAGTAGCCTCAGAGATAATTCATGCTCGTGAAATAGTGGATGACATGAGCAAAAAACTTGGAGGGCCCTCACTGCACTCTTGTTACTTATTTGAACTCATGCAAAAATACTTCCACTGAAATGTTAGGCATCTCAGTTATTGTGAGCACGTGTCTGAGGTATTGCCTTGGGAATTTATGATGTAATGGAAAAAAAAGAAGAAATAAAAATGAACGGAACGCCATAATGTACGTCCATTTCAATGACCTGGTTTATTTTATTTTAGGTAATGTGATAAGTTCCATTAGGGTTTCATTTGTCTTCTAAAAAGTGCTGCTGCCCAGGGCCCTGGTATTATTCTCTGCCATGATTTTTTTCTCTTCGTTGCAAATTCCAGTTTAACATGGACTTCAGGTTTAGGCTGGCGTGTCGGTGTACTCGCTCGGGTGGGGGTGGGTGGCTGTGATTCTGAGGAGCCTCTGTGCTCAAGCAGGGGCGGGGCAGGGGCGGGGCAGGGCCGGCGGAGGATCCATGAGAAGCACCTGGGCTCAAAGAGGTCTCCTTCCCACATCTTCACCAGAGGAAGGTTTTCTACAGGGAGGAGTTGCTAAACTGTGGATGACAGATGAGTTTTGAAAACAGTGTAAATGGGGCCCAGCTCTTTTAGTGCTGGGGTGATTGATTCTTCCCGTGTGCTGGGCACGTCCGTCTCGAGAGGGGTCACACTTGCTCCAGAGCCTGCGCCGCCCCAGGTCTCTCTCGAAGCCGGAAAGTCGTGCTTCGCTTCGTTGTTTCCAGACCTGGCGCCGCCCCTCTCAGCCCACCTGGTGCTGGGAAGGCAGACCCTCCGCCTGCTCACACGCAGGCGGGCTCCTTCCGCTCTGCGGGAGGGGTCTGCTCCAGCCTGCGGGGCGCCTCCCGCGGCTCCTGGCCTGCTGCTCACCACCTGCTCATCACCTTCTCACCGCGCAGTCTGCGCCCTGCGCCACCTTGCGCCTTCTGCCGTTCCGCTCCTCACTATTCCGATTACGTGTGGGAGAGACGGTTAGGGCGCAGGACAGAGAGACCAGCCCCCTGCGCCCCTGTCCTCGCGCCGGGCGCAGGCAGGTTCCTTGCCTGCGTCGTGTTAGCCCACTGCGGGTGCAAGTCCTTCCCGCTTCTCAGCAGCGCGCTCTGGGGAGCCTTATGCCGCTCCTGGGAGCTTCCATTTCCTTACCTTGAAAATGGGCTAACAGTACAACACTTTATTTGGTGCGGTGTGTGAGCAGAGACTGACTAAACACCGTACCCCGGCGGCCACTCCATGATGTGCGTTTGGTGGCTGTTAGCTGCTGTCACCGCCTTGGGGTGCGGAAAGCAGCAGGTGAGATGACTTATTTTAAAAAGCTGCAGCGTTCCAGCATGGGCTCAACTAAAGCACACCAGAGGTTACTGATTACATTAAATGACCATTAAATGGAAGAGGCTCCCTTTATTTTTAAGGTTGCCACATGGTCAGGCCGGGCCGTGGTCAGGCCTGAGCATTACTTACGATCTGAGAGACAGGCAGAGTTCCAGGCTTGACCGCCTACAAACGGGCCTCCCTGAGTTCAGTTCCTGGCCGGAGAAGAACCTCCCTGGTTCGGTAGGTGTCTGACGGAGCGAAGGGCAGACCCCTGGGAGGGTGGCCCTCCGGCATCTCTTGGACCAGTGGATTTCACCTCCTGTCAGGCTCCTCTTTGCAGAAGGTGTGAGATGGTCAGGGACCCTACTAACAAGAGCAGGAAAAAGCAGGAATTCCGTAGGAGCAGGAGGGACACGTCTGTGCTTAAAACTGCGCCCCCCCCCCCCCGGCGTGATCAAGTGAACCTGTGGGACTGGTCAGCCTTTCGGTGGACAGGGCTGTGAACTCGAAACTGACGGCGGCCTGCGAGGAGGAGGCTGTGTTTGGAAGCCTGGCCTGGGAGAGTCATCCCTGCCTTCTTACCTCCGGGACGCAGTGATCTTGTCCTCCTCGTTCCCTTCATTGACGACACCAGGCCACTTCTAGACACCCCATGAAAATACACTTCCTTGGGTATCGGTAAGGAAATACGTACAAAGATGAAAAGTAATGGCATTGTTGTGGCACAGGTATATTGGGGACATCAGGGAGAACGTTTAGTGGAGTAACTCAGTTTCAGCCCCCACTTCCTTCAGAGCCCCTCCAGGTGTGGCCCCATCGAGATCGCAGGTCCAGCCCCACACCAGGGGCACACCAAGAGACAGGCGCTGGCCTGCCTCCCCCGAAATGCGGAAGCTCCGAGTCAGTCTGGGACGTGGTGGGAATGAAGTTGAGCCCCTTCCGCATCGGTGGGCAAGTGAGCACGCTGGCCCAGACGGACAAGTCCGGGTACTAAGTCGTCCCAAACCCTGCTGGTTCCTTAACCAGAAATCCCGGTCCCCATCGTGCTTTTGTGTGTCGAACACAGTGCTCTCTCTTCACTCCCGGTGAGAGAGGCCCTCAAACACGCGCACACACTCTAGCCTGTGAAGAGGACTGGGCCTTCCAACGTGAGGGGTAGGCGCTTCGTGGGAGAAGACTAGCTTCAGAATGGCTTCATTCTTCCTTCCGTTCCACTGTCTAAATCTAAGCCCTGGGGAGGTGGCAGCCTCAGGTGTGGGAGCCCTTCCCAGGGCCCGGTGGGAAACGGCATGCTACTCCCGGCAAACCCTTGATGGGAGGAGATGTGTTCTCCCCCAAGAGAAACTGCACCGAAACTCACGTAGATCGTGGCTTCGGACCCCTGAGGGTCCCTGCTAGGGAGGAACAGGTGTACACTTCCTCCTGGGTTCAGGAAGAAATGGGGCCGTTACCAGAAGCAGTTTAAGTCACTCAGCCTCAACTTCCACCATTTCCACTTCAAGCTTGTTCGTTGTGAGGCCAGAAGAGGCAGAAACAGAGCCATTTGGGGGTGGAATTTCCCACATTCTGAATTCGGCCGATGGCTGCCTTGTGCATTAACGGGTGGTTCTTCCCCGAGTCCCACAAATGGTAACTCAGCCCCGAGGCTTCGTCAGGCTCAGGGTCGAGTCTTCCCTGGGTCCTGATTTCAGACCCGCGGGTCCTCTCAGCTGGAGTCGGAGTGGGTGCTGGTCCCTGCTGGCCGACACACCCCCGCCCACCTCCACACGGGGAATGGGCTCTGGGGCCTGCGTGTGCTCACGGAATGAAGTCCTGGCTCGCCTCTCCCTGCTGGTGCCTGGCCGGGTGCCTGGGCGTGAGGGTGAACTGGCCTTGCAGTTCTGGGGACCCGAGGGCGGAAGGGGAGGAGGGCGTCCTCAGGTCCCTTAGGAAGGACAGCAGCATCTGGAAGAGGGGGGTGTTCGTGACCTAAAAGGAGAAGAAGGCAGATGTGGAGCTAGGCTGCTGGGGATGGGTGTGATCAGACCCACCTCACACGAGCGCGGGCACCACCCGGGTACCATTCTCCTGGGGCCTCTGGATGAGAAGGCTATGCGGCCTGAGCGAGCATCGCGGGCGCCTCGCCGGAGGGGCCTGGCCGAGGCAGGAGCCCAGGAGAGGAGTCCGAAAGGCGCAGAGAAAGCACGCTGAGGCGTGTTACCTGGCTCGGAAGGCAAGGGTCTGTCTGCACGTTGCACCATGTTCAGTTTTGCTGTTTGTTTTTTAAAAAGATTTTATTCATTTATTTTTGGAGAGGGGAAGGGAAGGAGGGAGAGAAACATCATTGTGTGGTTGCCTCTTGCACGCCCCCTACTGGCGACCTGGCCTGGCCCACAGCCCAGGCCTGTGCCCTGACTGGGCATCCAGCCCCATGACCCTTTGGTTCGCAGGCTGGCACTCAACCCACTGAGCCACACCAGCCAGGGCAGTGTTGCTGTTTCTGCCTGAGAGCATTTCAGGTTTTCTAGTGTCTGCCTTGACACTGACGAGATTTGCACATCTTTGTGAATTGCCTGACCCCTCTGAACCCGATAGTCATCCTTTTAAACACTTGCTTCTTGGCTGCCCAGACTCACCAGGATCCAGTAAACATGTTCACCAACACTCATGGTTAATATTTTTTTAATGAATGGTATTCGTAAAGAATTGCTGTTCTTTCCCACCTGCCGTCCGTGCAACAGATGTTCCTTCACCTTCTGGGGTTTCATGGCCAGGCCTCCTCCAGAGCGGTGGGGGCGGCGTGCCCTGATCCTTCTCCCCCTGTGCCCTCCCATGAGGGGCCCTTCCAGGCAGTGATCAAGGGGAGGGCTGGGGACCCTGAAAGAAAGGGAGAAACGGGACACACGTGCTGGGAAACCGCCCCGAGACTGCTGGGAGCACCTGGCGCCCGTGGGTGTTGTCGGGAAATGTCGGTGTCCAGGGTGCGACTAGGTTTTAGCTGAGGCCGTAACTAGAGATCACGGATGGTTCTGCTGTCCTCTCAGATGCTAAAAGCCTTCAAGACAACTCAGACACTCTCCCGTGAGGGTTTTTCACGATGCTGCTGGGAACATCAGTGTATAGCATTTTGCGTTTCTTTTTTCTTGGGTATATCCCTGTAGGTGGCATTGGGGTGTTGCGTCAATCCTATTTTTTTTTTTAAATATATTTTTTTTTAAGATTTTTTTTTTTATTTGTCTTTAGAGGGGTAGGGGGGAGGGAGAGAAATATCAATGTACGGTTGCTTCTCATGTGTCCCATGCTGGGAACTGGCCTGCAACCCAGGCATGTGCCCTGACTGGGAATCGAACCGCGATCCTCTGGTTCGCAGGCCCGCGCTCAATCCACTGAGCTACACCAGCCAGGGCGCGTCAATCCTATTTTAACTCATGGAGGGGTCACCAAACTTCTCCACTGTGGCTGCCACATTTTACGTTCCCACCAGCGACACTGCCCCCGCCCCTCCCTCCCCATTTGGGGCCCAGTTCTATCAGGACAGGGGAAGGGCCCCTCGGCTCCCCTGCGCCTGTACGCGGGCACAGCTCCTGATTGTCCCGCCATCTGCGGAGGAGTCACCACAGTGCGGAGCAGAGCACCAGGCGTCGGCGAAGTCCTAAATGCCTGTCCATCTGTCCCCAGCTTCCCCACCCATCTCACACGCGTGAACCGGGTTTCCACATTCCCCCTCATAGGACAGAGATGTTTTTTGGAAACTCTCTTTTGAAAGTGTTCTGTATTCCCAGTTGAGAATGCCTCCCTCCACCTGTAGCATGGAGAAAACGTCAGCAAGGAGGTGATCTCGAGAGAGAGATGTCATGGGAAAGAAGACAGGTAGAGGATGATGCAAACACATGTTTCTTCCCAGTAAGCTTTGAAATGTTTTCTTTTTCAAATCAACAGTCGCATAACAGAATTTGGAAACCGACAACCTGGAAACATTTCAGTTGTGTCCTTTTCGTAGTGACGGGTGAGGCTGTGCCGAAGCGGGGTGAGGCGAGGAAGAATGAGAGCCTGGAGCGCACTGGATGACACTCGCCGTACAGAACGAGTAGGAGACTCGGGATGTCCAGGGTCGGGGCCACACTCCCCATCCTCGTGCTGGCCTAGGACGGGTCTTGCAAGACCGACTTGGGCTCCGTGAATTGTACCTGGGTTTTAGAGCGTCACTTCTCTGGAGACACCAGATGTGGTCATCTGTATTTGGCAGTTCAGATGCTCCGTGTTTGATGACATGATGGGTTGCACTTGTACATTAAATAGTATTTTAAGTGAATTAATTTGAGAGTATAAAAGGAATGTTTCCAACTTACTTGAATTACTCAATAGTGCTTCCTCAAGAAAGATACTCCAGTGATTTACACACACGCACGCACGCGTGCGTGCACACACTCCCTGGGGAGTGGGGCAGGATGTCGGAGAGGGGATCCAGACCCTTGTCCTGCCTCCCACGTGGCTGGCAGAGCCCATCTGAGAACCACAGATCCAAACCAAGGAATTCACCCCAAGAGTTGCCACGCTTTAGCAATCTGCATACTTTTGCATATAGGAAACTTTTGGGGTTCGTACTAGGTATACAGATGTCACTATGGGGACTCAAAAAAGTGAGTCCCCGGGTTAATATACAGTCAGACTGAAATAATCTGTATTTTAAACCCATGCAAAAACAGGCGCGAGCTCTTGGTCCCACCCAGTGGCGGCCAGCCCGCTCCCTGGGGCCAGCCCGAGATGAAGGGCCTCCTGGCTCCTGCGGCCTTTCCCACTTGGTCCGTGCTGTTGGGAGGCCACACGGTGCTCAGGGGGACTACAGTTTTTATCCTGGAGATTTTCTTACGCCTACACAGAGAAGTGAACAAGGCTTCTGTTGGCCTGTTTCTTAAACGTTACGGGGGCAGCTGGGTCATGGCGAAATGCCAGTCCTCACTCTCCGCAGCCTGCCTCCTCTGCCCGTCGACCTCTGTGCCCAGCACAGCCAGCGATGACGTCGGCGAGGCCGGGCCCAGCACGGGCCTGAGCACACTTCATCAGTGGCAGCGAACACCACTGTTCTGAGTGTTGAGTGTCGGGTGTGACCACGCTCTCGGTTTTAAACCTTTCTTGAGAACCATTAATTAGATATTCATTTATTACAATTATTTTTGTTATTTATTGTATGTTATCTTTATATTTATGATTTAGTCATGTCTTGCTTATTTCAAAAAGTATTTGAGGGCCTGAACAAAGATACATGGATGCAGACCCCGGCAAGCAATGTCTGCTGCATTGTGGATGAGACACGACAAATTCACAGGGACTCCTGAGTCCTGTGGAGGGAAGGGGACAGCACAGCCACTCTCTCAAGAGGAGAGCGCCTCGGAGCGCCTGGACCCTCGCCTTGACAGGCTTCTATTGCTTTTCTGTGCAGGTTACATGGTGGTCCTCATTTACTGTGCACAGGTTCCCTTTAGGGGGTTACCTTTTACGGACAACAAAGGAGAGGATGCCGCTAATCACATCACAGAAGAAGGATATTTGCAAATGAAATAGGGAAAAGCGCTTGAACTGGTTCACTGGTCCTTGGGAGGTTTAGCATAGATTTTAGGAAGTTACTTTAAAGATATGTAGTAAACGTTTGCTGCCTCAATTCAGGGTGAGGAACTTTTAGTAAAAAGCAAGTCTCAAAGTGGCCTAGGTACAATGCAGGCCTGATTCCCACAGATACGGAGAACCTATCCGTGGGCGTGGGTCCTGTGCATCAGACCTTGCTTTCCACTGGGAGCTGGGCCCACACCACGCAGAATGGTCTCCTATAAAACATGACTTATGAAATGAAGTATTCATACAACCACCCTGGCTGGTGTGGTTCAGTGGATGGAGCGCCGGCCTGCAAACCAAAGGGTCACCAATTCGATTCCCAGTCAGGGCACATTCCTGGGTTGCAGGCCAGGTCACCAGTAGTGGGTACATGAGAGGCAACCACACATTGATTTTTCCCTCCCTCTCTTCTTTCCTTCCCCCCTCTAAAAATAAATAAATAAAAATAAAAATAAAAAAAGCAAAACCAAGACATTTGGGGATACTGAAACAAAGACTAGATACCAAATGACTAAAAAATTAGTCCCAATTAAAAAAATATTTATACAACTTTTTTAAGAGAGACAAAAAAAAAATGGTTGGATTAGAGGGATTTCAAATACACTTTCAACGGTGTTAAAATTTTTCTGGTCAAGGCATAGGTTATTTTAAATTTTCTTAAGATTTTGTTCATACAGTTTTCCCTTAGATTCTGACTAAAACTGAAAAAACTTAGTCCACTGACCAAACCCAGTGTGAAAACCAGTCATCCATCCAACCAGCTGGCCAGCCCAGTGGCCAGGAGGGATAATATGGAAGCGATGGCCACACCTCCCAGTCATCTCTGGAGACTCAGGCAGTGACCGGCTTTGTCAGCAGGGAAGTTGTGTTACCACTCCTGCCTAATCTGCCTTTGACCTCTGACAAGGAAACCACCGTATGCCTTGGTTAACTCACAACTTGAAGGCTCCGCTGGGCCTCCTGTTACCTGGCCACAGGCCCTAGGACGGCACCCAGGCACGGTGGGCTCACACTCTGGAACTCCTGCTCTTCAGAACCACCTGCACAAGCACCGAGGCTAAAGTGAGATCAGTGAAACCCACGTACAAAATTCCCACAATTCACTGATCAAAGGAACAGTTCCAGCTGAAACTGCAATGAGATTCATGGAATGAACACTTGTTACGGGGGGCGGGGGGGGGGTGGAAGTGCAACTCTGGGGGATCCAGAGTCTGTGTAATGTCGACCTACTTGGCATTGGGTGTGAGCAGCAAATCCCTGACAGGTGCCGCCTCTTCTTCCTCCTGCCTTTCTCAACCAACACGGGGCTGTGGAGCAGCAGGTGCGACTGGGTGGTACAGGGCCGTGGGGGCTGCAGTCCAGGCTGCAGCTGTTGCCCTCGGGTGCGGCGGGGCTCTGGGGACTGTGGTCCAGGCTGCAGCTGTCACCCTGGGGTGCTGCGGGGCTTTGACAGCTGGTGTCCAGCTTCAGAGAAGGGCTTCTCCTGCAACACAGCTAACGCCACAGAACAGCCAGTCACAGGTTGAATGTACACGAGGATTTCAGGTCCATTAGGTGCTAAAGGTGAAGGTTGGCCCCAAACCGGAAATGAGTCTCAGTACCCGCCACAGAGCTCCAGAGCTCACATGCAGGAGCCCCCGAGTTACGGCAGCTGTTGAGAGACAGGAGGCCACTGTTCCCAGGACATGTCCGGGGCCTGCCCACAACCACGCTGCAAAGGAGGAAGCAGCACGCGGGTCAGACCGGAGCTGTCGGGAGGGGCGAGGCCGAGGGCGGAGGGTGTTACGAGAAGGCAAAAGCCAGAGCAAAGCAGGGCAGCGTGTGGCCTCTCGCACACTAAATAACACGATAGGGAGATCTGGGAAGAAGTGATGACAGCTGGTTTCACATTACAGTGCACGTCTAGATGAATGAGATTCTGGAAAAATGGCCTTGATCTCGGGTGAATCAGTAATCACATCTGGAGGGGAATTCTCAAGGGTCATTGGCACACAATGCTGGAAACATCAAAACGTCTCTAAACCTGGGAAGGAGCTTAGCTGTTGTTTGGCCAAGCTGTGAGGAGTCTCTAGCAGGACTCGCCGGTCATAACAGCTAAGGCAACGACGTTGGACAGGTCATGAAAAGTCTCTGATAATAGTACGGATATTTTGCCCTGGCTGGTGTAGCTCAGTGGATTGAGCGCGGGCCTGCAAACCGAAGGATTGCGGTTCGATTCCCAGTCAGGGCACATGCCTGGGTTGCCAGGCCAGTTCCCGGCAGGGGACATACGGGAGGCAGCCGCACATTGATGTTTCTCTCCCTCTCTCCTTCCCTTCCTCTCTAAAGATAAATAAATAAAATCTAAAAGGAAAAAAAAAGTACTTAAAAAAAATCTTTAATAGTACGGATATTTTCACAGACCTACAGAAACTTCTCCCCCGGGGAGCCAAGAAAGCACCTCCTCCCGGAGAACGTCAAGCCCGTGTTCAGCAGTGCTGAGTAAAGCAGTTTTCCACAAAACCAGTGTTCAAGTTAAGACTTACCCGCTTTGCTTTAGAGGAAACATAATGCTTCCTGGGACGCCCAGTCCGTTTCCATGATCAAAAATTAGGGTATGCAAAGACTACCTTATGCCAGAAACCCTCGGATAGCCGCCCCAAAGCCCGAGTGGTTTTCGGTGGACTCGAACATCCTTGCTTCTCAGTTCTTGGCACTGAGAAATGAAGCGTGTCTTTAGCACTTCAGAAAACCTTCACGACCTCCTGGAAGTCCGAGGGTCCCGCAGTCCTCTAGACGACGGCCATCATGACGTCAGCATGCGAGGGCTCCTGCCAGACCTGACCTCGAACCGACTTGTCTCCCTGACGTTGCGCCCGCCTTTAGTAAGAGGGAAAACAGAGAGTCCGCCCACCCAGCTGCAGACCGCGTCGCAGCCAGGACAGGACGTTAACGCTGGTGGAGTCGTTGCCCGCCCTGCCTGATCCTTTGTGTCCCCTTCTACAGCCACACACATGCCCTACCCCCGCCCTGTCCACTGCTCTCCCCCCTAGCAACCACTCACGTGTGCCCCTGACTCTCACAAAGGCCACGGCAATGGGATCATAGAGTCTGGGGCCTTGAGGGTTGGCTCCTCCCCTTCCCCCCCCCCCAGGTGTGTCTGCGCTGCCGAGGTGTGAGCAGGCAGTTACTGTGTCGCTGGGCGGTGCCCCCGACTCGGGCGTACCACCGTCTGTCTCAGTGTGCAGCCGTTGCGGGGCTTCTGCGTGGGCTCCGGTTCGTGGCTGTGCCGGATCAGAGCGCCACGGACACTGGTGCACAGGGTTCTGCGTCAGTGGGAGCCCTCCTCGCTCTGGGCCCAGTGGCCAGGCGTGGAACTGCCAGGCCGTGTGGTGGTTGTAGGTTTTGTTCTTTTAACAAACTGCCCACCTGTTTCCCACGGGTTGTGCCATCTGACAGTCCCCCCAGCACGGCACGAGTGCCTCTGTTTCCCACGTCCGCAGCAGCACCTGGCGCTGTCGTTCTTAGTGCAGCTGTCCTGATGGCTGCGTGGTGAGACCCCACTGTGGATTTAGTTTGCACGTCCCTCAGGATGACGATGCTGGCATCTCTTCACGGGCGGCTTTGCCACGTGTCCGTCTTCCTCAGCATCAAGGACCCTACAGCAGGCTGCTCAAAGCACTGGACGTACCGGCGGAGTGCCCTCCCACCAGAAGTCTGACCATCGTACAGAGGAGGGGCTGCACAGGTCGGGGGGGGGGTCAACTTTTCAGCCACGCAGCCACAGCGAGACAGGAGGGGGCAGGTCCAGCTGCCACAGGAGGCCACATGGCCTCTTCTCCCTGGGACATCGCTCTGTGACGACGAGGGAGGACTGACATTTGATCCCACTAACAGTCCGTCATTTCCCTTACAGGCTTCTGTAGACAGTTCCTTGAGTACATACCTAATTTTCCACTAGACTCTAAGGACCTCGAGGAAAAGGTCTGTATCTAATGTATCGCTTAAGTCCCACAGGTATTGGCACCTTGGAGGAATTTAAAATTTTGACTGAAGGACCCAGATCCAACTCTGACAAAACCTGGATTTGAATGCGGGGGGGAGACGGAAATCAAAGGAAGAGTCCCACCAACTGCTGTGCAAGGCCCGACTCTGGAGGGCGCTGCGAAGAGAGGGAGATGAGGCGGGGAGAGGGACCTGGCCCCCGGCCCGGCTTAATGAGCTTTGAGGGGAGCTTTGGAGAGCAACGGATAGACGGCAGAGAGGTAGGCAGGTAGGCAGAGACACAGAGACGGTGCGCACATGCATGGACGGACGGACAAAGGACAGACGGACAGATGGTAGGTGCATATCCACGTACACATGTAAGTGATGGATGGGAGGGTACCTGGTGGGTGGGTGGGTGGGTGGAGAGATGACAGGCAGGTGCGTGTCTGCACACGTAGATAAATGACGGATGATGGACAGGAGAGGCTGTGTTGGAGGGGACGTGTCATCTTCCTGTGAAGGGACGGAATTCGAGGGTGGGGACTTCGGAGCCAGGGAGCGTTTGCTAGCTCGGAGACACTCGCTGGAGGGGGAAGTAAGCCTGAGGAGAGAGGATCCGGAGCACTGGTCCTTTTCGTCCCTTTCCATTCTGTTAAGGAGTCTGCTCCTAAAACCAGACTAGCATCTAAGCAGCGTGTAGCCGGTGGCCTTCAGGGACTTGCGGCCCTTGCAAGGGTCCTGCCCGCCTGGCTGTGCGTGCCTGCACTGGGAACCCGGACTCTCAGCGGGCAGCCCTGTGTGGCCTCCGTGGAGCCTCTGTGAGCATCTGCACAAGGACAGAGAGACTTGCAGGCAGACTGGCGTCTGGACCCTGCCCCGCTCCCAGATTCGCTGCCGCTCGCTGCCGCTCCCCGTCGCAGAGGTCGGAGACGGGAACTGTCCCCCTTCTAGGAGCAGGGGGCTTGTAGCCAATTCTGTTGTGCGTGACAATCACCTGGCGGAGCTTTTCGGGCACCGATTCATCAGCTCCGCAAACCCTGTATTTCCTTCACTCTTATCTTTTTTTATGTTTAAATTCCATTGTAGTTTCCAAATTATGTTGTGTCGATTTCGGGCGTACAGCTCGGTGGTCAGACAGTCGCATGTGTAGTGTTTCTCTCAGCATGCCCAGCACCCACGGCCGCCACGCACAGTGACCATGACCCCATCGCCTACGCTCCCTGCGCTGCGTCGCGCATCCTAGGACTGTCTTAAATCGCCAGGTGGTACTTGCTGCTCCCTTCACCTTTGTCCCAGCTCCCTGACCCCCTTCCTTCTGGAACCACCAGTTTGTTCTCTGCGTCTCCGAGTCTTGGTCCGTTTTGCTTGTTCATTTATTTCGTTTTCTAGATTTTACATATAAGTGAAATCATTTGGTATTTGTCTTTCCCTGTCTTAGCTCACCAAACCTAAGGCCCTCTACGCCCATCCATGCTGTTGCAGACGGTGGGTTCTTTATGGCCGAGTAGTAGCCCACTGTGTAAACTTGCCAGCACTTTTTTAGCCACTTGTTCATTGGTGGGCACCTGGGTTGCTTCCGTAGCTTGGCGATTGTAAGTGGCGCTGCCCTGAGCATTGGGGTGCGTATACTCTTTCAAATGAGTGTTTCAGGTTCCTTCAGATACATTCCCAGAAGTGGAACTGCTGGGTCGTAAGGCAGTTACTTTTAGTTTTTTTGAGGTAACTGCACAGCGCTTTCCACAGCGGCTGCCCCAGTCTGCGTTCCCACAGACAGTGCACAAGGGTCCCCTTACCCCACACCCTCGCCAGCACGTGGTGATTTATTGACGACAGCCACTCTGACAGGGGTGAGGTGACAGCTCATTGTGGTTTTAATTTACCTTTCTCTGATAATTAGTGACATTAGGCATCTTTCCATGTCTGTTGGCCATCTGTATGTCCTCTTTGGAGACATGTCTATTCAGATCCTCTGCTCATTTTTTGATTGGATTGTTCGTTTTGGTGTTGAATTCTTTATAAATTTTGGATATTAACCCCTAATTGGATATGTTGTTGGCAAATATATTCTTGCATTCAGTGGGTTGTCTTTTCATTTTGTTGATGGTTTCTTTTGCTGTGTAAAACTTTTTAACAGTCTCATTTTTTGTTTGTTTGTTTGCTTCCCTTGCCTGAGGAGATACAGCAGAAACATGTTGCTAAGAGAAATGTCAGAGGATTTACCATCTTTTGTTCTAGGATTTTTATGGTTTTAAGCCTTACATTTTATTCTTGTGTGTGGTGTAAGAAGGTGGTCTAGTTTAATTTTTTTGCATATATCTGTCCAGTTTTCCCAATACCACTTATTGAATGGACTGTCTTTACCCAATTGTATGCTTTTGCCTACTTTGTCAAAAATTAATTGACCATGAAGGCGTGAGTTTATTTCTGGGCTCTCTGTTCTGTTCTGTTGATCTATGTGCCTGTTTTCCTGCCAGTACCATGCTGTTTTAATTCCTATGGCCTTGTACTGTAGTTTGATATCAGGTAGCATGATTCCTCCAACTTAGTTCTTCTTTCTCAAAGCTTTGCGATTGTTTAATCCAAAGTGCATCCAAATGAAAGAACATTGGGGCAGCCAAGGTTAACAGTGGGCTGTTCCAGAAAACTCACAAACACACTGACACACTCATGCACAAACACACTCACTTACACATACACATACTCATACACTCAAACACAATCAGAAACACACTCACATGCACACATACATGCACACACACACTCAAACACAGTCACGTAACCAGAAACACTTATACTCACTCACATACATACACTCACACCACTCAATGCTGCTCGCAATTGGAGTAATCTTGGTTAAGTCCCTTGCCTGTGTTTCAATTTCCCCCCCAAGAGAATGGGCATTAATCTGTTAGTCTTAAGAACTCATAATATGTAAAATTATAACTGCAAATTGTTTTAAGGTCCTTAAAATTAGAAACTCTATGGAAATAAAAACCCACTTTTTTAACACCGCATCTATGAGTCTTTGTCGCTTTTGTTCGCACCACCGAATACGTGATACACAGCTAGAAGATTCGCACCGCTGTGAACTTGGTCCGGTGTTTCCACGAAGTGTGTCAGTCACAGCACCGAACATCAGTTTGCTTAGTTGAGTTTATTTGCACCGATTCCGTGTGCAGATGACACGGGGGGTTCAAACAGCAGGAAACCCCCCGATGTCGCTGCTGGAGCCGTTTCTGTTACGCCATTCTACCTTCTGCTCCTCGGGACAGCCGAGCGATGCTCACTACGTAAAGTTACTACCTGATGCTACGGGCTGGTTTTCTCCTCCTAGCCACAAAGTGAGCGATCCCTAGCATTGCGGCTTTGGAGAAAGATGCTGCTCTCTGAAACTACTTTATAATTATGAAAGAGCCCTGGTTGGTGTGGCTCAGTGGATTGAGTGCCAGCTGCGAACCAAAGGATTGCTAGTTCGATTCCCAGTCAGGGCACATGCCTGGGTTGCGGGCCAGGACCCCAGTATGGGGCGCCTCAGAGGCAACCACACATTGATATTTCTCCCCCCTCTTTCTCCTTCTCTTCCCCTTTCTCTAAAAATGAATAAAATAAAATAAATTCTGAAAGCGTTCTATAGGGCATCTTTGTAGACAAATCATTTAGAAAAATACACCATGGTTTGGATCTGATTATCTCACAAGTCCACCTTTGTATGTAGTGGAGATAAACTGTCCTTCTGTGACCTCAGTCAGGATCAGGGCCCCCAAAGGCTCCCCTGAGAGCCAGTGACCGCCCAGAGCTCTTGGCTTGGCTCAGGGCAGCTGGGTGGCCATCCAGGTCCCTTTGCACCAGGATGTGCCCCAGAGGTTCAGCTCCCCCTTTCTAAGGCCCAGAACAGTGCCTGACACTGTTTAGTTATTAAATTAATAAAATGACAAATGAGAAAAATTAGCGTAAAGCAAAAGAATCCCCCTGATCCCTGGGTGGAGAAAAGGGATGTCACTTACTGGACTTGAAGCTGCTGACTTCTCAGATTCCATCCAGATGACGAGGCACATTATCAGACCACAGCCTCCAGTGACCTGAGCCGCGAGAAGCTACTCAAAGACCTGGTGAAGCCCTGCCGAAGCCCTGGCTGGTGTAGCTCAGTGGGTTGAGCATGGACCTGCGAAGCAAAGGGTCGCTGGTTCGATTCCCAGTCAGGGCACATGCCTGGGTTGCAGGCCAGGTCCCTAGTAGGAGCCAGATGAGAAGCAACCACACATTGACATTTCTCTCCCTCTCTTTCTCCCTCCCTTCCCTTCTCTCCAAAATAAATAAATAAAATATTTTTTAAAAAAAAAAGGCCTGGTGAAGGCTTCCGCTTCACCAGGCCCTGGGGAGAACGCCAGGAAGACTGGCACATGGCTTAATGTGCCGTGATGTGGATGTGCTTTACCAGGGAAGGACGATGGGGGGTGGGGAAGGTCGTGTCCACATGGATGACGTGACGACGATTTTAGGGGTAAACAGCCAGTTTTATGCAAATACCCTCTTAATACTGAAACTGATTATTTTGTAGACCTCTTTCCCTGCGTAAAAAAAGGTGGACACCCAGGGAGGCTACAGGACAGTGTATCTGGACGTAAGGGATTAGAAATGCAATCACAGTCCTACAGACACAAGCCAGCACCACGTTTTAAACGAGATAATCAGCCTCCGTTGGAAAGCCTGGTCCCTCAAGACTGAAGTCCGTATTTACCCATCACTCACTTGTTCAGCAAATATCTAATTGCGGACCTACCATGTGCCGCACCTGGTCAGGCCCCTGAAATCGTCTCCGGTGGAACTCAGGCTCTAAAGTGGGGGACAATATACAATAAAAATAATAAACGAGCAGTCACACGGATTTCAGACTGTCCGTGTGGAGAGAGGAAAGGAGAGGGAGCTAGGGTGTATGGGGGGAGGGCCTGTCACAGTTACAGGGGGTGATGGGCAGGGTCTCCCTGAGGAAGTGGAGTTTAGAGAGGACGGCGGACAGCAGGGGGCGCTGTGGCTGCATGGGGAGACGCAATGGGGACCTTGCACTCGCCTGGAGCTGGCCACGCTGGTGGAGGCCAGGTGAGCAGGGGAGCCCCCTGGCGGTGGTTTTGAGAGGGTGGGGTCTGGACCATGTAGGGCCCCGGACGCCGTCCAGCTTCAGGCTCTTCCTGAGGTGGCCTGGGGGACATTTGGAGGTTCACGCAAAGGTTGGCACAAGCGGACCCTCGCTGGGCAGGGCCTTTCTGGGGGCGGCTGCGGTGGGAAGCAGAGAGTTGATCTGGATTCAGTGAGAAGCGGCCAGGCCCCGGCAGCAGGATTGAATGAGAAGCTGGTGTGGGGTTAGCAGACAGCAGAGTGACTTCACCAGCACTGGTGCCGAGGGCCTGCAGAGCCCCGTTTGGTCCCCTGATGTGATACTTCAGTGGCTACCCTGCCTTAGTCAAGGGTTTTTCAGGAGAAACACTTCACGGACTTAATCCTCAACTGCCGATTTCCACAGAGCTTCTTTTTAAAACCTTCGGTCGGAGAGGTCAGGTGGCCACAGCTTTGCTGTCTGTCCTGGAGGCCTGTTAGTCCCTGCCCCTTGGCCCCTTGGCCCCTCAGCCCCTCAACGATGGGACCACCGACTGGGGGCTCATCCAGGGCAGCTGCCTGAGCTCAGGCTGCGTCTGGTGTTTCAAAGTCCCCTGGGCAATTCTGAGGCTTTGGGGCTAGAAAACCTCCGACTGCCTGTCTGTGCCGAGCTCGGGGGTCGTGCCCCCGAAGAGGAAGGCCTTCGTAACTCGATCTTGATGTTCCAATAGCGTGATTTTAATTCTTCCCGAGTACTTTAAAGGCAAAGACCTCAGCGCCAAAAACACTTTCTCGCTCTCTAGATCTGGTGCCAAGGAAGGGAGGCCCAGTGTTACAGCTTTGAGCTAGACCGGGAAGTTAGCGCTTGATCCCGGAGGTCCGCGTCATTTCTGAGAGCCCTCGATGTCCTGCCCCGTGGGAGGAGGTGGCTTGGGACTCACCTGGGCTCAGGGTCCATCAGAAACACCTGGGAAGGAGAGAGTCCTCTTCTGCCAAATGGAAAATGTCAAAAAAAAGCAGGGTTAAAAAAAACCTGTACATTAAATAATACTGCGTCTGTTAAATCTGCTGAACTGGGTAAGTGTTATGGTGATATAACAGAGTGTTCTTGTTTTGAGGAAATACTGAAGTACTTTTAATGTATTTTGTATTAAACGTACCTACATGGAGAAAGAGAGAGAATGGTAAAGCAATGTAGCAACTCTTGGTAGCTGACTCAGTACCAGAAACTGCCTAGATCCACATTTCTTATACACGAGGAAAATACGTTTTGCAGCTGAAAGTGTTCTGCACAGATAGCTCCACCGAATCCAACCCGCCCTCCAACGTAGGGAACCAGACTGTGAAACTGATCCTCGGAAAGAGAATTGGACTTGCGGTTCCAGGCCTGGCTTTGCCAGTTACCAATGTAGCTGAGTCCTTAACTCCTCAGACTAAAGTCCAGTTACCTATGAGATGCAAACATCAGCCCTGCTGGGTAGCTCAGCTCAGTTGGCTAGAGCGTCCTCCCCATGCACCAAGGTTTCCAGTTCCATCCCAGGTCAGGACGCATACAAGCAGCAACCAATGAGTGAGTAAATAAGTGCAACAACAAAAAAAGGTTTCTGCTCTGGCTGGTGTGGCTCAGTGGATTGAGTGCTGGCCTGAGAACCAAAGGGTCACTGGTTCAATTCCCAGTTAGGACATATGCCTGGGTTGTAGGCCAGGTCTCCAGTAGGGGGTGCATGAGAAGCAACCACACATTGATGTTTCTCTCCCTCTCTTTCTCCCTTCCCCTGTAAAAATAAAGTTAAGAAATCTTTTATAAAAAAGATGTTTCTCTCTCCCTTCCTTCCTCTCTATATCAATCAATCAAGATGCAAACATCAAAATGAGATTTGTGATGACAGCTTTGTGAAATGCAAAGTGCTATACAAGTATGAGTGGTTTTTAAACTGTATTGATGAGTTTTTTCTTTTATGCTGTGTTTAAGATGCCAACTAGAAGAAACACTATTTTCTTTCACACAGGAGTTATTTTATGTTGTTTACTTGGAAGGAAATCCCTCCGATTCAGAATTTAAAGCTTTTTTCTGTGCACCTACAACAGACAAGGCTAACGAATTATCTTGTCTATAACTCAGAAGCTCAGAACACTAGTGCCTGTTTCTGGCTCCTTCTAGGAGCCATAGTCACAGTGCTGCTTAATGTGCCGAGCACAGAGCCACGTGGTTTACATACCTGGTGTGACCCACAAAAACTCAAGGAGTCTGACACAATCACTATTTCATCACAGGAAAATGTGGGAAACAGCAGCATTTATCTCAAAGGGCTGTTGTAAGGATTACGAGACTATATTTAAAAGCACTCGACACACTGGCAAAAACTAAGTGCTAACTACACGTTTACTAGTTATTGGTACTCTCATCTTACAGATAGAAAAGCAAATGAAAAAAACAATTCACATCCCAGGTCTGCCTCCCAAGTTTTTCTTCCTTCTTTTTTTAAAAATCACCTGACCGTAGTTAAGTCCCCACGTCAGTGTCTGAATTTAAAGCCAGAAGAGCCCTATTTGGATTTTGTCCTCGACTGTCCGCAGCCCGTAACAACACCTGGCTAAGGGAGCTGCTCCCTGAATTCTAGCTGAACCGATGAAGGACTAGGTTTTAGCCTGGTCGGCTACAACTTTCTGGATTAGGTAGACCAGTGTTGTCCCTGCGCAGGTGTCTCGTCGGCAGGCTCCGAAGCGGCTGTTCAGGGAAACGGACCTGGCTCCCCCTCCTCAAACGCTCACCGCTCAAAGCACCCCACTATAAGTAAGCCCTACCCGTCTCCCCGACCTTTCTGCTGCACCCCGAACGCTCCCCGCCTCCCGGCAGGCGCAGGCGCACAGCAGAGCTCGCGGCACTCTTCCCAGCGAACTACAACTCCCACAATCCCAACCGAGCGACCCACCTGACGCCCAGGGGAGCGGGTTGCCGCTGGGCGGGGCTCCGCCTGCCGAAATGTCCCGCCCCACCTCCCGAAATGTCCTGCCTGTGGCCTCTTGGGTACAGTTTCTTTTGAGAGTCTTGGGCTCCCCAGTGAGCTACGACACTTGTCCCGATTAGGTACGGTTCTGCCGTCCGTGGCCTCTCCAGTCCCCTTGTGGGGAAGGGCGCACTATCTAGTCCGACGGGGACCGGCCGCGGTGGAGACCCCGGGAGTGAAGGGCGAACCTCCCACGCATGCGCAGAGGCGCATCAGCTGGCGGCCTTCGCGGAGCCCTTTCGAGGAGTCTACGAAGGTGAGTGGGGGCCTGGGCCGGGCGTGTCGCGTGCTGGGACTAACCAGCCCCCTTCCCTCGCAATGACCGCCGTTGGCACTACCGCCACCACCCCCAACCGGCTCTAAGAGCCGTTGACCCCAGTTGTGCAGAAAATTGGGGCCCCCGGGAACTCAGTTTTAGCGTTCGTACAAGAATGACACAAACCACTCGCATCATTTCGTTGCCGTTATCTGTGTACAAGTCTTTCTCCTCTGCTCTACCATGCGTTTATTAAAAAAAAAAAAAAAAAAGTTCAGTTTTACCATGCATTTATTTATCTTTTAAATTTTCTTTATTTTTATTGTTCAGTTCTACCATGCGTTTAAAAGTAACAGCTAACCTGGGGGGGGGGGGGGCTCACCTTTCATCTTAGTTTTCCTCCATGTAGCACGCAGCTCCTTCCTAACAAGCTAAAGGGCTTAAAGTCTTTGGGACTCGATTCTGTTCAGTTTGGTGTCGGACTAGGTATCTACTTCGTCATGCCCTCTTTTCAGTTGTGTGAAGTCTGCTCACCAGAAGACCCCAGGAGACAATGAAGACAGGGAAACACTCGGTCAGTGGGTGATAGATGGCTGATGAAATTGTTTATCTGCTGGGGATACAGACGGACATCTCGTTGTGCCCTTACCCTAACCATGTGGCGGACTCCTTGCTCCGTGACTTGGTTATGCTGCTTAACTTTCTGGGCTTACATTTTCTCTTAAACTGAGAAGATTGGGTTAGATGATCTCAAGGAACTTGCCTGCTCTAAACTTTTGTGGTTGGTGAGTGGAATCCAGATTACATCACAATATGTTAGTGCTAGACATCATCAACTTCCATTTTCCTGCCGGCATAAGGGAAATGCAGTGTACGGTTGGCAGCCACCTTAGAAAGAACTGCCCCCTATAGTACTCGTGCTTTCTCCTTTATTGCCAAAAATATGAAATCATCAGGTAACATAACTTTCTTCACCTTGTATTTGTTGTTATTTTATAGATCATTGGTAGGAAGACCTCTGGGTACAACAGGGAACCCTTTGTACGTGGTGATGGCTCAGATCTTAAGGTCTCGTCTGGCAAATGCTGCTGTGATTCCTAATCGGATGAAAATGCTTCCATATCTTGGAGTCCTGAGAAATAGGATGATGTCAACTCATAAGTTAAAGAAGAAGATGAGAGAGTATTACAGGCTGCTGAATCTGGATGAAGGATGCTCTGCAGGCGATGTCAGGGAGTCTTTTCGTAAGCTTGCCAAGCAGTACCATCCAGACAGCGGCTCCTCTACTGCTGACTCTGCGACGTTTATAAAGATCGAAGAAGCTTATAGGAAGGTGCTTTCCCACGTGATGGAACAAACACGTGCCAGACAAAATAAAGCTGAAGAAGCGGACGACGAAGAAGGGACATTCAAATATAAAACACCCCAACACCGGCATTATTTAAGTTTCGAAGGTGTCGGTTTTGGATCTCCAAGTCAACGGGAGAAGCAATACAGGCAATTTAGAGCAGACCGTGCGACTGAGCAAGTGATGGAATATCAAAAGCAGAAACTGCACAGCCAGTATTTCGCTGATAGTTTGACTGTTAAAGATGTGAGGCAAAGCAGAGAACAAAAGATAACTCAAGCGATAGAGCGTTTGGTGGAGGATCTGATTCAGGAATCAATGGCAAAAGGGGACTTCGATAATCTCAGTGGGAAAGGAAAGCCTCTAAAAAAGTTTTCTGGCTGTTCATACATCGATCCTATGACTCACAACCTGAACAGAATATTGATAGATAATGGGTACCAGCCAGAGTGGATCCTAATGCAAAAGGAAATAAAGGATACTATCGATCAGCTCAGAGAGGCGATTTTGGCGTCCAGGAAAAAACTTGGGAGCCCCATGACAGCAACGGAACGGGAACGGTGGAACCAAGTTTGCGAGCAGTTTGAAGAAAACATCAGAAAACTGAACAAGCGCATCAATGATTTTAATTTAATTGTTCCCCTGCTCACCAGGCAAAAAGTCCATTATGATGCACAGAAGGAAATTGCCAGAGCCCAGGACGTGTATGAAGCCCTTATGAAAACAGAGGCAGTCACAGACAAAAACCCAAGTAGCAGTGGTCAGGGAGAAGGGGAGAAAACGTCTGGAGTCAAGACAGGTCTTTTCAGCTGGGCAAATATGTGGAAGTTCATTAAAAGCTGACCATTGCAACAGTGCTGCCCCGAGTCATTTTCAGTTGCACCGACATCGCGCACACAGGCTGAGGCGTATGCTGCTACCCAGGAGCTTGAGAACTGTGCATCTCGGCACTTTCCACAAACCGATCTCACCTCCAGGCCCTGTGAGGGGGAAGGCTGCCAGAAACTGCGCCGTAGAGACGCCCAGCCAGCTCTGCTCTGGGGGTAGAGCAAGAAGAGCACTGAGAGAGCACTTTAATCCATTTCAGAGTGTGTCAGTCATCAGACGAAATGAGCTTGGACAGGGGCGCGCACTGGGAATCCTAAAGGGTGTCCCAAATGTCTTGGTGCAGTTTGAAACTCTAATTTAAAAAGTTGCCATTTGCCATCTTCAAATGCAGGCACTTCCACAACAACAACAAGCTGAACAAATATTATCAAAGTCATAAAACTAAACAAGTGCAGGGGATACAGGAAGGAAACCTCCAGAGGATGTGTGTTCTTTGCCAGCTTGCTGCACCGTGCACCCTGAGGCTACTAAAGCTCTCTGGTTCCTCTGGTTGGGGCACTGTGTGGGCGGGAATGCCGTGATCAGAAAGTTGGTCGTGGAGGTACTGCACCGTTCTTTTTTTTCAATAAAGGTCCTCTCTGTGGGTACTGAATTTAACAAACAACAGTGCCTGGGTTGTGCTTTCTCCTTCTCCCTACCTAACTTCAGGATCCATTGGCTGCGGAAATTGATCAGCCAAGCTGGTTGATTTAGATTTAGCTATTCTAGAAATAGACTCCCATGTCCACTTTTTTTTTTTTTTTAAGGAGTTCTGAGTGCATTTTGAGACTTTTCAGGAGTGGGGCTTGGGGGAAGAACACTTTGTCTCAAAGCAAACAAGATTTTGCTTTTGGCTTCACCTCTACTCAGGCTGAATTGTTAGGTTTACGCAGATCTACCCAAGGTGTCTCTGCGTCGTGTATGGGACCCCCCCGGAGGCTTTTTCAGCCACTAAGAATCTCAACTCACTGTCTTAGGGAGCTGATTTTCTTGGGAATTCTTTAATAAACAAAGACAAGCTGAATTTCATATTCACCTTTGGCAAGTAAGAATTTGGCGTTCATGAGATAGTTGTGTCTTACCCACTTTTCAGCAAGTCTGACTTTCGTTTCAATTTATTGGGGAATGTTGGTTGGTAGGATAATGCAGGTTTCACATGTACATTTCCATGGTACGTGACCTGTACATTGCATTGTGTGCCCACCACCCATAGTCTAATCTGACGGATTTAGGTTTGTGTAACTGCTCCAGCCACAGAACTGGGCGACCGCAAGGGCATGGGGACGGGTCAAAAGGAGCAGGTCTGTTTCCTCGTGGAACCCAGAGCGTGGTGTTACGGATGCCCTTCAGAAGCACGGCTCTCGCCACTCTCGTTTTGGAAGAACAGCTATTCGTAAAGTGTGTGATAGTTCAAGCAAAACTGCATCTTCAAAAGGAAATTTCAGGCCTTTTTGCTTAAATGATGGGGCATTGATTGCTATAATATGTGATTATTTTGTTGACTGAGTTATTTGGCTTCTAGAATGATAGCATTACTCTGAAGAAGAGCTCAGTTCCAAAACACCTTAGAAGCCTATGATTCTGTGACTCTTGCTAAAATGGGAATTCGATGTAGCACACCCAGTTGCGTTGCAGGAACGTGTATCGGAACCCATCTTCCATACTGGATGAAGGGAACGTAAAGTCATCAGAAAACTCCAGCAAATTCTTCATTTCAGCACAGCGTACCTTATGTTCGTAAAGGTCCATATTAAAGTGAATCTTAATGATTATTCAGTGGTCTGTTGTACAAACAACAATAATAACCATATTTGGGGCTGACCACCTAAATGGATTTTTATCTTTTAGATGGATGCCATCCAAACTGATCGTGACATAGATTTTTCTTGTTAAGAAGGTAATTCAGTGAGTAAAAACAGGTTTATTTATTTAAGTAACCGAACTCCAGGGCAGACAAGACTTGGGCTGGTTTAATGGAGGGTGTTAAGTTGGAATCCGACACATTGCTTACGCCGCAGCCTTGACCATTTCCTGTTAGTTTTTCGCCTCCTAACTTCATCAGCTTTTCGGATGTCATAGTATTTTGTTGACATTTCCCTACCCACTAATTGGCCCGCATCGAACTCTGCCTGGTTCCCAGCCTTTTCCCAGCTCCTCCTCCTCCAAACCGTGGGCCCGGGACCCTGGCCCAGTACCATGAGGATGGGGGGAACTTCCACCACAGCGGCTTCCGTCCCCAGCTGCGAGCTCGGTTTTGTCCGTGTTCTGGGTGCCCGAGGCTCGCCCTTGGTGGTCTAGCGCCTCCGGTCAATGGCGTCCAGTTCTTTGGCAGACAAGAACTGTTACTACGCGTGTTCTTCCTCCTGCTGCCAGGACACAGCCTTGCTGGGGGCGGGGGCCCTCCCGAAAGTGAAAGCCCCTGTAACCTTGTCACTTGGCTGGGGCCTGTTACGCCCTCACATACTTCCCTACTCCCGACTGCCTGGGTCCCCATCCCTGGGCCTCAGCCCCCTGTGGGGACGTTGGCGGCAGCCCTCAGAAACGACAGGTGGCGGAGTGCCATGCCTGTTCCCGGAGATGGTGCCTCTCCTTTCCGACAGTGTTTCATGCAGCGTATGTTTACGGGGGGCCTCCAAGGGACTCCCCCTTCCCACCAGCTGGATTCCCAGAAAGCAGCAATCGAGGGGTGCACGTGGGCCCCTCAGCCCCAAATGTGAACCTCAGACTCTCCTTGGTGTCACTGCTGCTGCCACCACCCCAGCTCCTGGTTGGGGACACTGGGTTCCCTCTCCTCTGGTCTAAGGGCAGACCCACAAAGGTGGTTTTGATACTGAGGCCAGTCTAGAACTTCCCTCAAGGCTCAGCCATGATGGAGGGGGAGGGAGGACGTCCTAGGACGGCATCGTCTGGCCTGTAGTTTTAAGCAAAACTGCATCCTCGGTTTGCCTCTGAGCCCAGTCCCCAGCCTGCTGTGGGCTGACAGAGCCCAACATCCGCCCACTCTGGGACAGCCCTCCCGTGCCCCACGAATGCCCCACTCACCCCATCTGGACCTAGGAGAGTGAGGTCGAGGGAGTTTCTTCCCTGCCAAGACCAACCTCTAAGGTCTGGCTTCCTCTTCGAGGACCCACATCTTCCCTAGATGACTGATGTGCACCATTGCCCTTCCGTCCCACCAAGTGACAGATCCCACCTGAAGGTCTCAACAGGACGGGCACACCCAAATACACCCCAGTAAGCTTAACACTGTTATCAAGGACACCTGCTCACAGTGGAGGGGCAGGGTCCTTCCTGGTGCACCCTGAGAACCTTCTGGAGGAGCATGTGGCCCAGGGATGACTCAGCTTGGGTGTTTATGCCTGGGCTGCTGCTGTGCCCTCTGTGGTTTCCCCGCCGGGTGACCCTGCGGCCTCGTCCTCGCAAGCTTTCCATTCCGCCACAGTTTGCAGTGTGGTTTGCCCAGCTGAGCCCCAAGGTGCTCAGTGAGCTTAGCCCGAACGAGGTAGTTAGTGGACAGCTGTGCCTCTGTCGCCCATCATCTTCCGGGTGGCCCCCGGGGACGGCGGCGTGTGTCGTTCCTCTGGGAAAGATGTGGTTCCTAGCCCAGGAAGGCAGGCCTGGAAGGCTGGTCTTGGCAGGAGGGAACAGCCCACGTTTCCTTCAGCGCGCTCAGAGATGGGCACGCGGCCTGGGCTCTGCCCACGAGACACGTCCTAGGGCGATGTCCTCTCGGCTGCTGCAGGAAGGCCTGGCGGCCCGGCGGAGCTCCTGGCACGGAGTGGTGTCCGTGGCAGCGGCAGTGAGGGCCCTGGCTCACGGGGTGTGGCGGCCACGGCAGCTTTGCTGTCCTCACCGGGCCAGCTCTTCAGTGTGGTTTCAGACGTCGTTCCTGGGAACGACCGCGAGCCACGTTCTCCTGCCCTCCCAGAGTCTCCAGGGTCCTTCAACACACCCCTCTCCTGCTCCGTCCAGCGAGACTGGGGACTGCCATTGGCTCCTAAGAACTGAGATCGCGGGCACCCCGTGGCTTTGGGATAAACAGGAAGCATGCGCAGGAACGTGTCTCGTGGCGCACGTGGACCCCGCCGAAGCTCAGCTCTGCCTTTGCAGGCGTGTGGTCCTGGGCACATGGTCAGAGCTCACGGACCTGCGATCCCTCAGGTGTGAGTGGGGGCAGCGCCCGGGGTGGTGAGGGTTCAGCGAGACGCTGCGGGGGAAGGACCCAGCTCGGTGACTGGTGCACGACGGGCGCCCCGTTCAAAGGGGCGAGCCGTGTGCGCCGTTGTGCAGTACGGTCCTGTGGAAGTTCTCAGCAGTTCCAAGATTTGGGGGGAAAAGCTCCGCGGGTCTGCTCTCGGGGGCACCGGCTTCACAGCCGATCTCGCCAGGCTCAGCTTCCTGAGTTGACCGGGAAGTGTTCTGTGTCACGACTTCAGCCAGCGGGGTCTTAAATGAAAACGTAGAAGAGGCCGGGCAAAAAGGCCACGGATCGCGCGGTCCCATCTACCTGCCAAGCCCTGGAGGGCGGTCCAGAGAGACAGACCGGCGTTGCCCAGGGCTGCAGCGTTCGGGGCGGTGTCCGGGCTGTCCGTGGGTGACGAAATGTTTAGAGCTGACTGGAGTGACGCTCGCACAGCTGTGTGAACACCCCGAGAACCGCTGACTTGTGCACTTTATTTTTTTGTAAAGATCTTATTTATTTTATCTTTAGAGAGAGGGGAAGGGAGGGAGAGAGAGAAGGAGAGAAACATCGGTGTGCGGTTGCCTCTTGCACATCCCCAAATGGGGACCTGGCCTACAACTCAGGTACATGCCCTGACTGGGAATCGAACTGGCGACTCTGGTTCTCAGGCCAGCGCTGAACCCACTGAGCCACACCTGGCAGGGCCTTGTGCACTTTAAATGAGTGAATTTTATGGTGTGTGAAAGCTGTTTTTTTGTTTTGTTTTTTGTTTTGTTTTTAAGGAAAAAGAGAAAGAAAAGAAGCACAAGAAACGTAGCGTGGGTCTGAATTGGGTAGGTTGCTTGCTACTTCTGTATAGGCCAGAATGTCTCCCGGAGCATGAGAACTAACAGGCTGTAAACGGTGTCGAGCGCACCCTCTTCCCGGGCCGGTGTCTTTGGGCCCTCAGAGAGGTCCAGCTCTGCCCTGCAGGACAGCCTCTAACAAAATGGGGGTGTCTCAAACCCCTGGTGGTAGGGTGGGTTTCCTGTGGGCCAAAAAGGCAGGGAGAGCACCTAAATCTGCACGTGGCGTGATTGCAGGCGGGCTTCGTGGGGCCCAGAATAAGAGCTCCATCACCGGGGCTGCGGCGGGGGCTGGGGGGCCCACGTGTGCTCTCGTGACTAATGTGCGCCCCGGTGGAGGGCGGAGAATCGTTGCGAACGTGTTGGAGGCGTGAGCGGAGTCAGAAAGCTAAATGAAAAAAAAGAAACCCTGAAGCTTTTTTGAGTAATAAAACAGTCAAAAGGCAGAAAAAGTGACTACTAATGTTTCAAGATTTTAAATTTAGATGCTTTTACATCTAGAGCAAAAGTTGATCATTATTGACTGTCAAAAAGCAAAATCCAACTGAGTACATTTTTGCTCTATTTGGCTTTCTCTAGTCGTAGAAAATGGAAGGATTTTATAAGGAAGGAGCTTGGTAACAAAAGGACAGAAAGGGCCGTTCCTGAGCCCGGGTCTCTTTCCTTTGGGGGAGGGGAGGGGAGGGGCAGACTTTTTGCCAGCAGACGGCCTCTCCTTTCCGTGGGGACTGGAGAGGGGCCCCGGAGCTGTCACCTGCCCGGTGCTTGACCAGAAAGATCCGGACCGTGTCCGCTTTACTCCTGGGAGGGGCAGAACCTCGAAGAGACCCGCTATCACATCTAGGCTTGGTATCACGGGCTTTAGCAGAAGTGATGCCATTTTGGGCCTGTGGTTTCTTCTTTGTGATTACTTACAAACCTCTGCCCAAAGCCCCCACAAAACTTTGTTAGCATTCTCAGGCATTGGCCACTGTGGCTTTCTTACAGCGAAGTAGCAAGCCGAGGAGTGGACTGACGTGAAGAAGCACCCACAACATGGAGAAAAGCAGGTGTGCGTTTTGTGCAGATGGGAGAAGGTGGTCTTTCCTTGCGCACACAGAACTTTCCGTTCTAAAACCAGCAGGTGACGAAGCTGTGGAGAGGCTGGCCGGCGGGCTGGCCGACTGGCCTGTTTCCGAGACACCCCTGTTGCCCACAGCCTGCGGGGGGCGGAGGCCTGAGGAGGCTACCTGCCCCCTCTTCTCTTTCTTCTTTTTAGCACCCAAGCAGAGGTGTCCTGAGAGGCCACGAGTGTCGGGGAGCGGCAGAGGGACGAGGAGAGTCTGTGCTGCCCTTGGGCCCCCCTCTCATGGACACGAGTATCCCGAGAGGTTCGGGAGACACCCGTTCTAAACTGACCACTCCCAGTGCCAGCCTTTGGGTCAGGGCAGCGAACACACCAGCTGGCTAGTGACGTGCTACGTGATCTTTATTCTGGAAAAATAATTATTATGAAAAGTCACATGTGTACAGTAAAAAATTCAACCAATGCGAAAGGATAGGCAATGAACAAATGAGCTCTGACTCCTGCCCGAGATGCAGACCTCCTAAGCCCACCGCCCCCCAGTAATTTCTTGCATGTCTGTGTTAGTTTTCTATTGCTGCTGCACCGATGCTCCAAACTTAGTGCTTAAACAGCACAAACTTATCTTAGAGGTCTGCGGGCTTACAGTCCAAAGTGGGTCTCCCTGGCTAAGGTCAAGGTTTCTGGCAGCGCCGCCTTCCTCCGGAGGCTCTCGGGAAGAAGCCGATCTTGGCCTTCCCAGCATCCAGAAGCTGCCTGCATCCCCGGGCTCCGGGCCCCTCCCTCTGTCTTCAGAGCCAGTCACAGCAGGTCCCGTCTTGCTGCCACACGACTCTCACTCTCCTGCTGCCCTCTTCCACCGTGAACGACCCTGCGATTACATCAAACCCACCAGATGATTCTGCGTAATCCCCCTGTTGTAAGGTCAGTTGATCAGCAAACTTAATTTCCCTTCGCTCTGTAACAGCATGGGTAACACAGGTTCTGAGGATTAGTATGTATTTGGGGGGACCATTATTTTGCTACAATACCCTTCCAAATATTTATATAATTTGCACACACACACTGTCTCTTTCACACACACACGAATGTGAACACACTGCACATACTTGTCTATACCCTTTTCTTCACTCGCCTATTAGTATTTCTTCAAGATCTTTCCATAGCAACACGTTATTTGTTAAGCCTGCGTGAGATTGCCGTACGCTCGTGGGAATTAGAGCTAATCGATGCTGAGCAAATGAAGTAGACAGCACTGCAAGTTTACCCGGAGAGACCGTGAGGCACAGAGAGGGCAAACGCTAGCGGAAGTTATCCTGAATCTGGAACGAGATGCAGCATCATGATGAGGCACAAGGTGCTGGGAAGGTGACGGCCGCTCACACTGTTGAACACTCATCCCGTGTTAACCGATTTACTCTTCACAACAACCCTAGGACACAGGTATATTGTCCACTGTTTCCGAGATGAGGAAACTAAGGCTCAGAGAGGTTAAGTAACTTGCCTTGGGTCATACAGCTAGAAAGTGGCGGGGCTGGGATTTGAACCCAGGCTGTCTGTGGTGGGTCTGGTTCCAGATGCCAGCTCTCACCCACACACGGTGCCGGTGCCGCCGTGGAGTTGGCGGAGAGGAGACTGGAGCGGATCACGTTAGTGACAGCCTCTGGAGAGAAGATGCAAGAACCCCATTGGTTCCTGGGGCTGCCTCCAATCCAGTCTGTTCCCTAGTAGGACTGTCATTATTCTTGTCCTTTACTCGCCCCGAGGTCCTTGCCTCCTTCATGGCCCCCGCACCAAGGAGCCCCGGGTGGTGTCATGCAGAGGAACGGAAAGGTGCTTTGCAGCTGGGGACATCTGCATTTAGACCCAGGTTCCGCTATTCACTAGCTATGCGACCTTCCTGAACTTCCCTTCCCTCACCTGGCAAAGGAGCACAGTCAGGTCCAACTGCAGGACTGTGGGATCCCTATGGGTTTTGAACTAGACAGGCTCAGGCAGGGTAGGGTCCCGGCGGTTCTCAGCGGAGGTGTACTGCCCTCTAGAAGGCATTTGGGAGATCTGCGTGGACGTCTTCGGTTTACCCAATGGTTAGCACTTCCGTTTAGCGCATGGGGACCAGTACTGCTGTGCTGGCTGGCCACTGTTCTGATTGGTTGGTCAGTCCTAGTTGTTACACATTTCAAACATCGGCCGACCACAGGCATTTAGGAGGTGGGGCCAGGGATGCAGGGAGTTTCACAATGACTGAGAAGAGGAATTTCCCCATGCCCTGCCCAGCATTCAAACATCCCACCAGACGTTTACGTGGGTGAAAAGTCTGCTTATAACCACCTAAGCTCCGGATGGAATTATATCTTACCTGCAAACACAACATACTTTTTGCCTGATTTTATTTTTTGGAAGGATTCAGTTAGAGTAGGAATTTAAAAAAAGATTTTATTTATTTTAGAGAGGGGAAGGGAGAGAGAAAGAGAGGGAGAGAAGCATTGATGTGCAAGAGATACATTGATAAATTGGTTGCCTCTCACATGCCCCAACTCTGGGGACCTGGCCTGCAACCCAGGCATGTACCCTGACTGGGAATTGAACCAGCAACCCTTTGGATTTGCAGGTGGGTGCTCAGTCCACTGAGCCACATCAGCCAGGGGTGGGTAGGAATTGTTGACTGGTTTAACAAGATCCTTGCATTTATTTATTTACTTATAAATAAATTCTTTATTTTTAGAGAGAAGCAAAAGGAGAGAGGAAGAGAGGGAGAGAAACATCAATGTGTGGTTGACTCTTGTGCACCCCCCACTGGGGACCTAGCCTGCAACCCAGGCATGTGCCCTGACTGGGAATCGAACCCACCGCCCTTCGGTTCACAGCCCAGTGCTCAATCCACTGACCCACACCAGCCAGGGCTCCCTGACTTTAAATATACTAATTTTTTTTCCCACAAAGGCAACTGTTACGAAAATTGCATTTCTTTTTCTTGGGACTTTTACCAAGAATTACAGCACATTTTAGGAAGCACTGATGGCACCATGGCTATGGCACTGGGATGACCAGCAGGGCTACACGCTCATCGCAGTCTGCGCTGTAGCAAAGATGCACCGGAGGAGCTTGGAGAGCCATTTTCATTTACAGCCAATATTACTAAGGGACTGGGTGTCGTAGCCAGTGTCCAAGATGACACACTTCTGCGTGGCGCCCTCCCACATTGTATTGGTGTTGGTCGGTGGGACCACTGGAATATAGCAGAAGCGAGGGCGTGTCTGTTTGCAGGCGGCAGCTGCCTGCTCTCTTTCCCTCGGATCACTGGCTTCGGGTGAGGCCAGTGGCCACGTCTGAGGCAGCCTTGTGGAGAAGCACACGTGTGCAGTAGCTGAGGCCTCCGGCCAACAGCCCCACAGGCGAGCTGCACGGGAAGCAGAGCCTCCGTCTCGCCTCCGCGTGCCTGCAGCCGGCTGGCAGTTTGACCGCACACTCAGGGCGATCTTGAGCCGGGATGACTCGGCTGAACTGCTCTCGACTCCTGGCTTTAGAAACTGTGCAAAATACTGCCTAAGTGAGTGATGTTTTCATTTGCTAAATTTGGGGATAATTTGCTATAGAACAATGGATAACCAATGTAATAGACAAAGATGAATGTCAATTTCATCTTTAAGCATTATTTAAACATACTTCATATGTGCTGCCCTTCAAGCCTTCAAGTGTGATTACATTCAATCTGTATTGTAAAAATGACATGTTGGCATGATTTATTAATTTGGGGGTCACCTATTGTGCTTCTGTTTTATACAGTCCCCAAAGGCCTTCTACCTAGCATCTCTATAGCTTCCGGCACTACTGTATGGCTGTATCTTTTTCTGAGCCATCTTCTGTACCGTTACCCATGGGAGAATTTGTCTCCATATCAGCCTTTTAACCACTGCTGTCAGACTCTGTCCTTGCAACAGAGTGTTTGTAACATTTCATTGCCACCTTTTCCTGCATCATAGCAAGTGATTATTGTAACAGGACACCCAGGAAAAGCCCTGGCTCTCTGGGCAGAGCACCATACGCCTTACTTTCTCCACGTGTGTTTCTTTCCTTTTTTAAAAAAAATTTTTATTTATTTTTAGAGAGGGGACAAGAGGGAGAAAGAGAGGGAAACATCAATGTGTGCCTCTTGCACGCCCGCAACCAGGGACCTGGCCCACAAGTATATCCCAGGTATGCGCCCTGACTGGGAATCAAAGCTTCAGCTTTTCGGTGTACAGGATGATGCTCCAACCAACTGAGCTACCCGGCCAGGGCTAAGGTAGGCCTTTTAGAACCTGTTCTGGCACAAATCTGAACATGGTTGTGAAGGCCCAAAGAATCCAGAATCTAGGAGAGACCTTCCAAGGTCCTCAGGTAATTTAACGGAATACCAATATTTAGATACCAATTGAATGCCGATTGAATCAGGGCAATACCAGTTGAATCAGAGCATTGTTTTAGCTTGATTTGCAATTTTAGTACATTTGAAATGCCTACACCAAAATGTTGACATCAGCACCTTAATCCCAGTAGCTTTCAAATACCTGTTTGGCTCTCTTTGTGAAACAGCTCGTAGGACGAGAGAGAAGCAAACCACCTTAGTGTTGGTTGCTTCTCTCTTCTGGAAAAGCAACTCAAAGCGTGTACATCCTAAAGGAAGGTCAATAGTAACATCTCTCTTCAAACGTGGAGGTAAGCCCTTTCTTACAGGTAGTCTTCTGTAAAAGAACTTTACAAAATTTTGGGAAAAATTAAAATGCTTAATACTTTAAAAAGTGATGAGATTCAAGACTGTGGTAGAAATGCCTACTTTTCTACCAATATCCATCCTTCTCCCCTTCTTTTATAACAAAATCCTAGTTTTTAGCCTTCCTTGTAGTTTAATGTAGCTAAGTGACTAAGTTCTTGCCAGTACAACAAAAGCAGAAAAGGCATATTCAACCTTTTGGAAAGGTTCTGAAAGAGAGGAATGTCCCTTTTTTGTTTTCTGCTGAGTGGAATGCAGGAACGATGGCTGGAGCTACAGCAACTCCTTTAGACCATGAGGTAATAGTGGGAATGAAACCTGGTATCTTCCAAATGTCCATATATTTTAAAGGATACATAAATATACATGTGATTCCTTGGCTGGAGCAAGGAGGCTGGATCTATCTCTATGAACTGCCACACCATTTCCAGACTGACTTTGGACTTTTTAAACAGAAAAGGGAAATACAAGTATTTTGCTTAAGCCACTGTTACTTTGTGGTTGTTTTCCCCTGCTACTCTCAGTCAAGCCTAATACCAATACAATGATCAAAACAGAAGATTTTAAAACTTATTTTTATTTTTTAAAATTATTTTATTGTTGTTCAATTACAGTTGTCTGCATTTCCCCCCTGACCACTCCCCTCCACCCCAGCCAAACCCACCTCCCTCCCTTGCTTCCACCCTCCGCCTTGGTTTTGCCCATGGGTCCTTTATAGTAGTTCCTAAAAACCCTTTCCCCCACTGTCCCCTCCCCCATCCCCTCCGGCTATTGTTAGATTGTTTATTGTTAGATTGTCTCTTAACCAGAGACAATTTCAATGTCTCTGGTTATATTTTGTTTGCTTTTCTCTCTTTTTAAAGGTTTTTAAAAAATATTTTATTTATTTATCTTTAGAGAGAGGAGAAGGGAGGGAGAAAGAGAGGGAGAGAAACATCAGGGTCAGTCAACCTTTACATGTCCCCCACTGGGGATCCCAGGCATGAGCCCTGACTGGGAACTGAACTGGGGACCCTTTCATGCACAGGCCACCACTCAATCCGCTGAGCCACACCAGCCAGGGCATAAAACTTATTATTTTTTTAATCAGTATTTTTTAATTGTTGATATTGTACAGTTTTGTCTTTTACTGCATAAAACTTATTTTTAAAAAGCAACCTTTATAGGTCATCAATTTAACCTTTTTAAAGGTCACACATATTTCAAAAGTAATTTATTAAGCAAACATTTATTGAGCATCTAGATCCTAGCACATATATCAAGATGATGGGTAATGCACTATAAATGTATTATTTGACAATTGACAAAATAATAATATGCATGAAAATGAGAACTGAGGGAGAGGAGAAAAATAACAAGACGTGGGGATTGTTCCTCTTACCTGTATACTAAGATCTGTAGGAGTAATAGGAGTGTAAGAGGATGGCATTTGGGGATATAAAATCTTTTATTTCACTATTCCTCAGGGGAAAACTCTTAGATTCGTGTTGATAATATCTGGAATTACACAACGAGTTTTCCTAAACCAACCAAACGGTGTTTTATATTCTGTTGGACATCTAGACGGGGCTTTCCAAGGCTGTTTGAAGTTACGCTGAAAATACAAGGTGCCACGTTGCTTAAGCCACTGTTATTTTGTGGTTATTTTGTTTTGAAGCTAAAAATCTGGGTGGGTGGCTGGGAAAAGCACGAGGACAGTATCAGAAGACTAGTTATATTGTGCTGGACACCGAGGGTTACAGTACTAGTTAGTAGTCTTGGACGAGTAACTTCCCCTTACTAGGTCCCCATTTCTGAGGATCTCCGATTGAGAAGGGCAACGTCTTTGCAGACCTGAGCTCCTGAGAACTCTCCTGGAGCATGGGACCTACTCTGGGCAGGTCGCGGCCAATGCCGCACAGGATCGTACCGGTGCAGCACTTGAAGTCTGCAGCGGAAACGCGACGGCGGCCGCCCAGAAGACTGCACGAGGTGCCAAGCCTAATCCGCTGCGAGACTACCGGCGCGGAGTCCCGCGGGCGACCAGCAGATCCGCAGCACCCTCGCCCCGCCCGCTAGAGTCTCGCCCCGCCCCCGATCCCCGCCCCACCCCCGGCAGGTCACTTGCTGCCCGCTGATTGGTCACTGCAGTGCGCACGGCGCCGCGCCCCGCCCCTCCCCGCCGGCGCTTTCCCCTTGCCCCCGCCCTCCGCTCGCGGATCCCGGGGCCGAAGTGAAGCTGAGCTCGCCCGCCCGGCTGCCGCGCAGCATCTTCTTCTCTGCGCGCCCCTGGAGTGGCCGTGGGTGTCGTGGGAGCCGGGTGAGTGCCGTCCGCCAGCCCCGGGGGCGCGCGCGCGCGGGGAGGCACCCCGGGCCAGCGGGTCTCCGGGCCTGCGGAGTGCGGCGGTGCCCGGCGGAGCCAGCTTGCGGGTCGGGGGCCTCCGCCGCCCCCTCCGGCCCAGTCGCGTCCTGTAGGGCCGGCCGGGTAGGGTCGCACCTCCGCGTTCCGTCGCGGTCGGATGGCTGCCCTGGGAGTGTCCTGGGAGGTTTGCCTGTCGAGCCTTCCGGCTTCCTAGGGCGGTGGACCAGGAGACGGGGCACGCGCACGGGGCGTCGGGGCAGCTCAGGGCTCCGTCGTCCCTCCCGGTGGCTCTGAACCTTGGCTGGGAGTGTTGTCAGCGTCGTGGGGACTTTTCCGCCACTGTCCGCACGGGAGTCGGGAAAGGGGAGGAGATCCGCATTCTCTGGAGAATGAGTCCTACCGTGTGAGTGTCCTTTCTGATAAGGGGCAGCAGAGAATTGCCGCTTTGGGTGGCAGTTGTGCCGGGGAGGACCATTTTCGTTTTCCAGCAATAAGTTGGCTTCCGAGTTAACTACAAGGAAGTGCTTAACCTGAAGGGTGAATATATGACCTTTTGTAAGCCCAGGGTGCGTGCGTGTGTGCGTGTGTGTCTGTGTGTGCGTAGGGGGATTCGAGCCTCCCAATGGAATGAACGCGTCGCCAGCTTTGTGCTTCCAAAGACGTGAATTTGTTTTTGGAGTGCCCACCGTTTCCCTACCTGCACTCAGTCCCTTAAACCTAACAGTCCCCGAGGCTCTGACTCCCAGGCTGGGCACACCTCTTCCCCAGCCTCCGCAGTTAGTTCTGAGCTGTCTTCTCTTCTTTCCAACCTGCGTAGGTTTCACACGTAGAACAAACGTTAAGCATTTTTACCGGTAATAGAGTTGCAAGACTCTTCCTTCATTGTTATTTTTCAACTACGGTTTACGTTCACCGTTGTTTGTATTAGTTTAGGCACACAGCGTAGTGGCTCTTCCCTCTTACAATGAAAATCAAAACTTATCTTGAGTATTGGTGCGGCTGGAAAAGCCGGTTTCTTGAGAAGGGGCGGGGGAGGCGGTAGTTTTCCTCTTCCGGAGACACGCCCTCCCCACCCCCTCCTCGCCCACTAGGATTCGGCGGCCTTAACCGGCAGGCCTTTCCTGAATTCTTTTCTGGAGCCAAGGTAGTGACTTTGTCTTATCGTCTACCCTGATTTGCTTCTTTTAATGGATTATAGGAACATACTCAGGCTGTACATTTCTTTTAATATCACAGGAGACCATCACGTGAAAAATTCATACAGCATAGAAATACATCAAGTAAAAAGCTAGCATTCCTTGTATCTTCACTTTGCATGCTGCACAGACTGACTTCCACTCCCCAGAGGGGGCCATACCCTAATGCCGTGGGGCACCTGGCTTCCTATGAGGACACATTTTTGTGTCAATACTGCAGACCTACCGCCTGCATCCTATGCAGTTGTTGAGAGGTACTCTAATCTTCCATCAGTCTCTTACAGATGGACATTTTGGTTGGTCCTGGGTGTTAGCCATTAAAAGCCCTGCTGCACAAAAATCCTTTCCACGTTGTAGGATAAGTTTCAAGTACATAATTTAAACAGATCAGTGTAAATGTAATGCTCTTTTCACTGAGAATCTTTATAAATTAAAGGATTTTATAATGTAGAAGCAGAAGCTAATTTTCTTTGAATGCATTTCGTAAAAGGTTTTTTTTTTTATATTTAGAGATTGGATAAAAAATTTGAGGACTAGGTTAAATAATGGTGAATTTATTAACCTCAGTACTGCTCAGTGGCATTGACTCCAAGGTCACATGGACTCACTTGACTGGCTTGACCAGAACGAATAGAGTGGCCTCCAGGAAGAGAAAATTCCACAGTGTGTGTGATACCATCTGGCGGGAATCCCCTTGAATAGCCAACAGTGACAGAACTTCTTGTTCTCTATTTAAATAAGCTTCTTTTATGGCGAGATGTATTTCAGGTACCAAAAAAATGTGTAAAATAGGTATGTGTCTTTAATTTAAAGAATGCTATTGCAATGATCATCACCCTATACCAGGTTAAGAAACAAAACGTTTACATCTTTCTTCTAGGAGTAGCCTCTATCCTGATTATTTGGTTAATCTTTCTCTTGCTTTTTTAAAAAAGATTTTATTTATTTATTTTTAGAGAGAGGGGAAGGGAAGGAGAAAAAGAGAGAGAGAAACATCGATGTGTGGTTGCCTCTCTTGCACCCCCTACTGGGGACCTGGCCTGCAACCCAGACATGTGACCTGCCTGGGAACAGAACCAGTGACCCTTTGGTTCTCAGGCCAGCACTCAATCCACTGAGCCACACCAGCCAGGACTCTCTTGCTTTTTAAATAAACTTTACACATCACTGTATAAATACTCACATACACATATATATTTACACCTATGTGCATACATGTGCACACACACAAGTGCATCCTCATAATGTGTTCCACTTTGAATGAATGGTTTTACAAACAAAATTCTTGTCCAAGTTGATGGTGAGCACATTTTAAAGTTTTCTCACTGTTATTAAGAGTGCTGCAAATGAGCAGGTATTTATGTGGTATTTAGGGAAAGGAATGTCTCAATAAATTTGCTGAGTTACATACGATTGGTTAATGTTCCAAAGAGCAACAAAATCCTACCTTTGGGATTAATTTTTCTACCAGCATATAAAATCATAACACCGTATTAATTTTTGCAATTAAATTCAAAGCTTACTCAACTGTAAACGGTGCCTTTATTAACGGTGGGCTTTTCATTAAAGAAACTGTGGTAATGAAGTTCTTCCCCGCCCAGGGCGGATGAGATCCAAGCAGGCTTAGTGGGGGATGCCAGAGGTTAAAATTCTGGGCCGTAGCTGTGAGCGCATGCCCGACTGTGTGAGGAGGGACAGTACCGTCGCCGTTAGAGGAGGCGCCCGGAGAAGACGAGCAGCACAGAGCTGCTGCGGCCTCCCTGCCTTTTACGGGGGCCCTTGCTGAGGGAGTCGGTGGGCCGGGTGACAGGAGTGGGTCCCAGGAGACGGGGTTCCCGCCGTGGGGGCGTCTGGAGGACTCCAGCGTGGGCCAGGGACTGCCAGGACAGCAGACACGTGGTGCCCGGGAGACGCTGTCCCGGGGCGCGGGCCACCCTGCGCTTCTGCTGCGCGCTTGCCGTCCGGGAGGTCAAGGCTCCTAGGAGCCTTCTGTGCGGGAAGTGACGGTCCTCTCTGAGGCAGGCTGCAGGGCTGGAAGCACCGAGGGACCTGCGTCAGCACATGACCAAGGTCAAGCCAAGCCCAGCCGAGCACAGATGGGAATCTGGGCCAAGTTCAGGGGCATTCAGTCCTCAAGTTAGAAAGCTGCTGTAGCAGCCAGGACCGGTCTGTCTGATGGGGCACCGCCTGGGTCCGGCCTGCTGACCCTCCTCGTCTGCGGACGCGGCCGGCCCTCCACAGCCCTCCCGAGTCGCGTCGGTCTGCAGCCTCTTTGTTGACCTGGTGTCGCTCGGGCTGCAGCAGCTCCTTGACAAGAAGAGGAGCCCTGTTCGGAGGCTTTGCCTGTCTGAGTGTTTTGATTCTGTCATCGTACCTGATTGACATTGTGGCCGGTAGTAGAATTTTAGTTGGAAATAGATTTCCTTTAGAATTGTGAAGCTGTTGCTGCTTTGTCACCTGGCCTCTAGTGTCGCTGTTGAGAATTCTGAGCTATTATGATTCTCGATCCTTTTCGTGGGACCTGTTCCCCCCAGCCAGCGCCCTTTACAAACTTCTAGAATCTACACTTTGACCCATGCTTCAAAGTTTAAAACCGTGTGTCTTAGTGTGAGTCTGTTTTCATCCATTCGGTTGAGTATTTGATGGGCCCTTTAAAACTGCTGTTCCAGGGTAACTTTCTTGAAATATTTTGTCATTTTCTCCCTTCCGTCGTCTCTGTAGCCTGTCTTCCGAAACACCTGCTGTTTAGATGTGACCTTGTGAGGCTCCTCTAATATTCTTACTTGTTTTCTTCTGTTTTCCAACTAGCTACATACTGGTAGATTTTGGATTTTTGGATTTTTAAAAAAATATATTTTACTTATTTTTAGACAGAGGGGAAGGGAAGGAGAACGAGAGGGAGAGAAACATCAATGTATGGTTGCCTCTCACACGCCCCCTACTGGGGACCTGGCCCGCAACCCAGGCATGTGCTCTGACTGGGAATCGAACCAGCGACCCTTTGGTTCACAGGCTGGTGCTCAGTCCACTGAGCCACACCAGCCAGGGCCTGGATTTTTTTAAGCAAAGTCTTCACGATTACATGTTTAGTTCCCAAAGGCTGTTTTTCAGTCTGAATGTTTGCTGTGACAGCGCCCTGCACTTCCCCTGACCATAGACAGAGGCCAGGGAGCGAGCGGTCCAGCGTCCTGTTCTCCGTGAATGGGTTCCGTGTTCTCCTACCTCCGTGTTCATCATGATCTACGTTTTCTTTCTCTGCATCGTTTTCCACACTCCTGCCTGGAAGGAACGGGTCTGGCTGCCGGTCTGCCGAGCTGGGACCGCGGAGCAGTGGGCCCGCATGTCCTGTTTTTAGGGCGATACCTGCAGCTTCCTCTGGGCCTGATGCCCCCCAGGCCGGAACACGAGAAACGGGGAAAAACCTCGGACTGCGGCTAGGGCGTGGGAGAAGCAGTTGCCCGCACCCTGAAGAGAAAGGAGACAGGACCCGGGGCCTGACGTTTCCAGCTGGTGCCCCGGGTCTCTCCTGCGTCGGTGCTCGGCGTCCCTGCCGCTGGCCCGGCCGTTCCGCCTTCTCGGGTGTGCCGAGTCGGTCGCCGTTGTCCGCCTGCCAGTCCTTGCTGTTGTCTCCTCTTCCGTGGTCCCCGTCCGTCACTGGGAACTTCCTGCCCTTTCAGTGAGGTTTCAGGAGGGAGCAAAAGGAGATGCGGGCGGACGGTCTGCCGTCCTCATGCAGAAGCGGTGGCAGCTTCTCTTGACCGGAGAGGAAGGGCCCTCTGCAAGCAGCCATGCTGTGGCAGCCGCCTTTCCGGTCCGTCGCCGACGGTGTTGGGCGGCCCGTGTGCGGGGCGCGGCTCTCCTTACTAATTCCCCCACTCCGAGGGTCGTGCTCTCGCCACCCCCCTTTACGTGCCCGAAGACCGTGGCCTTGGGGCGTTCGAAGCTCAGCGCGCACCTGGCACACAGCCGCTCACCATTCCGTGACCTGGTGACTGGGTGAATGAACCGAACCGGGCCCAGCAGGCCCGCCGGGAGGAGGCTGAAGGCGGGGTGGGCGCAGGCCAGTCCTTTCTGCTTTGAGCTCCCCGTGCGGTGCGGATGCTGGGACGTGAAACGGCGGCTTCGCGCCCTTTAGCACTCGCCCTGCGCCAGGCCTTTGCCTCCCCGGTGCTGCTTACCAGGAGGGCTCCCTCGCCTGCGGGGCCTGGTTCTCCGAACTGGGGCGCAGGACCGTCCCTGAGCAGTCCCCAGGCCACAGAGACCCCTCCGCTGGGCTCCCGGAGCCGAGGCGGCCCCTCTCAGACCCGCAGGGCCCGGCCGATGGGCTCCCGGCCTGCGCAGCAGCCCTCGGCGCCGTGGCGGCGATTCCTGCCAGTGCGCCTTCCTGTTGTCTCTAGCTTTTCGTCACAAAAAACTTTAAGTATGCAGAACAGTTGCGCAGTCGATTTAGCCTCTTTCCACATCGCTTTATCTTTTTGCCCTTCGCGTAACCGTTTGAGAGGACGCTGCTGACTCTCCTCTCGGGAGTATGTCAGCCTGCGCCTCCTGACACGGAGGTCGCTCTCCTTAGAAACCACAGTTCCTCCTGGTCACGTCCAGGAAGGGAGTTAATTCCCTCTTACTCTCCGGTGTCTGAGCTGGGCCACATTTCCCCAACTGTCCCAGACTGCCTTGCATTTAAAAAAACAAACCAGCCCTGGCTGGTGTAGCTCAGTGGATTGAGCGCGGGCCTGCGAACCAGAGGATCGCGGTTCGATTCCCAGTCAGGGCACATGCCTGGGTTGCAGGCCAGTTCCCAGCAGGGGACACACGAGAGACAACTGTACATTGATATTTCTCTCCCTCTCCCTCTCTCCTACCCTTCCCCTCTAAAGATAAGTAAATAAAAAAAATCTTAAAAAAAAAATAAATAAAAAATAAAAAAACAAACCAGGACCAATAAAGGTTTTTACATTTCACTTGGTTTGTTAATTTTGTGTGTTTTTTAAAATTTACCTTTTTTTAAAGATTTTATTTATTCTTAGAGGGGAAGAGAGGGAGAAAGGGAGAGAAACATCAATGAGTGGTTGCCTCTCATGCGCCCCCTACTGGGGACCCAGCCCCACAACCCAGGCATGTGCCCTGACTGGGAATCGAACTGGTGACCCTTTGGTTCTCAGGCCAGCACTCAATCCAGTGAGCCACACCAGCCTGGGTGATTTTGTGTTTTGACATGAAAGAAATTCATGCTAAAATCCTTTGACGTTTCCTGCTCGCATCGCTCTTGAGATGGTCTCACTACCGGAGAGATGGCACGCAGCATCCTAGCAGCGCCAGGGACCCCCGGGGTAATTTTGGGCGTTCTTCCCAGACTTTGCTAATCGTTGGGTTCACCTGGGGAGTCTTCAGAACTAGATAACCTGGTGTCACTCTTGACTTTCTGATCATTGGGGGTGGGGCGGGTCCCAATTACCTTCTTCCCCCTGAACTCCCCAAGTTTCTACGACGCTGGCTTGGCACCGGTCCGCGCACCTGTGCTCGGGGACCGCCGGCACCGTGCCTCCCTCCCCTGGGCCAGTGCCACGCAGCCGGAGAAGGACCTCGTTTTCCCAGACATCCCTCAAATGCCGTTTACCGATCGCACACGCGAACTGACTGCCCTGCAGTGTGATGCGCTGTGAGGAAGACAGCGCCAAGGCTGCTCGTGAAGGCGCCCACACCGATTCTGCCCAGGGCGGGAAACATCCTGTGCGCACACCGCGGTCGAGATGGGGGTTCGTGGACCGGGGATGGGAGGGCGAGGTGCGCACGTGTGGCGGTGTGCGGTGCCGCCGAGTGTCGCTCCGTGCCTGGAGCGTGGAGTGTGTCAGGGGTAGGAGGCAAGACAGCCACCACGTAGGGGAGGTGACACGCAGAACCGAGTCTCTCTGGACTGGGTCTCACCGGCCGCTGGAAGCGTTTGGGTGAAGGGCGTGGGCCGGTCTGAGTGTCAGAAAATTCTGGCAGAGCGCGGACTTGGGGACTCGGGGGAGCGATTTAAAGGAATCGCGTGTTTGCGTGTGTTGTGACGGCGGAACTTACTTCCCTCGCTGCTCCTCAGAGCGCCGGTGGACATAAGCCCGGGGACACGGCCGGCTCCATCTCTCTGTGGCAGGGTGACGAGACGCGCGGGGCATTTCCGAGCGCGAGAGCTGTGACGGCAGGACTTGGCGAGGAGTCGAACCGCCACGTGCCGGCTCTGGGAAGCGGCAGTGGGCAGTGGGCAGAACCGGACTTGGCCTGGCCTTCGCGGGGCTCACCCCCATCCCGTTTCCTCCTGCCCCCCGCCACTCTCGCCAGCCAGCCGCGCCGACTCCCAGGCCCTGCCCTCGGGCCTGCCCCAGTGCTGCTCCTTCCAGTTCCCAGCCCGGCTCCCTCCGCACTCCCAGCCTCCTCCAAGGTCTCATCTCACCTGTCAGCCTCTCGTCCCGCCCCCTGTCACTCACACCAAGGCCCCTCACTCGGCTCTGCCCCGCCCTCCTCCATGGCAGGCATCACTTTCTGACATGGTACAGCATTGACTTTCAAAAAAGATTTTATTTGGTTTTAGAGGGCGGGGAGGGAGGGAGCAAAGCATCAGTGTGAGAGAACAATTGATGTGAGAAGCAAACATCGATCGGCTGCTTCTCGCATGTGCCTGGACCCAGGGACCTGGCCAGCAACCTGGGCGTGTGCCCTGGCCGGGGACCGAGCCGGCGACCTTTCACTCTGCGGGCTGGTCAGCACTTATCATGTGCTTTTTAAGTCGTGTTTCATGCCACCCCCCCACCGCCCGTGCCTGCCCGCAAAGCTCCACACAGTCAGTGCTTCTGTCCGTCATCGGTGCGCCTGGCGCGCAGCAGACGCTCTGTAAACGGATGTGGTGGAGGAAGGGGGAGCTGGTGTTCGGGTCGGAAGTGACAAGTCAGCTGCCACCTGCTGTGTGAGCCGGAGGTACCTAGGAGAGCTGGCGATGGGCGGTACCAGCGGGGGTGCGGGTTCCCCGTGGTCCAGGGCGCCGGAGGAAGGAGACAAGGCAAGGTCATCAGAGGACACTGTCGCAGGGTTTCGTCTTTATCTGAAAACAAACAGGAAGGCGAAGGTTTTAAGCGGGAGGGAGATGTCAGCTTCGTGCCTTGTTTCAAAAGTCACCTCAGCGGCAGCGTGAGGACAGGTGGGCGGGGCAGGCGTGGGCCTGGCTGGGTGGCTGCGGGGGGGTCATTATCAGGGACCGGAGAGACAGCGGGACTCTGTGCAGGGTGGAGGAGACAGGGGGCAAGCTGGACTTGAGAGCGGCCAAGGAGGCGGCACTGGGGCATGGGTCGGACGTGAGGTGGGGGAGAGACTGACCAGGAGGACAGCCCCCTCCCTCTCTGGCTCCCGTCACCGTCACCGGTGACTCATTGGTTGCAGGGAATCTCCTCAGAGCAAGCGAGCGGGGTCAGGCTGGGAGGAAGACACCCACGGGGACTTGGTGTTTGGACGTGTTGGTTTTGAGGTGACTTTGCCTGCAGGTCGTTGGGGGTGTGGACCTGGGACTGGATACTTGAATCTGTGAGTCAGTCGCACAGAGAAGCAGCAAAGGGGAGAATTTACCAAATAACCCATGTTTCGTACGATTAAAAGTTGTTAAGGGAGTTACTGGGGGAAGTGATACAGTTCTGAAACTCAAGCCTTTAAAACTCTATTCTCCGTGCCCTTTACTTTGGGTTTTAGGTTTGTCTTCCACCAAAGTTGGTATCTCACTCCATTTGACCCGTGTTCTGCGTGATTCAAAGTGAGACGGCGTTCCCCGAGGTTCAGTGTGCACGTGGCTTTTCTGGGAGCAGTGAGACGTCTGCCTGCCTCCTGCAGTCGGGCTCAGCCTCCACCGCAGTCCCACCGGAGGTGCCCGGAGACCGGGTTCACAGCGGCCCAGGATGAGGAACTTGCTCCCCAGACCCAGATAGAACAGGCAGCGCCCGCCGCTGCGCCTCGGTTCCCGGATGACTCAGGGCTCCTCCGAGGGGGGGCGGGGGGGCGCTCTCCCCCACCTGGTTCGTGGGCTCCCCACCCCCGCAGGCAGCAGGAGCCGGTCTGACGAGGGGCGGCCGCAGTGTGTGCCCAGTGGCTGCCGGCATGGCCGTGAGCTTGGCTGTGGAATGAGGGCCGCGTGCGTGGGCATCGTGGCTGCCCTCCCTGCTAGCTGTGTGACCCTCAGCCCTGCAAGGCGCTGAGCGCAACTGCCTGAGAGTGTGGGCGAGGCTCCGGCCGCACGGCCGTGGGAAGGGCTCCTGAGGCCGGCGCTGAGTGGCCGTGAGCCAGGACCGCCTCCCGGCTGCCAGACAGCTAGTCATTCGGCAATGGCGACCTGGCGTCTGGAGCGATGCTAATATTTTGTTCATCTCCTGATTTTTTGTAACCTTTTCTAAATGATACGAGATGGTGACTTAGCTTTTCAAAGCGTTCCTGATTTCCCCACTGGCTGGTTAGCGCCCTGGTGGCGAGGGCTGCGTTGCAGGCATCTTGGTCTTCCCCCGGAGCCTGGCTCACAGGGAGGGCCTGCAGATGTCGGCTCGGGCTCCAGGGTGCAGTGCGGGTCGGCCGTCCTGCAGGCGCAGCCGTCGGGGAAGAAGGGGCAGTCAGGGACCCACCCTCGGCCCCTTCCATAGTTTCTCCCTGAGCTGCCTTAGCTGCCCCCAGACCTCGGTCACCACTTCGTCACGCTGAGCCTCTCGTTTGCATGTCCGCCCCAAACCGTCTGTCCTGTGCACATCTCCGCCTGACGCCCCTCGGTCGCATCCGGTCGGTTGTGCTGAAACCCGCCTTTCCTGCTTTGGTTAGCGCTGTGTCGCCGGCCATGGGGCGGCCAGCAGGCCGGCTTCGCCCCTCCCTGCCCCAGGAGACTCCTGTGACCTTCCTCGCAAGGGAGCACCCTCCCGAGCCTGTGCTGGTCGGGCCTCCATGCACCCCTCCCGCTTCCTGTCTAGGGTGGGGCCGGGTCTCCAGCGGGTGGTGCTGCCGCCACAGTTTCGCAGGTCAGAGCCAGCCTGTCGCTTCCCCGCTCACCAGCTTCGAGCGCGCTCTGCAGACCGCCGCCCCGTCTCCGCCGCTTCGTTAGTGGCCTGTGCACGTGGGCCGCAGCCACGCTCGAGTTTGCGTGCTGTCTGTGGCTGCGTTAGGCTACGACAGTGGAGTGGGCGGCGACGACAGACTGATTTGCAGAACCAAGCGCAAGTCCTGCGTGGTTCTTTACAGGAAGTGTACCAAGCCCTGGCTTAGAGCAGGCTGAAAACGTCTTCATGACCTTGCCCCAAACCGGCTGATCGCCATCAGCCTTCGAAATACCTTACACTCTACCCTGTTCTTCCGAGCCGACCACATTTTGCATAGTCCTTCTTTTATCTGCCTCACCCCCAAGGGCGCTTCAAAACCCAGCCAGGTCTGCGCTCCCTCAGCCCCTCCCGGCGGGCGGAGCCCCGCTCCCCTGCTTCCCACCGGCACCTGCGGGGCCACCTGGCCCCGTGGCGCGGCTGGGTGCGGGAGTGCTTTCTCCCAGGGGCCAGACCCACTCCGGTTCCCGCTGCGTCCCCACACTTCAGTGCTTCAGACGGCGTTTCTCCTCCGTCCTGGAATCGAAGGTGTCCCGGGACCGCCTCGTCGGAACCTGCGCCCTTCGGGGGTCCCCCAGTGTTCGCACAGGGTTCCCTCGTTTTCTGTTGCCGTGTGACAGGTGGCCCCAACACCAGAGCTGTAAACAGCCTCTGGTTTCGGCAGGCCGGGAATTTGCCAGGGCACAGGCGGGATGGCGGGTCTCCTGGGCCTCCCCGGCGGAGCTGCGGCTGGAACAGCGATCAGCTCGCGGCGTCTGCTCTACACCTGGCTGTGGGTGCCGGCCGTTGGCGGGACCTTACGTGGAACCGGGGCCAGAACACCTGTGCCCGGTCTCCTCTAGCATCGTGGCCTCGGAGTTTTTGCGTGGCAGCCGAGGGCTCTAGAATTAGTGTTCCAGAGAACCAGCTACAAACCGCACCGCCTTCTGCGGTCCAGACTTGTGTGGCAGAGGTTCCCTGGTCTCACTTGTAGCCAGCAGGTCAGGTCGTCTGTGTAGTGGGGTCAGAGTCAAGGGGAAGGACGCAGCCCCCACGGGAGGCTGGGCAAAACCACGGCGCTCAGTTAGCCCCCTTTGCGCTCGCACAGTGCTGTGCGCCTCTTGGTGGCTGTTCGTCGAAGTATCGAACTTCTCTTCCCGACTGTAGCAGATTTGGACCTAAAGTAAATCCGCGTTCAAGCTCTAAAGGAGGAGTGACATTTTACTTCTTAAAAACATTTCCTTTGGGTTTTTCTTTCTGCCTTCTTCGTAGACGACGGTGTTTCATGAAAGGCCGGCGCTGACGGGGCGGCGATGGCGGGCTTCCTCGACAACTTCCGGTGGCCAGAGTGCGAGTGCGTGGACTGGAGCGAGAGGAGGAACACGCTGGCCTCCGTGGTGGCGGGGGTGCTGGTGAGTGGGGGGGCCTGAGGGGCCCGCCTCTGCCCGGAACGTGGACGCGGGTCCTCAGGACTGCGATTCCCCTTCCGAACGGGCCGTTTCCCTGTTGTTTTGTATGAGTCACTATCGCAGTTTGAGAGGCTGTTTCCGGGCAGCATGGAGTAGGTCCTGGTTCATCTGACTTTGTAAATTTGCTAAACTTAAAACCCTCTCTTCACTTCCAGTAATAATACAATTAGTGTACGCAATAGCTTTTTAAAAAAATTTTTTTTTGAGATTTTATTTTTATACAGCAGAAGGGAGGGAGAGAAACATCAGGGTGTGGTTGCCTCTGGAGTGTCCCCTACCGCAGACCTGGCCCACAGCCCAGGCATGTGCCCTGACTGGGAATCGAACCTGAGGCCCTTTGGTTCGTAGGCCAGTGCTCAGTCCACTGAGCCGCACCAGCCATGGGCAGTAGTGGTTTAAAGTCAATGTGTAAGTCCTTTAAGATCCTCAGAGGCTCAGAATTAGTCAGATGTTACTGTGGGACTCCCTGCCAGGCCCCAGGGAGGGGACGCCACCACCACCAGGTCCCACTGTCCCACGGCGGGGCGGGGGAGGGCAAGAGAAAGGAATCGGCTTAATTTTCTTCCCCATGTTTCTTCTTTCCCAACCTTTTGTTATTAAAAACGTCAAACATCTAAACAGAAGTGGCAGGAGTGGTACGAAGAGCCCTCCCCTCTTGTGTCCCCTTCGCTTACCGCCCATCTTCAAAAAACCCCGAATCACGGCCAGATGTGCTTGAGCCTCCCATCACCCACTCCTTGCCCCAGCTGCATGTTTTGGAGCAAGTTGCGCATCTGTAGCATCTCAGTTCGGTGTGCGTTTCCATTCCCGCAGCCCGATGGGAGAAAGTAAATAAAGCACAGCAGGAAGCAGAGGGGATTGCCAGGCGCTCCGCACTCAGAGTTCCTGTGGCTGCTTCTAACCTTTTCTTCCTCTTTATGGTCGTCTCGTCGGCACGCAGCTTGTCCGTTAGCACTTCGTCTAGTTTAAACCAAGCTCTTCAGCTCGGTTGACACGGGGACATCACCTTTTACAGCGCTCAGGCAGTTGGACAGGGTTTGATCACGATACATAATACCGTAGCAGGCTGAGATGGTTTTGGGGACGCAGCGGCCGGCAGCAGAAGCGCGCGGGCAGGTGGGGAGAGGAAGAGAGAGTGAAACCCGTCAGGGGGCCAGGAAGCCGGGCGGTTGGAGGTCAGCACAGGGCGCCCCGGTTGCATGGGACGGCGGTGGGCGAAAGCAGCAGGCGATTCAGTCCCCGACGACGCAGTCCCTCTTGCATGGGGAGCAGAGCTTCGGAGTCTTACCCGGATTTGATCAGTTAGGGCCACCTCCTCTGCTGGTAGGAAGCAGCGAACAAGGTTCTTACTTTTGGGCGTCGACATCCGGGACGCGAAGCGGAACCGCGTCGCGTGTCACTTACCCGGTCGGTGGGGAGAGAGGCGTGTTGAAGACGGGCGCGCAGCCGAGCCCAGTCGCAGGGCGGCGTCCGTGACGCGGCCCCTCCTGCAGTTCTTCACAGGCTGGTGGGTGATGATCGACGCGGCCGTGGTGTACCCCAAGCCGGAGCAGCTGAACCACGCCTTCCACACGTGTGGCGTGTTCTCCACGCTGGCTTTCTTCATGTGAGTGTGCGGGGCGGGGGGGGGGGGGGGAGGCGGTTCTCGGTGCCGGCCGGTCTGCCCGGGCACGCTGGGGCCTGAGGGCCGGTGCCGTCTGCTCCCTGGGGTAACTTTTTAACCCAACTGATGGTTTCTTCCTTCAGTGGTTAATAAATAAGTAAACGAATTCCCGTTCTGTTAAGGTTTTTAAACGTCAAGAACGAGAGCCGAATTTAGCCAGATACCATTGCAGCGCTTGTGAAGCTTCTTGTCGTATGATTGTTCTCATGGTTGTTAAACTGGTTGTTTACTGTATTTTATCAGTCCCAAGTTTTTTTTTTTTTATATTTTATTACCTGGAAATATCAGGGTGCTTTTTATAGTCCGTGGCATCTTATAAATACAGGTAACATTTTTTTTTCTTGGCAGTTGAAAAAATAATGGTGAATCTTATTTTATTTTAATATTTTATTAAATTTGTTTTATTTTCTGTCACCATTTACCCCCCTGCACCCTCTTCCACCGCCGTCCGCCCCTCCCCCCGCAGTCACTGCACTGTCATCCGTGTTCCTGAATTCTTTCTCTTTTTTCTTTTTAGCTCAGTAGTGCTGAATTTTAAAAATCAGTTGCATCTTTGATTTAATGAAATTTGTTCCGTTTCTAGATTTTTTCAACTGTGAATCCTTCTTAGTATTGTCATACACTCAGCTTTCACCAGGGAGGATTATTTTTTAAAATAGGCTGCTTGGCTGTGTTTGCTGGTTCCTGTGGTGGGGGGAGGGGTGGGCAGGACTGGGCTCAAATGAGAAAGAAATGGCTTTTCTTCCGTATGAAATGACTTTCAGGTTTATACATTATCTCACTTCGTAAAAGAGTTCGAAAGCTTCTCACGGATGCCTGTGAATGATGAGAAAATATGTTAAACACAAAGACTGTAGAATTTTCTTCCACTGTCAGGAAGTTTTAAAAGTTTAGGCTGTGGAAGGTGGACTACTTCCACTTACGACGCTGCGAGAAGGCAGCTCCCCCCGCCACAGCGCCGCGCTCGGCGTCGAGGGGGCCGGTGGGTGTGGGCTCCCCTGGGCCGCTGCCCTCCGAGCTCCAGAAGTGGGTCCGAGGACAACACCTGACCGAACCAGGAGAGACCTTCACGTCCTTGCTTGTCTCGTAACGAGAGCCTGCGGCTGGACGGACACCCCGAGTCTTCCCCGTGTGAACGGGGAAGCCAGGGGGATGGCCCCTCTTTCCTGATCTCTGGAGACAAGCAGCAGCACGCTTTTAAAACTGGGGATGTTTTCTGGGTGCACCTGAGGAAAATAAGACTCATGTCACGTTCGTACCCACCAGGGTCAGCACCTCTAAAGGTATCCTCAGTTCAGATACTGACTTCAGTTAGAAGTAACGAGGAAGTATCTGTGAACGTTTTAGCGCCACGAAAGCTAACGAGATGGTTTTGTGTCACTCCAGGATAAACGCCGTGTCCAATGCCCAGGTGAGAGGGGACAGCTACGAGAGCGGCTGTTTGGGAAGGACAGGTACGGTGGTGGCGTGCGCGTGGCGCAGGGGGCCGACCCGCAGAGGGTCCTTGCGTGGGACTGGCTGCGGCCGGCGTGGCACGGGCTGACCCTGAAGGAGCGTGGCAGGGCTGTTTGCACCCTTAGGGCAGTCAGGGTGACCGCCAGGCGTTACTGTTTTTGTCCTGTTGCTGCCCCCCCCCCCCAACAGGGAAACTGTCACTGCTCAAATCCCGAGGCTGCCAGGCTCCGGGTCGCTCCGCCGCTGCTGCTGGTGGTCGTTCTCATGCCCGGGGTCGGCCAGTGGCGTCCCCTCCGAGGTGCTGGCCAGGCGACGCGTGGGCGCGTGGGGAAGTCACGCCTGGCACCCCGCCCCTTTCCCGCTCGGTTGAAGCGCCATCGCGTGGGCTGAAAGAGCGGGCTGTTTGCGCATCGGTGGCCGCTCTGGGAGTGTGAGCTGCTTTGAGTTGTCGCCCACTAGTGTTTTTCTTTTACTCAGGTCATGACACATTCTGTTAGGGTCCAGGAGCTTTTGGTGGGATTTCCATGCTTCGTGGGCAAAGCTCAGGGCTAGAAATTCTGCTTCCAACCTGGAAGGACGGGGGAGGCTGCTCTGTGGTTGCGGCTGGAAATTCGGGGGAGGTGGGAAATTTTGAAAGGTGACCAGGAATAATAGGAAATTCTTACAGAGTGCTTAGTGTGCGCCAGAGACTGTCCCGAATTGATTTATTTAATTGTCACGATGTTCCTGTGAGGCGAGGGCTCTTCATTGCCCACACCTTTGGGTGAAGGGACTAAGGTGCAGAGAGCTTAAATAACTTGTCCAAGTTCACAGGCAGCAACTGGGGGAACCGGGGACCGAACTCTCGCAGTCTGGCCCTGAGCCTGGGCCTTCAGCCGCCGCGCCCAGTTGTCCGCAGTGGAGAAGCATGTGGTCTCTTTGTCCGGTGTAGTGACATGTATACGTTTGTCCGCTTGGCTGAGTGTAAGTCATATAAAACGTAAAATGCACCAGTTCACGGTGTACAGCGCGCTGAGTTGACAGATGTACGCACGCAGTTAGGTAACTGCCGTCACTCCAGAAACTTCCCTCCGGCCCCTTTGGGGTTCTCCACCCGCTGCCCCCGCTGACCTGCTGCCGTCCCTGGCGTGTGGCCGTGTAAATGGAGTCGTAGAGTGAGTGTCACATTTTAAACCAGTGAAGGAGCTGCGAAGGAAGAGGTCAGCTTTCCGAAAAGAGTTTTAATTAAAAACGGTTTTGGGCGGTGAGAACACGTCACAGGAGACCTGCTCTCTCGGTAAACGCGCAGGCGCCCAGAGCAGCCCGGCGCAGCCCCTCCGAGCGGGCAGTGGCAGGCGGCAGGCACGCCTGCGTCAAAAGCACGTGTGTGCACACGTGTGCCCGTCCTGGGCCCCCGGCCACGGCAGGTCACGTCGGGACTGAAGGAGAGTGAAGAATAAGAAAGCGCGTGTCAGCCAGTGGAAACGTGCGTGGAGCACAGGGTGATTTATTCGATTATTTTTCTTTAAAGATGGATCTACAGACATTGCTGGGGAGTATGTTGGGATTAACGATTTTCTATAGCAAATTTCTGTAGCAAATTTCAGATTTTTTAGCTCGAAGGTAGGCCCTGTGTTGGCCTTGTATTTGCCCCAGGTCCGTCTGGTCCCAGAGCCCGGACCTGGGCCCTCACTGGGTCATCACGCTTCACCCCGTTATGGGTCCCCATGCAGCTGGGCTTTACCGCGCAGTTCACACGCGTTTCCATGCGGTGCATACGTGTGACGTATGGCTCGGGGGCTAAGGGCGAACTGCCTGAGGGGCTGGCTCAGCTGCTGCTGCACCGCGTGGTGTGCCAGCCCGACTGTGACATCGGTCCTCAGTCGCGTGCAGTCTCTCGTTCCTTTGTGGGGACGGCTAGCCCGGATGCAGCTGCTGCTTCTCACGGAGCAGTTGCCGCATTTGACCGTGTGCAATGCGCACTTCTCCGCCCAAGTTTTTGAGGGAAGAAGAAGGATGCGCCTTACACACGGTATAACGGTTACACGCCACGGGCACGGTAACGGGCGCGCGGCGAATCACGGCGCTCCGCGCGTTGGTGGTGTGTACGACGGAGTGAGTTTGTAGTTGGGGCTGAATTAACCAGCTTAGTCAGAGAATTCCGTCGGAGGCTTAGTCACTCAGCTGTGGGTCCCTGCAGCCGGGAGAAAGGCAGCGCCCCCCGGGAGCTTTTCGTTTTAAGGGCCGCGCCCCCCCGCCCCCCCCCCCCCCCCCCCCCCGCTCCCCGCAGCTGCACGCAGTCCGCGGACGGGACCGACCGACGTGCGCAGCCTGCGTGAGGTCCGCGAAGGGAGCGAACCCCTGACGCCTGTTCCCCTCGCAGGGGCTCGAGTTTGGCTCTTCGTTGGGTTCATGCTGATGTTCGGGTCCCTTATCGCCTCCATGTGGATCCTTTTCGGCGCGTACGTCACCCAGAGTACGTATCTGCTCCCCTCTCGTTCCGCGGGAGGGAGTCACACGCGTCTTCCACGGGACTTCCCGGGAGTGACCGCTCGTGGATCCCGAGGTTCGCTTGCAGGTGCGTCTCTGGGGAAGGCCCCCGAGGCGCTGGGCCTGCCGCGCGGGGGGGCCAGCCTGGTGCCCAGTCCCTCGCGCTCAGCCCCCCGCCTGCCGACGGCTGCCGGGCGCTTTTTCTCACCGCTGGCTGGGCAGCAGTACCTGATCTGGAGTGACACGGGGCTCGTCATAGTCTTTTTTTTCCGTTTAATACCAGATTTTAAAAAAAGATTTTATTTATTTTTAGAGAGGGGAAGGGGGGGGTAAGGGAGAGAAACATTGATGTGTGAGAGAAATCTTGGTCAGTCGCCTCTTGTGTGCCCCCGACCCGAGGCTGAACCCGCAGCCCAGGCTCGTGCCCTGGCCGGGAATCGAACCAGCGACCCTTTGCTTCGCAATCCAGCGCTCAGTCCCCTGAGCCGCACCAGCCGGAGCAAGTTCGTTGTCTTCTATCCAGAGTGAGAGCGGTCTTTTGAGCGACCGAGGTTCCCATTTTCGTATTTGTCCCATCATCGACTCCCTAGAGTTGAGGAACAGCCACACGTCAGGCGTGTCCTGTGACTGGCACCGGTGCCTTGTCCCTGCTCACCGCGCTGTGTAATCTTCTGTTTTACTTTGTGTGCAGATACCGAGGTTTATCCAGGGCTGGCTGTGTTTTTTCAAAATGCACTTATATTTTCAAGGTAAGTTGCCTGATTTCCTAACCACACTTGAAACATTCACAGAAATGCCACCTTTGTTGTAAGAGCAGCATGTACAAGGGGACGTGCGTAGGTCCCTTCCATTAGTTACAATGTACAGAACTTCCTTTAAGAAGGTGAAAATTCCACTGCCGTGGAAGAGCGTACGTAGACCGTCCCATTAGGGGCCCGCCGTGTGCCGAGGCCTCTGTGGGACGCCTCGTAGACGTTGCCGCTTCCGTTCCCATCGAAGGACCCTCAGGGTCTCGGGCAGGTGGGCTCGGAGTCGGCCTGCGGGCCGCCAGCCAGGAAAGGCGGAGCTGGTGGGCACCTGGGGGGCCGCTTTCACAGCCCGTGTGCGGTTACAAACGAACGGCCATGTGTTCGGGGCCTTTATTTTAGAATGAGAGACATCAGAGTTAGTGCGCACCGCGTATGTTTCATACACAGTCGGATTGGGGAGCTGGTTTTGGTTACTACGTGTTTGAGATAGCTTAATGTATTAAAATAACACAACACTCAAAGTATTTTTAAGGTCTAAAAAGCCCCCCAAATGAAGCCTGTATCCCGTGCTGCTCAGAATGAATGTCTTTTAATGTAAAGACTAATATTTACATAATAGTGCTCACCAAATAGATGCAAAATGTGTTGTTTTACTTAATTAAAAATACTAATAGAATGCACAGTTGTGGTTTGCAGCTCATGTGAAGGAAAGTGTTTTTTTTTTTAATATATTTTATTGATTACGCTATTACAGTTGTCCCATTTCTCTCCCATCATTCCCCTCCACCCTGCACACCCCCTCCCACCCACATTCCCCCCTTTAGTTCATGTCCATGTGTCACAAGTTCCTTAGCTTCTACATTTCCCACACTATTCTTGCCCTCCCCCTGTCTATTTTCTACACACCATCTATGCTACTTATTCTCTGTACCTTCCCCCCCTCTCTTCCTCCCACGCCCCTGTTGCTAACCCTCCATGTGATCTCCATTTCTGTGTTTCTGTTCCTGTTCTAGCTGTTTACTTAGTTTGCTTTTGTTTTAGGTGTGGTTGTTAATATCTGGGAGTTTGCTGTCTTTTTACTGTCATATTTCTTTATCTTCTTTTTCTTAGATAAGTCCCTTTACCATTTCATATAATAAGGGCTTGGTGATGATGAACTCCTTGAACTTGACCTTCTCTGAGAAGAACTTTATCTTCCCTTCCATTCTAAATGACAACTTTGCTGGATAGAGCAATCTTGGATGTAGGTTCCTGCCTTTCAAGACTTCAAATACTTGTTTCCAGCCCCTTCTTGCCTGGAAGGTCTCTTATGAGAAATCAGCTGACAGTCTGATGGGAACTCCGTTGTAGGTGACTGTCCCCCTATCCCTTGCTGCTTCTAGAATTCTCTCCTTCATTTTAATCTTGGCTAATGTAATTATGATGTGCCTTGGAGTGTTCCTCCTTGGGTCCAAGTTCTTTGGAACTCTCTGAGCTTCCTGGACTTCCTGGAAGTCTATTTCCTTTGCCAGATTGGGGAAGTTCTTTATTATTTGTTCAAATAAGTTTTCCACTTGTTGCTCTTCTTCTTCCCCTTCTGGGACCCCTATAATTCAAGTATTGGGACGTTTAAAGATATCCTGGAGGTTCCTAAACCTCTCTTCATTTTTTTTGAATTCTTGTTTCTTCCTCGTTTTCTGTTTGGTTGTTAGTTTCTTCCTTCTAGTCCACTCCATTGATTTGAGTCCCAGTTTTCCTCCCATCTCTATTGGTTCCCCATGTGTCTTCCTTCATTTCAAGTATTGTAGCCTGCATTTTTTCATCTAATTTGTGAGCAAAATCAACCAATTCTGTGAGCATCCTGATGACCAGTGCTTTGAACTGTGCGTCTGATAGGTTGGCTATTTCTTCATCGCTTAGAGGAATTGTCTCTGGGACTCTGATTTATTTTCCGTTTTGAGTCATTTTTGGTGTTTTGTTTTGTTTGGTTTGGTTTTGGTCTGGTCGGGGCTGTTACGTTGTGAGGGGTAGAGCCTTATATATTCCCCAGGGCGGGGCAGCCCAGTTGCTGAGTTGTGAAGCTGTTTGTGGGGGCGGGGTCCAAGAGGGAACAATGGCGCCTGGTCCTCTTTCGAGTTCCTGTCCCTTTTGCCGCTTCCCCTTTGCCTGGATTATCTGAAAGTGCGAATGTGGGGCCACCTGGTCAGCCAGCCACTTGCTCGGCCTCACTGGGTCTGCATAGTTGCCACCCCGTGTGACAGCCTCCGCCTGTGGGCCCGCCAGCCGCCTGCACACTCGGGAACTGCCAGCCACTGCCGCCTGCGTTCCCGGGTCCGCACCTCCACCTTTTCCTGCCTCGACTCCGCCCCTCTTACCGGTCTGGATGAATGGTTGTTGGACTTCCGTACAGTTCAATTTTCTATCAGTTCTAATTGTTTTCTTGTTTCTAAATCTTTGTTGTCCTTAATTTTGGTTGTGAGAGGAGGCACAGTGTGTCCACCTACGCCTCCATCTTGGCTGAAAGTCAGAAAGTGGTGTTTTAAAATCATCCCCCTCTGTAAAATCATTACGATCTGAGCCGTGAAGAACTGGGTTTCTGTCATTGGTTTGAAGCAATTTGATGATGATTGTTTTCTTTACAATTTTTCTGTTTGGGGTTCACTCAGTTCCTTGGGTCTGTGGGCGTATAGTTTTCATCAGATGTGAAGTCTTCTCAGCCATTCTCTCCTCAAAACGCGTTTCCGTCCATCCCTCCCTCCTGGGAACCCCAGGACGCGTGCACGGGGCCGCTTCGAGCTGCCCGCCGGCTCCCCGGGGCTGCGTGGCTTGCGCCTGCTCACGCCTGCGCGTGCCCCCATCTCGCGGTGTCAGTGCCGTGTCCGCCCCGTCAGTGGTTTCTGTTCCTCTCCACGCGGCGGCTCGTCCCCCTTTGCCTTTTCCTCGTCTGCGCGGCGGGGGCCGGGCTTGCTGGTGTTTCCGTAAACACGTGCAGCTGGGCTCTGGGCGCAGCCAGGTGCCCCGCACGGGGCGGTCCTGCGAGTTCTGCTCTTCAGCTTTGCCAGGCAGGAGCGGGGCGGCTGTGGTCTGGGACCGTCTGTCCCCCCAACCAGGCAGCAGCAGACTTCGGAGCGTCCCTGCTGGCGCTGCCCCGAGCTGGCTGCTCCGTGCACGGTTATGAAGCCCTCCCCACCCATGGGAGCTCCGGGGGCCTTCTTCCCATCGGGCCTTCCCTCGTGGGGCCCTCCCTTCACATGTGTCTGCAGAAGACCTGCGAGCCCCCCTCCCCACGTCTCCTGAGTGCCCTCTCTCAGTGCCCCTCGGTGCCCCGCCTCACTCGTTGCCCCCTGGCCTCCCCGAACGCCCACCTGTGCGCTGCTCGGTCCCGTTACTGCTCTGTGGCCAGGACACTCCCGGCCTTGAAGGGGGTTGGACGGTCTCTGCTGTCTTGTGATCACATATCTTGACACGTGACTGGCCCATAGAGGCGCAGCAAGTTCTCACGAAGATACTGTTCAGAGAGTGTGTTTAAATTCAAATCCTGCTCTCGGTCGCGGTAGGGAGTCCACACCCACGACCGGCGGGCGACAGGAAGCCTTGTGCGAGGCTGTGCCCCCGCGGACAGCGCCTGTGCCTGGCCGTGCGCTCTGCCTGGAGGCTGGCAGGTGCGGCCGTGCCGAGACAGCCAGCTCCCGCTGCCCGGCCCCCCGCCCCTGTTACCTGGCCAGCCGGTGGTCCTCCACACCGCGTCCTGGCTGCTAGGTTTTGGGGGTTTTCAAGACTCTGTTCTGGGCATTCTCTCCTCTCCTAGTCCTTCGTCTCTGTCCAGGTGAGCACCACTGCGCACCGATGTGGCACAGGTGTCTGTCTGAATCTTGTGTCCAGAGACCCCTGCCTGTCCTCCGTGGGTGGCACCCCTCCTGGGCCCAGCGCCCTGTCCCTCTGCTCCCCCCCCCCCCCCCGTACGCTCCTGAAAGACTTCTGTTCCGTCACCACCTGCTCAGGAAGGCCTGGGCCTCCCTCACCAGGTCGGACCCTGTGGTCCGCTCTCCCAGCACCGGGGACCTCGCCTCTGTGGCATTGTTTTCCTGCAGCCGGGACTCCATGGTCTCCCTCGGGAGCTCCACCAGCGAGCACGTGGGTCTTGTTCTGATGTGGTCCCAGCAGGGAGCCCGTCCTCCGCGGGCAGGAACGATTTGTTAAGGAACCGAGAGCCGCTCCGCTCTGAGACGCCTCCGCTCCGGTGGCTCCGGCTCCGGCTCCGGCTCCGTCCGCTCGGCGGGGCGTTCCCTGCCCAGCAACCGTCCAGACCTGAGACAGGATGCTTAATTCAGCTCAGGCCGCTGCTTGGCAGACCAGGCGACCTTTGCTCTAGACGTCGATGCGAGGGCGCGGCGCTGGTCAAAGCCCGTTCGGAGAGGGCATTCCCGGGGCTGGGCCCGGCGCCCCTCCTCACGACGGGCCTCCCTTCTCTTGCAGCACCCTGATCTACAAGTTCGGCAGGACCGAGGAGCTGTGGAGCTGAGCTCGCCGCCGGGGCCGCCCGCCTTCGTCACATTCTGCCCGTAGACGAGTTTTTATCTCTTAATATAGTTTTCACGTTGCCAAATGAAATAGACTGTACGTTAGATGTGTTTCTTTACACTTTCACGCTCTGCGTTTTGAGAGAGTTTTATGAGATTTCGGGGGGTTTTAACGACTAGACTGTTGATGTGTGGATGTGGCTGCAGCAATGGGGTGACGGGGCCCGTCCTTCGTCCCCGGCCAAGGCGGATCTGCCTCCTGGGCCGGCCCGTCTCACGTCACGTCAGAGTTACCCCTTCCGTCCCATGTCTCGAAGTTCCGAAGAGGCCCAAGAGGCGCAGCCCCGGGTGGCCGCGGTAAGCACCCAGCCGCTGAAAAGGGCGTTTCCGCAAGCGTGCTTTATTTTGGCTTAAAAACGAGATTCCTTTTTGAAGGAAACCGGTTTGTTCTTGAGTGTTAAAGAAGCAGACCTTTACATGGAGACTTCTTTACGTGCCTGAACGAAGGGCGAGTGGGAAAGTCGCTCGTGAAAACCATTCCTTGAAAAGCCGTTCATTCCTTGACCACGAGTTTGCCTGCGGAGGGGCAGCGCGCGACCAGATGAGCTCGGTTTCGCGCGGCCCCCGTGAAAAGGCTGCAAGGCAGCCCGCTTCTCCCGGCAGCAGCTTCAGTGACCCAGCCCCCGCCGTGCCCTTGGCAGCCCGAGCGAGTGGGGGACGGCCGCGGGGTAAAAGCGCGAACTCCGTGACAAAAAGCGGGACCGTTGCGAGAGGAAGCGCCTCTTCCCAAAGGGAGCTGCCAGGACCCGGCGAGAGCCAGGCCGTCTGCGCAGCTGCCAGCGGCTGGCCAGCCTCTTCGGGCTCCAGCGCCCAACTGTGGGCGTGCGCTTCCCGCGAGACGTGTCTTTAACCCGCAAGCTCCTGTCCGGTCCGGCGGGGCGCGGTGCCCTGGGTCCGCACTGGGTGTGTCCCGCTGGGGCGTCCGGGGCTCTCTGGGTGTCCTGCGGCTGCGGCAGCTTCCCGGGCCCCGCAGGGTCTGCGTGGCCCTTCCACCCTCCAGCGGCTTTCTCAGAGCCTCCCGCCGCCAGACCGACCGCGCACCCCCCCCCCCCGCTGTGAACGCAGCCCCCCCCCCCAGCTGCGCCCCGCCCCGCCCCTCCCGTGGGCGTTGAGGGCTGCTGCGCCTTTGTCCCCAGACCGCGGGGTTTCATCCCTTCTTTCTTGGCCGTGGTTTTTTCCTCTAAATGTCCATGAATGCGTTTTGCTTCCAATCAACTGTGAGACTAATGCCTTGTTTCCATCCTCTTGTAACCTGTTGTAACTGATAACCACACCCCCCACGTTGTGATGTTATTAAATGTGTCGGAGAAAACAAGCCATAAAAATGGGTCTGCTGTTCACGTCTCGATTATTCAAGTGGGCCCAGTGAAAGAAGCAGTCCATGTCTGTGAAATCGGGGGTGCGGAGGAGAGACCAGTCCGAGACCCGACTGCTGTCGGACCGCGAGCTGGGCCGGGCCACGGCGGGGGCGGGGGGGCCCACCGCTACCCGCCTCGGCGATGGGTCGGACCCCAGGCCCCTTCTAACAGCCATCAGCCCCTGGCCGCCTCCTGGGCTGTGCTCGGGGGTGATCACGAGCAAACCTTTATGGGGACGAGAGGTGGGGAAGGGTGTCTGGGCTCACTCGTAAGTGCCACGCGGGGCACATCAGCAGGGCGGGCGCCGTGGTGCTGGGGCCAGTCTGTGCAGCGTATTTCCTGTCCTGTCTCTTCCAGACGAGGCCCGGGGCGACTGGGCAGGCAACCCACGGGTGGCTGACCCTGCGGGCCACGCCCTGCAGCCCCGGCGGGGGAGGAGCTGCAGGGTCACTGCATAGGGCCGCCGCCAAGTGTGGGCCCCAAATCGACGCCCCTGTGTGTCCACACAGCCCCTGGTCTCAGGCCTTCCCAGCTGGGGAGCTAACCAAGTTGCTCCCATAAGAGACTAGAAAACGTCGCTCTGGTACCCCAGCTAAGTATATAGCAACGGGGTCACAGGTCAAAGGACACACTGGTGCGCTGAGGCTTGGCCTCCCACGGAACCCACGGATGGCTGGGCGGGGGGACGGTGTCCTTGAACAACAACAAAGCTACTCACTGGGCCGGTGGACAGAGGTGCTCTCCTGGGTGTTAACTCACTGAAGTGACCCGTGGGGCCTGCTGCCCCATTGGCCAGATAAGGGACTCAGGCTGAGGCACGCAACACGGTAAAGCTGTGGACAGCAAAGGACAAGCCAGCGGCCCTGACGTTGGTCACGGACCCCAGGTCATGATCACGAGGGCCCAGTTGTCCCCGGAAAGGGGGCTGTTTACTGGACTCTGAACTGGGACTTCCTGCTGCAGTGGGTCGGTCACTGCACGCCCCTGAGTGGGGGCACCTGTTCACACTCTGGGGGGAGCCTGTCATGTTATCGCTGCCGGGGTTCGTGGAAACATCCCACGCGTGGACCGGGGCACGCCGCTGAGAGGGGAGAGGCAGTAGGGCCCCGGTCTGGCCTGCTCCCTCCCACTCCCCTCCTCGCTCCTGAGGGCGCCCCCTGCCCCGCCAACCTGTGAGGTTGGCACGACCTGGCCGGGCCCAGCAGCTGCGGCCTCAGTAACACCTAAAGATCAGGCTACAGTGTGATTTCCATAGACCCCCAATCCAAGCCCCTGCCAAGTACCTGTCTTTCTGCCCTGGACCTCCTGCTGTGTCGGTGGCATTCGGTTCCAGCTGCCACTCGATTGGAACATCTCACAGCGCACCACTGCTGAGACCTGGACGGCATCTTTGGCTCCGTGTTTTCCTGTGTGTGCCTGTGCTGTTGAGGATTGGGCCTCCCGCAGCCAAGGGGTAACCAAGTGAGTGAGCTCCCTGCTGCTGGAGCCTCTCACTCAGGGCACCTGGGGGGCTGGGGGTGCGTGAGAGGTTGTAAGAGCTGGTCACCAGGGTGGGCAGCGTGGAGGACACCGTTCTGTGATCTGACGGCCTCCTGCGCTGCGCTGGTTCCTGAGCAGACTGGTCCTGACCTGGCTGAGCCGGCGGTGTATTCCACGTGGGGACACGTCTCGTCCTGCAGCCACAGGTGCCCTCACAGGTAAGTTCATAAACTCAGTTGATGAGCAGGCGGCGCGGCAGTCTCCTTCCCAGGGCTTCCCGGCCCTCTGCTCCCGGGGGTGGGGCTGGGTCGGTCTCAGGGCTGTTCCCGGGTGTGCGTGTTCTAACGAGGGGTGGGGCACACCACTCAGAGGCGCGGCGTGCCGGAGTGGGGACTGTGAAGGCACCCGGAGGGCCTGCTGCAAGGGGCGGCCGCTGGCCTGTTCTTGGTTTTCAGTTGTGAGCCAGTCACTTACCTTCCCTGTTGCTTTGCTCATTAAAATCAGTGTCCCCTCTTACAGGGCGTGTGAAGTGGAAGTTGTTTAACCCTAACAGGCGGTTCCCTCGCTGTAAAGATGGCCCTGTCTCCCAGCTTCAGTGACTGTGCAGCTGAGTGTCTTCTGGTGTGTGCGTGCAGACTGACACGACTCTCCCGTTAATTACGTGGTCTCTAAGAGGCCAACAGCCTTCTGGCACTTAGGGTCACTCAGCAGCAACTCCCCGTACTTGGGGCCATTTTACAGGGGAGTCACCGACGATTAAAGGAGAAATCACTAACAGTTAAACACACAAGTGTGAAAACGAGGCCCCAATGGACCGTGGAGAGGACACTTGTTTCTGGTGTGAGAGCCAAGAGGCGGAGCGTCGCTTTATGCCACCTCCGCCGGAGTGGGCGGGTCAGGCCACCGAGGCCACCCCCACGCTGGGCACCTTCGCGGAGGACTGGACGGTGCTTCTCGAAGGTCCTTGGCATGGGCTTGTCGGCTGCGCCCTCAGGACGCAATTCAGGCTGTGCGTTCGGGGCAGGAGCAGCGTGGAAGTGAGGCTGGCTCTGTTCTCAGGCGCTCGCGTCTCCGCAGCTGTGCGGACGGGCGGAGGTAAGTGGCTGTGAATCCAAGTCCCAGGGGCGGCTGCTCCAAGCACCCCTGGTAACTGCGTTGTTCCCCATGCGGGCCCTTCCCAGGTGGACGGTAGCAGTGATTTCTCCAGTTAAGGGTCTTGCAGATACGGAGAAGTCTCCTTTCTCTGCCCCTTCCCTGGCCTCCCCGGGGCTCCTCACCTGGGCCTCCTCACCTGGGCCTCCGCACCGCCCAGCCCAAAGGGCGCCACCTGCTGCTTCCTCACCCAGGGCTCCGCTGCGCCACCAGGGGGCGCTGTTCACAGTGCGGACACAGGTGGGCCCGTTTGCTTACGAAAATTCGGGGCACTTGAAATCAGTGCCTTGTAAGGTAGATGCCTTCATCTAATTCACACGAAGGTCCCTGAGAGGCTTGCAGGGGCATGGAGGTGCAGAAGGTCCCCAGGTGGAAAGCTCGGGTGCCTAGCAACAGGCGAAACCGGGGAAGCAAGGACCTGGTCCCTAGCCCGTGGCCGGTCTTGTGGTTCAGACCCCTGACCTTTCCTCCCTAAAGGGAACACCTGGGCCTCGGAGTGTTTCAGCTCCGGCCTCGGGACCAGCTGTACTGAATGAGGACCACGCGCTGGCACCGGCCAGCCAGCCGAGACGGCGGCCCTGAGAGCACACACCTGGAGAGCTGACGCGCATGCGCGTTCTACGGAGCCCCTGCCGTGGAGCGCCCCCAAGCCCGCCACCCCTCCCTCCCTCCCCTCCCCCACAGGCAGCACCTCCTGGACTCCGAGGGCCCCGGGCTCACCCCGTGACCAGGTCTCCAAGGCCCCTTCTCTCCGACCTCCGACCTCCGGGTGAGCCCAGGCAGCCCGGCCTGGGCTCTCCTGTTGCTTCTCCTGTGTGTGTGGGGGGGGGGGCCCGGGGGTGGCCCTTCCGTGTCCCACTGTCCCGAGTGTGCGTCTGCTGCGGCCAATAAATTCCTGCTTCACAGCCTCCGACTCTTGACTGGAATCTTTCCTTCGGGAAGGCGAGAACTGAGGTCTCGTCTTGCCAGTAATGCCCGTGGAAGGCCCACTTCCCCCCACCGGGGTGCCTCCTCCCGGACTCCGCATCCCTGGCCCCGACGTGCCTCGGAGGGTGCGCGCATGAGTTCAGTGCCCCTCCTCGCCTGGGCGTGTGGCCCCTGAACTAGGTCATCTCGGTGTCTCGTGGGGGCTTGACCTTCGGGGACGCGGTGGGTCTGTTTCTCCTACATGAGAAACACTTGACCGTGCAGATCAGGGGTCAGCGCAGCTTCCTTCGTATGGGGATTCCGGGCGTGGTGGGCACCCAGTCCGCCTGCCCTGGCTGGTGGCCAGGTTCTGCCTCCAGGGGCGAACCCAGCCACGGAGGAGCCATCAGCGGACAAGCCTCACCGGGCTCCAGTTTACTTACGGGCGCTGGGGTTTAAATTTCACGGGCGTCGGATCTTTTTCAACCCTTTAAAGACGTGAAAACAATTATCCTCAGCCCGCAGGCCACACGGAGCCAGGGAGCAGGCTGGGCGGGTGCTCGGCCGTTGGCTCTGTCCCAGATGAACTGGGAGGTGGCTTCTGTTGGAAACGTATCAACTCACCAGAAAGGATTTCCTCGGGGGTCGGGGGGAGATGGCTACGCAGCCAGGTGCCCACAGGGCCCCACACACACCCTAGGCGCGTGCGGGAACGCGGGGGCACTGGTGGAGAGGAAGAAGTTAAGGGGCGGGGCAGCTCCAAGCACAGAACTCGACGGCGAGCGGAGAGTCCTCCCCCCCAGCAGGGTGAGAGCCCCACAGACGCTCCGCGCCGGGTTTGGTTAAAGTCCCAGGCGGTTATTTTTTTAAATGAACATTTTATTTTTATGTAAAGTTTTATTTTTATTTATTTTTAGAGAGAGGGGAAGCGAGGGAGAAAGAGAGGGAGAGACTATGGATTGGTTGCCTCTCGCGCGCCCCCTACTGGGGACCTGGCCGCAACCCAGGCTTGCGCCCTGACCAAAACCGCACCGGTGCCCTTTCGGTTTGCCGGTGGGCACCCAACCCCCGCCCCGCGCCCCCCCCCCCCCCCCCCGCCGAGCTACACTGGTCAGGACTAGTCACTCTTTATCGCTTCCAACTCGAACTCGAACATGTTTTGATGACGGACTTGGCTTGACTAGAAATGAAGTCCCAAGTTAGTACAAGGAACAATTCCATTGACCAGGCATTTGTTTTATCGTGTTTTTGGAGAACACTATACAAAACGAGTAGCTTACTCACGCAATTCCTGCGCTTTCCCCACCCTGTGTAACAGGCCAGCCCCGCCCGTAGCGGATCTGTTACTGAGCTTGGCTGGTGGGGGGTCTGCAGGGGGGAGCACCTCTGCAGTGGTGGGGACCCAGGTTTGGGGGGCGTGTCGGCCCCTCCCCAACGGCAGTGACCTTGGGGAGCCTGGCCCCGGGCTGCTCCCCGGCTTCAGCTCTGAGTCTGCCACCAACTCAAGGCGCTGCCTTTAACTAGGAAGGGCCTTGGTGCGGCCGAACCACAGTGGTCTCCCGCCCCAGGACACGCGCTGCGTTCCATCCCGAACCCAACTCAGCCTCATCCGAATCGGGTCCCCTGTGCCAGCCGGCTCGCCCCTGACAGGCTGCACCCCCTTTTCATTACACAGGGTGGCGCACGCGAGCTCGCGGCGCACACAACTTCCCACTCAGGTCCTGACCTGCCCACTTCCTGCCGGGCTGGAACTCCGCCTTCGCTGTTGGCTGCCTCCGCACCCCCTCCGCGCCCCTTCCGCGCCCCTTCCGCGCCCCCTCCGCGTCCCCACCGCCTCCTCTCCGTGGGCTGCACCCGCCTGGCCCAGCACAGGACGCTCCCCTACCTCGCATTTCCTCCATACGCCCAGGCAGGGCCTCACAACGTCCAGCCTCTCACTGTTCCTCTACGCCTGCCCCAACTCAAGGTGCACCCAGCAGATGGAGCAGAGGCCTCCCAAGGGCACTTGCCTGGGTGTCCTTTGACCTCTTGTCACCCTGGATGGCAGGATGCACAGCTTGGCCAGAAAGCTGGGCCCCAAGAGCCAATTCCTCACCACCAGCACAGACCCCCGAGGGAGAGAGAGAGAGAGAGAGAGAGAGAGACAGAGACAGAGAGTGAGAGAGAGGGAGAGAGAGGGAGAGAGAGAGAGAGAGAGAGAGAGAGAGAAAGTGAGCGCGCGCGCACGCAGGTATGCAGTTCCATCATCGTGCTGGAAGCTTCCTGCACACACAGTGTGTCTTCTTCCCCTTGTCACATCAGGCTGCCGGGGGGGGCTTCTTTCTGAAGCAGACGTCACAGCAGCTGTGTCACTTTGTGTGTGTGTGGGGGGGAGCTACACACTCATTTCCTACATACTGAGGCATGTAAATTGTAACCCGTGTCCTTGGAACAGAAGAGCCCATCCTCACGCACAGTCGGAAGCGTCGCTGCACAGTGGGTCGAGCCGCTGTCACCAGCTGATGCTCGTCACGGCCCCGTCAGCCACCGCAGCCTCTCGCAGTAAATGAGGCACAGATGCAGCTTCTGAAAACCCTTTTATGCTTTGTTTTAACCCTCACTTGACATGCTCATTGACGCAAAAGAGAGGGGAGAAAGGGGGAGAGAGACGGAGAGACATATTGATAAGACAGAGAAGCATCGATCGGCTGCCTCTTACATGCTCCCCGACAGGGGATCAAACCAGCAACCCAGGCGTGTGCCCTGACCGGGAATTGAACCCTCAACCCTTCAGTTTTGGGGATGACGCTCCAACCGACTGAGCCGTCCCTGACGCACCCCTCAAACCTCTTCAAGGACTCAAGCGGCGGACGTAGACGCGCTTGTGGGGTGGCCCTGAGGTCTGGGCAGCTCTCCTGGGTGTTACTTCAGAAAACAAAACTTCAGTTGTAGCAATTTTAAAACTGAAATTTTGCAGAAAGTAGGCCAAATGAAGATGACGAAGTGCAGAGGAAAAAAACCTCACATAGACTTTTAACAATTACACAGTCCTTTATTCATAGTTAAAAAAAAAAAAAAAAAAACCTTAAATTACTAGAAAAGTATTTACAGGATTCATCGCATTTTAAGCCGAGAGACCGCCTGTGACGGACCGCCAGTGTCCCTTGCCGGGACAGGCCGGCGGGACAGGTTCGTGACCTGCTCAGGGGGAAGACCGACGGACAGAAAGGTTCTAGGGTGCCGGAGCCGTTTTGCTAAGAAATAATTGCATGCCTCTTTAGTGTTCAGGAGAAATCCTAATTTTTCTGTAGAATCATCTGAGAAAATCACATGATTAGAAAATTCTTAAAGAAAGAATAAACTTGCTTCCCCCGGGAGACCCATCCGTCTCGGGGACACAGAGGGCCGTCGTGCGGCAGGGCCCTGGGGTCCCGGGCCCCAAATGTCCTGATAGGACAGCGGCAGCGTCACAGCTCCGAGTCTGCTCCCGCGGGCTGGGGACCGCCGGGGCTTTGGTGCTGAGTCCTCGGGAGCATCCTCTCCTCCTCGGGAACCGACAGGACGGACACTGAGTCCCAGGCGTCCTCCTTGGGCGAGCTGTCGCGGTCCAGGGCCTCCAGGACGGGCTGCTCCGGGTCCCTTAAATACTTGAAAAGGGCGAAAGCCGACAGGTGTTAGTCCACTGGTCCCGAGCACCGGCGCCACCCTCGTTTATTCAGGTTTCACTCCCCACTCCGTCGGCCACCAGAACGTCCAAAACCCGAGCACCCCTCCACCCGCCGCCGCCTCACTGACAGCTCTGGCCCAGCCCAGGCCACACTCCGAAGGCAAAGGCGGGAAGGGCCATCGCCCTCGGGAAGGCAAGCTCTGCCCTGAGGCCCAGGGCGCAGGGGGCGAGGGGCGCAGGGGGGCGGACCATTCTCCCACGCTCACTCTCAGCGACGGAGGGGCTGGGTGGGGTGGGGCGGGGGAAGGGTTACAGACGGCAGCCCGGGGCTGGTGCAGGCGGGAGGAGCGGGCAGAGGCCACGGCTGTAAAGTGACACTTCTCTGCTCCCAACTGTCCCTTTGGCTCCCGCCTCTGCTTCAGGCTCAGCCTCAAGTGGCCCCGGTTACGGAGAACCTGGTGCCCGGCTCTGGAGACACAGCCGGCTAGGCGGAGCTGCTGGCTAGGCGGGCACGCGTGCCCTGGACACAGGATTCGCTACTGTCACGTAACGTCGGTGGCCTGGGATCGGTATTTCTCCCTTTCCCAGGGAAGTGAACCGAAAGTCTCTGAGTTCTAGATGCGAAGCTCACAGGACCAGCGCGCAGGAGGCCCCGGGTGAGCGTGGTGGTGGAGGCGGCAGGCGGCTGAGCCCTCTGACAGCGGGTACGTCGCTTTGACAGGGACGCCCTGTGGTTGCTTTGGGTTTTGTTTGCAGTAAGAACCCTTCACCCAGGTTCTACCCTCCTAACCAAACTGAAAGCCCCATGCGGGCGTCACTGCGGCCCGTGCGGGCAGCCGGTTTCTGGGCTTCACGCAGGCGGCCCGGCCGCGCCCCTCCCAGCCCCTGGCACCCCCCACTCCTTCTCCTCCATCTCCGTGAGCCTGACTGTCCCAGATCCGCCCGTTGGCGGGGGCGGGGGCGGGGGGGGGTCGCGCAGTGTTGGCAGGGTGGTCCGAGTTGGGGCTTCACGAGTAGTCCGTCCAATGCCCAGGCCCTCTGATGCCTCACGACACACGAAGAGACAGGTGACTACGGCTCTGTCCAGAACAGGCGGGTCAAACTCACGTTCCCCGGGGCCACGTCAGCCTCGTGGGTGCCTTCAAAGCGCCGAACGTAATTTCAACTCCTTAACGGTTAAGGAGTAGTTACACTCACGCAGTCCTACAATTACATGCGGCCCTTTGAAGGCCACCGCGAGGCCGAGGTGGCCCCGGTGACCGTGAGTGTGAACCCCTGGTCTGGGAGGACTGCCGTCCTCACAGGCGTGGGCCTCCTCCGGCTCCTCTTCACTCCAGCGGCAACGGGACGACTCCGTTTCCAACGAAGCCACCACGGCGTGACCCCCAGAAGCAAATACTTTTACGTATTCTCCTATCAGCCCGCGGCAAATCCTCACAACGTCCCGACTGTCCCCGGGGCCCAGCCGCCTCGCGGAGCCCAGGGGCTGGGGCACTGCAGGAGCACCCCCTCCGCCCCAGCTTCTCTTTCTCAAAGGCTTCGCGGTGCTGGCGACCCCCACGGAGCCCTGGTGTGCAGAGCCTTGGGCTCCCAGCTCCGGGTGCAGTCGCCCAAGGGGAACACGAAGGGCGCCCCGTCCGCCCCAAGGCCCCGTCCCCATAGCCTGTGTGGCTCCGGCCAGGCTTCCCTGCGGTGCTCTCCGAGCAGCACAGACCTGCGCGCTCCCCGGACGCAGGGAACGCCGGCTGCCCATCTCTAGGCCTGGTCACCATTGTGGCCACCCTTGTGCCATCAAAAACCTAGCTGTGTCCTGGCTGGTGTGGCTCAGTGGGTTGAGGGCCGGCCTGCGAACCAAAGGGTCGCTGGTTCGATTCCCAGTCAGGGCACGTGCTTGGGTTGCAGGCCAGGTCCCCAGTAGGGGGCACATGAGAGGCAGCCACACACTGATGTTTCTCTCCCACTCTTTCCCTGTCCCTTCCCCTCTGTAAAAAGAAATAAAATCTAAAAAACAGAACTGTGGTAGCACACGCAACATAAGAAGCACCACCTCAGCCCTTTCGAGTGCGGTGCAGCCGTGTGGAGTAGCCTGAGTGCGGCGCCGCCCCCATCAGCCTCTGCCTCCAGAACGCCTTTCCCTCTGCAGAACTGAGTTCTGTCCCCACGAAACGCTAGCCCCCATTTCCCTGGGAACCACCGCCCCCCACTGTCTGGGAACGGGACTGCTGCCTCCTGAGAGTGGATCTGGACGGTGTCTGTCCTCGTGTGTGTGTGTGTGTGTGTGTGTGTGTGTGTGTGTGTTCCATCTCTGAGCACGGCGCCCTGGAGGCCCGCCCTGCTGCAGCGGGGTCCGCGCCCCACTTCTGAAGGCTCAGTGATGTTCCCCTGTGCGTGGCGGCCTCATGCCGTTTGGTCTGTTCTTCCGCTAACGGCCGCGTGGGAAGTTGCTGTCTTCGGCTGCTGTGCACGCTGGTGCAGAGACGACCCCAGCCCGCTTTCAGTCCGAACCTCTGCCCACAGCTCTGCCCGCTGCGGTCCCCGAGGTGCCGACACCCGCCCCCCGCAGGCCGGCGCGCGCACGTACCTCCCCGATCTGGACAGGGATGCCCGGCGGAGAGTGGAGCCAGCGCTTGATGAGGCCTCGGTACCGCAGGGTCAGGAAGACACAGGCCCCTGCCAGCCCTGTCAGGGACAGGAAGGTCCCCAGGGCGATCAGGACGACTTCCTGGAGCTTGGTGGAGGCTAAAGAGAGGACACAGAAGTGAACGACAGGGCCAGCCCACACCCGATACAAACATCGGGCAGCTTTTCGTCCGCCAACTGTTGAACTGTATTTCTGTCCCAGTGGAGCGGAGAGACACGGGCCTGTCCCTGCCCCAGGCACTCAGCTCACAGCTCGGAAGGCACCCCTAAAACAACGCCAGGCCCCCGGCTGGTGTGGCTCAGTGGACTGAGTGCCGGTCTGCGAACCAAAGAGTCCCTGGTTCGATTCCCAGTCAGGGCACAGGCCTGGGTTGCGGGCCAGGTCCCCAGCAGGGGGCGCGTGAGAGGCAACCGCACACTGATGTTTCTCTCCCTTTCTTTCTCCCTCCCTTGCCCTTGCTCTAAAAAAATAATAAATAAAATCTATTTTAAAAAAACAGCACCAGGACTGGGGACGTCAGCACAGGCTCACGGCACCGAGGAGCCGCCTTCTCACCCCGTCCCCTGGTCCCCCCTCCCACCACCCTCACCCTGATGAGCGCGCCCCAACCTCGCTCCTCTAGGGGTGGTCCTCCCCAGCTCAGCAAGGACGCCAGAAGGCACGTCTTACCATCGGCTGCTGTTTCGTGACAGGACACGTTGCTGAAAAGCCCTTGTCTAGACATCTTCCCCGAATTCCAGAACAGCTCGGCCTCCACTTGGAAACAGTACACTTGTAAAGGCTTCAAACCTTTCAGCTTGATTAACTGGCTCTTGAAGGGGAGCTGATCCTGCGCGAGAACCACCGACACCCACACATGTGAACAGAGCAGCCAGCCACCCCGTCCTCCCCGACGCCGCGCTCCGCGGTGAGCGCAGCACGGGCCCAGGCGGCGCAGCCGCGAGGAGTCCCTGGCCGGCGGCGGCCGCGTCCGTCCCCGTGCGACCCCGGGCAGGCGGTGTGAAGAAAGATGCCGCCGGGCTCAGGGCGGCCTCCGAGGGACCCTCGAGCACCCCCTGCAGCAATGCAGGGTCCCAGACCACAACCTCCAGGATGAAATTTTCCCCTTTAAAATGCGCACGTTGGAGTTTGTGGCTCATCAAACTGGGATACTCCAAGTATGTCGGCAGAGCACACAAACCTTTCCAGGAAAAAGCTGTGCCTTGTGCAGCCAACCTGCTTTCAGGGCCGCCCAAAACGCCTGACCCCTCTCGCAGTTTGGGTCGAAACGACCTTGGCTGTTCGTGAACACATCCCCAGAGGGTCCATCTCCTCTCCGCCCCGCCCCCGGGCCTCGTCCCCACCCCTGGCTGCTTCCCCTCGTCCTGGACAAAGGTCGCCGCTCCACAGGAAAACGAGAAAAAGATGTTCCACGTTATGGCCACACAGGACTTCTCATGAGGGGCTGCTTTCTTGCTTTCAGAGACAGTAGAACACACGGTAGCCACCTGAAACGGTGGCACGGCCTGCGCTCGGTCACAGGCGGCCTGGGAACCCACCCACCCGTCTGCCCGCCCGCCTGCCCGCCCGCCCGCCCGCCTCGGATCTGGGGCCCCGGGGCCCCAAACCACCCCTGCGTGCAGATGGCTGTTCTTCCATGAGCTCTGCCGCCCCGGCCATCCCAGACCCGTCGCGAAGCAGTGACGGGAAGGAGAACGTACAAAGGGCGCGGAGGAAGACTGCGAACGGGCGGGCAGGGGCCCGGGGCCGGCGTCTCGCTCTGCTGCGCGGCGGCCGGCGGCCAGAACAGGACTGGAGGGTGCACCTCGCGTGCCTGCCCAGTGCAGACACCAGGAAAGCACTCAACGCACACCCGCGCGCTGATTGTTGGTATAAAAGTGACGATGATGTTGGGATTCGGAACCCTGACGTTTGCACCGGGGATGACACCTCATGAAACGCAGCATGCAGGGCCAGGCCCCGGGGGCGATGAAAAGCCATCATTCCTCCCTGCACCGCGCGGGGCCGGCCAGGCCCTGTGGTCTGGGCCCCTCTGTCCACCTCGTCGCCTGCCCCTCCTCCCTGGAGCGCTCTCTGTCCTTCCGGTGGACTTCCCACCTGGCCCCCCAGGCCCTCTTTGAGAACCGTCCACACCGAGGGATTTATACAGCTAAAGCTTGCGGGGGGGGGGGGGGTTCCTTGTTGTAGAAAGTGACCCGCCGGAACCTTCTTCCAACTCCGGAGTGTGGCTAAGGCACCTCCAGCAACGTACTGGCAGCATCCAGACCCCAGGTAACGGGGACCGTGTGACATCAGACAGAGGGCCCCAGCCCCGATGGGCTGGCGGAAGGTGTCCCTCCGAGTGAGGAGAGACAGGTGTGGAAGAAGCAGGTTAAAACTGGCTCAGCCCCGACCGGTGTGGCTCAGCGGGGTGGGCGTTGATCCACAACTCCAAAGGCCGCCGCTCGGGCCGATGGGTGTGTCTCTCCCTCTCCTCCTCCCTCCCTTCCCCCCTCTCTCAAAAATAAGTTTAAAAAACCGGCTCAGGCCTCAGACTCTATGGCGACACTGGAGTGGCCTGTCCTCCTCCTCCATTTCAAGGTCTACTTTCTTGTGCTGTATCAGAAACTCTAAGAAAAGGTAATCAACAGTGAAAAAAAATGCTCTTACCCAGGGGCGATCTTTCTCCTGGTAACGGACATAATACGAAAAGTGGGCCATGGAGGGCATGACGTCGAAGGGCGGGGAGACGCTGATGGTCAGGGAGCCTTGTCCCGGGGTCACCCGGATGTTTTCCGGAGGCCCGATGGTCGCTGGAACAGAACCACAAACAAAACCGAAACTAGGTGAGTGCACGTGTGCACACACTGGACACACGCACACGACCGGAATCACACACACGCGCACATTAGGCTGTGTCCCAGGCCGTGGGCGCGTGCCCACTGCATCTCACGTCTGTGGCGTGCACACAAGCACACACGGATTTCTCACGTCTGTGGCGTGCACACAAGCACACACGGATTTACGCAGGCACGCAAGACACCACCAGGGACACAAGTCGGCCTGGGAAGGTTCTGCCTGCAGCAGCAGCACCCACACACCAGCCCAGAGCGAGTCTCCAGGGTCCCTCTGGGAGAGACGGCTCGGGTGCGAGGAGCCGGGACCCACGCCGGGCAGGCACAGGAGCCTCCTTGGCCACAAAGCCGCAGAGCCAACCCCCCGTCTCAGAACCTCCCGAAGAACAGCTGCCAGGGGCCCCACAGGGCGCGCCCAGGCCCGCAGGCGGGGCGTCCGGCCAGGACTTCAGGCTGTCGCAGCGGACATGCAGTTTCCCGGTCAGGGGTGACGCCAGCCACGAGCCACGCCATCCAGCTTCCTAACTGACAGGCCACCTTGATGAGGTTTCGAGGGACACAGTGCAGGCAGGTGAACCAAGGCCACGCCTGCCTGCCGAGGGGGAAAGATTTCGGGAGCCCTTGCCGACCACTAGTATTTCGGTACGTAATTTCCCTGCCGACGAACAGAAGTGGGGTTCACGGAACTCTGCGGGCGTGTTTCCCCCCAGCTCACCGCGCACGGTGCTGCCGCACGGTGTCCGGGAAGTTCTACCGTTCGGAGCCTGCTCGGGCGGCCCCGGCCAGCCGAGGGCTGGGGCATGGGTCAGCCGTGTGGCCTGCCACCCTCCGTCTGAGCCAAAGTCAGCAGTCCCTACGGGTTCCCACCTGCGTCCTCAAGGATGTTTGCTCGGGCGGAGGAGCTGAGCCAGACGGAGGCAGGGTGGGGCCGGCCACCACCACCAGGGCGGTCGAGCGGATTGACCAAGAGGGACAGAGCCTGCACGCGCCCCACAGTGACCTGGCTGGAGCGCCCCACATCGACCTGGCTGGAGCACAGCCGAGCCTGTGACCCTCGGGCTAGGTGCGGTGCAGGACCCCCACCTCCGTGGGACACAGTTGCCAGACTTCCTGTGGCTCACACTCGGGGGGGGCCGTGGGAGCCCGGAGGCCAGCGCCCCTAATCCCTGAGCTGCTGCCAGAGCAGCCGGGACCTGCCCTTCCGAAGGGGCCCTGGGTCTGGAATCTGACACCAACCCTCTCGAGGGGGGGGGGGGCAGGGGCAGGGCCTGCCTTGTCTCTGAGCACAGACAGCTGGACGACTGGGCAGGACAAACGTTTGCCAGCAGCTTTCACGTCTGGAGCGGTGGCCGTGAGCCAGGCAGCCCGAGCTCCGAGGTGTGGCCACGCAGACTCACACCTGTGCGCCCCGTGGCTGCGTCACCTCCTGCCACCGCTGACTTTGTCCTCAGCTGTCCAGTACAGGAAATCGCAGACACAGGAGATCTCGACAAAGCTCCTGTGCTTGTCAACACAGACTGTCACGATGTGGTTACTGTCCCTAAACACTGGTAGGTTTCTCTGAACAACAGGACCCCCCCCCTTAACAATAGACAAAAACATTTAATAGAAGAGTGAAAGATATTCGTTAACATTGCTTTCAAAATATCGCTTTTACATCATTAGTAAAATATATTATTTTTAAGGTAAAAAAAAAAAAAACAAAGTACTACTATAAAACACCTAAAATAAACAAACAGCAGTGGCATAATATATCGTCAAATATCTAGAGTGCTCTGGCCGGTGGGGCTCAGTTGGTTGGAGCCCCATCCCCTAACCAAAGAGGCGCAGGCTCGATCCCCGTCAGGGCCACGCCTGGGTTGCGGGTTTGATCCCCGGGGTCTGGGTGTGGAGGGTCCCAGAGCAGGCGTGTGTAGGAGGCAACCAATCCACGCTTCTCCCTCACAGCGACCTTTCCCTCTCGCCCTTCCTCTCTTCAAGCAACAAAAACATGTCTTTGGGTGACGACTAGAAAAATATCTGGACAGTGGTCACATTTCCTCAGCTGCCTTATATTGTTTAAGTCCGGACCCCAGCAAGTCTCACACCGTGTGTCTGCACGAACCACGCGACGAACGAACCCTCCGAGCAGCAAGCAGGGATGGCAGGGTTCTCGCGCCCCGCCCCCCTCCCGCTGCCGGGGGGGAAGCTCTCCACGCAACCATCCAACACGCGTCTACCGATTCCCACTGAGTGCGGGGATCGGAGCCCAGTCTCTGGGCAACGTAAAGGAGGCCGCGTGAGCATTCCCTCCGGCGCGGGGCCGGCCCCCTTTCCCCGGCAGGCACCAGGGCCGGTTTCGGCTTTGCAGGCCAGGCGGCGCCCGCTGCAACTGCTCTGCCGCGGCGGAGGGCCAGCAGCCGCGGAGGACGCCTTAGAGGACGGGGTGACTGCGTTCCAATAAAGCTTTATTTAAAAAACAGGGTGGCAGGCCAGATCTGGCTGGCGGCCTCCTGTCTCAGCGAACCCTGCCCCCCGAGCACCGCGCTTGCGCCCCCAGCTCTTCGCTGCCTGCCGAGGGCCAGCGGCGGGGCTGCGGCGCAGCCGGGTGGAAAGGCTCGAGAGGCGGCCCGAGCGCGCTTACCGTTCAGGTAGTGCTGGAACCACGGCACCGCGGCCCAGGCCGAGGCGCGCCCTCGCAGCTCGGCGCGGACGCGCAGGGACACGCTGTGCATCGGCTGGAAGCCGGCTGGCGCGAAGTTGCACTCCGTCGCAGTGATCCCGGAGCAGTTCACGTTGTGGGAGCGCGACGGTGCGATGTCGAACCAGTTACTGCTGGTGGGGCTGCAACGAGAAAGCGGGGTTCACTTGCCAGAATTCTCTCTTCCGCGGGGCGTGTGGCAGTGTGCTCCCAGCTGACCTTGTACAGGCGGCTGCGTCCAGACCCAGTCCGCATCCGACACGACGCACCCGCTGAACACGCACACTCAGTGGCTTGCGGTGTGTTCCCCAGGGTTGTACCGTGGCCGCCACAGTCAGTCTGAGAGCACGTTCGCCACCCAGCCACAAACCCTGGCACCCACCAGCAGCCGCTCCCCATTCTCTCCTGAACCCTCAAGCCCTGGGCAGCCACTCGTCTGCTTTCTGTCTTTCTGGGGGCCGAATAATACCCCACTTAGGCACGTGCCACGTTTTGTCTATCCGCTCCTCTGTTAGTAGATACGTGGGTTGTTTTCACTTGTTTATATTGCGGTGGCCAAAAAGTCCGCATGTTTTTTTCCGTAAAATAAGACACATTTCTCATTTTCACCAATAACTTCACTGATGTGGATAAGTTGAGTATTGTCAACTATCTCCTGCATGGTATGATGTTGACTGTTCTCAATCACTGTCTCGGTTTGATCGCTGTCAACGTCAACTGGTCTACCCGGCCCTGGAGCATCATCCAGCTGAAGCCTCCAGCACGAACCTGCACAGACCACTTGGACACGGTCAGTCAGTCATGGCACCTTCTCCACACACTGCACAAATCTTTTATGTTTCAGTTTCAGCTGTGTATTTACTTTTTTTTTGAAACAATAAAGCATAATATGCAGAAAATGTTGTGTATTTTCTTCTATCTTCAATATGAAAATGGCTATACAAAAATTCACCAATTTTGATGTTTTTTTAATGCATGCTGATATGACAACTGCCACAGTACAATCTATCAAAATTGTTTCGAACGAACTTAAAGACGACTAAGTGCTACTAGAGCCATTGTAGGGGGAAAAAAAGAATCTTTTGGCCAACCCAGTAATTACAGTAATGCTTCACTGAAGTCCCACAAGCATCAAAATGAAATCATTAACGTACCTAAAATGTCCAACGCATGTAAAAGTGTCTAAAACAAAACCAAAAGCAAGGCAGTCTTTTGTCATCCAATCTGCGGCTGTAAATAAAAACGCAATCGGCCTGTTCAGTTTTCCGTGGCCCCATAACTTTTCCAAACAGGGACATTCACGTTTGCTCCAGCCTTGGTTTCTGTTACCAAAACCAACCTCTTGCCTGAGAAAATTGCCTACAAAAATGCTTTCCGAAAAGAAAACAAGGTGATACAAGGCAGTCTGTGACATGAAACCCAAAAGCTCTTTTAAAAAATATTTCTGATCTTCCCAGGACCTCACGCGGCCAACCCGCAACGCACCTCCCCGTTCACGGTGGAGGAACGCTGGTCAGAGAGTCGGCCGCGGTTCCTCTTACGAAATCTCCTAGTCGAGCACCGGGCTTGCTGACTGCTGTGCAGGGCCAGCTCCCCCCTCGCCCCACGGGGGGCCTGAAGCCCCGCTCTGCAGGTCCCTGGGCTGCAAGTGGTGGTCGCCGCACCGCAGCTCCCAGTGACATCTGAACCGAGGGCCCTGCAAGTGATGCTGCTGGCCCTCAGGGGACAGGCCCACTTTCTTAGGGTGATCATGTTGGTGACGCAGGTCGTGACTTGAGGAACAGATACATACGACTCAGAGGTAACCCCCGAGCCCCGGTTTAGATCTATTTTTATCAAGCGAACACGGTTACAATGGACATTTAAAGATGAAAAAGAAATCATCTGGAAACCCACTCCTCCAACAACTTTCCCCGCACGTTCTCTCCTTGTTTTCGACCATAGATTCATTCCAAATTTGACACAGTTGCAACTGCTACCGGGGACGCCCACCCGTGCTTTTTAGCGACTGCCTAATAACGCTCAGCTACAAGTTACCATGACACAGCGTGGCCCTTTTCTGCTAATGGATGGGACTATCCACTTTAATGTACATCGTCAAGAACTGTCAAGTTTTTAATTTTCCCCCCTGATGGTGGTGGTGGTGGGGGGTGGGGGGTGCTGGGGGGGTGCGGGGGAGACGGTGGTGCTGGTCGCTTTACCTCCTTCGGGCTGCAGCCCGAGCGTTTCTGTCCTCCCAGACGCCGGGCATCGCCCTTTCTCTCGCTTCGCTCACTGGGTGATATAAAATGACTCAGCCAGCAAAGCTAACTCACTGAACGAAGGAAGCAAATAACAACTAAGGACCTGCGTGCTGCCTTTCTATTTTCCGAAAACGACGAGAGCGTGAACTTCCAGCGCACGAAGCAGCCGTGCGGCTGGACAGCGGAGTTCTCTGACGCCTTCGGGTTGTGAGGTCTCTGACCTTGGAGACTTCGAAAGCCCAGGACAGTACTCCTTCCCATGGATCAGCTTACACGCCTCCCCAGAGGCAGGAACAAGCAGCCCCGCGGCCCCCTCCGCCCCCACGGCTCCCAGGCCGACGCCCACGGAAGCATCCACTTACTATTTGAACTGCACCCGGTACACCACCGGCCCCTCGTCGCCACTCAGGGACACCGGCTCCCAGCTCAGAACCTGCTCGGCATTGTACAGGTGGATCTTCGGGTTTTGAGGGGCAGGCAGCTGGGAAGGAGAGTCTTGAAAGGGACCCAGATTAAGAGAAGTGGGGGAAGAGGTGGGAGAGAGAAGGGGGGGGGCGAAGGAGACAAATCAATTACAAATGTACTGAAAAGCCCGCTGCCACCGGACAGCTCAGGTTCTGTCCGAGTGCGGAAATGGCGCTACCTGGTCTCCCTGGCAGGGCCCCCAGCCCCACCTGTGACTAAGGACGCACGCGTGACCCAGCCCGTGGGAAAGCAGAGGGTGTGGGGCTGCCTTTCCCCGTGTAGGCGCCAGCTCTTCCCGGCAGGCCCCAGGGGCCGAGTCCGGCTGGCCTGGGACACCTACTCCGCTGCTGGTGCGTGAGCGTGGCCAGGCGGGTCACTGACAGGCAGTGTCCCCTCCAAGAGAAGGGCACAAACAAAGAATGGCATCTCCACAGGCTGTGGTGCAGATTAAACTGGTGGCCACGTGACGTGTACTAGCCTGGGGCTCTGCACCAAGGTGTCGGGTGGAAAACCACAAACACACACACACACACCCGCAGACAGGCACGCACACCAGAGCAGGCGTGCAAAGCCCAAAGGCTCGTGGGAGGGTGAGACACGTCCTCCGCGCTTCATCAGAGAAGCTGTGTTTCTCTGGGACACGCAGCAGCACAAGCTCTGAGCTCCCCAGTCTCAGGCCCCCCACTAGACCAGGCCACCTGCATTCCCAGCAGGCTTACCGGGTGATTCTTCAAGCGTGGACGTGGGAGAACCACAAACCCAGAACAGCACACTCCCCAGGAAATCCCCGAGAGCAGAATCCCCTCCTCGGGGTGACGGGGAAGACACATGCCCCCCCACCCCCCCACAGACACTGCGCAGGACCGGCCCCAAGTTTCCCCGGCTTGGAGCCCCCCTCTGGCAAGAAAGCGCTGTAACGGTGAGACTTTCTGTGAGATAAGATCAAGGAGACTCGCCCAAAGAGTGGAAAGAGAAGTCTGGAGAAGGCGCTGCTGCAGCACTCAGCAGGCGATTCCAAGCCCGCACTCTCGGTGAATGCGTCCAGTACTGAAGGAGCGTGAGCCAAGGGGCCGGCCGCCGGCCTGCCGCCTGCCCTTCTGACAGGCGAGTCCCCAGAGTCTGCGGCCGTCTGTTTGCATGCCCTCATCTCCGCAGCTACGAGCTTGGGCTGAGCGTCACTCCAGGTCGCTCCTGAGCCAGTGACACTTGTCCCAGTTCACGCCAGGCCTCGTGAAAGCCAGAAGGGCTGCTCTCAGGGCGGGCGTGTTGGCTCACCAGGCTGCTGAGGCCCAGACGAAGCCCCCCCACCCCCCGCCCCACCCCGACTGAGCCGACCACTGGAGTCCTGCTCCCGGGGAGGGGGCGAGCACTCGGTTCGGGCTGGGCGCCCCTCGGGGAATCTCGGAGACCCCTTTCTACTCCTCTGTCAGGTTCCTGTGGACACCGAGGAACATCACCAGCGACGCCCCCCACGCTTCGTGCTCACAGCTCTGGAGGGCAGGGCCTGGGAGCAGGTGTCCCCAGGCGAAGGGGCGGCCCGGCTGCGTCCTTCTGGGGCCGCCTTTTCCAGCTCCCAGGAGCTGCTCACCCTCCCCAGCCCGTGTCCCTGCCCCCAGCCCTGTGCTGCCCCCTTCCTCGTGGGCGGGGGCTCCCCTGCCTCCCTCTCCCTTCTTTCAGGGGCCCTCGGGCATGTACTGGACGCACGGGGCCCAGCAGTCCAGGGTCCCCCCCCATCCCAGGGTCCTTCGCTTGACTGCACCTGCCAAGTCCCATTGCCACATGACGTGACACAGTCCCGGGCCCCACGGGGGTGTCTCTGAGGACCTCCACTCGGATTCTGCCCATCTGTGGGGCGCAGTCAGCAGGGATCCCCTCTCCCTCATCCCTCCCCTGGCCTCCGACCCCTCATCCGACCCCTCATCTAGATATGCGGCTACAACAGGAAGCCCCGAGGCGCCCGGGGCTGCAGGAAGGGCTTCCACCCCGAGCGAGCGACATGGGCACTGGGAGTGGCAGACGTGAGCGGTGGCTGCCGTGCCCAGGAGGGCCTCCCACCCTCTTGAACTTCTTACGGAGGCGCGGAGGCGGGCCTGCAGCTTTGCTCTGCAGACGGTTTTTCGGAATCGCCCACCTCCCCGTGTTCAGAGAAGAAACGAGCTCAGGGCTGCCGCTTACCAACGACCGCCTCCCACCACCACCACCGCCGCCGCCACCCCCCGGGGCCGCTCCAGCCTCCGACGGCCTCACCCCTCCTGTTACGTACGGCCCAGCGGCCTCCCCGTTTCCGGGAACTGCTGGACGCACTCCCGCCTCGCATCTCCCTTCACCTGGAACCTCGCTTCCAGTCTCGCCACAGCTCCGCGCCTCGCTCCCTTCGGGTCTCCTAGTCAGAGCTGTTTCCTGCAGACAGCACCCCACCCCCACCCCGGGGCCGGGTCCCCTTCCCTGCTTGTATACGCATGGCGGTCAGGAGCAGGGCCTCTGCACCGGGGCTGCCTGCAGTCCTGGCCGCACGCACCCTGCGGGGAGCTCCGGCTGTCTAACCTCTTTGTGCCTTGCCTGTCTCACCTCCCGCACAGGGGTGACAGCCGCACAGGCGTCGAAGGGTCAGGGCAGGCTGACCAGTGGACGTCCGCGCAGCGCTGAGCACAGTGCGCCCGCGGCCAGGCGGCTGGCCCACGTCGGTGCGCCCGGCACGACCGCAACGCTGCGCTGTGGGCAAGGCTGGCGGTGCCGGCCGGGGGCTGTGCCCTCGGCTCCCACCCCGCACTCGAACCCGGCACGCAGTCCAGGTGGGCTTCCCCCTGCCTTCGCCTCGTCCTCCCTTTGCTCCGGACTCGGGGGCTGCAGCTGGCGGCGGGCGCATCTGGGTGGCTCTCGAGGCCCATATTCGGGGCCACAGCACCTGCTGTCCACAGCGGGAAGAGGGCAGGGTTTCAGCCGGAACCCTGATCCCGTCACCTATGTCACCTATGTCACCTATGCCACGGGGTCCTGCTGACACTGCACCTGAGCCAGTTCCCATAGCAACGGGGAAGCGCTGCCATCCCTCCCACGGTGGTAGCGAGGGCTGGATGCGAGACCTCCCACGGAGGCCACACCGGACACTGCTGCCTGGCCTGACCTCTTAGAGGGGGTTATTCCAGGTGCCCCAGAGAAAGGCAGCCTCCGGCCCTGGCGAGCAGCCTGGTGCCCGGACCCTGCCTTTGGTGACCCCCAGCTGGGCACTGCATTCAACAGCCTGACCCTGCTAAGGGCAGAATAGTGCGCCCCCCTGCCAGATGTCTGTGTCCTGTGAATACGCTGGACGGGCAAAAAGCAGGCGATGGTTGTAACATTCCTTTGATGTAACAAAGCTATTGTCAATCATCGCACCCTGCTTTTGCCCACCTTGCATATTAGGTTCGTGGCAAAGGGGAACCAGTGAAATTCAGGTTCCTGCTCAGAAGACCTAAACACAGGGAGGTTATCCTGGAACATCTGGGGGGCCCAATGTTGTCACGAGAGTGTTTCTCTAGAGGTGGGCACGGGCAAGGAGACGAGTCTCCCCGGAGGCCCCCAGAAGGAGCGCACCCCCGCCGACACCCTGGTCATAGCCCGGCGAGACCCGCACGCCACCTCTGGCCTGCAGGACTGTAAGAGCACAAGTCTGGTTTCCAGGCCTGCAGCTGGCGGTCATCTGTTACAGAAACAACGAGGCACACGGTCCCCGTGGGTGGCTGCCGGGGCGCTGACGACACCCTGACACCCGGCTCCTACAAGAGAAAGTCACAGCCCTAAGCGGGTGTACAAGGCCCCGCCCCACCGTCCTTCTCACCAGGGTCTGTGGGGCGGCGATTCCCGCGCCGTCAACAGCAAGGAGCGAAAAGCTGGGTGTCAGGCGCGGCCTCCGCAGCTCGTCACCACGCTCCCCGTCCTGCCCCGACCTGCCAGCCCGGTCCACCCCGGACCCAGGCCGTGAGACTTCTGCAGCGTCGAGAACAGGCTCTCCCGGCTCTTAGCTGAGCACAGCACCGCCCCACACGCAGACAATACAGTGCGGTTATCACCAAAGTTCACCATTTAATCGCAACACCCGAAGACCCTTTAAGATCTGGACATCAGTGGGTCACTGTGACGAGTGCCGATCGTGATGAATACCAGTGAGCCCACCTTCCGGCACCCTGCAGGCGAGAAGTCAAAAAACACCCCTGGCTCTTTCCAGCCTCAAGAGAAAGGACACCCCTTTGCACAGGGCACCCCGGCAAAATCACGAGCGGGGACACCTGGTCCGGGGGCGGGTGGGAGAAGCACCAAGCTGTGGGGCTGGGCGCTGGCAGCTTCTCCTGGGCCCCCGGTGCTGTCCATGCAGAACAGGGATTGTTAACGCTGATGCTGCCTACAAAGCAGTGACAAGGGACAGGCCCTCGGCAGGGCCTCTCGGAATGGCCTGCGCTGGGCTCCCTGAGAGCGCACAGGAAGGACAGCCGGTGAGAGCCCTCCGCGCCGCCCAGGGTCCAGAGCAGGGGGCCGAGCTGACGCCTGAAGAGCAAGAGACTTTCGACAACCACGGTCACAGAAAACTCAGAAGCGTGATGACAGGGAGAAGAACGCCACTATCAGCTGTCTCCCGGGGGCAGCCCCCACCGTGCGAGCTGCACGCCGTCACGCCCAGGCACGCACACACGCCTGTGTGCTGGAGGGCCAGGGGCCGGCTTCTGCCTGAGGGTGATCAAGACTCTCCTGCCCCAGCTCATGTGATAAAGGGGTTCTTTCTAAAAAATAGTTAAAAATCCCCAAATCCTCAGCCATAACCAGGAAGTTGCCCTCATTAGCCAGTATTGGACATCAGCTCATTTATGCAGACCGTATTTTGCTTCCAAAAATGGGATGGTTTTGTTTGTTTGTTTGTTTGTTTGGGAGGAAACTAGGGCTGTGACCTACTTCGAAAGAATGGGAGAAAAAAATTAAGAAAGCTGGTGTCCAATCCATGAGCCCGCTGCACCTTGGCCTGGGAAGGGTAGTTACTACTATCACTGAGAGAGTTTGTCCTAAACACCCCAGCTACACAGGAGTGTCAACCGTTGGAATGACGGACAAGGGGGGCCACGGGTGCAAACTCATCCGCAGTGGTTTTCTGCTGTCGGGGACGTGCTGTCTTTCTCAGCGGTTTTGCAGCAGGAGGACCGCGTACTGAAGTGAGCACATCACGGTGAAGCAATTCTGCGGCACAAGTACAGATTCGACCCACTGCAGACCTGAGCAGCAGCTATGGCAACTCCAAATAGGAGCTGAGATACTTCAGTGATTGCTGGAGAGCCAGCTGACCAGTGCTGAGCTGGAAGAGCCGCTACAAACTGGGCAAGGACAACATTTAACAGATCTAAACCCCCTCCAAGGGGCAGACAGTGCGAGTCTCCCTTGAAAACATTTGTTTCCAGCATTCTTATGTCTGTTCTCTGACCACAAAAGCAATTTCATCACTAAAAGTCACTTGTAAATTATGGAAAAGCAGGTACATTTTTCTCTGCGACCCATTTACTAGGTAATTATTGTTACTATTTTCACCTTGCGCTTTGACCAACAGAGTTTCTTTAAAAAACATCCCAGTTTTTAAATTGTGTAGGATGGGGAAATTTCAAAGGGCCACAATAATAAAGACTGCTATAACGAGGAACTGCTTTTTTCAAGGGGTCGGTGGTAAGGGGCCCCTTCATCCCCAGTCCCCACACTGCCCCAGGCGTTGGCAGGGTCCAACCGCAGCCAAGCCCATGGATGATGGACGTGCCTTGTGAGTGTGGCAACGCCAGAGGAAGTTTCTAAACCCTTCTCTCCACCTCCGGGCTCACGGGGCAGGCCCCGGCAGCTCCCAGACCACCGCCAGTCAGCGGCTGCTCTCAGGCACCGCTGCTTGCCCATGGCCCGGCTTGGGTAACTACCAACATTTTGCCAAACCCCAAATTTCACCTGCAGGAGCCCCAGGGAGGGTGCGGGCCATGGTTGCTCAGAACCTGAAGCTGGTGGGGGTGTGGAGTTAGGAATCAAAACCCCCACCTGGAACCCCTGGGCCGGTCCCAGGGAAAGTCAGGAGCTCAGGTCCTCGAGGGTAAGGAAGGCCCTTCTTACCAAGGCTCTTGGAGTTGAAGGGCCGCGGCAGGGGGTGCTGGTGGAAGACACAAAGCTGAGAAACTTCAAGTGGGAGGAAACCTCCGCCTTCTCGAGGCCCGTTGTGCTACCCGGCCAGGACGCCCCTCGCTCCGCGGGGAGGAACCGCGCACCACACACACACACACACACAAACACACTGTTCTCCCCTCCCGACACCTCTGCCTCTGCGGTTTTTCCTTTCTAAAAATCGCGTCTATCGGCTCATAAATATGGTCAGCGAGCGTCCGACGTAAGAAGAGGCAGAGCCCAGGAGAGGCGCTGTCTGGGTCGGCGCAGAGCTGGGGTCAGAGCTGGGGTCAACGCTGCGCCCCCAACACCGGGGGTCGGGACAGCTCTGGGTGTCCCCTATCTGTCTGGTCCTGGTTTCACCCCCGGGGTCAAACACGCCCGGCCGCCGTGGGGGGGGGGGTCCAAATCCCGGGGCGCGGCCGGCTGCAGGCGACCCCGGAACCGAGCGGCCAGGCAGGGAGCGGGGGGCCGCGCCTCCACTCGGACCCGGGGGGACACGCCGCGCAGCGGGCGGGGGCGCCGTGCGGTCCGCGCGGCCGGCGGGGGCGGCCCTGTCCCCAGCCCCGGGCTCGGTCCTCCCTTTTGAGAAGCCGGGTGGCGGCGCGGAAGCCGGGACGCCGGGAGGGGCTGCGCCCGCCGCTCGCCCGGAATTCCCCGCCGCCACCGCACGCTCCAGCCGGGCTCCCAGCGCGTCCCCACCCGCAGCGGCGATGCTTCTACGAGGCCTGGGAGCCAAGGCCCCGCTTACCTGCCGTGGGAGCCGCGGCGCCGAGACCGAGCAGCAGCCACAGCAGCGGCAGCAGCGGCCGCATGGCCCGGCTCTCGGCGCGGGGCCGCGGACGCTCAGGGCGCGCCCGGCCGCGGCCCGGGGTCCGCCGAGCCGCTCTGGTCGCCGCGGTGGCGGCGCCGGCTGCGCCCGGAACGCGGCCCGCCCCTTCCCTCCCACTCCCCGCCCCCGCCCCGCCGGGACTTCCCTCCGAACCAGGCCCGCTCCGCGGGCGGAGAGCTCGGGGCGCGGCCCCGGCTGGGTCCCGGGGGCGCGGAGCCGGCTTCCGGGAGCGCGGGGTCGGCGGCGCGGGCCTGGCTCGGAGGGAGCCCGCCTGCGGGCACCGGCCACCGGCCGGGACAGACCCCGCGAAACCCGAGGCCCGGGGGAGGGGGGCGACCCCCCGCGAGGACGCCTGCCTGTAGTTTGGGTGTTTGCTTTCTTAACAGACTCTGGAGTCCGTAGGAAACGTGACCCATTTGGGGAAGCGGGTGTTTACATAGTTAAACAGGCCCGGGTGAGGGAGGAGTGGGACCTTCGGGGGGCACCCTGCGGGGCAGGGGGGGAACGAGCCGAGCCGCGCCGCGCCGGGACCTCTGGGCCGCCGCCGCCGCCGCCGCCGCCGCCGCCGCCGCCGCCGCCGCCGCCGCCGCCGCCGCCGCCGCCGCCGCCGCCGCCGCCGCCGCCGGGCGCACGAGGAAGTGTCCGCGCCGCCGCTGCGGGGCGGGGAGGCCCACCCTCCGAGCCCGAGCCTGCGCGGTGGCTTCTGGACGCCGCCCAGAAGGATGCGAGTTGGCTGTTCCCCCAGACGGGGCGGTGAACGCTCTCGGCCCCGAAGGAAGTTGGCGAGGAAGGGAATGGGGGGAGGGGAGACCAGAAATAAAGAGTGGGGGCCGGGGACCCCACTCTGGCCGCTGCGTGTTTGGCAACACGGAGCTTTGCTTTGGGACTTCTTGCCTTTTATTCCCTCTGCCAACTCTTGAAACTGGCCACCATTGTGAAGATGAACCGATCTAGCAGTTGTTCGCGTGATGCTTCGCGCGTGAGTGAGTTTTTCAAGACAGACGTGTTTGCAGGGCAAATGAGAAAGGCAGGTCTAAGTCAGCATCCGCGAGAACGACCGTGGGAAGTGGGTGCGGGGAACGCGGCGTGAGGCAGGCCGCGCGGTGGTGAGGGTGCCGGTTCTTTTTCTCCCCGACCGACGTGTTTTACACTCAGGAAGCAAACATGTCTTGTTGAAGAAAAGGGCAGACGTGCTTCTGTCTGTCCCCACCCAGGCCAGGGAGGGCTTGTCCCCTCCGTCTGTGTCGCAGTTTCAGGGGCAGCGACAAGCCGGTGGTCTTTGACGGGGTGGTACAGCCTCCCCGCCCCCATGGGCTACTTGTTTCTCCCCCGGAGACCCTCCTTCCAAGGCGCGGCTCCGCCAGGACTCAGAGGGGGGCTTCAGGTGCCCTCGCGGGAGTCCAGCCCTGCACCTCGGGAGCACGCCCACCTTGCGCTTGGATGGGCGGCTCCCTGTCACCTCAAAGATACAACATCCCCAAAGCAAGTAACTGTCCCCAACCCCAGAGCAGCTGGCCATGGAAAGAAAGTCCTTGGTGGTCAGCATGTCCACTTTCCTGCTCCTCCGGCCGCAAGGCGTTTGAAGTCACGACAGGTGACTAGGAGGGCTGCAGGGCCCCGCCCGGTGGGGACAGGCCACCTCGTCAGTATGTCTCGGGAAAGCTGTCTGGCCTCCACCTGCCCACTCCGTGGGGAGCCCTGACCATTGGTGTGCGGTGGGTGTCCGGTTCCATCCCCCGCACGGCACCCACCTAAAGCTGGCTGCGCATCACCTTTAGGTGGGGCCCTGTCTGCAGCATCTCCTCTTTGGAGGCGGAGCCACTGTGAAACCCCTGGAAGCTGGACCCTCAGGGCCCCCCCTTGCACCACCTCTCCTGTGGCCACGGCGGGGGGAGGGGGTGCCTGCCAGCACTGGGCTCGCCCGGTCATATGCTTTTGTGAAAATCTGCCGAGTGAGAGGTTTTCCCCACAGCTGTTTGGACCTTGGTCTCCTCCCTCTCGACCTCAACTTTACTGCGCTCGCTTGGGCAGGGTGGTTGTGGCTGTGCCACTTCCTCCAGAAATGTCTTGACATTAAATATCAATAGCAAGTGGCGAAGTTTAAAGAAACGTCTAAACGATCAATAATAAGAAACGGCTCTTCCTCGGCGTTGCCTACTGAGGTGGCCGCCGTGGAGGTGGCCCTTACTCGGCCTCACGGCCGCCCTCAGACCCTTCATGAAACCCGAGATCGTGGAAAAGAGGGCCACGATCGGACCAGCCGACAGGTCAGAAGGAAGCAGGACCGGTGGCCCCCAGAGGCACGGACAATGGGTGTGCGGCAGAGTCAAGGGCGGGATCTCGGTGCCCAGCACGGACCGGGGGAGGAACGAGAACACGAAGCCTGTGCTGCCCGTCCAGGGGCCTCCGGCGGTTCCCGGGATCGAGGAGTGGCTGCTGCGCAGCCGGCCCTGCTGTGCTGACCGCTCACGGCGACCCCTCGGAGGACCGCAGAGCCACGGGCACAGAGCAGCCCCGCGGTCGTCAGGGTCACCCGTCCCGATGTCAGCTGTGCAGCGCAGGAAAGGAAAGGAGTGCGTGTTGCATCTGTGTTAGTAAAACCTTAAACTTCTGCCGTAATAAGAAACAGTTCGGTCAGTGATTCTAAAGGAAAGACTGAATTCACTTTCTATAGAGCGAATGACAGAAGGTTGTCAAGTGGAGAGGCGAAGGCCACAGTCAAAAGTGTAGGCAGAAGAATGTTAGAAATGAACCGATATAAATACATTTTTGCCATGGTAGTGGTGTTTAGCCACTTTAAAAAATTGGTAGCTTGTGATTTATTTTCTCATTCTAAATAAACACTGTGGTATCTCATTTTATCTTCTTAGCTGTGTATTTTTTTTCCCAAAGAGGGCTCTCCCATAGTATCGAATAGATAAACGTCAGCCTTACAAAACCTGAGTCGCCCCATCCTTTCCCACTAATTTGCCACCTTCCACCCAGTTGATCGTCTCTGAATATTGTCCTTCTGCTCAGAGTCTAGAGTGCTCCCCTCCCCTCCTTTGGGGAGTTAGGGCTCCCATTTCGCAGATGCGGAGACCGAGCCTCAGAGAATTAAGTGACTTGCCCGGGGGGGCCTTCGTGCTAGGTCGGTCTAACTCAGCCATGACCGCCAACTCAGCCATGACCGCCTCCTGGTACATGGTTTGGAAGGTAAAGTCAAGGTGCAGCCATATTCTCTTTCGAGTGGGAGGTTGGGGCAGGGCGTGGGGCGTTGCGGTCACAGCACTGTGACTTGTCTGCTGGCGTCCGGAATGGCAGGCCCTCGGCCAGGCCGAGACTCCTCCAGCTCCTGCTGGACCCTCCGTGGCAGCTCCCCTGTCTCCGGGGCCAGGCGTGGGTGTAGCTCCCCGAGCATGGACGCCAGGTTCTTGCAGGACCCCCCCTCCATGCAGTTGTCCAAGTCGGAGGCTTAGAGATGGGGGTTCCAGCTCAGCCTCAGGTTCCCGCTTGTCCCTGTGTCCCCCGCCCCCGTCCACCCTTTCTTCCTGACCTCCTGCCCCGAGAACTTCAGGCTCCAGCCCCAGACTCGGGGAAACTGTCTTGCGAAGACTTTAACCAACTCATGCAACTGCCCAAGGTCAAATGCCTGTGTCTCACACACACACACACACACACACACACACACACACACACGTCATGCGTTGGTCCTGCTTCTCTGAGCCAAAACTGACCGATCCTACCTCCAATCACACAGCCAGCCAGCAGCAGGGTGGGCCCCCGGCCAGCCCCACCGAGCCTCTGAGCCCGTGCCCCTCACACCGAACTTCTCACCCTGCCTGTCACTCCTTCTGCGCCTGCCCGCCCAGCCCCCGCTCTTCCATCCGCCAGTCTTGGGAGGCGTGCTTTGGGGAGGTCACGGCACGCCATCTCTTCCCACGCTGCCCGCCCCGCCTGTGCTCCCTTCCCCCCCCTTCACCTCTCACCCCCGCTTCCTCCCCGTACCCACAATCTAACGTCTAAAAGCCCAGCTCGGGCCTGAGCTTCTGCTTCCTGAGGACCCCCGCCCTCCCGACCACCATCTTCTGCTGCTCGACACCGATCAGCGTGGGTCTCTGTTGAGACCCGTCCATGCCTCCAAGTGTAGGGGGCGAGTGTCCCCCCCCCCCGGATTCAAACGAAAGCAGCGAGAGCGCGGCACCCGAGGCAGGCGCTCCTGCAGCACTAAGTGGGGCTCCATTCCTTCCTCGGTGTCCTCTGTTCCCAGGACTGCCAGCTGCGAGGTCGGAGGCCCAGCACTTAGGCAAAGGCCGGGCTCACCGCAGGTCCCCAGGGACTGCGTCCTGTCTCCTCCCCGTCCTCAGGCCCCCTCCTGTCATCTTCCTGCAAGCGTTGCACTTCGGCTTCCCCTGAAGGGTCCCCCTAAAACCTCAGCCCCAAATTACAGGTTCTTTTCTCCTCTTCTCCCACCTGTGCGGGACCCTTGCAGGAGTGTCAGGAAATACCGCCTTCTTCGTTTCATTCCCCTGGAAAACAGGGATGGATAACGTACCGAAATTTGGCAGCGGGGAGAGAGAATGGGCGGCGGGGGTGGGGGGCGGAACTTCACCGGTCCGTTTAACCCCTTTGAAAGGGGCAGAGCCCTGGCTGGTGCGGCTCTGTCGTCTGGAGCATCCTGCGGTTACCGCCTGTGTTTGGAGAATTGGCGCCGAAGCCGCTTGTGAAACGCACACTGCAGATTCGTTTACGGGGAGAACGGGGGCTCCCTTCCGTGTGTGCACGCACATGTGTTTTGTAGGGCTGTTCCCCCAAATTCACGGGGTGAAGCCCCAGCCCCTGTTGCTGCGGCAATGGGAGGTGGGGCCTTTGGGGGGCAATTGGGGTCACAGGAGGTCAGGAGGGGGCACCCCGTGATGGGAGGAGTGCCCTCTCACTGAACAGGCCTCGGGCACCCTGACCTCGGGTACCCCACCCCCGCACGGTGCGAAATCAGTGTCCGAGGCTGAAGCCGCTGCACGCCTGGCCTGTTGCTGTGGGGGGCCGAGCAGAGCAAGACCAGGGGTCCTGCCCTCTGGTGACCCCAGGGGGTGGAAGAGCCTGTAGAACGGCAGCTAGGACCCGGACCGAGAACGCTATGCCCATCGCTTCCATCCCGGGGACGCGCCTCTCCACTCAGAGGCCGTTGGGAAGCAGCAGGAGTGGCATTTCGGAGAGTCCGTGTCAGCCCGGCCACACGCAAGACCCGCGGGGGCCAGGTCGGGGGAGCCACTGGCTGGTTTCGTAGCCACCTTGAGGTCACCGGCCAGCGCCTCTGGCAGCAGAGCCGCTTACCCGCCGAGGGGCACGAGGCCGGCCACAAGGACAGAGCCCGGTGAGGCCCGGGGGGGCTTCTGTGGGCTCCGTGGGCTGTCAGCCCATTCTGGGGCCTTGGTCCCCTCCCTGAGGGACTCCCCGCCGTGTGGGGACCCAGGCTGGGGCCGCCCCCACCCCCTCCCCGGGCAGCATGTCCCCTGGAGGCTGCCTGGGCCCCTGCGGGGGGGCCTGTTTTCCACCCGTTCCCATTTCCAGAAGTGGCTGCGGCCTTACCTGGGGTGGGGGCTGCCGCTTCGCTCTCCTTTACTCTTTTTTTGTTTTTCTAATCGAGGTGTGATCGACCCGACCCGTGGTGACTCCCATACAGCGTCGCATTCACTATGGGAATGCATCACCGAGGATCTCTACGTTAAGGCTAATCAACAACCATCCCAACACGCAATTCTACATTTCTTTTCTTGTTATGAGAACTTTTTTTTAAGGATTTTATTCATTTATGTTTCAGGGAGCGAGGAAAGGGAGGGGCAAAGAGAGGGAGGGAAACGCCATGTGAGAGAGAATCGTGGTTGCCCCCCCCCCCGGGACTGAACCTGCAGCCCAGGCCTGTGCCCTGACCGGCGGGAGTCGAACTGCTGAGTTTTCGCGCTGTGGGCGAGGCTGGACCGACCGAGCCGCCCTGGTCAGGCTGTGATGAGAGCTTTTAAGATTCTCTCTCTCACCCACTTGCGAATGTGCAGCGGTGTCATCAGCTATGGTCACCAGCTGTGCCTGGCGCCTCCAGGGCTGACTGATCCTACGCCTGGGGGTTCGTACCTTTATACCTCTTTCAGCCGTTTTGCAGCCCCCGCCCGGCCTCTGGCCACCACCTGTCTGCTCTCTGTATTTATGAGTTTGCTGTGTGTGTGTGTGTGCGCGCGCGCGTGTGTTTAAAAAGACCCATTTCACTGAGCGTGACACCACGCGGGTCCACCCATGCCGTCGCGAATGGCGGGAGTCCCTTCTCCCACGGCCGAGTGACAGTCGGTGGCCCCTGAGCCCCGAGCTTCCTCATCCACTCACCTGTCGATGGGCGCCTCTCCTGTTCCCACACTCCTGCCCCCCTGCCTGTGCAGGGGCCCTGACGCTGCCCCTGGGCCCGCCCAGGCAAGGCAGGGGCTCTCCCATCACAAGGTCCTGAGCTCGTCACAGCCACAAAGTCCCTTTGGCCTCGCACGGTGACATAGTCACAGCTTTTGGGGGCGAGGACGTGGACATCTTTGGGGGCCCTACTCAGCCCTCCGCCGTCGGACACCAGTGAGACGGGCGGCCCTGCACAGCACCTCTGCCTGGAGCGCTCACGTCCCCTCAGTCTTGCACTGTCCCCTCGCTTCCCAGGTGAACCTCCAAAGCCCGGCGTCCCCAGGTGGCCCCACACCAGAGATCCCCGTGTCTCCCATCCCACAGGTCACGCCCCAAGGGGCGTGTGCCAGCCAGCACGCACGCTGTCCTTGTTCAAGCCGGCGGCGCACTGCTCACTTGGCGTACAAGCCCAGCTTAACAAGGAGGGGGAAGGAGAGTTCACGCTGTTCTCTGGAGCTCGGGGCCCGGGCAGGTGGGTGTGGGAAGGATTTTCTGTCCCCTGGAGAATCTGTAGAAGTTCGTCTGCGGGCCCAGCTCTGCCTTTCTAATGGCAAAAAGGCCCGGGAGGGGCCGGGCGGGGTGGGGGACGCCAACCAGCCACGGGGCTTCCTGGGAGACGTGTCACCGAGACACCGCTCTGCCCTTCTAGGCTCTTCTGTCACCACAAGTACGTCCACCGAGTTCCAGACACTCTGGTCGCCAGTGTCCGGGGGGAACCCCCCCGACTCAGCGATTCTCCATCACCCTAGCTGGGTGTCCCGTAATTCAACTCGGTTCTGGCCCCATCCACCTGCAGACAGCGTCAGCCCCCACAGGTGAAGGGCTCGGTCCCACGAGACTGCCCCGCACTCCGGACACCAATCGCAAACGGCAGGTCCCCAGGTTACGCACACGTCCGGCTGACTTGGCTGCGATCGGAGGTTCCCACGGCCCCCTCCCCGGTCCCATGGGCTCTCTGGAGCTGCTGGCAGAACTGAGGGCAACGCTGGCTTGCGTTGGCCAGTTGACTGAGGAACGTGGGGCGGGTGACGGGTGAGCAGGCAGGTGCAGCAAGGCTCGGGGCCAGGTCTGGGAGGGCCTCAGGCACAGGCGCTTCCGCCTCCGTGGGGCCGGGCTCGTCACCTTCCTGGTCCGGGGATGCCTTCGCCAGCTTGGAAGCGGCCCAGGCCCCACCCTGCCGGGCATTACGGAGGCTTCCTTCTGCAGGTGTGATTCATCGGAAACATCCAGCCCTTCTCCCTTCTCAAAGCAGCCAGGGGTGGGGAGGTCCAAAATTCCAAGCTTCTACTCAGGACTTGGACTTTGGGGTGACCAGTTTCATCCCGGACCCACCCAGGAGCTGACCCAGAGTCACCTCGTCTGAACAGAAGCCACTCCTGTCACCTGCGGCACGACGAGGGTTTCAGGAGCCCCGAACCAGGACCTGGGGGCAAAGACCAACGTGCAGTTTCGATCAGCCCGCAGCTCGGGGGAGGAGGGTTATCGGGACAGCAGGGTTCTTCTTTGAATTCCCTCCTCTGCACAAGCAACTCCTTTCTGGGTACACATTCCGCTGGAAGAGGCTCCTGCCAGGACAGACCTCCGGGAACGGCTGCGCTCGGCGTAATAACGCTGGTCACCTGGACAGACACGCCGGCTCGGCGTGGGCAGCGCCTAGGCAACGCCAGCGGCACGCCGGTGCTCCCTCGCCCTCACCCGAGCTTCCCGACTGCGCTCGACCTGCGGCCGAGGAAGAGCGCCACGACGGCTACTAAGCAAAGCGCCGCTGCACCCACAGGCCAGGGAACAAGGACCGCTGAATCGGTTTTGCTACGTGAATCAAATCACGTGGGGCTCCACCTGCAACTGTTGTGGCCTCTGGGGGGCGGCGGCGGGCGTGGGGCCTGCTGTCAGCGCGGCTGAGGTGGCCTTGAATCCATTCAAAGGGGTGGACCGAGGACCCCAGGCGTCCCCCTCCGGACCCCCCTCCTGTCTCCTGCCACTCCAGGGCCTGGCTCCACTCACGGCGCCCTCCCAACCAGGGGGAAGGGAGGCCCCCCCTTTCTCCCTTACTGGCTGTCCTTTCAGAAGCCGGCCCCCTGCCCCGCCCCATCATCTCCCACCCACGACACAGCTGTGCCCGCCTCAGGCCACGCAGAGACATGGTTTCTAGGCCACAAGTTACATTTCATGTATCCCTTTCACTTTAAATCATGTTAACTTAAAAATAAAAGGCTTTTCCAAGTGGGGGGCAGCAAGTCTTTGTTTGAGATCAAAGACCAGCTGTTTGGGAAGCCCCGATCCAGGCAGCAGCCCGCACAGTGTTCTGTTAGGAGCCCAAGGCCCGGGGAACTGAAGGGAGGGGTGGGAACAATGACATGGCTGGAAGGGAGGTACTTCTGTGTGCGCAGAGGACCGCGGAGTGAGGCCAGCTGCAGACGGGGCGTCGCATGGTCAGTCCACGAGCCACCAGCCCGGTCGGCACCCCCTGAGGAGGGAGGCTGGGCTGGCCGTGCGAGCAGCCTGCCACTCCTCTGCCCACCAGGCTCCGTGCAGGGTCTCAGGGTGGGCGGCTTTGCTGCCGGCAACTGCTCCTTAGCGCTCACCAGGGAACCCTGGATGGATGTGGGTGCTGTGTGCAGAACAGGGCCCCCCAGGGAGCTAGCAGGGCCCTCAAGGGAGCTAGCGTCCCCTGCAAAGGGACGGACCCCCGAGAAGGGGCCAAGACACAGGCAGGCATGGGGGGGGGCATGGGACATGTGTCACTGTGTTTGAGGCCAGTTCCACCTTCAACAATGCGGAGAAAGGCCTGGAAATCCCAGTGAGGGTTTCAGCAACTGGCCCTCGAAGGGAGACGGGTCCAGTGGGAGTGAGGACTCCCAGTGGGAGAGACCAGGAAAGAGCGCAGTGACTTCCCGCTGCTCAGACCATCCTCGGACCCAGAGGTGGCTCTGCGGGGCCGTGAAGGGACCTGGCTGTGGGTCACTTGGGGACGTTGGACCCTCACGGTGGGAAGAGTTTGCGCTCCTCTTTGGAGAGGAGAGGGGGCCGTGGCCTTAAAGAGCTCCTGGACACTTGATGCTAGAGACCAGGCCCCGGCCAGACACCCACTGGGCAGGGGCTGCCCCCGGAAACAGTGCCCCCAAAGGCCCCGCTGGTGAGGGAAGGCCTGGCTGCAGCCCGGGGGACCCCCCGAGCACATTTAAGGGCAGCTCGCTCCCACTTCCTGACGTCACCAGGAAGACCTCGTTAGCGGGGTCGGCCCAGGGCGGGGTGGGAGCCGACCGGAGGTTCGGCAGCCCGGACTACAGGCCAGCCAAGGCCACGCAGCCAGCTGGGTCCACCTGTGATTTGTACCCAACCGACAGTGGGGATAGCTGAGGGTTTGCACGGTGCTTTCCACTCTCTCTGTGGTTGAGGTGACAAGACACTCTTACCGGTGGTGAGAGCCCTTCGAGTTTTCGCCGTTAACACAGGAGACAAAGTGACATGTGGTTATTATGTTATAACCACACAGTATCAAAGGTTACTTCGCTGAGTGTGAAAGTAACAGTAAAACACCGAGAAGAGCAAGACACTCAGGAAATGATTCCTCGAAGCCGCCGAGTCCACCCAGGACCGAGCCGCACAGCCCGGCAGGCGCTCCCAGGGGCCACGCCTGTCCTGTTCCTGGGCACACGCCCTCGGGGGCCGAGTGCGCAGACCCGGGGGACTGTGTCCTGGGGGCACGCTGAGGCCCCAGGGAAGGGCGATTTTGAGGATTGGTCCCGTCCTTGACGTGCAGGGTAGGGTGGGCAGGGCCCCCCCGAGTTCTGGAAGCGAATGTGCACAAACAGCCCCCGAGACTGTACCTGGGCAAGTCCGTGTTGAGAGCTGGTGAGGCGTGTGAGCGTCCGGAGAACGCGACAGGGCCCTGCAGGCCTGCTCCAGGGCCGGGCCGCCAAACTGGGGGGGTGGGGGTGGGGAACAGGTGCCCAGGGGAGGCCGGGCCGGGGGAGGCCAAGGCGGCTCTCAGAAGCAGCGGGCTGGTTGAGAGAGTCAGCTGTGGTCTGACCAGGCTGGGCCGAGGCCCAGGTGGGGCGCAGGGACAGCAGTGACTTGCGGAGAGCCGGGCCCCACCCCCCACCCCAGGAGTTTGCCGGGGCGGTGCGTGGGCGTGAGGAAGCCGAGTGTGGTGGGAGGCCTGGTGGCGAGCTGAGGAAGTGGTGGGGCCAAAGGAAGCTGGTGTCTGTCTACTCGTTCAGGTCGAGGGAGACCTGAGCCTGTTTACAGGTGGCGGGGGTGGGGGTGCGGGGTCCGCGGGGGGGAGGTGGAAGACGCAGACCGAGCTCCGGCTCCGAAACCGCCGCAGCACACCCAGAACGCCCCTGTCTCTTTCGTCGCCTGACGAGGGCTGTTTGAATTTTACTTGTTTTGCAGGGAGAACATGTTGACATGTTACCTGTGGGGTTAAAAGCAGCAGCTGGAACGAGCATTTGCTGAGGCCCACCTCGTTTCCTGAGGGGCCTGGGGCGAGGCCCAGCCCAGCTGAGATCTGTGCTAAACGCACAACCTCGCACGGACGGCTGCGGTCTGCCTGCGCGAAGGGGCGCTCCTCTGCCCGGAAAGGAATGAGGTGCTGGCACCCGCCCCGTCGGGAACGGCCTTGGAAACATTACGTGAGGAGAAGAAGCCGGGCGCCCAAGGTCAGGGAGCACGAGATTCCATTTACATGCAAAGTGCAGGACAGGCGGCTCCACGGAGGTGGGACGGAGGCTGGCGGTCGCTCCCCGGGGCACTTCTGTGCTCTGGTCACACAGGCAGGCAGAGGTCAAGGATGCTGCTGGAGAGGCCAGGGGCCCGTCTCAGGCTCTGCGCGGGGGCAGTCTCGCCTCGAAGTCCTACGGCCACGGTCAGGGGTGTGGAACCAGGCCTCGAGGGCCGGGAGGGGGCTGGGGAGAGGCCGGATCGCAGGACAGCCCTGGGCGAGGGGCTGTGGCCTTTCCTCCTGCGGGGAGGAAGCGGGACTTTGCTTCGAGATGCCTGTTGAGTGCAAAGGCTGACGTCACGATGGGCCCTGCAGTGACATCGAGGCAAGGCAGTCCCCTCCAGGGCCTGCTGGTGGCGGTGCTGCCAGCTCGGCAGGACACTGCGGGCGGCACCAGGGCCTTGGCTTCAATGCCGTCGGTCTGTGACGTCAGGACACACCTCGATCTGGGAGAGGCCCGTAGACCAATGGGGGTGTCAAAGAGACTCCAAGAAAGAGCGACCAGGACTCTTTGCTCTTGACGTTCAGTGTTATTGGGGTACACCTGGATGGACAGGGGTGGGGAGAGCCCAGTGCAGGCTGATGGAGGAGAGAATCGGGGCCCTGACTCACCCCACGGGCCAGGTGTCTGGGGGTGAGGACCAACAGGATGTGAACTGTGGGCCCAGAGCCTAAGTCCCTTAAGGGGAGCCTTAGCCTGGGCCAGCCTGTGGGGACACGCCACCTGCACACTGGGGGCGCCTGCAGGGGGTGGCTGGAGTGAATCCAAAGTGGCAGCTCTCTCCCTGTCATAACAGCCCCGAAGTGCTGACGACCCGAGTGGCCGCCGACCTAGGGGTGGAGGGACAACGCCTGAGGCGGACGTGCGGCGGAGAGGACCGGGCCGTAAGAAAGGAAGGGCCGGCAGCCGGCACTGCCGCCTTGAAGGCGCTGTGCTCCTCGGAAGGGGCCCGTCTCAGAGAGTCACACCGCGGGGGCCTCTCCTGCTGTGAGACAGCCAGGGCCGGCCAGTCCACGGGGACAGGGGCGTAGGCCACCGTTTGGGGGTCACCACGTTCCTCCAACGTGCCACCAGGGCCACCACCCAGAGAGCTTCGTGTTTGCCTCGGGACCACTGTTCCTGAAGTCCCTGCCCCAGACGGGGGTCCCTCCGGGCGGGCAGCCAGTGGGGTGCACAGCCTGCATGCTCCCTGCGCCTTTCGTCCCTTTGTCCTGAACGTGGGTTTTCCGAGTCACAGAGCCGGTGGTTGCCAGTCTCTGCCTGCCATCCTGCTGTGCATCACGGCCAAAGTCGTGGCCGGGGCCTCGGGGGACCCAGAGGCGGCCCAGCCCAGCTGCTCTCAGCCCTGGCTGCGCTTCCGAAGCTCCTGGGCCTGTGTGAACCCCGGCAGCGCCCGGGCCTGTCCCCCGAGCCTCCGGATCAGTCGGGTGGGCGCTGGGGGCCCACAGCCTGACTGCAGAGAATGCGTCTTCTGCAGGAATGGTATCACGCCTTGGGCCAAGCAGCCGGCAGCAGAGGCGGAGGGACCAGGGTCCCAGAGAGGCGTCAGGCAGCGAATTAGAACAAGTATCACACTGTCTTCCTGGGCTTTGTGGTGTCCGCGATGCCTGACCCCCTTTCGAGATTGTAACTTACAAGGTCGTTTCCTTCTCCTATGTTAAGGGTTCACATGTTTTGCACCCTTTTCTCAGACGGGGGCCCCTGACCCTGCAGCGGCTTTGCGCCCTCATGAGACTTGGATCCGCCTCTGGGCTGAAGGCTCACGTAGGTCCAAGTTCCACACTTCGGAAGGAATACGTCATAATCTCCCATCACGTCACTGCTCCCAGGTAGCGGGGGCGTGGCGTCAGCGGCCAGGAAGCGGCGGCAGCTGCGTTCCTTGTAAAGGCTCGCGCATCCCCTGCGGGCACTGAGCGGTCAGTCCGAGGGGCAGCAGGCGGTCGCCGGCACAGCCCCCGCCCCCCCCGAGACCTCCCACCGCGCACTTCAGTGTCCATCGGAGCCTTTCCTGAAGCAGTGATTCCCCCTGGGGGGGGGGGGGTGGGAGGGGCAGGATGCCAACTTTACGATTCTTACGTCACTTTGGCCTTTATTGGCCAGAATTCTTCCACAAAGAAAGTTTTCCCTCGTTGATTTCAGGGGCGGTTTGATCATGCACCGACCACGTTAGCAAGTGCACCCCAGCTGCTGGTTATTTGGAGCACCCGGCAGCGTTTGCCGGCCCAGGGCAAGGCGGCGTGGCTGGGGGCACGGAACCAGGTTCGGGGAAGCTGGGGGGCTGCCGCTTCAGCCCAGGAGCTAAACTGGCTCCCCACTACCTCATGGCAATTGTCGAACGTGGGTCCCCGAGTTCTGGCTGAGAAAATGAGACGAGAAGTGAAAAGGAGGCGTCGTGATCGGGAACAGGCGTACACAACGACCCCGCTGGGCGCGCAGTGTGACGTGTTTCCTAGGACAGCGCTTCTCCAACCTGAACCCCTGTCCCTCTTAGGATCTACTGGGAACCCCAAATGACTTTTACTTACGAAGGCTTGACATGTGTATGTACCATGTTAGAAGTTAAGACCGAGGAAAAGTTTTTAAATACTTATTAATTCATTAAAAATGAACACAGTCATTTACGTGCTAACGCAACATAACTTTATGGAAAGCGATGACAGCCTCACGCTGGTCACGGCCGAGGTTATCGTCAGAGGTTACATTCCGTGCCCCGCTGGGCCCTGACCACGTTTTTCAGGCGCCCCACCCACGCCGAAATGTCGTCCAGTCTGGTCGTGTCTCGGGTCCGAGGCCCCCTCTCCTCTGGATGTTTGTCATGAACTAGAAATGTTTGGACATGATTAACGGGTCACTTGTTGCCCAATTATTTTTAAAATAGCTTTATGGAGGTGTAATTTATATTGCCACAAAACTTCCACCTTCAGTGAACAATTCAATAATTCGCAGACACGTTGTAGAGCTGGGCACCCAGGACCACCACCCGGAACGTTCGCCCATTTTCTTCCGAGTCTTAAAGACACCCTCCGGACAGTGGGAGTTAGGGAACTCATGCGTCTATTTAAAAAAACGCGCAGAAATCTGAAAGTGTTTTTAAAGGAGTGTATTTTTTTCTCTTAGGGACAACAGCTTAAATCAAGCCACTGGAACTCTTGTTTTCATGAGTCAATCAACTACTCAGTCGTACTGGGCATCATGTGACGGTTCATTTTAGGTACCAGCTTGGCCAGGCCCTTGTACCCAGATACGTGATCAAAGGCTATTCTAGATGTTTCTGCAAAGGCATTTTTCAGATGTCTCCTAATCTCCTTTGCTCACCAGATCAGGGCCCACCTGATGGCCTCGCCTCACCTTAGCTACCCCCCCCACCCCGCCCGCCGCCGTACAGCCTCCGTCTCCAAATGCAGAGGTTTGGGGGTGCTCAGGCCTCCAACGCCCTCGTGGTTAGGGAGGAGACACAGCTGGAAAAGCTACTGTACCGGCTGGCCTCCTTTAACTTTTTATTTTATTTTTATTTTTGGAAAAAAGAAAAGAAAAACCGTTTCTTAGCCAGTTTGGGTTAAAGCCTCGGGTGGTTTATAAACAGGAGCTTTATGCCAGTGTTCTCGGCCACCTGGGGGGGCTCCCGCTTGCAAAGGCAGGTGGCGAACCGAGATCTCCTTCCGGGGAGGGCTCTGCGTCCCCTCCCCCACGTGACTCCCAGGAGGCCCTGCTGAGTCAGCAGACGGGGCTTGGTGCTTTCCGCTCTTCTCGCCCCTTTGTAACCCGGGGAATAAATAGTCCGTTTGCTTACTCATGCGTCCATGTCACCATTAATGGCTGCTGAGCACCTACTGTGTGCCGACACTTTCCGGGCACGGGGGCAGGGCAGGGGCTCGGAGGGGGTAAAAGAAGAGAATGAAGATGCCTGCCCGTGTGGGATGTGCATTCTAGGGCGGGGCGGGGGGGGCATAAAATATTTAAGCTGCTGAAGCTAAAGTGCTTTTCTTCCTAGAGAGAAAAATAAATCAGGGGAAGGGTAAGAAACGTGCGTGCCTGGGGGGTGGAGTTCAAGAGACAGTGAGCACGGCAGGCCTCCCCAACGATCTCGCATCTGGGTCCGCACCTGAGGGAGCAGGCGTGGGAGCCTCGGGGACCGGCTCTGCCGAGAGCTGGAGGCGCTTGGGCGAGCGGGCGGCTGCGGAGGTGGCAGAAGCGGTCGGCTCGGCGTGTTTTGGTGGCGGTGCCGACAGGGTTTCCGGCAGATGGAAAGCGAGACGGGAACGGGGGAGCGGGGCGGTCAGGCACGGCTCGGGGCTTTCGGTCTCAGGCCTGGAAGGACGGGGTGGCTGGGCGCTGGGACGGGGTCCCCTGAGGACGGGGGCGGTTGATTGGACTCCCGACCAGCATCAGCCACTCCCACTTTATAACGGGAGGCTGATTAAAAAAATGTGATGCGTCCGAAGCACAGGATTCTAGACTCTTCTAGATAACCCGGAAACCATGAGCTGGGGTGGGAACCACTCATCCCAGCGACCCCCCGGGACAGGGCGTGAACAGGCCAACTTCCCACTTATCTCCCTGCCGCGTCAGGTCATGCCTGCGGTGTCGTGAGTGGCCGCTGATGCCCCCCGAGCGCTGGACCTGCAGACGGACGCAGACGGACGCAGCCAGCAGCTGCACAGCCGGGACCGGAGCCGGGGTCTGGGCCTCGAAGCCCCATCTCTGGGACGCACCGTTTGGGGCCTAATGGCACGTCTGACCGCTGTGCCACCGCCGCACAGAAGGAAGGCCTGACGCTCACTCCGGGGGGCCCATCCCCCAGGCCCCGAGGGTGCGCCCGGCCACGCCCTGTTCCGTTGGCCGTCCTAGGTTCCTCCCCTGCGGGGTCAGCTTCCCTGCAGGAGGGGAAGCAGGAGCAGACGCCGCTGCTTAGTCAAGGGGGGGTTTCCGCGCGTTCCACAAGACAGTGCGCATTTGGGGAAGTGGGCAGACGGGCCCCGAAGGAGTCGGAGGAACACGCACTTCTCCATAAGGGTGGCTCAGCGCCGAAGGAACGGCCGGCACACGAGCGGCATGCACCCCAAGTGTGCGACGGCACCCCAAGTGTGCGACGGGCCGAGAGCTCAGCAGCGAAGACAGCCGGGCCGCGTGGGGCCCACCGTGCGGGGTGCGGGCGCGGTTCGTCGGGCGGACGAATGTGTCTGGCCTTAATTTTTTCAACTTCCTTTCCCTGAAATGACAGCGATGAGCCGAAGTAGGAAGAACTGGGCTCCAGCTCACGCAGTTCTTGTTGATGGTTATCGTCACCGAGGCGAGAGGGACAGGAAGCGATGCAGCCGGCGCAGGGCCGGACGGGAGCGCCGTTGGGGTGCTGCCCCAGTTTGCAGTGACAGAAAAACAGCTACGGAGGAAGTGCTACATCTCACCCAGTGCTCTCTACCCCCCCCCAAAAAAATCTCAGCTGCTATTTTCCACATGGTTACGACTTCAGTGAAGTCAAACAGTCGCTTCCTGCTCAGGGGGCGTGGACACTGGAGCCCCGAGAGTCACTGGTCATCTGAGATGAACCGGGTCCATGTCTAAGCCCACAGTGGGCAGGCAGACGGCCCGCGGAGGCTGGCTGGGCCCTCGGCTCGGCGCGTCTTAAAGCTGACACCAAGGCGTGGGCTGGACCAGTCCTGTCTGGAGGCTCTGGGAGGAAACAGTGATCCTCCTCGAAGCGTGTTCTTGTTGCTGGCAGAGTTCAGTCCTCCAGAGCTGTAGGGTGTGGCCGTGGCCCTGGCCCTGGCCCGCCTGCCCCTGGCCCCGAGCTGGGCAGACGCTCTGCGTGGAAAGCTCCGGCCCCTCGGGGAGACGTCGCCCGGTCCTGGGGTCAACTGCGCTGGGAGCGTAACCTCATCACGGGAGGCAAGCCAGTCCTGGTCACAGACCGGGGCACCCCACGGGGCACCCAGACCAGGTGCGGGGGTCGTGGGGCTGATCTTCGGACGCTGCTGACCACACCCAGCCTGCAGAACCATCCACCCGTGGCCAACCTTGTTTCCCTGGCTGCAGCAGGGGGTCCCCGGGAAGCAGGCTCTGAGGTCCAGGCCGGCCCGCAGGAAGTTCAGGGGAAGGGTCCCGTCTGCCTCCGGGAGGGCCCCATGGCGTGGCCCGTGCCGGGCGGCCCCTGCGTGGACAAGCCCCTGGAGAGGGGCGGTCCCTGGCCAGGGTCCCTGGCGTGAGGCGGCTCCTCAGTGAGGCATTCCCTGAAGATCCTGGCAGTGCCAGGGTGGCTCCTGGCCACGCTTCCGCTGGTGAGTGAGTCACCTGTCACTCCTGGTAGGGGCGCAGTGGCAAGGGTGTGGCACCTTACTGCCGCTCCTCCAGCGTTCTTCGGAGTTAAACTCCAGATATCCTATCACAGCCTCCATAAACGTTTCTGTGGGCATCAGTACCTAAAATAAATGAGTAATTTGTATTGTAAAATGTGGTTGGTGCTGTGGGGGAACTTTGTGCACAGAGCCCCCAGTCCACCACGGATGAGAATAAAACTATCAAGCAAGACATGATCTGCTCGGGGAGGAGAGGTGGCCAATCTCTCAAAGGAGAAGGGCCAAGAGCCCCGTCCTCAATGGTTTTTATTGGGTTCATAATACACAGGAATACAGGTAAAGCTTATCCATCAACGTCAGGCGGCAAGGATCACACAATAGATAACGTTTCAAAGAACTCTGAGGGTTTAATTGAGTCAGGGTCAGTCAGCTAAGGGGTTACAAAACTTTGAGAGACAATCTTATTTCCTCCTCGGACCCTTATCATTTAAATGAGAGCACTCTTAGCAAAGCAGGTTTCACAGGGCTTTACAAATTCTTTCTTATGCCCGATCACCCGAAACCAGGCTGGCCGACACAGGGCTGCACCGCCCTCCGTCATAGTTTCAGGCTTAAGTGGATTAAGACCAAGAAGGAGGAATTAAGGAAGACTTCTCCCAGACAGAAATGGGGACTCAGGCTGTGTCAGGATAGCCGGCGGGGCGGGGGCGGGGGGCGAGGGTCCATCACCCTTTCTTTGCTGCAGCCCCCCGAGTCCTTCCTTGAGGGCCTTCCAAGTGGTCGTGCCTGGCTTAGGTGACCCCTCCCTTGAGAGAATCTTACCTGTCATTGGCTAACCGACCAAGCATTGGAGGCCAGTTATGGATGAAGCAGCCCTCCTGCCAGGGAGATAAGCTTTGTCTCCTTAGTGGCTTACAGTCCGAAGGTCGCTCACTCAGCCTTAGTCACAGATTGGGGGGGTTACAACTCCTGAAACCAGGCCGAACGGTTCCCAACAGGTGTTACAATTTTTTACTGTCTCCGAATGTCATAAACTTCCCTCTCTCTTTCTCTGAAGTTTGCCTGTTTAAATCAAAATTGGAACTGGACCCTGGCTGGTGTGGCTCAGCAGACTGAGTGTCAGCCTGCGAACCAAAGGGTCGCTGGTTTGATTCCCGGTCAGGGCACATGCCTGGGTTTCAGGTCAAGTCCCCAGTAGGGGGCGTGCGAGAGACAACCGCACATTGATGTTTCTCTTCCTTTCTTTCTCCTCCCCTTCCCCCCTCTCCCTAAAAATAAATAAATAAAATCTTTAAAAAATTGAAAAGGGACAACTTTTCCGTGAGGCTGATTTGCACGTGACGCCCAGTCACTTGCGAGCAGCTGGGGGTTTGCTAGTTGCCTCTGCCCGGCGTCTTGTAGCTGCTCCTTTCTCCCCTGCGCCCCCGCGAGTCAGTCATGGGTCCCAGATGCGACCGGCTCAGGATGGACTTTTTGACAAGACTGCCCCACAGAGGGTGATGTGTTCTTCCATCACAAACTATACAATGTGTCTCTCTTTATGAGATTAGCAGCTGTTAAAGTTTAACATCTGAACAGGGGTAATTGTGATGAAAGTTCACGAAGCAGCTTCTGACCTGTGACTCAGAATCCAAAGGCTCAAGGAGCGGAGACACACCCCTGCTCCTTCCAGGGGTTCCTCCAACTCAAAGCTGCACCCCAAAATGCAGAAAACAGGGCCAGCGAGGTGGTGGACCCTGTCTCAACCTGGCAAGAAGCCACGGTCACTCATGGATACCCACACTAATTGGAGGAATGTCACCCATTTCCATAAGGAATGCATTTCTCATGAAATTTTACTTGTTATGCTCAAAAATGATTTCTCGAAAGTTGTGAAATATTTACGGCTTGATCAAGTGTATACTACTAAGAGTTGCCACGATAGTTCAATGCAGAAGAAAGTTGGTATTTTAACATGTCGAACTTCTTCTGCCGGCTCATGTGATCAGCCCTTTGTGCCCCCTTGTAGCATTCTTGTCACAAAGTGACACCTCCACAGGGAAGTCACCTTCTCCATTTGTTGGGCAAAATGTCATTAACCTAGTCACACTTCTGAGCAGTAGAAGTAATTGATCATCAGAGGGACTTGTTTCCTGGCTGTGAGGTTTTGCTGCTGTTGTTCGTGTGTTTTAATATTTAGAGACTGTGGTCATAGAAAATAAAAAAACAAAGTAGCATATCGACTTATGTTCCTTTTTGTTGCAAAGATATACAATAAGGGGATCAATAAATATATTACACTAACATAAACATCTTTGGAAAGAAGACTATGAATTCAGGGAGAAAAAGGAAGGACACAAATTTCAGGTCCCATCAAGAAGAGTCCGTAGGACTTCTGGCCCAGATGGAGGCGTAAGTGGACACACTGTGCCTCCTCGCACAATCAAAATTAAGGACAACAGAGATTTAGAAACAAGAAAACATCCAGAGCTGATAGAAAATTGAACTGTATGGAAGTCCAACAACCGTTCATGCGGACCGGTAAGAGGGGCAGAGTCTCAGCAGGAAAAAGTGGAGGTGCAACCTGGGCATGCAGGCAGCAGCAGCTGGCAGATCCCAGGTGTACAGGCGGTGGCTAGCGGACCCTGGGCACGGGGTGGCAACAGTGCAGACCCAGTGAGGCCACGCAAGGCCGCTGGCTGACCAGGTGGTCCCACATTCACACCCCGATAATCCAGGTGAAGGGGAAGTGGCGGAAGGGACTGGAATCTGAGAGAGTGGAGTGAGCACCATTGTTCCTTCTCAGACCCCGCCCCCACATACAGAGTCACAACCCAGCAACTAGGCTACCCCGCCCTGGGGAACATCTAAGGCTCCACCCCTCACTACAAAACAGCTACGACCAGCCCTAAAAAAACCCCAAACAAACCAAAAATGGCTCAAATGGGAGAACAGATCAAAGCCCTAGAGCCAATTCATCTAAGTGACCAAGAAATAGTCAACCTATCAGATGCACAGTTCAGAGCACTGGTGATCAGGATGCTCACAGAATTGGTTGATTTTGCTCACAAATTGGATGAACAAATGCAGGCTACAATACATGAAATGAAAACACACAGGGAACCAATAGCGATGGAAGGAAACTGGGACTCAAATCAATGGAGTGGACCAGAAGGAAGAAACAAACAACCAAACAGAAAACAAGGAAGAAACAAGAATTCAAAAAAATGAGGAGAGGCTTAGGAACCTCCAGGACATCTTTAAACATCCCAACATCTGAATTATAGGGGTACCAGAAGGGGAAGAACAAGAGCAACAAGTGGAAAACTCATTTGAACAAATAATAAAGGAGAACTTCCCCAATCTGGCAAAGGAAATAGACTTCCAGGAAGCTCAGAGAGTCCCAAAGAAGTTGGACCCAAGGAGGAACACACCAAGGCACATCATAATTACATTAGCCAAGATTCGAATGAAGGAGAGAATTCTAGAAGCATCAAGGGATAAGGGGACAGGCACCTACAAAGGAGTTCCCATCAGACTGTCAGCTGATTTCTCAAAAGAGACCTTCCAGTCAAGAAGGGGCTGGAAAGAAGTATTCCAAGTCATGAAAGGCAAGGACCTACATTCAAGATTGGTCTATCCAGCAAAGCTGTCATTTAGAATGGAAGGGCAGATAAAGTTCTTCTCAGATAAGATCAAGTTCAAGGAGTTCATCATCACCAAGCCCTTATTCTATGAAATGGTAAAGGGACTTATCTAAGAAAAAGAAGATAAAAAATATGACAGTAGCCCTGGCTGGTGTAGCTCAGTGGATTGAGCGAGGGCCTGCGAACCAGAGGATCGCGGTTCGATTCCCAGTCAGGGCACATACCTGGGTTGCGGGCCAGTTCCCGGCAGGGGACACACGAGAGGCAACCGTACATTGATATTTCTCTCCCTCTCCTTCTCTCCTACCCTTCCCCTCTAAAAAGATAAATAAATAATAAATTAAAAAAAAATATGACAGTAAAAAGACAGCAAACTCACAGCTATTAACAACCACACCTCAAACAAAGGCAAACTAAGCAAACAACTAGAACAGGAACAGAACCACAGAAATGGAGATTATATGGAGGGTTAGCAACAGGGGAGTGGGAGGAGGAGAGAGGGGAAAAGGTACAGAGAATAAGTAGCATAGACGGTGGGTAGAAAATAGACAGGGGGAGGGCAAGAATAGTGTGGGAAATGTAGAAGCTAAAGAACTTAGGACACATGGACATGAACTAAAGGGGGGAATGTGGGTGGGAGGGGGTGTGCAGGGTGGAGGGGAATGATGGGGGAGAAATGGGACAACTGTAATAGCAAAGTCAATAAAATATATTTAAAAAAGAAAAAAGAGTTCGTAATTTCAAAGCAGGTGGGGGTGGGGGTAGGGTAGGGAGGGGTGTGTGGCTTTGACCTTCAATTCCACTGGATATGCTTAGGAGAGTGACAAAGAATGTCTGTTTCTAGATGTTAGCACTTACAACCTACTGGAAAGTACATCCTTTGCAACTATTTAAACTATTCAGGAAGTATTTTAGAGGTCAGTGAAATGTGTGAGGGAGGAAAATGTTCAAAAACGGCAGGCTGGTCGCCTGCCCTTCTCCCCCGCCTGGGAACCTTGGCAGGCCTGTCCCTCCGTGGTCCCCGGTTCCACGGCCGTCGGGGGTCAGCGGGACATTTAGCTGACGCTGGCACAAGCCCAGCGGCTAACTGTGCCCTCGCTGGCAAAGGGCATTTGCATACGCGACGCCAGAGCAAACCGTCTCTGGTCTCTGGTCTCTGGTCTCTGTGCTGGAGTCTGGCCCCTGCGGCGCCGGCGAGAAGAGGAGCAGCCGCCTTACCGAGAGGAGGCAGTGATCCGCCGGGAGCCGGAGAAGGCGCTGTGGACGTGAGTCTGCCCGATGTTTACTTTCTGGGAAAATCGTGACACCAGCTTTTCATGTGTTAGCCTTTCATCTCGGAATCTCTAAGCTGGCTTCCTCTCCGTGCAGGCTGCGCACTTGGTGTGACTCAGAGCTGCTTCCCATCAACCCGAGGACGGGGACGGGGACAGGGACCACCGCAGCTGAGTCCTCGCTCTCGCTGTCAGAAAGAAACGGCGACAAAGACTCTCCCAAGAGAAACGTGCGACAGTCTGGAGGTGTGCTCCGGAGCAGCGAGGGCCAAACAGACCCGGACACCCACACCTGTAAAACCACTAAGTCTTCTGAATAAAAAATAAATGCAAAAAAATCCTATTTCTCTTTTCTAAAACAATTCATTACAGATTTTAAAAAACAATGAATAATTCTTTTTTAAAAAGTGTGGTAAAGAACACATAGTATAAAATTCATCATCTTAACCAGTTTTCCGTGTTTAGCTCAGTACCGTCAGCTACACATTCGTTGTTGAAGGACAGACCTCTGGAGCTTTTTCTTCCTGCAGAACCGAAACTCTGTGTCTCTTCAGCAGGAGCCCCCCCGCTCCTCCCTCTTTGCCCGCCCCGCCCCCAGACTGCCACTCTTCCTGTTTCTTCTCATTTAACATCTACAGATACCTCGTACAAGTGGAATCACAGGATATATACACAGATTTGTGGCTGGCGCATTTCACCCAGCGCGCTGTCCCCAACGTGCAGTCATGTAACAGGAGGTCTGTTCTAACGGCTGAATGGAAGAACGAAGCTGGAGGACTCACACTACCTGATAGCGAACTACAGCGCAAGGCCACAGTCACCACAACGGCCTGAGACTGGCGTAAAGGCAGCCACATGGATCAGTGGAGCAGAGAGCCCAGACATAAACTGTGCCTTTACGCTCAGTTAATGTTTGACAAAGGAGGCAAGAACCTACGATGGGGTAAAGGCAGGCTCTTCAATAAATGGTGTTGGGAAAATTGGGTAGATGTGCAAAAAATCAAGCTAGACCACCTTCTTACACCACACACAAGAATAAACTCAAAATGGGTTAAAGACTTAAATGTTAGACTTGAAACCATAACAATCCTAGAAGAAAACATAGGCAGTAAAATCTCAGACATTTCTTGCAGTGATATTTTTTTTCTGATACATTGTTTTGGACAAGGGAGACAAAAGAAAAAATAAACAAATGGTACTAGATCAAACTAAAAGGTTTTTGCACAGCAAAGAAAACCCGTAAACAAAATGAAAAGACAGCCCACTGAATGGGAGAACATATTTGCCGATGATACATCTGATGAGGGGTTATATCCAAAATTTATAAAGAACTCACAAAACTCAACACAAAGAAACCAGCAACCCAATTAAAAAATGAGCAGAGGATCTGAATAGACATGTCTCCAAAGAGGACATACAGATGGCCAATAGACATATGAAAAGATGCTAAATGTCACTAATCATCAGAGAGATGCAAATTAAAACCACAATGAGATACCACCTCACCCCTGCCGGAACCCGTATCATCAATACATCAACAAACAGGTGCTGGCGAGGATGTGGAGAAAGGGGAACGTTTGTGCACTGTTGGTGGGACTGCGGACCGGGGCAGCCACTGTGGAAAACTGTATGGACTTAGCTCAAGAAACGAAAAGGGGAACTGGTTTATGACCCCGCGATTCCACTTCTGGGAATACTCTATCCGAGGACCCCGGAACACTAATTCGAAGGCATGGTTGCCCCCTGTGTCCGTGGCAGCGTTACTTACAGTAACCAAGATCCGGAGCAGCCCAGGCGCCCACCCGCAGATGAGCAGGTGAAATAGCTGTGGGACAGGCGCACAGCGCGTCCCATGACTCGGCCGTGAAAAGGAAGGGAGGCTTCCCCTCGGCGACAGCGCAGACGGCCCCGGAGAGCATTTTACTGGGTGAAATAGCCAGTCAGAGAAAGACAAACAGCGTATGACTTCACTCCTATGTGGAATCTAATGAGCAGAAAACCTAACAAACCAAAAAGAAACTGACGCCTAGAGACAGAGAACAGACTGACAGCTGTCAGCGGGGAGAGGGCTTGGGGCTGTGTGACAAAGGGAAGGCAGTAAGCAAAAACAAAACAAACAAACAAACCCAAAACAAAACGAAATAAAAACCTCGGACACAGACAGCAGCGTGGCGAAGGTCAGAGGGAAGGGGGTTTGGGTGGGGGAGGGTAAAGGGGGCAAATGGGGACAGGGAGACTGGACGGGGGATTGGTGAGCACACAGTGCGACACACAGATGGTGTGTCATAGAATCGTGCACCTGGAACCTGGATACTTTTATCCACCGACGTCACCCCAGCACATTCAATAAAAATTAAAGATGTAAGGCTGAGTAACCTCCCACCGGGCGTTTGTATCTTTCCTCGATCCACTCGCCCAGCCGCGGACCCTTGGGCTGCTTTCAGCTCTTGCCGTTGCGAACGGCGCGGCGGCGGGCGCGGTTGTGCCGCCCTCTCCCCCAGACCCGGCGTCCAGCGCCCTAGGGTGCGTCCGCGGAAGCGGGGTCCGGGGCCGCACGGTCACCCCCGCAGACGGAATGTCCGGAGCGGCCTCCGCGCTGTTTCCCCTGCAGCCGCGGCGCTCCCCACCCCCCGGCCCCAGCAGAACGCGGGATGCCGGCGTCTCCACAGCCTCCCCAGCGCTCGCTGCTTTCTGGGTTTTAGTTTTGTTTTTCTTTTTTGTCCAGCGGCCATCCCAGTGGGTGCGAGGTGACGTCTCACTGTGGTTTTGATTTGTATTTATCTAACAATTAGTGATGTTGTGTGCCGTGTCCTCTTCCAGCCCTGTTGTCTGACAAGGTCCGGACGTGGGGAGGGAAGCTTCAAGGAAGGCGTCCTCCGGGAAGAGGACGCGGCACCGGGATCGTCGGCAGTTCGTGGCTTATCTTACTAGGAGTCCTAATTTTCACCGTACGTGTGATCAGCCTGGGGAAGATGAACAAGACACACGAGAATGAGACCGATAGGCGAGCCTCGGATGTGATTCCAGCTTCCACAGAGCTAGACGCAGTCACCGCCACTCCTGAATCACCTGTAACTGCGTGTCCAGATCGTACTAACAATTTACTAGTTAAGTTAGCAAAGACTTCCCCCCGACAAACCCCAATTAAACAATTCATGACCGAATTACACCAAGCAGAGCTAATGCAACCACAGCTTACTCCAATTCCCCCTCCCACAGTCGCTCAGGTCATTAAGGAAAGTAAAGAAAAACTGTTTCACCCATTGGCCTTTACGGGAGCCTATATTGAGGGCGTAAGAATAGTCAATAAGGATGGAAAACATGTTCCTTGGCAAAGTCTGCCTTTTATGAAACGACTAACATGCCAAGGTCCCCCTTGGTGCCAATTAAGTTAAGAACAAAAAGAATTCTATTTGGAGACAGTTAAGAACATATTATAGAAAATGCTATCCATATCTGTTTAAAGGCAAGGAAAGATAGTTGGCTGAAGAAAAATAATCAGGAAGACTTAAATCAGTTCGCCCATTGTAAGTAGAACAAAATAATCTTACAGGAACACATAATCATAGAAAGGGCACTTGGTCTTTCATAACATTTTAGTAAAACAGAATCAGGAAATAGACACGGATCATGGATCGACCATTAACCACAGGCAAAGGAATTCACTGAGACTCTGTCTGGCAAGTCGAATTCTTATTTTCAATTTATAAGGTCACTGTATGTTGAACTATGATTTTCTGCTTAGCCTAACCATAAATCTGTGACCACAGAAAGCCGACGCTTGCCCAACAATCTGTGTATCAGCAACGTTACAGTGATAACAAAGTGGCCCAGCTCTGCACCGCCACCGAGTCGTGCCGTTGTCTGCCGCCCAGCGCCGACGCCGCGCCCACCTTCGGGACCCCCCGGATGCCGCTGCAGCTGGACTGCGGCAGTTGTGAATCTTCTCGTTTGCTTGGCGAGCCAACGTTGTACGTCCTCTTCGGAGACATGTCTACTCGATTCCTTGGTCCCTTTTGTTTGCCTGAGCGCTTTGTTATTTTGCTGTGGAGTTGCAGGGGTTCTTCGTGCACCCTGGACCGGAGCCCCTCCACAGACACAGGGTTTGCGCTGCCTTCGTTCTGCAGCTGCCTCTTCGCTGCGCCGACGGTCCCCTGACGCGCAGATGCTGCCACGTGCGAGGGAGCCAGCGTCGTCTGTGTTGGATTTGTTTCTCATGCTTTCGGTGTCACATCCAAAAACTACTGTCAAATCCAACATAAGGAAGCTTTTCTCCTATGTTTTCCTCTGGAATGTTACCTTTAGTTCTAGGTCTTCCATTCGGATCTTTAACCCGTTGTGCGTTGGAGCATGGTGTGCGGCGAGGGTCCAGCTTCCTTTGTTTTGCACGTGGATATGCAACATCCCCATCCCGTTTGCTGAAGGGACTGTTTCGCCCTGTCCCGTGACGGTGCGCCCTTGCCGACCCCCTGACCATTCACCCGGGCGTCAGTTTCTGGGCTCTCGATGCCGTCCCGTTGGCCTGGACGCCTGTTCGTGTGCCCGCTGCATCTTTTAAATTAACATCGTTCTGAGCTTGTTTAGAAACCAGGAAGCGTGAAGCCTCCCACTGTATTATTTTCTTAGATAATTTTGGCTACTTGGGGTCCCTTCAGATTCCCAATGAACTGTAGGATTCTTCCAGTTCTACGAAAGTACCTTTGGGATTTTGGTAGAAATTGCATTGAATCTATGGGCCGCTTTGAGCAATAGAAACTTTTTAACCACATATTAAGTCTTCCAATCCATGAGCACAAAACATCGTTCCGTTTATTTATGTCTTTTTAAATTTTTCTCGGCGACGTTCTGTAGTTTTCAGCGTGTGACTCTTCCGCCTGTCCGGTTTCGGTGAAGAGCTTGGTCCTTTCTGAGGCTGTCACGAGTGGGACTGTTTCCTTAAATTCCTTACAGGGCGTTGACTGTTGCCGTACAGGTTTGAGACCAATTTTTGTGTGCTCACTTCACACCCTGAGACTTCGCTAAATCTGTTAGTCTGCCTTCGATTTAACATTCTGGAATCACAAACTTTTTCACGGAGAATTTTATGTCGTTAGTCTTGGCTGGAACACTGCTGGCTGGTATAATAGAGGACAGCCTCAGCCACTGTTCTGCAGGAAATAACATACGGTGGTCATTTCTTTGATTCGCTCTTCCTTTGACGGGTGGGAACCGAGCACCGGCCCACCCGGGGCGCTGTGCTCGGGCCTGTGTGTCGATGGAGAAAGCGCAGCCGGCCTCTGCCTCAGTGAGTCCGGACCCTGGTAAGGAAGCCAGTGAAAACAGCGACTGCTGAGAGGTCTCTCTGCAGAGGTGACGTAGGAGCAAAGACTTGGGAGGCCCTTGGTGCGGATGGGTGGGGGGCCCAGACGGGCGACTGAGCCCCCTGAGGCAGGAAAGAGCTCCGAGAAACAAAGGGGGGCCACCGGTGCGGCTTGAGCGTGGTCGAGGGGGAACCAAGGTGGGCGGCGAAGGGGCGAAGTCGGAGAGTGACGCTGAGTTGTGGTTTAGCAGCAGGTGTTCGCAGATGTGTCAAGTTCGTCTGCTGCTTTCTGCATTCGGGGCCGAGGCTGGCGCCCAGGTGAGCTCTCTGTGGCCCGGCCACCTGCCTGCTGGCTTCCCTGGGGAGGCAGAGCCGCGCTGCTCCACGGCTGAGCTTCCCGGGGAAGGGCAGCCACCGAGCCAGAGACCCGCTGCAGGTCAGGGAGTCGGGGAGCTCGGTCAACGCCGCAGAAAGTAGCCCACGGCTCTGAACAGGCGGCCAATCCGGTGCAAGCACAGTGACTTTCAGTGACACGAAAACGGGGCGTCAAGGAAACCCTCCAAGTAAAACGTGTGGAGACACTCAGTTTCTTGAGAAGAAATTTTTTAAAAATACATTTTATTGATTATGCTATTACAGTTGCCCCATTTCTCCCCATCATTCCCCTCCACCCTGCACACCCCCTCCCACCCACATCCCCCCCTTTAGTTCATGTCCATGTGTCACAAGTTCTTTAGCTTCTACATTTCCCACACTATTCTTGCCCTCCCCCTGTCTGTTTTCTACCCACCGTCTATGCTACTTATTCTCTGTACCTTTTCCCCCCTCTCTCCTCCTCCCACTCCCCTGTTGCTAACCCTCCATGTGATCTCCATTTCTGTGTTTCTGTTCCTGTTCTAGCTGTTTGCTTTTGTTTGAGGTGTGGTTGTTAATAGCTGTGAGTTTGCTGTCTTTTTACTGTCATATTTTTTCTCTTCTTCTTCTTAGATAAGTCCCTTTACCATTTCATATAATAAGGGCTTGGTGATGATGAACTCCTTGAACTTGACTTTATCTGAGAAGCACTTTATCTTCCCTTCCATTCTAAATGACAGCTTTGCTGGATAGAGCAATCTTGGACATAGGTCCTTGCCTTTCATGACTTGGAATACTTTTTTCCAGCCCCTTCTTGCCTGGAAGGTCTCTTTTGACAAATCAGCTGACAGTCTGATGGGAACTCCTTTGTAGGTGCCTGTCCCCTTATCCCTTGATGCTTCTAGAATTCTCTCCTTCATTTTAATCTTGGCTAATGTAATTACAATGTGCCTTGGTGTGTTCCTCCTTGGGTCCAACTTCTTTGGGACTCTCTGAGCTTCCTGGACATCCTGGAAGTCTATTTCCTTTGCCAGATTGGGGAAGTTCTCCTTTATTATTTGTTCAAATGAGTTTTCCACTTGTTGCTCTTCTTCCCCTTCTGGTACCCCTATAATTCAGATGTTGGGATGTTTAAAGATGTCCTGGAGGTTCCTAACCCTCTTCTCATTTTTTTTGAATTCTTGTTTCTTCCTTCTTTTCTGTTTGATTGTTTCTTCCTTCTGGTCCACTCTATTGATTTGAGTCCCAGTTTTCCTCCCATCTCTATTGGTTCCCCGTGCGTCTTCCTTCATTTCACGTATTGTAACCTGAATTTTTCCATCTAATTTGTGAGCAAACTCAACCCATTCTGTGAGCATCCTGATCACCAGGGCTTTGAACCGTGCATCTGATAGGTTGGCTGTCTCTTGGTCGCTTAGATGAATTGGCTCTGGGGCTTTGATCTGTTCTCCCATTTGAGCCATTTTTGGTTTTGTTTTGTTTTTCGTTTTTTAGTTTGGTTGCGGCTGTTAGGTAGTGAGGGGTGGAGCCTTAGGTGTTCCCCCAGCAGGGGGGCAGCCCAGTTGCTGGGCTGTGACGCTGTATGTGGGGGCGGGGTCCCAGAGGGAACAATGGTGCTTGCTCCGCTCTCTCTCAAATTCCATTCCCTTCTGCCACTTTCCCCAAACAAACTGGGCCCTTCTCGTGCTGATTTCCATGTGGGTGGGCTTGTGTCCATTCCAGGACCCTATGGGTCACTCCAACAAGCTCTCCTGTGAGGCTGGGAATCTCTCCCAGCACCTCAACCTCCACAAGTGTTTTCAATTGGTGCTTTTAGGCTTTATTTCCCGGCGCTGGGGCCCTGGGTTGCGCAGTCTGTCTCGCTGCCTGTTTTCACCTGGTTTATCTGCGCGAGAAACCTATTTGAAAAAATAATGACAGAAATCTTCCCTAACTTGGTGAAGGAAATAGACATACAAGTCCTGGAAGGTCAGAGAATCCCAAACAAGGTGATCCTGAAGAGGTTCATTCCAAGACATCATAATTAAAATGTCAAAGGTTAAAGATGAAGAGAGAATCTTAAAAGCAGCAAGAGAAAAGCAGTTAGTCACCTACAAGGGAGTTTCCATAAGCCTGTCAGGTGATTTCTTAACAGAATCTTTGCAGGCCAGAGGGATTGGCAAGAAGTATTCAAAGTGATGAAAAGCAAGGACCTACAGCCAAGATTGCTCTACCCAGCAAAGGTATCATTTAGAATTGAAGGATAGAGGAAGAGCTTCCCAGATGAGAAAAAGTGAAAGGAGTTCATCATCACCAAATCAGTATTATACGAAATGTTAAAAGGTCTTCTTTAAGAAGAAGATAAAAATATGAACAATAAAATGCAATAAATACATATTTATCAATAATTGGTTCTAAAAACCAAAATAAACAAATGAGCAGGAAAGAAATGGAATTATAGATACAGAGAATGTTTTGATGGTTGCCAGAAGGGAAGTGGGGGCGAGAGGCGGGCAGAAGAGGTACAGAGATTAGGAAGTACAAATCGGTAGTTACACAAGAGTCCTGGGGGTGTAAAGTACCGCACAGGGAGCAGAGCAGCCGAAGAGCAGCCGAATGTACGCGAGGCCCATGGACGTGGGCGACAGCGTGGGGGTGGCCTGAGGGAGTGGGGGGCTGGGTGCAGGAGGGCAGCGAGGGGAACACTGGGACAACTGTAAAAGCATAAACAGTAAAATATCCTTAAAAAAAAATGAAACAGAGAATAGAAAAACAATAAAGAAGGTCGATAAAACCAAAAGTTTGTTCTTTGAAAAGATCAATAAAGTCGACCAACCTTTAGCTAGACTGGCCAGGAAAAGAGAAAGGCTGAACTCACTGAAATCGGAAATGGAGGGGGCGCCACGCCGTCTCACCGGCCCGCCCGGAAGGACGACGAAGGAGCGCCGTGTGCCGTCTTCTGCCAAAGCATCAGACAACCCCGATGGGACGGATACATTCCTAGAAACACACAAACTACAAAACCGATTCAAGAATAAGTGGGAAATCTGAGCAGACCTACAGCGTGTAAGGAACTGAATTAGCAATCCAATCCAAGTACGTATAATTCAGCATCCCACAGAGATAACCCCAAATAGCATGGTATCGCTGGGAAATTTTACCAAACATGAAAAATAATTAATAACAAGTCTTCACTAACTCTTCCAGAAAATGGCTAAGGAAACCTTTCCCGATTCATTCTACGAGGCCCGCGTCACCCTACTGCCAAGCAGACAGAGTGGGCAGTGGCTCTGGAAGAAAACTGCAGACCGACGTCCTTCCCGAACCTCGGTGCGGAGCTCCTCGACCAGACGCGAGCACACAGCGCCCGCTGCGCGTGAAAAGGGCCCCGCGTCATGACCAAGTTCCTGAGCGCGACCCCAGGGACGCAGGTCGGCTCAGCGTGCAGAAAGCGGTCACACCACAGTAAGAGAATGAAGGACAGAACATCGTCTTGGGAGACACAGAAAAAGCATCTGCTAAAACTCTGGCACCCTTTTGTGATAAAAACAGCAAATAAAGTAAGAATAGAGGGAAATTTCTTTAATCTAATAAAGGAAGACTACAAAAAAAAAAAAAAACAAAAACAAAACCCAAAACCACAATCCCACACAGGTAAGGTCACAGTTAACAGTAAAAGACTGCAAGCTGCTCCCCAGAACCAGGAGCAAGACTCCGTGTCTGTCCAGCGTTGTCTTGGATGCTCTTGTTGGGGCAATTAGGCAAGGGAAACAGACAAGAGACTTCCAGGTTGGAAAGGAGGAAGTAGAACTATCTCTATTTACGGACGACAGAGTCGTGTGTATAGAAAACCCAGAGGAGGACACAAAGAAAGAGCTAATAAATTAGTTCGGTAAGGTCACAGGGTACAAGATAGATATGCAAAAACATTGTTTCTGTACACTAGCAAGAAATGATTTGAGAAGTAAATTAAGAAAATAATTCTATTATTAATAGCATCAAATAGAATAAAACACTTAATAAATTAAACAAAAGAAGAAGAGCAAGGCTTCTACACTAAAACAAAAAGTCATGGAAAGAAATTTAAAAATGATTTTATTTATTTATTTTTAGAGAGGGGAAGGGAGGAGAAAGAGAGGGAGAGAAACATTGCCTCTCACATGCCCCCAACTGGGGACCTCACCCACAAGCCAGGCATGTGCCCTGACTGAGAATTGAACCAGTCACCTTTTGGTTCACAGGCCCTTGCTCAATCCACTGAGCCACACCAGCCAGGGCTGGGAAAGAAGTTAAAGCAGACCTAAATAAATGGAAAGATACCCCATATTCATGACCTGGAAGATATAATATTCTTAATGCAGCAATATTCCCCTAAATTGGTCTAGAGATTCAATGCAATCCCTATCAAACCCCATCTGGCTTTTTTTTTTTTTTTTTTTTAAATATAGGAATTGAAAAGCTGACCCTAAAATGCATTCTCTGTTATCTTGTGCATTGTAGGATGTTTAGCAGCATCTCTGGCCTCTGCCTGCTAGATGCCAACTCTCATCAATCCTTGGGTACAGTGGGCTTTGGAAGCCAGATATTTGGAAGGTCCCCCGAGCTCTGAAACATTAAATGCCAAGGAAATACGGGGAGACACCACGGCCTCTGCCGCGATGTCCTCCCGCAGCGCTCAGACACACTCGTGGGCCACACTGGTTCACGCCAGGCTGCCGCTGGTTCGTCTGTGACGGGTGGTCGCAACGAACCCAGCGCTGCAAACCCCTTGTGATGGGGAGATTAGTCGGGCAGCGACAAGCTACGGTCCCGCCTTCTGAAGGCGGTCTCCAGGCCACAACAGCCCTCACCTTCCTCCTCCTCTCTCCCGACTCTGGGCTAGCACTTCTATTCTGGTTGCTTGCCTGGTGGGTCTTTACCCCCGAGCGGTTTGCACCCCCTTTACTGTGTCTTGTCAGGCTCTGCTCCTGCAATTGTCCACTCCTAGTCGCTCCTTGGCCTAGAAGCACCCCAGCTGGGAACACCCCAGTAGTTCCCAGCACCCGCCCACCTTTGTGTGCGTGTAACTGCACCTCCTCATCGGAGTCAGGGGGAATTACCTACCCTTGCCTGGGTATCAGCTCCTTCCTCCGCCAGCTGGTCCACTGATGTAAGGATGTCATAACATCCTCAGAATAACCAGGCTTTAGATTCAGAGGGGCCCTCGCTGGTCCTTTTGCAAAGTGCTCCCTTGTCCATCTCCGAGCCCCCATCGGGAAACCAGGATCTCGAGTCCAGCCAAACCCGACCTGCAGGCTCCTCGGGGGGCGCTGACAGCGGCGGGGAGGGAGGCCAGCGGCCTGCTGTCCCTCCGTCCGCTCACCAGAGACCCAGCACCTCAACCCCTCGAGGTGCAGGTGGCGCCTCAGCGGCGGCGTTTTGGGCCCCTGCAGTGCTCTGTCACACCGGCACTGCCACGTGCCGGGACACGCCAGGGCCGCTGGACCCCGTGGCCAAGATGCCCACGCTGGAATCTCCGGTCCCTGGGTCTGAGCCGATCTCTCAGGCCGGGGGCGCTGGAGAAGCAGAACCGCCTTTGGTGGCAGGGAGCGAGGGGCTGTGTGGGGCGGAAGTGCGCCCCCGGGAAGACACCCACGCCAGGATCTCTGCGACCCCTGACTGCGTCAGGCTGGCCGGCCAAGGGCAAGTTAGGGGGCCTTCTGGGATCGAGGCTGCTTCTCAGCTGACCTTAAAACAGAGCTCGCCCAGGGTTTGCGGGCAGGGCCAGGTCGGAGCACTGCCACGTGAGACGAACTTGACCTTGGACGGTGTTGCTGGCTGGGAGGTGGGAGAAGGAGCGACAAGCCAAGGGGTGAGGGAGATGTCAAGGAGCCGATTCCCCCCAAGAGCTTCCAGAAAGGCACACCCGAGGTGTGAGTAGGGGCGGGGCTCCTCTCTAGCGGCTGAGGGGCTCCTCCCGGTAATGAACAGTGACACTATTTCTCTGTTCCTACTCGAACAAAGTAACCACAGAGGCTTAAAAGGCCAGCTACTACATCACAGACTTGCAAGTGCCCGGGTTCGGGAGCCTCCAATGGGTCTCACTGGCACGGAAGGGCCGTGAGGCGAGGCAGCACGTGACCTGCACCGGGCGAGGCGCGGCCAAGGCTGGAGACGTCGCCCGCGCCTTCTCCTCGGGACCGAATGAGGTCAGGATTTATTTTTCTGGCAATACAGGGTGGGGCAAAAGTAGGTTACAGTTGTGAGTGCGCGAAACACAGACTTTATTCTTGTGCGATTGTTTATTGATTAGTGCATTGCTCTTCATAGGAACAACAGGAAACCCACTCGTGCCTCGTCCTGCATAGTGTCTGCAGTGTTAACTCTCTTAACTATTGTTTTCACACTTTATTTATTTATTTCTAGAGAGAGGGGAAGAGAGGGTTGAAAGAGAGGGAAACGTCAGTGTGTGGTTGCCTCTCGTGCGCCCCCTACTGGGGACCTGGCTCAGAACCCAGGCACGTGCCCTGACTGGGAATCGAACCAGCGAGCCTTTGGTTTGCGAGCCGGCACTCAGTCCCCTGAGCCATACCAGCCAGAGCTTAACTATTGGTTCAAGTGGTAAATAAAACATGTATCTGTGTAATGGAGCTCGTACAAATTTCTGTATAAAGCATTATTTATATTGGTGTGGGGGCCTCGAGGGGGGGTGTTGATAGTCCTTTTGAAGCTTAACGTCACCGGGTTTGCCGTGAACACACAGGACGCCCAGCCACATGGGAACTTCAGGTAAACTAGTGAACCGTATCTTACCACAAGGATGTCTCCAGTGTTACAAGGGACGTAGACTAAAAGGCTATTTGTGGCTTTTCTGGAGTGACAGGCGGCGCCCCAAAGGCGCCTTCTCCATGTTCGTGGTAGAAATCACCTAGAAGGTTTCAGGGAGGGAACGGCAGGCTTTCACACGGAAAATTCCACCTTCCCCCCTTTCTGCGAGCACGATGCGGGAGCACCCCAAGCACTGCGCGACAGGAAACATCGTTGGTGTGACTGTGTCCGGTGCTGTATTTGGGACACCCTTGCACTCAAAGAACTGCTTACCTGGAATGCAAGTTTAACCGGCGTCCTGGCTTTTAATGTGGCCAAATCTGGCAACTGGAACCAGTGCGCTCGCCTTCGGCCGCAGGCCACCTGGCGACGGGCCCCTCAGGAATCAGTTTCTGTGGACACCTGCAGGCTGCGAATCTAAACGGGTGACTTGCCTCCCCCTAGTGGTGAGCCTGTCAACGCGCTACCGCCAGGGCCCCACGTAATCCTCACTAAGCAACCCGGGGCGGCGGCGGTGGTGGGGGGGTGTCCCTACGAGTCCCAGAAACCTAGTGCCTGCTTTTGAGGGGTGCCCCGGGCCCGCAGAGGCAGTATGTGCCCATGTGCCAAGATCTCTCCTGGGGAGATCCCCCTGCGGGCAGGGGGACACCAAGAGGACTTCTGTGCGCAGAAGACTTCAGTGTGGATGGTGTACTTTCACTCCATAAAGTTCATGATCCCCTTTTCATAAGTAAAGTTCTAGAGAACTAAAGCATGACGAAAACTGGGAACAGACAACACTGAGTACCCCCCAAAGTACTCGTTGTTGCATACGTCAGGACTGATGCTAATTTTTTTTGAGAAAATAGACCATCTTTCTTGGAGAGAGAGGAAAACGTTCTTCTTCTTCATTCATTCGATTTCCCCTGGACCCCTTCCTCTTTAGGAAGTTTTCGGGACAGGGCACGAGGGCCGGCAGAATCTCTGAGAGGAGAGACGTTTAATTTAAATCAGCTTCTGAGAGGTGTGCCTCCTCCCTCTCCTCCCTCCTCCCAGGACTTCTTTCCTTCCTTCGCCTGCAGTCACTGCTCCTTCGCTCCCAGCCCGCCCGCTGCCAGAGCCTGCGTCCCCGGAGGGACTCGCCCCGGGGGACTCGCCCGTGGGTGCCCCTTTCCCCTCAGGTGTGCTCCTCCGCCAGTGATGGCGCCCCCAAAACAAGCCGCCCTCCTGCCTCCCGGTGGCCCAGGCCCAGACTTGCGACCCCCTAAGCCCAAGGGAAAGAGCAGTGAGAAAATGTGCGTGTCGCTGGCACTTGTCACCACGTTTAGGGACCAGGAACTTTGCTGGGCATCAGAGACGGATTTATTAAAGATTTGCTTCCCTGTCCACGTTGGAAGAAAACGAGAGCGCTCATCAAAAACGCCAAGGTGGAAGGGCTCCTGGGGGACGTCCCCTGCGTTCGGCATCCGAGTCGAGGGCTCAGCAGCAGGGAGGCGGGTGTGCGGGGACCGGGGTCCCCTCGGGAGGCGCTTATCCCGAGACGAACCCGGGGAAGCGGGGCAGCCGCGGCCCAGAGAGCGGGCCGGGCACACCGCGCTCCAGCCAGGGCCGCCGACAAGACAGCGCACAGGGGCTTCTCGTCCGGGACGCGGGATGCTGGCCGTGGGGCGTCGGGCTCAGGGGCCCGCCCCGGACCATCGACTCCTGCGGAAGGTTCCGGCTGCAGCACCTCTGGTGCACAAACGTTCACTCCGTTCAAGCACAGCAACGAAGACGAAGCCTTTTGGCCCCTAGTTTTATTCCATCAACATAATGTCGGGCTCCGCGCCGGGGCAGGTGCCGGGGACGCGCCCGCGAACACGGGAAAGGCCTGCTCTCCCGGAGCGCGGGGCCTCGTGGGGGCAGCCGGACCCCGGACACGACAAACACGTAACATGTAGGCAGTCACTGGGTGCAAGGAGGGGTAAGAAGGAAAGTTTCCGTGCACCCTCTGATTCTTAGGTGCTGCCGGACGCTGCTTTCAAGCTCACAGGCTGGGTAAAGGATATATAACACTAATGCTACTTGTAAAACCACTCTGTATAGGTTGCAGGTTCTGGTCAGATACTAAGTTCTGAACAGCATTGCTAACGCTCTGATGAGAACCCAGACTTGGTGCTTCGTGGCCCTGTGACAGACCACGGGCCACGCGGTGTGGGCACGCACACGTGGGTGTTAAGTGTGCGCGGGGGTGACCGCAGACCGTGCCACCAAGCCTGCCTCTGACCCTTTCACCTACCTTCTAGGTTAGTAATAACGGCACCAGTACTGGCCGTAACGATGCGAATCTTTCACCCAGACTCTCGGGTTACACCGAGCCACGCCAAGAGCTGGCACAGCAGTTCCGAGGCAGGTCACGGGCACCCCGAGTCCGCAGTGTCTCAGGAAAAGGCCTGCCGGCCCACGGACCAGCGCCTGGTGAAACTGCGGCGGACGGGGCGGCTGTGCGCGCCTGTGCCCACGGCCGGCGAACCCAGGGCGGCCCGGATGCCGCTCCTGGACAACCACGGAGCGTCTCCAACCCTGGGGACGGGCTGCCACGGCTCAGGGCCCAGCGTCACTGGCACCTCTTAGCTGCCAAGCCCGCGATTTCCTCGGCTCGTCCGGCCCGCAGCCAAGGCTTCCGCCGAGGCCTCTTCACTCTCCGCTCCTTGAAACACCAGAGCAGCTTCTCCAACTGGGGAGCCTTCGGTCTCTGTGCGACCCCACTCACCGCACGTCCCGATCAGCAGCTGCCGCTCCGACATGGTCGGAATCAGGCATCTCAGCGACTGTGGAGGCGGCCTGGCTTGAGCCCCGAGCCGTGGAGGCTCAGGGGGCGGTGATGCGGGAAGGAGCCCCCGCTCTCGGGAGACCGGGCCCGACTCCTCTGGGAAGCGTCAGGCCCCGCGTTTCCGGCACCCGAGGACGCTGTCTGGGGTGGGCTGTCTTTTCACGAAGTCTTTTCGGTGGAGGTGGTCGCCAGCGTTTCTGCAGGAGTTCCCCAGGGCCCACCTCGGGCGTCAGGAGGAAAGACCGAACGTCTAAGCATCTCCTGGGACAGGAGGGGCTGTGTCCTTGGAACAGAGAATGCGCCAGCGACAACGCAGCACCCAGCAGCGCCGGGACGGCACCGGCCAACAGGCGCACGACGACCCCCCGAGGCCGGGACAGGCCCAAGGACAGGCCTTGAAGACATCCCCAGGTTCCTGCGACTTGCTTTGTAGACAGGTTAAGCCCTCGCTTGTGCTTCTAGGACCCACGGCACAGGGAAGCTTCTTCTCCAACAAGCAGATGTCCTCCCGACAGGCACCGGGAGACTCGAGGGGCCGAGGCCCGTGCGGAGCCAGCTGTGCCCCCGCCGCGCGGCGCTCACCCCCGCCCCTCGCCGCCCGCCTGCCCAGGGTCGCCGCTCGCTCTGCTGCCGCTGCTCTCATCCTCGTTAGAGTAGTTGCCCGAGTCCTCGCTGGTCTGGGAAGTGTACGTTTTGTGACCTTCCCCAGTTCGATTAGTTTCTTCTACTGTGGCGATCGTGTCTATATTTTCAATTATAAAGCACTTTTCAGTTTGCTCCTCGGAAGTGGAAAGTAGTATGTTCTTTAGTGACTGTTCAGAGATGTACTAATTGAAAAAATAAAGAAAATAGAAATGGGTCACTTAAAATAATAAAAGTCAATTTCCTGGTCCCAGCAGCTTCTGTTTTGTACCAGAACGTCCGCTCGGAGCCCAGGGCCTGCATCAGCCGCTCAGACTAAACCCCTGCCCACGAGGCCACGTGCGGCCGGGCGTCCCTCTCGGTGGGGGCGGCAGCGGGGCCTGAGGAAGGCGCCCCGTGCTGGCGGGGCGGAGCACCGAGAGGACAGAGGACGCACAGCGAGAGCCCTGCTGGGCCGTGGGCGCTGGTGGTGAAATATAAACATTTTATACCCGGTCCACAAAGACCCGGAAGCACAAAAATGACAAATGAACCTTCCCTGTCACCGGGGAATAGCTGTTGCCCCCAGCCAGTTTAATCTCTTTGGCGCGAAGAGCGCTGGAGTGTGTCGAAATGACTTTCAACTCAGGGACACGAGAGGAACATGTGCGCGGAGCATCTTCACGGGGCTCGGCCCCCCGGGCTCGTCCCCGCCGCTCACCACGCCGAGGGCAGGCAGCACCGGCTCCCTGCACAGCCGGGGAGGCCCGCTCGAGCCCGCGGAGCTCGGGCAGACGCAGCCCGGCCGGCCGGTTCTCCTTCGCGTCTCTCTAGCCCCAGGGCCCGAGCTCTCAACCACACCCGGGACGGGCGTGGGACGCCCCCGAGAGGGACATGCCACCCTGGCAGGTCCAGGCGCAGGCCTTCCGCACACAGGGCTTCCCCCGACCGTCCTGACCTCCCGGGGGGCCCCCGACGAAGCGCACGTTCTGTCTGCCCGCTTCCGGGGCACTGCGCCCCGGCGGGCCCTGGACCGCAGCCTCTGCCCCAAGGGCAGCGCCTGCTCTTTCCAGGACGACGACGAGGTCTTTCGGGGGTAAAACTGCCGGAAAGACACGAGACTGCGGACAGACCTCACTCTCCCCTGCTGTGCGCCACTCAACGCCCGTTCCCAAAGTCGCCTCGCTGACAAGCTGGGGTCTGCGCTGCTCTCCGAACAGCAGGAGGACACGCACTTTCTGCAGAAGCCTGACACAGCTCCTCTTTGTTTTAAGGAAAATCCCGCTGCCGACGGCGGAAAGCCACCCACCTCGTCGATGGCGGAGGGCGGTGTGCGGCTCGGGAAGAACACGTAGTTGACCAGTCTCCGGAGCCACTGCAGGGCGCACAGGGTGACGGCGACGGCGACCACAGCGCAGGTGACAGCCACCAGCCAGACGCTGGGAGGGTCTCCTAAACACAGGCGCACGATGCTCAGCGCCCACACGGGTTTCGCCCACCCACGCGTTGCCAGTAGTGACGGATTGTGGGAGAGCGACGCAGCCGCGCGAAAGGGAACCCGTCAAGTGCAAGTCCGCTGAGCGGCGCCCTCGGAGATGCCTGCGCAGCGCCGAGCCCACGCCCGCTGTCGGCAGGGCACGCGCTCCGCACGAGGGCCCCCCGGGAGGGCACGGGCCTGCGCCGGGGCGGGGGGGGGGGGACGGACACAAACCGGCACCAGCCCCGTCCCACGCGAAACACCAAATTCACGATGGACCTAAGTGGTGTCCACCGAGCCCAGGGCCCCCGACCTGGCTTCGTGCTCTCGCACACGGTGTCGCTGAACTCGCTGCTGCTGTTCCACCGCCGGGTCTGCAGGAGCGCCCGGGCCTTGACGCAGTACACGGTCAGCACCTTCAAGTTCGGGACGGTGAAGTCGGTCCTTTTCTCCACGATCTTTCTCTGCGGAAGAGAAGCACGTCACCGGTGGGATTCGGTCACTGGGGAAGCACAGAAGGCGCCGCTCCCTGCTGAGGTCTCTGGGCGGCCCGTGCCGACCAGCCTCTCCCGGACCGGACACCGCTGGGGAACGTGTGGGAGACACGCAGGCCTGTTTTCGACGGCACGGGGCGACCAAGCCTGACCGTTGGAGATGCTGCCGCCGAAAGGAAGCACGGTCGTTTCTGAGGCACCCGGACGCGTTTGATTGAGAGCGCGCTGACGGGGGGCCGTCGCCACCGCACGGCCTCTGCCCAGGGGTGGCGCAGGGGGGCAGGGGCTCTGGCCCCCCGCTGCGGAGAGAAGGGACCCCCGACGGCCCTGCGGCCTGGGGCGAGTCGCCTGGTCTCTGGGGCGGACCCGCCACCAGATGGGGAGAGCGGAGGACAATGTGGCCCCCCGCCCCAGCCGGCCATCGCCACGCCGGTGTAGACCGGGCACCGAAGAGTGCCGGGCACCGCGGCAGCGCCTTCCCTGGCCCAGGACACACCGTCTTCCTCACTCGTGTCCCTGCCGGTGCAGGCTGGGCGTCAGGGCCGGGCCCGCTCCGTGGTCCGCTCCGTCCTCCCTGGACGAGGGCCCACCCGGAGCACACGCTCCTCTGGACGTGCGGCCCACGCACGAGGGCTGGCCACACGGCGCTCGCACACAGCAGACCTCCGCGCGAGTCCCGCCCCCTTGTGAGGCCCGTCCCGCGCCTGCCAGGGAAGCTGCGGTGGAGACTCCGCCCGAGGGCTTGCCCAAGGGACTCGCGCTGGTCGTGCAGCCCGGCAGGGCTGTTCCGAAGGGTGATGGGGACAGTTCGCACAGAACCCTCCCGAGCACACACCTGGCAGACGGCAGGCACTCAGTAAGCACGAGCTGCTGTCACCGCTGTGGCCACCGATGAGTGACGCAGCGCAGGACGGAATGGGGACTGGGAGCTGCTGAATCTCGACTGCTCAGCAAGCAGCGTGCTAGGGGAGGCCTTACTTGTCACCCCATTTAAACCTCATAAATAATCCCCCAGAGACTACGACGATCGCCACCATTTCCAGAGGAGACAGGCTTGGACCGTGAAGCATGCTCCCGAAGACAGGCGATCGGACGAGCTGGCAGCGTGAGACGCAGATCCAGGCCTTCCTGAGTGAGGGACAAGGGCCCATGACTGTCACTGGGCCAAGTGACGCTCTAGCTACTGCGTGTTCAGACAGTTAAAGTGAAAGTGGCCAAGCAACTGGAATTTTCTTAAATTCCCAACAGAAAGTGAAGTTACAGAATTAACCAACTCAACAGTGTGAGACTTTTAAAGGGTCCGGCAGCGCTGTGGGCTCTCTTCGCCGGCGGGGTCGAGCTCCAGTGCCTGAACCGGTGCTTCTCGGCCCTTGGTCTCGGCTGCCCCACAGGAGCCTCTGCGGACGGGTTCTTCTGAGCCATCCGCACAGGGAAGCTGGAGATGAAGGAGTGGGACTGCACTGGGCCAAGGGGGCGGGGGGCGCTGGAGGCGGCTGCTGTCCTAGAGCCACGAGGCACCGCTACGGCCACCACGCGGCCCCTCGGAACCCACGTTGGCACCTGGCACGTCCCACGGGGTGGGAGACGGCTGCCCCAGCAGAGAGCGAGCCAAGCCAGTGACACAGCGCTGGCCCGGGCGGTGGGGTCGGTTACAAACGCGGTTCCTGAGCTCCACCCCCCGAGAGGCTGAGTGGCTGCGAAGGGGCCGGGGCCGGTGGGTTACAGGTCTGCCCCCAGCGCTCGGGGATGGCCGACATCCTTCCCGCCGTAAACATGGGAGGGAACCACAGTCTCGGATCTAAAGGGTTCTCCAGAATGTAAACTCCAAGCTTTTCTTTTTTTACTCAATTATAACTCTAAATCATGAAATCACACTACACGGTCTTTTCACCTGCACATTTGAAGTGTTCTCCCAGAACATAACTTCGTAGGTTGGCGGGTAACGCTGGTACGCAGACTTGCTCTGAGCGCCGACGTACACGCGCAGCGAGCTGCTGTTGACGGCTTTCAGGGCCACGATGGGGGCGGGGACGGCAGCTGGAACACACGCGGGGCGGGGCGGGGCGGGGCGGGCTCAGGCCGCAGAGGCAGCTGGGCGAGCCCGCCCCGCCCTGCGGACCCCCGGCCCGCGGCTCACCCCGCCCCGCCCCGCCCCGCCCCGCCCCGCGGACCCCCGGCCGGAGCGGCCGGCTCACCCCACCCCGCCCCGCCCCGCAGACCCCGCTCACCCCACCCCGCCCCGCGGACCCCCGGCCAGAGTGGCCGGCTCACCCCACCCCGCCCCGCCCTGCCCCGTAGACCCCCGGCCCGAGCAGCTCGGCCGGCTCACCCCGCCCCGCCCCGCCCCGAGGACCCCCCCACCCCCCGCCCGAGCGGCGCGGCCGGCTCACCCCACCCCGCCCCGCCCACCCCCGGCCCGAGCGGCGCGGCGTGGCCGGCTCACCCTGGCTCTCGGTGTCGAACTTCGTCTCCTCGGACCAGGCGGACGTGCGGTTCCCGTGGGCGGCGCGCACGCGGAGGAAGTAGATGCCCCTCCAGAAGGTGCTCCGGGGGAAGACGCACTGCGCGGTCCCGACGTTCTCGCAGTTCGGCACCTGGGCCCACTCCGCCTCGTAGTTTTCGGTCTTTTTTAGGTAGGCGCTTTGGAGACCGAAAAAAGCTGTTTTTTCTTTAAAGCTGCAAACACGCTCATTTTATCGAGTACCTGGAGCAAGCTGCACACTCTGGTCGGGGCTGGCCCGTCGTGGCCTGTGCTCCCCGCCCTCAGGAAACGGGCGACACAGACGCTGTGACCGAAAACCTGAGACCCTGGCCGGGAGGCTGGCGGGGCCATGACGTGCCCGAGGCGCTGGGATCTGAGCCCTCAGCTCCCGGGAAGGCTGCGGGCTGCGTGCTCAGCGCGGCCTCTCGGTACTGCCCTGCCGGCCCGAAGGGCCCGCTGCCCCTGGGGCAGGTCTCCGCCCGCGGGTGGTGACACTTCACTGTCAGGGTGGCCCTGAGAGGCCTGCGCCCTGGTGTACACATCACCCCTGGGTGTGGGCAGGGCCCATGACGCCTGACTGGGTCACATCGATACAGCAAGGTACAGGGATTGTGCAAATGAAATTAAGGTCGCAAGTCAGTGGACTTTGAGTGAATCCACAAGAGGGTCTCGACGGACCCTCACCCTCCATCTCGTGAGGAGCTCCGGGAAGCAGGCCGCCGTGAGCTGCGCGGCTAGAACGCGCCTCCCGGCAGCAGCCACAGGAGCGCGGCCCACGGCCAGGGCGCCTCACCTCGGACGCGGCCGCGGCCCGGCCCAGGCCTGGACCGCCGCCTTGCGAGACGCTGAGTGGCGGGCCCGCTCAGCCTGCCTGGGCTCCGGGCCGGGACTCGCCTGCAGACCGCAGATGACGTTTTTAAAACCGCTGAGCCCGTGGCGATCTGTCACCGAGCGACGGGAAACCAACGCCCCTCTCCACCCGCCTCCGAGCGTGCCTCCCCCACCCCGAGTCCCCGTCGGCTGCCGCCCGGCCAGGGCACCCTCCTCTGCCCCCGTTCGGTGCCTGATTCAATAAGCAGCTCCTGCCAAAGGCTCCTCGGGCCTCTCCAGACGCACTGCCTCTGTGTCTTTAATTTCCGCTGCCTTACAGTTTACGTTCCTTTCCTCTAGCCTAAGGAACTCGGGGACCAGCCTTCAGAAGCCCCTGTCCCTTTGCAGCCCGTGGTTGTTCCTGGACAAACTTCTGCAAGTGAAGCACGCCCGGAAGACTCTGGCCTGTGAGATCACCAGCACACACCTGCTCAGCACACACCTGCTCTCGGCCCCAAGCTGACGCCGCAGGACAGAGAGAGTCCATCCCGGCCGTGCCCGCCGCCTCCGCCCTCACCCCTCCGGCTTCCAGCCTTTCTTCTCCCCTTCCTTCCTGCCTCACCTGGACCTGCCCTTGTTCCTCTGCTCCTCTGCCCTGGACGCCCCCCCGCCGCCCCCCCAATTTCCCTCTTCTCGTCTCCCTCCCCATTCGTCCCCTACAGTTTCCATCATCAGCAGAACTGTGGGCAATTCCCTCCCACTGCGTGGGTCAGACTCCATCCACAGGTCTCCGGTCTCCGCTCAGCCACGCGGAACACAGCTCTCCCCAGCCTTCTTCAGTCCCCGCTCCAGGGCCCACTAAAACCCCGTCAAAACCACTGAACTGGTAAAGGAAAGGGGGAGCCTGACCTGAACGGGCCGGCCCAGGGCCGCAGGGGCCTCGCGGTGCTGAGCGCTGCAGGCAGAAGCGTGGCCCGCGCCAGGCACTCCGAGGGACGGGCCGCGCCTTCCCCCGGACAAGGACCGGGAAGGACACCGCGTTTGGGAGAACACACCCGCCTTTCAACAAGGCAGAAATGCAGGCCCAGGGAGGCTCGGCATCGCCCAGGAGGTCCCGGCAGAGCCAGGACGAGAAGGAAGCAGCCCGCCCGTTCCCATGACGCAGCCGGCTCCCGGGAGTCAGCCCGGTGGCAGGAGCCAGGCCCCGTGAGAAGCAGCGGGTGACCCTGGCCAAATACGCTGGGCCAGAGGGCGTGTGGGGACCGGGACTTACTAGAGCCACTGCGCTTGGAAAGTCACGTTCTCGCGCGTGTGGTTCCATTGGAGGACGTATTCCTGGCCTTTCCCGCGGACTCGTACGTCCTCTGGGGGAGGCAGTTTGTCCACATTTTCAACTAGAAGGCAAAGAACACAAGAAAGTGCGCGTTTTGGTGCGATGAGGAGCGGCAGACCTGAACGGCCCGGGCGAGCAGACCGTGGCCCCGCACCGCCGCAGGGCGCTCGCACGACAGACGCCCTGCGGCCGCGGAAAAGAGTGCAGGGCACTGGGGGCGCGGGGGAAGGGGAGCTGGGGGGGGGGGCGCCGCACAGAGAGATCGTGGATCCATCAGGTGAGATAAGAGGCTGTGAACTCCAGCTGGCGGGACCCTGTCTTCTGAATTTGAACCGCAGAACGAAACGGCCGCATGCCTGCGGGTGTCGGGGGTGGCCCTGGGAAAGTGTGACGGGAGGCCCCGCGCTGCTGCTCGCGGACGCACGGGACTGGGGGCTGGGGGCTGGGCACGGAGGCCGGAGGCACGCCGCTGACGCACGGTGTCAGGGTGTGCGCCTGCGCTGACGCTGTCTCCACAAAGGCAGCTTTTGGAAGTCTCGCTGCTCTTCTAGCAACTCCCTCCCCCTTTTGGAGGATACGGAACCAACGTTTTTGCTCATGTCAGTGCTTTTGTTTTAATGCCTATGAAACCATCACCTAAATTTCAGCAGCTACAGGAAAAACGCCAAGACGGACAGACGGCCGACCCGCCTGTGCTCTTACGGCGCCGGGAGCCAGGCGCCCTGCTTACCGGTGGTGTTCACGCAGCGCACGGGGCTCTCCACCGCGGGTCTGCTCTGCGGGAACAGCGCCGCCCTCACGGTCACGCAGTAAGTGGTCTCGGGTGAGAGGTTCCTTATCAGGTATCTGGGATACTCAGTTTCTCCGTGTCTCTGTAACAGGAGAAGACAGAGGTCTGTTTTTTAAGAGCACAGCGTCAGATTCTAGAGTGAATGCCCATCGTCTCTCCCCCTCACGAACCAAAGATGCAAATGTGCTTACTGGTGCACCTGCAGCGTTCTTCCAGGAGACCACGTACTTAAACCTGGACTTGTCCATGGCCCACATGAGACTGTCTTTTCCTCCAGGAGGAGAGATGCTGACTACTATCGCCTTGTCTTCGGCTTCTAAGTGCACCTCTGGAGGGCCAATTTGAGCTGCAAAAATCAAAACGTTCACTATCTACCCTCTCCCACACCACACTCCGTCACCCGACAAACACCTGTGGCCGCTTTGCGTGTGCCGGCACGGCGAAGCGTGGAGCTCACGCTTTCCCGGCGATGCGGCAAAAACCCCGTCAGACACGGACACGCGTCCCGCGCGCTCTCAGCACCCGGGAGGGACACTGCGGGATGGAGAACGGAGCGAGAGCTGGCGCAGGCACATCCGTCAGGGAAGGGCCCCGGACCCTGCTCTCCAGGGACAGAGGGGGTCCCAGGCCCTGCAGGGGGAGGGCCGACCACCCTCAGGGGGCTGAGTGGGGGTGGGCAGGGCCAGCGGCAGCCAGCACCCAGGGACTACGGAACCGGGGGCTGTGGCTGGTGGAGGGCTACAGTTGGGCTGACGTCTGGGTTGGGGCGTCCTGGCCATCGTCTGAGGACACAGGGCAGCCAGACGCAGCTGCTGCAGCAAGGGCTCCAGCAGCAGGGGCAGTGGCTTCGGGAGGGCCGCAGCCCGAGTGCAGGGGCGGGCCCTACAGGCAGCAGCTCTGCAGGCCCAGCGTCGGGGACCTGCCGCCGCCGCCGCCGGAGCGCGGGGAGTCGGGAGGAGGGGGGAGGTCGCAGGTGACTCCGAGGCGATGGGGCTGAGCAGAGGAGCGGGTGACCCGTCGCCAGGGGCTGGCAGAGCCAGAGACCAGCCGGCCGGGAGGGGCGTGTGCAGACGAGTGGGGACACCCGAGCAGAGACGCTGACCGGAGGGTGGGCGAGTCAAGTCCGAGGTGCAGGGATGGGGTGGGGCTTGGGGGCCCTCGGGGAGTCCAGGCACAGACGGTGCAGAGGCCGTCGGTCACCCGTGGGGCGAGAGCTGAGAGGAGGCTGGCCATGGGGCCCCGCAGTGGTCTGGGTGGGGCGCGGGGGTGACCAAGGAGCAGGACAGGCAGCGGGCCACACCCTGGGGGGCCAGAGACGCAGGGGTTTCAAGAGGAGGGAGGGGCGATCCCACGGAGGCCACAGGGAAACGGACTCCGAGGAGGACGGGGAGTCGTGGGGGACCCTGCAGCGCGGGTTCAGGGTGGCGACGAGGCACGAGGCCCGGACGCGGAGGGCGGAGGTGCGCGGGAGGAGGGGAGGCAGACCAAATGGGCACGGACACAGCTGCGGGCTCCGTGGGGGCGGCGGCTCCCCAAGGCTTGGGTCTCAGGGTCCTTTTAAAGAAACCCAGGGCCCGAGAACTTTTCTCCATCGGGTCATGTCCTTTGATGTTGAGCACATTAAACATTAAAAGTGATAAAAATTTAAAATGTTCAGTTCACTAAATACAATGACCAAACCACTATATTTGTTATTAAAAAAATACTGCATTTCCCCAAACCAACCAACCAACCAACCACTCAGCAAGAGTGCGCTGTTCCCCATTTTGCTCAAGTCTCCCTCCTGCCCAGCTTATGAAGACGGCTCGCCTCGCACCTGCTCCGCACGCCCGGCCGCCACAGCCCGCACCCCGCGGCTTCGGAAACCGCCCCGAGTTCTGACGGACCTGGTCTGCCTGGACGGGCCCCTGAAGCGGGGTGCGTGCTCTGAGAGCCCCCACCGTGGGGAAGGCAGGCAACTCAGGCGGGGGCGGAATGAGGGCGGGCCGAGGTGGGACACTGCTCGCCCTGGGAAGCTGTCCGAGCGACGTTCAGCAGGCGACGCGACGTCACTCAGGCGGCCACTTTCTCCTACCTTTCTGATGCGGTACGAACGCGCCAAGCTCATGCCATGGAGAAGTGCTGTTCCCCGCTTCTGCTCTTACACGCAGTTTAATCTTGTCATAAACGCTTATGTTGAGTGAAGAAAAGTCGCAGCTGGTACTGGCAACATACTGACACCCAGGCAATTTCATCCAATTATTCATCTTGAGCCTTTAAAATAAAAAAGCAAATGAATGAATGGATGAGCAAACGGATACATACGAAAGAGTGTCAGACACGTCTTCTCTTACTAACGTTATAAACCTAGTTTGTTATTTCTTCTACTTGAGTTACTGTGCTGCTGACATTTCAGTGTGTAACCTTCCACTTTTGCAAAGCTGCATACCACATGTTCCTTCACAAAAAGGATTCATTCTGACACAGAGTTACTTGGCAGTTCTACAACTTTGTGGCGGTTGCATTCAGCTTTCAGAGAAGCAGAGAAAGCCATGACCCGTGAGGTGAGAGTGGACTTGGCTGGGCGAGTTCTGGATCTTCTCTTCCTTCCTGAGAATCGGGCAGCTGGACGTGAGGGTTCCCTCCTGGCCGCCCCCCGTCAACAGAGGTACTGGCTCCAAGAAAGGCCTCGGAATCGCCACGGTTTGAGAATTTCCTCTCCCCCTCAAAACTGAAACATCCTTCTTTCCGGCTGATCTCCTTCCTTCCTCCTCCCACATCGCCAGAAGCAAAGAACTTAAAATAACACGCACTCATGCACTCCTCAACAGGGACCAAATCAATCAAAAAGCTTCAGTGATTAATGGGAGGTTCTCCAGGCACGTGAAGAAGTCGATGGCCACCCCACATCCACACCAGAGAGGACCTGTTGCCACAAAGGGAAAAGGACTCTGGAGTGAGGAAGGGGGCAGAGAGCAAACAGGAGGTTCCAAAACTTTGCCTACGAAGCCCCGCCCACCTTGAAGCAGAGAAGCTGGCCTATGGGAAGGAAGTTCTGTCCAGCTTAATTCAGAGTCCTAGCATTCGTTTTGTTTTTGTGATACTGTAGAATTCATTTTAAAGATGTTTTATAGACTTATGGCCAAGATGGAGCCATAGGTGGACATACTGTGTCTCCTCACACAACCAAAATTAAGGACAACAAAGATTTAGAAACAAGAAAACAATTAGAACTGATAGAAAATTGAACGGTACAGAAGTCCGACAACCATTCATCCAGACCGGTAAGAGGGGCGGAGTCGCGGCAGGAAAAAGTGGAGGTTGGCGACCCAGGCACGCAGGCAGTGGCTAGCTGACCCCAGGTGCACAGGTGGCAGCTAGCGGACCCCGGGCACAGGGTGGCAATGGGCAGACCCAGTGAGACTGCACAAGGCAACTGGCTGAAGAGGTGGTCCCACATTCGTGTGCAGATAATTCAGGTGAAGGGGAAGCAGCAGAAGGGACCGGAATCCGAGAGAGAGTGGAGCAAGCACCATTGTTCCCTCTCGGACCCCGCCCCCACATACAGCCACAACCCAGCAACTGGGCTGACTCGCCCTGGGGAACACCTAAGGCTCCGCCCCGCACTATGTAACAGCCACGACCAGACCAAAAAACAAAACAAAACAAAAAAAACCCCCACCAAAAATGGCTTAAACGGCAGATTAGATCAAAGCCCCAGAGCCAATTCATCTAAGCAACCAAGAGATAGCCAACCTATCAGATGCACGGTTCAAAGCCCTGGTGATCAGGATGCTCACAGAATTGGTTGATTTTGCTCACAAATTAGATGAACAAATGAAGGCTATACTAAGTGAAATGAAGGAAAACGCACAGGGAACCAATAGAGATGGGAGGGAAACTGGGACTCAGATCAATGGAGTGGACCAGAAGGAAGAAACAAACAACCAAACAGAAAACAAGGAAGAAACAAGAATTCAAAAAAATGAGGAGAGGCTTAGGAACCTCCAGGACATCTTTAAACGTCCCAACATCTGAATTATAGGGGTACCAGATGGGGAAGAAGGAGAGCAACAAGTGGAAAACTTATTTGAACAAATAATAAAGGAGAACTTCCCCAATCTGGCAAAGGAAATAGACTTCCAGGACGTCCAGGAAGCTCAGAGAGTCCCAAAGAAGTTGGACCCAAGGAGGAACGCACCAAGGCACATCATCATTACATCAGCCAAGATTCAAATGAAGGAGAGAATTCTAGAAGCAGCAAGGGATAAGGGGACAGTCACCTACAAAGGAGTTCCCATCAGACTGTCAGCTGATTTCTCAAAAGAGACCGTATAGGCAACAAGGGGCTGGAAAGAAGTATCCCAAGTCTTGAAAAGCAGGGACCTACATCCAAAATTGCTCTATCCAGCAAAGCTGTCATTTAGAATGGAAGGGAAGATAAAGTGTTTCTCAGATAAAGTCAAGTTCAAGGAGTTCATCATCACCAAGCCCTTATTACGTTAAAGGGGCTTATCTAAGAAAAAGAAGATAAAAAATGTGACAGTAAAAAGACAGCAAACTCACAGCTATTAAGAACCACACCTAAAACAAAATCAAACTAAGCAAACAGCTAGAACAGGAACAGAAACACAGAAATGGAGATCACATGGAGGGTTAGCAACAAGGGCATGGGAGGAGGAGAGGGGGGGGAAGGTACAGAGAATGAGTAGCATAGATAGTGGGTAGAAAATAGACAGGGGGAGGGCAAGAATCGTGTGGGAAATGGAGAATCTAAAGAACTTGTGACACATGGACATGAACTAAAGGGGGGGAATGTGGGTGGGAGGGGGTGTGCAGGGTGGAGGGGAATGATGGGGGAGAAATGGGACAACTGTAATAGCATAATCAATAAAATATATTAGAAAATAGATGTTTTATGACAACAGAACCTAGGGATGATTTCCAAATAATCGTGGTGCTGACACAAATATAAGTCTACCTTATTTTCCAAAACGGAAACATTTTTTAGAAGGACCACAAGCACACACCAGCACACGGCACACTCCCTCCCCGGCCGGGCCCTCCTGGACGGCACCGTAGGGCTCGGAGAGCAGGCTGGGCGGGCTCCGTGGCACCTGCGTGCAACATCGACAGTCCGGAGGACGCCTCCGCACCTCCAAACCCAGACTGGCCGTGAGAGTTGCGCTCTCCTCCGATGTCGCTTGTTAGAGAGGACAGCTCTGGAGAAAGGCGGAGGCCGCAGAGTCCGGGGCAGGGACCCAGCACACGGGCCTCCTCCCCTCGGGGGCACAGGGCCACGGGAAAAGAAGGCGATGCTCGTTCGGTCACGCGCCGTGGAACGTTCGCCTGGATGCTCTGACTGTAAACAGGAAACTTCCCCTGTGACGGGGCGGGGGCGCTGCCGGGGGTGAGGACGAACCCTGCCCGCCACTGGCTCCCGAACCGATTTTGCGGGGAGGCCGCAGGCACTGTCGTCCGAGCCTGTGCGGGTCCCGCAGGCTCTGGGTCCTAACGGCTTCTGTGAGGGTCTGTCACGTGTCACCAGCGCCCCGTGCCCTCCGTTCTGAGGAACACCGCGCTCTCCAGGAAACCTCGGCCGGCCGCTGCGACGAGCGACGCGCCAGCAGACCGCTTCTGCCCCGCCACCTACCCGAGCGCCGCGTGGGCAAGTGCTCGACACTCAGGACGGCCTGCTGAGTCAGACGCTTTACTGTCCGGGCGTCCTGGCCCAGTTCGCCTGGACAGTCCCGGTGTGAGCTGGTCGCTCCAGCTTCTGCAGAGTCACGTGCCTCTTTTCAGCCTCAGAAGCATCTGTTTTGGATGCTGAAGTGTACACACGGTCACGGTTCCTCTCTCTGCTCAGGTGACAGGCGAGCAGACCGGTGGGCAGCGTAAGGGGCAGAGGACGCTTCCCACGCGAGCGGCAGCAGCTCCGCAAGCCCCCAAACGTGCAGGCTGGCGCGTTTACCCCCAGGCAGCTGTGTCCGGGGCTGCCAGAGCACAGCAGAGGAAGACGGGACACCCCGAGCCGGGAGGGGAGGCCCCGGCGGAAGGGTGGGGGCGGGGGCGGGGCGGGTGGGCGTGGAGGGACTGGAGGGCGCAGCTCCCCGGGCGAGGAAGGAGCCCCAGAGCGCGGTGCGCGCTCCGTTCTCAGGACACGGGTCGCTTTCAGTAAGAGCATCTGAAGTCACCTTTACCACTTTAAAAACAGTTGTCCGATAAGAAAATTCTGAACTAAGGCGAAGAACACAGGTGGTAACAGATGTGAACGTGAAATTTAAAGAAACCCCCTGGAGATAAAGATTCTTACATGGGGGGAGCAAAAGCAGGCTTACAGTTGTTCGCTGGGGAATAACACCGTAACTAATGAATAATCATAACCATAACTAATGAATAATCATGCAGGAATGAACCGTTTCATGTGCTCACAGCTGTAAACCTGCTTTTGCCCGCCCCACATTGTCAAGTCTGAGAAAAACTGTCTATGAACGAATGCGTACATGTACACACCCCCCCACACAGGTGCTCACACGTGTCCCCCCGACAGTAACAACAGAAGAGGATCGGCGCGGCGGTGGGTGAAGGGGCGGGCGGGGTCCTGGTTCTGCCCACGCCGGGGTCCTGGCTGCAGACCGCTGGCTCTCTCCGGGACAGGGAGCAGGGGCGCAAACAGGCCCCAGCACCCCAAGCAAAGCACTGGACTTCCCGACCTACGTCCTCCTAGAATCCCGCCTTCTGAGACCCCTGCCTGCCTAGCCCCTCGGCCAGTTGCCACGGAGTGGCGAGTCCGCGCTGGGGAGTGGGCCCCGCAACCCCACATCGGGGGCTGTGGACACGCAGGGGCTCACACGCTGCAGCTAGAACGCAGACACTCAGCACAGTGGCGGTAAGAGGGACTCCTGTCTGCAGGGGTCCTGCTGCCCTGGGTGCGGACGGGGGACAGGACTCCCTGGGTTCTCCCTGCCTCCTCCCAAGGGACTGCGATGCTCTCGCTCAGACTTGGGTTTCTAGTCGAACTGGGCGGAGCATCCAGAACGGAAGGTCCGGCTGTGGGTCACTGGGTGCCTGCCGGCCATCCTTTGGTGCCAATGCCCAAAGAGAAAGTCGACTGAATCTCTATCTGCAGAAAGGAAGGTACAAATAGTATGTAGACACGAAATTTCTTTAAAAAGCAAACCAACCAAATGTTACACCAATCTGAAAAAACAAGACGGTGCTGGAATTATAAAAAACATTCCGGACGATTCCGGCCGCTGGGCCAGCAGAGTCGAGTACGCACGTTTGGTAATCTGCGGAGAACGTCACATCCCTGCCGGGGTCACTGCCGCTGGCCCACCGCAGGGTGAAGGTGTCGTCAGTGATGGAGACTTCCACATCGTGAGGCGGCTGCAGGTGTGTCCCCGCTACGGAGGTGACAAGAAAGAAGAGTTATGGGCACGCTATAAACATTTGTTTGAAAGACTTTACTTACTTATTTTTAGAGAGAGGAGAAGGGAGGGAGAAGGAGAGGAAGAGAAACATCAGTGTGTGAGAGAAACATCGACTGGTTTCCTCTCGCACGCCCTGCAACCCAGGCGTGCGCCCTGACCCCGGCTGGGAACTGAACCGGCGACCTTTCGGTTTGTAGGATGATGCCCAAACCACAGAGCCACACCAGTCAGGGCCACTACAGATACCTTTAGAAATGTTAGTCTTCCCTTCACATCCCTGATTAAAGAATAGATACATTATACATAAGAAAGTGTATAAAAAAATCTAAGAATACCTAATGGTTGTTCTTAGCACAGAAAAGCTGCCATTTATTTATCTCTCTGCATCGGAGAGCTGGAAAAAGATTGAGTTTTTAAATCTATACAAAGTATTATATGTCAATTATATCCCAATAAAAGCGGAGAAATAAAGGAAAAAAGTAGGCATTGTTTTTTAACTGGAAAAAACATTCTCTGCGTAAAAAGAGAAGTTTCGTTTGGTCTGGAAGTCGCACTGACGTCGGGGACTTGGGGCCTGACCGCTCAGGGTCTCACACCCTCTGCTCAGAGACAGGCCTCGCCCCCTGACAGAGAGCCCGGCAGGTGGGGCTCCGCAGCAGACAGCGGTCCCAGGGAGGGACTGCTCCCTGAACCAAACCCCGAGACAGAGCAGCGCGAGTGTCCGTCACGTCAGCCAGGCCCACAGGGACCCTCGAAGGTCCTGACCGCAGACACACCCAGCCCGAACCCTCCTGTGTATTTTTAAGGACATCCACCTAGAGACCTTTATCGCTTACACTTTTAGTACAAATCTTCCACCAGTGGGATGCCTCTCTTCCCGGTGCCCCTTTCTCTCATGGGCTCTCAAAACTGGTGGGATAGAGACTGTTTTGTGTTAAGCACACACCTCCAACCAGACAACAAGTCCCTGAGGGCAGGGTCCCTGTGTACCGCGCAAACTCACTCCGACTCTTTCAGAGTGTTTAGCGTCATGCTGGGTTCTCGGGAACGCCTTCAACCTCACGAAGGTCTGGGTTTTCACGGTGACAAACCACAGTTTTTAAAAGACCAGCTTTTACATCGATGTCTGGTTCCTACGATGCCTCTAGCCTTGACTTCTGCCTCCGGGCAAGCATGCTACCTCCCCGCAGACTGTCTGCACCAGCGGTCCGCGGAGGACACGGGCTTTCCCGGGACCACCTCCTCTTCTTTCCGGTTGGAGAAATTACCGTGTGGAATCGAAGGGGAGACAGTAGAGAAATTGTTTTCTGTTTCGTTTGCGCTTTTAAATTCAGGGAGGTGCTCACGGCCTGTCCCCACCCTCTGTTTTCTGGTCCCCACGCCTTACCTCTGAGACCTTGTCCCTGAACAGAACGCTTCCCCTCAGACCCTCCAAAACTGCATTCCCACCGCATTTGTTGGCATTTTATAGAGTCCATGCAACTGGAGGGCCATGAATACAGAGGTTAACAAGAGATCTGATGGCATCCATAGTATCCAGTCCAGAACATTCCACTTCTGCAATGCTGGGCCTTGAGATGGGAAGAGCAAGTCCGGGGGGCACTTCCTCAGGGATGCAGCCCCTGCCCGAGGAAGGAGGCCCTGGGGTCCCAGGCGTCCTGGCCCCGAGAGGTCAGCAAATAACTGACTGATAAACGGACAGAGACTCGGAAACAGAGTTTGCACAGCAGGATTTTAGATTTCATAGATTTTGTTCTATTAATATTAGCAGTATCCTTTGGATAATAGTTCACTTCACCCTTTCAGCATATAAAATGTATAATGGGCACTTAATCTGAACTTGTATGTATACAATTGGTTGCTTCCAATCTTTCTCACTCATACCGACAGCCAGACAGTTCACTATTTTTCAAAGTCTGACCCAAATCCAAACACATACATCTGCACACATATACATTTCCTCCCGCAGTTCGGACCGTTTTCTTAGGGTCCCAGAACTGCACTTACCAGGTTTAAAAATGTGAATATTTATATGACCTCGAAAGACAGAGCGACGTTGTGATCTCAAGCTGAGGGTAACGTCTCATTTCATTCTGAACAATACTGTTCCTTTGAGAAAAAAGCTGGCCATCGCGAACGGGGCTCCGAGGCCTGACTCCCAGGGTCTGTTTTCCGCTCGGCCTCGGGCGGCCATCCCAGCCTCGGGTGGTCGCTCAGCCTCTCAGGGCCTCACTCTGCTCCCAGGGAGAACGAGGACCGTGGTGCCTCGCGGTTGCTTTGAAAACTGAAGGAGTCCATACATTTCAAACAGTGATTTTCAACCTTTTTCACTTTGTGGCACACATAAACTAATTACTAAATTTCTGTGGCACACCAAAAAAATGTGTTACATTTTGGGCCGATCTGACAAAAAAAAAAAAAATTGGTATAATTTTGATTAGTTCACACGGGACGGGTATGGTGGTGCTGGCTCTCGTCATGTTTTCCTCCGCCGTCCAAGGGAAAGAGAGGTCGGCGCCCCCGACGGCGCAGCCGGGTACTGCGCGGTCCACCCGTTCTTGCAGCGCGAGGTTGAAAATCACGGAAGACAGGTAGGAGCCCAAGAAATACTACCTGTGCATGAAACTTACTTTTAGCGGCTCTTCTCTAATCTAGATTAAAATTAGGATCTTTAAAAAATATTTGTCAATTACGGATCTTAATGCACAGCCTCCTGGAACGTTAACTACGCAAAAACTCTGGGGAAAGTCTTCTTATGTTAAAGCAAACACCAGTTTAATGCAAATTTTCATGAACCAAAGACTTCAAAGAAATGACCACGGACTGCACCGCAAGCCTATTACCACCCGCATACTGTACTGTACGCCATACTGGTGGCAAGGTTTGAGAAATACAATACCAGGTACCTCATGGTGGGGGGGCGGGTTTCTAAAGCGAACGGTTAAGTGTTTGAACCCCCAGGCGGCCTTCCGGACCCCTGGGTACCTGCCCTAGGTTGCCAGGCCTTTTCTCTTTGGGAACCCCGCCCGCCCTCCCCGCCCTACTGCAAAATCAACAGTACAGCAACTGCGGTGCCCCGCGCCCCGCGCCCCAACATGTCCCGCTAAGTAGTAGGAAGCGCAGCAAACGAGCCCCGTGGCCCCAGCCTTTGTATTCCGGCCGCGTAATCATCCTTTGATACTACTTTTAATTAGACTCTAGGAATGCTGAGGGCACAGAAATTACCGGAATCTTATCTCCTTCCTACATGCGAGGAATTGTTTACTAAACGGAGGAAACGGGTTTCAGGGACAGCAGCACGGTTCGTGGCTCACGCTTTAAAGCCAACTGTCCAGCCGGGCTCCCCGATTTTGCACCAAGAAAACAAGCTCGACCCGAAGGCTCTCGACACCCAGCGCTGCGCCGGCGAAGGGCCCGGACACCGGGGCGCTCGCCGCCAGGCAAGCGGTGGACGGAACTTCCACACTGCTTCCTCTTGTTTGATTTTCCAGACCAAGTCGGTTACAACCTGTGCGCTGGGCTACGGATGACCAGAGGTCTCTCAGAAGGACGTCCGCCCCGTGCCACCCACGCCCCGGGGCCGTGGCTTCCAGCGCCGCCGCAGCCCAGCCCGGAGCCTGCGCGCGGACCCCAGTCTCTCACCTGCGGCTGCGGACAACGCCCGCGGCGGCCCAGCGAGGAGAACCAGGGTCGTCGCGCCCAGGAGGGCGATCATCCTCCGCGGCCCGCCGCCAGTCCTCCCGGTCACATCCAGGGCCATCCTAGCAGTGCGGCGACACCCTCCGCGAGCCCGACGCTCCCGGGCGGAGCGCGGCCCAGCGCACGCCCAGCCCCGCAGTCATCCTGCCCGTTTCCCCAGCCCCTGCGCACGCGCAATCCTCCGCGCACGCGCAGTCCCGCGACGCTGCCGCCCGGATGGTCCCTGGGGCGTGGGCGGGGCTGGCGGGGTAAAGTGTAGGGCCGGCCCGCCCCTCCTCGCACCCCTTCTTTCTGGGCAGTGACTGCCGGCTCGGGGTCCACCCTCTTCTCGATCAGCCGCGCCTAACCGGAGGCCTGCATTCTCGCAGCGACCAGGCACGTTTCCAGTGCTCCCGCGGAGGCCTCGCGACCTCGAGGTGCTGCCTCCCTCCCCGCGGATCCCCGCCCTGCTGGTGGACTCCGGGCGGAGGAGGGCGGTGTCTGGGCGCCGGGGGGCTGTGCAGAGGCGGGAGGGCGGAGTCTGCCGGCGGACCGAGCCGTTTCCTGGCCGCAGAGCGCTGCCAGCCCAGGGCAGTGCTTGAGGCTGATCCCGCGCTCGCTTTCGGAGCGAGCCCAGCGGAGGGGCCAACGGAAGGCCGCAGGCTTGGGAACCGTGGACTCTTATCAGGAGCAACTTGAGTTCACCATTCAGATGGTTATTTGCATACAATAGATTATGGGCATTATGAAAATAAGCAAATGAAATGTATAAACGAGGAGAGGTGAAATAAGCAATTACATGCTTAGTTGTTAATTATAACACCTAACACTACTAATGATCGGTCATATGGCAAAGGGAATATTTGGAGAGAACAACGCGATTCAACGTGCCTTATAAACAGCTTGAGGTATAATTTGCATGCCATGGAATTCACTGATGTTTGGTAAATCTACCCAGTGGCAAACTGGGTGATCGCTGTGCGATCCAGCGATTCTTTGTTTTTGATTCCAGTGCTTTGTTTTAATGATGTCATGGATGGAAAAATACCCCAGGAGAATATGTGAATCCAAATGGGAAATGGAAATTCCTGGTTGTAATTACTAAATCATATTCATCAAAAGATTTTCCAAGGACTCTCGGACTTAAGATTTTTGTTCAAATTCCATTTCCAGCTGCCAGAAGTTTTCATACAACCTAGTTGGAATAGGTTGCGTTTTTACATTTAGGACAGTGGGCCCCACACCAACTGAAACATTTCATTTGGAAGATTTTTTTAATGTTGGGCTCCAGCCCCCTCCCCCAAACACGCACACACACTTCTGTGGGCAGCTAGAGTTTTTATACACGCGCACAGAGTTTTTGGCAACAAAAAATAACATCCAAATGGAAATACCTTCAAATATCTTTAAAAGTGTAAGAGTTATATCTAGGTTATAACTACATAGTTGCTTTGGATTTTCACTTGCTCACAATAAAATACATTTTAAGGTGTAATGCGGTATGTCAAGCCCGGGGATCTTGACTGCACCTTCGGAGAAGCGGAGAAAACCCACAAGGAGCACTGGGTGGACCAAACGTTGCCTTTATCACTCACATTACAGGGGGCGGGTTGGCAGGCATGCAGCACCGGCATCCCCTTGGGTCTGAGACTTGTTTTTTTAATTACTTTACTGTTGTTCAATTACAGTTGTCTGCATTTCTGCCCACCACCCCAGCCAAACCCACCTCCCCCCTTGCTTCCACCCTCCTCCTTGGTTTTGTCCATGTGGAAACCCTTCTCCCCGCTGTCCCCTCCCGCCTCCCCTCTGGCTATTGTTAGATTGTTCTTAGTTTCAATGTGAGACTTGTTTTAAGGGGTCCCAGGTGAAGGAGGCACACCCTTTCCCTCTGAACTACATTACCTCAGTGTAAAGAGAAGGTCAAGAAACAGTCACAGGACAGGAAGCCATTCCCAAAAGGTGATGAGGAAGTTGCAAGTCATTTCCAAAAGAAAACACGTTCCTTCTGGCCAGCGGCCCTCTGACCAGCCCTCAGTCATGGGCAGGGGAAGGCCATGTATTGACCCCTCATGAGAGAGTTGGTGGTTTGTTTTGCTTTCGGTATTTGTGACATATTTAGTGCTCTGCGCCTGATAAAGAAAAGCTCCCATCCACTCGGAGGGAGGCCGGGCAGCCTCCCCAGCGCCAGGCGGGGCAGGGGTAGGACTCCCCTCGTTTGCTTCTCTTTTCTCAGTGGTCGCTGTCCTGAGCCACCTACTGTCTAACATTTAAAAATATGCAACACGTGTTATGTCATAGGTGATGCGATATGCTCTCTCTCCCTCTCCACACACCCCCATACGTGCGTTCTGCCAGAAGAAGGGCTCCATCGCTGTGCGGATTTGAGGTCCTTCCTCCTCCCCACTTGCTCTGCTGCCTCCCCCGCAGAAAGTGGCACTTGCTCCCTTGGCCCTCGGTGGCTCTCAGTCTGTTCTCTCCTGTTTTTATGTCTTTGTGTTTTTGCCCTTGATTGTGAAGCCTGTACTTGACCTTTAATGACATTTTTATTTCTGCAATCATGTGTTTAGTTTTCAAAAGCAAGTCCTTCCTCTGACCGCTCCTGGTTTCCAAAGTAGCATCTCGTTCTTGTTTCGTGGGCGTGCGAGCATCTCGGACCGTGTAGGGTTCGGGTTTTCGTGACGTTTTCTTCTTTTTGACCTTGTTTTTCTTCAAGAGCAAATTTGTTCTGTTTGCTTGTCTTTGTCTTTCTCTTTTATGCTGTTCGTTTTTCTCCTTGTCTAGTAAACTTCAAGTGTCCATTTATATTTAAAAGGACAAAGGTTTTGTTTTATTTTTAATTTCAAAAAAACACCTAAAAAGATTCTTAGGCATCATAACTGATGTCTTATTTAGTAGAGAGAGTTGTTTCTGGGTGGAGGTAATGACAGGTTACGAACCTCCGAGAGTAGGCTGCTCTCAGCATGACTGCCCAGCCTACTGGACAGCGAGTGTGAGGCCGAAGGGGGCAGCACTGAGTGGTATGTGCCCCGGCCCCCCAACTCCCATCTCTTTTCTCATTTCGCTCATTTGCAAAGCTTACTTGCTGCTTTGACAATAAGCCGGAACACAATTCCGTCCTGAGCAGGGACTGACTCCTCATTTCCCACCCTCAGCGGCTGGCCTCGCGTGTACGGGCGCTCCCAGTGACCCATCCATGACACCTGGGATCCCCTCTCCCTGTCTGGGTACATCAGCCCACATCTTCCAAGTGTAGCGCCTTTGTCCGACGTGGGCCGGAGGTCCTAGGAACAGTGTGTGGGGACATGGACCCCCAGCCCCCTGCCCTTGGCCGGGGCATTTCGGAGGAACATGCTCTGCACCTTAGTTGAGTGTCTCAGTGGATTCAGAACACGCACCCGCTCTGATATCTGGCTTAGTGGGAGTCTTCCTTGTATCATCCCCCTCTGCCCTGGCGTTGTCCCTACCCCTCAGAGAAAAGCCACACGCTCTCGCTTAGCATCTCAGGGTCTCCTCCTGGGAGGAAGTGCCAGTGACCACAGAGGGGACTGTGGGCCAAAGGTTGACACCGTTCCCCTGGCTCTTTGCAGCCAGAGCGCTGCCCTCCCGAGTTCCGATGTTCCCTGGGAGAGGGCGGTGAAGAGGGTAAATCTCCACTCCTGCCTCCTGTCACGTGCTTCCCCTGCTGTGGCAGGAGGAGCTCAGACACCGAAAGTGGCAGGTCCACTCCGACTGTTAAACCACACACACGCCTGTGAGGCCAGCTGGCGTGCAGGTCCGGCCGCTGCGAAGAGCTGCTTCTGCCGACGCTGGGGTTTCACATTGTCCATCACCACGACAGGGAGCTGTTCTGCTCCTGCACAAGCAGGAAGTCCCGACAACACGGGAGCCGGCCTGTTTGGTACCCACTGGACGACTTCTGGGTCCTGTAAGGGGCCGGGTCTCCGATGCCGGTGTGGGTCGGAGGGCATGTTAAAGCAGGGCCACATCCAGGCCTCACAGCTGGAGTTTCCGGGCCGGGGCCTGGGGTGGGACCAGAGAGCCTGCATTTCTAGTAAGTTTCTGGGCGATCGTTCTTGTCCAAGAAACACGCTTGGAGAACCATCGCTTTAAGGAATTTGGATGTTCTTCTCACCCTAGCTGGGATGATTTTCCAGTGTCTTGCTGTCTCTGGTCCTTTCGAAGAACCTTCTAATGTGACGTCTATGGAGCTTTCCCTGGGATTGTGTTGCGTCTGATAGACGGTCAAAGTTACTCAGTAGTGACGGCAGGATATTTAGAATTTCCTATTTGCGTACTCATCCCCGGGCTAGCTTATTCCATGTGAGCAGTTCTCTTAGCCCAGTGAAATGTGAACCTACTTCATTTAGTTTTAAATACAATTAGCAATCTCATTCTTTTCCAATGTAACAACACACCCATGTATACGGCAGACAGTGCAGTTTCTGTCAAAATTAATGAGGTTTGCAATCTTTCAGGACACGTCTCTACACGCACAAAGCAATGCACTCTGAAGGCAAAGCTCCAATCTCTCCCTTAACTCGGGTGCATTTGCCCTGTGATTTCCAGAGCGAGAAAAGGTCCCCGGAGGAGTCTGCGGGCAGCGGTGTGCCTGGGAAGTGGGGGAAAGGGTGCCAGTGGGGGGCAGAGAAAGGAGGGAAACCTCGGCCGAGGGGCCAAGGCAGGTGGGGCGGCAGGAGAGGAGCCCCCAGCGGAGCCTCCCAGCCCATGCAGGAGACCAGAGGGCGCAGGCAGGCAGGGGAGGCTGAGGGGGCGCGGGACTCAGGAGCAGGTGGCCTGAGAGGAGGGAGAGAAAGGGTGAGGGGCAGGGAAGCGCACTCCCGGAGCTGGAAGCTGCAAAGGCGTAGCAACAGCTCCCCCAACGTGTCCCCCTAAGTGAGGGGGACACAGACACAGTCTCCGACAGCCCTTAAACAGGAAATGTGCTGCGATTTTCTACAGGAAACACTGCGTGCGGCATCCAATGGTTGTGCCGAAGAGCGGAATATGGAAAAGGTTAGAGGCCGTTTCACACGAAACATCGTTGGCTGGGGGTGCGGGGGTCTGTTCAGCTGACACCGCTCGTGCCCTCTTCCACGTTGCCTTGCCTTTGTTGTATTCAAGTAGCGAGTGAAAAGAATCTCCGAACACTGAGAGCAGTTTGATGGTAAATTTATTGGCCAAGTTTAACCTGCGCAGGGGCGTACTTCCCAAATGAGACCGTAGTCTCGCAGCTACGCAGAGCTGCCAAATGGAAGTCGCGCCTGGCTTACAGGCTAAGGGGCTTTTATGGGTTGCCGAGAGCAAGCAAGCATTCTCCAAAAGCAGAGTTAGCAGTTAGCGATTGGCGCATTCAGTATCTGTTATAAAATGATTGGTCCTGGGGGCTGTTATTGGGCAAATTTCATTTTTCTTGGTTCACTTGCTTTGTCTATTCTTGTCTGACCTAGCCTTCTGGTAACTGCTAGCTAACGCCCCTTCATCGCATAATGTCAGCGAGTGCTTTTCTACTGATTAGGCTGATCACTTTACTCCTGCTGAAACTGCATGTCATCCTGTTGCACAGTTTCAGTACTTTTCCACTTTCTTATTCCAGAATTAAGCCTGCTTCAGGCGGTTTTCTAACTCTAACACCTTCGTTGCAAATCTCTTTAGGTTCACTAAGCGGTAAGAGGAAGAAGTGACAGTAAGGCGTAGGGGGAATGCGAGTATCTGATGACAAGCCTGTAAGGTGTGTTTGTTCTTGGAAATGAGATCTGCCTGGTACCTCGTGAGCGAACACACCTGTGGTACTCACCCCGCCCCTGCGCTCTGTGCCGCAGGGGTGCCGTTTAACTGGCCCCTGCAGTGGAAGTTCCTGTGTTCGTCTGAAGTGTCATGTTCCCGTTTCGCCTTTATCTTCAGAGGCCTGCTCAAGGGACCCTCCCTGCCACAGCCCACGTGTCCCAGTGCATGAACGGAGGAGCAAAACCCATCCATCCATCCATCCGCACACACGTGTGTACACGCATGTGTATCATGGGAGCCTACTTCGCCACCAGAGCCCTTTTGGTGGGTGTCTTCTTTCTCAGGGTCCCACCCACATGAAGTGAAAGAAGCCAAACATAAAACGTCACGTACTGTTCGGTTCCTTTTATATGAGCTCCACCCAGAATAAGTCAGTCCACAGAAACAGAAAGCAGATGGGGTGGTTTCCAGGGTGGGGAAGCGTTGGGGGGGGGTGGGGGTGAGTTATTTAGTGGGGGTGTGGGTTTTCTTTTGGGGCAATGAAAGTGGTTCACAACTTGACTGGGCGGTGGTTGCACGACATTGTGAATGTGCTAAATGCCACAGAATTGTACCTTTCCAAATGGTGAATTTCATGTTATGTGAATGTCAACTCAGTTTTAAAAAAAGAAAAGAAATAAAAAATACCGCCTGCGGCACATCGGATTCCAATACCACGAGAGGTTTTCTCTCCCACGGGGGGTGCCCAGCTTCCGGGGCCCGCAGGAAGGGGGTCTCCGGAGCTTCCTGCAGCGCCTCCGTGCTCCACAGAAAAGGCCAGCAGCCCCTGCCATGAGAACCCCGAAGAGCCCTGGCTGGTGTGGCTCAGCGGATTGAACGCCGGCCTGCGAACCAACGCGTCGCTGGTTCGATTCCTGGTCAGGGCCCATGGCTGGGTTGTCCCGGGTGCCCCAGCGAGGGGTGTGCGAGAGGCAGCGGACGGATGTAGCTCTCACACACTGGTGTTTCTCTTCCTCCCGTCCCCCTGTCTAAAAATAAATAATTTCTTTTCAAAAAGAACCCCTAACGGGGCCGACGCCCATGATGAAGACAGAAGCCGAGGGTCGTGGGCAGGAGATGGCATCTCCGCCACAAATCCTGGTTCGGGGATGAACGAGGGAGAATCGGTGTGGCAGAGCCCAACGCTCCACGTGGGGAAAGACGGTGCGAACATTCTCGTTCTGGGCGCGGACGCAGTGTAACCACAGCGTGAGCCACGCGAGACGGTTTCTCACGCCGATTCCACCTCGGGCGCCCGCACTGTCTGCGGCTCGGAAAGGTGGCAAGTCCCGCAGCCACGCGGCACCATCGGCGGAGGGAGCCGGAGGCCTCAGCTCTGGGTCCACCCGCCTCTCATGTGCTGGGAGGCCGGGCCTTCACGCAGGCGCGTGTGCATTTGGGCACCTGCGAGGTGCTGCACGCCGTGCTGTGGGCGGGGCGGAGCGGGGGGGGCGGGGCCTGGCCCTGAGTGAGGCGCATGCGCACAGCCTCTGCGCTGGCGGAGCCTGCAGTCGTGCCCGCAAACGCGTGCAGAACTGCAAGGGAACGACGCCACGCCAAGGAATGAGCGCGTGCTCCAGCTCAGAAGCGAGCAGGGCCAGAGGCAGCGAGAAGCCATCAGCAGAGGGGAGACCCTGCCCCAGAGGTGCAAGGAGGTGGCCCGAGGAGGGCCGGTTAAACAGAGAGTGCGGCGTGAGGAAGAGCAAGGACAAAGGCTCTGGCCGTGCCGCCTGTGCCCTCCGTCCCAGGGCCCGCCCGCAGGGCAGGGCAGCAGCGGCACCGCGGGGCTGGGTGCGGTGGACTGGCCGGGGCGGGAGTCTGGAGGGCCTGGAGCCCGTGCGGGGAGGGTGGGCGTGTTCTGAACGCGGTCCGAGGCCACCGCAGAGATTTCAGCGGGGAAGGAACTGAGGTCTCCAAAGGATCGCTGTTGCGGCTGCTGTGTAAAGACTCAAGCGTGGGGCAAGGTGCAGGGGAAGTGGGGGAAACCCACTGGGAAGTGACTGTGGTCGCCCAGGTGACGGGGCAGGGAGGCCGGGCTAGGGCAGAAGCCACAGTGTGGGGGGAAGGGCACACATCTTGCCGGTGGACTGTATTCTGGAGGAAGGACGAGTGGAGGGTGAGGCCAGGTGCTGCCAGGCCTAGGAGTCTAATAGGACCCTGGACAGCACACAGAAAAGGAAGTGCCAGACCTCAGTCTACCCCCCTGTTGACACCCATTCGAGGCTGGTGGTGAGGAGCAAACGAGGTCATAGGTAGCACTGCCATACCCTGGGGGTCGATAATCACTAGCTCTCTTTGTTTGGAAGAGCGAGCATGCCCAGCTGGGCCAGGTGCTTGAAGCCACCAGAGAAAGGGCCCCAGACTAGTGCCTGGGTGGGGCCTGCGAAGCAAGCCCCGTGTTGGGCTGGCAGAACGGCACCGCCACTGACGTCCACACAGACTCTGCACCTGAGTGTCTACAGCAGCTTTATTCAGAGTTGCCCAAATTCTGAAGCGGTAAAACGCCCTTCAGTAGGTGAAGGGATAAGTAAGCTGTGGGTCCATCCACGCAGTGGAATCTCATGCAGTGCAAAACCGAGCTACGAAGCCATAAGATAGGGAGGAAGCTGAAATGCACATCACCAAGTGAGAGAAGGCAATCTGAAAAGACGGCTTTCCGGGTGATCACAATGGCACGGCATGCTGGGAAAGGCAAAAGTAGGGAGACAGCGACAAGATCGGATGTTGCCGGGGCTGAGGGGAAGTCCAGGGGATGTGAGGGCAGGGACCCTTCCTGTGGGAACCCCGTCGGGGGCCACACGCCATTGCACACGTGTCCAGGGCGAAACCATGTGCCTCCACAGACTGTGCTGCTGATGGGCGGGTTTGGCTCCTCCGTGGTAACAGTGGGCCGCACTCTGGGGGAGCCGATTGTGGGGGAGGCTGTGTGTGGCGGGGGAGAAGACAGGTGGGAACTCTCAGGAGCTTGCTCAATTTTGCTGTGAACCTAAGATTGCTCTAAAAATAGTCTGTTCATTTTTTGAAAAATGCAAATTCCCTTGAGGCAGAGCCTCCTGGGCTCCACTGTTCCTGTGGCCCCTCCACTCCTGTGGGCATGCAGCCCCTGCTTTTCACTTTAACTGTCCAATCAAATGGCTTTTAGTGTACTCACAGAGTTTGGGAGCCATCACCACTGCTTCTAGAACGTTCCATCACTCCTCCAGAAAACCTTGTACCTTTAGCAGTTATCGATGAGGACTCCGGCCCGTGGGACCCGTGTGTTGTGGCTGCGACAAACAAATGCACACAGACTGCAGAAGTCCTGTGGAGAAAAAGGGACGGCATGGCCACTCTCTGAGTGAGAGAGAGGGAGAGGGCCCCGACCCCTCCCTGGACAGGCTTTCATTGCTTTTCTGGGCACATGACATCGAGGATGGTCCCCATTTACTGTGCACAGGTTCGCTGTAGGTGGTTACCTTTTACAGAAAACAAAGGAGCGGATGTTGCTAATCACATCAAAGAAGAAGGATATTCGCAGATGCAAAGGGAGAAGTGGCTGAACTGGTTACACTCCGTACCTGGGAGGTTTAGCTCAGATTTAAGGAAGTTACTTTAAAGATACGCAGCAAACATTCGCTGCCTCAACTCAGGGTGAGGGAGGGAGTTTTAACAAAAAGCAAGTCTCAAAGCAGCCCAGGTACAATGCAGGCCTGATTTCCCACGGGAAAGCCGATCCCTGGGCGTGGCTCCTGTGTGCTGACCTCGCTCCCGGTCGGTTTTCCGAATCGGGGGCTGGGCTGCATTCGCCACTGCCACACGGAAGGGTCCCCTATAAGTTATCCTTCGTCTTCCGCAACTCCCCAGCTCTGGTGACCACCAATCGGCTTTCCGCCTCCTCTGCACATTTCACATGATGGGGATGATGCGGTATGTGGCCTTTTATGTCTGGCCCCTTGGTGTGCGTGATGCTTTAAGGCTTGTTTGTGTTGTATCCTGTGCCAATTTGTCATTTCTCGTGTTGCCGAACAATATTCCATTGAACGCATGGACCATATTTTATTTATTCATTCATCTCTTGATGGATGTTTGAGTTATTTCTACTTTTTGGCTATTATGAATAGGAGTCCTACGAACATTTATGTGCAAGTTTTTCTATGGACAGAGTTTTCATTCTTCTTGGGTATCTACCTACATACGGAATTGCTGGGTCACATGGTAACTCTGTTGAGCCTTTTAAGGAACAGCCAGACCGTCTTCTGAAGTGGCTGCGCCATGTGACCATCCCACCAGCAATGAGAGGGAGCTCCGGTTTCTCTACGTCCTTGCCAACACTTGCGATTGTCTGTCTTTTTCGCACGTCCATCCTACGGGTGTGAATTGCGCTTCCCTGATGGCTGAAGACACTGAGCAGCTTTTCACGGGCATCTCACCCGTCTGCGCAACTTCACCGGAGCAGTGTCTGTCCAGATCCCCTGCCCGTTTTAAATTGGGCTGTTTGTCTTCTTATTCCCTTTGAGACTCTTGAAAGTGCCAGTTCTTCTACCCAGGACAACACATGCAGAGCTCAGGTTAAGCCACTTGCGTTCTGGGCTGACCCAGGACAGACTCAGCAGGGGACCTTGGGAGAGGACAGGCACAGGGCCACCAGGGCGCCCTCCCTCCTGGCTCACTGTGACACCGCCCCCATTTTCGCAGTTTAAGAAACACACCAAATCATGACCTGTCTTTAAAGAGTTAACCATTATCTGAATAGTCACACCCTTCTGAGATAAGCACTACGTCAGAAACATGAATTTTACAAATTAGGGTTCCCCAAAGATTTTAATAGTGATTAAAAACTTAATCAGTTAAACTCTTCCCAATGCAAACTTGATGGAATTATAAGCCAGATTAAAACACCTCTCACCCGTAAGGAAGGAGGAGGCACCTCCGCTTGCAGCGCCAGGGATGGACCTTGGGAGCATCATGCTGAGTGGAGTACGTCGTCCGTCAGCCGGAAAAAGCGAAGAGCCATATGGTTTCACTCGCGCGCGTGGGATGTAAGACGGAAACTCACGGACGCAGATGACTGAGTGGTGGTGGCCCGAGGGGAGGGCGGGGAGTAAGTGGTGAAGGGGGTAAAGTACCCGGTGACGGGAGAGGACCTGACGTTGGGTGGTGGGCACACAGCGCAGTACACTGGTAACGGACCGAAGAAACGGGCACTCGAACCCCGTGTGAGCTCATCAACCAACGTGACGCCCATAAATTCCATTAAAATGCATCACACTACAAAAATAAATGAAGTGCGTCAAACACCTTAACAGTCTCACACACGTGAATACGTTGCTTGGAAATTTCTCAGTATAAATTCCCCAAAACCCTTTTCTTGTAAAAATGCCTGCGTCATGGATCCAAATTTGCTTCTTCATGAACTCTGTTCTTACTCTTTTTTTCCTTTTTTTTTCCACATTGCTCCCTGGGGAAGGGAGGCCTCCCCACTCCCCCCCACCCCCAGTCCACTGTCCCCCTCATCTGTCCGCTCGGGGGCTGGGAGACTCCCTGCGTGAAATGCAACATTGGAGCTTTTTATTCTTGGACTTTGGACTGGGTGGGGTTTGGCTGCCTGGAGGCCTCAGCCTAAGACTGGAGGTGGGGGGGACCCTGAGGCGGGCTCCTTACCTGCAGGGTGTCCGTGCGTTGGCTCTGTCCCTCAACAGAAGGCCACGACCCTGCGCGGACCCCTACTCTCTCTGAGTGGCGGCTCCTCCCTCCCCCTCCAGGCCGGAGCTAGCCGGGCGCCTAGAGCCTCACGCTGCTGCCTCGCCCTTCCTGGTTGGTTCCCCTGTACCTGCCCACTCCACCCCCCAACAGCCCCTTCGTTCCACCCTCCCCAGTCACTCTGCTGCAGGGGCGGTCTCCTTCCTGGAGGTCCCTGACCGGCGGGATGACCGTGCTGTTTGCCTGACCTGGAGTGTCAGATGACCTTTGCTGGCCAGTTCAGGTGACCAGGGGAGGTTAGCAGGCGAGGGCTCAGAAGCAGAGACGTGCATCTGTGTCCAGGGCCCCACCTGCGCAGACCAGGCTGTGCGCCCTTGCTGGGGGCAGCCCTTGCCCGCGACGTCAGGAGCCGCCCAGGTTGTTGGCTCTGAGCGGGCAGTGGCGCTTTGATGTTCTGCGTCCTTCCTGTTATGACCCTTTGAAAAACAATGCTGTTTGCCTGTCTTACCCGGCAGGCGGAGCCTGGTACAAGGCTGTGTCTCAGGACAGGCGTGTTTACGGCGCCAGCATTGTAAGCCGTTTGGCAACTGCCTGTTTCCAGAACGGTGTGGCTGGGGTTGACGTGCGATGACTCCGGGACTTTTCTTCCCACGGACCCCCGAGACCAACAGTGGTCGGGCCCTGCGAGTGCACAGGCCCCGGGGTGCAGGGAGCTCACAGGACGGGCAGCACAGGCAGGGGTGTGGGGCCTCTCTGGGCAGCCTGCCTGGGACGGCTGTGAGCGCCCCAGTGGCCCTCTGTGACGGAAGGAGGCGCGGGAGGAGGAGGAGGAGGAGGCGGCCTTGGCTCTGCAGCCAGGCCTCTCCCGTGCAGACTGTCCGTTCTGAGGGGACAGCGGCTGGGGCTTTCCTGCGTGGAGTTTGCACAAGTTACCCCTCCCCGCAACAGACTGAAAGAGGTTCCTTTGTTCAAAACCATCTGTCCAATGATCAGTCTTAGACATTCCTTTTTTTCTGGTGAATCAGAATGAACCTTAATGGTGTTTAGCTTCCTGACTCTTGCTTCTTTCCTCTTTCTGAAACGTCGTAATTCTTTGTCGGTGTCCACTGGGTTGCCACCTTGTCATCTGCTGCCGCCCGCCAATCTCACAGCTGCGGCTCTGCAAGGCCTGCGAGGCGGGGCCCTGGTCAGGCGGCGCTGCCTGCGCCCTGCGGGCGTGTCCGGGTCGCTGTTCCTGGTATTCATCGTCTTGGCTCGGCGCCGCGTGCACAGCAGGCTCCGAACACGTGACCTTCCCTCCAGGCCCTTGGACGACCCAGGGAACCCTGAGCTTGCCAAGTGTTCTTGGTTCTTGACACCTTTAAACAATAGCACGATGTGCGGATACATCTAGGCCGCATGTCTGTATATGAAATCTCCTCTCTCTCTGTTAGTTTGCCGGGGCTGCCATCGCAGATGCCCACAACTGGGTGGCTCCAACCAGACACTTATTTTCTCACACTTCTAAAGGTTGGAGGTCAGAAATTGAGGTGTTGAAAGGGCTGGTTGAGAGAGAGAAACATCAGTGCCAGAAAAAAACATCAATTGGCTGCCTCCCAGGGTGGTTAAGGCTAATTTTAAAAGTGTGTTAACCTAGAAGCATGGGGCTGGCTTGAGGTCAAGGGAAGCCCTTTACCAAAGAGGCGATCGGCCCGGGGGGTGCCTGGCCACCACGTCCCGCCCAGTCAGGGCTTCAGGATCAGGTGCCCCTGGGAGGGGACGTTCCGCAGAGCCCTTTGTTTTTCTGCCCGCAGTTTGATGTCATTTCACGTACTTGCCCCCTTCCATCCTCCACCGTCTTCAAGATGCGTGTCCTTTCGCCCCCTTCCTTGTCGCCGGTGAGAGAACTCGGGCAGAGAGATGTTAGACGGTCCACCAAGGTCGCTCAGCGGGAGGCAAAATCAGACGCAGCCCAGGCAGCGGCCCCCGGAGCAGGGTGGCTTCCCCACCCCTGCGAGTTCCCCGAGGCTGCTGCGAGGAAGAGCCGCACACCGCAGGGCTGAGCGAGGTGGAAGTGGGTTCTCTCGGGGTCCTGGGGAGACCCGGGTCGCCCCCCATCACTGCCGCCGTGCCTGAGCCCGGGGCTCCGCCAGGCTGCGCCGCTCAGGAGGCGCCAGGAAGGAGCCGCCGCTTGCTCTGTGCCTCCCCCCAGTTCCCGGGGCTGCGGGCCTTCCTCCAAGTGGGACTGTGCCGTCCTCCTCTGTGCCTGCGATCTGCCTCCGCCTCTCACACAGGGACACTGGTAAGGGCGCTGAGGGTCTGCCCGGATCACCCAGGACAACGTTTTCGTGATGGGGTACAGGGAGTGGGTCCCCTGGTAACAGGGGACCACCCACAGCCCTGCCTCCAGGAAGCGTCGGGAGGCGCAGCGGTTTAAGGCACATCCCACCCCAATGGCAGGTGACAGCCACGCCTTCCCGAAGGGAAGGTCTTGGAAGCTGTACACGGGGCTGTGAGAACACGCAGGGACTCGTGACACAGCGGGGGGCAGGGGGGCGGGTGCCCAGCGCTGGGTGCCGGTGCGTCGCTGGGAACCCTGGCCCTGACTGCAGACGGCAGCCGAGGGAGGGTCGAAGGCACTGGGGGGCTGGCAGAAATGGCAGACGCTGACACGCCATAGGAAGGCCGGGTGGGGGCCCAGGGGAAGTTCCAGGCCGAGCATCCGCATTAGGGTGGGCCGAAGGCCGAGGCAGCCCCGGGCTTGGAGGCGGTGTGCAGGGCGGGCAGAGCCTTGGGGACCGCCTGGCGGTGCGCGGACCCTGAGAGCAGCTCGGAGTCCAGCTGCGACCCGGAGCGCTGAGCCTCGGACACCACATGGCGTGGTCGGCAACGGGCCTGGTTTGGCAGAGGGAGGCAGGGCTGTGTGTTTTGGGGGGGGTTAAGGGAGCGGGACTTGATGGCAGACATCCGCCCTTATTCTCACCCTGTGTGACCTGTGCAGGGACCTCCCCTCCTCTTTCTCACCAGGCTCTTGCTTTGGGAGTTGGCTTCTTGATGGCGAGCACTCAAACCCTGCGGCTGGTCCAGAGCACGGTCACAGAACAGGGCCAAGGGGGTGCGCGATGCACTATTACCGAAATGACCCCCCACTAGGTTCGCATTGTCCACCACCAGAGGAAAGACGTCTCTCAAGGCCAAATATTTGTGAAAAGGAAAGGAAATGTTTATTTAATGCTACACAGACTTAGAGTAGTGACCTAACGTCTTCCCTAAAATGTCCAAGTCCTCAGGACACCCGGGGCCGAACGCAGTCCTTCCTGCTCCCTCTGCCCTGATCCGGGGTACCGTGTCTCAGGGAAAGAAGTAGACGTCCGGGATTCAGGCTGCCGGGATTCAGGCTGCCGGCACCGTCAGCTGTGTTTCTGCCCAGGCAGGGTCTCCAGTGAATCCAAAGTCATGCGGCACCTTCTCACGGCCCACCAGCAAGAGTCCTTGCACCCTTCTTCCAGGCAAAGTCTCTCCTGCTTCCTAGGCCACGAGGCCAAAGGGTGCACCCCGAAGCCTCATGGTCCTCTTCTATCAAAGCTGTGGGGGTCCCCACCCTGGCCAAAAGCCACGTGGTTCTCTTTTACATGGCTGCTGTGTCTGGGTTTAAATCCCCGAGCCAACCTGCCTCTGCACCCCCATTTCCGACTCCTCCCACAATCAGTTACACCTGCCAGCATTCCTGTGTTCTTCCAGCTTTACTGGGCTGCCATGGTGCGTCTGGGCAGGCGTGGCCCCATGTCATGGAGCCAGTCTTGTCCAAGCTCTCACACAGGCGCTGTCACCAGGGGAAGCTGCCCCCCAGTTACATCCTGGGTGGAAGTCCCTTCCATCCCCCTGTCTCAAGGCATAGCCACAGCTATTTAACAGATCTATGCAACCAGTTGAAGGTTATAGACGTGTTAAATGACCACGCCAGGGGTTAGCTGCAAAGCTGTTGCTGTTCAGAACAGCTCTGCGTGTTCCTGCTCCGTGTTCCTTCCCCCGACTCACACCTGTGGGGGGAAGGGGCGAGGACATCCTGTATATCTTTCTAATATTTCCTGGACACCTTGAGTTCTGGACCTCATTCCAAATCCCTATTTGGGGCCCCCCTCTTGGCTGCACCCTGTATCAGCACCACTGGTGGAGTTCTGTGACATTTCCACCTCAGAATCCTGAATTAGATCCCGCCCCCAAAGGCCCCTTTTACGAAGACCGCATCCCCGGTCACATGAATCGGGACCCCAATGTCTTGTAGGGCGCCGTTGTTCAGCCTGCCGCCTCTCCCCACACAGCTGCCCTACCCCTCCCGTGATGTAAAACGCACACGAGACCCTGTGGGCAAAGTGGAGCGATGGAGCCCAGCTGCGGTAACGGTGGGAGGGGCTGAAATCTCAGACCTAGGAGGGTTCTTTCCAAATGTCTCCGAACAAACTGAGGCTGCCTTTCCCCCAGGGCTGAGTCAACAGGAAGAGGCCTTGAGCCTTGTTTCGGAGCAGCTAGAGCCTTCTAGCCAGGTTACCAGCAGAGACCACTGCCCCAGGAAGAGCTGAGAATGTGAGAAACCACATTTGCAGAAGGAAATATGAAAGGCAGCCCTTGCTTCTGGCTGGGAGGTGTTTTGTTCGCGGAGAACCAAGAGGAGGCGGAACTATTCTCTCGCTCGTCTTGCTTCGGCCTTTGCTGTCAAAGAGAACGGTCTGGCAGGGAAGGACCGGCGGGGCGCTCAAAGCCGGGGACCACGACTCTCCTCTCTACGGCTAGAAGACTCTGCAGACTGGACCCTGGGGCCAGCCCTGGGCTATCTGCCGAGCACCACGGGTGGGGCTGCAGGAGAAGGGCGCGGGGAAGGGAGGGCGCAGGACACGGCCGGGAGCCCGGGACCGGTGAGGCTCCTGGGTCAGGACAGGACCCTGTCTGGCCTGGAACACAGAGACCCCGTGGGCCACGGCCCTGGGGGATGGAGTGAGGACAGAGCGGAGTCCCTCCCATCCCGCTGGAGCCATTCTACGCCACTTTGAACGAGCCCAGGGACCTACCTCTGAAATTTCCCATGCATGCCCGTCAGCCCTCCAGACCGCCCTCTGATCCCCTCCCGAGGGAGGCGCGCGTCCAGACCTCCTGGCATCCCTCCTCGGCCGGCGTGCCACTCGAGTTCGGAAAACACGCGGTGCCCGGCGGTTCAGTCAGGGCTCCGACCCGGACACAGGAGAGCGAGAGGCTGGAAGATTCCTAGGCGAGCGGATTGCGGAAAGTCAGGCACGGAAATGAAACCAGGCCCAAGAGTTCCACCAGCTCACAGCAAGGCCTTATCTCCCCCGACCGCGGACGCTTGGGCGTGGACAGTTCACCGCTCTCCTCCCCGCCAGAGAGCACGCAGCCTCCCTGGCCGTGCAGCACCGGCGTGGGGGAGGGAGGCAGCACCGGACGAAGGGCACCGGCCAGGGGAGCGGCCTCCTGTGCGCCCTGCCAGCGCCCCCTCCCCTTATGCCCAGGAGAAGTGGCACGTCCACGGTCCCCTCCCAAATCCCCACAGTTCTCTATACAAACTTGCTTCTGAAAGCTCGAGGTGGGGGGGGGCCTTAGGGTTCGAACCCCCACCGTCTCAGAGGGCTCGACTCTGATAGTAATAAAAGCGCAGCTGTAACCCAGTCCCCGTGTCTGCATTGTTGGCTGAGCGGCGGCCAGCAGCACGAGCCCCGGACTCGACTGCCCTCCGGCTTCGACCTCCTTTCCTTAGATTGTCAAAAAAAAAAAAAAAAAATGACAACAGCCAACAAAGCAATAGGCATCTGGTGTGCAGGAATCAAAATTATACCTATTTTTTGGGGCAGATCGGTGAAAAGTATAGTGTAATTTTTGGTGTGCCACAGAATTTGAGTCCTCAGGTTCTGTGTGCCGTGGGGTGACAAAGGTTGAAAATCGCCGGTCCAGACGGTTTCTAGGCGCCCATGTCCACGCCGCCTGACCTCTGACCTCTGACCGTCCTGAACCCGTGCTAGGCCCGGGAGCGCGGGAGGGACCAGTCTCAAGAACACACTTTTTACTGTAAGAACGCTGACCTTCTCTTTGTTCCTCGGAACGCTTCTGGGTTTCTTCTGCTTTGTGTTTAGTGGTGTTTCAGGTTTGCAAACCGTAAGACTCTTAAAGAAACCTCTTTATCATTTATGTCCAGCGAAGTCTCTAGACCCTTTCTGAGCTCCTTCAAACAGCCTGCAGAATAACTCCAGTTTTCGGGCCAGTCGCGGCAGGTGGAGACGTCTAGTGGGAAAAGCCGCAGGGAGAGCCGCTCTCTCTCCCCGCAGCACCCCTGCGCCTTTCCCCGCCCCCCGCCCCCAGGCCTGGGGTTTCCGTCCCTCTCTCCGGCCCCCCCCCCCCACGAGCCTCCCAGTCCTGAGCGCCAAGGGCCCTTCTCGTGCCTCGGCAACTTGTTGCCCGAGCCCGCTCCTTCTAGGGCCCATGTCTTCCACCTCCGTGACTGTCTAAATCAGCCTTCTCTGGCGGTGAGGAAAAAGAGGTGACGGAGGCTGATCCCACATATGAGACGTGCGGAGCCGGCTAAGCAGCCGCTTCGCTCTTTGCCCGCTTGTCCTGTGCCCTTGTCCAGGCGAATCAAGAGCGCGTACGTCCTGGATCCCCGGACTCAACTCTTGGGCGTCCGCCCCTCCCCGCCCCGCCCCGCCCCTCCCCACTTCCCTTATTTCCTGGGCGCAGACCCTCCAACCTAGCCGCTGTTGTCCGCCCCCCACCGCCCCCCAGCATTCTCCCCTCGGACGCGCACGAGGCAGATGGGGGCTCGAGCCCTCGAAGGGGCTCCTTCGCAGAGCTGGCAGCAGAAACGATGAGAGGAAGGAACCGATTAAGCAAGAGATGGCGAAGGGGCAGTGCAAGCACGCAGAGCTTTACCAAGAAACACTCCGCCCCTCACAGCCAGGGCCAGGGCCCCGGGGGACCGAGGAGGAGGAGGAGCCGCGAGGGACAGAGAGGCGACGAGGACAGGACGAGAAGACGGTCTTGTCGCTCTCGTCCCTGAGACCGTGGGACAGACACCGTGGCTCAGACACCGTGGCTTTCCACGGTGGCGAGCGCAGAGCTGCTCTGGGGAGCGATCATGAGACCCAGGGCGTCCAGCTCGGGACAGACCTGTCCACGAGAACTGAGAACACACGTGTGCACAAAAGCCCGCACACGTGTGTTTGTGGCTGCATTTTTCACAGTAATAAAAAATCGAACCCCTGGACTTCCGGCCAAGATGGAGGCGTAGGCGGACACACTGTGCCTCCTCTCACAACCAAAATTAAGGACAACAAATATTTAGAAACAAGAAAACAACCAGAACTTATAGAAAACTGAACTGTATGGAAGTCCAACAACCATTCATCCAGACCGGTAAGAGGGGCGGAGTCGCGGCAGGAAAAAGTGGAGGTGCGGCCCCAGGAACGCAAGCAGCAGCGGCTTGCAGTTCCCAGGTGCACGGGCGGCGGCTGGCGGTCCCCGGGCACAGGGGGCAACCGTGCAGACCCAGTGAGGCCGCACAAGGTGGCTGGGTGACTGACCAGGTGGTCTCACATTCGAGCGCGCAGACGGTCCAGGCAGAGGGGAAGTGGCGGAGGGGACTGAATCCAGGAGAGAGCGGAGCGGGCGCCATTGCTCCTTCTCAGACCCCGCCCCCACGTACAGCGTCACAACCCAGCGACTGGGCTGCCCCACACTGGGGAGCGTCAGAGGCTCCACTCTTCACTACGTAACAGCACACGCGCATGCGCAAATAATCCAGGTGAAGGGGAAGCGGCGGAAAGGGCTGGAGTCCAGGAGAGAGCGGAACAGGCACCATTCTTCCCTCTCGGACTCCGCCCCCATATACAGCGTCACAACCCGGCGACTGGGCTGCCCGCCCTGAGGAACAACTAAGGCTCCACCCCTCACTACATAATAGCCGCGACCAGACTAAAACCAAAACAACAACAACAACAAAAAAACCACCAAAAATGGCTCAAACCGGAAAACAAATAAAAGCCCCAGAGCCAATTCCTCTAAGCAGTGAAGAGATAGCCAACCTGTCAGATGCACAGTTCAAAGCACTGGTCATCAAAATGCTCACAGAATTGGTTGATTTTGCTCACAAATTAGATGAAAAAATGCAGGCTACAATCCGTGAAATGAAGGAAGACGCATGGGGAACTGATAGAGATGGAAGGAAAACTGGGACTCAAATCAATGGAGTGGACCAGAAGGAAGAAACTAACAACCAAACAGAAGACGAGGAAGAAACAAGAATTCAAAAAAATGAGGAGAGGCTTAGGAACCTCCGGGACATCTTTAAACGTCCCAACATCCGAATTATAGGGGTCCCAGAAGGGGAAGAAGAACAGCAACGAGTGGAAAACTTATTTGAACAAATAATAAAGGAGAACTTCCCCAATATGGCAAAGGAAATAGACTCCCAGGACGTCCAGGAAGCTCAGAGAGTCCCAAAGAAGTTGGACCCAAGGAGGAACACACCAAGGCACATTGTAATTACATTAGCCAAGGTTAAAATGAAGGAGAGAATTCTAGAAGCAGCAAGGGATAAGGGGACAGTCACCTACAAGGGAGTTCCCATCAGACTGTCAGCTGATTTCTCAAAAGAGACCTTACAGGCAAGAAGGGGCTGGAAAGAAATATTTGAAATCTTGAAAAGCAGGGACCTACATCCAAAATTGCTCTATCCAGCAAAGCTGTCATTTAGAATGGAAGGGAAGATAAAGTGCTTCTCAGATAAGGTCAAGTTCAAGGAGTTCATCATCACCAAGCCCTTATTCTATGAAATGTTAAAGGGACTTATCTAAGAAAAAGAAGATAAAACTATGACAGTGAAAAGACAACAAACTCATAGCTATCAAGAACCACACCTAAAACAAAAGCAAACTAAGCAAACAGCTAGAACAGGAACAGAACCACAGAAATGGAAATCACATGGAGGGTTAGCAACAAGGGCATGGGAGGAGGAGAGAGGGGGAAAAGGTACAGAGAATGAGTAGCATAATGATGGGAAAAAAATAGACAGGGGGAGGGCAAGAATAGTGTGGGAAATGTAGAAGCTAGAAAACTTATGACCCATGGACATGAACTAAAGGGGGGAATGTGGGTGGGAGAGGGTGGTAGGGTGGAGGGGAATGATGGGGGAGAAATGGGACAACTGTAATAGCATAATCAATAAAATATATTTTTTAAAAAATCGAACCCCTGAACGTCCATCCGCTGATGAGGGACAGACGCAGCGCGGTCTAGCCAGGTGTGGAACCCGGTGTGAAACCAGTGGGGCGCCCCTCCTCCGCGCCGCAGCGGGGGCACACCGGAGAGAGGCCGGACACAGAGGCCCCCACGCGGCGTCACTTCACGTCTGTGAAACGTCCAGAAAAGACGACCCCGCCGACACAGAAAGCAGATCTGTGGCCGTTGGGGCCTGGCAGGGGGGAGCGGGGAGCCACCGCCCACGGGTGGGGGCCGCTTTCTGCGGGGAGGAGATGTTCGGCGAGGAGGCGGGGTTGGCTGCCGCGCAGCCTCGCGAATGCACGAACCGCTCCCCGGCCCCGCACTTCAAACGGGGAACGGTGTGGGGTCCGAACTGCATCTCGGTCAAGCTGGTTGGGGCTGGTTTCTTGTCAGGGGTTTAAATTGCCGAGTACAGAGGGTTCACGTGCACTTCCTGTGTTCTTTGCACCCACGCGGTTGCTGTGCTGCTTCCTCCGGGCCACAGACACTTCCTCCAGGCGTGTGTTCCCCTGTTTAAATAAAACAAGTGAATGCAATTTCTTGTCACTAAAAAAACCCCCCATATTTTCCAGCTACGAGTTCTACAAAGAATGCCTGGAAAGCTAGAGGAAGAAAGGGAAAATACTGACTTTTCAAAACCTTTGCTTCTGCAGTGCCGGGTCCCGGCCGATCGTCCACCTGCGCCCCTTTCTTCCTCGCCCTTCGGTGAGTGTCTGCCGGTGGGCGCAGGTGCACTGGCCGCTGCGTCAGAAGCATCTGCGGGCGGGAGGACAGAGCGGGCACCTCCATAGGGTGTGGCAGAACAGACGGCGGGGAAGTGACCTACGGGACGATCGGGTCAAAGCAGAATCAACAGCCCAGCCACTGTGGGCAGACTGTCCTCTGCGGCCAGACGGCTGTGACAGTATCTTTCCTACCGTGTGACCCGGTCCCAACGATGGACCAGGCCAAGGGACGAGGAATGCAGCGAGGGGACCAGACCCCTGTGACCGGTGGCTGTTTGTAACCAATGCTCTTCCCAGTCCGACACTCATCTCTGTTTCGCTGCGGCTCTGGCCATGGCTCACACAAGAGTTTAAGGAACACAGACAATCATCAGCTTTGACGTGCTTGTCAAGGACAGTGAGGTTGGTCAAAGGTCACAGCTCGAAACTTAAAAAAGTGAAAAAGAGCCCTGGCTGGTGTAGCTCAGTGGATTGAGCACGGGCCTGCGAACCAGAGTATCGCGGTTCGATTCCCAGTCAGGGCACATGCCTGGGTTGCAGGCCAGTTCCCGGCAGGGGACACACGAGAGGCAACCGTACATTGATGTTTCTCTCCCTCTCCCTCTCCCTCTCTCCTACCCTTCCCCTCTAAAGATAAATAAATAAATTCTTAAAAAAAAAAAAATAAATAAATAAAAAAGTGAAAAAGACATCCGGGAAGGAGGGACTGAGTTACTTTTGCTCCCGTCTGCTCCATACAATGAGAATGACAGCTTTGGGGGCTAAACTGAAGTTTGCCACCGAGGGTGTGGCTTCTAACCCGTTTTAGCAAAAAGCAAGAAATGTCAGCAGTGGGGAAGAGAGTTGAGGCGCTGTGCGATTCTGCGTGATTCGTGGCGCACCGCCGAAGCTGGACAACAGCTGCCACCCGTTTAAACGTCGCTGGAATGACTTCACAGAGCAGAACCGCCCTCGCTGGTTCCACTTCCCCCTTTCGAGTGGCCCACGGAGGTTTGCTCCATGGAATCGGCTCGGGCGAATCTGCACGTGTCCGTGGCTCTCCGAGCTGCACCTGTGACTGTTGCGAGCTCAACAAGGCCTCGGTGCACCATGAGAGTTCAAGAGATTCTTCCTAGTGTGCAGCACTGTCAGGGGCTGCCTTGGAGGAAGGGGCCCCGGCCCGCTGTGGGGGTAGCTTCTGGGGGCGCAGGGTGAGCGAGCCGCTCGGAGGCCTGGCGCAGTGCTGGGTGGGGCAGGCGGCGGCCACGCGATCGTGTCGCGGAGATGCGCAGCACCGGGGTCGCCGCTGCCCTTCCCGCAGAGGCCCAGGGCGGAGGGGTGTCGGTGGAGACCGGGCTCCTCCGTGGGATGGTGGGGACAGCGTTCCAAGGGCCCGTGCACGGGAGACTGTGGCGTGTCACGACGAGGGGAAGAGAAGCTGCTCCCCTGAGTGCCCCGTTTCCCGTTTCCGTCCGTCCCACCACGGAAGGAGTCTGGCGGTGGCCTGGGCGAGGCCACAGCAAGGCCAGGGACCAGCGTTGCTGCTTCTTGTTGAAGCTCAGCCCTTCGGAGCTTGCAGATGGCAGCTGCGGGTCCCAGTAGCTCCTAGACCCACATGGTTGCGTGTCCCCAGATGAGAGAGCCCACGAGAGCTTGGCGTGAGTGTGTTACTGGGTGGTGGGGAGACACGCACACACACACACACACACACACACACACGCACACACACACACGGAGTGCTTCTTTGTTCCCCTGGGATTGTAACCAGGAGCTTTTTCAAAAGAACTAATCAACCTCCCAAGCTTCTGTGGGCTTTTGATAGGTCCGTACTCCCCAGTGAGTCTGACAGGCCTCGATGGTCCGGCCCCGCCCCCAGTGCCCCGGGTACTGCCACGTGCGGAAGGAGTGGTGCAGCGAAGCTGGGGTCCCCGGGGTGTGAAGCTGCAGCTTCCTGGTGAAGCCAGCAGGCTCCGGCTCCCCCGTGTATGAAGCTCAGTGTCTGCTCCCCTCTGCCGCCCCCTTTCTGTACGAACAGTCAGCTGACCACCAACAGACAGCGGCAGCAGGTGGGCCCTGCTGGCTGGTGCTGACGGCAGGGTGGCCCTGGGAAGGCAGGGGGCAGGTCGCCGCCTGGGAGTGCTGGTGGGCTCCCGCTGACGGCCTCCGTGTCTGCTCTCCAGCTTGGTTGCTCTCCCCAGGTCGGGGGGGGGGCTTTAGAAAGCAGGGGGCCTGCATCCTTCCCTGGAGAGCAGGGTGAAGTGGTCTGGGTGAGGTCTGGGCACTGTCATTTCTCCAGCTCCCGGGTGGCTGCAGTGGCAGCCGGAGCTGAGGACAAGTCAGGAGAGGGTGACAGGGTGCCAGGTGAGTCCGGGCCGGGGGCAGGGCAGGAGCCCCTAGGGAGTGCGGTGAGCCCTCTCCCACCAGGCTGGGCCTCCAGCAAGCCCCCGGGGAGGGCGGGGGAAGAGGAGGGCAGAGAAGGGCGGAGGTGGGCCGGGGCAGGGGGCAGAGAGGGGGGCGGAGGCGGAAGAGGGGCGCCGGTGAAGGAGGGGCAGCTCGCCCCGGCTTCCCCCCTCAGGGGGCCTTGCACACCATCGGGGCACGTGTTTCCGCCCCAGCGCTCAGGGGCGGCGCACAAGAGGGCCCGCCGCACCTCCAGCCGGGCTCAGAACCCGGGCTGACTTCTCACACGTGGGCTCTTCCCCTCGTCTTCACTTCCTCGCTGCAAAGTGTGCAGCCTCAGCAGCTGGCCGCCCACATCCGTCTCGACACGGCCGGGCTCCAGAGACCTGTGGCCACAGAATGTGCCCAGGCCCCCGCAGGGCACAGGACTCAGCGTCTGTCAGGGACCCTGGACGGAGTCTTCGCACCGCATTGCTGCAGAAGTTCCTGCGGAAGGTTCGACCACAGAGAGTCAACAACATGATAAAGGTCAAGTACTTCTCCCAAAGCCTGGCACGCTGTAAGCACTGCACTGCAACCTTTGTCAGCAGGATGAAGGGGAAGAAAAGGGGGCGCATGTCTGTGCAAGAGGAAGACCCCCCCCGCCCCCCGCCCACGGTTCCACGATGTGAGAAAACAGACTCGAACGATTCCGGGCAGGACTGGGCTGTGAGTGCCCGAGGTGACCCTGCAGGAAGGCAAGTGACGAGGAGTCAGCCAGGGCAGGATAGTCGGCCCCAACGCCCCAGCCGGCACTCTGCAGGTGCAGTGTGGCGGCCACAGGTCCTCCTGTCCCCTCCCTCCCGGGGAGCCCCTCGGGGGCCGCGTGCACACAGGTCAGCCGGCCTCCACACCCGCCGGTGCACCCGAGGGCGCGGAGCTCAGCGGGCCTCTGCCAGCATAGCAGGGGCCCCTTCACGTGGGTGTCCCCCAGCAGACCCTCCCTGTCAGGCTGCGGTGGAAATGTCACCTGCCGGACAGAAAGATACTGGGACCAGACGCTGCGTGAGCTGCAGCAGCCAGACGAGAGCCCACGCTGATGTGTTTCTGAGACCGAGGCCCGCCCGTCACCAGCTGGCTTGCAGGATGCTCCGTGTGTTTGAACCTGCCTGGGAACTGAACGCGCGTGTTGGAATGGGGACCATTTGTAAGCGTTTGTATGTTCATTACAAATTTCCCCCACGTTTTATTTTGAAAACTTAAATCCATGGAAAAGTTGATGGTTTAGATACTCTTCATCTGCATCACTATCGACGCTTGGCAGCACCTGCTCCCCCTCTCCACGTAGACGTACACCCCACCGCCACACACCTGCACACACCACCACACACCTGCACACACCACCACACACCACCACACACCGCCACACACCTGCACACACACGTTAGCATCTCTGACATTTCCAGGTATCTAACACTCCGTGGTGACCCACAGCTTCAGTGGCAACATTTTCTCCACCCCCCAGGCGTTCAGGCACAATGGAACGGTGCCCCCGACAGCGGGCCACACCTCAGACCCGGCAGACAGAAGCAGCGCCAGTGTGCGCAGTGCAGCTTCGGACTCCCCGCCAGCGCTGCCGGACGCCGGCTGTCAACACTGGGTCCAGCGTTCCCACGGCTCCGCCCATCAGCTCCGTGTGGAGGCTACGCCGTTCAGCGCTGCCTGATCTTCCCCGAAAACGAACACTGTTTATGGCTGTATAATGGTCCCCTTCAACTCTAGGAGTGCTTTGTGCCTTGAAGTCCATTTTGTATGACATTAATATAGTGCAAGCAACTTTCTTGGTTAGAATCAACCCGGTTCATCCTTTGCCCTCTTTCCCGATTTTTCTATAGTCTCATGTTTTCTGTGGGTCTTCTAAAGACAGCTCAAGATTCACTATTAATTTAGAAAGCACAGTCTGACAATCTCGTCTTTTACTGGATCACTGAGTCCACTTACTTTTGGATTTATTTCTATCACGTTACCTGACGCTTTCTATTAGTTCTGCCTTTCTTTTCTCAGAAACGGTATCTTTCCTCCCGCCCTGGCGGAGTAATCTCTTGGCTGAGCACTTTCCCATTCCGCCTTTCCTTTCTTGGCCCCAGCCGGCTGACATTCGGACCCAGACAATTCTGGGCTGTGCGTCCCCGCGGGTCTGCCTCGTGCGTCCCCCGTGCTTTGAGCATCTAGAGGCCTGTGATGCCCCTCCAGTGGGGACGGCCAGAAATGTCTCCAGATGTCATCCAGGGCCCCTGGGTGACACAGTGGCCCCTCTCTCCAACTGAGAACCACTTCTTTGGGGATGAAGTTACGCTTAGAATTTTAACCTACGTAACATGTCCGCGTCTCAGATAAATCTGTATTACTCTCCGAAATGCAACAGGCACTTTGATGCACTTGCTCTTCCAGTGTTCCCCTCTCTGAGTTTTAGCCATTGCTTTTTAAACCCAGAACAGACTGTATTTTGCCGTGTATAATGGGCACCCATGTCTTTGGCTCAAACTTTCAGGAAAAAAGGTCTTTTATTTTTCAATGGACTTATTTATTTACTTATATTTGGAAACAAAGCCGACGATCATATTCCACGGCTTTATTTTGCATATGGATGTCGTTATTGCTTTCTGGAATCATGCTTTTAACACATACGCACAAATAAAAGAATTAAAAACATTTACATGGATACGGAACTTGTACTATCCATGTATAATGTGCGTGATTATCTTTCCCTCCAAAATTTGGGGCCAAGAGTGTGCATTGCACACGGCAGGACTGTTGTCTTGTACAGGTGATGTTCATCCGGGTGGACGTGAGCGAGCGCCAGTTTCTCCCCCCCCGCCGCCCCCCGGTTCTTACAAGTCATCACTTCCACCTGGGGGTCGTTTCCTTCTGCCTGAAATACACCTTTTGATCTTTACGTAGTCAAGGTCTTTTGAAGTCAAAAGCTCTTAACTTTTGTTTGTCTGAGTCTTTATTTTATCCCTTTTCCTGAAAGATTTTTTTCCCAGGATATCCCGTTCCAAGTTGACAAAGCTTTGTGATGGACGGCGTGCTCTCCCTTTTGGCACCTGTTACGGCTGAGGCGTCGTCTGGAGACCTGGCCGCTCTTCCGCTGAGTTCTTCTGACGGGGTGGCTTGGGATGGTCTGGGGTTCCTGAATTGGCAAACTGGTACCTTTCCTCAGCCACCATCCTTTCAAATACTCGAAAGCAGGCACCCCTCAAAAATGCTGTGGGTTCAGCTCCAGACCACTGCAATGAAGCAAATACCGCGATCGGGAGAGCCGCCTGGATCGTCAGGGTTCCCAGTGCAACCAGAGCCACGTTCGCGCCGCACCGCAGTCTGCTTTGAGTGCGATAGCGTCGCCGTGTTTTGCCCTGTACGATGCTCACTTTTTTGCCCACATTCTTGAGGGAACAAGAAGGGCACATTCCGAGGGCACGTGATACATGGGCACAGTGAGCACGCACCATGGGTATAATAATGGGCACGATAGTCCTGGGCAGAGCGCACACAGAAACGTGGGTGCACACTGTACAGGGCGAAATCCACGGCGTCTAAGGGAACAGTGTATCCACCTTAGTGGGAAGTACTTTATCGCTACAAACTCGGACCGACGTCGGAGCCCTCAGCGAGTCGAGACCCTTCCCTGCGGCGGGGCCTGCAGGCCGTAGAACACCGGCAGCGCCTGTGACGCACAGCGAAATGAGGTGCGCAGGCGCTGCGTTGGCCCCGGCCTGCCCCCGTCCTCCCCCCGGGACTCTGGTGGGACAGCAGCGAGATGGTCTCGGTCTCGTCCCTCCTGGGTCTCCCACCGCGGCCTTCACAGTCTCCATCTTCCTGTTGCTCTGTGCTGCCCCCTTGGGGGTGACTTTGGATTCGCCCTGACAGCGCTGGCGACTTCTACCTGTCACCGTGGCAAGGCCACAGAAACCCAGGGGTTGGTCCATCTCCCAGTCTGAATGTTGCTGTAAGCATTGCTCTAGACGAGATGAACGCCGACCTCGGCAGGCTTTGAGTAAAGCCCGTGGCGCTGGGGCTGGGTGGGCCTCCTCCAATCAGTTGACGGCCCCAGGAGCAGACAGACTAGGTCTCCCGAGGAAGGGAGGCTTTTGCCTCGAGACCGCTGTGGACTCCACCGAACGGTCGACTCCGGCCTGTCAGCAATCCCTTCACGTGTGGGACCCGCCAGCCTCTGCGGCGGGGTGAGCTGGCTCCCCACAGCGAGGTGAGGTTCTCTCGCCCCACGCGCCCACGCGCCCGCACACACCTGATCGGGTCCGTCCTCCGGAGAGCCCGGACGGAGGCGCTCCTCCTTCACTCCTGCTTCTCTCCTTGTCTGCGCCTTGTCTGCTGCGAGGCCCTCCTCTGACCCTTAAGTCTCAGCGGCTACACTGCTGCTCCCTCAGGGTCTCTTTGCCCCTCCTCCAAAAATGTGTGGTCCTTTCTGAGTGTGCAGTAGATTGTCATTATTGTCATTATTGATTCTCTCCCTTCCTGCTGAGAGCATTACCCACCCCCCCCTGTTGTTGCTACGTGAGTGCACTTCTCCCTGGGCGTGGGACACTCCGAACTCTCTCGACACTGGGTTTCTCCATGTCTCTGGCCAGAGAAGCAGAAGTGACTAGCTCCATGTCCAAGCAGAAGCTTCGAGAACTATTGTGGGAGCTGGAGTTCTCTTTTATCATTAAGTTTTTTATTGTTGTGCAATTACAGTCATCCCCACCCTCCCCCATGACTCCCCCCTGCCCCCCGCCACATTCAGCCCCTGGCCCCCGTTGTCTTTGCCCACGGGTCCTTTCTGCACATTCCTTGACTTGACCCTTCCCCTTCTTCCCCCTGAAGTCCCCATGCCTCCTCTCTGGTCACTGGGGTGGGGCAGTCGTGTTTCTGTCCCTGTGTGGCCTGTCCTTCAGCCTGCATTCGAGAAGGATGAGGTCACGGAGATTAGGACGGAACCACGGCTGACCTCCAGCCCCTTGTAAGATGAGCGAGAAGGAGGCCTTTGTCTCAAAAGCCGCTGAGATCAGGGTTTCCTGCGTAACCACCGCGATGCTGAAGAAGTCGGCCTCTGTGCTCTGCAGACGTTAGAGATGCCGCCTCCGCGGATGTAACTGGGGGCGGCGGCTGTGCGGGGGGGCCTCTGACTGTTCCTGGCGGCATCTAGAGTCTTCTCGGGCCTGACTTGGTGGCGGGGCGGTTTCTGCCAGTTCTCGCTCCGTTTTGGGCTCTGGTCCCCAAACGGCTGACCCTGAGGTTTTATTCGGCCACCCAAGTGGAGTGATCTGGGACTGCGGACCTACTTTTTTTTTTTTTTAATATATTTTATTGATTTTGCTATTACAGTTGTCCCATGTCCCATCCTCTTCCAGCCCTGTTGTCTGACAAGGTCCGGATGTGGGGAGGGAAGCTTCAAGGAAGGCGTCCTCCGGGAAGAGGACGCGGCACCGGGATCGTTGGCAGTTCGGGGCTTATCTTACTAGGAGTCCTAATTTTCACCGTACGTGTGATCAGCCTGGGGAAGATGAACAAGACACACGAGAATGAGACCGATAGGCGAGCCTCGGATGTGATTCCAGCTTCCAGAGCTAGACGCAGTCACCGCCACTCCTGAATCACCTGTAACTGCATGTCCAGATTGTACTAACAATTTACTAGTTAAGTTAGCAAAGAATTCCCCCCGAAAAACCCCAATTAAACAATTCATGACCGAATTACACCAAGCAGAGCTAATGCAACCACAGCTTACTCCGATTCCTCCTCCCACAGTCGCTCAGGTCATTAAGGAAAGTAAAGAAAAACTGTTTCACCCATTGGCCTTTACGGGAGCCTATTTTGAGTGCATAAGAATAGTCAATAAGGATGGAAAACATGCTCCTTGGCAAAGTCTGCCTTTTATGAAACGACTAACATGCCAAGGTCCCCCTTAGTGCCAATTAAGTAAAGAACAAAGAATTCAATTCGGAGACAGTTAAGAACATATTATAGAAAATGCTATCCATATCTGTTTAAAGGCAAGGAAAGATAGTTGGCTGAAGAAAAATAATCAGGAAGACTTAAATCAGTTCGCCCATTGTAAGTAGAACAAAATAATCTTACAGGAACACATAATCATAGAAAGGGCACTTGGTCTTTCATAACATTTTAGTAAAACAGAATCAGGAAATAGACACGGATCATGGATCAACCATTAACCACAGGCAAAGGAATTCACTGAGACGCTGTCTGGCAAGTCGAATTCTTATTTTCAATTTATAAGGTCACTGTATGTTGAACTATGATTTTCTGCTTAGCCTAACCATAAATCTGTGACCACAGAAAGTCGATGCTTGCCCAACAATCTGTGTATCAGCAACGGTACAGTGATAACAAAGTGGCCCAGCTCTGCACCGCCACCGAGTCGTGCCGTTGTCTGCCGCCCAGCGCCGATGCCGCGCCCACCTTCGGGACCCCCGGATGCCGCTGCAGCTGGACTGCGGCACGGCGGTCACACCCGCCCGATGTTATTGCAAATAGCTTTAAAACCCTGAACTGCAAAAGGAGCGCAAGGAAGGTTCGCAAACATCTGATCTTCCCCCCATGAGGCTTCATTTAAAAAACGTTAGGTTACGTCAAAGAGTGTTTTTCCTGTTTGGGGGGTGCCTCTGACGATTCGGTGTCACGGAGCATCTGGCAAAGAGGAAGGGGCGTTTGTGAAGTTAGGGAGTGAAGTCTCGCCAGGAGATTCTGTTTGAGGCAAGTGGCGCTGTACGGGGTGCGTGCTGGGCGGAGGCACTGGGGCGGGCGTCTTCACCTAAGGGTGCTCGCTCTTAGGCCTTTCCATCCCTACGTCTGTCTGTCTGTGCGGAGGAGGAAACCGACAGGTCATGGGCTGGGGACGGTCCCGGGTGGAGTTCAAAGTCCAGGGCCCTTCTGTCTCCCCACCTTCCCGCACCGGGAGCTCCCAGGTGCGGCCAGGCCCCTGCCCCGCCCCGGCTCCCAGGTGACAGACGGCCTCGCCCAGCACCTGCCAGCCTGCAGATGCAAAGTCCTGAACACATGCGGGGCAGAGAATAAAGCTTTAATGGAGGCCGGCGCTGTGTGGGACGCGGGTGGGGAGGAAAACAAAGTCCTGGGGACCCAGAGCCCGCACCCCGCATGGCGAGGTTTCTGGGATCGCGGTCGGCCGTCCGGTGTGACGTCATAGCGCCTGTTTCTACTCCTCACCGTAAGCATGTTCGGTTCTCACCATTAAACCTTGTTCCTTCCTTTGGACAGCAAGCCTCACGGGCTGAAGCGACAGCCTCAGCGGCTGAGGCCTTTACCGGGCAGCCGGTTCCCAGGACGGGGTCCTCCGGCCAAGCAAGCCTTTGGAGACCAGCTCCCGGGCTGTTCGGACGTGGTCCCGGGTCCCAGAGTTCCAGACTGGGCCCTGCTCGGGGCGTCTGGGCCCCCGACGGCCGCTCTGACCGCCCTCCCAGGTGGCTGTGAGATGCAGGATGTGCCCCCTCCTCCTCGGGGACTAGGTGGCGGGTGGGTCCCACCCCGACGGTGGCCCGAGGCTGCAGAGGTCCCCAGCATCCTGCCCGCCACCTTTGGGGAGCTCGGCGACGACGCTCAGCTTGTCGAAGACTTCGCTGTCATCGGAGCGCGGGAAGGGGACGAACGGGAGCCTGTGGCGCTGAGGCTGGCTCAGGAACTGCCGAGAGAGAGAAAGAGGGTGAGTGACGACGCCTCCCCGCTTCCTGTCCTGGGCCCTCAAAGGCTCCACGCAGGGCTCCCGGCCGAGGACGCTGTTTTGAAGAACGAAACAAGAACACACGGGGGTTCTCACAAAACGAGACCCGAGACGGCCACAGGCCGGCAATTCCGTTTCCGGGGAGCCGCCCGGGGGACCGGCAGGCTGGGTCCCGGACGCACCCGCGCACTGTGCGCCCCCACCTGTCACCACGGCCCGGGCAGACAGACGGACACGCAGTGCGGGGCACTCAGCCCTGACGGGGGAGGGGGCTCGGGCCCCTGCTGCCACACAGGGCGGGAGGTAGGCGGAATGAGCTGTGGAAGGACAAAAACTAGATGAGCTCGCTCGCAGGAGCCACCCAGAGTCGCCAGACTCGGAGACACAGAAGCCACGGGGCAGCTGCCGGGGCGGAGGAGGACCAGCGGGCGGCTCGAGTCCGCTGGGGACAGAGCCTCAGGGCGGGAGACGAGCAAGCCCTGGGGACGGGTGGCGGTGACAGCAAGGCGAGCGCTTATTGCCACCGAACTGTACAGGCAAAGCGTCGGCCGGTAAACTTCATGTCTGTCGTGTGCTTTTTACCACGCTCAAAAACCAGCAACAACAAATTTGCAGCTCATTCTCTAAGTGACCGTGGGCCGCCTGCCGGTCACGTGGCTGTGGCACCGATGCGGCCCAGGCGTCCTTCCTCCAGCAGGCAGGGGCGCCGCAGGCCTGGGAGGTGTGTCTTGGAGTCACGAGCAGACTCCCCCGTGCACCCTCCAGCCGAGTGAGGGGCCCTCCTGAGGGCTACCCCGTGTGCCCCCGGTCTCAGCGCCCCTGCCCCCCATCCCACATGGTCCAGGGTGGCAGCCACGAGCCACAGGTGGCGACTCGAGACGCAGCTCGTCTGGACCGACACGTGCCAGGAGCCCACAACACAGGCCACGTTCTGAAGACTCGGTGAGAGAGGATGTACTTCAGCAATTTCTTAAAACACTGATTACAGGCTGAAATATTTTGGATGTATTGGGTTACAGGAAATAGATCGCAGTGAATTTCATCTGCTCCTTTCACTGTTTTGAAACAACGTGGCTACCAGGGAATTTAAAACATCGGAGGCTCGCATTCTACGGACACCGACCTGCCCGGCTTGTGGCTCCCGGTCGGGCAGCGGCTGCCGTCCGGGCCTCCTGGTGGGTCCACCTCTCTCAACCGTGAGGATGCATGCACAGCCCCCGCCTGCGACCCCGTGCTCCCAACCGCGCCTGTGAGACTGAGACGCGTCCTCCGGCGCTCGGCGCTGTCCGCCCGCCGCCTCCGGCCTTTGCCGCCTGGTCCCACCTCTCACGGATCAGTTCCAATGAGATCCCCACCCTCCGCCCGGGTCTACGCAATCTCAGGCCCCTCACTGCCGGTGGCGCGGACCCGCAGAAGCCCCCCGCCCCCCCACCGGGGGAGGGGCTCGAGGAAGGAACCTGCCCAAACCCTCAGACCCAGCGGACTCGGAAGAACAGGCCAGGAGCTGCTGTTGGTGCTCCCGGGACCCGGGACAGGCGGGAAGAACAGAGGGGGCTGTGCTCACTCTCAAGGCAGCACGCAGGAGCAGCCGGGGGCAGGCCCGAGGCCCCCGCGTGGAGCGGACCTCACTGATGCCTCTCCCCGTCCCCAGCACACCTCCGGACTCAGAGTCCCTGTCCGGGCCCTGGCTGCCAGAGGCTCTGCATTCTGGGTCAGACGGGGTCGTTTCCCGACCCCAGGGCCCTCACCTGCCCCTGGCTCTGCGACTCATCTTGCGCCTGCCCCGGGTCCTCCTCCAGCAGCCCCTCGGGTCCCCCAGGGCTGGCCCCGCGGCCTGGGCCACAGAGCCTTGCAGCCCTGGAGGTGAGAGGTCCCACGGGCGGCCCCTCGCTGCGCTGGCCTCCTGGTCTCCGGCTGCCGATTTGCGAGTCTGCACGTCCGTGGCCCCACCTGTCCCTTCCTGCCAGACAGGTCTCTCGGATGGCGAAGCTCCAAGCAAAACTAGCAGGAGAATGGCTTTCCTTCCTCTCGGTTCCCCAAGCAGCGAACATCTTCCACCCAGAGGAAAGCCCCTGTTTGTTTTCTCCGCTGCGAACGTGGTTTCTCACCTTTCATCCTCAGACATTCTTGGCTCCCTGTGGGGCTTGCAGTCTGGCTGGCATTCTTGCTAGAAGGTTCCAGCTACTCTGACACCCATGCCTAGGGTCACGTGTCCCTGATCCCCCTCATGGTACAGGCGCTGGTCGCCCAGCTCTCACGAGCACGGGACCTGAAGGGCTCCCAGCCCCGTCCGGCCCCAGGACCCACCCTCCAGAGGAGGCGGAGTCTCGGCAGGGGCGCCCTTCCTTCTCGGGGGCAGCCTGTGTCAGCGGACTGGCCAGTGTGGGGACGAGGCCTGACATCAGCGTCACGTCCACACGCTAACAGGGCCAGAGAAGCGGGAAGAGACAAGACCCTGGTGACACACATTTCAGAGGGTGGGGACTCGCCCCCTGAAGACCCGGGTCCCGCAGAGCAGGGCGTGCCGGGTTTGCCTCTCCACGGGGAGGGGCCCGGTGTGGTGCCTCGGCCCGGCCACAGCTGAGGAAGAACCGTGCAAGGTGGCGTCTGGGTTCGTGGGTGAAGGTTTTGTGGGGGGACAGTGGCGCTGCGAGACCAGGGGTGGGACTTGGGCTCCTGAGACAGGTGGCAGCGGGAGCTTGTGCCACTGGCCCCCTCCTGCAACCCCCAGGAAAGGCCGAGTCCTGCAGGAGCTGCTCCGGGGACCCCGTGGTACCGGGGTGGCCTCTGGCAGACACGACGGGACTCCCCGACCTCCTTCAGGAGGGAGGCACGCATCCCCCTCAGGCGCCAGGAGCTGAGCGTCTCCCCAGGGGGCCTCCTTGCTTGCGGCCCTTCCGGGGCGAGGCCCACAGCCGGCCCACGGTGAGCGGCGCCCAGGCCCTCTGGCCTTGGCTTGGGACGTCTCTGAAGGGCCACCCAGCTCCGGAGCTCCCAGGATGGGCGGACGCCTCAGCTAGGACTGCACCCCACCCACCTCTGCCCCCACCGTCCTGCTATCCTCCACCCTTAGAGGGCTACTCCCAAGGGTGCTCCCACTACGCCTTCCGGATGTAAATGTCCGGCTCAGCATCTGTGTCCTGGGGAATGAGAGCAAGAGGGGGCCCCCTTGGGCATCCGGGTTGGAGGGGCAGCCTTGGGAACACACCTCCAGGCCGGCCAGGCGCTGGCCCCAGGAGAGGCCCAGCAGGCAGAAGCGTGTCTTCCTCCAGGAAAACACACCGGCCCGGCCAGCGCAGCCCGGACTCGGGGGGAGGGGGCGGAGCTCCACACGGTCGCCTGGCTACCCACCTCCTTCAGGTGCTGCGGGAGCGCGTTCCCCCGGGAGAAGGCGCGCTTGGTCCTCTTGTAGACACACCACGTCAGGGCGGAGCAGCCCAGCAGCAGCAGGCAGGCGCCACACACCGCGGCCCCCAGCACGGCGGCCACCACGATCCAGGAGGGAGCTGCTTCTGCAGGGAGAACGCGTGCGTCACCTTCCGGTCCTCAACCGGCCGGCCACTGTTCTCACCACCTGGGCGCCGGCTGGTCCGGGCAGAGAGCCCCCGACCAACGCGCAGGCAGGCGTGGGAGGACCCCGCGCACTTCAGACAAGCCCCGCCCTCTCCGACAAGCCCCGCCCTCTCCGATCTTCCTCGCAGCCCGGTTGCGGGCGCGGCTGCTGGCGCACTCATACAGAGAAAAAACGAGCAGGAACTCGGCCCCGTCCGCACTCGCGGGCAGTAAGGCGCCCCGTCGGGGGCCCCAGAGCCCATCACCCAGGCACGCCACCACGTCTGAAAACTGCGAGCACCCTCGCCGGGGCCGCGTCCCAACCCCTGCGCCCGGATCCCCTCCTCCGTGGGCTCCTGGCCGCCCGAGGCCGCCGCGTGCCTGTCCGGGCAAAGTCGAGGCTGCCCAGGGGGCTCCCACTGCCGCTCCAGAAGCGTTTACCAGAAAAAGCTGGGGCTCCTCCCTCTGCCCTCCGAGGTGAGGGTCCCTCCTGCGCCCAGGAGCGTCTCCTCCCGGATGGAGAGTCAGCCCTTCACCACGTCACCAGCACACGGCCGTCCCTGTCCCGGAGGGGGGCAGCCCGGCAGGACACGTGCGTCAGCATGGGACACGGTGGCCTCCTCGCACGGACACTGAGCGACCTGTCACCGCCTGTTATCATCGGTCACTTCCCCTCCCTCCTCCTTCCTTCCTTCCTAACGCCTGCCGGCCACGTCCCCTCCCGAAGCGCTCGCCAGACAGATCTGTTTCTGCTGCTTCAACCGGCGTCTGGCCTTACCTCTGACGGAGTCCGTCCAGGACTCTGCCCCGGGCCCTCCCCGCACTGCCCTGGCCACCTGCCCTCTCTGTGCCCGACCCCGCAGCCAGCCGCATCCTGCGCATCAAGCCCCGAGCCTCTGGTGCTGAGCGGGGTGGGGAGGAGCCCTGTCCTCCTGGAGCAAGTCACTCAGGGCACTGTTGGTGGGGGATGGGGGTGTCCGTCTCGGAGACAGCAGGTGTTCCTGCAGCTCTTCTGGCTCCTGCTGGCCTCCGCTTGCACCCCGACCCCTGGGGCACGGCTCCCCCTAAACATCCGGCCAGGGGCCAGTTCTGTCCACCTGCCTCGTTCCCACGTTCTCGGGGAGCAGCCTCCTCACCTCCCCAGCTCGTGCCCTGGCTGAGTTCAGAGGGCTCTGCGCCCCAGGTCCCCGGTGAACTCGGCGGGGGTCCGAGCCGGGTGGGCGACGCCTGCAGAGCCTCCCGAGCCTCGCGGTGGCCGGGCCCGGGAAGCTGCTTGCCGCGCGTCCTGACTCACCGGCCCCGGAGGTCTGCTCGCAGACAGTCTGGCTCCACTGCCCGGACTTGTTCTGACTGAGGAGAAGCCCTCGGACACGGGCACAGTACGTCGTCCAGGGCTCCAGGTTCCCCACGACCTCGAAGTCGCGCTGACAGGCAACTGTGTGCTAGTGACGAAGATGAACATAAGGACACGGCTCTGCAGGGAAGGGACGTCATCGTCGCCCACCGCCCGCCCCCCCCCCCCCCCCCCCGGCGTGTTCCAACCGCGCCCTTGACTTCGGGCTCCCAGGAGGAGGGCGCGGGACCCGCGCTGAGGGACGGGCAGGGGCTGCCTGCGGCCCTCGCCAACAGCGCCTTCCCGCGTTCCCTGGGACAAAGGGCACGCAGACCAGCCCGCCTCCTTTTTAAAAGGATACACTAGCTGAATCCCCCCCAGCCTGACCGGCGTCCTTACGGAAAGGAGAGCTCTGACTCCGACGCACAGGGAGGGTCCCCTGTGACGACGACGACGGGGCAGCGGTCGGGGCGACGCTCCCACAAGCCCTGGAGCCGAGACCGCCAGCCCCGCCGGGCGCTGGGAGAGGGGCCCGGGACAGAGGCCCCCGGCCTCCGGGGACGGCCCCGCCACACGCTCATCTCGGCCTCCCGGCCTCCAGGACCGTGAGACGACGCGCTCTGGATCCCGGGGGCCCAGTCTGTGGCGTTTCCGGTACAGCAGCCCGAGCGACTGACCCGCCGGTCGTCTACTGGGAGACCCACCGTCCCCTCCTGTCTGTCTCGGTCAAGGGCGTGTTTCTGACGCTGGCTGCCTGGGGTCTCCCCTGAATCTCTCCTCCCCTTGGGCACCTGGGCCGCCCTTCTCGAGAGCGGCCGCCTCGCCTGGAGGGCACACACCACACCTGCCCCGGGGGCGGGGGCTCCCTGGTCCCCTGAATCTGAATACGAGATATCACGACTGATGACAGACCCCTGAATTTGAGAATCCAAAATCGTTTCTGGCGGAACCTGTTCCAGGAAGGGCACCTTCGCTGGAGAGCGAGCGGAGACGCCTCCGTCCGTCCGTCCGTCAGCTGTGGGCTGTTTTCCCTTGGGCCCCGGGTCTGCCGCCCCCTCGCCCACACTCGCTTCTCGTGGGAGAAGCGAAGCTCACGGCGGGCAGGCGCCGGGTCGTGGACTGAACGCGCGGAGGGCGTGGCATGCCCTCCGCGGATGAGAAACAACGGCGCCCCCCACACCCCTGCCTCGCGCGTCCGGAAACTCGAACCCCCCCAAACCTTCCAGCACTCTCTTTTCGCAGGCCACACGCCGCAGAGGGGCCGGCGGGGGCGGGCGGGGCAAGGCCGCTCGGAGGCCCCCCCCCCCCCCCCCCCCCCCGGCGGCTCTTCCCGGCCTTCCCGCGACTCTGGGCAGCTTCCTCCCGTTGGGAAGCAACGGAGTTTCTGAAAGCCTTTCCCGCTGCGAGTTCAGGGCCCTGAGCAGGCAGGCGCCCGCGCGGCAGCCCTGGCGTTCCGAAAGGGAGCCCTGGTGTCTGAGTGCTTTGGGGCTGCGAGAGCAGAACACCCCAGACCGGGGGCTTCCGAACCGTGGGGCTGGATGTCCAAGGCCAAGGTCTGCTGAGGGTCACCGCCTGCTCCTGGCTGCCCGTTTCCTCGGTGCGCCCTCACGCGACGAGGTCTCCTTCATACACGCAGGAACCTCGCTCGTGGGGGCGGGGCCTTTGTAACCTCGCCCCTGCCCGAAGGCCCACCTCCTGGGACCATCGCATCAGGGACTACGTGCCAACGCAGGAGTCTGAGGTGGGGGGCCCCAATGGTCCGTCGGTAGCCCATCTAAACCAGTCTTAGGGACCCTGCCGGTGCGGCACACCACAGGCCCAGGGATGGGACAAACAGGTGACCGGATGCCTGTCCTGTGGGCGTGTGCAAGATAAGAAGCTAAACAGACACGTGGAGGCCCTCAGGCTGCTGGCGGGGGACCCCGGCCCTTAACCGGAGCCCGCTGCGCACTCCTCGAGCAGGTGAACCCCGTCTCAGCTCTGCACCTCGGGGCTGAGCAGAGCCGCCTGCATCTGAGCGCCCACAAGGTGCATTACGCCGTGTTGCTCTCTAGACACACTTTCCCCAGGGTCCGAGCTGCGGCCGCCCGGCGATTCTGTGAAGAAGACAGGTACCTCGCATCATTCGATGGAGCATTTTCTGGGCGGGGGAGTGAACTTGAGATTTTTCGGGGACTCTGCAGGAAGTACGTGCGGCCTGGGCTGCGCCGACCTGCCACAGCGCGCGTGGGCGGTCCTCTCCTCCAAAACACTTGGGAAGCAGGTGACGAAAACCAGCGTTTTGACGTGCAGGCGATAACGCAGAGGTAACTCAATGCACGTGGCACATGTGTGAGTCAGGGCCACGAATGACACCCAGCTCCGGCGCACGGAGACCAAGAACAGGGCCTGTCCAGGGACGGATGGAAGCGACCTTCCCACGCCTGCACGAGGATGGGCGGGGCCTCACCTGCTGGCCACGCACACCGGGCCACGCGGCGAGTTCACTTTTCCATGATGTCATCGGACCCCCAGCAAGCCCGTGAAGCAGGCCGCCCCCCATGCCTCAGTGCAGCAGGTTATCAGGCCACTGTGCAGGCGCGAGGAAGCCGAAGCCGAAGCCAAGCACAGCGGCTGAGGCGGCTTTCCAGCAGGTCTCTGCATTCCCAGCCCCCGTGTTTAAAGGAAGTGTCCCCCGAAAAGGGGGAGGGCAACGGGGAAAAGTGGCTCCAAGAGGTAAAAGGCAACCCTGTCCATCCAGCATCCAGAGGGGGTGCTGCCTGGCCACGGATCCGACCCTCGGGGTGGGGGGCTTAGGGTTGCTGCCAGGAAACTGTCGGCATTCAGCCGATCGCCTGACTCAGCTGATTCCGAGTTCCCCCAGCCACTCGCTGAGTCGGCTCTGCCTTCTCCTACAACTTCCCTTCTCAGAAGAACAGGCCTGCGTGACACGCGGAACCCCGCCCTGGAAGTCTGCTCTCCACGTTCCCACGGGGCCTGGGGAGCATGAGTCAGGGACACTGATCAGCCTTTAGGCTGGGAGCTTTGGGTGCTTAGAAGACCAGGCCTCAGGCCCTCTGGTGGCACCTTGAGGTGCCACCACCTTGCAAGACCCTGACTGTGTGGCCTCCCGACCCCCTCCCTCGCGGTCACGGCCTCGGACCAGCCCTGAGCCGACGACAGGGAGCTACACCTGAGACGCGCAGGGCGTGCCTCGCTCACCTTTTCGTCGGAGCCGTTCTTCCAATACTGCACGTTGTACGCCCACGAGTCGTAGAAGTTCCTCATGGTCCAGGTTTCGTGCTCCTTCTCAATTCTGGGGGCCGAGAAACGTACGTGTAGCGAGTCAGCGAGTGCCTCTACGTGTATCCCCGGAGGTCCAATATCGGCTGCAAACACGGGAACAACGCAAAACGACGATCAGCAGTCGCGTTTCAAAAACGCCAGCGTTCGTTTCTTGTGACCGCGCAGACCCACGGTCTCCCGAAGCGCTCTGCCCTTCGACACCCGGACACGTGTGACCGCGCCACACAGGCCGACGGCACGCCGGGCAGGGACGGGCTGCGGCGCCGGGCTGGGGAGCGAGGCCTAGGCGAGCAGCGGGCTGTCCCACCGGGTCTGCCTAAGTGCCCGAGACGTTCGCACGGAGACCCACCGCTGCCGCGTCTCCCGGAGGGCAGCCCCGTGCCTGAGCGGCGCCAGACTCTGCGTTCTTCATTCCAGCCCTTTCCCACCCTGCGGCATTCGTTAAGTTGACACATGGCACTCCCTTCCTTCCTGACGCCCCGGTCCTGTCTCCCCCACCAGCTTCTCGAAGGCCGCGCCCCTCTCTGTTACAGAGTCCCTCAGCCCCCTGCACAAGCCCCTCCGCCACTCCCACTCGGCGGGCACTCAGTGACTTCCCGCTGACGGGCCAGCCCGAGGGGAAGCGCCGGGGCACAAGGATGGCGCCATGAGGGGTGGAAAACGAGGGGACTTACTGTCATCCACAGGGCAGAAGATGAGGGTCACCCACGGGGAGCGCTCGTCCGCCCGTTCCGCCCTGACCCTCAAGGTGTGGTTGCCGTACTTGGAGAGCCCGGAGAAGTCACACCGAGTGAGGGTGGTGCTGGTGCACACGTCCTGAAATTTCCTGTAACTGCAAACCAGCAAGAGGAACCATCAGAACTGCCCCCCGGGGCCCCGGGGCCGGTGCGCCCGCCCTGCTGCTGGGGAGGGGGTCAGGAGGGAAAAGCAGTGCAAACTTCGCCACCGACGGTGGTGACCGGTACGCATCCTCCACGAGCACTTTACAAACTGTGCCCCACTCGACCTTATAATCCTTCAGATGTTTCAAAACTAGGCCGTTCCGTGGCCAGGGGATTTGGGGTGAATGTGAAGAGGCGTCTGTCTGCACAACCCAGAGACGCTCCCGTCCTCGTGCGCAGGCGTCCCTCTGCGAGGGGGCGGAGGAGTCGCTGCCCCTGGTGCCGACTGAGACCGGGGGTGGGGGTGGGGGTGGGGGGGTGGGGGTGGGGTGCTTCGGGCAGGATCGGCAGACACAGGTCAGCCACCCCAAGCCGATTACAGTGACTTCGGACAACGCCCTACCCGTGCCCGTTGTTGCGATCATTCTGGAAAGACGGGAAACCGTTCGTTGAGCTCCGATCCCCAGCCCTGACACCAGCCGCGGGAGGGAGGGAGGGAGGGAGGGGAAGTGGAAGAAGGGGAGTCTGGACACCCAGCCAGTGCGTGTGGCCTAACCACGCCCACCCTCCGAAGGCGTGATTAGCTCCCCCTGAGCCCAGAAGAGCCGGGCTCGTGTCCTGCCAGCAGGGAGGACTTTGTCCGGCTGGTGCCCCAGCAGGACTGCCTGTCGCCGTGCCACCGCCCTCACGGCTGAGCTCAGAGGGGACAAGGAAGGCGCTGATACAAACACCGATGGCTGAGACGGTGGAGCAGCTGGTGCCAGGCATGGCGCCGCGTGTTTTATCGGTGTCGTCTCCCTGATTTTGCAGATGACACACAGGCGTGGACGACCTACGAAGCTCGTCCAACCGCACTCACGTCACCCGCACTGGAGAGCCTGCCCGGGTTCTCAGTGAAACCTGGGACCACCTCCTGCGAGGAGCAGGTGGGGCTGACCGGGCTCACGGCAGTTCGCAACCCGATTCTTCCACTTGCCACACCCCAGGCATCGCACTGATCAAGCAGCCCCGTGGCCGCCTCACGTCCCACGGTCTGAAAAATCCAGGGCTCGGCCCCCTAAGCGGGCTTCCTGCCGGGCGCCTCTCCTACACGTAAGCCGACGCACCCGTTGGCTGGAACACAGAGCACTTGCAAAGCTCTTCTACGTAACATCTCTTGTGCTGGGTAGTTTCATCGCATCCAAAGTATTTTCATCCCCGTGGAACAGATAACATGACCATTCCCCGTATTTACATTTAATGTTTCTTAGACGTGTCCATGTTGAAAGGACGAATACAGCCCTGGCCGGTGTGGCTCAGTGGGTTGGAGTGTCACCCTGTACACCAAAAGGTCGCAGGTTCAATTCCTGGTCAGGGCGCATGCCTGGGTTGAGGGCTTGGTCCCCAGTCAGGGAGCCTTGGAGAGACAACCGATCATCGGCATTTCTCTCACTTTGATGGTCCTCTTCCTCTCTCTCTGAAATCAACACGCATGCCCTCAGGTGAGCACTAACGTGAACAAACAGACATTTATTTATCTACAAAACCACGCACACATGCTCTGAAGCGCCCCTTCTCTGGCACCCCCTGCCCAGTGCAACCACTCAGGTGCGATTCTAAGCAAAGCTTTGACAGAGCCACAGAGGACGGATCAGAGTTTTCTGGAACAAACTTCTTCCCCACGGACACCCCCAGCACGTTTTTTGTCCTGGGCACTGCCACAGCGAGGAGACCGGGAGGGTCACTGGAAAATCTCACGGCCAAAGCAAACCCTCTACGGCCAGGGCAAGGAACAGAACACCAAAAACAAGCCCCAGGGGGAGACACAGGGAGGGAAGTGAAATCTCCACAGCCAGGCGACCGAGGGGACATGGTACAAGAACGGTGAGTGCTGGAAACGGCAGGAGGGGAACCCGCCGCAGAACGATGCCCCCTCAGGCCTGGGGCAGGTGCCCGGGAGCGGACCGGGCCACATGTAGAGTAGGCGAGGGGGCTGTGTCAGCTCGACCTGTGCACGTGGATGGCTGCGCAGCTGCAAAGACCGCCCTCGCTCGCAGGAAACACACAGTGAACCGTAAAGGGGCCAAGGGCACGAGGTCGGGGCGGGGGGGGGGGGGCTGTGGCAAACCTCAAACACAGGTGAACCTGGATGTAGGTTATTAGGACGTTCTTTGTATTGTGCTTGAAATTTTGAAGCGTTCCGTTAGCTCGGCATTATCTCAAACTGAAGCGTTAAACACAAAAGCCAACGGGGACCATCCCGTTCCTCTCTCCACATCTTCTCAGACCCCTCGGGCCTTGGCTGCATGAGCAGGCCGTGCGGTGAAGGGACTCCGGGCCCGGCGCTTCCTCCTGCCTCTGCACACTGGTGTGAGTCTCACCGGAAGCAGGCGGCCCGCTGCTGTCTGCACCTGGCATACAGGTGTGTCACCTGCAGTCCAGCCTGTGGCGCGCGGCGGCAGGCTGCTGGGGGCGGGCCGGCACGGAGAGACACCACCAGGCAGGACGGCCCCCGGGAGGCCCGGGCACCACGGCGGAGATCGTCTTTGACACTCACCCTCCCTCCCTTCGTGAGTCCCCGAGGTTTTCAGGAAACAGAGCTTCCCCCTTGCGTTCAACTTCAGGGCACAGGCAGGGAAGCGCTGGGCACCCGCCATGCCAACTTCCGGCGTCCATGGTACAGGGGCCAGCCTTGGGCTCTGGCGGAGGGGGCTGTGGGTACGGGGGTCGTTCTGACTCGGCCTCCGTCTCCCTGGATGGCCTCCTCCTGCACATGGCTGACTTCCAGCAACACCCCTCTAATAATGGGGGCTGGTATCAGCGACAGCTTTCTTAACAGAAACACGGATACGTTTGCTTTGTCACAGGCCACCACTGTGCGGTGACTTCCACACCAGGCGATAAAACGTCTCTATCTACGGCTGTCCCTGCGATCGTCCATCACGAGACAAAGTAAAAGGGATTTTACTCGTCTCCTTCCGGAGAGCAGAGTGCTCACAGCGCTGCCCGGGCAGGAAGGAAAAGGCCAGCAGGGAGGCCCCCGGGGGCCGTCACGGTCGCCTGGGCGACAGCAGTCGGACTCCCCGCCGTGGCCCAGCCCAGTGACCGGCCCGGCCACCATCCTTGGGCACCTTCCTGCTGAGGACACCCCAGACCCACCTTAAGTACTGAGCCGTGAAAGTCAGATTCCCTTCGGAAACAGCAGGAGACTCCCATTCCAGAATGTTCCTGAAATTAACTGAATTCATTCTGACGTTTTCAGGAGGAGGGACCATTCCCAATGCTGTAAAAAGAAAGGGAAAACATTGCAACTTTTTTCCTCAAAAAGGCCGCCCAAGAAAACGACCACATCCAACACTTGGGTTTCCACAGCTCCGTGTCCTCGAATGGGCACGTGGGTGGGGACAGAAAGGTGTGTGTGTGGGGGGGGGCAGGCGACGAGCAGACACGTTCCTGGAGGTGCGAACCCTGGGCTTTCCGACACAGTTGCCGTGGAGACGCAGAATTGACCTCCACTCCTGGCGTGGGCACCTGAGGCTGTCAGGCGGGGGCAGGGAGAGCAAGGGTCCCATTTTAGCCACGTTCGGTTGGGGGTGACCGTGAGCCACGGCAGGGACAGCGAGATGACAGGGTCTCAGGCACTGCAGGCAGATCTGGGCTGGAGACGGAAACCACGTTCAGACACGTTAGCAGAAAAGGTCAACACGCAAGGGAAGTGGGACAAGCACGAAAAACCGGCACCGGCCGGCACCGCTCGGCCAGCGGAGATGCAGCTCTGAGCCTCGGGCCGAGGCTGGGAGCCCCTGCCAGGGGCTGCTGGTGTCCCCCAGAGGGGTGGGGGAGGGGAGGGGAGGGGAGGGCCTGGCTATGGCCCTGGCCAAGGTCCTCGCGAGGTGGAAGACCCTGAGCAGAACCAGCTGCGGGAGGGCGAGTGTCCAGGGAGCGTGCCTGGCAGCCAGGACGCGCCCGTCAGAGAGGACGGAGGGCCCATGGCCGTCCGTGCCGGGGCAGGCGGTTGGTTCAGCAGAGGGCCGTGGGGGGGGTCCTTAGGCCTTCCCTCACACTCAGTTTTAGATCCTGGCGCTAGAGGTCACGTCGCTTTCCGCCTCCCTCAGAAACCTAGTCTTTTCCGAAGACACCAGCCACCCCACGGAGCTGCAGGTGACAGCGGCCTGGACCTGACTGATGGTCACAAGGTCAGGACCTCTGCGGGCTCAAGAGAAGCCTGGACCTACGTCACGTGCCAGCTCCTGAGCCCTAAGGTGGGAGGGCCGCCCCCCACCCAGCCACTACTCTCCGACGAGACCAGACAGAGGGACACAGGGACGGACCTCAGAGCTGTCCTCCACACCTGGAGAGATGACTCCTCACTCTCCACCAACCAGCTCCCAGCACGACCCTGAACCCCTAACCCCAGTGCCTTTTGACTCTGCCCTGTGCAATCTGTCACCTACTCGCCATCGGGGAGTTGGGGCTTCCGTTCTCCCCTGGCGCCATTTATGACCAAATAGGCAGTATCTCTCCCCTGCAGTTCTGGGGTCTGGGGTCTGGCTCTGCCGGCCCGGAGCACGGACTTTCTGTCCTCGCAGTGGCAGGAAAGGACTCCCTGGATTTAGAACTCGGAAGCCACAGAGCTTGGAGTTGAGGCGGAAGATTTCAGATGCTGGGGTGCTGAGCGCTGAGTGGGAGGCCCCGGTGGCCTACTGAGCACTGGATCCTTTCAGGGAGCCCACGGGGTCCGCTCAGGGGTGGTTCTTGGGGTCTTCGCTGCCTGACGTTGCACTCTCCTTGGGTTCCCAAGCGCGCCTGCCAGGCCGCCCCGGCGGATCCCGGGCCCCGGCAGGTGGCCAGCCCTGCAGAAGACGAGCCCGCGCCCCGGGACCCTTCGTTGCAGGGCCTTACCTGACACCAGCAGGCAGCTGCCTAGCCAGCTCTGGAGGCTGCGCGCCATGCCCGCCCGGGGAGCCCGGAGGGCGCTGGGGGCAGTGGGCACAGGTTCCCAAGTCCCCTTCGTGCCGCGACACTCCCGCCGGCCCAGCGCCAAAGTGCTTCCGGGAGCCGACGGGGCGGGGCCCAGGTTCCACTTTCGCCCACGCCCGGCGTCCAGGCTGGGTGGGCGGGGCCCGCGGAGGAGAACTGGGACCTGCCCCTCCCTCCAGGGGAGTGGAGAACACCGGGAGCAAAACAGGTCGCCAAACTGCAGCGCACTATCCCGCACCGCGGGCTTTGAACGGGGACCTCGAGCTCAACACAGGCCAGCGCGTCCGGAGGTGCGGTGGCACCTCCTGCCACCCGCCAGCGCTGTTTCCCGTTTCCTCCGGTGAGGGGCGTGCACCTGGCTTCCCGCCTCGCCCACCAGCTGGCTTTAAAGCACTCCCTGAGCGTCTGCGGTTCACTCCTTCCCCTCCTGGGACAAACGACCAAACCCAAATCATTGATTTGGCAATGACTGTTTCTGTCACAGGACTGCCGGGAATTTCCTCTTTTTGAACTTCCCCAGCGGGGAGGCTGTAAACCCTCTACAGGGGAAGCCCGGGGCTGCGGGGGCACGACCCGGGGGCCATCCATGCTTGCGCGCTCGCCCTGTGCCCGGCGAGGCCGTTCTGCGCAAGCGCAGAGGTGCCAGCAGACACCGCCCCCCCCCAATCCGAGGATGCGCATGCTCGCTAAGGAGAAACCGTCCCAGAACATCCCGCGTTTTGTATTAGAAAGTGTACGTGGAGTATCGTTTTCCAATCTCCAACCGTTATGCCAAATTTGAAAACACACCCATACGCACGCTGCTGTAAGAGATCACTCCGGAAATCTTACAAAACACGACAGCTGCACCGGGAGGGCATTGAGAAGTAGGCTACGTGTACGAGGAAGTCCCTTTCCTAAGAATTAAGAGTTGCATTAAAAGAACGCTCCCCGTCGCACGACCTCTCCTTTGCGTTACTTTAGAGCGATTATAAAAATAACCTATTCAAAATCCTTGAACTAGGACTCCTGTAATTCACCCCCCCCTCTTTGAATGGACCCAGAAAAAGGTCTGAGAACCCTCCTGGGGTGAGGGGCCTGAGCTAGGGTGCTATACCCTTCGTTCACCCTGGGAGCCTCATTGCAGCACCTCCACTGGAGTCCTGAGTCCCGTGTATTTCCTAATATTTCTCCTAGCACCGCGGGGAATCTTGGAGATTCCCTAGGCCAGTCTGCTCAGTTCACAAGACAGACTCCCAGAGGCTAAGCCATGTGCTCAGGGTCACACAGTGGAATGGACTTCGGGGGATGGGTCCTGTCCTGCGCTGGTTGCTACTGATATTCCGGATGCCTCCCTGCGCCCTGCCCCCCCCCCGCCCCCCGCCAGGAACTGTAGGTACATATAGGATGTTGGGCACCAGTGCACACGGCACTTCTTAAACTCTTACAGATGGCCTCTAGGAACTTCAGGTGTTATTTCTTCTAAGACCTTGAAGCACTTTTGCATTCTTGTCATTCCACTTGCTTTTTAAAAAATCTTAAAATATGGCACAAAGGTCCTCTCCTGCATGCAAATGTTTGCTTCCTCTGGGGCCTGCCTGTTGCCAGAGAGATTTGTGTGTGTGGGTCTGCCTTCCTCACTCAGATTGAGGAGGGCTGGACAAGGGGCTGTTTTAGGTTCCAGAGTGCCAGCAACAGAATTGGGCATCTGGGAGGAGCCTAACTCTTGGTGTAACCGCGCCAAGGTCCCGCTGCCTTCCACCACGGAAGCCAACACTCGAGAGGCAGGTGCTCATACAAAGGAAAGTGGTTTATTTTCAGGTGCCAGCCTCCTGGAAGATGGGGAATCGCGTCTCAGAGCCCATCTCCCCCTGTCGGTGCAGGCAGAGGTTTTATAAGGAGGGAGAGGGGACAGAACAAAGAGATCAGCGGAGGGGGTCGCAAAGTTCTCTACGTGCAGAACAGCACCATCCAGTCCAATAAGGCAGGTGATGGTCCCGAGTCCGTCACCCTGGTATCACGTCATCCTGGCTCCAAGGCTGAAGGTCAGCAAATCTCCTGGAGCTGGGATGCCTGAAGGTCTTTGAAGTTAGTTCCACAGATTTTTATACAAACACACCGTTCATCTACAAGCCACATACTAGGTAGAGTCAGCACCTATGGGAACAATGTCAGAAGAGTGGCGGGGTGGGTTACCGTCCCCCACCATCACAGTTTCCCACTGTCACACCAACTGGGCCTTCCTTCCTTCACCTGGGAACGTGCCCCGGCCGTCTGTGAGCCCCCCTGTCTGCCCTCCCGCCGCTTGTCTGGCCCATTTTCCTGCTCTTTCTGGAACCTGTGGGAGACACTGCCCTGCTTGCTCCCACTGCGGACCCTGCGACCCCAGAAAATCCCACGTCCACCCTGGGCCACCCCGGAAAATCCCAGGAACCTTGCTCCTTTGGGAGACAGGGGCAGAAGCAGGACCACTGGACAGGGCATTTTCCCTTCGAAGCCTGTCACTTGGAACATGTAAAAAATGCACACTACGACGCTTGGTTTCCACTGCCCCTTCCCCTACCCCGGTGGTGTCACAAGGAAGAAGGGGGGCGCTCGGCCCCCGAGAACACCTGCTGACCACAGGAGCAGCGAGGGGACCAGGGTACTGGGGAGAGGTAGATGCCAGTTAATTCAGCGTTTGGGGATTCATCTCATTAAATAACCATCCCCGATGTTGACATCAGTGTTGACATCAACGTCCGACTCGGAAGTGTCACTTCTATCAGAAGTATCGTCTTCAAGCCACAGGTCCTGCCCAGGGTGGCTGGGCAAGGGCTGCTGGGTGCCTTGTGCACCGGCCACTGGAAGGCTTGTCCCTGTTTTGTCGGGATCCTCCGGGTCTACTGTCTCTTCTGCAAGAGAGGGCGCTGGGGGGACCTCTGTGTCACTGTCGTCCAGGACCCTCACAAACACAGAGTTCAAGTTCACATTGAAGAAATTCCTGCCTGCAGAGCTCTCGGCAGAGCTGCTGTCCTCCTTGAACAAGGGGCCCACGGGTGGAGTCCGCCGCCCCTTGGAGGCCCCGCTGGCACACTCGGAGCACCGGGGCCTGGGCTCCAGCGCCACCCGCGGCTGGGTCTTTGTCTCGGGCTCGGACAGCTCGTCCTCCTGGGAGTCGGGGTGGCTGTAGTCCTCCAGGGGGGCCTCGGAGCCGGACACCAGGCACACGGGCCTGACGGCCAGCCCATGCATGGTATAACCCCCTGCGCTGGCTTGGAGCACGGTCTCGTCGCTGTCACTTTCGTCGTCATAGTTGTAATTCCACACTTTCTTCTTTCTGTTGACGTGGATGACTTCCAACACAGCCACGGCTTCCAAGGGCGGCAGCTCAGGGAACGCCCAGGCCGGCAGGTTACGGAAGTTCTTTGAGAGGGAGGAGGGAGGGGGAGAGAGAGAGAGTCTATCAGTCGTGTTTGTCCTTCATCTTCCAACATCATAAGCTGAAGGAGATGGACCGCGCAGGGGGGGCCCGGGGCGGCAGCAGCAACGGTCAGAGCTAACGGTTCTAGAGCGTTCTCGGTGGGCGGGCGGGTTCTGCGCGGAGTGCCAACACGTTCGTTTCGCCCTCACAGCCACGCTGGGATGCAGGCTTCCTAGTCTCGCTCCCAGTTCACAGGTGAGGAAGGAGGCCGGCAGGTAGGAAGCCAGCTCAGAGAGGCCTGGCTTTCACACCAGGCAGGCAGCCCGAGGCCCAGCCCTCGCTCTGGCCCAGCCCCTCCCCCCCCCCCCCCCCCCCCCCCGCCTGCCCGCCCTCCGCCCTCCTGTTGTGCCCGTTCAGGCTGCGCAGATGGCCGCTCCTCGGGGTGTCAGGACACTGGGGTGAGGAGAGACTGTGGGTGGGGGGGGTCAAACCCCCCTGGACTGACCTCCCGAGGGTCCAGGAAGACAGAGATGGGAGCACTCTCTTCCAGCCCCTGGAAGAAAACGCCCCAGGGACAGAGGTGGGGTGAGCTAAGGAGCACCCGGGCGGACTGAGCTTCCCCGACTCCAGGAGACCACGGGCAGGCCTGGGGGAGGGTGCGTCGGCCCTCGGCCCGCCCGGGCTGCTCCATTCCGCAAACTGGCTTCTCCCTGCTCTACCCAGACCCAGCCTTGGGTGGGTGGGTGGGTTTTCTGCTATTGGGGTGTTCATCGTTTTTCTTATGGAGTCTCGGGAGCTCTTATACAATCCGAATGCTAATCGTTTGTCAATCACTGTTACACGTATTTCCCCCAGTCTGTGCTTCATCATTGTGCTCTGCTTATGATGACATTTGAGAAAAGGAAATTCTTAATTTCAATGTATGGAAATGTATCACTGTTCCCCCCTTACGGTTTTTGCTTTTTGCATCTGAGAATCTTCCTTATCCCAAAGCCACAAAGAGCGCCCCCACACCATCTGAAACATTCACAGTCTTGCCTTTCACACGGTGGCGTAGATGAAACCCAGCAGGGCGTCCCGTCCGCACAGCCCGCTGCCAAGTTCAAGTCCCAGGGGTAGTTAAAAATCTTCAAAAGTACAAACACCGACCCAACCAACAATCCTCCCCCAACCCACCCGACCCAATAAAAACAACAAGAGAAGAATACAATCACCATATTTTTCCGACTGTAGGACGCGCCCCTCCAATTTGGGAGGAAAATGGGGGTGCGTTATAGTCCAAATGTGTAGCTTTACATTTACACTGGTGAAATATTATGCTGTTGATATTATTAAATATTTTACCACATTTTTTGCTTCAATTTTTTTTCCTATTTTTCCTCCTCTAAAACCTAGGTGCATCTTATGGTTCAGAAAATACGGAATATCAGCTCTGGAGGAATATTTAAATATGCAGCTGTTAAAAAACTGGAGGAGGTGCGTCAGTTCAGACATAGAGCAATGAGGTACTTCTGAACGAAGAGTTGCCTAGCGACCGTGGGAGGAAAGCAACGGGGCAGGGACGGGAGGAAGGAGGGGACGCGACTCGAGGGCGATGTAGACATGCGTGGGGGCTCAGGCTCGGCTGACCGAGGGGGGGCCGGGGCCGGAGCCTCGGAGCCTCGGAGCCTCGGAGCCCGGGCCGCGCCAAAGGGTGAGGACAGAGAGGCTGGTTTCTCGGACAGTGCCAGGCACACTCGCACGAGAGCAGGCGCAGGGGACAGTCCCCAGGGGGGAAGGGACGGCAGCGGGGTGGGGGGAGTGCTGGGCGGGGTCAGCCGGGCTCTGCAGCCGTGTGCTCCCTGACCGGTCACCGCCGGTGTCTCCGCTGACTGCCTTATCTGTTTACAAGGTCAGTCCACTCCGGGAGTGCGTCCTGCTGGGGCCTCTGCAATGACAAGACAACCTGTGCACAAACGTTCACGGCGTCATCCCTAAGGGCCAGAACGGAAGGAAAATAAAGGAAAAGAATGAGAAAGAAACCGACTCAAGGGCTGCAAAGCGGGGAACGACCGAGAGGCAGGGCCGGCCGCAGCAGCGCCCGGGCGCGTTGAGAAACCAGGCTTCCTGCTGTGCAGAGACCCAAGTAGAGACGGAAACTTCTTCAGTTCAAATAAAAAACAAAGACAGAAATTGAAGAGCCCACATACCAGCACTTTGGGGGGCACGCTCTGTAAGCATATGTAGCCGACCCGTCTCAGCATCACCAGGGAGCTCACGGAGACGGCCACCAGCAAGGCCACGGTCAGGAAGGCTCCGACTCTGGCAGATTCCAGGGACCCTGTCGGTGGGAAGTTAAATGACTGTTTCAAAACGCAGCCGACAGATGGCTGCAGGGGGTACACGCCCAGGGGTCTGGCGCTGAGGGAGACCGCGAAGGAGCCACAGGTGGAAAGCTATTGTTAGATCGTTAGATGCAGACGTGAAAATAGACAAGTGCACATTTTCTTTAAGTGATAAAAATGAGACTTAGTTTTTATCATGATGTTCTGTGACAGACTGTCCAGTGTGGTGCCCAGTGGCCCCCCATAGCTACTTAAGTTTAATCGATCAAAACCGAAGACACCTCTCAGTGCCCAAGTCCCTGTGACTGAAGGCAGTGCCGGCCGCCCGCCGCCACGGAAGCCAACGCTTGCGAGGCAGGGCTGATGGAAAGGAAGAGGGTTTGTTTTCAGGTGCTGGCCACTGGGAAGGTGGGGGCTTAGGCCTCAGAGCCCAGCTCCCCCTGTCGGTGCAGGCAGAGGTTTTAGGAGGAGGGTGAGGGGACGGAACAGAGAGATCAGCGGAGGGGGTCGCAAAGTTCTCTACGTGCAGAACAGCACCGTCCGGTCCAATAAGGCAGGTGACGGTCCTGTGGGCGTCATCCTGGTTTAGTCACCTGGCTTCACGTCATCCTAAATGCACAGCTGAAGGTCAGCAGCTCTCCCGGACCTGGATGTCTGAAGGTCAGGGTCTGGCACTTTCGACGTTAGCTCCTAGGATTCTTCTGCAAACGTGCTGCGTATCTACGAGCTACATCTCGGTCAGCGTCAGACTTGCAGAGGCAAAGTCGGAACAACGGCAGGGCGGGGGGCCATTCTCCACTGTCATGAAACTGGCCCCACGTCACACGCCCACTCGCCCCACGCTCCCAGGCACTGCAGGCAGGAAGCAGTGGGCCACGGGGGGTCTGCCTGCCTGAAACCAGAGCCTGGGCCACCCCCCCCCAGGCGGACCTTGGTCACGCCAGGACCCCAAGTGCAGGCTCTGCTCCACTCTCTTTGCCTTGTGGTGAGTTCCCCCTTAGAACCTCCTCCAGCTTCCTTTTGGAAAATGTCAACGCTCTGCCTGAAAGTAACATGACTTCCTAAATCCGACTGGACTGAGGAACTCAGCAGTTACGTAACGACGGTGACCAGGGACAAATTCTGAGCTGCCCTCAATTAAGTGACAGCAGGCCAGGAAGTGGCAGAGACAGAAAACTGACGCGGTCTGCTGACAGCCGAGGCAGACACGAGACCGCTCACGGTCCCGAACTTCTGCTGACACTCGGAGCCGACCGCCGGGGGGCTATCTAGAAAAACCACCAGCTGGCCACTGGTTCGAGCTCACGCAGGGGGCTGCCCACAGCCCGGGAGGAAGGGGCGGGCTCCCCCTGGGGACTGCGCCAGCCCCCTGCCCCCTGCTGTGTAGCCAACGCAAGGGCTCTCCAAACACCGCCCCCCCCCGCCCCCCACCGTGTAAGAGCCCGCCAGCCCCAGGGCGGTGGACACGTGTGTTCCCCATCTACCCCGGCTGCTGCTGGCCTGGACCGGGTGCCCCAGTACAGGGAACCGATCTGCATGGCAGTGGCGAATGCAGCCCAGCCCGATTCGGAAAACCCACGGGGAGGGAGCGAGGTCGGCACACGGGAGCCACGCCCACGGATAAGCCTTCCCGTGGGAAATCAGGCCTGCATTGTACCTGGGCTGCTATGAGGCTTGCTTTTTGTTAAAACTCCCTCCCTCACCCTGAGTTGAGGCAGCGAATGTTTACTGCGTATCTTTAAAGTAACTTCCTAAAATCTGAGCTAAACCTCCCAAGTATGGAGTGTAACCAGTTCAGCCACTTTTCCCCTTGCATCTGCAACATCCTTTTTCTTTGAAGTAATTAGCAACATCCTCTCCCTTGTTTTCGGTAAAAGGTAATCACCTAAAGCAAACCTGTGCATGGGAAATGAGGACCATCCCGATGGCATGTGCCCAGAAAAGCAATGAAAGCCCGTCCGGGGCGGGGAGGGGGCCCTCTCTCTCACTCAGAGAGCGGCCTTTTTCCCCACAGGACTTCTGCAGTCCCTGTGTGCGTTTGTTCCTCCAGCCACAACACATGGACCCCCAGGCCAGAGTCCCAGTGTCTTAGGACCAGTCCTCTTCCTGGCTAGTAAATGGCCCCATAAAGCCTTGCTTTCAGAAATGCTTTCAGCCCAGAGGCTTTTGTTTGTCAGTGACTAATTTAGCTCTCAAGTTCCCGGAGACGCTTATTAATGCAACCACGGCCTCAGGCACAACTGGTACCGGAGAGAGAAAAGGCAAGTGGGCTCTCCTGAGAGCCGAGGGGGCTGGGAGGGGGTTGGGAGGGGGTTGGGGTCGACCTCCTCCAGGCAGGAGTGAGCCAGCTGCCTGCATTCCGGGGGCTCTGTCCAGTGCCACCTGCCACCAGCTGTGACCTCCCGTTCTCTCTCTCTGAGTCCTCATCTGTGAAACAGGACAAGTCTCTGCCTCTAGGGTGGTTGTGAAGATTGTTAAAAACAAGAGCCAAAACACAGTCACTCCCTCAGTCACTGTCACCAAACCACAACTTAGTAACTAACTCACCTGCAGCCCCGCACTCTGTCCCAGGGGTCGGGTCAACGCCCGTCGGTCTGGAGCCTCCTGAGCACGCACGGAAAAGACGCCCGCCCCCCGCAAGGGCAGGGGTCCTCGCCCCCAGCAACCCACTCTTCCAACCTCTTTCTGCCTATGAGATCATCCCACTTTGGACAAGTCCCTTCTAGTTGCTGGACAGGACGCCGCCCGACTCGTGAATGGCTTCAGAAAGCCAAGTTATCTTCACATTTGCCTGGCTGAATTTTATTCTTTAACATCATCAACTTGAGGTTTCATTAGTGTGACACTGTGGTTTCAATAAGAAACACACGCATGGGCTGTGACCCAGCTCCTGGCCGGGAGTTTGGGGAGGACCCTGCGGGCTGAGCTGAGGCAGCAGAAGGTGTGTCTTTCCTAGTTCACAACAAGCCCCTTCCGACTACGGCCCTAAGCTGATGGGAAGGCCTGACTTTTGCAAAGCTCGGAGGCAGGGAGGGGCTGGTTGCCAGGGGAACCCACCCTGTGAGGAGAGGGTTGGAACTTCCAGCCCCACCTCCAGGAAGGTGCTGGAGGTTGAATTAATCACCAATGAATGGCCAAGGATTCACTCAGTCCTGCCTCTGACAAAGCCTCCATAATAACCCTCCACGACTGGGTTCAGAGAGCTGCGGGGTGAACCCAGCAAATGCAGGGAGGGTGGTTCACCACACACACACACAGCCGGGAGCTCCAAGCCCCTCCCCACGCCTTGCCCCAGGGGTCTCTGCCACCTGGCTGCTCCTGAGTTGTATCCTTTTATAAAAACCAGGAATCTAGTAAGTAAACTGGTTTCCTGAGTTCTGTGAGCCTTTCTAGCAAATTACCAAACCTGAGGAGGGCTCCGGGAACCTCCAACGGTGGGTCTAAAGCCCCGGGGACAACACGGACTGTGACTGTCATTTGCCGAGGCGGTGGGGGTGGCCGGGGCGAAGGGCAGTCTCGTGGAACTGACCTTTTACCTGTGGGGTCCGTCACTGTGTCCAGGTGTCGGGCTGCCGGAAAGTCCACTTGTTTTTCCCGTAAAACAAGACACATTTTTCATTTTCACCTATAACTTTACTGATTCAGATATTTCGAGTATGTCGGCCGTCTCCTGCTACTGGCTTCCAGGGGGAGAAGCCAGGGGCGCTGCTAAAACACCTTCCAATGCACGAGACAGCCCACAGCACAGGGTTATTTGGCCAAAATGTCAAATAGTACCAAGAAACTTAGCAAACCACTTTTGACACATCTGATCAGTCCCAGCACCTTCTCTGCACACTGCACAAATCTTATTTTTGCATATCAGTTTCATTTTTACCTTTCTTGAAATAATAGAGCATAATATGCCAAAAATTGTTGCGTGCTTTCTTCTACCTTCCGTATTAAAATGGCTGCACAAATTTTGATTAAGTTCTTTTTTTTTAAATGCACACTGATAGGACAGCTGTCACAATGCAATGTAACAAAATTGTTTCGAATGAACTTAAAGACAACTATGCACTACTAGAGCCATCGTCTGGAAAAAAGCAAACGAACTTTGCGGCCGGCCCGGGGATAGTGTCAGCGCTGACTTGAACTGCGGGGCACAGAGCTGCTGTCCGAGGACCGCTGGGTGTGGGGAGGGGAGAACCCGAGCTCTCGGAGAACGGCAGTGTTCTGTGACTAGAGAGGAAAGGATATTTTCTCCCTTCAATTGTTATGTAGTTCTGTTTGCAAGACCATGATATTATGATGATGATGATGATGATGATGATGATGATGCATGTGGCCCTTGTTCCCGGTTCCTGGCACAGGGCCTCCAACCCCCTGGACCGTCCTGAGTAACGTGGGACAGAAGTAGCTGTGGGGCCACGTCTGTGTGATGCTCCGGAAGCAGCTGAAGGGATGGGGCTGGTCCCCAGAAAAACCGAGGTGTGATGAGGGGGTTGGGACTTTCAGCCCCAAGCCCTGACCTCCAGGGAGAGGGAAGGGGCTGGAGATGAGTCAGTCACCAGTGGCCAGTGATTTAACCCATCACATCCACACGATGAAACCAAATGAAAATGCAGGACAGCAAGGCTGGGAGGTTTCCGGGTCACTGGACCCCAGTGCTCGGGGGTGGGGGGTGGGTGCACGCTGCCTCTGAGGGGACAGAACTCCTGCGCTGGGGACCCTTCCAGACCTCAAACCTCTGCACCTGCCCGGCCCTCGCTGCCCAGTCTGTGCACCGGTGACCTAAGTCCAGCGCTTTCCTGAGCCCTGCGAGGCACCGCAGGGAATTCTGAACTCTGGAGGGGCCGGGAACCTGGGAACTTGTAGCTGGGTTGGATGGGAGTTCGGGGGGCCTGGGGACCAAGGACTTGAGGCTGGCATCTGTTGTGGGGGGAGTCTCGTGGGACTGAGCCCTTCTCCTGTGGGGTCTGCACGGAAGACTGGCGTTAGGACACATCTGTGGGCGTTGGCTCTGGTTTACGTGTTTGCGTGAGCTGCTGGCCTGAAGAACCTGTGCAGTTTCGGGTTGGTCCACATTTCAGTGACATTATGGAAGCAACAAGCTAACGGTTTAAGATGCTTTGCCCTTTAACATTGGTCTGGGCATCCCTCAACCCCGGGAACACTGGAGAGCGAGACCACGCCAGGTGCCCTTGACCGTAGCCCACCAGGAAGCCGCACCCCCCAGCGGCCTCCTGACCCTCCTCATCTTCCTGCATTTTCTCTCCAGCCAATCACAGCTGTGCAGAGACTGTCTCTGGGACTAGGAAACCCCAAAAGGCTTCTTTGGGGGAGAGTCACAGCTTTTCACTTTGGGCCACGCAGTGGGGACCTAGTGACTTTCCGAGACAACAAGCAACAGCGGCTGCTCCTGGGCGTGACTATTCTCTCTGCCAAGTTCGCCGTGCAGAGGACGGCTCGGGGGTCTCACGGTGTAGGGGTCCAATGCCTTTGAAAGTGCGAGGGCTATCAGTATTGTCGTCAGCGACGACCTCGGCCACACGGGCGAGTCCCCTTCCCTCTGAGCTACAGGCAGCCTTCCTGAGAGCCAGGCTGGCCCACCCAACAGCACCCAGCCCGCCTGTGACACTGGCCACCGGAGCTGCGCCTGCTCCTGCGTCCCCCCCCCCCCCTCCTGCGCCTGGCTTGACAAACGCCCCGGCTAAGGGCACGCCGAGCTGAATCTGCCCCCAACGTCCTGGACTAAAAGCAATTCCGCTGCAGGAGGATTCGGACCCTAACAGGCAGGTATCTGAATGTCCCTGTGGTGTGGCAATGTAGCTGTGACTCCCCGCTTAGTGGGGACCGGTGGACTGGAAGCGCCTCCGCCCAGCGCCGCCCGACGCTCCGATTCCTTTCTTCAAGCAGGGTTTCCCTCCGAGTAAAAGCAAAGCATGAATGCTTGAAAACTGTCCTACCTGATTCCCGTGCCGGTGGAAGGTGGGTGCACTTCAGGGGAGACCTAATTACACTGTGCATGTCCCTGGGGTTGAAGTAAACAGAGACACAGTAGGTTGTGTTTGGAATTAACTTGTCGAGGATGTAAGTGAAATTCCCTCTGGTGTCTTCATTTATTTTGAGTTTATGCTGTAAAAATATAAGCAAAATAACCAGTAAGACCTGGACTAGAATTTTATTCAGAGGCAGGCCCCAAGACTATCTGTGGGGACTTGTCTTCAAATCTTGAAAAGGGGTAGAAAGCTGAGAGGTTTGGCAAGAAGTATTTATGAATCACTGGGGACAAGCAATTCACCACAAAACTACACGCACATGTATACATCTTTAACCCGTGAAATCTCATTTTACGAATGAGGACAAAAAATCCCAAAGGGGAATAAAGGTCTCCGAGAGGTCACTTTTGTAAGCTTATTCTATCTTGCAATAAGGTTATCTTATTTTATCAAAGGTATGTATCTACTTTACATTTCAGAACGTGCTTTCATTAATATGAGCTCATTGGTCCATCAAAATAGTCTGCAAAGTAGACATTATTCCCATTCTGCAGATGAGCAAACTGGCTCAGAGTGGTCAAGTAACTCCCCCAAGGCCACACAGCTTGTCTGCGGCAGAACTGAGGCTGACGTCTGGCTGACGTCTGGTTCCCGTCTTCTCCCTCGAGACCCCGGCCCCTTCTTTCCCAGTAGCTCTGCTCCATTTTGGGAACAGAGAGATGTTAAGAAGGTTCTTTCGTATAATGACTTAGAGTTCTCAGAGTACATTCTTTCTTAATTTATAAAAATTGGGATTTCTAGCAGTTCTCATGCAGCCTTCTGTAATAATCTTTTTCTGCAAGTCTCTATTCGAAGGAAGGAAGAATTATTTAAAGAGAAACCAACATATACTAAAAGCTCACGCACAGCAAATAAGCGATAAGGAAGAAAAAGGGGCCAGAAGCCAGCCGGAGCCGCGGCGGGAGGGCTCCTGCCTCGCGGCGGACCGATGTTTAAGGGTCACCGAGGGGCGCAACCTGTGGGCTCCGCCCCTGGCGCACCACGGTCTGCGATGCCGGCCCCGCCCACTGACCGTGGCACATTGACCGCGGCAACTCCGCCTCCGCCTCCCCTTACCCCCTCACCCCAGGACGCCCAGCCCCCGCCCCCCCCGCGCCCCCCTCCCCAGTCCCAGCTCCCGAAATCCCACCCACTGGCCTCCGGGACGGTGCCCCAGGTGCCCCCGCTGGGACAGTCCATCGGCACGCAGCTGGGCTGTCACCCCTCTCCATCTTAAGACGCCTCTCCCTGGACCCCACTTTCCGCTCCGGCCACCACCTCGCCCCTCTCCTTCCTTTCTAGAACCCCTGAGACGCATCAGCTTTCCGCAGCTGCCTCCACTTTCTTCCTTCCCGTCCTTGTGCCCAGGACTCAGACAAAGCCCCCACGTCAAGGTCGCCCTTACTCCCAGGTTCCTAAAGCTAACACTCAATGCCAAGTCCTCTTCTGACTGGTCTCATTTACAGCATTCGACTCTCCGGATCATTCTACCCTTCTGGAACTTTCTTCTCTCGGCTAGGAGGACATCACTCTCATTCTTAGTCTCCTTTGTCCCTTGCTCACCATCCGCCCCAGAGTCCTCCAGGACTCTGTCCCTGGGCCCCTCCCTCCTCTCTGCGGACCACTCCCAGGCAACCTCGCCTGGGCTCAGGACATTCAGTACCCTCCCGGGAGCCCGCAGCCCCCGGGGACAACTCTCTGGCTGGCAGCTCTACTCTGAACTCCAGACACGGTCTTTCCACACCTGCCCAACACCCCCTCCCGGACGCCGTCAAGGCAGCTCAAAGGTAAGGCATCCAGAACCAAGTGACCGATTGCCAACCATCCATCCACCTGCTCTGTCCCTGACCTGACCTTCCCCATTTTAAACAGTTTTCTCTTACTTTTTAAGAATGACAAAAAAAGAAAATAGTTGTCTTTCTCATGCACTGGCTTCATTTCATCTAAAATCAGAGGAATGGCAGCTAACCTTTACGGAGGCCTTGCTGTGTACCAGGTGCAGTGCTGAATGCTTTACCCAAATACACCCACTGCATCCTTCAAGTCCGGCAAGGTGAGTGTGGTCCCCACTCACGGTGAGGGTGAGCTTCCTCATGTGCACAGAGAGGGAGAAAGTGTGAGCGTTGAGCCGGAACTCCCGCCCATGCCGCCTCAGGGGGACAAAACCCTGCGTCCAACACAGCCTAGCTGAGGTCTCAGTGTCGGGAAAATGCCGCCCGCGGAACGAACCGTTCCCAGTCCCTTCCTGCCAGCCGCTCCCCCAGCCGTGCGGCTCCGACCTCCGTGCTGTCCTGCGTCTAGTGGAGCAAAAGGTGTGGGTTCGAGAACAAAAGGCACAACTCACACCTGTGTCCGGTCTAGAGGATGTTACCAGGAAGCCCTGTGCGCGTCGGTCGTACTCCCGACCGCATCTCGCCCCTCACCCTTGTTCGGACTCGGTTTCCCGCCTGGGCCCGCTGTTACTTCTCCACCTTCTGCGCACTAACCTTTGAGACTGAAGCTTGAGGCCATCTTCAAGTGCAACCGAGAACAAAACTGACAACTGCGCTTGATTTGCAGAATCCCCACCTGCCGTTACCGCTAAGAACAGTAGTGATCATTTGTGACTTTCGCAGTAGCCACTCACAGAGTTCTGGATCACAGCAGAGCCTGGAGTGAAAGTGAAGCCCCGACCAGACGGAGCAGCGACCCGGCCGTCTCGTCCTGCTGACGCTCATCTCCGATCGGTTTTCCGCGTTCTCTCCCAGTTTTGGTCCTCGCCATGTCCTGCCCAGATCACCGCGATCAAATCTGAATTCGGCCCACCTTCTACCAGCACGTTTGGAAGGACCTCTCGAACGTCGACGTGATCCTCACTGCCGATCACCGACGTTCTCTCCGCTTCCACTCACACAATTCTCTCATAATTATTTCCCTAGCAAACGTGTCGACCGGTCTGGAAATTTCCCTCTGTTCAGGCGTGCGTAACCGAACAGGACCGGCGGACGTTCTGGGCCGGGTGGTGTTCACCGGTGTCCTGTGGGCAGCGAGGAAATGCCCCAGTTCTCACCTCAAATGCCTCCAACGACCGCTGAAGGGGAGAACCCGTCTGCTCCGTCCAGTACCCACCCCCCTCACCCCGGCCCTCCCCTGGCTGCTCATCAGCCGTTTCCGCACCTGCCTCCTAACTCTGCACTCGCAACTGCGTGGGAGTCTTTCTGTAGCTCTCACTGAGGCCCCGCGGCACTTTTAAAAGATCTAATATCCTATAGTCCTTCTCTCTTTAAACCTCAGTCCTATTCTTCTTTTGGGTGACTTCCGTTCCATGGCATTCTCCAAGTTCTCATCCTTTTAGGCTGTTTTTTTTTCTTATTAGTCTACATTATACGTAGTCTACATTTTTCTTACTCATCTACATTATATTTCTACACTATATATAGACATACATCCTCTCCGGAAACATTTTCAACATTGTAGATAAAGTGAAAGTCTGCTTTCGAAATTAACATTCAGTTAATACTCAGTCTGTTCTAAGTTTGGTCCTTAAGGATCCTTCCCTCCCCCCATTAAAAAAACTTTTTTAATACACTGATTTTAGAGAGAAAGGGGAAAGGGGGGAAAGAGAGAAAGAGAGACAGAGAGAGACATCTATTTACTGTTCCACTTTTTTGTTTGTTTTAGAAAGAGAGGAAGGGAGGGAGAAAAACATCAGTGTGTGGTTGCCTCTCACATGCTCCCCACGGGGGACCTGGTCCGCAGCCCAGGCACGTGCCCTGACTGGGAATCGAACCGGTGACCCTTTGTTCACAGGCCGGTGCTCAGTCCACTGAGCCACACCCGCCGGGGCTGCTGTTCCACTCATTCATGCATCCATTGATTGATTCCTGTATGTGCCGTGACGGGGGATAGAACTCACGACCTTGATGTATCCAGATGACACTCTAACCCACTGAGCTACCAGGCTCCCACGTTGAAAACAACACTTCTACATATCTACTCAAAGATAAAATAATGTTTCTTGTCCATAAACTGTATATATTATTCGTAACTTTCTTTCCTCATTTATCGTTTTTGAGAGCTACATACTGAATAATTACAGATCTGGTTAATGATTCTTTTAAACTGTTGCACGGAAGTGGGCAAGTTACTCAAATACTGGCCTCAGTTCTCCACATGCTCTTGCTGGTCCGTTCTTCGAGGCTTCACAAAATCCTGTGACAGTGAGCACGCCCTTCGTAGCTGAGCCCCCGATTTCCTCCTGGCCATTTTCAAGGCTGGCTTCCTCGGGAGCTTCGTTCCTTCTCTCGTTTAAAAATCCCCAAGTCTCCATCCTCACGGCCACCATTCACCCAACTTGACCTCAGCGGGAACGACCCAGAACACCTGCCCTGGGCTATTATTCTTCCATCACTTGAAATGCACGACGTCTGAACTACTGCACCAAGACCCACTCAGTCAGAAATGAAGATTTACGGAGAGCGGCTCTAAAACAGCGGGAGTAGAGGCAAGGGAGCCGGTGAGCACGCCATCACTCTAACGGAGAGAGCGAGACGATGAGGCCTGAACAGAGACAGCGATAATACGGCTGGGAGGAGGAGAGAGCGTTGAGCGCGACCTCAAACAACGCACCGAGGGGACTGGGGGAAGCGGGCGAAGGACAGGGAAAAGGAGGTCAGGCCGACTCCAGGACATTTGGGCAGAGGGCCTGGACGTCTCTGGGAGCGCCGTTCAGCAAGCCAGGGCATACTGGAGGGGACGGTCGTGGGCCTGGACTTAGACGCTTTCGTCAGAGGACCTGGCATGACAGCAGGGGAGGACCCGCGCGCTCGCTGGGTGCGGGTCTGCAGCCGAAGAGGGGACCTGACCGCAGAGAGCAAGGACGGGCGGGCGCGCGACCTGCGTTACGTAATAGGGGAAGAAACGGGCGTAAGATGGCGCAGATCAGAAGAGGACCCAGGGCGGACAGGAAGAAAAAACAAATGCCAACGTAAATCCATTATTTACCTTTTCTCCATTGGGGTCTCCTTTCAACCCCCCCCCCCCGTTTTATTTTTTTTTTTTTACCAATGAGCCTACCTTTGCCTAAAAGTCTCCCGTTGCTTTGACTCCCGTACGTAGTTGCTGCTAACTGAATAATACAAAACCGTGGATGCGGGGGCCGTGCTTCCTGGGCGCAAAACCCTGCTCAGCCTCTTCCTAGCTGGGTGACCTCGAGCAAGGTGCTCACACACCTCTGTGCTTGCACTTTTCCCATCTGTCAAACAGCAGTACTGCTTCGTAGGGTCGTTATGGAAAACTAATTTTAAAGTAAGTTAAAGTTCAGTTCATTTAAAAAAGGGCTCAGGACAGTACCTAGAATGTGCTCTACAAGCATTTCCTAGGTAAATAAATAAAGCCGCCTGATTTTCTCCGTAAAATCCTTCATACGTGGTTTTGCTCTGCTTCTCTTCTCTTTTTACTTTGAATGATTCTCATTTAACACCGAACCAGCTGAGATCTCCGTTATTTCATATGTCATCACCTCATCACTACGCTGAAACTGCTTTTTAAAAGGTCACTAATGATTTCCTAATAGAAAAACACTGTCTTTTCCCCTCATTTCCCCCCAACGCTCTGCATGAATTAATCGGCCCAGTGGCTCCTTCTCAGAACCCCTGCTCCCGATTTCCGGGTCGTTTCGGTGGCAGGAGCTCTGCGTCACAGCCGCCCCGCGCTACATCGCGGCCCACTTACGGCGGCTTCACTGTATTGTGGGTTTTCTAAAAAAAAAAAAAAAGTATCTAACTCCCTATTGCGGAGTTTGCGCTGTATCGCAGGATTTTGCGGTGTACTTCACTGGTGAACACCCGTATAGAATTTTACATGTTGTTAAAATTACGTAGGTTCAAGAGTGTAGAAAGTGTTTAAGAGCACACAAAGTATTTATAAGAGAGTGGGAAAGGTTTACAGGAGTGTGGGAAGGGTTTATAAAGCCTTAAATATATATAAATACTAAAATAAACCTAACGCTGCCACTTCTCGGATTTTCACCCATCGCGGGGGTTCTGGAGCGTACCTCCAGCGACAGGTGGGGGGTCACCGTGGGACAGGTGGGGGGTCACCGTGGGACGCTTTGTTCCCTCCCTCTGTTTCTGCAGCTACGCCAACCACTACACATCCCGTCGGCTTCGCAGACGCAACCATCCCCCCCGATTCCGTTCTGTCTCAGTAACATCTTCCTGGCACCGACTATCCCTGCGGCTTCCACCTCCGTGCCGACTACTCACACGGCACCTCCGGCCGCAGCTCGGAGGCTCGGTGGCAGATCGGCCCTTCAATTGAACACGGCCAAAAAATCCACTTGTTCTCCGCACGTGCTCATGGCTTTGCTGCCGACGACGGCATCAGTGTTCTCCAGACACCGAAGGCCTAGAACCTGCGAACCAGCCATGGGGCCCCTTCAGCCTCAACAGCCAACGCGTTATGAAGTCTTCGCGCCCGTCACCACGGCACACTGGCCTTCCCTCCAGGGACCCTTCAGTAACCCGGTTCCAGCACTTCATTACCGCCCACGAGCCTGACCCTACGACTCTCCCCAAACACCTCCAGGGAGCCCTGGCCGGTGCCCCGCACACTGGCGGGGTCCACCCCCAGCAGGGTGCGTGCCTGGGTTTCGGGTTCGATTCCTGGTTGGGGCGTGCATCGCACGTAGGTGATCGAGGTTTCTGTTTCTCTCTCTCCCTCTCCCCCTTCCTCTCTCTAAAATCAGTTAACCTGTCCTCAGGGGAGAATAAGAACATCTAGACGTCAGCTACGGAGTCCACAATCAGTCTACGGAAAGTCCTGTGCTACAGGCGGGCAGTCGGAACAGCGCCGCTTTCCCCAGTGCGTATTTGGCCTGATGACGCCCCGAGGAACTCCACGGACCGACCGGCCCCTCCACGGACCGACCGGCCCCTCCACGGCTGGGCCTTGGCCCACTTCTCCCGCCCCACACCTCCCCAGCGCCCCAGACGCCAGCCGCCCCGCCCCCTCTCCCCACCTTCATCCTGCCACAGCTGTTTCTCCTGCCCCCAAAAACACGTCTCCACTTCACCTTCCTCGAGGCGTGTGATGGCGAAGTCGCTTTCTTCCTTCCCAGCACCCGCCCCTGGGGCGGTTCACGCACACACATGACTCGAACCCCCTGTATCACGGAGCACTTAACCTGTTTACACTGGCTCCCCAGCTGGACCCGAAATACTGGAAAGATAAGCCTGCGTTTTGCCACGTATAAAGCACACCCACTTTCTGTGTGCCTTACACACGGGATTATTGTACCCACGGCGTGTAAACATCGTACCTACGTTTAATGCACATCCCTAGTTTTCCCTCAAAAATTTGGGCAAAAAACTGGTAATTTTACACAGCAAAACAATCCTCTGTGCCGGGCACAGCGCCAGGAATGTAAAAGGCGCTCTGACCCGTAGCCGACCTGCAGGAAACGCCAGCCCGAGGGCAGCTTCACCGGGGTCCCCGCCAGCCAGCACTGGGGCTTGGGCTCTGGCGCTCCCTGCAAGACGCCAGAGTCGGGCATCCACACCAACTGCTGGGCCCTCGGCTGCGTCCCGGGAGGCGGTCCCTCCAGCATCCATAAGCTCCCCACTCCAGCTGAGGGGAGGGGCTGGACCAAGGGCTCCTTAAGTCCCCCCCTGCCCAGGCCACGCGCTGCATCTTTCTCAAGAGCCACCCATTCCAGTCAGACGCACCGTCCGTCCTCCCGCGGTCCCCTGGCCAGCCTCCGCGCGCCCGGGGGCCCCTGGTGGCGCCACCCCAGGTTGGGGCTTGGGCGTTTCCTCTTCCTCCTCCTTTGCCCTGTGGTCTCTTCTTGGCACTGCAGCTGGGAAAGCCTCGGGTCCTCCAGCGGCCTCCATCACACTCCACATCCGGCCCCCGACCTCCCCGACCTCATCCCTTCTACTCTCACCTTGGTCACTGCGCCCCAGCTCCCGCTGTTTCTCAGCCCCCCAACCACGCCGGCCTCGGGGCCTCTGACGCCCTGAACCCTCCGCCTGAAGCGCCGGCCCCCCGACAGCCGGGGGGCCCGGGCTCTGTAACCAACACAGGGGGACAGGAGCGTCAGCTGCCATCTCGGCAGGCCCACCCACCGGCCAGCACGGCCTGTCTGTTCCCACTCGCGCCGCTGTCCTGGGTAGACAACTCAAGAGAACAAATCGTGTAAGACCCAGTCCTTCCCGTACCAGGGTCACCCGAGGTTACGGACACTCAGTCAACTGCCTCGGGGAAGTGGGGGGAGGAGAACCGCCAGAAGGAGCCCCTTCCCTTCGAGTGCAGGAGGGCAGCAGCGGGGGACGGAGGCTTCTGTGCGCCGTCCACTGGGAGGAAGAGCCCGCCCGCCCGCTGTCCCCCTGCACCCTGCGCCCCCCTCTCGCCTCTGTGTCCCGTGTACGTGGTTTGCTCTTTGAAAGGCAACTGCGCAGCCGGGCTCAGTCAACGCAGTTCCACGATGAATGACCACGGAGAACTGTTTCCCGAAATCAGACTGTACTGACCCGAGCCCTTGAGGCCTGATTGTTCAAGTCATGACAAACACCTTTAAAAAAGAGAGAGAGGAGAGTCCAACGCGCCCACTCAGAACGGTCTTGGGGCCACTCACCTTCTTCGCAATCCCCTCCAACTGCTCTTCGATGACAAGCGAGAAGTGACGCCACAGTCCTTGCCCGCTGGGCCCCTTGGGCAGGGCCGGGGGCAACTTCAGGGTCACCCGAATGCGGTCCGTAAAACCAGCGATCTCAAACTCAGGTGGCTCCAGGTGCACTGTTAGGGAGACAGTCAGAGACACACCCCGCGTCAGCCTGCGCTGATGCCGTCGGCCCGCGGTGGCCCTGCTTCGGGCCAGCTGTCCCTCTGCCCACGGTCCTCCTGGAGGCATGGGCTTTGCTCATTTATCGGGGAGCATGATTTTACTTATTTTTTTCAATTGGTGAAAAACAGGGACCAACAAAAGCGACCGGCATGATGTCACAAGAAACGGAGGCCGATTTCGGGAGGAAGGCCGCACTTTCCCAGTTTTCAGGCTACATTCTAAATACAAAACTAAAAATGACGTCTTTCCACACTATAATAATAATAATAATAATATGTAACTGAAGCAGGAGACAGCACAGGAAGAACTCTGAGGCTGCGCTGCTGTTGCCGGCCAGCGCCTGGCATCCTGGTTGCCAGGAAGCGCCTTTTACCACTTAGGTAAATAGTAAACTGAGGCAGGGAGGAGGAAGGAGACACGTCTCACACGCTAACTCAGCAGTCCTGAGTCCGGTAATATTGCCAGGTATTTCAACATCACAAGAAACACCATGTTAGCAAGAAAGGGGAGTCCTTGAAATTCCATGTAGCCTTCCCACCGTCTGGGAAAGAAAGCCTTGATACTGTGCTTTCAATCCCAGGGCCTGGAATGCGGGAGAGGGTCCCCGGTGCCCAAAGAAGGAGCCCATAAAACAACTTTGGTGAATCGCCTGCCTCTCGTCACTATCTGTTTTAGGAGGGAGTCCCTGATGCTCACAGAAAGAGCCCATAAATAACTTTGGAAAGGGCCCCAATTTTAATTACTGCCTCTTGTCACGTATTTGTTTTACAGCAAGACGAACAAGTGGGGTCTGGAGCAAGAAAGGTAAGGACTCGGGCTCACAGACCCCCACACATACCTGAGTCTGGGTAGTCACGTCCCCCCAGGAAAGCTGGCACCGCAGTTACCTGTTAATCAATATGTAACTTTTTCCTCCTATCCTACCAACTATGTAAGTCCTCAGAACAAAGGTCTCTCTCTCTCTCTCAGGGACTCAGGTACTCCTGGCTCCCAGCCACTGGGCCCCTGGCCACCCAGCCGCAGGCCACCTAGGGGCTTGCCACCCTGGTCTTCAGCTGCTCGCTCTTTGGTTGCCCTGCTTTGCCCTGAAACTTTGCCTTTCACCCCTCACTCGACCCAGTTCCGTTCTCTTCCTTGGGAGCGGGCCACCGATAAACTGATCACATACTACATCTGCTGATCTGTAATTCTTTACGTGGGCCAGCCGAGAAGAACCAGGTCTCTCCCGCTAACATAACCATCGGAAAAATCTCAGGAAATGTAGATAGATTGTCCCTGAATGCGGTTAATCATCCTGTCTCGGCTGTGTGTGCATGTGACGTCTATAGACAAACTGAATACATTGAACTAGCGTGTGGGACAAGTTCACAACCTCCCGCCCCCCCACGAGCTACAATTACGCCGTTCTTTACCCACACCGTTTCACACGGTGGAGGCTTCCACCCATTTCATAAATACATAACGCACATTCTCCTACACCAAGGGCTGGCGAACAACAGCTGTGGGCTGAACTGCGGCACAGCCTGACGGTCGAGAATGGGTCTCACTTTGGAAGGGGCTGTGAACAGAGGAAGACTGTGCGGCAGAGCCTGGACGCGGCCTCGCAGTCCGAGGTGGCTTTTCTCCAGCCCTTCGCAGGAAGTCGGCTGCCCCGCCCTTCACAGGGTTGCGCGGCCGGGTCTCCTCCGCCACGCCGCCGGGGAAACGACTTCACTGACTCACGGTCTGACTCTGACTTTTCTGAAAAGAACCTGCGCATCAGGGAGTCTTCTCGGAGCTAAATCTTTGCGTTTGCCCACGATCTCGTCAGGACAAGCTGCTAAGGAGGAATTCAGGGCCCCCGCAGGTGTTCTGCAAACACCTTCTGCAGAAAGACCGTGCCAGTCTGCTCCCTGCATGTCCTCTGAACCTGGGTCTTGACCCGTTTTTAATACTTGCCACTCGGAGTCCTGAAAAATGCTATCTCATTGTAACCTCACTAGTCTCTCTTTGGTGACCTGAATACCGTGACCTGTGAGTTGTGAGTTGTGCTTTTTTTCTTTTCTAGGTGGATACACACAGAAACAGGCCCCACCGTCACGGCCGCGTGGCTCAGCTTGCCCCTCCTTGACCACGGGCTAAAACTGACGCTTTCTCTTGGCCGCAGCTTGCGAACCGGGACACTGGGAAAGCGGTGGAGTGCAGCTGCGGGCCACAGACACCGGCCGGGCAGCCAGCTCCAGCCGCTGGGAGGGAAAGAGACGCACCGCTCCTGGGCTGCGGACTCCCCTGAGCCGGGGCCCCCAGGGGCGCACGCACGGCGGCGGCATCCCCAGGGCAGAGGGCCACCGAGGGCCACCGGGGCGCAGTCTCGGGGAGCGGCTGCGGTGTTAAGGAAAACACTGGCCCGGAGAGCTGTGGCCGCCCCGACACCGGGCCACGTGACCCAGCTCCCCGCTTCCCGACCGGCTGGGAAACGGACCGGCCAGTGGTGGGTCCTAGTGCCGGAACGTCTGCCTGCCACGGGCACTGGCAATCGTCCCAAAGCACAGGGGACCGTTGCACTTCCTGCGTCGGAAAGCCAAGGCTCGGCGGGGCAGAGGGACCAGGCCGCGGAGGCAGAACCAGGGCGCGAACCCGGCCTGGACCCGAAAGCACCTTTGCGGACCTGCCTCCCGCACGGCAGAGAAACAGCAATGGCCTTGGGAGCTGCGTGGAGATGGCAGACAGAGGTCAACTCACTGTCCAACTCTGGGAAGATGCTGACGAAACAGTGGACCAGTGTGGCGTTCCCCCGGGACCCGACGAGCCAGAAGTCGTACATCTCGGACACGTCCATCCACAGGTTCGTGACGTCACAGGACGGGCTCGTGATGTTGGCGCAGTGCTCGACAATCTCCCTGTCTTTTCTGTCACTTGGATGGGAAAGGAAACAGTCAAGGGGAAACGTCGGCGCTTTCGGGTTGAGAGTCCGTTACGGGCCCGGCCCGCTTCCTCCTTCCTCGGTGGCTCTGGCCGGGGGGCCCGGCGCCCAGTCGCGGGGCCCGAGGACCTTACCCTGCCCCGCCCACTGCTCTCCCCTCGGCCCCCTTATCTGCGTAGTTTTATTCAGACCATTCGCCGCCACCTGCCACACTTCATCTCAGTTTGCTGACTGAGGTCCATGCCCACCTGCAGGTCTGCACCAGCAGGGCAGGGACTCTGGGTCATGGCTGTCCCCGGGGTGTCCCCGTGCTCAGTAAACATGGGCTGGATGAGTGGGGGTGCAAACCCTGGGCATTCACGGTGGAGGCCCCAGCTCTCCCTGCTCCTGCAGGACAGTCATGTGTACCCCCCCGCTGACACCCCATCTCTCTGCGACTGAGGACCCCATGGCCCATCCTAGGTCAGCCTGTGCCACGCAGGGCAACCCAGACGTCCGATCTCTTCAGCTTCAGAAAGGCACGTGGGTGGTCCACGTGATCCCAAGTGCAGAGAGAAACCCAGGACTTCAGCAGGCACCGCCTTGGCCAGCGTGGCTCAGTTGGTGGGAGCATCGTCCTATAACCTAAAGGTTGTGGGTTTGATCTCTGGTCTGCGTGTGAGGCAGTCAATCCATGTCTCTCTCTCTCTCTCTATCTCTGAAAGCAATGGAAAAAAGTGTCCTTGGGCAGGGATTAAAAAAAAAAAGAGTTTAGAAGGGCCTCCAGGTCTGTCAGTAGTGGTAACAGCTCTAAGCCAAGTAACCACCCGAGGAGCTCCTGGGCCCACCTGCGACTTGTGGGGGCGCTTGTCCCATGTGGGAAGAGGAGAGCCAGGGCCGGCACTGTCCCTGTTGTCCTGGGTCCTGGCATCGGCCCCAGGCTGCCTGCTCCAGCCCCGCCAGGCCCCGGGCCGTGCCCGGGCCGGGCCGGGACATTTTCTCAGGGGCCATTCGTTTCCCTGAGCAAAGGAAAGGGAACGCAAGCCATCGATTGGGTCACCGGACCTTTGGACTCCTGTCCTCAGAGAATGACTCACTTTTAAACATCGGGACGTACTGACTTAGAGAACTAATTGTGAAAACCATCACAATACTTATTTTGTTTCTGAGGCTTCGAGCCGTAGATGCTAGCTGGCTTTGGTTATAAACATGCTTTGTTAAAAATAGCCTTGTATTGTTAAAGTGTTCAACCTAATTACAAAAGGATTTGTGTTTCATCTTCGGAGTCTCAAAGCTCTGAATAAAGCACACCTGGCCAGGGAGCTCTGTCGCTTGCGGGACCTCCCCTCCCCACCCCCGCACGGTAGAAAGGAAATACGTTCAGCAAGAGAGAAACGAAACGTCAAACCAACCTCATGCTTGTGTACCACAACGTATAGTGGGTCGGCGCGATGGAAGAGTTTCTTAACCTCCACGAGATGACTGGCCGGAAGTTCCTGAACGCCATGGTGAAATCACACGCGTCACTTGAGAGTTCTAAAGGGAACAGGGGACCAAGTGAACAAACACGGGACTGCGGAGCTGAAGGGGTGCTCCGGGCCGCGGTCCAGCCCGCCCGTTGGGTCTGCAGCGCGCCCCCCTCCCCGGCCAAGGAGCCCTCCCCGGAGCCACAGGGAGGAGAGTCCTGACGCGGGACGTGAACTAATGCAATGAATGAATGGGCCCCGCGCCGTCGGGGCAGGCCAGCGGAGGGAGCGGGAAGTCGGCCCCGTGTGGGCAGAGCCGGAGCTCATCCCCCGCCTTGCCCAGCTCACTGGCTCACGACACCCAGGCGTCTCCGCTCACCTCCCAGCTCCTGGGGCAGCCCACCCAGCCCTCCCTCCACCGCTCCGCCCACCACCAGCCTCCCCTCCTCTGCATCCCCCGCTGAACCTACTCCCTGCCCCAGCGGGGGGGGGGGGGGCGGATAATGTACGTATGCCTGAACGGGGCCGGGTTGGGCAAGTACCCCACAGCAATGCTGCTGAAGGAGGTGCCACAGAACCATGCTGCAGACCGTGAGGGGGAGAAGTGGGGGGACCGAATGCTGGCAGCGGGGAGGTGGAAGCTGTCAGCGAGCCTCTGGGATGTCACCCCCCCCCCGCCCCCCCCCGCCGTGCTCCTCACAAGACTGAGTGCGTATTGGACACAGAGGGACGTTCTGGGCACAGAGTTACACATGTAGGCAAGAAGTTTACTTTAAAAAAGTATCTTCCCGCCCTGGCTCAGTGAACTGAGTACAGGCCTGCAAACCACAGGGTCACCGGTTCGATTCCCAGTCGGGGCACATGCCTGGGATGCGGGCCAGGTCCCCAGTAGGGGGCACCCAACAGGAAACCACACATTGTTTCCCTCTCTTTCTCCCTCCCCTCCCCCAAAATAAATAAAACCTACAAAAAGAAAGAAAGAAAGAAAAGTATCTTCGTTTCTCTGGTATCAGGGAGTGAATAAGAGGTAGAAAAAGGCACTTTAAAGGGAAATTATTTTTGGATCATTTTTGTTTGGCAAAATCTGCGTCTCCTCATTCTTCTATTAAGGGGTTTAAATGGAGTATTATTTTAAGGGGTTTTTAAATGACCTCTAGTGTTCATTTCTTATAACAGTTTCATCAGACAAATGTGAAGATCAGAACTGGCTAATTCTGCCTCCTTTTCCAGAGGAAGTATTTGAGAAAAAGATTTCAAACAAAACGGGCAACAGACCTGGGATCGGAAATATCAGATTTCCCACGCTTTGTGGGACCCCCCCCTCCCCACTCCCATACAGCACTTCTGGAGGGTCACCCAACACTGTGCCCCTTGCACAAAATGTGGTCAAGCCAGGAGAAATCTCTTACCAGGTATGGGCTGTGACGTACCAAACATGAGGCAGACACATCCTAGAAAGAAGAAAAACACATAAGGCAAGCAATCCTTTCTCTGGGTTCCACGTGTAATTGCTATTCTGAGTCCGGTATTCTTTCACACACGTGCTACTTTTGAGTGAAGACCTCCTGTGCTAAAAAAACAAACACACACTCAAGTCGACGCTCCCAGATGGTAGACAGGGTATCAGCAGCGGCGGCTGGTCCAGGGAGTTCGTCCTGAGTGGACCCCAAATGAGACCCGCGTGGGAGCCGATACTAATGACAAGGGCTGGCTGGTTGAGGAAGCGTTCTGAGAACTAGTCTGCGGGGAAAAATTCTCCCAAGTGAATAAGCATGTTGCTAATTAATAGACTTTAAAGGTAAAGACAGTCACAGCAAGGGTGGTGGGGGGGCAGAGAAAGGCGTTGGGCACGGTGAGTGGGCTGCTGCTCGGCTGGCTGGGTGGCACTGTGAGGGGTGGCAGCCCTGGATGTCACGGGCCCGCTGTGCGGACGGTCCTGCCCGGAAGATGTCCTGCTCACAACCACGGAACAGGTGACACGGTGAGGCTAGACGAGAATCAGTAGAAAGGCAGAGAAAAGGCACAAAACGACCACAGGAAAAGTCAGCAATGGAGGAAGCGTTAAACCAGAGTTCAAGGAGGGACGCCTGAGTCTGGCCGCTGGTCGGAGAGCAGGGGCCTGGCCTGGCCCCTTTCCAAATGAGGGCGGGTGCTGGACTCCACGCGGATCGGGATGAGGGCGTGAGGAGAACCGACTCTCCGAACCACACAGGAAGGCCGTCCGTCCCCACCGTTACGGAACCCTGAGCCATTCTTGCTTGTTCAGCTTCCCCGCTAAAACTGACAGCAGGTCGGGAACCTACACGGACGCCAGACCACCAGCGCAGACTTCCTGTCCGCGCCCCACCTGGCCCTTGGCATCGCGCAGGCTGCGTGGGTCTCAGCGGGCTGCTCCCCGCGAGGGCTCTCGGCGACAACGACGGCACAGGCTTGCTCCCACAAGAGCTGGGACAAAAAGTAACACTTACCCAAGAGACCCAAGGTAAGTGGTCTAAGCGCGCAGGCGTGGCGGCCCCAGAGCATCTTGGTTATCTCGAGAGTCCTTCCTTCCTTTCACATCTGAAAGGCAATCAGCATCGGGAGATCAAGCCGCTCAAGTGTCTAATGCAAACGGGCTCAGAGGAGACAATGGCGAAGGCGGCGGGAGAGTCCTGGTCCCGGCCTCCACGCGCCTGCCTCCCCGGGGCCAGACTGTCCGCCTACCACCCGCCCTCGCCCTCGAGCACCCTGGCCGGGAGGGAGGGATTTAAATGTAACCAGTGCAGTGACACAGCCATCCGGTTCCAAAGCTTTCAACCTACAAGAAGCAAGTGGTGAAGAGAATGGCTCCCTTTAGAAAAGTACTTTTTATCATCATCATCATCATCATCATCTTTTGGTGAGCCCTTCAGAATACCTTTATACACAAGCAAAAGCCAACCGACGTTACTTCTCCGGTGTTTCGGACAAGGGCTCCCCGTCCTGCCCTGCCTCTTCCCGAGGAAGGTGTGCGAGGCCTTTCTGCCCCGGCACCGAGAGGTGCTCCTGTAGTTGTCGTGAACAGTCCCGCCGTCCGTCCGATGGACAGGCATCATCTACATCGTCCGCCGGAAGGGGGGCTACCCCAGCTGCTTCTCGCCTTTTCGGCGCTGCATTGACTCAGACCTGCGTCCCCCTGCGCAGGCAGACCTGCCGGAACTAGGACTGCTGGCCAAAGGGCCGATCGGTGCGAGTCCCAGCCGCAGAGCGCGTTTGGAGGCAGTCTTTAACCCGCTGCGTGAACGGGGTGGAGGCAAACCCCCGGAGTGTGACGGGGCCTGCTACCCACCTGGGCTCGAGGGGCAGAGGGCGGGCACCCACGCAGGACCCTGGGAGAAGAGAATCCTGCCTGAGGAGCCTCGACCTAAGCCGGACAGAGCTGAGGGATCAGTAACTGACCCAGCACCGCCTTCCCTCCCTTCTTTTGGGGCTCCACGTGGGTGAAGCCCACGCAGAAGTCAGAGAACAAGGATGCCGGTGGCTGTACCCACAGAAGACAGGATGCCAGAGCAAGTGAAGGGTGGGGGGCCAGTGGGGGTGGGGGACAGTGGGGGCAGGTCTGGGGGGCAGACGGAAGGGACCGGGGGGCAGAGGAGCTGTGCATCTGTGATTCTGATGGAAACGGCCAGGGCCCTGGCCTGGTGGCTGCCCACAAGGTGTGCGAGTTCTGCCTCCCCACGGCCTCTTCCCGGGGGTGGTCGGCGAGCTCTGGGGCACAATTCAAATCCATAAACGAAGAATCGCTCTCCTACCCTGAGCGGGAACGAGCCTGTCTGCACATCCGTAAGAGCCATGCTCGTTAACTGTCTTGTATCTTCGCCTATTTTTCTACCGAGTTGCTCTTTTGTTTTCTTACTGGCTTGCAGGCGGGAGCCTGGCCTTTGTGGTGGGTCATCTCTTTGGTCCCCTCTCCTCGCCACTTGCCCCTTGACTTGCTTACACTGGAGTTTGTTTTTCACCACACAGAAGTTTCTGAGCTTTCTGTTTCACGTCTAAAGGGGTTTCCTTTCTCAGAGTCTGCATTTTCAGTCCGAAAGTCTTCCTCGCTCCAAGGTGACAAAGGAATCCTCCTCTCCCTGGCGGCTTCTGTCCCCACCAGAACACTGCGGCTCTATGACGCACGCTGGGGTCCTTCTGCCTCCAACGCCGGGGCAGCCGCCAGCCCCGGATCAAAATGAAACAATGGCCGCTAAGGAGCACAGGACTTCAAGCCACAAACGAGCGGACCAGACCTCTGGCCTATCTTGGGAACAGTGACGGAGCGCCCCTCAGGGCTCGCCAGAGGAGTCTGGGAGGTCCCAGGCCGGAAGTGCCTTGCGCTGCAGGCTCCACACGCCATCAGCTGCCCAGGGCCCTCTGCACAGAGCTGACCCCGTCACTCTGTACCCACCTGGAGCATCCAGACCCGCCTCCGTCACCCGAGACGTCCCTGCCGTGTCCCTTCTCAGCGGAGGGCCCGCACGGCTGTGGAACGCCACACAGAGGGGCGAATCCCTTCGCCCTGAACATCTGCCCTGGGGCCTGGGCCCCCTCTGTTGTTCCCTCGGGGGGGCGGGCCCTCTCCGCCTGCGCTCCGCGTCGTCGGCAGAACTTCAGCAGCCGGGAAACACACGCACACACGCATACACACACACACACGCGCGCGCACACACACAACTACACAATTAGAAGTGCCCTCCGCTCCCCTCCCCTTCTTTGTTCCTGGTGCCTCACAGCCTCACTCCGGTTCCCAGCAGCTGTCTGGTAACTGATTCTGTTTGCTTGAACAACCAAATTTCTCCTCTTGGCCCCCTGCCTGAAATTGTTGGTGGAGCTCTTAACTCTCCCCCTGACTGCAGAGAGATCAGCCTTCCGAAAGGCCAGCCCTCAGCCACCTCTGCTCCGGTCCCAGGCCCCGCACGGCGGAGGGGCCCACGCGTGGTTCACTGCTGCTCTGGGGCTGGTGTGCAATTCTGAACGGTGTTCTCTCCGCACTGGCCTTTTGCCAGTTGAGTCTGATGGGACAGCGGAACCGTGAGCCCTGGCGCGCTTGGTCTCGTTCCTGCCCGCCCCCTTCCCCGTCCCCTGCAGGGTGAGGGTCTCACGCATGGCCACGGACTACTGTGGGTGGCTGCTGGGTTTCACTGTGGGGAGAGCCGCACATTGCCTGGCTGCCTTCCCAGGACAGTGGAAGCTGCCCCACCCTGCTCCCCCCGGGGGGGCGGGGGGCTAGCCTCAGGGGGTGAGATCCAGGTCAGCCCTGGTCCCAGCAGGCCAGCCGTGGGTGCTGGCTGGGAGGGGGAGGGCAGGTCCTGGCCCAAGTGCATGGATGCTCAGAGTCGCCCCTGGGAGCTGCGTGGGGCCCGTGTCCCTGGGCTGGCTGTGTGCCTGGGAACCCTCTCCTCCCACGTCTGGTTTCTGCTTGCCTCTTCCGGGAGGCAAGGATTCCCAGAACTAAGCTGGTGGTGCCGTGACCGCAGACCAGGGCACCCGGCGACTCCCCACCAGGTGGCATGTTCTCACGTCCGCGGTCAGATCTGGCTTTGCCCCGTGGAAGGTGGATAGGTAAACATCAGGCCAATCATCTAGAATTTTATTTTTTAACTTAATGGGACGACATTAAATGGCAAGTATAAAAATGACAAGTTGAGACACAGAGACTGTGGAAGAGAAAAAGCTGCTCTACATTTTAGTATCTTTAGTGATACTTTTTCCCGGGAAACGGCATTTTCTTTTGGCCTCCGGACCAATTCTGTTTCATTTCCATAACATTTCTTTCCTCCTGCTTTTCCTGGCATTTTCCGCCCCATCTGCTGGCTTCTCGACACTGGGGACGCCCGTCATCCTGATGCCTGATGGCGCTGCCTCTGTCTCCCGGGCTGAGTCTTTCTAATTGGCCCAATCTTTGCCCCTTCCATCTGCATTCACTGGGCTGCGGTCCAGCCTGTCCTCCACGAAAACGCATTTATTCTCAGCAGTGTCCACTCTGCGCCTTCCTCTCGCTCCTCCTGTGACCAGGGTCCCACGGCCTTCGGTGTGCTCCCGAGCCGGCCGGCTCCCTCCTCAACTCGGTTTTCAGGTTCCCTCGTCCCCGGCGCGCTGACGGAATTCTCATTTCCATCGGGTCGGAGCAGGTCCTAAGGCTACTGCGAGAAATCCCCCGCTCTTCCCAGAGTCACGCTTCCTCCTTAGGACTACCCCTTGCAAGCGCCTCTTCCCGTCGCGTTGTTTCCCTCCCCATGCCATTCCTGTTCACCGGCTCCTGCGGGGACGGCTTTGTCGCCTGCCACTGTGACACAGGGGAGGGAAGCCTTGACCTCTCTGAACACTTGTCCGAAGGACTGGTGCTGAGATGGGGGTGCGGGAGCGCACACCGGCTGCCGGAACACCTGGGCCCTGCCCCTTCAGGGACGTGTCCTGGGGCGGGCAGGTTCTCTGTGGGGGGAGGGGTGAAGACCGGGCCACACAGCCCAGGGGGTGGTCCTCCTGGCCCTGCTGCGGGCTTTTCCAGTTCCGTCAGCCCAGCAGACTTGCCCCATCTCCCTGACCTCTGACCTCTGTCAGAAGAGGAAATAGCTAAATGTGCTACAATTCATTTTCTTTTTTGCCTACTCACTAGGGAGCATTTTCAAGATTTTTGTTGACTCAGCAGTGTAGTGTCTGGTGACCAGGTGCACGTGAATTTTGAATATTCTAAAAATCCCCAAAATTAAGACAATGACAACAACGGCAATGCTCAAGAACACCTCTCCGTTGTCCGGTGTGCAGAGCCCTGGCTGGCAGGGAAAGGCGGTGCACGCAGCCCCTCGCCGGCCCGCTCCCCTCACCCGGCTTTCTCTGCGGTTTCCTCCTTTCCCCAGCTCTGCGCAGCCACACGCGTGTCCTTGGTTCTTCCCACATTGAATGAAACAACCAGTGTAATTTGTGGAAGCAACGCACGCCCTCAGGAATGAGGGCGGTCCGGCTCTGCTCTAGCCCTTCATCGAAGGCCCATTTCCTTCTGGTATCCGAACATCTGGGGGTCCACAACGCTCCCTCCCGGGGAACCTCGGAGCGCGACCAGCACGGAGCGCGACCAGCACGGAGCGTGACCAGCGGCTCCGAGTTTCTTACTCCGTCACGGAAGTAAAAGCAAAGTGCATCTTACCACTCAAGAGCATTTAAGATTCGGGAAAAGATGATGGGGGAGTCAAAGAACACACAGGCCAGGACTCTTCAAGAGCTGCAAGGTTTATAAATGTATAAATGTAACAGGAAAATGAGTCCAATACAGCTCTGTGGGCGCAAGTGGGAGGAATGGAATGTTTATTTTGGTAAGTTTCACTTTCAAGACAGCATCTCTGGGCTACGGTTCTTCTAACTTTTCATAAGGCAAATTATAACGCCATTTGTCAAATGGTGGGAACCCCATTTCAGGCAGATTCTCTTTAACTTTCGGATAAATACATGAGAAACTTCAGAGGAAATACAGGTAAGAATAAAAGAACCGTGCAGATTTTTGATGCTCTAACATGGAGAAGTAACTTGTGAAGTACAGAGCGTAAGAGTTCAAGTCCCTTCCTGGGACACACAGGTAAATCTTCCCCAGCACACCACACACTAGGGAAGTCTCCCGGATGTTTTCTTTGGGTTTCGGGAAGGCATCGCACCTGCCCCGTTCCTGCCCAAGTGCTGGGGAGGGTACTGAGAAACCCTGCCCATGTGTGGGTCAGGCGTGGCCTGGGGAGCCCCGCACAGAGGGGAGGGGGGCCATTCCAGGACTCTCCACACCTGCCTCTGCCCCCCACCCACCCCTGCTCAGAGCTGACCTTAGGGCCTGTCATACTGGTTTCTAAGATCTCTTGCCAAAATAAAAGGGGAAATCAAAGGAGGCGGGATGTCTAGCGTCTCCAGTGAGCTGACTGTTTGCCGGACTCCTAACTGGGTTTAACTGGTGGATTTGCTCGGGGCTGAAACGCAGTAGCGGATTCGCTCGCAGGCCCTCAGCCCTTCCGGACCCTGGAGGGGGTCCACTCCTCTGCCTCGCCCCCTCCAGCTTCCAAGCGACGGATCTGGAGGGACATGGGACGCTCGGCCCCGGGCCCCTCTGCGCCCCTCAGTCGAACTGCTCACACCCCGCAGCAGCCAATGCCCGGGGTCTCGGGCCTTCCTGCTGGGGGGCGGGGCAGGTCCGAGCGGGGAAGGAGCGGAGCGCGGCGCTGGGGACACAGACAGACGCCCTTAAACCCGCAGGGCCCGGCTGCGCCGGGGCTGCGGGAGCCGAGGGCATTCCGGAGGAGGGATTCCGGGAGGCGGCTGCAGGGGCGCGCGTCCGCTGAGCGGGCACAGCGCGGGCCAGCCCTTCCCGCTCCGGGCCATCCCTTCCCCCTTCGCGCCATCACGCGGTCTGCGACCTACCTTGGCGGTTTGTCGCCGCTCGAGTCCGGGACGATTGGCCGCGGCCCCACCGCCTGCAGCCGGGCTCCGCCGGCGCCCTTCCGCGCCGGGTTACGTGCGTCCGGGGTTGCGCGTGGGGGCGGCCCCTCCCGTGGGCGCTGGCAGGAGCGGGCAGGGCGGCGCGAGGGGGCCTGGAGGCTCCGCTGGGCGGAGCGTTGGGCTGGGCCCTCAGGCCGCCTCCGCGGAAACGCGGGGCAATTCCCCAGCGCGGGTGCGCGCGCCGAGCGCCCGCCTCCGCGGGGTCGGGGGCGGCGTGGCCGGGGGCGGGGTCAAGGGACGCGCAACTTACTGACAGTTGCAGAGTCGGCCCCTGATCAGCGGTCCACACCCGCTCCGCCCCGTACCCTCCCCTCCGTAGGGGAAGGGAGAAGGGGACTTGGGCTGTTCTGTTTCCTGCGGTTAATTCCGGGGTCAGAACAGTGCCTGGCGCTGAATTTAATTCATGCCATTTAGAGTGCGTTCAACGCATGGATAGGAAGAATTGACATCCGTTAAAATGGCTATACTGCCCAAAGCAATCTGCAGCTTCAATGCAATCTCTGTCAACACACCAGTGACATTTTTCACGGCATTAGAAATTTATATGGAACCACAAAAGACCCCAAACAGCCACAGCGGTCTTGAGAAAGGAGAACGGGACAAAGTTGGAGAGATCATGCCACCAGATAACAAAATAGGAGTCCATAGCAATTAGCACAGCATGGTACTGACATAAAAACAGATATAAGGGGGGACGCCAAAAAAACTGAAATTTATTTATTTAAAAAATGTGTATTTATTTATTTTTAAAATGTGTATTTACATGTTTAAACTTCAGTCACCCTCAAAGTACTCTCCATTTGATACAATACACCTATTAAGGAGTTTTCTCCACTGCTCAAAACAGTTTTTGAACTTGTCGATGTCGTTGCTCTTCAGTGCTTCTGCCGTTTTTTGTTTCCCTCCTTCCACATTGGAAAACCGGTTCCCTTTAAGGACTTTTTTCCATCCGAGATTGGGTGAATGGGGGGGGTGGGGTAAAGGGGGTCATGCTGTTTTGGGTAAAAAAAAACTGCTAAACACTCAGCTCCGTGTGGGCAGGTGCACTCGTAAATCACCACCACGAAATGGGCAAACACATTGAAAGAGTCTTACAAAAAATTCACCAAAGCTGAACGCAGCCTCTCACAACAACGCCAGCTGGTGCACTGATCCAGATGGGTTTCTACAACTCTCACCTAGGGGGGGAAGCCTGGGCTGCAAGGGGCCTGTCTTCCAAAAGATAATTCTGTTTCTTGGGGGTCCCCTCCTCGCACATAGATAAATGGAACAGAATTGAGAGCCCAGAATAAACTGATGCCAATATGATCAATTAATCTATGACAAAGGAGGCAAGAACAGCCAATGTGGTAAAAACAGTCTCTTCAATAAATGGTGCTGGGAAAACTGGACAGGTACATACAAAAAAATGAAACAATCACTTTTTTAATACCGCATACAAGAATAAACTTAAAATGAATTACTTAAGTGTAAGACCTGAAACCATAAAACTCCTGGAAGAAAACATAGGTGGTAATCTCTTTTACATCATTCTTAGTAATGATTTTTTTAATGTGACTTCTTGGGTAAGGGGAATAAAAGGGAAAAATACGCGCATAGAACTACATCAAACTAAAAAGAAACCATTGACAAAATAGTAAAACAACCCACTGAATAGAAGGTATTCACCAACGATACATTTGGTAAGAGGTTAATATCCAAAATACAGAACAAACTCATACAACTTAACCCCAAAACAACAAAAACCAATCCAATTAAAAATGGGCAGAGGACCTAAACAGACGCTTCTCCAAAGAGGACACACAGATGGCCAATAGACCTATGAAAAGATGCTCAACATCACTAATCATTGGAGAAATGCAAACTAAAACCACAATGAGATACCACCTCACACCTGTCAGAACGGCCGTCATTAATAAATCAACAAGTGCTGGTGAGGTGTAGGGGACCGGCTTGTGTTGGTCCGGCAGGCGGGGCTCAGCTCTGTGTGGGGAACCCACAGATGCGAGGGGGCGGGCGGGAGCCAGCCCTTCCACCCGGGTTTTCCCGTGGGGGTCAGGCCTAGCGAGCGCACGCAGACTGGTGCGACCCGCCCTTGCCCAAGCCCCCCCCGCCTGGGCTGGAACGGTAGATGGGGGTTCCCTGTCGTCAGGTGCTTTCCAAAGCCCGTGTGAGCTTTCCTGAGGATGTGGCTGATCAGCCCGCCGCCTGTCCCTTCTGCACGTGTTACTTTCGTTTCCTAGATTGTACCTAAAATGTAGACAGTGACATTCCGTGTGACAGATGACAAATCCTTCTCTGGTGTAAGGCCCGAGAGAAGCAATAAAAGCCTGTCTAGGCAGGGGTCGGCGCTCTCCTCTTGAGAGGGTGGCCGTGCCGTCCCCTTTTCCCCGCAGGACCGCTGTCACCCGTGCATTTGTTCTGTCTGCAGCTACAACAGGCGGGCGCTGCTGGCTGGAGTCCGCCACAGTGAGGTTGTAGAGAAAAGGGGACCCTCATGCCCTGTGGGTGGGAATGCACACTGGGGCAGCCACTGTAAAAAGCAGTGTGGAGCTTCCTAAAAAAATTGAAAGTGGAACTGCCTGTGACCCAGAGATTCCACTTCTGGGAATACATTCAAGGAAAGTTTAAACACTAATTCAAAAGCATACATGCACCCTATGTTCATTGCAGTGTTACTTAACAATGGCCAAGATCGGGAAGCAGCCCAGGTGTCCATCAGTAGGTGAGTGGATGAAAAAGCTGTGGTACGTTTACACAATGGAGTACTACTCAGCCCTAAAAAAGAAGACATCTTACCTTTTGTGACAGCGTGGATGGACCTGCAGAGCATTATGCTAAGTGATATACGCCAGTCAGAGAAAGACAAGTACCATATGATCTCACTCACGTGTGGAGTCTAATGAACAGAGTAAACGAACAAACAAAATAGAAACAGAGTCATAGAGACAGAGAACAGACTGACAGCTGTCAGCGGGGAGGGGCTGTTGTGGGGCTGGGTGAAAAAGGTGAGGGAATTCAGCAACCCCCCGAAAAACACCCTCAGACACAGACAACAGGATGGTGATGAGCAGAGGGAACGGTGACCTGGGGGAGGGGCAGGGGGGTTAAACGGTGATGGAAGGAGCCTCGAGTTGGGGGCGGTGAGCACACAATTCAACATACAGATGATGTGCTGTAGACCTGTACACCTGAGACTTAGAGGACTTTATTAACCGACGCCGCCCCAATAAATCCAACCGGAAAGAGCATTGTAGGTCTGGAAGAAACTGCCACGCTGCCTTCCAAAGTGGCTGTGCCCTTTTACGTGGCCACCAGCAGTGAGCGAGAGCTTGCCCTGCTCTGCACGTCCACCGGCATTCAGGGTTGTCAGCGTTTTGGGATTTTAACGTTTTAATGGATGTGTGGGGGTATCTCCTTGTTGTTTTAAAGGGTGAGTATCTTTTTAAGATGGGAGGTTCTCATGCAAGTTCACAGTCTGTTGAGAACGAGCCAGTAGGGAGTGACAGATTGATGTGGGGAGAGAGGAGACGAAGGCAGGAACGGGGGGGGGGGCGCTGAGGAGGGAGGGGGATCTGGGACCCCTGGGGGCGCTGGTCTTCGGTAGGAGCTGGGTCCTTTTGTTCTCTGTGACGGGAGAGAGGGAGGCAGGGAAGGGGTGCGGACCGGAGGTGGAAGGCCCCAGCGTGTCCGACGGCTTTGTGCAGGAAGCCGTGGCAGGGACCTCTGCTGCGTGTAATGCGAGCAGAAGCAGGGTCGGCAGGGAGGTCTGTGGAGGAAGAACAGTCCGACATGGATGCTCTTGTCCGCACGCAGCCTTCCTCGGGGCAGATGGCCCCGTGGTGGCACTCTCCGGGCTGCAGGGCGTCCTGACGAGGGCTCAAACCTTCCCTCAGGACAGCCGCACCCCTCCATCGCGACTCTTCGAGGAGTCTGGGGACAGGACGGAGGACTGGGTCTAGTCTCCGCTCCGTCCTGAGCCTCTCCCGGGTGAAGTTTGCTGCGGAGGCCCAAGGCCCCACTGGGGCTTCCTCTGGGTGGGTCCTGGCTGAGGTTCTAGACGGCCGTGCCCACAGTAGGCCATGGCCTCTCCCTCAACTTGTGAGTGTGAGGAGGTGGGGCCGGTTCCTCCTCTGAGCCGCCGGCAGAAAAACCCTGCAGCACAGTCTGAACTCACTCACCATCTGCCGAAAGAGGAAGCGGGGCAGGGAGGGCCTGCGTCTCCCCCTTCAGCTGTCACGGCCAACCTCAGCTCAGAGACCAAACCACACGCATGGGACCCTCTGCCCTCACCTGGGTCTCAGAATCACTCATTCCTTTCCTCTTTCAGCCTCTTTTTAAGCCACCATCTCTCGTACCTTCACCCTGCTAGACTTCTTATGGGGAAGGTGTCAAGGCCCTGGGGCCACTGCAGCCCTGCAGAGCCCAGGCCGTCCTGTAACTGGGCGCAGGTCCACCTGCCCGCTGCCATGGAAGCCAATGCTCGAGGGGCAGGTGCCGATCTCAATGAAAGGGGTTTATTTTCAGGTGCCAGCCACCAGGAAATGGGGAACTTGTGTCTCAAAACCCATCTCCTGGGAAGAGGGAGGACTCAGGTCTCAAAGCCCATCTCCCCGTCTAGGTGCAGGCAGAGGTTTTATAAGGAGGGAGAGGCAACAGAAGAACAAAGAGATCAGGGGCAGAGGCTGCAAAGTTCTCTATGTGCAGAACAGCACCATCCGGTCCAATAAGACAGGTGACGATCCCGTGGGCGTCATCCTGGTTTAGTCACCTGGCTTCACATCATCCTGGCTTCACGGATGAAGGCCAGCGAATCCCCCAGAGCTGGGAGGCCTGCGGGTCGGAGTCGGTATCTTTTGAAGTCAGTTCCTCGGATTCTTCTACAAGCGTGTTGTTCATCCACCAGCTACGCAGTAGGCAGAGTCCGCATTTACGGAAACACTGTCAGAGGACTGGTGGGTGGGTTATAATTTTCCGCTGTTACAAATCCCCACCGGCAATTTTTCTTCCACTTTTAAGGAAGTTAGATGATTGTAGTCAAAACATTTAAGAAAACTAGAAAAATTCAGAATCCAGTATAGTCCACAAGTGAAAAGTAAAATTTTACAGACAGTTTACTGGATTAGAGATGAACATTCATAACTGCGTATAATGGATTCTATTGAAACACAATTTTTTGTCCTAAAATCACCCTCGTTTATATCAAGGAGCCAAATTACGACCCATCCATTTACTGCATTAAGTCCGGTTTCAGTGTGGCCTGATTCTTCGCACAAACAAAAAAGAAATAGTGATTAATCGTATAGGCTTTCTGAAACCCACTTTGTGGTGACGTTACAAGGAATTTCTAGACCGAGCCTCTTGGGGCAAAGAAACCAAGCTGCACAGTTGCCGCCAGGCTTTGCCTGCGATGCCTATAGGCTTGGGTCAACTCCTCAAGTTCCCGAGGTCCCCAAAATGTCTTGAGGTTCCTCCTTGCCATCTCCCAGGAAAGCAACCTTTGCTCCTTACCTGGAAGGACTTCCATGAAGCACATGAATAACTAAGGCGCCAGGCCATTTCTCCAAGTGGCTTTTATCAGTTCTGAAGTCAATCTTTATTCTTTAAAGCCTTTTGTTGACATCCAGAGTCTAGGCATGTCTCTCCGAGACGTGAGATTCCTGTCAAAGTCTTGGCTTATAAATCCACAAATGGAAACTGGAAAAAATCGTATTACTATTGGATTTATGTAAAGAAACATATCCCATTAAAATAATAATACGCGCTCATTAAGAGTTTCCAAATTCTGGAGGGATCAGCTAGGGAGAAAATATAAATGCTTCAATATTGCTGCAATTTAGCAAATTGTTCTGAGAGAACAAACACGTTTTTAAAAATCAGCAGTATTTTGAACAAAGCGACAAGAACGATAACTACCCTCAGTTCATTCAGCCCCACAACCAATCCCTGCCTCTCCCCATTACCCACCCCATCTCCGTGAGCCCATTCATTTCCCAGAGTCCTAAAACGCCCTTCCATTTCAACAGGATGATTCAAAATTTATTATCAGAAATTCATATTTTAGAATAAGTCAGAAGATGTAACATTTTTGCACATGCATCAGGGTAAAACAATGACCAAAAGCGTTTCACATGGCGTGGTGGCAGATCTGATTACAATGCAGTTGACAAAGGAATTCACTTTTTTGGGTGACAGCCTTTGGAGATAGATAACCACCGGAATTACAACGGGAAGTTCGCCAGCCCAAGGAACCCATCGACTTGTTCCTTGCTGTCCGTGAATTGTCCCTGGGTTTCCGTTGGGAAACAACGACTGGTTGTGGAGAATCAGAGAGAACTTTCAGCCTCCTCGTTTGTCGTTAAAATGGTCACTTCGCTTTACCACCTATCTACGTGCCTTTCTTTTTCTTCCCTATATTTCCCCATTTCCATGCCCCTCCTCGAGCTTCCATTGCCAAATGCCCTCCCTTCCCAGACGGCCCTTCCCCCTGCCCTTCCCCATCTTTTTTCGCTTCCCCCGTAACTTCTCTTTCTGTGTCTTCCTTCCACACAATCCTTTGCAGCGCGCAGCAGAACCCTCTGTGTCTCACACCGCCCTTCGGCGGCTTCCGTAGCGCCCTTTAGTTTGCCCTCTGAACTCATCTACAAACAACCAACCTTAGCACGGCCTCCTGTCAGTTCGATTTCCTTCAAAATACATCGCCACGATTTATACCCTTTATTACCCAATCCATGTATTTTTTCCCGACTTAATTAGCATGTTCCATTTTTAGTGATAACTAAAAGTCATTAGCATTCTTCTAGATTGGCAAATTCACGAATTCATTGATAACTTTCAGAAACAGTCTTCTTCCCTTTGGCCAATACACTCACATTTTTATTCTTGGTGATTACTGCATTCCTTTCATATGCTCACAAGTGAGCTGTTCCAGGACCTAGTGACCTGGACAATTCTTAGGGGGCTGGAGAAGAGATGGACGACATATCAGGCTTGGCACGGCTTGAGCCGCTTAAGTTTTAAAATGCCCATTTCCCCCTTTTCCTTCTGAGTTTTACTGTGTGAGAGGGCAGTGAGATCGTCTTCCCTCCTTAAACCATCAATTTAGATCCTTTCCAAGTAGCATCCTTATGATGTAACATGAAAGCTTGCACGTTAACAATCCTGCCCCATCTACCAGACCTTTGGCAACACAATTCTAATTAGTCTAAACTACAACCTACTGGACTCTCTGATGGAATTGAGACAGAGCTGCTTCTTTCAAAGAGAAACAAAAACAATATCTAAAGCAAAGACAAAGTTCCATCAAACGAGTATTCTCAAACTAAATCCTCTGGAAGGAGGGGACTAGGACCAGTCTTAGAATCTTGGCTCACACCAAAGAGTACCACCAACGACCCCGACAACTCCTAAGGGCACAAAGCCCAAATGGCAGAGGCGGGAGATTCCCAGGGGATACAAAACGGCAAAGATCAGACTCCCCAAAGATGAGAAAGCAAGCAGCAAGTTGTCACCAAAGTTTCATTTCAGACAGACGAGGGAAACCACCGAGAACACTCTGAAGCAGAAACAGACTTCCTCCAGCCGCAGAAGAGAGAGGCCAAACTAGCAGGCGATTAGAAAGCAGCGTGCCACAGCGAAGGCGAACGAGACCCACACCCAGACGAAAAGAGCGCCCCAGCCACACCCACACTGGGGAACTGGTTCTTGTCACTGAGCCGCACCTACCACCAAGCAGCGCTTGTTGGCTCCTACAGGATCCCACATGGTTCAAAGAACCCAAGTGTCGGGGCAGGGGCTCCGGGCCGGGCACACCAGGGACGTACCCTGCCTGGGCGTGTCAGCCCACCCACCACCTGCTTCTTTGCACCAGCAAGGCGTTGACAGGTGGCTGATGCTTGAGAGGAAGAGCAGGGAGAGCCCCCGAGATAAAACCCTCTCGGCAGCCTCTGAGAAATTCCTGCAATTTCTGCCGTGGGGTCAGCCTGCCGCCAGCAGCTGGGCTCCAACCCGGGCCCTCCGGCATCCACATTGTCCCATCTGGAGTCGCCAAAACCGGTGACCGAACACAGGTCCGGCTGCCTGCCTCTATGAAAACCAGTACTAAAGAGGCAGGTGCCGATGTCAGGGAAAGGGATTTATTTTCAGGTGCCAGCCACCTGGAAGACTCAGGTCTCAGAGCCCAGCACCCCTGTCGGTGCAGGCAGAGGTTTTATAAGGAGGGGGAGGGGACGGAACAAAGAGATCAGGGGAGGGGGTCGCAAAGTTCTGTACATGCCAACGAGCGCCGCCCGGTCCAATAAGGCAGGTGACGGTCCCGTGTGCGTCGTCCTCGTTTAGTCACCCGGCTTCATGTCATCCTAAATCCAAGGTTGAAGGTCAGCAGCTCCCCCGGAGCTGGGGTGCCTGAAGGTGGGCGTCGGTACCCTCCGAAGGCAGTTCCTTGGACGTTCACGTAAACAGGCTGCTCGTACCAGCTGCACGTGAGTCAGAGTGCGCACCTGCAGAAACTGTGTGGGAAGAGCGGCAGGCCGGGTTACAGTTCCCCTTACAGCTTCCCACGGTTACCGTCCCCCGAGCTGGCTTGGGAAGGGGGCGCAGCAAGGGAAGGAAGGGAGAGGAGAACGGAGGTAAAAGGGTTCGCACGAGTTTCCTCATCTCGAACATGCTCATAGACCTGAGGATGCAAAAGAGGGTCCTGTGGAAGAAAAGGGGGGCTCTGTGGAGCTTCCCCTTCCGGGGGGGGCCTGACCCGAAACCCCTGACTGGGCGGGAGGTGATGCCGGCCACGCCCCAGGCCTGTCACCTGTTTAGGAAAGGGCTTCCCTTGGCCTCAAGCCAGCCCTGGGCACTGTTTCCGTGCACCCAGGTTGACACCCTCTGGGAACGCCCCCTTCGAGACCCTCCTTCAAGAGACTGCGTGCGAGAACAGCCCTGCCTGGGGTGGCGCCGTGGGTTGGGTGTCATCGAAGGGTCGCCGGTTCAATTCCCAGTCAGGGCACAGGCCCGGGTTTCAGGCTCGGCTCCCAGTAGGGGGCGTGCGAGAGGCAACCGCACATGGCTGTTTCTCTCTCTCCCTTCCTTCCCCTCTCTCTAAAAATGAATAAAAAGACGTCTGAAAGAACACGAAGGATGAGAGAACACCCCCTCAGCCAGCCTGCAACCGCCGCCCACCTCGCTTTCTCCCGCCTCCGTGGGACCCCTCTTCGCTCCCAGCACGTGGAGGGACCCGCACACCGTCTCCCTGCGGGGCCCTGGAGAGCTCGCCGCCCCGAGGCCGTGCTCAGGTCTGGCTCGAACGGATTCTCACAAAAGCTCTTCTACGAAAAGTTTGAGCGTTTATGCTGACAGACCGCATGGTTCCTCAAGTCTCTTGCGACCTTACGCTGTGGCAATGAGCTCATCCCGCCTGCCCGATGCCGTTGAATCTCTTCTAGCGAGTTACTAGGGACTTGCTAGACAGAGTCATGAAAAAAAAACCCCCAACATCACTGTGCTCTCGGGGACCTGGAGTCTCCCAATGGCCCACAGCCGTCTGCTGGGAGGACCACGTGCGTGGGGGCCGATGGAATCCCAGCAGACCCCGCCTTTCTGGGGAAGTGGCCCAAGAGGGCAGGTGGCTCCCGTGTGGCTTCAGTGGCTGCAAGGACCCGTCGAGGTCCTGGGCTCCATCGTAGGTCCCGGGGGGCTGTCAGGGGACAGTAGTGTCTTTGAGTAGAGGAGTCCCTGAAGGTCCCCTGGCGTCACCCGGGGAGAACCCCATCAGCGCTGCCCAGAGGGGGAGCTGTGAGAGACTCCAGCACGGTGGAGTGGAGCCCCGCCCACGACGGGGTCAGCGCCCTTCTCAGGGCGCGAAGAGGCTCTCCCCAGCGACCCACGAGGCGCCCCGAGCTGAGGGGAGCAGTGTCTGTTGTCCCAGCCGCCCGCTCGGCGGCGCTCCGTCCCGGCAGTCCGAGCGGACTGCGCACAGTGTTCGCATAGCCGCGTTTCCAGAATGCGGCTGCTGCGTGAACTGCGCAAAGACGGTGCTCTGTTCCGTTCGGACGCTGCTGCCAGTTCTGCGTTCTGGAAAGCCGCACGCCACCAACACCGCCCGTGAGAGATCACACCCGCACCAGGCTGTGTGGCTGTCACAAGCTCGTATGTTCGTGGCACAGTCTTCCCTGTAGGTCAGCCGCGCACTCGCTCGGCCAGCTGCCTGCGGAGCGGCCCGGCACCAGGGGACGGACCGGAGTCACCCACGGGGACGACGCTGCGCACTCGGCTGTGGCTGAACGCAGGTTCACTCGGAGCATCAGCACACACCCCTGTCCTACTCGCACTCTGACCACCTGAGGGAGAATCTCTCTCTCTCACACACACACACACACACACACACACACACACACAGAGCAATCTGTGGGGGACAGCGAACCCGAGCCCCAGAGTCTCGGTCTGCGGGTCCGGGAGACAGCACCGTGGGCAGGGGGTCGTCGGCGCCTTGTGAGGAAGGGTCTCTCTCCGGAGCCAGGCGGGTGGCTGGGCAGGCGACGTCCTCCGTCCAGCAGGCAGAGCCTCCGGCGGCCGAAGCCAAGGGCGGTCAGCGTGGCGTGGGGCAGCCCTCTGGGGTGCGGAGCTCGGCTGTCTCCACGGTGGTCTGGAGCCGGCCTCCGTTGTGCCCGGAGAGTGGGGACGCCACCCTTCTGGGTCGGTCGATGGATGTCTTGGCGCCCCGGCTGGCGAGTGGGGACCCTGCTCCGGAGCCTATCTGGGGGGGGTCCCGCCCTGCAGACGCGTCTGCTCGGATCACGTGGGCAGATGTGTGTCCCCTAGTCAGACGCGTCTGCTCTGACCTAGGTAGTCTCCGTCCTGAACCGAAGTGTCACGGCCGACTGGCGGCCGTCCTGGTTGACGGGAGTGACTCCGCTTTGCCGTGGGCACTTGGTGCCGTCTCGACTGGACCAGGGCCGTGCTATCGGCCCCGCCCTCCCCGGCGGAGCTCACACCCGTGCCCGGGCAGCCAGCCCTCCCCTTGGTGCGTCCGGGGAAGACACCGGGACGGCGGGGCTGGGGAGGCGCGGGGCCCTGTGGGGGCCCTTGTCCCGGCCGCAGGGATGGAGCCCCGGCCAGGACGACGGCGGTGGGGAGGGGGACACAGGTAGGAGGCGAAGCACCAGAACGGGGGGAGGGGGGCTGGGGGCTCAGCTGTGGGGAGTGAGGGTCCCGTAAGGGGTCAGGGCAACGTCCCAGGGCCCTGGGCAAGGCGCCCCCTACTGACAGGGTGAGTGTGACGGTTAACCTCGCCTGTCTACGCGGCCCGGCCAGGGGACCCAGTTTGGGGCTCAGTCCCAGGCAAGATCCTGCGGTGCAGGTGTTGTTTTGATGTGACGAATGTCCACATCGCCAGTCACCACCTCCCATGGCGAGGCTGGGGCCCCTCCGGTCCCCGGAAGGCCACTCGCCCCACGGGCCGCAGCCGCTTCCGAGCCGGCTCTGGAGGGTCGCCGCGGGAGGGACGGTCTCATCAGCAGTGGTGAACCCGCGCCCCGCGGAGCGATGTGGCTCTGCACACGCCGGGCTACACACACACGCCGCAACACGCACGGCAAGTTCCCGTTCTACACTTTTAGCGTGGCTCCCGTTGAAGATGACACCGTGGCGCACGTGGCATTTCTGTCGGGCAGCGCTGGTCCAGACTTTACTTTTGAGTAATTATAAACGTTTTGGGGTTTTTTTTTTTGTTGTTGTTTTTTTTGTTCTTCGGTCTTAGTATTTTTAAAAGAGACAGTAACCAAATCTTCTAAGATTTGCTTTCCTCGCAGCACCTCTCCGGGTTGTTTCTCCCCCGGTTCCAAGTGTGAGGCCTCGTGTCACCGAGAATACGCCGTGTTTAACGCCCGGGGATTTCAGCGGCAGTTTGGCCGGGTACGTGGTTCTGTTCCTAGGTTCTGAGGTCATTTCCCTCGGTGCTTTTTCAAGGATTTGGACGTTTGCTCACGGTCCTCCCACGGCCCGCCGCTGCGGAGGACGCTGGTGGCGCCAGACCCGGTCCCTCTGCAGGAAACACTCTCTTCCTCTGGAGCAGCGACTCCCACCCCCGTCCTCTCGTGGCACACGAGAAACCACTTTCTAACAAGAAAAAAAAGAGGTATGCTTCCGATGCATTCCCAGCAGAGGGCTGTCGTCATTTCTGTGCCACCGACTCAGGGACCAGAGGTCGCGCCCCCGACGGAGGGAGCCGCATGGTAGGTGCCACCCGCTCTTGCCGCACGCAGGGAAGGAGGGTGTGGGGGGGGGACGCTGCCCTGGAAGCTCTCGGCATTGCCTTGGTCTTTGAAAGCCCGTATTTTACTGCAGGGTCTGTAGGTGTGGTTTTTTTTCCTCCTATTTCTCTCTTTCTTATTCTATAGGTCCTTTTATTCTGAGATATTTCAGTTTTGTTTTGTTTTAATTCTAGGAAATCCAGCTCCATTATTTCTGTACTGATTTCCTTTTTCCTTCTTATTCCTCTGAGAATAAATAGCGCATGTACATAAATCACCCACATTTCTTGTTTTTCTTTGATACTCTTTATTTTTGTCCTTCTTTTAAGGAATTTCCTCAATTTGGGTTTCCAATTCACCCACATGTTCTTGAGTTCTGCTGCTTATTCCTATCAATGCGCTCTTCATTCAACTATTGTTTTTTTCCATTATACTTGGTTCCTTTTTTATGTTTCTTTATTATTGTTTTGTTTCCTCTTATCACTTAATAATTTTAAGTAGGCCAATTTTAACTGCTTGGACTTTAACAACATTTCTGCTTCTGGCGGAATCTGTGATCCAGTGTTTGGTTTTGTTTGGTGTTTGTTTTGGAAATGGTTGCGCTGTTTTGCCCCGAGAGCCCGTTTCCCTTTGGCTGGGCTGGTGGGCAGGGCACCGCCCACCGAGTGCCACGGAGGGGGCTGGCCTCCAGGCCACTCTGCCCCTGGGGGCGAGTGGGGACAGGTCAGCCCCAGACACCTGTGCCCCATCCAGCCGCTCCACGCGCAGCCAAACAAACTCCAAAGGTCCGCCCTCCGTCCTTTGCCCCAGGGAGAGGTGCTCTTCGGGCCGTGACCTGGAGGTTTGGGAGAGCAGGTGGCACCTCCTACCCAGGCTTGTGTTTGCCCCCCACACCCCGCCCCCCCCCGCCATGGCTCTCAGCTCCTCACGAGCACAGGACTTCAGAAAAGCCCGGATGTTTCTCCTGGAGACAAGTCCCACCCAGCATCGGTGGCAGGCAGGTGCTGTCTGCCCCCGGCATTGACGGGGGCAGGGCCGAGGGCAGAGCCCGCAGTCCCCTCCCCTGCCAGCCCACCACGTCCTGCTTCCGGCCAGAGCCCCTGACCCTTCAGAACATCCTCCCCGCAGGCCCCGCCCGACTCTCTGGGAGTGTCTCGTAATTTTATCGGTTCCCTCTGGAGTTCCTCCTGGGCTTTTCTGGGGCAAATGTGCACTTTCGCTGATTCAGCATCTTCGTTGAACCTAAAAGTAGAATTCACTTATCAGGTATTTACCGAGTGTTCCCGCTGCCAGGCCCTGGGTGGGGCGCCTTAGCGAGCGTCCCCCGGGGCTGCCTCCGGAGCCGTGGGGAAAAGACACGGAGTAAACAGCCACGCACCCAGGTAGTGATGGAAACTGTGATCGGTTCCAGAAGGGAGATGACTAGGAGCCTTGTGGGGACTTATCCTAGGGGGTTAGGGAGGGCTTCCTGGAGGTGGTGGCATTTGAAGTGACACTAGAGAAATGGTAGCATTAGCCGCTGGGAGGATCTGGCCAGGGGACAAGGGAGAAGTACACGTGTTAAGGTGAGGTGGTTTAAAAAGTTGCTTGTGTTTTCAGAGTTAGTTGCAGAGTAGAAGTTTGGTTAACACAACCAAATGTTCTTTGCCCCCAATAGCAACTGGGTAGCTTATCTACGGGGCGGGGCAAATGTAGGCGGGCAGTTGTGAGTCTGCGAAACACGGAACGTGTCCTTGTTATTATGTATAATGTGGTGCTTTCCACACGAACAACCGTCCACCTACTTTTGCCCCACCCTGCGTTTATTTAAATGATCACAACAGTAAATATATACTTTTGCTGGTAAGTGTCCAAAAAGTTTCTTCAATGGCCAAAACTGTAATTTGGGGCAATAAAGTTCATTGCACTAGCAGCTGGCATGGATGGGCCCCTGGTCTGGGACAGGAGATGTTCATTGCCTGTCATCAAGGTGCTTTCCAAAGCCCGAGGGAACTTTCCCAAGGACGGAGCGGATCAGCTCGCCGCCTGTCCCTTCTGCACGTGTTATTTTCGTTTCCTTGATTGGACCTAAAATGTAGACAACAACGTTCTGCGTAATAGATGACACACCCTTCTCTGGTGTAAGGCCCGAGAAAACAGCAAAAGCCTGTCTAGGCAGGGGTCGGCGCTCTCCCCTTGAGGGAAGCAGCCGCAGGACTCTGACCTTAAGAGAGGACCCGTCCGGCCTCCTTCCCCCCGCAGGACGTCTGTCGTGCGTGTGTTCATTCTCGTCTTCAGCCACAGCGCACAGACTCCGCAGGACGGAGCCTGCCACACTCGGCCTTCGCAGGGGGATGGAACCGGGGGCTGGAAGTGGCCGCGGTGTCCCTCACGGGAGACGAGTCCTGACCGGGGGTGGACAGTTCTTCCAAGTGGCCTTGGCCTTTGAATGGGCCCTCCGGCCCCTCCCACTCGCTGCTGGAAATGCAGCCCACGCCCCCCCAGGGCCACCTCCCCTGATGGCTGGAAGCCTAGAGAGAGTGCGGAGTGCTGACGAGGGAGGGGCCCGGGCAGGATCCGAGCGTCAAGGTTTGTGCGGGAGGAGAAGCAAGGGCCAGGGACGCACCAGGGACGCACCAGGGAGCAGGGGCGTCAGGCGGAGGCAGAGCGCAGCGGCCGTTTCTCCCAGAGGGAGGCGGGCGGTGCGGGCGGTGCGGAGAGGTCACGCAGAGGTCCCGCCGAGGTCCCAGACGCGTCCGAGGCTTTTCAGAGCCCTCGGGACGGCGAGGACTCGGCGGGCGGGTCGGTGGCCGGAGAGTGGGCGAGCAGCGGGAGTGGGGAGAGTGGGGGGCTTGTGCAGCCCGTGTGGGCGCGCGCGCGCAGGGAGCCGTAGACGGCGGCGCCGCATCGCGATTTCCCGGGACAGCATCATCCCGAGAAATTTCATTCTTCCCCACAAAGACAATTCATTCAAAATCTGTTCAGCTTTATCACTGTTACACTTTTCATACGATGCACGCAGATCAGAAAAATTTTCGGATTAAAACTCCTCAGCGTCATTTTTAGTTGCACAACTATGCCGGCTGACCCCAAGCAGTCTGGAAACGCGGCCGTGGCCGAAACCCCGACGCCCGGCGGAGGGCCGACTCCCGGCTCCCAGGGGAATTCCGGGCGCGGAGTTTCCCCAGGCAAAGCTAAGCCGGCCCCGGCCTGGGGCTTCGGGAGGGGGTATTCGTGGGCGGGTGAGTCACTGCCCCTTCGGGGCCCCGGGGCAGACAGGAGGGGCGGCGACGGGCTGCACTGGACACGAACCAGGAAAACTCGCAGCCGGGAGAACGGAGCCTCGGCGCCCTCTGAGTCACCCGCGGGCGGACTCAGCCCGGGCTGCGGGCTTCGGCTGTTCGCTGGGCTCCTTCATTCCTACTTCCCTGTCTGAATCGAGGACGAGGGCGCCCCTCCCTGCGCTGCGTGCAACAGCTGGTTCGGAGCAAAGTCACAGCACAGTCCGCACGAGCACACACACTCGCTCACACCCAAGCAAGTCAGGACTTCCCCCGGCTCTGTGCCAGGCCCCGGCCCGGCCTGGCCCTGCTGTGCGCCAGCCCTTCCTCTTCCAGCTCGTCTGAGACTCGCCCCAGCGATCTCATGCCCTACCAGTAGGTCCTCAACTGCAGTTTTGAAACCCTTGGCGTGGAGGAGGGCAAAGGAAACCCCCAGGGCACTGTGCGGGGGGGCGGGGCGTGGATGAAGAACAGAAACCGCTGAGGCTCCTTCTTGGGCTCTTACTGTCTGCGAGGGGGCGGCCCAGGCCAGAGCTGCCCCCCACCTGCGGTGAGAGCGCAGCCTGTAGGTGGGGGGGACATGGGTCGGGGAGGTCCAGGCTGAGCACGAGGGGCTCCAGTGAGGGGCACGGGGTGAGAGAGGAGGAGAGAGCGCTGGGCACAGAGGAGCAGGGGCACCCCCCTCCCGCCCCCTCCCGTCCCGCTTCCCCCGCAGCCAGCTGGGTGCAGGGAGAACCGAAAGGCCAAAGCTCACCCAGTGCGGTTGCTTGCTGCGGGTCACGTGACGCGACCACCGGGCGCTACCAGCCCTCACCTGACCCCGACACAAACTTTCCGACTGCTCATGATGCTTTTTTTGCGTGAGTGGGTTCTTCTGACAGCTCGCACAAGCCCCGAGAACACACTGGCGTAGAGGCGGGGAGGTTCCAAGGACGCAGGTCCAGGGAGCTGACATCCTGGGTCGCGGTATTGAGGGACCAGAGCCGATCACACGTGGATCTCCAAAGGGAAAGGGGTCTCAGCAGAGACCCGGGGTCGAGGATGACCAGGTGAGGGGGTCGCTGTTGGTCAGAGCCGGCCCCTGACCTCGTCAGCGCTGCCTCTGCCCGAAGCCCGGCCCGCCTCTGGCCTGGACCCTGCCTTCCATCTCCTTCAAAACTCGAACTACGCTCAGGGGTTCGGGCACGCCCGCCAGGCACAAGCAATCTCATGTAGAGCAAGTGCTCTTTAGGCCAGGAGTCCTACTTTAAGCAAAGAATTGGTCTTTCCTGGTCACATGTGCCACACTAGCCGCAGCAATGGGGTATTTTGCATAAAATCTCTGATACGTAAGTGTGTAAGGAAGTATATAGCATCATTTTCTAACAACGTTTGTTTGCGATGAAGTGACTGTGGAGGTGGCCGGTTACTATGGAGACGCATCCACTCGTCCCTAAGACAACTCTAGGCTGGTGGAACCCATCCCAACCTGCAGTGAGACACGCCCTTAGCTCGGCCCTCGACCGGCCCCGTGCCTGCTCCGAGGCTCTTGGTCAGGGCGTATTGGATGGCTGGCTCCGCTGCCGTCAGACGGCTGCCGTCTGGCCTCAGGGTCAGCTCGGCGCCCCAGGCCCAGCGATGTTTCCCTGCGACCGCAGGCTGGCCGGTCAGCGCACTGCCCAGCCTTGCGTGGGTGACTGGGGTGGGGGCCCGCAGGGAGGAGGGAGTCTCTGAGAGGGGGTGGGGCTGGAGGCTGGCTGAGGGGGCTCTTATGTTCCCGGCTTCCTCTCCGGCCACTCTCCCACCTGCTGCCTGAGGGACCCCCCTCCGACCCTGCGCAGGGCTGCCAGCCGCCCCGCTTGGGTGGTCACCTCGCCAACTTTTTCCTGCGTCTTTAGGTTGCGAGCTTGTGTGACGGGCCCCAGAGGGGCGGGGCTGGCCCGCTGGCAGCCTGAGCCCACCACCGCCATGAGCCCACACGGCTCCGGCCCGGGCCCTCGGGCCCTCCGGGTTGTCCCTACGGACGTGGTCTAATTTTAGAGAACAGTGGGACACATTTTAAATGTGTATCGTTTAAAAGGTTAAGGAAATTGAAAACAGGGTGGCTGTTAGGGGTGGAATTGGGCCCCCACCCCCCTCCCAGATTCCTGCGTCCAAGCCCTGGCCTCTAGTATTTGGAGACGAGGCCGTAAGTGAAGAGGTGATGAAGGTAAAATAGGCTCCCCGGGTGGGTCCCAACCCGGCATGCCGGTGTCCTCTCAAAATGAGGAGACTGGGACACGGACCAGAGCGGAGACCGGAGAAGACAGACAGGAGGCGGCTGTCGCGGCCACGGAGCGTGGCCTCGGGCGGAGCCCTCCCTGCCCACACCTCGGTCTCCGAGGTGCAGCCTCCAGACCGCGGAGGAAACACACTTCTCTCGTGCAAGCTGCCCATCTGTGGTGCTTTGCAGTGGCAGCCCAAGGGACCGTCCCCATGGCCAGGGGATGGCTCCCTCTGCTGGGTCTTTATGTTAAAAGTCAAATGATGCTTGGGAAACAAACGACCCATTTCCTGCTCAGTCAACACAGAATGAGGAACTCACCCCGTACCCTGGGAGAACCCAGGGAGGAGGAGGGGCCGTCCGAAGAAGCTCAAGCTCCTCTGACGCAGAACCTTCTGGGCCCTTGATCTGGGACTTCCCGGTCTGCAGAGCTGAGAGAAATGAATGTTGTCTATCAGCCAACAAATGAATAAAACGAAGTGCTCAGATGCGCCTTTATAAAATCTTTTACACATAAAGAACATAGAGTCCATAGAATTCTTTATAGAATCCTTCACCCGTCATCAAGGTCGATATCAAAATACTCAACGACTGGAGTGGCTCCCTCCTGTGCCAAGCGGGAGGTGAGACTATGAGGGCTGGCTGGCGGGGAGGGTATCGGGGGCGGGGCTATGTGGGACTGGGGGTGCTGCTGGGGGGCATTGCTGCCCCAGCCTGTACGAACAATGCAGCTGTGCTGGGCGTCGGGCTGAAGACCGGTTTCCAATCACACAAACACAGCTTCCTAATATCACCTGGTAAAACCGCAAATCTTCCCCGAGTCTGGCGCTCCCAGGAGCAGCCTGCAAGCTAGGGCTCTGGGCTAAGCGGAAATCAGCGTCTGCTGTGGCCTGCGGTCCTTCAACACACATCTCTTGTAAGTTGGTTTAACGCTACTACCCCCCCGCCCCGCCCCTGGTGGCCAAACTGCGTCTCTGTCTAGTCACAAGGCAGCGAGCGGGTCTGGAGACCAAGCCTGGTGCCTCGCAGTTACAAGGTTAACCTTTCAGCCTGTGGGGTTGCTCAGAAACCGAGGGTGAGGTAAGCCTGGTGCGTGTGCTCTGAAAAACCTGGATGGAAAGGCCAGCCCCTAGGATGGTGCTTGGCACGCAGTACGTGCTCAGTAAATCGTTTCCGAAGAAGTGAGTGGCGAGTGGACCCCAGGAAAGAAAACCCCAGCCACCCGTGTGCCAAGCCCGGCCCTGCACAGAGAGGACTCTACTCCCCCCGCGCAGGCTGGGCGAGGTGGCCTCGCGGTTTTGTAACGTGCGAGGAGCACCCCTCCGCACGCCCCAAGGAGGAAAGTCAGGAGCACCCCTCCGCACGCCCCAAGGAGGAAAGTCAGAAGAGTCCCAGCCACCCAGGCTCAGCCTCCAGGACCCCATCCGATGAGAGGACCTGGTGTTTGACACAGGACCGTCCTGGCATGTCCAGCGTGGTCAGGATGCATGCTGGGGACAGTGCGGTCACGACGTGCCTCTTTGAAGGACAGGGAGTCTTCAGGGACTCCTCACGTGGCTTTCCCACCCCCCCCATCACCTGTGTGTCCAGGACGCGGTCCTGTGTGCAGTTCAGTCTGTGCGTCAGGCGCACGCAGGGGGAGCAGCAGTGAACCCAGGGACGCACCCTCTGTCTGGGGGCTTAAGGACTCATGGGGAGAAAGACAGGGTGCCGGTCACGGTCACAGTGCCATCGGGAGGGGCCCGGGGTGACAGGCAACATGATAAGGGAGAACTGGGAGGGGCCGAGGCCGTCGCCTCCAAGATGAGGCCTGAGGGGGGAAGTTTCTCTGGGGAAGCGGCGTGGGAGGACAGAACACCCCCTCGGAAGTGCCATGGCGCGGGGCTGGGGGCGGCGTGTGGGGCTCGGGGCCCGCTGGGGGCCGTGGGCTTTACCTGGTTCCCACAAAGGCATCGTCGGCTCACCAGCCCACGCCCGGGCTGCGCTGGCCCAGAGGCCACGCCTGGCCCCCAACGTGCACAGGGCTGCTCTCTGGGGTGGCAGGTCCCAGGCCTGGCTCATCGGAGGCCGGCAGTCACCAGCAGCTAAAGCCACTCTGCCAGGTGCTCCTTGTACAGAGCCGTCCTGGTCACCTGCCTGTTCCGCTCCCTCCTTCCAGGTAAAAGCGCTCTCCTTTCACTGACTGCCCCTTGAGGGGGTACCTCTTACCCCCCTGCATAACTCCCGCCTCCTCCGATCTGACCAGATGCCCGTCTGCTTACATTCCATTAAAACTGCCCCAGGCCTTAGTGCGAGTGGTGCTCTACGCCCAGTGTGAGGCACCGAGTAGGTGTGCAGTAAAAGGTGCGCTCGAATGAATTTGTTTTCGAAGACGTGCCCCCCCCACAAGAACAGCTGACTCTGCCCGTCACTGTACACACACCCTCTGCCCCCATCACAGGCGACGCCCACTCTTAGTCTCTAGTCCCCCCGCCCCCCGCCCCCCCTCGGTCTGCCCCGAGAGAACGTGCACCGGGCCCTGGACGCTGCAGAAGCAGCCCTCAGCCCTCGGTCCCAGCTCGTTGGCGCCAGGGCGGCCAGAGGGGCAGCTGGGCCGGACCGCGGCTGTGCTGGCCTCCCGAGGATCAGGCGCTGTGGAAAGGAGGCCTGGGTAAGGGGGGTGGGAGGGATGGAGGGAAAGAGGGGCCCGTGGTCTAGCGGCCCGGACGACGGGGACAGGTGACAACAGGTTGCTGACCTGCCACCGCTGTGGATGGGGCTGGAGCAGGGCTCTGCCAGGGTCCCACGGCGTCGGCTCAGCCCGAGCTGTGGGTGTCGTGGCCCCGCTGCACAGCACGCTTTGGGGACACGCACTGTGCGGACGATTCTGCTCCTCTGCCCCAGTCCCCTCGGTGTTTGGCTCCGTGACTGATGTCAGCCCAGAGCGGACAGGCTCCCTGCCATCTCCTGCTTCCAGCCTGGGCTTCCGAGACACTGCGGAAAACCAGACAACCTCTAATTAACTGCCACTGGGCGGTCCCTTGACCTTCAACTGCATAATTCCTCTCGTACACGAGATGTTTACGATTGAGGAATCACTTGCTTCCACAGTGCACCGTTCTTCTTTCTTTTTCTGGCATCTGCCTTGTTGTTCAGATGCCATAGCGTAACCTCTCCTTCCCAAAAGGTCAAGGCCACCTGGGTCTTGCTCCCTCTGGGTGTTTTCCTGCACCCGCCCACGACCCTAAGTTCACGGGCACGGCTCTCCTCCCTCCCGCAGCCAGGCTCCTTCCGGAGGCTCTGTCCTCAGAGAGCTCAGCTGTCGTCACAGATACACACGGACACATGCACTCTGCGTGTACGGTTCCTGCTTTCTGCACGTGGACCATATTTTTTTTACCCCCCAATACAATTTTTTTTTTACCTCTAAAAACTATTTGGTGCCTTTGTATTTAGTCAGCCAGTATTCTGTGTGGCGGAGTCGGGGTGCAAAGACTGGAAAACCTCATCTTACCAACCAGAGTCCCCGAAGCATGTTCGAGTATGGGACTGGGGCAGACGGGCGCACCTGGCACCGGGCCGTGACCCCCCTTGCCCTCACCTCACTGGCGATGCCAAGGGAGGGCCCGTCCAGGCGGGAGTCAGCCGGGGCGCCGGCAGTGGCTCCCCCCCTTTCCCAGCCCGGAAACCAGGGAGTGATGTGACCGGACCAGAAGGACCATCTGCATCACCCTCTGCTCTATTTCTCGGAAGAGTCATCATTTTAGAAACAGTGCTACTTAGTAACAAATGGCCGTATTAACCCCATCCGTGCAGCTGGGGGGGGGGGGTTGCAGCTAAGGACTGGCCGGGGTAGGGTCCTTTTCTGCACCCAGATCACACCTCGAAGCAACAAACCGAGTTCTTGAACTGCCTCGGCCGCCGCTTGCGATGGCCGTGCTGACAGAGAGACCTAGACAGGAGGCTGCGCCCCGGTCCCGGTGGGCGGCAGGCCCTCCTCACGCAGGAGGGCTGTGTGCACGTGGGCCCGCGCCATTGTGCCTGGGGGCCAGACTGTCATTTCTGGGCCTCTGTGATTCTCTGTGTCCTTGTGTTGAAAATGGGGATCTTAATTCCCACCTCGGAAGGGCTACTGTGCAAACACAATAAAGATGGTTTTGCGAGAGCCCTCAGCACGGTGGGGGCAGCAAGTGGTTGCTTGATACCTATTTGCTAGGTGGATAGAATGGTATTTACTTAAGAGTCTGCTCTGTGATTTTTCTTTTACTTACTCACGGATTGATTTTCAGAGAGGTGGGGAGGGAAGGGAGGGAGAGAAACATTGATTCGTCATTCTGCTTATTCATGCTTTCATTGGTTGTTTCGTGTACGTGCCCTGGCTGCGGATCGAACCTGCGGCCTTGACATGTGGGGCTGATGCTGTGACCCAGGGCTGCGCCGTGACTTTTCTTTCCTTTTTAAAAGGCTTCATTTATTTATTTTTCTTAGAGAGGGGAAGGGAGGGAGAAAGAGAGGGAGAGGAACGTCAATGTGTGGTTGCTTCTTGTGTGCCCCCTACTGGGGACCCGGCCCACGACCCAGGCGTGTGCCCTGACTGGGAATCAAACCGGTGACCCTTCATTCACAGACTGGCACTCAATCCACTGAGCCACGCCAGCCAGGGCGTGACTTTCCTTAATGAAAGCATACAAGTGGTATCTCCAAGCAGAGAGATACTGTGCTGCAGTGAGAACGGGCGGGAGCTGTCGTGAGTGGAGCAGCCTAAAGAAGAGGAGCGTCTGTGGTCCTGGCTTTGTGGGCCCCCTCTCCCCCCTGCCAGTTGCTCTGTGGGCGAGCTTCCTTAGCTGGGGGCCTTGATGAGTCGACCAAGGTCGTGCATCTGCGCCCTGCGGGCCAGTCCGTGCGGCTCGGCTCCGTGGCCGTACACATGGACTGTGACCCAGCCAGCAGACCCGCCGATGAGCCGGGGTCCCAGAGGACACCAGGGGTTTCGGCAAACACCTCCTGTCTGCTGGAGACCCCACGCCGGCTGTCATTGTCACTGCGGCCTGAAGGTGGCGCTGTTTCTCCAGGAAGAAAGGCATGGGTGCTGGTGCCTTCTTTCACGGTGGGTGCCTGTGAGGTGCGGGGACATCATTTCTAACACAGGCAGCGGTGGGCGGAGCCTTGGTGCCGGCCCCCTCCCCTTCCAGGCCCGAACACCGAGTCTCCGGGGTGGGGCCGCCTGCCTGGAGTCACACCGCACAGGCCAGCCTGTCCCTGGCTCCCCGCCCCATCACCAACCCTTCCCGCATCACTAGCCTGAGGGTTCCCTGGCCCCAAATGGGGTCAATCGAAAGGGGAGGGGCCGGTGCTAGGTAAACTGGTGACCTTTCCAGATAATTCTGTCGTCATCGAATTGGAAGTGTCCGAGTCCACAGGCCAGATTCAAGCTGCTTCCGTTTTTATTATAAGAAGTGGTTTTACGTGTCTGCGGTTCAGAAGGGTGATTTGTTTTTCTTCTCCACACCTCTGAAAGAAGACAAGTAATTGGTGCGGGTGGAACTGTATTCTGCAGCGACTTCTTGTTGAAATGGAGGCGGGCGTGGTTTCTGTTTCCACGGCCACAGCGGGGACAGCACGTGGGTCTTAGAGGGTCCTCAGGGGCAGCACCCTGAACAGGAGCACCAGTCCAAGGTCGTTGTTTGAGTCCCCTCCACAAATCCCAGGAAGTAGAGCGTGTTAGGGAGTGGAGCGACAGGCAGGTACAAAATCGAAATTCAATCCTTTGAAGGTTTTCTGCCGTAAGAACAAAACAAAACAACGAACCTTTTTTGAAAAGTAAGCGTTTGCTTACTTCCTGGGGGTAGTGAGAACTGAGGGGCGTCAGGGGGTCTGCGCCGGGGTCTCAGGGTGGGGGCGTCGAGTCTGGGTCAGGGAGGGTCCTCCAGGGTTTGGAACTGGTGGGCGGGCATTCAAGGCCCCTAAAAAAGGCAGGGCCTCTACCCTGCCCCGCACCCAGCAGAGCTTTTCCTGAGACACCCCCAAAGCAGGGACCCCTCTCCGGGGGAGCAGCGCCCTCCCCTGCTCATCTTGGAGGGTTAAAAAAAAAGACTCTTGTATTTGTTCTCTCCATCTGCGCTAAGGGAGAAAAATAAGATTGGATGGTTTCTGAAATCGGCAGCTGCCGGATTCAGGAAGATGACTTCAGTTTTCGGGAACCGACTGTCCCCCAGCCGCTCCGGTTTCCCCGCAGTGCGCCTTCCCGGGGTGCGCCGGGGCGGCTCCTTAATTCACTTGTTCTCCGAGCTCTCTGAACCGACCCCCTCGGGCTGCGTCCTCGTCCTGCGGGGCTGGTTCCCGTGGGCGTGGAGTCCCCAACCCACCTCCGTCCGACCTTGGGAGCCCGCACCTGACGGGTAAGGGCTCCCCGGGTGGGCCGTGCGGGTGGCCCGAGCTCACCAGAGGGCAGAGGTTGATCGGAACCGAGGGGACACTTGGCCTCAGCGCAGCCGCTGCTTTCGCATCGGGGTCTCAGCCTCCCCCACAGGGTCGCTCTCACTCCCGCCGTCCCGCCGAGGGCGACTGTGGCCCACGGAGCGGCGGCCCCACCCTGAGGACTGTGGGTGAAGGTGAGGAGCTCGGCTTCATGGAGCTCAGGAGGGGACAGGAAAGAACCTTTGCTCGTTTAAAATCCCCAGTGCGCTGTGTGGTGGTGAGCTGCGGGGGAAGGGGAGGAAGGGTGGGGGCGGGAGGGCGGAGAGGGTGCCGTGTGCACAGGACGGCCGGGGAGCAGGGGACGGCCCTGATTGGGGGGGGGTGACACCACGCTCTGGCCACCGTCCCCAGACCGGCAGATAAAAATGCACGATGCCCTGGACGTTGGGATTTGAAATGGAATTCAAGGTAAAAACGAGTGTGTAGTGTGATATACTGATTTTTAATATCTAATATTCGTATACATACAATATAGCACCAACACCAGGGCATGTACCGAACGACGGTGTGGCTTTTTAGCACGGCCCATGGTTTCACTGAAACTCGGTTTGACTGGGTGTCCCGTGTCTCACCTGGCGCCCTGCCGTGTGACCGACGGCTGGGGCTGGGGGAGGTGGCCTCTCAGCAGCATAGCCGCGTCCTTTCTCTCGCCACCGCCCCTGGCTCTCTGGGCGCTGGAGTGGCTGCTCGCGGCCTCACTTCGTCATCCTCACGGGTGGCCCCCAGCTGTGGTCCTCCTGGGTGAAATACTCCTCAGATACCTTTTCCAGTGAGGGTCCCGCATCCTGGAGCCCCTTGGTCCCACATCGCCCTGAGCCTGTCGCACGTCACCCACTGGAGTGAGAGCGCGGAGCGCCCCTCCGTCCCTGCCGTGAGCTCGGGTGAAACTCCCGGTTTATCCTCAGGGAACCTCCACGCCCAGCGGTCGCAGTTTTCCGGGCTCTGCTGGCGCCGGGGTTGGGGGGGGGCCCTCCCACGTTTCCCAGAAGAGGCTGTGTGGCCACGTCTGTGCGTCTGCGCTTGGCCCGCCCTTCGGATTCCGGAGGGGCCCCTTCCCCCCCTTTCTTCCCTTCCTCCCCTTCCCCCCTTGCCCCCCTTCTCCTTTATTTATCTTTCAAAAAGCCATATCACTTGCCAAAAAATGTGGCTGCTAAAGTAACAGCAGCCTTATGTCACTTTTTGGTAACCACTTCTTACGGAGCCCTCCCACGGTCGGAGGGAAGGTTCTAGAACTTCAGCTTTTTGGTTTTCCCATTAGGGGAGGGATGCCTGTGGACGGGTCCCCTGACCCAGCGAAGATAACCTGAGGGGCCACTTCGAGGTCTTTTCTCTTCTGCTTTGAACACCTGCCGTCCCTCACAAGTTGAAATGATGGGTAACACCCAACAAACAAGCTTCAGCTGCATCGCACGCTGACCGGCCCCTCCAATGAGAGGCTACAGCTGCATTCAGGAATACGGCTTCCCCTTTGCCTCCCGACTTGGGACCTGCGCTGGTGGCAGCAGGTGGCAGTAGGGACCCTGCTGGCTCGTTGCGAGGAGTCAGTAGGTGCAGAGCTGAGAGTGTGACATGTCCCAGGGGTGGACCCCATGGGCCAAACAATGGAACAAGGGTGCAGGAAGGTTCTGTTCAAGTAACAGCGACACTGGGGACTCAGTTTCGGGACCGTTTTCCACACGCTGGTTCCCGGGTGCCGCTGCAGCTCACGACCTCTGCGGAGTGATTCGGGGTGCGCTCCGTCTTGGGTTCTCGTGCCCTGTTTCCAGTGAAGGGGGCAGGCCTGAGCGCAAAGGAATCAAGCTGCTGCTTAAATGACCCCGCGCCTCCGTTGGGGGAATAGACGGATTTAGACCTGTTTTCTGCTGCTCTCTGGTGCGCAAGAGTGCGAGTGTGAAAATCGCTGGTTTGCAATTCAAAAAAGTATTTTCAAAATTTGGGGTAGTGAAATCCATTGTTGTGAGTGAGTGTGTGTGTGTGTTGGGGGGGGCATTTGTATCTTTCACATTCAACAGGGCTTGCTTAGTCATCAGTTAGGACTTGGATTTGCAAAATCAGGAGCCTTTGTTAGAAATCTCAGGATGACCACAAAGTAAAATGCTCAACGGAAGTGAAAAATGAGAAAACTCACCACCAAAGATCAAACAAAACCAACCAGCCATCCAACCAAAGAGCAAATAACAAGAAGGAAGGACAATTGCATTTTAATTTCTCACTGGGATCTATCGGAGTGAATTTGAAAAAGTTTAACTTTAGCAAAGCGAATTCTTTAAACCTAAAATGTAGCAAGAAGGTGGGTGGCAATGTTAAAATGTTTTGTTCATAGCTTTCCCGTGAAATTATATATGATTTGTACATGAACTATAGAAGTCACGTTCCTCGTAGCCATTGTGTATTTTAAATATAATTGTTTTCCTGTTACAGCAGCGACACCTCTAGTTGTAGGGTATTTGGGATGTAGCGATAAACAAAAGGAAGAAAATAAAAACCGCAGGTAGCCGTGCCGGGCAGAGAGGACGTCTGTGAATTTAACGCGCACCTTCCCAGTCCTTTTTTCTAAATGTAACTACTCTAAAAAGTGGTGTTGCCTCGGTTTTTTAAAACTGCCCTTTAGTCGGGTATGATTCAAGGGAGGGAGGGAGGGGGGGGAGGGCGGAGGAGCGAGGAGGAAGGAGATGCGATTTTGCGAGGACGCTGGTGGCCCCGCGTTCTCCGCTGCTTTTATTTGCGTCCTCGTCCCAATCGGCGACCGCCCTACCGCTTCATCGTCGTCACATTCACGTTTGCGGGGGTGACAAGCACATCTCTGGGTGACTTCAGAATGAACCAGCCGGACACGCTTTTCTTGTGCCGCTGATTAATTTCAGAAACGCGCACCGTCCAGCTCGGCCAAATCGGAACCTCGCAGCCTGACGACGGGGAAGCGTGGCTAAGACTCTAGCGGGTTTTCCTCGCTGCTTTTCACAGACGAAAGCGCCCGTCGGGAACTGTCCAGCTTCCAGCCTCCTGTGTGCGGGCCATGCGGGATGAAGCAGAAACTCAGAAGACCGCTGCAACGCATTTACGTGCAAGCCGGGGGCCGCGGCGCACGCCGGGGAGGTTAAAACCCTGCCACAAAACCGGGCAGGAGAGAGAGGGGGGGGGGAGAGAGAGAGAGAGAGAGAGAGAGAGAGAGCGCTCACACTCTCGCTCTACCCCCGAAAAGAAATCGTTAGGCCACAGTGACTCGATGAAACAAAGGTCCTCGCACTTGATCACCAGAAAGATCGGCAGCAGTGTGCTCAGCCAGCACTAGAGGCAGAAGAACAAAAATGGCTGAGCGTTTCAGCCGGGCGTGTCTCCATATTGCACTCAGCGCGAGGATATTAATTTCACAGTTTTCGCAGATAAGTTTAAACATAGGAACATGTCACAAATAAGCAGCAATCTCTGCGAGGCCGGGTCAGCTGGGATTTCACCGTCTGCAATTTTTAAATTCAGCCCGGTCCCCAAGGGCCAATCAATATTGGTGGCAATTATTCTTAGTACACGGTGCAAATGAAATGGGTGTTTTTTTTTTCTTTTCTTTTCTTTTTCTTTTTTTATCAAGGTGGGAGACTATGATATAGAAATAAGCCAATTCCCCTGTGGACGGCAATTGCACCGCTAACAGCTGCACCAAGGCGGCTGTGGGCTTCTCTTGCCTCTTTCTCGAAAACAGCCCAATAACGACCCCATTATTTTAACCTTCAGCGCCGGCTGTGTGTGATAGCAAGCTCAGGAAAACCTAGCTGTGTGTCAAACAAAGAGAGAAGGAACCAAACAAATAAATAAACAAGCCAGGGGGGCCTCCGAAAGCAGCTGCCGGGAGCAGCAGCCTCGGCATAAGCCCGGGTTTTATTTACACCCTGTTTTCTAAGCCGCAACCTCTGGAGGCCCAGCACTTGGGGTGCGGGGCTGTTTTCGCCAAGCAGAGGGAAAGGAGGTAAAAACCTTTTTAAAAAAGTCTCCAAGAGGCAGAGGCTGAATTATGCAAATCTCTAGATTTCAGCCTTTGATGGGTTAGTTTTTTTTTTTTTAATATTTATTTATTTATTTATCTTTAGAGGGGAAGGGTAGGAGAGAGGGAGAAGGAGAGAAATATCAATGTATGGTTGCCTCTTATGTGTCCCATGCTGGGAACTGGCCTGCAACCCAGGCATGTGCCCTGACTGTGATGGGTTAGTTTTTTTCTTTCTTAAGTTTTGTCCATTTTGGGGTGCTTGGGGAGGGTGAGAAATAAGGAACAGAAAATTGAAGAACTGGGCCTCAAAATGACCATTCAAGTTTCTTTCTTTTTTTTAAAGATTTTACTTATTTATTTTGGACAGAGGGGAAGGGAGGGAGAAAGAGAGGGACAGAAACATCAATGAGTGGTTGTCTCTCACACACCCCCTAATGGGGACCTGGCCCACAACCCAGGCCTATGCCCTGACTGGGAATTGAACCGGCGACCCTTTGGTTCGCAGGCCAGCACTCAGTCCACTGAGCCACTCCAGCCAGGGCCTGTTCAGGCCTCTTTTCCTGGCGGGGCCCAAGTTTAAGCTCGTCAGCACTCATTTGGCTGGAAAACCCAACCAATCCCAGGCCACCGAGGGAGAGAAGCAGGGGCAGAAATAGTGCTCTCATTACAGCGAATCGGGGGTGGTGGGGGGCTGAGTCCCCGGGTCCTCGGAGTGGGGCTCCTTGTGTCTGCAGCCGGAGCCCAGACTGGGCTTTTCGTCCCTTGGTCCCGGGCGCCTGGGCAGGCCCCGGGGATTAGACGGCAGAAACACACACAGCCGTTTGCAGGTAATTATTCTCATTTCCCTGCCTGTTCGGTACTAAACACACCGATGGAAAAGACCTCCTTTCTCCCTACCAACCACAAAACATCAGCTCCTGGCCCGGGCTGCTGGTCCTGCCCTCTAAACAGACAATGCGAATGCATTTCGGGTGACAATGTGAGGAGTGACAGATTCGCTGTTTTCCTCCAGACACAGGAGAAAACACAGATGGCTGGTGGTTCCCACTGGGTGCCCCCCCACCCGTGCCTCTGAGTGGGCAGCTCCCTTCGATGAGAGGTGGAGTTGGAAGCGCCCTTGGGGTACTCGGGGCTCTTGGGTGCTCTCCGGTTCCAGATGACATTGCCGGAAGGCGGGTGTGGCCTCCTCTAAAACGCCGCCCTGAAACCCCAGCATGGCGGTGTCCTGCAGCGACCTGGGACAGCACCCTGGGCCGCAGAGCTGCCGTCCAGGTCACCCGTTTCTGTGTCAGCAGCCACTCCAGGGCCTGGGCGGCTCCTAGCAGCAGCCATACTTCTTACTTTGCTTACGGATCTGCAGTACGGGCCGTGCTCGCCAGGCCATCGCTTCTGCTCCACTCAGCTTCGGGATGGGCGGTCAGTGGGTGGGTGAATGGGGACCTCCTCGCACGGGGCTGGGTCCGTGGCTGACGCTGTGGCCAGGACACCACCTGCAGGGTTCCCACGTGGCTGCTTGGCTTCCTCGAGGCGTGGCGGCAGGGTTTCAAGAGGGACCAGAGAGAAGGGGTGAGGGGGCGGGGAGAGAGAGAGAGAGACAACTGGCCCTCACGGCCGGTTCATTTCTTCATTCCACCAACCACCCAAAACCCACTCGTGACACGGGCGGCTCCCATTGGTCAGGCCCTGGAGGCACAGCAGAGACCCCAGCTCTCCTCACTGCGGCAAGCGCAGCCCAGCAAGAGGTGCGGCGGGTAGTGAGGCTGCGGCAGCGAGGTGTGGCGAGCACTGAAGTGGGGGGAGGGCTGCCGTCCCCCCCCCCCCGTGGAGTTGGGGCGTTGAGGACGGTGTCCTAGGGCAATGGCATCGAATCTGGGTGTGAGTGACTCAGGCTGCTGTTGCTGCTGGTGGTGGTGGAGAAGGCTCGGCAGAGAGAGCAGCGCGTGCAAAGGCCCTGGGGCGACAAGAGGCCGGGCCCTCTCCGGAGCACAGGGAGCCGTAGTTGGCTGGAGCGCTACGGGTCGGGGACGTAGGAAACAGACAGGAAGCTGAAGGGGTGAGTCGGGGGCGGGTACCGCAGGGCCGTCGGTCTCCTGGTCACTGACTTTAAGGACAACCGCAGTGCTGGGCCTCAGAGTGCTTCGGGGGAAAGGAGATGACTCGGTGAAGTCAGGGGTCCACACTTCAATGCTGAGCACTCAAGTAATTGCGCAGGAATGTCGCCCCGCAGCTGCCTGCGTTGATGCCCGTGCCTTCGCCCCACAAACGAACGCTCCCCTGAGCGTCTGCTGCAGCCCAGGCCCCTCGACGGTGGGGCCACGGGGCCGCCGCACAGCGGTGTTTGCTTGCTGTGACCTACAAGGGGGACGTTGGCTTCTTCTCCGTGGAGGCTCCCGTGGCCCGGGGCCGGAGGAGGGGCCAGACCGACGCCAGCAGCGCGGTGACAGACACTACGTGGCCAGAGGCGCAGCCGCGGTGCCACCGGGCGCAGGCGTTCCAGTCCTGGCCGTAACCGGGCAGAACCACGTGGCTGCCTCCCTGCCGTGCAGCCTGAGCCGACCGCGTGGCTTCGGACCGATGGGGCCAGCACGCGCGCTCCCACGTGGCCTTGTAGGAAGAAGGAGATCCAGGTGGCCTCCAACCTCATGCAACTTTCAGGGGCTCTGCGCAACGTGACATCTGTCCACATCGTGAGATGGCCACCACGGTAGCGCCGGTTGGTGTCTGTCACCGTCCACAGTCACCGAACTCTGCTTTTTCTTGCGATGAGCACTTTTAAGGTCTCTTCTCTCAGCAACTTTCAGACGCACAGCCCAGTGTCGTTAACCGTACTCACTGTGCCGGGCCCGACACCCCCGGGGGCACCGGGGGAGACTTATAACTGGGTGTTTGCGCCTTTGAAACGACTCTCTTGGCCCATTTCCCCCACCCACCCCTTGGCTCCCGTGTTTTCGGTTGCACTTACAAGTGAGGTTCCACAGTGTTTACCTTCCTCTGACGGACCTGTTCCTGGAGTAGCCCCCCCCCCCGCCCCCAAGGTCCGTCCGCGTTGTCACTCACGGCAGGATCTCACTCGTTTTTCTGGGCGACAGATACTCCGCTGTGCGTGAGCACCACGTTTTCTTTACCCATTCGTCCGCCGGCCGACGCCGAGCTGTTTCCATGTTCTCGTTGCCTTGTTGGGTCGATGGCTTGAAACACGCACATGCGTGTGGCATCTGCTGCTGACCGAAGGCACGTGAGAGACGGGGCAGGAGGCGGGGACCCCGGCAGAGCCTCGCCTGGCGCACCGGCCGGGGCAGAGCGCTCGGCGGCTGGGAGCCCGCAGGGACCGCGGGGCCGGACGACTGGACTCTGACTTGCGTGGACGTTGCCTTGGCCTCAGACCAGCGGCTCCAAAATTGAGTTACATGGAAAGCTAAAGCCCCGGCGTTCCACTGATGGCGACCTTCTGTTAGACGAACCACCGAGGACGGGCAGGCAGGGGCGTGGGCTGCTGAGAGGCGGGGGAGCAGGGAGGATGGGGTCATCGTCCACCCCGTGACTCCGGCACCCTCCCGTCTACGACTTCCGATGAATCCCCATTAGGAGCAGATGAAACGGTGGGGGGCACAGAGCCGCCCAGCCCTCTCGGGCACCCCTGGGTCTGGAAGCACGCTCCGCAGGGGCGGGGGCAGGAGGGCGCAGCCCAGGCCCTCCCCAAGGGGTGCTTCGGAGGGACCCATGGGCGCTTGGGCTGAGCAGCACGGCCCGAGGCGTGGACGAGCGCCCAGCGCACCCCGCGTCGGGCTCCGTGGCGGCCACGGAGTGCTGGAGAACCACGGCGCTGCCTTTTCTGTTCAAGTCCACCAGGTTCTGCCGGCTCCTGAGGTTCAAGGTCAGTTTGCAGAAAAGCGATTCCCAGAAGCACCCTGTGCTGAAACGTGCTCTAGCCTCCCTGGCCCGGGTCCCAGCAGGTTTTGGTTTTGCTGCGGAAGCCAGAGGCAGGAGCGGAGTGGGACAGGAGTTTGCAGAGAGAGGACAGTAGTTCCCTGGTGGCCCCTCCAGGCGCCTGCAGCTCAGTGTCCTGGCAGAAATACAATGTGGGGGCAGGGCATGACCCCCGAAGTGAGAGGCCCTGAAGAGGCCCAGGTGAAACTGTAGAGAGTCGCCCACACACAGGCACCCAGTCTCTGAGTCTTGCATTCACTTCGAGTTTGAGGTCGGGTGGTCTAGCGTGGGTGGGTGGCGGTGGCAGCCCCTGGGCCGGGGTCCCTGGCTCTGCGCCCGGCCTTCCTTCCCCTGTATCCTTCTCCTCAGTCCCCCGGCACCTAAGGACTGCGGCAACCAGATAGACCTGCTGGAAGCCGCTGCTCTCTGGCTGGCGGGGGATGGAGAGGTGACCTCTTCTGGGGTCTCCTCTCTCGCTCCCTCCTTCTCCTTTGCTCCCGGCTGGGTCTCAGGGCTGGACCCCGCTGGGTGGGCCCCGTCTGCGTGCAGCTGCACGGGCTCGGCCCCTGGGGGCCGCGGGCAACGTGCGCCGGCCGGGCCCTGAGCTGCCGCGCCGGTTAATTAGCTCTGGTGCCGGGGACGCCCCATCTGCTCCCACGCATTGTGCCCCCCGCCCAGCTCCCCAGCTCCCAGACCTGCAGGGTTTGCATCTTCCCGCCCTGCTGTCCCCGGAGTTGCTCCCCCCTTAAGTGCCTTGTCATGGGGGCCACAGATCAGCTGTCACAGATCTGGGTGGATCCTGCTCTGCCCGCCGCCGCTGCTGCTGCTGCAGGCCAGGTTGGGACAGGTGGGCGGGCGGGGAAGAAGCGGGCGAAGGGAGGGCTGCTTCCCCTGTGATTCTGGGGCCACTTCCTCCTTTGTCAGGAGCGGCCACAGCCCCAAGAGGACGGTGGGGGGCAGCTCTGACGTCTCAGGTGGGCTCCCCCGAGCAGAGGCTGGGGCACCTCTCGGATTCAGTGATTTCTTCAGGGCCTCGGGGAAGCAGGGGTGGGTGGGGGCAAACGGGCTGGGAAACGGGGTGGGGGGGAGAAACGTGGAGGGGAGTCACCGGAGAGAGTGGTGCCGAGGCCACAGGCAGCTGCGGGTGGAAAGTGTCCCTAAGCGGGCTCAGAGCATGAGAGGTCTCTCCGGGCGCCCTGTCACCATCCCAAGGACAGGAAGCCCCAGGCTGCAGGGAAATGGGCTCCAGCCCAGCAGCCCCGCTCGCTGAGAGGCTCCCGGACTGGCACCGGTCAGTGGATGCTGGCCGGACACCTGCTGCTGTGTGGTCGCGGCATCAGGAGCCCGCCGAAAGGGCTGGAAGGCAGGCTGCCGTCTTGGGGCACTGAGGAAAATGCCAGGAAAGCATGAGGTGCTCTCCGCCGGGAGGCCCTTCCCGGTTCGGGGCTGAGAAAGCGTGAGGAGCAGGGGGCCGTGGGGCGGGTCCGGCCCACCCTCCACCCCCGTGGTCGTGTTGCGGGGGGTCCTGATGCAGAACCGGCCCTCTGTCCCCAGGGCCCATGCCTGGGTTGCAGGCCAGCCCCCCAGTAGGGGTCTGGAGAGAGGCAACCCCACATCCGTGTTTCCCTCCTTCTCTCCTTCCTTTCCCCTCTCTCCAAAAATAAACAAAGTATTTTTTTTATAAATGGTTAAGATGTAACGTTAAGGCTGTGTGTTTTTTACCCCATTTTTTTTAAAAAAGCATTTCTGGCTTCCATACGAAAGCCTCCTCAGGTGACCGTGGGTGCGGGGGAGCTGTCTGCAGCCCTCAGGGGCCATTTCGCCAGGTCGGGGAGCCGTGGACACCCCGAGGCTCACACAAAGCCGAGGGCAGCTTGCTCTCTCGCTCAGAGACCTGGGGTGGCCCCCGGCACCTGGAGGCGCAGGTCCAGTGCTGCGGCAGGTGAGCAGGGCCCTGCACCCCCTGGCCAGCCCCCCACACCTTCAGGAAAGCCGGGGCAGGTCCTCCCATCCCTCCCACTCGGTTCCTACTGGTTGGAGGCTGGCAGGTACTTGATAACGCCTACGGTTTCCGGAAAACCCGCTGTCCCTTTGGCCCCCCACTCCCCCGCCGGGCCCCCCACGCAAGAACGCTTCCTCGAAGAGCTCCTGTGGGTTTTGAAAGGACACAGACCCACGCTGCGATTTCCTTTGTTCCATCCAGAGCTGGAAGGGAACAGGCTTCCCCACTGGCTGGACTCGGAGGAGCGTGGGGGTGGGGCCCAGGCCCCGAGCAGGCCGAGCAGCCCTGGGGAAGCTCCCATATGCTGAGGGGTTCGGGGACCCGGACGCCACCTGTGCGCTCTGGACCGGGGCTGGAACCGCACCGACCTGGTCTGTCTCAGGTGGCCGGGGAAGATTTGACTCCGTTTTGTCCGCCCATGGTTTCGACGACCCAGCGTGACCCAGTCAGAAATCTGTCTTGGCAGCGTGTGCGCACGGGTCGGGACAACCGGGCCGCGGTGACGGCTTCGGGTGGGGGGGGGGGCGGTGACCGAAGGCAGGCGGTGCGGGGAGCCGGGGCCTTTGTCACGGAGGAGCGGCAGCTTCTGGGAAGCGCTCGGCAGCTCCGCCCGGCCTGTCTCGGCGATCGGGAGAGGCCAGCCTTGTGCCGAGCTCGCCCTGTGGGTGCGGAAGGGGGCCCCCCCGGAGCCTCACTCCAGCCCCGAACGTGGGCAGGGACGCTTCGACTGGCGGAACACCGATCGTTTTCGTTGTTAGGAAGTGTTAGACCCTATGCTGTTATTTCAATAACTCGGGTTAAATAAAGGAAAATGCAGGCAGTGTCCCAGTCTGGCCCAGTTTAGAAGATGCTCGGGGCTGTGTCTTCCAAACCCTCCCCGAGCTGCCCTCGGTTGGTTCGGACGGCCCTGAGGCTCCTACGAAAGGGCCTGGCTCCCAAACCGAGGGGGTGCTCTGCTCCGAAGGCCCCTGGGGGACTGAGTGCAGGGCCCGGAGTGGGAGCTGTCGGGGGCCGGGCTGCTGTCCGCTTGACCCCGCACCGCACGCCTCCGAGCGGGCCCCTCCCGGCCGGTGTTTAGGGCCGTGCTGCTGGTGTCTCGTGGACGGCCGGCAACCTCGCGTGTCCCGCCCTTCGGCGCCCACCTGTCAGGCCAGGCCAAGACATCACACCCACGTTACCAGTGCGGTTTCCGGCAACAGTAAGGCCATCCTGGTGAACTCGCCCTCATTGTAGCTGAGTCTACGTGACCTGCAGAGACCTGGAAGCACATGAAAACAGAGCCTTTGATGACGACGTGTTAGATGCAAAACACAGAAGGGGTGGACGGGCTTGGCGCCCCCACCAGGACCACCGCCCCGGGAAGCTCGCGGGTCACAGCCGCCCGGGAACGGGGGTCCTGCGGACAGCAAGGCCGCAGGAGCCGCTCTGGCCGCAGGGCCGGGTGCCGGCTTCTCGCCGTTCCTGGTCCACCCGTTTCGGGCAGAGCCACGGCCTCGGCAGGCGTGGCTTTGCTCAGACCGCCCTCTGGCTTCGTTAGACCTGCTGCAAGGCTGCAGGTGGCGGCGCAGGACTGCTGGCCGGACTCACACTCACAGAGACCCGAAGCAGAAGGGCCCCCCGAGATTTCCACTGACCGGCCTCACCCGGTCAGGCCCGGGACCTTCGGGAGAGTGGCCCACACTCCCTTCCCTCGCCCACGATGCTCGTCCGGTCGCTGTGGAACCCCGAGACCCTCCTGGTCATTTGGTCTCGTGACCTGTGCCCCACTTCTGAAAGAGCTGTTCTAAGACATGCATTTATACGAGGCATGCGTGGGCGTGGGCTCAGTTTAGACAACGTTGATTTGATTCTCTTCTGAAAATATTTTGTCATGCTTCCTGTGCCACGTAAGAGATTTGCAGGTGCTTCGGGTTTATAAAGCCAAGGCTCAAACCGCCGTTCCAGATTCGAGGGCTGCCCTGCCGGCTTCCCTGACGCCAGAGTGTTGGAAGCAGGGGGGACGCAGGGCGCTTGGGTGGCTGTGGGGGGTGGGAAGCTGGAGTTGGGGGTGAGGGACGAGCTGTGACTGCCCGGACAATTAAACGGCTTTGAGCCTCCGAGGTCCCCTTCCCGGCCCCCTTGACAGCAGTTGTTTGTTGCTTCACCCCAGATCCTCCGTCCCCTCCTGGAAGTCCTGCTGCCCAGGATGGAGGGGGTGGGGCGTCTGTCGGAATTAAAACGGAGATTTCCAGCCTCCCTCGCCGACGCGGTGGTCATGTGACTGATTTCTGGCCCACTGGTCAGGACACGCGCAGAGGAGAAGTACATCAGCTTCTGGGGACCTTCCTTCACAGAGGTGCCGGCTCAGGGCCTCTGCACTGGCGGCCTCCCAGGCCCTGTGAAGGTGCCGGTGGTCACTGGGAAACCCCTCGGTCTGCAGGGAGAGTGAGGGTTAAAACCAACGCCTCCATCGCGTGCCTGAGGCTGCTGTCATCCCAACAGTACTTCTCTGGAAAACAACATAATGTTATACATCGGTTTGTATAAATGCAAAAACAGCAACCCACATACTCTTTAATTCCCTGAGAGCACTTCCCACGGACCCGTGCCTGATAAATATTGTTTGAATATTGGGATTATCGATACAATGTGCAACCTGGATCCTTTCGTTCGTCTGTTTTCTTTTCTGTGGCATGCACAGTCGGTCCCAGGGAATCTCAAAGAATTGCCCGGGGGAAGTGCATGTCGGTAGTTGACATTCATGACCAGGCGATGATGCTCGGTCATAAACGAGACGCTTTTCGACCCCGTTTGTGAAATTGCCAGTGGTGTTCACAGCATGTCCCTCAATCAAAGGCCATTCACGCCCCTTGTGCCCGGGGACCATCAGCCCCCGGGGCAGGGGCGGGGCAGACGTACCTGGTGCGGGTTTGCTGGCAGCTCCTGCTTGCAGCGGAAAGGGTGAGCATTCACCCTCCTCCTGGGCGCCCTGTCCCTTCCCCCACCTCCCGTTTTTCCGTGACGTCTTCGAGATCCAGTCCCACTGGGTGGAGCCCCCCCCGTGGCCCGGGGCAGAACCCACTTGCTCTCTTCTCGGCACCCCCCTAGCACTTTCAACAGGTGCCACTTGTCACACTGTGCTTCGATGAGCCGGTGACAAGTTTCCTGGTGTCCCTGTCAACCTTTTGAAGACAGGCACCCTGGCTCACTTGCCCGTGTAACCCTGATGCCTAGTCCAGTACCTGAGACCGGGCTGAGTCTCAGCGAAAAGCCGTCGCACCGACGGGCATCCGGCCGAGCGGCAGGCAGCCCAGGAGGACTCCGTGCGGCCTGTGCGGGGCTGAGCTCTTGCGCCCGGGGACTGGCGGTGGGCCGACGCCCGGAAGTTCACTGCCAAGAAGAGCTCAGTTCGGGGGTGGGAGTCTTTGCGGGAGGGGCGGTGAAGAGAGGAAGGGAGTCCCAGGCGACTCGCACAGTGACCAGTGATGAGCGCGTGTCCGGGACCAGTTCCAGGACCAGTGATGAGGGCGTGTCCTCTGCGAGGACACCGTCACCCAGCACGACGGCCAGACTCTGTGCCCGTGAGCCCCTCCCAGGTCTCCCTCGGCTGCAGGGTGGTGCTTTGGGGACCTGGGGACAGGCTGGGTCCCTCCTCTCCGGCTCCCACGACGGGTGCCCTGGCCGGCTGGCCGGGCTGCAGGTGGGCAGGGTGTGCCAACACTTGGTGTGCTCTGAGCCCTGGGGACAGGCCACTCTGAGTGCCCCCCACACCAACCTGGTCCCGGGGAGACTCCCAGACTCCCTTCTGTGGGAGGCACGAGCCACAGGGTCCGGGACAGGAACGCAGATGTCCGAGGTGCCAGGTAAAGTCCGAAACCAGAGCCCACGAGGCCTCAGAGGATGGACAGCTGACTCCCGGCCTCCACCGCCCAGCACAGTGGGTCCGTTTTTCTAAAAAGCCGAGTGCCGGCACTTGGAGTGGGCTCCTCCCCGTGACAGCCCTGAACGACCACAGCGGACCCCAGAGTGGACGGCGAAGCAGGGCCGGCGCTCCGGGCGCTCCTGGGTACGCAGGAACCAAAGTCCTCTCTCTGTTCCCGGGTCAAACTTTAAAAGGAGAAGCACCCCTTTGGTCACTGGGGCGCGGGGGCGCGGGGGCCTGTGCGGGCAGAAAGGAGCGGAGGAAAGACGGCTCTGAACGACAAGGTCCCAGAGACAGCTGAAGCGCGGTGACGGCTCGCGCTCGTCCCGCTGCCGTGGGGCAGAAGGCCGGGAGGAGGGTGCGTAAACAGAGGCATCTGGTCCCCCAGCATGGAGCGGCGGGCCGCCGAACCGTGGCAGATGCAGCCTCAGCTGTGATTGGGCACCGGGCGTCGGCGTCCAGGCCCGGGTCACGCGCAGGCCCCTGTTCCCGGTGACAGCGCGGTGTCAAACTGCCATTCTTTCTTTCCCGGCTGGGTTTTTTTTTTTTTTTTCTCTCTCTCTCTCTCTCTGAAATCTGCCAGCTCGGGGAAGCGGCGTAGAGCAGGCCCCGCAGGTTCGCAGGCCGGAGGCAGCGAGCGACACCCTGGAGGGACACGGAGGGGCCGGGAAAGCCAGCAGCCGGCCTGCAACGGCCTGGGCGCAGGCGTCTTCGGGTTTGCACTGCGGGCGGAATTCAGCCTGCCCGAGGCCGGCGGCGCCGTGGCCAGCAAATCGTGCCAAGGACAGTGTGGAGCGTGGCCTGAGAGGCGTGGATGTGCCCCCAGAAGGGCTTAAGGAGAGTGTTCCCTCTCGCACAGTAGTGAGAACGCCAGTGGTATGGGCTTTCCTAAAAACCGAAAGAATGGGTGTTTGAGTGAGCCCCTGGGTGCTGGCCGCACTCGCCCTGGCTCTCGGGTGTCTCTCACTAGGCCTGCAGTCACCCCGTGTTCATCTGGGGGTCAGGTGCCTGGGACCCTTTTTTGAAGGGGGCGACCCTGGCAGCCGACAATTTTGAAACTTCTCCCACGATTCACAAAACCCCGTCTTTTGCTGCTTGAGGGTTTGCTCGGTCTGTCTGTCTCTCTCTCTCATTAGGAAGGAGGAATTATGTCCAGAGCTTAGTTTATTTTATTTTTTTTAAAAAGTGCTCCCAGGTCAGGTTTCCGCTTTCGGTTTGTTTCGGAAGCAGGGAGGTGGGGAGGGAGGCGACCGCCCGCAAGTGTGTTCCCACCCGGCTGAGCCATGCGAGACCGGCTAACCTTCCCTCCCGCGCCCGGCTCTGCGCGCTGGGCCTCCCTGCGCTTGTCTTTTCTCCTTCTGTGCATGCGTGTCCTGGGGACTCATTCCACGTTTTTCCGATTTCCTTTCCTGCCCCTCCCCCAGCGTGGGGTCGGGGCCAGACCAGTAAGTCAGGCACGACTCAGAAATCCGCAGGGAGATGCTTCCCAGGTCTGGGTGGAGAGACCAGGGAATACCCCAGCGAGGGAGCGTCCCAGAGCCTGGGGCCGCGCAGGCCCAGGGAGAGTGTCGGGTTGTGCTTGCAGTTAACAGAACAAACAAGCAGACAGACAGACAGACAAACGGAACGCCTCACCGCATGACTTAGTTAGCGCCCTGAGCCCAGACTGATCCCTAACACACGTGGCTTCCTGGGCCCCTGAACCCTGGAACCTCAGGGAGCGACAGGATGGGTCCCCTTTCCCGCCTTCCTCTCCTCCCTGTGTTTCTGGAAGTCGTCCCCACTTCCCAGGAGCTGCGTGTCCCACGCCGGCAGGAGAGCCCCTTCCTTCCGGCTCTTCCGCCTGGCGCTGTGTCCGCCTGTCTCTCTCTGGCCCTTCCCTGGCCTCTCGGGGCCTCTGACCGTCTCGCTGGGTCAGTCCGAGCGGCCCTCACTCCCGCACCCTGTTCACCTTCAACGCTCTGGAGACAGGGTGTGGGATGGCACCCGCCACCCTCAGCACCCGTGGCCCCTGAGCAGCAGCCACACAGGCACACTGGCCCGACCTGCGAGCAGAGCAGCGGCGCCGTGGCCAGGTGACGCGCCATCCGGTGACCGAGACATTTGCTCTCCGTGGAGGTCGCCGCTGTCCAGACGAAGGCGCCGATCCCCGCTAAGCCATGTCTCCCCGGGAAGGCGATTGCGCCGTTAATTAACCGGAGAGCGTCATGCCCAGCGAACCCCCACTCCGCGGGGCGCACGGGCCTTTCCTCCCCGCACATCTGGCCCCCCGGCAAACTGGTGCCGGGCCCGCCCCGCGCGGGGCCTGGGCGCACTGCTTGGGATCTGTTCTCAAGTTGCTGCGGGGACCCCGCCGTATGATGACAATTAGGAGCTGTTAGTGCGCAGATGAGGCCGGCGAGTGGCAGGTGGCGGGACCGGCCTCAATTAGCTAACAGGCACCAAATCCCCTCCTAATGAGGCTGGGCCACCCAGACGAGCCGGGAGGCGCGCGCCGGTGACAGCGGCAGAGCATCTGAATGGGAGGCGGGGAGGCCGGTCAACAGGTCCCCGGCTCAGCCCCGGAAACGGCCCTTCTGGTTCGGCCCCGGCAGGCCAGGGAGCAGCAGGGGGGCGGGGGTGGACTCGGGTTTGCCTGTCATCTCCCTTGGGGGGGGCCCCGGGGCGCCTCACCTCGTCCGTGTGTCCGGGTGAAGAGGTGTCTCCCAGCACAAGGGGCACGTGAGACCGGGCAGCCGGAGCCTCGTGAGGGGCTGGGGTCTGGGCTGGAGGTTGAATTCCAGGCCCGTCACCAGGAGAACCCACGAGTCTCCCACCGGGTTCTGCACTTGCTCCCTGGCTGGCGTCGCTTCCACGGGAAGTCTCCCCGGGCTCTGCGGGGCCTCGCCCCTCCACCGACCGACACGAGACCGGAGCAGGCCTGGCTCCCCTCGCGCCGCGGAGAAAAGGGGAGCAAAGGGAAGGACTTTGAGGAAGGCACCGGCTGTCAGTCGGCGGGGGCTGCGCTGTGCTCCTGGCTGTCTTGCCGGAAGGTTCTGAATCTCACAGGAGCAACGTCCGTTGCCCCGGACTGTGCATGGCCCCCGGTTTTCCAGGACTAGAGATGAGCCTGGCCGGTGTGGCTCCGTGGGTTGGGTGTTGTCCCACAAACTGCAAGGTCACCGGTTCGATTCTTGGTCAGGGTGCATGCCTGGGTCCCCAGTCGGGGGCGTGTGAGAGGCAACTCCCTCCCTTCCCCTCGCTCTAAAAATACATAAAATCTTACAATAAAAAGAACTAGAGACCAGTCAGGATCTCCCTCTAACCCCACACTCATCGCTTAGCTGTGTGTGATGGAGGGGCCTCGGCACCTGTGTTTTCTCGGGGCCGCGGCCTGCGCTGTGGGGGTGGGGCGGGCTCTGCACCGTGCGCAGCGCTCGGACCCTCAACCCACATTCTGGCCGGGGAACTGGAGCTGCGTTATTTGCCGTTTTGAAACTGGTCATTGGCAATTCTTCCCTCCCCACCGCCTTCTTCTCTGGCAGCACAAAAACCGTGCGGAAGAGGGCCCGACACCTTCCAGAACGAGGCCCAGGACCGGAACTGAGGAGGCAGCTGCCCCTCGGCGCACACGGGTGACGGGGCGTGGAAGGCACTGTGGGCCGCCCGGGCCCGGCTGCAGGGCTCAGAGACGGAGGGTGAACCCAGAGCCCACCAGGGACCGCCGCGCGCACAGTCGATTCTGGTCCAAATAGCAGTTCACCGCACGCTTCTGTTCTTTCCCTCGTTTTGCTGTTATAACGACCAACACATGCTTGAAAAGGATGCCCCCTCTGAAAGGGGAAGCTGGCCAACTGTCACACAGACACCGGTTTCATCTCTACCTGTCTGCAGCTCTGGGGCGTGGAAGGCTGAAGACGATTTAAGTTCCGCAGCGTCAGCGGGGCCTTCGCCGTTGGGGGCATTGGCTGTGTCCTGGGGGCGGGGGGGCCTCGCACACCTTTCAGGGGCTGTCCAGAGCACCAGTTCGTCCGCTGAGTCGAAGGGCCAGGAGGTGGTACAATTTCATTCTCCTGTTCCTTCCACCTGCCTGCCTTCTTTCCTTTCTCCCTTTTTCCTCCTTTTGGGGCGGGACCCAGCGCCAAGACCACTGTCCTTGAGCGTTGTCTTCACTCTCCCAGGAGCCCTACCGGGAATTAAACGCACGCGTCTCCGAGACGTCTCCTGTCCCCCACACCGGCAGGAGACGCGTCACCGAGAGCGCCTCCCTTCTCTCGGGCTCGGATGCGCCTCTTTTCTCACTCTGCCCTGAGTCGTCCCTGGGAGAGGCCAGGGACCAAAAAGCAAGCCTCGGAGAGTCAGCAATCTGCTTCAAGGTTCACGGCACGTTTTTAGAGCCCTGATAATGAAAAAAAATTTATTCTCACCCAAGGGCATTTTTTTTCATTGCTTCCGGAGAGAGAGGGAGGGAGGGAGGAAGAGAGGGAAACATCGATGCAAAAGGGAGGCACCGATCAGTTGCCTCCTGCCCGGCCTGGACCGGGGAGCGGCCCAGGCCTGCGCCCTGACCAGGAGTTGAACCTGTGACCCTTTGGTTACAGGAGGACGCTCCAACCACCGAGCCACACCAGCCAGGGCTAGCATCCTGATGTTCTCATTGGAATTCTTCTAGAAGCTGGCTCGGAGGCAGAGGTTTGAGACACACGGTTGATTTGGAAACAATGTTGGAGAGAGGGGAACTGAGATGGGGGCGGGGGGCAGTCACTGAAAACGTGCTTTCCCTCCGGTCACCGCTGGGGGAAGCCAGTGCCACCCAGGGGCTCGGGACAGGGAAGCCCCCGGTCAGAGTTACCCCAGCCAAGGGGCTACCCAGCCTCCCGGCTGCAGCTGCTTCCGGGGCACCAGTGCCGCCGACACGGCAGCCCCCGCCGGCCCGGCATGGCTGCTGGCCGCGAGAGCCTGCCGTCAAAGCTGCAGCCTCTGGAGGGGTCGCCAGAGTGCAGGGGGTGGGGGTACCGAAAGGACACGAGCTGCCATGGCGCCCCATCCTCCAGCTCCCCTGCCTGGCTTGGTTTGGGTCCGAAGCTGATTCCCTGTTTTCCCAAACCCTTCGGTGTGCAGTGCGAGGGCTGGAGGCACCGGGGCGGGGGCGGGGGAGGGATGGGGGGGCCTCGGGAGAGGCAGAGACAGCGGGAAGCCTCGGGCTGCGGCAAGGTTCCTTACCGTGCACACAACACCGAGGAAGACAGGGGAGGCACCCGGCGGGTGTCCAAGTGTGAATGCGATGAGGGTGAACCCAGTTCGCCGTCAATGCTGCGCCTGTGGATGGGCCGGCGTTGTGAGTTAGCCTTGCGCGCACAGAGTGAGGGTTGAAAGCGTCAGCACCGGCTGGGGCCTTGGCCGAAGGCCTGGTCCCGAGCAAGGTCAGGGTTCCCCTTGTTTCGTAGGCGATGCTCCGAGGACCAGAGAAGTCGCCTGCTTGGAAGTCCGGCTCGTGTGGGGCCCCGACCGGCCCAGCCTCTGGGGCCCTCGGGTCCTCCCTGCCAGTTCCCGACAGGGAGGGCTGGATGCCCGGTCCCTCCGTAGCTTCGCTTCCTTCCTCCATCTCGGGCTCATCCCGGTGAGCTCCCTTCCCTCGCCCGCTGGACCCTAACTTGGCGGATGGATCTGGAGCCCAACAAGCAAAGACTTCCCAGCGAAGTGCTCCTTCAGCCAGTGGGTGCCATGGAGGGTGAACAAGGGGCTCTCCGGGGAGCGGGGGGCAGAGCTCTGAACCCAGCATTTACCGGGGGGCCCTGTGGCCCGCGCCCACAGCCGGGCTTTCTGTGCGCCTCTGACAGCGCGCCGGGAGAGGCGGACTTGGGCCGGGCGCTCACCCTAGGGGCCTGCACGGGCCAGGGAGGGTGCACTCACGTGGGACTGGAGAGGCCCTTCACCCCAGATTGCCAGTGCCTCTCTAACACGGGGACGTCTGGACACACAGAACCACACGGGGACACGCCGTGCAACGGAGGAGACAGAGGTCAGTCAGCGCGGTGTGCTGCAGGCTCAGGGGCCTCAAAGGTGTCAGCCAGCCAGCCAGCCACGGGCCGCTGGGCAAGAGGCCTGGAACAGACCCTCGGAGTGGCCGGGCCTCAGAGGGCCTCAGCCCAGCCAGCCCCTCGACCCCGGACACCACGCCCCCAGGCTGTGGGACAAGGCGCAACACCCGAGTGCCGTGTAAGACACCCGCTCCCCGGAGTTCTGTTTTGGCAGCCCTAGCAAACACGCTCGTGGCCCTAGGGTGCCGGGCACCAGGGTGCCAGCTCCAGAGCCACGAGTCCTAGGCCCAAAGTCTGTCCCCACCACACGCCAGCTGCTGGGCCCTGGGAAAGCCTCGGGCCTCTGGGTCTCGGTGTCCCCGTCACAGACGGAGGCGGCAGCGCACCACCTGCTAGGGTCCCGGGAGGCGGGCAGGTTGGGGAAACGCTTTGCGAGCAGCGCGGCCGCCAGGTGCGGGCTCCGCCAGGTGCGCTCTAAATCCCCAGGGAGGGTTTTCTCCTTAAGGTTTGAGAAAGACTGAAAACGGAATCCATCCTTTTAAATGCATCACCCCCAAACTCTCTGCCGAAGACATTTGGGTTTGTCCAAGATGGCTTCTTTCCGCTCACCCCACACCTCTCCTTTGGGGACACAAAGGGTCCCGAGGAAGACCACCCTCGCAGCAAATTTGAAACAGCATTGGTGGGGGGGGGGTTGCAACATTCTCGGCACCAGAGCAGAGACCCTGCTCCGTTGCCGGGCTCCTGACAGCTGCAATGCCGGGTCGCCGCCCCTTAGCCCAGCGCCGCCCCCCCCAAACATGTTTTCTTAAACAGTGACCGCGGGGTGGTTATCTCCCAGCTTCTCCTGCTAATTAGACATCATGAGTCAAAGTTAATTTGGTGGAAAACGTTTCTCAACTTAATGACGGTTATGGGCAATTAGGCGCGTGCGGCGGGGAGCGTGCATTTGCTTCGCGGTCTGCTTTGCCCGGGCTTAACAAGACCCTCCCTGCCTGCCCCCCCCCCCCCCCGCCGCCGGCTGGAGACTCCCCGTTCGTTCTCCAAGGACCAGGTTCCAGCAGACACGCGGGCCTCTCGTTAGAAACCGGTGACTGTTTGCCCGAAGCGAGCTCCCCGCAGTAACGAGGCGCAGACGGAGAAGACACGAGGCTGGGCGAAGGCTCGTGTCTTCTTTAGACCCGTGGCTGGTGCAAGAGTCCTGGGCTTCGTGCGCGGGAAAAAACATGGGCGCAGGCCCCGCCGCGCTGACCCGAGTGGGTGCCACGTGCTGGTTTCTCAGCCCCCGGTCAGCAAGGGCTTCTATGTTCGATGTCAACCCGTTTGAAAAACAGTTCGCCGTGGAAAAACGGCATTCCTTAATCTCAGTGTCATGGTCATGCACCTTCGTGGGTGGGTGTTTTCTGTGTTTGCTTGCTTTTGCTTTTTGGCCAGCCAGATATTCCTGACGGGTCATTGTGTCGAAATCCACGCACACAGCCCCTCGCCCCCACCCCACCGGGTGGGAATCCCGTTCGAGCCGCAGCCGAGAAGCACAGGTGTGGGCCCGGGGCGCCGGGGGCCTGGCTCGGCTGCCCCGCAGCTCTGCGCCCCCCCTGTGCCGGCCGACCCCTGCTCTCCCCCGAACTCTGTCTCAGGAAATCTGTAGTTGAACTCGCGTGAACATGCGTGTTTCCCTTTGGGGAAGGCAGGGTTGTGTCTACGTGTGCGCACACACACCCGTGCACCCCCCCCCACACAGATGATACGTGGAGTCAATCCTCCCCCCACGCCTAGGGCGGAGGGGTCCACGGGCGTGAAGGGCTGAGGCTCAGAGGCCCGGCCCGGCCACTCCAGAGAAGCCGGCGGGCAGAGCAGCTGACTGGGGGCTTCCTACCATTAACGCCCCCCCCCCCGCCCCGCCCAGCTGCCAGGCCTCCTCTGCAGGGAGCCAGGAACTCTCCTGGTCTGCTTAAGTGTTTAAAACCTTTTATTTTGCTTAATTACGACATACATGCACGTTATATACTACACAATATGCACAACATATACAGCCTTACGGGTGAGGAGGCAAGGTTTTTGATTTTCAAAAAATCGTGGTTATTATATATACAAAAAAATTTCAAGAGCATTTTTCCCTGAGTCATTGAAAGGTAGAGTCAGACTTTATGTGACAACCAGTAGTGGTACCTTTGGAGGGTTCTTACCTGTGCTTTAGTTACCAGGAACAGATCTTTCCTACGATAAAACAAAACAAAGGAAACTTCCTAAAATACTGCAGTAGCACTATTTTTACATATTGTAACAGTATTTTAGTGTATGAATATTAGACTGTATAAGTATACATGTGCACTATAAACAATATATAAGCATTGAAATAAGAGGAATGTACCAAATAAAATAATGATCCGGTTAAAGCTCTTAAAATCAGCAAAACAAGCAGGCTGTCGTTGAATCGAACTCTCCGGGAGACGGAGCTGATTTTCTGCTGGTCTGCCCCGCAGTGGACGATGTCGGAGTCCAGTTAAACTCCCGGGTCCCCGGACCAGTGCTGTGAGGAGCTTCGTGCATCTCGGGGGCTGGGGGAGTCTGCCCAGAGACCCTAGGGCAGGCTGGGGTGGGCAGCTGCGGCTGGGAGTTGTGGGGCTGGAGGGGTGGGATGGGGCCTGGCCTCCAGGTGCCCCTGGGAGCCCCTGCCGGGGACAGCGGGGAGACGACTTTTCTGTGGCGTATGTCCTGGTGCAACCTCTTGTCTGTATGAGGGTTGCTTGGTTGCACCCTCGCTGGCTGAGCCGTCACTCATCTGACTTCCTCCCCCATCAGTGGAACGGATGAAGGCAGCCCTCGCCCTCCCACAGTGGAGACGGAGTGAACTTGCTCATGAGCTGCGCCCCGCATCGCCGCCCTGGTGGCCGTGGCTAGAATGACAGCAGTCACGGCGGATGCCCTGGGCCCCGGTGGGCACCTGTTAGTGTGCGGGCACCGGTGGGCTCGGAGCGCCGCGGGGGAGCACCGGGATACCCAGACGCGAGTCCCGGCTAGCTGCGCCGTGTTCTCCACGAGCCACACAGCCGTCTCAGCTTCCGTCTCCTGCCTGTGAAATGGCACTCAGGACACCTGCTTTACAGCCCCCGCGACTGTGCCTGCTGTAGGCTTCGAGGTGGCGGCGTGGATGGCGGTCCTGGGGGCAGGGGTGGGCAGCTCTGACCTGGCTGCTGCTGTGGGCTGGGGAGCTGACCGCAGCCTCTGTCCATCTGGGCGTGGCCACTGACCACACGCCCTTCCCCGGCCTGGCCCACTCTGCTCCCCGGCTTGGCCCACTCTGCTCCCCGTCATGGCATACCCTTCTCTGCCGATCCTGCTTCCTGCCAGGTCGCAGCAAGGTGACAGGCCACCCGCTCCTTCCTGATGGGGATCAGGGGCCGACGGACTCTCCGGCTAGGGTAGCATCTGCACTTCTAAGGAGCAGCCTTCTGGGGACGATGCTTTTGCCGGAGAGCCGACTCTAATGGGTGAGCCTGCAGGCGGTGGGAGGGAGGGGGGAGGGGCCCCGGGAAGGCAGCCGGCCCCAGGTCTGTCCCCCGTCCCCACCACCTGGACCTCTGCACGAAGGGCTGGCCACACCCTTCCAACATCTCCACCCCACCCCCCTGCCCCCATCCCATCCCACACCCCCCAGGGAGCTTCCCAGGAGGAGAAAGAAAGCATCTCCTCGTGATTCAGCCGGCTCATTGTTCACTTCCTGAGCACCTTAGAGAACCAGACTGATCTTCACTCATTGAGCACCTACCGTTTACGGAACCTCGTACTTGGTGCTTTATGTATGTTACCTCGTTTAATTTCACAGCCATCCTCTCTCCTCTCCCTACAGGTGAGGAGACAAATTTTCTGTGTGCTTTAAAAAATGGGTGGAACGCACGCAGCAGTGCGTATTGAAGGCTCAGGTATCGGCACCAAGCGCATGCGCACTGCTGTGCGTCTGGTCCACAGGGCGCTTTCCATCCCTGCGCTCCCCCTCCCCCCGCCCCCGGGGCCCCTGCGCGCCCGCTGTGCTTTCCGCCTCGCGGAGCTGGCGCTGCGTGACCCACGCGAGTGGGTTTTCGCAGTATCCGTCCTTTTGTGTATGTCTTGTTTCACTTAGCATCGTGTCCTCAAGGTTCACGTGTCGTGGCCTGTGTCGGAAATCCCTTCCTTTTTCAGGCTGCGTAATATTCCATCGTATGAAGAGCGCACACTTTGTGCATCCGGTCGGTGGACGCCTGAGCCACTCCACCCTGTTGGCTATCGTGAATATTGGCACTATGGACGTGGGTGTGCAAATATCTCTTCCGATTGCTGCTTTCCGTGCTTTTGGGTAGATACCCAGGAGCAGAATTGCTGGGACGTATGGTGATTCTATTGAAGAAAATAGGAACCTGTAAGTTTCTACTGATACAATTAAACAGATAAACAAGTGGAAGATGTAAGAGCTTTTCTTTAAAATAAAAGCTTTTTCTTTAAAGAGAAATGATGGAATTAAAATATCATCATTTGGCAACCATCATAGTAATTATTAACCCAATCAAGCAACAACAATGGATGTTAAAAATTGAGACTGAAAATTTGGTGAGGAAGGGGATATTTACATAGTTTCTTTTTATATTTACATAGTTTCAAAGTACCTGGCCACAAAGTTGCTTATCAGTTACAAAGGAGGAAAAAAGTAACTTTATAGTGGAGACTTGTGGGAAATGACCACCTTGATCATTTGGTTTACATTAAAATGGAACGTAAATCTGATTGGGGTAAATTCAGGTCGTGTAGGACTGGGCCACCTGCACTGGGAAGAACCCAGCCTCCCTGCTGGGTGTTCCTGCCGCAGATGCTTAGCCGAGTCTCATGATGGGGACTCATCCCCCAAACCCACGCTGTGTGCACGGCAGCCTACAGAGGAATTGGTTTGGAATTAACCTCCAAACACATCGAGGTGGTGGAAGACGGGAACTGCCCCCGACTGGGGGCGACTCCAGTGCTGCAACAACTGCGGCAAGTCCTGGCACGGGTCCCCTTCTTGGCCACGGGCTCCGCTGGGACCGCCGGAGTGACCGGGACGCCCGCCAGGGCTCCAGGGGCACGGTCGGTCCGCCCGCACCTCCCCCCCCACCTTTGAGGGCCGCACTTCGCTTCCGACCAAGAAGGTCTTGGCTTGTAGGAAACACGCACGCGAGTATCTCAGGGCAGTGGGGCGGCGTGGGGGCAACTTACTGCTGAATAAATTAGGGGAGAAAATTCGCTATCCTGTTCTTGCGACTTCCCTGTAAGTTGGAAATTACTTTAAAGTGAAAGGAGAAACACTTTTACGAGCCTTCCAGTTACTGCGGAGAGGCAGAAGCCGGGCCCTGCTCCCTCAGACACCAAGGGCCCAGCGCAGGCACATCCTGCGACGAACGCCGTGGCCTCGGGCGCCTGGTCCTGGGCTCGCCCAGCGCTGAGAAAAGCACACCCCCACCGCCCCTTGCTCTGTGGCCCAGCACCGGACGCACTTCACGAAACGGGTGCAGTTTCCCCGTCGTCCTTCTAAGGGGATGCCGCCACAGAGTGTGGGACTGAGGCCAAGCCCAGGCCTACCCGACGGGCAGGCACCGCTGGGCTGCCGGAGCCCCGCCCAGACCTCCACGCACCTGCGGCCTCTGCCTGAGCCGAAATCCAGCTCGGAGCCCCACCAAGACAGGGGTCCAGTCCTCCGGGCTCATGCGTACCAGGTCACAGCGAGGCTGTTGGGTCCGGGAATGCCGCTCCGCTCCCGTCCAGGACCCGGGCCCCGCCAGGGGGGTTACACATTCGTCCGGAGAGAGGGGAGGGGAGCGGGAAGAAGAGGGGGAAGGAGGGAGGGCTACCAAAGGCTTTTAGGAGAAGACAGGGATCAGGCCCGGTGAGCACGCTGCCGGCTCCTGAGCAGGGTCCCAAGTTGGCAGCAGCCTCGGGAGGGGTGAGGAGTCTGACTGAGAGCGGTCAGCGAGCCAGCCCTCTGCGTCCAGGGGTGGGCTGGGCTGTGGACATCGCGCAATCCTTTCGACTCACTACACACGGATCCAGAATTAATGAATTGATGCATTCGGTTGGTCATGGGAATGCAGGGAATTGACACGCAGAAAATGACAGCTCGGTTCCCAGGACGGTTAGTGTTGGTCCAGTGTGCCGCACGGAAGCCCCCAGACCAGAGACGCTCTCCCGACCCCATGACCCCATCGGCGGCGGAGCGCCCCGAGGCTGCATGCTAGCGCTGCCCCCGCCCCCAGTCCCAGCCTTGCCGCCTCTTTGTTTTATCTGCAATGGCACTTTCCCTCTAAGGAATTCCAGGGTTCTTCACAAACTTTAAATTACCCCGGGGAGTGGGGTGGTGAATCCTCGCATGTAAAACAGCAAAATAAACCTCCTCCCAAAATACACTCCAGTCACCTGTCTCCCTGTGCGCCAGCCCCTCCCCTAAAATAACCCACACCTGCCTTCCCCGGGCCGCCACCAGCTCTTCCCTGTCACCAGCGACCCCGACGTTTTGCTAATGAACCTCGTGCACTTGGACCGACCGGGAGGGTTTCTTTGGAGAACGTCAGCAAGGTGCCAGTCTGCCTGTCCTTGGGCATCACCAGTAGGAGTCCCCTCCTGCCCGGGACAAGGGTCCTCCTGTCACCTTGGCGACACTGGACATTGACACCAGCATCTGCATGCTAGGGTCTGCTCTGATCACCCACAGTGTGTTTGTGGGTCCCGGTCTCCTGGGAGAAGCGGTCCCCCAACTATAAAACTCCTGCAGAGAAACCGGACTTTTCAAGACCGAGGGGCAGCCAGAGCCTTGGGCCGGGATTTCGAGGCCGCGCTTCCCCCTGTGCTCAAACTTCTACAGGTAGAGCTGCGCCAGACCGGTCAGCCTCCAGGTGCCGGTGGTTTGGGGAGGAGCCCCGGAGCCGGAGGGATTTTCAGCCCGCTGGCCAGTAAGGGGCGCTGTTGATTGAGAGACCTGGGAGAGGGGTGACCCGCGGATGCTGTCTGTGTCCTGGGGTCCTTCCAGGCGTCCCCCTGTGGGGGTCGATGTGATCCGAGCCGGGAAAGCCCAGCAGGTGGCTTCAACCTCAGCAGCGCTGCGCACGCTCCCAAAGGCACCCCAGGCCAGCAGCCGTCCCTGCCGGGTCCTCCCGGCCGCCGCCCGGCCCTGCCTGCCCAGCCCCTCTCCCTCCCCAGCAGACGCCCAGACGGCTCGTGGCACCCCTCCAGGCCGCGAACCCTGCCGGCCTCCATGTGCCATCCCCCCACCCCGCCTTTATGTGTGTTTATCTCCGAGGACCAGCTCGGGCCACCCCACTCCCTGTTCACACTCCCCTCCCCCGGTCCCGCTCCCCAAAAAGCACCCCCCGCTTGGCTGGACCAAGGGCTAAAACTGTGGACTCGGGTCCCCAAAGAGGGGGCGGGAGAAAGCGCAAAGGAGAAGAGCGTCCAAAGGCCTTGGCGCTGCCTCTTTGTCCCACCCATGATGGGACCTAGGTCGCCCCCGCCGGACTACGTGCACGTCACGCACTGTCCTTTACCACCGGTCCTGGCCCCCTCTAGTCCAGGGCTCAGAGACAGCTGCCCCTCGCTCTGAGACACACACACGGGGGTGACCTGGGGCAGGAGGCCCACCCCCGGGGGGCCCCCTCTGCAGGCAGAGGCCCTGTTCCTGGGCAGGGCACCTGGGCACGTCCTCAGGCACGGGTGACAGAAGTGAGACTTGTCACAGGCCATTGCCCCGGGATGCTCCCTCGAACCGGCCGGCAGCACCTGACCGGGGCGGGGCCTCTCACCTCTTGCCCGGGTTTCTCCCACCGCCCCTCCCGCCCCTCAGCAGAGGACGGATGGACCGAACACGAGCCGCTGGACAACTCGGGACCTGGCAGTGCACGCGTTTCTCTGTTCGGAGAGGGGACGGGTCCGGAGGGGAGGAAGGTGGGCTCTCTCTGCGGCCGGCAGGCCATCGGTTCCAGGCCCACGCCCCCCTCTCCCCCTCCGAGGTTACGGTGGACGGCGAAAGTGCCCCATTAGCATGCAGATCCGGACGCCCGTTCGTGGGGCGCAGAGCTGTTCCAGAGGCTGTATGGGAATCCCCCTGCCTTTGCGGGGGGAGGGGGTCCAGCTGCCTCCTCCAGGGCCGGCCCGTAACTCTTGAGACGTCGACACATCATTGAAACGTGTCAGGATGAGGGAGACGCGGGACAATTATTCTGGCCGGGAGGGCTACTTTGAAAGTGAATAGAACCTGCCAGGTCGTCTCTGGGAAACGGCAGTTGGCTGGCCGCTTGTCCACGGTGGACGGGCGTATCCGGAGCCCAGGGCGGGCGGGCATCTGCGCTGCTGGTGATCAGCTTGAGTCGGTCTCCGTGGAGGCCAGCAAGGAGGGGGACGCGGGGGGCCATCCCCGAGTCGGCGCGGGACCACCGCCCGGGACGGGGACTTGGGGCCCCTGTTCCGCTCTCAGAAAACGAGTCTTGCGTTCTTTGCGAACAAAGGGAGAGCGAAGTCTGGGAGGGCGGGGTGGTTTCCACCTGTGGCCCGGGGCGCGTCCCGTTCGGCGTCCTCCCAACCAGGAGCCAGAGGACAGACGGGCCTGGACGCCGGGTAGGGCGGACGCCACCGGCTCACGCCGGAATGAACGCCAAGGCTCGTCCGCCCGGGGTCGCACCCCCAGAACGCGCAGCAACAAGGAGGGGACGCTAGACAGTTGGTCGGCATTTCAGAGGTGCCACAGAGTTGGTGCTGCTTCTCCCACCCCAAGCCCGAGTCCCGGGACTTGAACTTAATTGGTTTACGGAGGACAGCTCGGGTCCCATGAAGGGAAGGCTGGGCCTTACGCCCAGACGCTGGGCATTCCCTCCGAACGAGGGTCTCCCGAGGGTGGCCTGCTGCCGGAGAGCTGACTCGCCCCGAGGGTCTCCCGGGGGTGGCCTGCTGCCGGAGAGCTGACTCGCCCCGGCCCAACCCCAGGCGCCGGGAGAGTGGTTTGCGAACCCTGCGTTCGGTCCCTTGGGGGCCCATGCAGCGGTCTGCACCGTGCTTCTGAGTTAGAAGTGACTCTGGGAAGTAGTGACACTCTGCACCCCACTTCCGCCCTTGCTAATGGGGTTGGGGACGGGGCAGAGAAGGCTCTCTGGTCACAGGAAGCGGGGCGGCTTTGGGGTCCGGCTCCCGACCACGGGCACTTGCCCGCCCCCACGGGGGGAAGCCCTGCCCTGCCTCTCTGCTCATCTTCGGGACAAGTCGCGAGGCGGGCCTTCTCCCCTGCAGTGGGCTGTGTGCCCAGCCTGGTGCCCCGCTCCTGTCCCTCCCTGCCCTGTGGCCTGTCCCTGGTGCTTCCCTTTGTAGAAAACGGGCCCCAAATAAATGGGCAGTTGCTGGAGACAGGAGACCCTGCCTGCCCCGGGGAAGGGAGGGGGCAGCCGGCCTCTGCCGTTTCTGCAGAAGCTCACTGTCCCACGTCACCATTTCAACCAGGGACTGTCCTCCCCTCGCCATAGCCGGTGGTCCCGGTCACAGGCAGACAGGCCTTCGCAGAACCTCAGACGCCCGGGAAGACGTCCTGCGGCCCCTGCTTCCTCTGTGGAAGCTTCTTTGCCGACACAGATGGCTCCGTGTCCTCCTTCCTCCCACAGCTCAGGGCAGCGTCGCCTTTTGAGTGGACAGCGTGGATTGGGCGTCGATCCCTGCACGCACCCGCCGCGCTGGCTCGTCCTGGCCCGGTGGGATCCGGGTGGTCAACGTTCGTGTCCTCGCTTGCTGTGCGGAGTCCCCCACGGGGCCCTGGCTGCAGGACGCGGTTTCCCAGAGGACTCTGGGCCCTCGGGAGCCGTCGAGGGGAGGAGAGTGGGGGCCCCGGCCCATCTCAGCAGCGCAGCTCCCTTCTCGTTGGCCGATGCCAAGGTCGTGGGGGGAGTGACTTTGCTCGCTGGCTTTGCTCAGAGTCCCACGGGGCCGGGCCTCTGTCCACAGTTAGCCGCGTGCCCTCCAACGGCGTCAGGATCATTCCGAGGAAGAAAACCCGTCACGATGTTTCAGGAGAGCGTTTGTTCACACGGCGAGGCTAACTCCGTTTTGCTCATTCTCTGGAAGACTGCCTCCTGAGTTTCCACCCCCCCCCCACTGTGTAGGGGGGCGGTGCGCACATCGGCGGGTCACATGCAACGATGGCAACCACTACAGCCACCGCACCTGCAACTCGACCCAGGGGCCCCGAATTCGTGGCGCGAGCCCAGGGCACGGTGCACGTGGGGCTCTGCACCGAGTGCTTCGCCGTCTCCTTGTGGGGGGCTACCGCAATCACCCCATTTTACAGAGCAGGAAACTGAGGCCCAGAGACGCTGAGTAGCGTGCCCACGTCCCACCACTGGAACGTGGCTGAGGGGACCGTACTCCTTCCCCCGAGTCTGGACTCTTGCGTGTTATGTTCTGTGACCTGGGCCGTGGTCACAATGAAGAACCGCCAACCACTGGACCCTGCGACTGGGGCGAGTCAAGTCGCCCCTCGCTGCAGACGCTTTTCACCCACAGACTCATCGCGCCCAGCAAGTCCCCCGGGGAAAGGGGGCTCCTTTTCCTCCGCCGCTGCCTTTGGCACGGACGCCCTCCCACGCGGGTGCGCAGGAAGTGGCGCTGGCCGCCTCTGCCTTGTCTGTCCCTTAAGAACTTGGTGTCCCCCCTGCCACGCAGGATCAGCAGCGTGATGGTTACCAAATTTTTAAAATTCGCATTGCTTTTTAAAATACAGAAGGACTGTGTGTTTGGGGTTTAAAATTGTGAGCGACCACAAAGGGGGTGCTGTAGAAATTAAAAGTCCTGTTCCTTTCATCTTCCTAATGGCTGGGTGCGTAGTCTTTTAAAAGACTTTGTTCACTTGTTCTTTCAAGAGAGGGGAAGGGAGGGAGAAAGAGAGGCAGAGAATCATCAGTGGGGGAGAGCAGCATCGATCGGTCGCGCCCCGACCAGGGGGTGGGCGGGGAGACCAAACCCGCAACCCAGGCACGTGCCCTGACCGGCAGTCCACCCGGCGACCCTTTGCTTTCCGGGACGACACCCCACCTGCTGAGCCACCCTGGTCCGGGCTGGATGCGCCGTCAGAGAGGACTTCCCGCCTCACTGGATGGAGATGCGGACGCAGATGCTGAGCACCCCCCCGCCCCGCACGGCCTCCTTGGTTCTTCCCGTCCCACCCGCGGTCGGTCGGCTCAGTCTCCTACCGACGGCCTTTCGGGTGGCCCCCATTTCCGCGTTTGCCAAGGATACTATAGCCCCGCCCCGGACACGTGTTCTCCTAGGCCCGAGGGAGCAGCTCGGTAGGAGGGAGACCCGGAAGTGGGGTCGCTGGGTCGGAGGGCACGAACATGTCACTTCTTGGTGCAGACTGCCCAACTGCTCTAGAGAAAGGTAGTTGCACCCACACTGCCATCAGCGGATTCAAGAGGATGCCACCCGAGGTCCCCTCCCAGGGGCTATTTCCAAGTTTAATTACACCTGTATCTGTCCTTAGCTTGACTTCCTACGGGCCCCAGGGCCCTGGGTCAGCATTCATGTGCATGGGGACAGTGTCCCACCAAAATGAGCCAAGACTCGTAGGAACAGGGTCCCCTGCACCTTGGACTCCACACTTGAGCACCGGGAACAAACCCGAAACAAGTGGGTGGAGATCTGTACACCTGTGCTGGATCCTTGACATTCTTCTCCGGGAGGTTTTCCCTTTGGAAGCACGCTGAATTTCCGAGGACCATGTCTGGAGGAGTCCTACACATGATGTAACAACACTAACATCGCCAGTATCGAGGGCTGAGTGCATTCAAACGGGCAGCTGCTACCCCGGAAGCTGTGGTCCTACTGAAATTAACCGGGAGTCATCGACGCCATGGCAACGTCGCCTGCTGTCACTATTGTGACAGTTACCGATGGTTAAATGAACCCTCGTCGTAGGCCAGGTGTTACGTTAAGCATTTGTTGCGCAGTTGCCAGTGTCGTCCCCCTTTACGAAGGCAGGTAGGCTCCGAGAAGTGAAGGGCTTTGCCTGAAATGGCAGCTGGCACACATTCGGGCGGGAGTTGGGCCCTCCGTTGATGCCCCAACACAGTGTTCCTGTCACCGGGCTGCAACGTGGTCTCGTGCCTCCTCGCACTCGGAAAGCATTTCGGGATCCCACTTTGCGAGGCATCCCACGCGCAAAAGGCTTCGTGCACGGGGGCAGGTCAGGGTGTCCTTCTCCGAACCGCAAACCCACCCCACGGGGCTCGGGGCAGGGGCCGTGCCTGAGCCCCGGGCTTTCGGGCTGCTCTTCATCGCGTCCGCACATCCACGATGGAAACTTCCACCAGACAGCGCCCCCCCCTCCCGGCCGGACACCTCGGCGGCGGTGGTGCTGAATGGGGTCCTTTGCCGACAGCGACACTCCTTCCATTGAACCGGCCCCTCTCGAGCGCGGGGGGCGGGGGGTGAGGGTGCGTGTGAACCGGTCTGCCTCGTGAAGCGGCCATTCAGGTGGCCCAGGCAGTGAGGGGCCTGTTGGGCTGTTTGCGAAGAAGCTGGCAACCGTGGGCCTGCTTGCTGGCAGGCAGGAGAAAGGGCCGCTTGTCTCCGGAGCGTCAGAAGAGGGGCCGGCGCAGGTGGACCTCGCCAGTGACACGCTGTCGGAGGCCAGGACTGCAGGTGCTGCCCGGGCCCCGGGACGCGGGCTTCCTGGGCCGGGCGTAGGAGGAAGAGGCCTGCCAGCGCCCCCCCAGAACCGCGCTGTTGTCCCCGGGGTGAATGAGAAAGATGTTTCGGGGCTGTGGACGGATCTGGACGGTTTGCCAGGAGGACAAAACGCCTCCTGTGCGATCCCATTTACATAGTCCTATCTCACTTGGGCTTTTGGTGACCAGATTCAATTGTGCTGGTGTCCCCTGTGCAGTGTGATATCATAGCTTCAGAGGAAGGCTTTCTTCAGAGGTCACACTCATTTGTCCCGGGGATGTAGTCATTTTTTGTGTCACGGACAATGTTTTACTGTGAAGATACGAGCCAGATGGCTCGGCCACTCGCAGCCCACAACGACACAGTGTCTGCGCTGCTGGCGGGCAAACAGGACCCATTGTCCGCCGCTCCTGCAACGCTGGTGCCCGCCCCTGTGCGGGGATGAAGTATTCGATAAATCGTTAGGTCTCGCTGAAAGAGTCTGTGAAGCGACACCCCAGAAGGACACGGGCCTCCCGAAATACAGAGCTCATGTGCACTGAAAGGGCCCACCCCTCCACTCCTGCCGGGGCGAAGGCTCTGCTTTCGGCCTCTGTCCCTCTGCAGTCCGCAGGCCGATGCGATCGGTCCCACCGGCGCAGGGAGAGGCTGGGTCCCACTCTCCAACCCTGCGGAGCCCAACGGCCCGGGGCGGCCTCGCTGGGCACGGATTGCGCTGCGGAGATGCTGTTGTCCGAGGTGTCCTGTCCCTTCTGCCCAAGGCCATTCTGGATGCCTGCAGAGGGAAGGGCCGGGCCGGGCCTGGCCGGCCCCGTTCACAGGCTGAGCGGCCCCAGGCACACAGCGCAGCTCCTCCCTCTGAAGAATGCCTTCAGGGCCCCTGTCTGCGCAGGCAGCCCCGCTTGCCTGGCCTCCTTTCTTCCCTCCTGTCTTTTCTGGCATCTTGTCCTTCCAAAGGGAGCACACTCTTCCGTGCGGCTTCGCCCAGCTGTGGCGGGTGCGCTGCCATGTCAGAAGTCTCCGTTTCCTGCCTTAATTGCGGCCGGGCCAACCTTGACTGGCAAGGAGAAAGCCGCTGACAGGTTTGGGCTGTGTCCAGACCTCCTCAGACTCTCTGGCAGCCAACTGTTTGACAGGCTATGCAAATGCATGCAAATGAAGGGACACTGGCCGAACACCTGCACGAAGTGACCATCCTGCCCGGCCTGGCCTCCCCGGAACGGGGCTTTCAGACGCTGCTCGGCCGCTTTCTGTCGGCGTATTATGCGTCTGTCAGCAGAACGTGGGGCCGATAGAAAACGCTCCTCTTTGTCCTGCAGAGCCGCGGGGCTCCACGCAGACCGGCCAGCGCCGAGGCAGTGGGATGGCCGCTGGCCAGGCCTGTGAGTCCCCGCGCTGTCACCAGGGCCGGGCAGCGGCATCCCGGTCCCGTGGGCCCGCCCGCGTGCAGGAAGGCCTTCTGTTTCCCTGGGCGGAAAGACAGGAGGACGTTGGTGGCGGGCCACAGCGCCAAGGCCGCTCTTGCTAGCAGCTGGAACTTGGCAACCTGGAGCAATAGTATGTCCTGGATTTTAAAAAAGCCAAAGAAAAATCTGCCAGGGCTGTCAGGGAACTGGAAAGGGGGAGAGACCCGCCACCTCGAGTGGGAACCGACTTGCCAGCCGCACGCCCCCCACCCGCCCCCCCCCCCCCACTGCGGGAAGACTGCCAGGCGGCGTGACTCCCGGGTCCGCAGGCCGCCCGGCCACCTCGGCTCCCATCTGCTCGGGCCTCTGCTGGCCTCTGACAGGCCCTCCACCGGAGAGCTGGGCCAGCCCGTCAGCTGTTGCGGAAGGGAAGGGTGGGGGGCTGCGTCGTTGTGAGTCTGGCCTTTTGGAAGATCAGGCACATGCCAGCCGCCACGGCCCCACACCCAGAGGCTGGCAGGAAAATCGGGGATCTACGGCCTTCTGGGCGGGAGGGGGGGCTAGGCCAGGGACACGGCAGACCCCTGGTCCTTGTGGTCCTTAAACCTCGGCCACCGGCCCTGGGGGGGGGGCCCTCTGTGGTATTCATGCACTGAGCTTGGGGCTTCAGAAGAACAAGTCACTTCTGCAGAGATGCCTGCACAAACCGGAATGCCCACATCCCCCTCTCTACTTACGGGCTGGAAGGACCTTGAGAGATGGGTGTTTTCTCGTGCATTTGGGGGCACCCTAATATACCTAAGTATGGGACCCCCGTGTCCTAGGTGCAGACCTGCAGCCGGCGCCAGTGATGTCTGGGGAGTCTGCAGGTGCCACTCCCAACAAACAGGGACTGGTGTCTGTGCAGGCTGCTGGGCTGAGGAATCGGCACTCCAAAGTGGGGGTTCCCCTAAAGAGTCGTTTCCCCATGCATGCAACTGAAACCAACCCAATGCCTGCCCGCCCTTCCTTGCAGAAGGAGAGAAGAGGAGGATCACGCACGGGGAACACCCTGAGCTGTCTGAGCATCCAGCCTTGCCGCTCTGGGAGGAGAGAGCACCGGGCTCCCCCAGAGCGGACGCGGGGGCCTCCGGGCTGAGTAGGCGGGCGTGTGGACTCCCACGGCCCTGAGAGGAGCCCTGAGGCGTAACCGAAGGGCCCAACAGACCGACCAGAGCCGGGGCTGCATACCCCAACATCTCAGTACCGGTATCAGCCCACAAGGACGGCGCCCAGGGCCAGGGGGACCGCGGGCTCTGCAGACAGGGATTCGTGCGGCAGGAGGACGAGGGTAGGCGGAGCTCCGGAAGGTCTGCGAGGAGCCTGCTAAGCACTCAGCACGGGGCCTCCGCCCTCACGAGGGGGCCGTGGCACAAACGCACCCCGAGAACTCTCCCAGGGCGTGCCACAGCAGACCCAGCCTGTCCTTCGGGGCAGGGCCCCCACACCCGTTCAGTCCCGTCCGCACACTTGCTTCCTGGCCCTCAGAGCAGACAGCGCACGCAGCAAGGCAAACTCGCGGTGGCACCAAGCGTGTGAACAAGGGAGGCGTTTTAAGTTCAAACATAGGGAGCTTGGGGAGGGGGTGGGGCCCCGGCAGGGGGGGCCCTCTGTGCCCTCGACTTTCCGAGAGAGGTGTCCTGTCGCTGGTCGTCCTAACAACATCAGCTGGAGTTTCAGCAACAGTGTCACCCATCGGCTGGGGGTTGTGGGTGGGTTTGGTTTTTTCCCAGCCCCCACGCCTGGCACGAAGGTGACTGGATCCCATTCGCCCGCCCAGAAGGCCAGGGCCAGCGAGGGTGCCCCGGCCCCGGCTTTGTTTTACCGACCGGAGCGAGGGCTTCCTGGTACCAGCTGTAATTCGGAATGTGTGGGCATCTCTTATTGAAATGAGCCCACTGTTTGCCGAAAGAAAGAAAGAAAGAAAGAAAGAAAGAAAGAAAGAAAGAAAGAAAGAAAGAAAGAAAGAAAGAAAGAGAAGGCCAGAGAGAAATAAAACGCCACACAAACGAGACCGTTTCGTCCCTCTCTCGCTGTCTCTCCTTTAAAAATAAACTTCAGAACCCAAGGTGGTTGTATTTAAGCCGCTTTAGCGCCTTTTCAGGGCTGCGTGCAGGGCTGCGACCACTCAGGCAGCAATAACTTTGAAAAAATGACCCGTCTACACCCAAACAATAACGGAATCCCCCTTTTTATGTTGGGAACGCCCACGGCTTTCTGTGTATCCGCGGACTCCCCACGTCGATGCAACTGTTTGACCAGCCTTCTACTGAACAACTTAATTAAGCAAAAGAAAACGTGTCAGTTTCTGCCAACTTCACAAAAACAGAGCGGTGGGGGGAAGACGGGTCGGCCGCATTAGCCCGCATTCCTGGACGGGTTCACTGAAGCGCGGCCCGGCCTGGCCGCGGTGCCAAGGGGACCGCGCGCACAGCGCCATTCAGACTTATCAAGACACATTGTTCCGGAGACCGCGCCGCGCGCAATTAGCGCCGCACCGCCGCCGGGGCTGCGGCGGCCCGGGTGCGAGCTCGGCCTGACTTAAGAAAAGGAATCTTGTCACGACACAGCGCCCACCGCTGACGTCGCGCACGGTGACGGGGACCAAACAGTGTGCCCGCCATATGGAAACAGCACGTTGCTTTTCGCTGCCCCCCCCGCCCCGCCCCCCGGCTCGGTGTCCTGCCCGCCCTCTCCCCACTTCCCTCCCCAGGAGAGCGCATGCAACACGCTCGGCAATTGTCCGCTCCCGGCGATTTGTCCTGGCCAGATCCGACCCCAATTTAATCCTTTTTTTTTTTTTTTCCAAATCCTGAGGGCGGGGCGGGGGGGGGTGCCCCTGCCTAAATCCTTCTCTGGAAGCTGAGAAAGTGGAGGCCCCAGGAGTCCTGTTTCCGAGCCAATTAAATTTAGTGGTTTTTTTTTTTTCCCTTTCCAGGCTTCGGTTTTGATTTTGCTTCCTTTATGTAAAGCCAGGACAGGGCTTAGCGCCCCCACCCGCCCCCTCCCCTCCATGGGAGCCTCTGGCCGGCTGGGTGGGGGGGGGGGGTGGGGAGAAGCAGGGCCTTTCAGTGGCAGCCAAAGGGAATTCAGAGACCTCGCTGCTTGTTTGGGGCGAGATTGGATGGGCACCTGTTTGGCTGAGGCTGTGAGGGTGTGGTGTCTGTATTCCCAGTCCGCCCCCCACCTCTCCCGTCCCCACCCTCGCCATCGGCAGCACCCAGCATCGCCCTGCGCAGGAAGCCTCCCAGGTAGAACCCCATCGTTCTGGGCCGGGAGCAGACACACAGTGTCCGTGGGTGAGAGGACCCCGAGTCACACCACCAAGAGGCGGGCCCTCTGGTCCCAGGTGAGCTGAGGCGCCCAGGCTTTTCCGTGGGGACCGGGGGGGGGGGGTGGCGGCTATCCCTCTGAGCTCCCTGCCACCCCAGGAGTCCCTTGACCAAGAGGCCCGTCACTCCCGCAGGCATCCTTCCGTGTGCGGAATGTTTCCATCGAGGGCCTCGAACGCTGCTCAACGCTGGGGCGGCCGCACAGGCAGCTTTCGTTTGCTCTGCCACTTGGAAAAGAAAAAACACATACGATGTTTGCTGGAGAAGCCGGGTGCACTGAAGAGGAGGGAACGGCCGGCGTCTGGCGTGGAGCTAAGCGGTGAGGCCACGCAAAGGGCGGGAGCGGCAGCGGGCGCACAGGCCCTTGGCAGACACCCGAGGGCGCCACGGGCCGGCAGGACCTTTTCTTCTGATTTTAAAATGGCTTCTCTCTGGAGCTTAACACCCCCGTGAAGTGGCTTGATACGACTGCCTCCAGGGCAGACATGCCCACCCGTTGGCTGACGCACCTGCGAAGCGTGCTGGTCAGGGAAAGCAGGGACCGGCAGGGAGGAGAGGTGACCGGAGTGTCTCCCCGCCAGTCGCCCAGGTCGCTCATCTCAGAGCGGTTATTAGTCTCAGGTTCAGGCCGAAGCTGTCAAAGCTCAGTGGCCGCACCGAGAAGGGCTTGCTCTTTCCGGGGCTCCCGAGACCCACAGACCACGAGCCTCATGTCTCGCCGGGGAGCCGGAAGGTCTGGGACTGGTGCATCTTGCCCGCCGTTCTCTCTCCCCCGAGATGGTTCAGGCCCCACGGGGGACTCTTCTCTTTGGTCTGGGGGTGAAGCTTGTCCCCGAGACCGCTGTGCTGCCCCGAAATGCATCTTCTGGGGCCTGGTGGGAAATCCGAGCCCAAGAGCTCTCAGGGGCCCCGGCCCCCCCGGCCCCCTGCCCTCCGGACCGAGCCCACCGCGCTCAGCCCGCACAGGGAGTGCTGTCCCTGCAGAGAGCCCGAGCTGGCCCCTCTCCAACCCCACGGAGTGGCGGCTCCCGGACCCACCTGCGGGGACTTGAGTCTTCTCTCGGCCCCTTAACTGCGGTGCGATTTCCGGCAAATCACCTCACGCCCTGCACCTCAGTCTGCCCACCTGTGAAACTAGGCTGGTACTAGTGCCCCGGGGGCGGGGGGCATCGTGAGGCGGACGTGAGCCGTTTTACGGGGCGGTGAGAGCGGCGCCTGTGCCTGGCGAGGGGCAGTCATGTGACGGCTCCGACCCCGGCAGGCAGGCGCACGAGGTGCTTTCGGCTTGGAGCACCCCCAGGACGTCTGCGTCCCTCCGTGGGGCACGGCTCGGGCAGGTGGGGGTTCCGCTGGAGGACCCTCCTTTCCTTGCTGCGGGCTGAACCCCCGGGACTTTCCAGACTGGGGGTCCCTGGAAAGGTGTCCCTTCAGCAAACAGCAGTGGGAAGAAGGCAATGTGATCACACCCTTCCTTCACCTCGTTCGTGCCCCAAAGGGATCCCCCCGCCCTGACCCTCCGGCTCCCTCACACCACAGCTGGGCGGGAGGGTCAGGGCTGCCGGGCACGGGCCAGGGTCGCACAGCAGGGGCTGGGACTCCGGCCGGCTCTCCCGTTTGGCTGCACGGTTTTGCGGGGCACCATCCTCGCGTTCGGACGGCGAGATGGCCGCACAGCAGCCAGCACGTCACCTACCCGCTCGCGCGTTGCCTTGCGTGAGCGCCTGGCCTGAGCCGCAGGCGGGAAGCGGTCCGGACGGGGCTTCCACTCTTCCCCAGTGGGAAGGGCCACGCCCCGCGGCCCTCTCCACAGCGTGTCCCCGGGCGTGGGTTTCGCCCACGTAAGGACCGGGTCCACGTCTAAAGGTCGTCGTAAGCAGTCAGCCAGTACCGGAGGAGGAGGGGCGTGCACACACTCAGCCACGCGCCCGGGACGGAGCACACGGCGCCCCGACAGCTCCGGTGCCCCAGCTCTGGGTTAGTGGCTGGGAGGTTTCGCAGCGCGCCCGCGCTCTCGGCCGCCTCGTGTTGGACGAGATTCACGGCGGCCGGCGCTTCCTGCAGGAGACTGTTGACGACGACGACGACGACCTGCTGACCGTGTGTGACCTTCCGGCCCCACACCAGGGAAGGGCGGCCGCGGCGGAGGGGCGGGCGGGAGGGCGGAGGAGTGGCCGGAGGGAGGCGGCACTTAGCCAGCCTCCTCCCCCTGCTCCCTCTCTCCTTGGGGGCCACCCTGCCAGCTGCCGGGCCTGGGGGATGAGTGACAGCTGTCAGCCTCTGTCCTCACCCTGAGGGCCGGCTGCTGGCGCTGGAGAGTCCCGTCCCTCCCCCACCCCTCCGGCCACAGGCCGAGGTTAAGATCCTGCCCCTGCCCCGTTGTTCTCGCTGGGGGCTGCCCTCTGCGTCCCCCCGGCCCTGACCACAGTGCTCACTGACCTTTCACACCAGCACTTCAGGCCTTTGTGCGGGGCAATCGGTCTTCCTGCCCTTCCCGTGAGAGGACACAGACGAGCCCCTCCCACCGACAGCCGCCCTGGACGCAGCGGCCGCAGGGGCGCGCCGCAGGGACACAGCGGGGCCTCTTTCCCCACCTCCCGGTGCTGTGGTCCTGCTGCGCGTGAGCGTGCTCGTGTGCCAGGCACGCACGCGCACACACCCGCGCGCACACGGCCTCTCCCTCAGCGCCCAGTGGGAGCTCTGGGCTGCTCTGGCCTGCTCATGGCCAGAGCGAGGTCCTGTCCCCGGGGGCCGTCCCCAGCTGCGCGGCAGACCCTCCCCAGCGGACTGCACTGTGTGACTCCACCCAGAGGCCCTCCAGCCTCTTCCCACCGTCTGGGCGCGCAGGACTGCTTCCTCTCCGAGTCCGTTGACAAGTGACTTAAAGACCTTCTCCAGCCGGAGAAGCGCCCTGTGGGTGGCCCAGAGCGGGGAAGGCATCGGACTGTTCTGACCGCAGTGTCTTCATCAGTGGGGGGTCCCGGAGCCCTGTGTTCTGGTGCTCCGAGGGGCTGTTAAAACAAAGCAAGAAATAGGACACCGCAGACCCTGCCATCCCAGCTCCGTGGATGGTGAAGGCGTGTTTCTCTGCGTAGAGAGAACAAGTGGAGGGAAACAGTCCGGGATGCGCAGGGGTTTGCCTCGGGGCGGGGGAGGGGATGGCGCGTGCTGGGCGTTCTCTCTCTCTCTCTCCCTCCTTCAGCGTCTGCTTGAATTTGGCACGGACCTGCATTCTTCTAGAATCGGAAAGAAACAGGAAATGTTCGCAAACGCTCGTCCATGTTCTCTCCGTGAATTCCGAAGAGCTTGAAACACCCTCGACTCCTTTTCTGTTTGAAAACGAAGCGATCGCCACTTTTGCGGAAGCCAGGGGCCACGGTGTGGAAGGGGGCTTCTGGCCTGACGCCCCCCCACTTTCGGGAGACCACTTCAGAACAGCGAGGCAGGAGCTGGACAGGGCCGTCCCCTCACCTGAGGCCGTCAGGGCAGGACGTGGCCGGTTCCCTGGCCTCACCCCGCCTCCGAGTGGCCTGTTTGGGTTGTTGTGTTTGGGTTCACCAGTGTTCCTCTTTCTAGTTTGGAGCTGCGTGCTGGAGACCGCCGGTCATCCGCTTAACCCTGCCACCCGGGAGCTGTCAAGCTGTCACTCTGGGCCCCCAGCGGCCAGCTGGCTCCCATGGTACCATCGGCCAGAACGCCACCTTTTCCCCCAAAGTGCCGGAATCAGCCCACGGTATCAGCCCGTGGAGGTCGGGCAGGGTCCTCGGCTGTTCCTGGCAGGTCAGCCCGGTGGGACCTGCACGCCAGCCGGCGGCCCGACGACCCGGAAGCACATCGTGCCATCTCCACCTGTGTCTTATTCCCACGCTTCTAACCCCGGGGCGTCTGGCAGTGAGATTTCAAGTGCTGAGGGACCGGGTGCAAGGCTGGCGGCTGGGGCTGGCAGTGCGCGTGTCCGTCACCAGGTCCCAAGGCGCTCAGCGCTGGTTTGCGCCGCTGTGCAGCGTCCAGCTCCACGGGCCGGCTCGGCACGCGAAGGGGAAGGACCCCGAGCTGGCGGCCTGCAGGGACAGTGCCTGATCCACGACCCCTCCCCCGCCCGGGGTCCCCTCCCCTCCAGCCTCCTTCCCACATCCGGCCGGACTGAACTGATGATCGGTCTCTTCTTGGCCAGGAGGGCGGGTCAAACTCAGAAAATCTGTCAACACGAGGGGGCAAAGAGAAAAGGAAGATAAATCCTCCAAATCCAAAAGTCAGACTTTGGGAGGCAGTGGTGGGGGGGCACCCAGCGCCGGGCTGCGTCGGGGCCCGGGGGATCCGGGTGAGCCCCGGCTTCACGTCCAGCGCAGAAAAATCTCGTCTCCTGCCCTTCAAAATCACTCCCAAAATGTCCGCCAAATCCCCTCAGAAATGTAATTCTTTATCAAAAATAAAATAGATTTCTTTTCCAAGTGCAAAAAGTAATTCTTGCTAATTGTGAAAAAAACCCACCAAGTGCCAGAAAAAGTCAAAGCCGACCCACACCGCGTCCCGGAGACTGACGCGGCGGAAGCCATCCCGGCGCCTCCCCGGACACCTCTCTACACGCAGGCCTGCCCTCCTTATATCATCCTTATATCAATCATCCTTATGTCATCTCGCACAGGAACTGGTCCAGCTGCTCAACACCACGGCGGCCTGTCCATCCGTCCATCCGTCTAACCAACCAAAGCTCCATGTTACTTCAGACCCAGATCGTTAAAGTGGCTAGAAGCTACTTTATTGTTCCATGCGTAGCGAAATTTGTTAAATTCCTCCCATGAGGATGGGCACTTTGGTTGCTGCCTACCTGGTTTGAGCATTCGAAGTGGCTTTGTGATGGACACCCTGGGACCTACAGCCCTGAGCCCCTGACACTGCCTCCTCGAGTAAATTCTTTGAAGTGGGGTTGCTGGCTTGGAGGGTAAGATCAGGAAATCATTTCTGTAACACCTAATGCATACATTAAATAATGGATCGTACATTACAATATAATTATTACATTACAGCTAAGTATAAATAATTGTTTTCTATAGATAGAAAATATACAAAATTAGCTTACATACATAAAATAATAACTGCATGTAATATATAATAATCATATCTATATACATTTGCCAGAGACTTTTATGACCCAGAAAGCTTAGATGTACTTAGTTCTTGGGCAGCGAACAGAACGAATCCTGTCCTTTAGAAACTACACTTGAGTTTGTGATTCAAGTCATGGGTACTTGGAATTTCCCACTCACGGGAAGCGCCTCAGCCCCTCTACACCCTGTAACGGGCTTGCACCCCCACACCGCTTGTGAGAACCCCCTCCAGGAGGGGCATGCACAAAGAAGGAAGGCAGGACTGGTCTGCGTTGGGAACGAGCAGGCTGGGGCCCCGGGCGGCAGCGGGGGGGGGTTGGCGCAGGCCGGACCTGAGCGGGGGAGGCTGCGGTTGAGAGCTGCGTTCGGGCCTCGGGTGGGGAGTTCCTGAGATGGGGAAGGCAGAGGAGGGAGTAAGACCCTGGGTCTCTCCCTCGGGGATTTTTTGTTTTGTTTTTTCCTCTTCGTCTTGTTGTTGTCATTACTTCTGGTGCCAGTCTGATTATTTATTACCTCTCTGTTCTTGTTGGCCTTCTGTGCGTTTTCCCCCCATAATCTGAAAGAATTAAAAATTATAGCATCTATGAATAGACATAACTCTCAGCTCCTTCTTATTAACTAAATGCAACCGGGGAATAAATACAGTGAGTGCTCACAGAAAAAAGTGAAGAATAGAAAATTGTTTAAGTGGCCAGAGAAACTTTATCCCATTGTGCGGCAGGCCGAGCCGGGCCAGCTATATGGAAATGCAGGCGGGGGCCTGTGTTCGTGTGGCCACTTTGAAGTTGCCATCTGAATTTAATTCTGCCTTTGTGAGTAAATCAGGCCATTACGTTTAATCTCACTTAATAGTGAGACACGGCCTTTGTTGTTTTCTATAGGGAACATATTCTGCCCCTAACATATACAGCTTGGTATTCACACTTTACTATTAATCCCCGATGGCTGATAATTGCTTCATCGCCAAGCCCTCTGTCCAATTCACAAGGCGCTGATTGCAACTATTCTTCCCTATACATTAATGCACTGTTTGGGTCTTGCTTCTTTGGCTCAGTGAACCCCATCAAGCTGCCCACATTTTCTGGGCATGTGGGCGTATTGTGAGATGTTAAATTAAATTCCGAGCCGACCCCCCCAGCCACCAGAAGCTATCAGCCGCGGCACGTCAGCCGCTTGACAAGCAGGACCACTTCCCCGCTCTGAGGCCTGCAGTGAGAACCAGCAGCGACAGGCTGAGCACTTTGTCCCCAGGCGCAGCCTGGGGTCTTCTCACTGCTCCTCACGTGTGCACGGCCACCGTGCGATCGATCGCATTATTGCCGCGATGTTATCTCATTGATCTTCCATTTGGGAAAAAATATGAGGTCCCAGAGAAGCAGCATTGATTGCTCTGAGCTCTGAGATTATTCTCACCTTCTTGGTCTTTCTTCCCCCCAAAATGCTGTTCAGATGATGTCTTCTTGTCTGTCCGTGAATCGGTCGGGCACAGCTCTCCGAGGGCGAAATACCGGCAGAGCCCAAGGCCTCCCTGCTTTCCTGCCGGCCCCTGGGGCGACAGCTCCAGCTAATTCCACTGTCCGGCTTCGCAAAGAAAGGAAAGGCGGCTTCCCTTGCCTCTCTGTCACCCGATTGTTCTTGGGCGACAGTTGCTAAGCGTCTCATCGTGCTGAGTACGCAGGGAGACGATGGTTCTCAGGCTGACTTTGGGGTTCCCATTCGTGCGAACCCCCAGGAGGGCCTGGGGTCTAGGCAGTGGCTGCAGCCCAGACAGACCGCCTCTTTCGCCGGCCGCCCGGCCAGCGGCTCGCAGCCTCAGCCCCCTCTCTGCTCTCGGGGAACCCAGAGGGCTGGTTTTAATTTGTTTTCTGCGCGGGAAGCCATCTCACAGAAGTGGCCTCGCCTTATACACGATGTCCCTCTTATGGACATAATGACAGAAGCTGCTGTGATCATTCTGGTCCGTTTCCTTGATGCACTTTTCCTCTGTGACTTGCGGGCCAGTGGACTCTTTATATATGAAAATACACACACGTGAATGTTTGGGAATTCCCAGAGGGTTTTATTATGTTGCACGTTAAATAACTGAGGCACTGAGAAATGGGTCTCAGAGAGTTAATAAGAAGCTCTCTTACTCATCAAATAACTTTTTATGCGGAACCATTTTAGATTTGGGGCAAGTTGCAGAGATAGTACGGAGCCCGCCTGTCTGTCCCTCACCCAGACGCCTCCGAAGCAACAGCTCACACAGCCACAGTGCGTCTGTCTCAACCATGCAACACACGTGATTGAAAAACCACAAGTAGTAGCATTCGGTTTGTTAACCTCCTTTATCTCCCACAGGAATACATATTTTCCTGTGCCATTAAACATTTTCATGAAATATCATTTTAATGCCACATTTTTTAAAGAGGAAACTGAGATAGTAACTATGACTCTCGAGCGAGTTAGGTTGCAGGTGAAATTTCGATAGTGTGTAACAGAAAACCTCTTCCAGAAACGCTGCAGGCGCGGGGGGCGGGGCCTCTGCTGGGAAGCCAGACCCCGCAGCTCCCTCCCACCCCCACCCGGGGGCGGCACATCAGCGGCGGGCCTGGTCCAGCTCTGCGCCCGCCCGGCCATGTGCGTCAGCACAGGGACTCCGCGGGTCTCACCTCCAGCCTCCGTTAGCAGATTCCAGGAGGAATGCGTTCTCACTGGAGACGTTTTAGAACGCATGCGCAGAAAGGGGCATGCACCCGGCGCCCGCACAGCCTCCCAGAGACGACCACCTTCGGCGTGTGCGTGCACGCTGGGGGTCACGCTGTTTTGCAATCTGATTCATGACCACTGACCCTCATACTGAATATTCTCATAGAAATTTCCCCCCAGTGACTGCCTAGAATTCTCTTCCACGACTTTATGGTAACTGTGTAACCCCATCTCACATTTATGGGCACTTAGAGTGTTTGTAGCTTTTCTTATTAAAAGGGTACTGCAGTGTTTTTCCTATTATATGATTTTCCCCTACTTCTGTTGTTATAATACATTATTTTTCCTAATATAATATATTATTATGAAGGGTGTAACTAAGTAACCTTATTGCCTCAGGAAAAACCCTCAAAGGTAGAATTAGTGGGTTAGATCAGTGTCCAATTACTGCCTTTCCTGAGCTGTGATTTCCAAGAGGCACAGAAAACAAAACCATCAACTGCCAGTGCATTCGGTGGGGGGAGCATTGTGGCCGAGGGATTCTCAGGAGGCCAAGCCCTCACACTGGCTTTAGAGAGTCAGTGGTTAGAAGTTTCTGTTTTAGTCAACAGCGGAGCCACCTGTGGGCCCCCGCACAAGGAGGCGGTTGTGCACCTGTGTGGGGCACTGAGCATGAACCTCGGCAGGAGGAACCTCCCAGGACTCGGTTGAAGGAGATCAAATAAACACAAGGAGGAAAACAGGAGTGATCAGAAAAACAGGTCATTGAGAGGGTCAAAACCCACACGGCTACGTGCCGTATCACACACGCAAAACCATCTGCAAGGTAAAGCAGTTCCAAGGAACGTCATGGGCCAGGCCGCTGCCCATGCGCAGCTGGACGCACAGCTGGGCTGCGACCCGGCGGGGCTCAGGCTGTGGGGCTGGGCTCCCGTCCCAGGGAGACCGTGCGACTTGCTGTGGCCGAGTCCACTCCCGTTTTCTGTGATTGATGAGGGTTCTGCTGTCCTTTCGAGGGGGACTTGCTGAGTTTCGTTTTATTTTACTTCACGCTGAGTAACATGTGGAATTAAATACATTGTATTTAAAAAAAGATTCCTAAAGCATTTACTAGGTATAAAAGGACACTTTGAAAAGTTGTGCAGAAAAACAGAAGAAAGAAGCTAAAGATATCTCAGGCCCCAGTAGATTTGTCCTAATACAGTGCCAATTAAAAATAAAATCTACCAGCCCTGGCCAGGTGCTCAGTTGGTTGAGCATCATCCTGAACACCAAAAGGTTGCAGGTTCGATTCCTGGTCAGGACACATAACCTAGGTTGCAGGTTCGATCCCCAGTGGGGGTATGTTTGGGAGGCAACCAATTGATGTTTTTCTCTCTCCCCCTTCCTCTCTCTAAAATCAATAAACGTATCCTCGAATGAAGATTTTTTTAAATAAATAAATAAAATGTGTCGGTTCTACAACAGTCACAATTCACAGTGACAACCTTTTGATAACCTACCTGTACCTCAACAACTCTGCATCCTGCTTTATTTGTCCCTTAATATAGTTTTGTCCAGGAAAGGAATTACCGTGAAACTAAATTTTTAAAGTGGATCATGCTGCAAAGTCCAAGGCTTTTTCTAGCTGTTACCTCTAGTTCCTGGGAGGAAGAAGCTAATCGGCAACTGTCTTACAGGAGTAGATAAAAACAGGTGCCAGGGAAACAGAAAGAGGAGAGAGATGCTCATTAAATTTGGAGGCTGGAACCCCCCCGGGTACCCGCTGGCCCTCCTTCCTTTGCCACCCGGCCTGCGTGTCCGCCTGCCAGAGCCCTGGGGTTCCGAAGTGCCGTGCTCACGTCCTGACCTCAGAGCGGAAATGGGCCACTCAGAGGAGCTACTGGGTCTGTGTCCCACGTTGAAATTCCTTGGTGGAAAGTCCTTGGAAGGCTGGAGCAGCAGTTGATTTCTGGAACGACTTTATCTCCTATTTGAACACGGGCGTGAGAATAAGGTTAGGGTTGCATTTCTGTCTGTGACTGTAAGAGTCTTCTTTCCCTTTACTTTCTCCCCACACCTGTGTCCCCCGGTCCCCTGTCTCCCTCCCTCATTCACCCAGGGGCTGCCCTATTTTGGGGGCAAAGTGGAGGAAAGAAGGTGGAGTTGGAGCTGAGGCCTGGGCTGGAGGGATTGAAGACTCCTCAGTAGGGAGCGTCTGAGTGGCCGTGACAGGGAGGAAGAAGGATTCGAGCCAAGCGCTGAAGGGTTTGCAGGGTTGTGGCAGACGGATGAGGACGGGGACCCTGGGGTGGGCTGGATGGTGGGAGGAAGCAGCAGAGGTGGAGGAGCACCATGTGGGTGACAATGAATCCCTGGTGGCGTTGGCAAGGATGGTGCCCGGAGGGGACAGCGGATGGGGGAAGAGCCATGGAGAGAGGAGGCAGCATGTTTTGGGCACTTCATCGCTCCGGGATTCGGCTCACCAGCCTGATAAGTGCTCACGAAAAGCTCCCGACAAAATGCAACACAAGTATCGGGTGATGTGTTTGCTTTGTGGAGGGTCTTCCAAGCTTTCAACGGAAGATGGCGAAATGGCCAGCAAGCAGCAAGGTGCACGCATCAGTCCCATGCTCACCTCCACGCAGACTAAAAACCCCCGGGTGAAATACTTCCCTTCTGCTGAGCTGGGAGGTTGTTCTGAAATAACTTTTCGCTGTCCTATGAGCCTGTTTATACCACTGAAATGGTGTTGCATGATCTGGTCTGCTCTTATGACATAAATAATACCTGCGTCCCTAAAGAAAAGGTCCCGGGGTCCCCAGGGAGCCTGGGCGGCTCAGAGGAACCGCGTGGCTGGAACCACGTGATAGCTCGAGAGGGAGTCAGTTGCCCTGCAGGGAGCTGCACCCCACACCGGGCCCGGCACCATCCTGGGTCTTTGGAACCAACACGCATGCGGGCACGCGTGGGAGACCGCACAGGCCAGCAGGCCCGCTGAGTGCTGCGCCGACCTCAGCAAACAGAGCCAGACGCTCGAGGCCATTGGGTTTGGAAGCTGAGGTATCTTTTCTTGCAAGTGCTCCACCCGGGAACCAGAACTAACCTTTATGCCCCAGACTAAAGCGATTTATTTTCAGGCCTGGTCTCCACAGTCCCTGTAAGTCTCCAGGTGAGACAGGGAGGCAGCTTGGGGCTCTCGTTGCGAAAGGGAGGCAGGTGAGACGTGAAGATGGGAAAATTCGTATAACGGTCTCCTCTTTTTTAAGGCTGTGAAGCCTTCGGTGAGGCATCAGAGCACCCCGCCTGACCCGGGAGTATTTCAGCTGTTCTTGGCTGAACCTCTTACAGACGTTCCCAGGGCAGTTCCTTGAAGACAGACTCCTCGATCAGAAAGAGCTTCGTTCGCACACTTCTTGCTGGAGTCGGGGTCGATGTGTGGGGTCTTGGGGGAGCCTGGAGGTTTGCTTTGTGAACAAGGATTTTGATGTCTCCTCTCCCACTGACCACTGCCGCCGCCCTCCCCTTCGGAGGGTTCCAGGTTACTCTGAAATGAAAATGCTGGGAAATAAGGTCCAAGACTGACTGGATGAACTTGATTCAGTGGACTGTTCAGTCACACACACACACACACACACACACACACACACACACACACACAAGCAGAGTTTAAATGTCGGAGAGACAGAGTTCACAGTTTAGCGAAAATGGTGTCATCCCAGAAAATCAGCCGTGAAGTTAGCGTGAGGGTTGAGCTTCAGGATCTTGCGGTTTTCGCGTTGCCTGATGTAACTAGTTCCTCCTGCTAATTTGCCCGTCAGCACGAGGGTGTTGCGGTGCGGTGGAAGGGACCAGAGATCTCTGCACCGGCCCATTCGGTCATTTAGATGGTGGGTCTAGACCAGGGGCGTCGAACTCATCTTCACCGGGGGCCACAGCAGCCTCGCGGTTGCCTTCCAGGGGCCGAATGTCATGTTAGGACTGTGTACGTGTAACTGCTCCTGAACTAGGGGCAAGGGGCTCGGTGCTGCCGCCGGGTAGAAACCAGGTGCCGGGCGAATAAAACAGGGTGGAGGGCCGGGTTCGGCCCTGGGCCTGGTGTCTGCCCCCTGTGCTCTAGATCCCAAAGCCCTCAAAGTGGGGGGGCGGGGGGCGGTTGTCTAGAGGGACATGCTGTGACCCGCCTGCAGGGCTCACCTCGCTCAGCTCGAACTCTCAGGCGGTGCGGATGGGCTTGTGTGGTCTGATCTCCCCGTCGTTCTAGAGAACCTGGAAGTCTGGAGGTTGGTGTAAAAAAACTTCCTGATTTCCGAATGTTGGCAAGCACGAATTCGTTTACCGCCAGCGGCACCCGTCTGCAGCGGCCTTCACCTCACGGGCCCGCTCCGCTTTGGGGACTGGGACAGAAGCGCAGACCCAGGAGCCACTGGCACCGGGCCTTCCCGAATCCGGGTGGCTCCGTCCCTGTGCCCCGCCATTCGCGGGCAGGTGTGCACACCTGCGGAGGGTGAGCATCCTTACACAGGCCCGGCCTCCACCCCAGCTTCCGCCTCTTTGGGAGTGGGAAGTAGACAGCTGCCTGGCTTGTCTTCAAAGAAAATTTTCTTCTTTATGGTAAAACATCCACGACGTAATGTTGACTATTTTCACCATCTTCAGGTGCATGGGGTTCTCGACCTTGGGCGCGTTCCCGCCGGCGCGCAGCCACCGCCGCCTCTTCCAGGCTTCCCCGTCCATCCTCAGGCTTCTCCGTCCATCCTCAGGCTTTCCTGTCCATCCTCAGGTTTCCCCGTCCATCCTCAGGCTTCCCCCCTGCTCGGACGGCACGGTCCCCAGGGAACGTCTCACTCCACGGCCACGGGGCACGTGCTGGGGAGAAGACCGGCGCCGCTGTGGCCAGGGTGTCGCTGGCGGTGGCCGACTGGGAGCGGCGGGATTCTAGGCAAGTGCTGTTTTCCTCTGTGTCCTTTTTGAAATGGCCAATTTATTTAGGAAACTATATAATCCTCTTATTATGTAAAAAATAATGAAGGTCTCTCCTTTTGAAAAATTGTCCGAGAAGCCTTCTGCTCTGTCTCTCTCGGCTCCAGTTCCGTGACCCCTGGGGCTGTCATCATGCTGGTGGGGGACACGGAAACAGGACCCACGGTCTGCGAGTCTTGTTCTAAGAGCTTAAGCACAGAGTTAGTCGCTGTGAATCGAGGGAGGTCACTGGGTCTCGAACGGCCAAGCATGATGAGCAAGTTCCCCTAAGGGGGCCCTTTTCAGATTCCCTGCATGTGTCCTTTTTAATTTAAAAATGGGCTTGAGCGTTCAGAGGCCTCTTCGGGGGGTGGGCATCACTTGGTGACGTAGCTACTGCGGGTCCGTCCTTCCTGCCCACGCGAAGCTGCCACGCCTCTTTGCAAAGTCCCCGAGAGCGTGTTTCAAACCAATGGGCTGAGGTTCAACACCTGGCACGTGTGATATTTTCCAAACCCCCCAGACTTTCCGACAAGGACGACCGCGTGAAAGGCCCGCCGTCTGTCTCCTGCCGAGGTGGCACACGTCCCTGGTGAAGGTCCCGGCATGGAGGACACCCAGCTGCGAGTGAGGGTCAGGGCCCGGCTTGGACAACGAAGCCCTTCGTTCCGCCCCAGGAAGCTCTGCGGGGCGCTGGGCCCAGGTCCCGAGGTTCCTGACGTCAAGTTTTCAGGGCTGCTCCAGTCCGGCCACCCCATGCTCCCTGCATGGCGTCACCAGGCTTCCAGGCCCAGGTGACACCCGGTGAGGGCGCAGGGGCCTGATGACCGGGGCCTGGCTGGAGGAGGCGCCTCTTCCCACACAGGCCAGTGGCCTCAGCAGCCGGCTGGGGGTCCTGCCACCGGCCCAGCCCCGCTGGCCCCACCCCGGCGCCCTCTGCCACGCCTTTGCAGACCCCAAGCCCTTAGCACAGGCCTGGCAGTGAGTGGCCAGCCTGAGGAAAGGCTTGGTGACAGTGCCGGCCACTGGTGTCACCACTGTTGCCGTGTCTATTTTTAGGGGCTACCCCGCCCTACAGTTGGGGGCAGGAGCCGGCTTCAGCCCTGGAAGCGCTTCTCCCGTCATCATCTGGCCGGGGACCTGGGGGACCCTGGGGGAGCTGCGGCCTTGGGGGGACACAGGCGTGGCCCTTGCAGACTAGCAGGAGCGCCAGGGAATGCACCTCCATTGCTGTTGGGAGTCTGGGCCTGTCTGTGTTTGAACTCCTGAAATGCTGTTCACTGTGAATTTTTGCATCGATTTTGATTTTTTAAAAAATATTGCATTACACCCTGGCTGGCGTAGCTCAGTGGATTGAGCACGGGCCTGCGAACCAAAGCATCGCGGTTCGATTCCCAGTCAGGGCACATGCCTGGGTTGCAGGCCAGTTCCCAGCATGGGACACACAAGAGGCAACCATACAGTGATATTTCTCCCTCTCTCTCTCCTACCCTTCCCCTCTAAAGATAAATAAATAAAAATCTTAAAAAAAATAAAAAATAAAAAGCATGTGTTTAAAAAAAATATTGCATTACAACATTATTTATGATGACAACGGAGGTGTTCGGGGTGGCCCCTCTAGTTTGTTTTGTCCCAAGAAATGGCCCCTCCCCAGGCCGGGCCCACCTGCTTCCCGAGGCCCATGTCCCGCGCAGGCCCAGGGAGCAGGCGGCGGCCCAGCCCGTGTCATTTGGCTTCGGGAGGCGGGTCCGGTCAACCCCAACACCCGTGTTCTGGCTGGACGCTGTTGGCCAGTTTGAGGTGGTCGTTTAATTAAAGAGTTTGAACCAAGACATAGTGACCGTTTACAATCTGAATATTAATAAGGTTTCCTCCTCCTCTTCTCTTCTTTCCGTCCCTCCTTCCTTTTCCCGGTGACAAGCGCTGGGTTCAGGAAAAGCCCTGGACGCGGCTGAGACTCACTTTGGGCACTGACCCCGAGTTGGACGCGGCCCCTTGGTGGGTGCCCCCATGGGACTCGGGGCAGCGGTGACTGGGGGGCCACGGGAGCCGGCGCCGCCTCCCTGCGCCCCACCGGTCTCTCCGGCCGCCGCCTGCAGGGATGACTCCGCGAGGACGGCATGCGCCCGGCCTGGCGTCTGTGCCCTCGCGGCGAGCCAGCTGCTGCTGCTGCTGCTGCGCGGCGCGGTCCTGAGCCGCCGGCGCTCCAGGGTGGGAGGGCGGCGTGCAGTCGTTGTGCAGCGGGCGCGCGGCCTCTGCGGCCCCAGCAGCCGGGCGTCTGTGGCTTCTGAAGAACCCACTGTCCGCTGGTCAGAAGCGGGCGGGCCTCGGTCCCCCACCGTCCCCGTACCCGCCCCCCACCTCGGGGCAGCACGTTGCCTTCCAGGCGGACTGGCTCCTGGCCGGGCCCTGAAGGGCCGCCGGGGATGCGGCTGGCAGCGGGCTCCAGGGGCGGGGCCAGGGAACTGGGTCGCCGAGGCAGCGCGGCTCCTTCTGCGGGGAGCTTTCCGGGCGTCAGCCAGGTGGCTTGGGCCCGGCCATGACCCACGAGGGGAGGCGGGAATGGCGGGGTGCTCGCCTTGCTGTTTGAACAACCGCCCACACAGGTGTGCGGACAACGGACCGATCTCCGTGCGTGGCAACGAGAAAACACAACTGTGGCCCCAACAGTTCACACGCACGCCCCGTTCTCCCCCCTGAGGTGGGTCCCCTCGTTAGCTCTCGGCGGTGGGGCGGGGAAGAGCCCGAGGTCCCGGGTCGACGTGAACCGCAGAGGCCGCCTTCCGACGCTCTCTCAGCCGGAGAACCGTGGGCTCCCAGGCGATGGGCCTTGGGAGCTGGCAGGCACTGCGCCGTCCTCCGTGCGACGGGCGTGGGACTGAGTGGCTGGCTTTGCCTCCCGGCCGTGGCGGTGACCCCCTCTGACACAGCGAGGGTCGGAGGACCCAGGACCGCAGCGGCAATGCGCCCATGGTGGCGGCATGGTGACAAGCGCCAGGAGCACGAGAACCCAGCGGAGTCATCGCGAAGACAAAGTCCCCCTGGGGCTGGGTGGCTGTAGAGTCACCGACGCACGGCCCCCAGGTTTCCTCGCTGACTCTCCATCTGCTCGCTGGGCTCTCGGGACTGGAACTGGGAGACCCCACCAGCGCGACCTTCAGGCCTCGTCCTGTGGCCCCAGGACCAGGACACAGCTATCTGCAAGGCGCAGGCCGCAAGCCAGTCATCTCGGCACCGTCCCTCTTCGCCTCGGCCACCACACTGGAAATATCGTGGGCTGGGACGTGTGTCACAACCTCAGTGTCCCATCGACCCGACGTGGTCCGAGTTCAGGGAGGGCACCCGGGGGCTCTTCCCCGTCTGGCCTCTGAGGCTCCCTTTCATCGGCCTCAGCTCCCCTAGTCTCCACGTCTTGAGGCGGCTGTGTTGCCATCTGTGAAATGGGCCATCGTAGCGCCCACACAGTGAAGGCGTGTGCAGTGAGGCCTAGAACACTGTGTGACCCCGGTGAGCGCAAGGTCACCTCCGGTCACTGCCGTCCCTGTTTTTAGTTCTAGCCGGGTTTCGGCTGGGAGCCATTCCGCTTTCCGCCTGCCCGCCTCCAGGTGGGCTGCTCTCCCCCCCCTCCCCCGAGCACCTCTCTCTCTCTCTCAAAGATGAATGTTCCATCTTATCTGTGACCTTGAAGTCTGGAGGTCGTACAGCCTGGCGTTCTCTGAGGAGTTACCCATGTTACTTAGAAGCTCCTGGGACATGGTGGCCCGCCCTGCCCCCGGTGCTGGGGCCTCGGCCAGCATTGTCCCCGGGCCCCCTGGCCCGCCCCTGGCTGGTGCTCCTTCGTGAAAACCCTGGGCGGGAGGAGGCCCGATCAGCCCACCGGGACAGTGGGGTCCAAGAGGCGGCCCCTGAGACGCCACTCCCCCTCTGTGCTGATGCCCTCGCCTGTCAGCCGCCTGCTCCCTCGCCTCCTGAAACCTTAGTGACACGCCTGTAACCTTCAGAGACTCCTGCAGCAAACTGTCACCAATCTGCACCTTCTTGGGGGTGGGGTGAGGGGGCCAGGCTGCCAGGGAGAGCTCAGGTGGCTGAAGTGCGTGCAGCCAGGCCACTGGCAGGGGACTGGCCCCGTGCCCGCCCCTCCTGGACGCCGCAGGCAGGGCCCATGGCGGGCCGAGCAGGGAGGCTGGAGACGGCCAGGGCCCGGACAGTATCCAGGGCCCGGACAGCGTCCAGGGCGCCGGTCTCCAGGAGACGCCAGTGCCACCAGGACAAACCGAGGAAGCTGCTTTGGCCTCCCGGGCGCAGGTTCTGGCCGCTGGCACCTGCGTAGCCTCGAGCCTGTCCGAGCTTCCCGGGCCTCCGGGGCCACGTTTGGCCGGGAGGAAGGTGGGCAGGTTCCGCCCCCGTCTCCCGCCCCACTGGCCTCCGGTGGGGCTCAGAGATGCGACCTGGCCCCTATGACCTCTGTCCCAGGCAGTGGCCACCTGCGTGCTCCGTCCTCTGTGGTCCCCGAGGAAGGCTGAGGCGGAACGGCACTTCCTTCACTCTCAGTCCGGGTGTCCCCCCCCCGCCCCCTGGAGCACCCCGCAGCCTGCCGCATTCAAGGCCGTGGGCCGCCGACCTGCTGGTCCTCAGCTCGGGCCTGTCGGCGCCCGCGGGAGGCGAAGGGGACAGTTTTCTGATGGGGCCGCTGATCCCCTGTGAGCAGAAAGACTTTGTCCTAAGTTTTGACCCAGCATTTCTGCTTTTGTTTGAAAGGACAGACTAGGAATCGCTTGAGAAGGACATTTGCTGGGGAGGGGGGAGTGGTGGGGGAAAATGGATACAACTGTACTTGAGCAACTTTATAAGTGTCAATAAAGTAAATCATGAAAAGAAAAGGACATTGGCGACGTCCCCCCAAGTGGCGAGGCTGGTTTGTGCACAGGGCTTGCGGGTTCCCCGACTGCCCTGTTCTCCCGTCTTCCGTGCGGTAAGATAAACTGGGCCTTGCTTGAAAAACTGTTTCTCTGCCTGTAAAATCTGCCAGATCCGAGCAAATCCGCATTTTAGGAAAGCACACACACTTCCCGACCTGTTGCTTCACGAGCCTCCTTCCTCGAAGGGGCGGTGTCCTTTCTGCACATCTGCGCGGTGCCGGTGCCGGTGCCGGAGGAGGGAAGGGGCCGCACAGCCCCCCCGACGGGTGCACCGTGCGGAGCGCAAGCGGCCTGTCCCCGAGCTCATCACCGCCTGCCCCCCCTTGGCAAGCTCGTGAAGTATCTCTGTCGCAGAAAGAAAAGCCCTTCTTTGGCCTGGCTTCCTCTGCAGCCTCAGAGGGGCGGCTGCAGGCTGAGGCTTTGAGTGCAGAGGGCCTGCGCGAACCCCGGTTCACTGCCCACCTGGGAAGTCAGCAGGGCCGGCCGGGCCCCTGGGAACCCTGCTGTTGGTGGCCTGAGACTCGGGGAAGTGAGCTGCTTTCCGTGTCGGAAGGGAGCTCGTCTTCCACTGGGGACACTCGCCTTCGAAGCTGTGCATCTTTGAGTGCTGAGGGCCTGCGTGAACCCCGGCTCACTGCCCACCTGGGAAGTCAGCAGGGCCGGCTGGGCCCCCGGGAACCCTGCTGTTGGTGGCCTGAGACTCGGGGAAGTGAGCTGCTTTCCGTGTCGGAAGGGAGCTCGTCTCCCGCTGGGGACACTTGCCTTCGAAGCTGTGCATCTCACCAGGTGACCTTTTCGTACCTGGTGTCGTCGTGCTCCCCGGGGAGAACACCTGTGAGCGGGCCATCACTGCGGGCCAGGCCAGCCCCACAGCGCCTTCCCCCCGCCCTCTGCTCGCCGACGGCTCGCTGGGCCTCGAGTGTGCAGCACACACTGTTTCTCTGCCCGGTGCACCTCCCCCGGGGCTTGGCACCCTCTGTCGCCAAGAAGGGGTGCTGGCCAGAGCAGGGGCCTTTCCTGGCACCGGGCCACGAGCTCCTTCTCTTCTTGCTCCCGAGGCCTCGTGTACCTTCCTCAAGGAGCCTGCCTTACGCCCTCTCTGCTTTCCCAACCCTTAAAAAACCAGCTTAAACTGGTTCCACCTGCAGAAAGCCCACCTGCAGGTTGTACGAAGCAGCCACTTGCTCTTGAACCTGCAGAGGAGGGCACCGCCCTGCTGCAACCTGCGTTAAGGGGTCGGACTTTGCCCGTTGACACTATCTATGTGTGTGTATGCGCATCTACACACGTGCACACGCATGTTGGGCCGTGATCTGCTTTATCCTGCGGGACTCCTGAGGGCCCGCTGATGCTCTGCCTCAGGATATAAACTCCTTAGAAGGAGCGGGTCTGCCGACCTTGCACGGCACAGGGGCCAATCGGATGCCACGTGCAGGCAGGTGACTTGAGTATTTTGATGAGGCTCGAAATGGCCCTGCGTGTCCTTGTTGAATTTCTCCATAATCTGTAGCCGTTCTGGAGACGTGAGAAAGGCTTTCTCGGTGAAATAAAGAATCGCCTTTCCCAGCAGGCACGGGCACCTGCTCCGACTGCACAGGAGAGAGTAGGGGCGGAGGCCACCCGCGGGTTCAGCGGCGCCTCCGCGCCGGCCCTTGCTGCCCCGCGGAGGGGGACCGCGGTGCGGCTGTGCGGGCGGGGCCAGGCAGCTGGGCTGGGGGCGGGACGGTTCGTTCCTTGCCTACGCGGAATCCTTTTGCCCAGGGAGGACTGGACCTGGGTTTTGAGTTAGTTGATTTTCACGTTTCTGTCTGTCCCTTGCAGGAAAGCAAGGGCACCGAACAGGCAGGAGGCGGCCTTCACCACGCGCCTCTCAGGGGAGGCGTGCCTGGTCCCGGGGGGCGGGGGGGGGGCGGGCAGGCCGGAGTCCTTCCTGAAACGGCCTTGGGCGCAGAGCTGCTTTCCCTCCCGTCCTCTCCTGTTCCCCCCTGGAGGAAACAGACACTGGGGGTGGGTGGGTGGGGAGGGGACACAGCGCTGGCCTTCCAGCCCCGCCCCTTACACGGTCCAAAGTCAATGCTCCTTTCCCCTCAACGTGTCAAAGCCTCAGACGGACGAACCCACTCGGACTAAGTGGAGCCACCGCCTCGGGCTTTTCTTAATTTCCTACGGAGGAAAGGCGGCCCTGCTTTTCCTCTGCCATCTGCCTCGCTTTAATCGGTGGCTGGGTTTCAGCAACAACTACGAAATATTCAGCTTCTGCACGGGAGCAAGTCGACATTCCAAGTTCTTCCTAACGCCCGGAAGAGCTTCCTTCACCTGCTAGAGTAACACGGTGTCCAGGGTCCTCGTTTCCTAGGAGACAAGTCCAACCCGATTTAAGGGACCGGGAAGCTCATGGCTGGGTGACTTCAGTTTCTGCCCAGTGAAAGGGAAAAGATGCAGTTCTGAGAAAGAGGATGAGCTCGAACCTGATTTTATCATAAATGTATTTCTTAGCCCATTTTCTTGCAGGGGAGAAAGTTGTAGTAAAAAAAAAAAAAAAAACCCATGACTGGGCCTGGCTCGGAACTGCGGCCCCCCCCTCCTCTGTCCCACCTGCTCCCTGGCCTGCAGCCCCTTCCCTTTCCCTGAACTTCAGCTCATCAGAAATCAGGGTTATGACTTTTGCGCCCCAGTCAGGTAACTATTAACTCTCGAGAGGTTCTGAAGCCGCCAGGGCACCAGGCCACTTTCAGTAACACACAGATCAGACGAACACAGGAAAGGTCTGTCAATGTTTTATTTCCTTGAGTCTTCCTGGTGCACGGAAACAAAGTTAGAGATAAAATAAAATGCCGGTTAAATTTGGCTACTACCAACAACCAAACACCTTAAACATAAAATTCAAAGCAAAAGAGCTTGCAGATGGTCAAATAATCATGGGCAAGGTAATTCGTTGATGCTTGTAACACACAGCGACCAATCACCTACTTGGTGCTTCAATTGCAAAGGCCAGAAGACCCCCCAGGGCCAAAGGACAGAGCAGAAAACTCCAACCCACCATTGTCACCGCAGCTGGGAGCGTCGAGCCCAGGGCGGCTGGGGGCTCGGGTCCCCCTCCTCGGTCTTTTAATAAGAGAGAACGTTAACTGGCGACCGTGCTGACTGACTGCCAGCGGCTGAGAAAGGCCCCCTTGCCTATTTCGGTAAACCCGGCCACGAGTGCACCAACGGAAGCCGGTTTTTGTTTTGAAGCAAGCTCTGAGGTTGCTGAGGCTACTCTGGGGGGCAGGGCGACAAAACGGGGAGCCTCGAGTTCTACACTGTCCTTCCAGGGAGACCCCAGGATTTCGGAGCGAATCAGCTCTGCAACACCACACCTAGTTCTGTGATCCTCAAAAACTGCACTGGAACATCCCGGCACCAAAACGGACCCACTTCCCAAACCAGCAGCCCAGTGAGCGACCCTGGGGTGTCACCGGCGGCTCTCATCCAGCCTCAGAGGGCCCGCGCGTTTTTGCCTGTACACTGCACTGACTACCTGGTCTTTCTCTGCCTCCTGAGGTCGGGCAACCTCCTTGGACAGGGTTTGGCTGGTGGGAACGGGGATGCCTGTGACCTCTAGCACGGGGATCGCAGGGGTGGGGGCACACGGAAAGAACCCCTCCCCGCCCTTGGACCGCAGCCCTTTGGTCCATTGGCTCGGCCGGTGTCGCCTCTGTGAGCTGTGGCACTTAGGGCTGGCCTCCCGCCGCACCTAGGGCGAGCGCGGCACCCTAAAAGCCACACCACCCACGCGGAGCGCACAGCTCCAGGGAACAGGGTGAGAGAGAGGGAGGCGCGCACTCGCTGCCCAAAGCAGCTGGAATCGACCCGGGACCCCCACAGCGCCCACGCTACGTCGAACATCCGCTCGGGTCACTTTAATTTCCCCGGGGTGGGGGCAGGCAAGGGGGAGCCCGACAGTCCCCTCCTCTGGGAGAGCAGGTTCCGAAGGTGCTCCTTGCTGGCCCTGCAGTCCTGGGCGCAGGGCGCGGGGGCGCGCAGGAGCTGGGCGGCGGGAGGCGGTGCCGAGGTCGCGCCGCGGGCCCGGAGGGCGCTCACTTGGAGAACTGCGCTGGCACTGCGGCCAGGCCCAGGCCGGCCGGGACCAGGTGCGGGAACTTGCAAACGGCACAGGTGCAGAGGCCGGGGCCGCCCGCGCCGCCTCCGGGGAGCGCGAACTGGCCGCACGGCGGCTCCTCCAGCGCCACCGACAGGTACTTGGCGGGGCGCAGCGCCTCGGGCGGCCCCACTGCGCCCGGCGCCAGCAGCACGGAGCCCGGCGCGGCGGCGAGCAGGGGCAGGCCGGCCAGCAGCAGGCGCGGCGCGGCGGGCCCGGCGCCCTCGCCCAGCGCGCGGCGCAGCTCCTGCAGCGAGCTGCCCAGAAGCAGGATGTAGTTGCGGGCGAGCAGCAGCGTGGCGATCTTGGAAAGCTTGCGGCCCGGCGCGCCCTGGCAGTGCGCCGCCGAGTAGGGCAGGATGACCTCGCGCAGCGCGTCCATGGCCAGGTTGAGGTCCTGCATGCGCTTCCGCTCGCGGCTGTTGATCTTGCGCCGCAGCTGCTGCTGCTGCTCCTCCTTGGGGTCCGCCCGGGAGCCGCCGCCGGCGTGCGCTCCCGGCCCGGCTCCCGAGCCCGGAGGTTCGGCGGGCGTCTCGGGCTTCTCGCGAGCCGTCTTGGGGAGAAGAGGGGCCGTTGTGGAGGAGGCAGACGAAGAGGAGGAAGAGGAGGAGGAGGAGGAGTGCTGCCGATAGCCCACCAGCTCGTACAGGGAGGCCCCCAGCGGCACGTCTCCCGGACGCTGTGGCCGCAGCATGGTCGCGGGGGCCGCGTTCACGCGCGCCTGGGAAACCGCATAGTACATCTGGGGGGTAACGGGGGCAGCCGAGGGCGCCCTTCAGGAACGCCCCGGGGTGGACCCTTGGGCAGACTGCCCCTCCCCGCGGACCTGCGCGCGCGGGGAGCGGACGGCAAGGCAGCCGCCAGTCCCGGACCCCTTTAAACCCGATTTGGGAACCTGCGGGGCCCGGGGCGGCCGGGTGCAGCCAATCGGGGCGCGAGGCCGGGCGCAGGCGCGTGCTCATTGGCCACCCGCCTGAAGCGGGCGCGGAGGTGCGGCTGGCACCGCTCAAGGAGGTTATTGTGAGCGCCCTGGTCACAGGACAGGCCGGGGAGGGAGGGAGGGGCCCGAGGCGTCTTTTCGGGTGACGCGCGGGTGTTCGTGGCGTTCTGGCCGCAGTGGTGAAGCTGAAACTCCTGTGCCCACCTCCTTCCCTCTCGGCCTCTCCTCTTCGGTGCATGTATATGTGCGCCTGTGTTCATCGCAAACTGCAGTCAAAGACACACCACGTAAAATGTTCCAGCTCAACCATGTTTAAGCGTGCAGCTCAGTGGTGTTCGGTATGTTCGCGTGGTTGCGCAACCCACACGCAGATCCCTTTTCATCTTGCAACACTGAAACTAATCTCATTAAACAACAATTGCCCTCCCCTCCCCCTCCCCCCAGCCCCTGGCAACCCGGGTACTCCGTCCAGGACACTGAGGGCTCCCGGTGCCACCTGGAAGTGGAGCCATAGCTACCTCTCTCCACTGACCAGCTTATTCCATTTAGCGCAGCGTCCTCAGTGTCCGTCCGAGGCGGTGAGGCGGTGCATGCGTCAGAACCTCCTTTCTTTTTAAGGCTGAGTAACATTCCTCTCCTTCGCCCCTCAATGCCGCACTTTGTTTATCCATCTACGCATGCGGAGGCTCTCGGGTTGCTTCCACCTTTTGGCTGGTGTGAATAATGCCGCCATGAACTTGGCTGTAACATGGTTTTTTGTTTTGTTTTGTTTTGTTTTAAGTACCTGATTTCCTGCCAGGATTGAAAAATACAATTTCATCTTCATTTCTACCAAGTTTCAAGAACAGCACTTCTGGGTTTGATGGCCAGTGACAAGCGGGCAGCTGCTCCCCGCCACTCCCTCTTGCCTCCCTCTCAAAGAGAAGGTGTTTAGGGGCGAAGGAGCTCCCTGGGTCTGGTCTCTTTCCTCCCCAAGGGACGCGTGTTCATCTTATCTGTGACCGGGCTGCTGCTTAAGCAGAAACTCGCACAGCGATTGGCCTCTCATTAGGAAAAAACAAAACAACATACATCTGTTGAAGGGCAGGGCTGAGTGGTTCTCTTCCCCGAATACGATAGCATCACTTGGTGGCTGTGGAAGTCCCTGCCCTGTCACGGGGCCGCCTTGCCGTCCTCTCATGGCGAAGTGGCACAGGGCAGACGGCCTGTTGTATCTAAACTCTGCCATCCGTGAGGCCGTCACCCGGGGCTGTTTCAATGGAACTGGTCATGATAAAGTCGAGTCAGAAATTCAGTTCCCTGCCGCACTGGCATTGCGTCCAGGGCTGGGCACAGTGAGTCGGCGCGTTGGAAGGCCCACACGGAGATCGGTTTTGTCCTCTCAGGAAGCTCTGCGGACGGACAAAGGGCCAGGGCGCCCGAAAGAAGGCGCTGCCGCCTCGGTCCTCCCCGGTGGCAGCAGAGGGACCCCGGCCCGGGAGGCTGCCCGCCCACCACGGGAGCGGAGTGCAACTGCGGGAGCCCACGGGCTGTGCTTGTGACGTCAGGCCTGCACCGGTCTCGTTGCCTCCCACGGATCTTTGCCCCCAGGCCCCCTCTGGTCTCCGCCGGTAGTGGCCTCCCTGGGCCGCAGGTTCAGCCCCATCGTTTGCTTCTTCTCAGAGGAGCCTCGGGGATTTCTCCCAGCCTTCCTCCTCTCCGCACGCTTGGCAGACCTCCGAGAGCGCGGCCCCGAGCCGTGCGACGTGCAGCCCCCTCTGCGCTGGCTGAGCCTGTTCGGAGGGCGGGTCCCCCATCTGTTCACGTGCCCCCCCCCACAGCTCCACTTGGTGCTTTGCAGCCGCCCTGTGTCCCAGGGCATCTGGGCGTGGTCTGAAGTCCCCACGAGGTCAAGCTCATCACTAGGAACGCACGGACTCCCGACAGTGCGTCGGTCCATGAGTGTCCTGTGGGTGTCCCAGAGAGGGGGGGACCCTGGTAGGACCCCCCGACCCCACCCTCAGGGGGCCCTGCCTAGGGGGAGAGGAAGAGGCCTGGGCAGGAAGGGGCTGTGACCCCAAGCAGAACTAGACAGGAAGGCCGAGGGAGTCGCCTGCAGCCTTTCTAGCAGGTTCAACACCTCACTAATTATCGCCTTTTCAAACCATCTGTGAGGAAATCCCAGGGGGGGGTCCCTCCAGCTGGACCAGGCTCCCAGGGAGCTTAGGTGGTGGGGGGGGCACCGTGGGAAGGACTGGTCATGGGCAAAAAGGGGGTGGGCAGAGGCCAGCCTAGAGCAAGCCAGGACTCAGGAGTTCAGGGGTTCCAGCCATGTCCCAGAGGAGAGGGCCCCCAGGACCCCAGACCCATGGACCCATGCCAGTGCCCGTGGCCGTGCCCACTCTCATGCTGAGGAAGCCTGTGCCCTGCGGCCGAGGTGCTGGGCTGGGCAAGGCCGCCCCTCCAGCTTCCTCCCCTGGGCACGCCCGGCCCACAGGAAGTGGACGCGAATGAGAGAGAGAGCAGCCCACCTCGACAGAGTGGCCCAAAGAGCACCCTGGACGGTTCTCATCCCCACCAGCGGTGCCCCCGGGATCAGAGAGGGAAGTGGCCAAGCTGCTCTTCCCCCGCAGTTCCCCCTGACTGGGGTGTCCCTGAGGGTCCCCCTTAGCCCTTGACCGCACTGCCTCTCCATGGTGGGGAAGGAGGGCTCCTCCAGTCCCTGGCCAAGGACACCGTCCCTCGGACACACTGGCCGGGGTGTGTTTACAGGGTCTCAGGGGGCCCCGAAGATGATTGCGGGTGGCCGAGTGGCCACGTGACCCGGCCCGGGCACAGGATTTGGCGCTTGTTGAAGAAGCTGGTGACTCGGAGGTCCCTTCTGCTGGAACGGGGCTCCAGCGGCATGCAGAGTGCGACAGCTGGCCTGGGCCAGCCAGTCATCACGGCCCCTGGCGGGGCCCCGTGGCTGCCTGCGAGGGAGGCGGCTGCTGGGAGGCTCCCATTCAGGACGTGCCTGGGGAGCCACTCGGGTCCGCCATAACAACACCTTGTCTTCGCCCGAAGGGGCTCGCGTGTGCGAGCGAGTGTGTGCGTGTGTGTGCGTGTGTGTCTCCAGTTTCAGGTGTGTGTCTCTGGCTTCCTTCTCCTCTTACAGAAACCTGGAGCATCTCCCCCCCTTCGCCCCGCCCCCTCGGGCCCATTCTCCACACCACCCCCCAGCCCTGCAGCCCATCTTGCGTTGGGTCAGGAAGCCCGAACCTTCGCGGTGGCAGACGGTGGGGACCTGAAGCCTGCGGGTTCCGTGAGAGGCGGCCTGTGGTTTGGACGGAGCCCGTCCACCTGCTCTGCCAGTACAGACAGGCTGTGCCCCGCACGTCTTGTCCCCTGCTCAAAGACCCTGTCGTCCCCCTGGGCGCCGCCCTCCTGCAGAAGGCCGGCCAAGTGGGAAAGGTCATCTTTGCTAAAACGTGCTGTTCAAACCGGCTGGGGCTTGGACCCGTCACAACAGAACGGAGTTCACTTTTTAAAGTGCTGCTTTCTGCTTGGGAAGAGCGAAATCCTTTGGAACGGTTCGGCTACCCAGGAGGCGTTGAAATTCATGCCGGCGCTGTGGGAAGTGGCAGCCACAGCCACAGCCGGCGCTTGCCCTAGATTAGGTCTGGCCGTGGCCGGAACAGTGCATGGCGACCAGACCAGCACGCGGCTTCCTTGCGTGGGGTGGAGGGGAGGGGTGGCAGGGACAGGAAACAGGGAGGGGGGGGGCTCGCCGTTCGGGGAGGGTTCTCCGGTGGGCAGAGTGGAGTGCTTACTGACGAGTGGTCCCCTCTTGCCTGGGGCCGTCTCTCAACAGAATCTGAGTCACACTCAGACACAGTTCAGGTTAAACTAAGGCTCCTGCTGGGAACACTGGAAAGAATGGGAATTATGTCCATTTGCAAAGGGAGCGCAAGTTAATTGACTTGTTATGAATTGATATGACACATAGTTATTTACAGTGTTGTCTTAAAGTTATGCAATTGTCGCCTTTGTCCTTATTTCCACGTGGCAGGAATGTCATCTCCTGTGTTCTGATTAAAACACTAAAGATTCTTAAACGCACTGGACATGTTTTTTTAAATATTATAAGGAGGTTTATTCTCTTTTATTTTAAATAAATGCCATTTGGACCTGATTTTAAGAAAGTTTACTACTTACGATTATTTCGAAATCCAGATTTGTCCTGTGGGTCTTTTTTTAATATGGAGAAAAGTTAAAAGAAAAGGAGGGAAAGAAATTAGGTGGCACTTGGGCATTTCTTTCAGCTTTGTTTCTTTAAGGTAACAAAAGCCTGGCTCGGCTGTTGGTGACCGGGCCGGAACTCAGGGCGCCGTACCAGGCGTGGAGACCGCCGCTGCTTCCTGTGAGCCCAAACGCCGGCGCTGTGCCCCTCGCTGGGGTTCCACGGCGACACAGCCTGTTGCCCCCCACTGCGTATCTGGGAGGGGCTCTTCGGGAAGAGAAACTTCCAAGGGTCCTTGTGAACACCATTAGAAAAGGGAAGAATATCTTTCTGGTTGAAAGCCGGTCAGAGATGGTTCCTGCCACACCGAAACTGAAAAGCTCGTCAGCCAGATTTTAGGCAGAGACACAGGCCGGTGCTAACAGAGTCGGGTAAGAGTAACCGGGAATTCAGTCATGCGTGTCCGCGCAGGCCACTCGGTGTCTGAGGGGCTGGTTTGGGGCAGAACACAAATATTCTCCGAGGCCCCTGCGGTCGGGAGCTGGGGCCAAGTGTTCCGAAAGGGTACACCAGCACAATGAAAAGACACAATTTGCTTGGGAGGCTGTGGCTAATTTATAACACAATGTCCAATGTCATGGTTAGTTTTGTTGCAAAAATTTGGCAGTTTAACCCAGAGTCTCAGGCAGCCTGAAAAGATGTGAGCGGTGCTGGCTGAGCATCTCCCGCTCGCTGGAGGCTCCAAATGGTTCAAACAAGCCCTTTCAGAGAGGCGCAGGGCCAAGTGCGCTCAAAGGAATGAGCGGAAACAAAGGTGGCTCTGAAGTCATTTCCCCGCACTGGGTCCAGCCATCCGGTTTCACTCTTCCCCATTGACCGGGCAGAATGCGACAGGAAGCAGGGCGAAGAAAGGGCACAAACAGGCCGATGTGTCGGGAACAGAATGGAGAGAGGCCGGGGCGCTGAGCTGCTAAACTTTCATTCTAGGTTTTCAGAAAGGAGGGAATGATGAATTATCGAAACCTGAAAGGTAATCAAATATGGGTCACTGAAGCGCTGAGGCCGAGGCCTCAGACACCTGCAGAGACAGAAGGTTCTGGAAGTCCGTGGGGCCCTGCAGGCAGGCGCCCAGGCGGACACCCTGCCCGCACACAGAAGGGGCCTGTTCAGAAGCTCACCTGTTGTTTTCCGTTGGCCCGAAGTCCTTCCCGAAGGCCGGCGCCGGCGCCAGCGTCTGGATCTGCTTCCCGATCGGACCACCCGCGGAGAGAAAGGCCGCGAGCAGACTTCCCGGGTGCACTTCAGGGGACCGGACGGAGCCAGGAGGCCTCTGCCTTCCGCTCCCGAGGCGCCCTGACCTGGAACGTCACCCTGGATGGGCAGACTTCCCTCGTGAATTAAACACGCAGGTCGCCTGCCTCCCGTGACACCGCCGGGCTCTCTGGCTAGAAGGCTCGGTCTGATGTCTTCCCAAGAAGAGTCCTCTCTCCTTGCTGGACTGGGGATGAAACCCAGCCTGCAGCCTTGGCTATGCTCACCCGAGCCTCAGTTTACTCATCTGCAAAATGGGAACAACGGTGTTCCTCTCCGAGGGTTGTTATAAAGACTGGAAGGCGCCGAGTAACTGCCTCGTAAGATGACAGCGGGCGCTGATCCTTAGTGAGCGCTGCTCCCTGGCAGGCTTAGGGGACACCTGTCCTTCAGACAGGGTGCCCACCTGTCTGCTTCCGCGGGCACCCAGAACATGGAGTTTCCCCGCCCAGTGGGGGTCCCTGCACTCCCCCCTGGCCGCGGATGCCCCGCCCACAAGGCTCTGTTGCGGAGACCCGTTCCTGAACACCCTGAACCGGAGCCCAGAAGCAACTTGCTGAAGAAATTGTCTAAACGCAGCCTCAGCGTGACCCTGACGCCCTCCAAGACACCTGAGGCGCAGGCTCGGAGGCCCGGACGACGTCCGTTCCCTGCCCGAGCCCCCCGGTTTCCTGCCTCCGAGCAGTGGAGCCTGCCGCGGAGGAGCACAGTGAGCGGCAGAGGCTGATGGGGTAAGTGAAGGCACCCAGAGCAACGCGCGCCGGCGCGGGGTCAGCCCTCACCACCCATTCAAGCCTGTGAGGGGCCGGGCGTGTCCCCCTCCAATTCACACCGCAGTCCTCACCCTCAGGGCCTCGGGGCGTGACCTCACTTGGATACGGGGCCCTTGCAGATGCGGTCAGTTAGGATGAGGTCATTAGGGTGGGCCCTGATCCAATATGATTGGAATTCTTAAATGAAGGGGGACATTTGGACACAGACAGGCATACGGGGCGGAACCCCATGAAGATGAAGGCAGATGGGGGTGCGGGGTCTACAAGGCAGGGCATGGCTGAGACGGCCAGCAACCACCGAGGCTGGGAGGCCTGGGAGGCCTGGGACAGGGCTCCCTCCCAGCCTCTGGGGGAACCAGCACCTCGGCCTTGGACTTCCAGCCTCCAGACCACGAGACAACACATTTCTGTTGTTTGAGCCCCCCGTGAGAGCGGCAGCAGCCGGGACAGACTGACGCAGGTGCTGAGCTCCGTGCCCCGGGGGGTGGGGGGCTCTATAAACTCCGTCCTCACCTGCAAGCCTGTGAACTTGGGCAGGTTCCTCAACCTCCCTGTGCCTCAGTGGCTTCATCGTAAAATTCCTGCTTCACGGGTACGTTCAAAAACGAGGAGGAGCCCTGGCTGGTGTGGCTCAGTGGACTGAATACCAGCCTTTGAACCAAAGGGTCGCTGGTTCGATTCCCAGTCAGGGCACATGCCTGGGTTGTGGGCCAGGTTCCCAGTAGGGGGCGTGCGAGAGGCAACCACACACTGATGTTTCTCTCCCTCTCTTTCTCCCTCCCTTCCTCTCTCTAAAAATAAATAAATAAAATCTTAAAAAAAAAAAACCAACCAAGAGGATGAGATGGGTGCGCCACTCCCAGTGACAATAGCCAAGTCCTGGGGGGTGGCAGGGCTTGTTAAATGCAGATTCTGGCTGAGTGGGGGTGGGGGGTGCTCCCAGAGGAGGCAGGCGCCCAGCGGAGTCCCACACTTGGAAGCAGCGCCTGTCGAGGGCCGCCGTGACCTCGTGTTGCCCCTTCTCAAATACGAGGCTGATTGCAGAACAGGGTGTTTACAACACGCCGTCTTCCCTTACCCCTGCCGCTCGGGCACGGAACCATTTCCTGGGGTGTCCGTCACGTTTCCAGGAAGAGCAAAGCTGCTCTGGAGAAAAGGATGAGCAGAGGCCCCCGGGCAGCTGCCAGGAGAGCTTCCCCATGGCGAATGGACAGGTAGTGCGTGGGCCGAGACCACCCGGGATGTGTCCTGTCTGCAGAGGGGGGCGAGGATGAGATGTGGAGGGTGTGCGGCCGCCTGGAAGGTGCAGGGCAGCCGTGCAGCATGGAGCCAAGCCCGTCCGTCCTTCTGTCCGTCTGCCCTCTGCCTGGAGCCTCGGCCCAGTTCCTCCCCACGCCGAGCTGTGGATGCGGCCGGGCATTTCTGCAGAGGCCTTCTCAGCGCTCGCCCCACACCCACACACTACCCCCATCCTTCGGGGCGCTAACCAGCAGCTAACGCAGCCTCATCGCTCTCCTGCCACCGGTCCATCTGAGCCTGCTTCCCCCACTCCCGAGGGCAGCTCCCAGGCAGCGGGTGGCCCCTGCTTCATCCCGCTGCTTGAGCAGGCGGGGCCCCTACCAGGAGCTCAGCAAATGCCTGAACAATGGACTTCAGGGGCTGCAGGTAGACAGACGGGCCAAGTTCATCACCTGCTCTCCATGGGCGGAGTCCCGGGCCAGGGCCTGGAGACTCTGGGCTCCCTGCCATTTGGTAATGTATGATCCACCTGAGCATCCGAGGCACACACAGGTGGACACCTGCCCAGCGGTGTCAGGTAACGTGGCTCCCAGCTCGGAGGAGTGGGAGGAAGTCAGCTGCGCAGCGGTAGCCCCAGAGCACCAGGGGGCGTGGCCAAGCTCCAGTCCAGGCTGTGAGCCGCCTGCGAGAACCCCGCCTGGCCTGGCTGCCACAGGCGCCCGGGGAGGCTGATACTGCCGGTCTGAGCACAGCAAGGCTTCGCTCTGCCGACTTTATTTACTTATTTTTAGAGAGAGGGGAAGGGAAGGAGAGAAACATAGATAGGTTGCCTCTTGCAGACCCCCAGTCGGGGACCTGGCCTGCAACCCAGGCGTGTGCCCTGACCAGGAATCAAACTGTGCGGCCCTTTGGTTCCCAGGCTGACGCCCACCCCGCTGAGCCACAGCAGTCTAGGCCGAGGCTTTGCTTTAGGTGTTTAGAAGAGGGGAAGTTGTTTGGTGCCCCGGCCTCTGCGAGGGGGCCTGGCAAGCAGGGGGCTGGGTGGGTCGGGGCTGGAGGGGAAAGGAGCAGAGCTAGTGGCTTGGAACGGAGAACCTACGAGAGCGGCCGGCGGGGACCAGCGGGGGCGGGGGGGGGGGGTGAAACAGGGAAGGGGAAGCCGGGCCACACCCTCTCCCTGTAATCTATTTAAATCGATTCCTGGAAGGATTGAGACACAGACACGCTGCCTTCTGCCCTGTCATTTGGTCAGACTGTTTTCAGAAGTGTCCCGGCCTGGTTGCCCAACAGGGCTCTCTGCAAGCGGTGGCCGCCCAGGCGGGGTGTGCAGGCAGGCGCTCTGGCCTCGGCCGTGCGGCCACTGCGAACCAGCGGGAGGGGCGTGCTCCCTGCCGGGGAACCCCCTGGCACTCATTCTTCAAAGCCATTTTTCAGGTCATCTCCTTTTAGCCTTACGGTGTCCCTATGAGGTAGGGAGGGTAACCGTCTGTGTTGCAGGTGAGGAAACGGAGGCCCCGAGAGAGTCAGGGCCAGCGCTGTGCCCCTCGACCCCTCAGACCGGCGGGGACTGTCCTCTGCTTCTGCCACCCGGTGCCCCTGTGCTCACGGACGTTGGCACATGTGCGGAGGGAGCTTCCCCACAGGTTCCTGGGACGTCGACGTCTCGCTCACCAGATCTCCGGCCAGGATGAGACCCCGTGTAGCCTACTGGTTGCCGGAATGCCAGGACATTCTAGAATCTGCTAGGGGTGGGCTTGGCGTCCATCCGCTCCCCACCCAGTGGGAGGCAAAGGGGTGCAGCTGTGGCCACTGTCACTGCTTCCCACAGTGCCTGGGGGCTAAGGTCAGGGCCAATTTCATGCTCTTTCCTCCCTATTGTGACCTTTATTTCCCGGGTGCGTGGCAGCTGCCTGTCTCCAACTGAGGAGACAGGGGTGGGGGGGTGTTTATTACACTGTCAATATCACTCAACACTGACACCTGATTCTTCCCCCGGCAACAGCAAGAGCAGTCCTCTCCCGCCAAGGCTTTTGGAGGCTCCCCAACACCCAAGAATTCAATCGAAGGCTCCTACAGGCCCCACCCACCCCCGCAAGCTTACTCAGGGGGGTCTCCTGCCTCTTGGACCCCTCCTCCCTGTATCCTGGCCCTCGGGCGCAGGCTCCAGGGCCCAGCCGGAAGCCCAGCCTCACCCCTGCCTCGGCCCCTTCGCTCCCGCAGCTCCCTGCCCCTGGCCAGGCCCAGCTGCCTGGCTCTGTTGCCTGCCTTCTCCACCTCAAGTTGCATTACAGGTACTTTGGTTCTTGGGGCCTGAGACTGGGCCTGGGACACAGACAGTCCCAGTAAGTACTTATGGATGAGTGGCTGGGCGAATGAATCGGTGAACGAATGAGTGAATGAATCCCAGCCGCCACCTCGTTCCTGCGTCACCTGCAGATGGGTCGCCTGCACAAAGACCTTCTTTGCCACACTTCCTTTTACAGACGCGTGTGTGACCCTGGGGAAAACACCTGCCCACCGTGGATGGCAGCAGCCCCTGTCCCCTCCCTCCACTCCTCTTTCCCCATTTCGGGGGGCTCCCCGGACCGCTGTCTTTCTTTCCGGGGTCACAGCACAGCCTCAGGCGGCAGAGCTCGCCTGCAGCCACCCCTCAGGAGGGTGCCTCAGCCTGCTGTTCAGGCGGCCGGGCCTCCCACTGTCCCTGCCCGCCCTGTGCAAGGCCCGCAGGGCGTCGGGGCGCAAGACGGCCGGTTCCTCCTTTTGGACTTCCCCCTGGGGCTGTGCTCAGGTTGAGCAATTGTTTTCATGCTGCAAACTGCTCGCCTTCACTTTTGCACCCTCGGCCGGACCGTGCCATCCACATCCACACGCGTGCGCTGCCGCCGCTCCTGGGTGGTGAGAGAAAGTCCCCACCCTCGGGAAAGAATAACATGGTGGTTTTAAGCTGCCAAGTTCGTCCTACCACGAGATTTCATTTGAAACAAACTCAGCCCTGTTTGTGCATCTCTCCTGCCTGCATTTCCTAATTAGGAAGAATGCTTCCGTGACCCCATAAAATAAGAAGAGCTCTCTTCCCCTTTGGGCAGAGGAGTGGATTTGGCAAACAATAAAAAACGCAGAATAACGGTAATGGTAACAAGATATTTTTCCCCCTCTCTCGTGTAAGGAATCTGGGAACAGGCAATGCCAGGGCTGCTTTGATGAGTCCCTCCAGTTTTCCACTCTACTATCTTAACGTGTGGCTTCCACCCCCAAGATCACCTCGCAGACCAGTGTGGCTGCTGGCACTCCAGCCATTAGACTTGCATTCCAAGTGGTAGGAAAAGAATGACAGAGGTCAAAGGAGCGCACTATCCAGCTGAATCTGTTACATAGGCTTCCCAGAAGCCTCACCTAATACCTCCATTTTGGTCTTATTAACTAGACTTTATTAATAATCATATGTATGTACCTAGCTGCAAGGGATGCTGGGGAATGTCTCAGCCCATTGTGACTCTAAATAAAGCCAAGGTTCTATTGCCAAAGAAACAGCAGAGGTAAAAGGTGCTGATGGAGCAGGAAAGGAAAAAAGACAAAAAAGAAGAGAGGCCTTCTGAGCTGTGAGGCGGCACCCACACCCCAGACAGCCGTAGAAAGAACCGAACCGCTTGTAGGTCTCTGCTCTCCCGGACCCGTGGGCTCCGCAGGGCCTCCGCCCTCCCTGGTCTGCTTGCCTGGTCTCCTGCTTTCTCAACTCCATTCCCAGCAGCTCTCTGCCGCCCCTGCCTCGCCCCGGACTTTGCTCCGTGGGGTCAGGCCCCCTCTTTGTCATAGGTGCCATGCAGCTACACTCAGTGGGGAAAGGGGGGGGGGCCAGTCTGGCTCCTCCACTGCCTGGTTGACTTTGATCTTTTTGGGGGGAGTTGACTGGTGGGCTTCTAGTTTTATATTCTGTTGTGCTTGTCCTGCAGAATTGCAGCGTGGGCCACAGCCCTGGAGAGACCCCCGGAGGTGGGTTCCCCCTCCCATTCCCATTCTTCTGGGGGTGCTGCTTCTTAGACTGGACCGCAGGGCCCAGAAGCGGCTTTGTGGGGGCAGGGAAGGGCCTCACCCTCGCTCTCTCCCTCGCTTTCCCCAAATTAGACCAATTAGACGCCCAGGACTCTCAGGGGCTGGGAGGGGCTCCTGGAAGAAGGAAAATCGTCTCTGCCGCCAGGAGGTGGCCTGAGGACAGCCAGGAAGGGAACCTTGGGTTGAGGGTGTCCCGTCCACAAAGATACTTTGATGCCCTAACCGCCAGGACCTCGGGATGGGACCGCATCTGGGGACAGGAGCGTCGCAGAGGGGGGTCAAGTGAAAATGAGGTCATTAGGGTGATGCCTAATGCAATACGACTGTGTCCGTATAAAGGGGGGACCCAGAGACAGAAGCCCATGGAGGGAAGACCATGTGAAGGCCCAGGGAGAAGCCAGGGGAAGCGGCGTGGGGGGCGGGGTGGGACGCCCCCTCATGGCCTCAGACGGAACCACCCCGCCCGCACCTCCATCTGGGACTTCCACCCCTCAGGACGGCGAGGCAGTGCCTTTCTGTCGTCCCGGCCGCCCGCGCCGTGGCACTTCGTGACGGTGGCCCTGGCACACGCGTACGCAGTGTGAGGTGGCCTTTCCGGTGAGAACGTCGGGCTTGTTCCTAGGAGGGCGGAGGCCCGCAGTTGCGAGGAGGAGGCAGTCGGGGGTAAGCAGCGGCGGAGACACTCTCGTTCCGGTCCCCCACCCGCGTTCCCGCCCTGTGCGCCCTTCGCAAAGAGGAGGTGAGACACCGGCCGAGACATGCCCCCACCCGGCACAGCTCCACATAATGCGAAGTTGCACTTAAAAGTGGAAATGATAAAGATGCACGTACTTTTAAAACGAGCCCCGTGGAGGTTAGCTCAGGGATGGCCTTCCCTCCCGGAGCCGAGCCGCGGGCCCACGCCTGCAGCCTGCAGCCCCCCGGACCTATGGCTCTTTGTGCGGAGAACAGGGAGCCCTCGGTCCAACCGGGCGGACCCCCTGCCTCTGAGGAAGGGCGGGGGGGGCGTTGACTCCGGCCTGGCAGTGGCAGGTGACAGCCCGACCCGGCCGGGCCGATGAGAAGTTCATGGGCTGTTGATACACTGGAACCGATCGGGTGGGGCGCGGGCCCGTGGGAGAGCTCACACGTGCTCGCCCTTATCTGCGTGCGGCAGCAGCCGCGGGACGGCACCCGGCCGCCGTGGCGTTTGTCACGCTGCACGCACATATGTCCCTCACGCTGGCTCGGGGAATAGCTAATGAAGCCCCACGCTGGTCGCTGCCGCCCGGGGCTACTGCCGATGAGGGGTTGTCACTCTCCTCCGTGAGCCGCCCGGGGGGGGTCCGCTTTCAGCGTGTGAGAATGGGCGTATTTGAAACGCATCAGAATTCATTTAGGTCCCTCGCTCTCTCCCCTTGGTGGGGGGGCGGGAACAAATGCTGTTTTCATAACAATATTTTAACCCCCCCCCCCGCCCCGTGGGCGTGAGGCTGGGCTGGGGGCGGGGGGGGGGGAGGCACTCCGAGGGTCGTTGGGTGAGTGCGGTGCGGAGTGTCACTTGCTCTCCGTTGTTTTCCTGAACCAGCCAGGATCTTCGGGGTGGACGCTGTGCTCTGCTAAATATTAACAGAAAGCGTTGCACATACTGCCTGGGAGCCAAACTGCGGAGGAGTTTTAAGGAGCGGATACGTTTTTCTCACGCGAGCCTTCGCTCGCCTCGCCCTGGCCGAGGCGGGACTCCTCGGGGACGCTCGCGTTCTCCGGGGCCAGTCGCTGCGGCAGGCCGAGCCCCCGCTCCGTGCTCCGGCGAGGGCGCGTGTGGCCACGGTGCTGAGCGGGCTGTGCTTTCTCACAGAGGGAGAAGCATCTTGGTTTAGGGCCTTAGAAGTGATGTCCCCTGCCGTCTGCTGTCATGGCTGGGGACAAACTTTGATGCTGGATGCGGGGATGTGGAGGAGCCCCAGCGTCTCCGTGGCCAGAGCAGCGCTGGCCGGCGACTTGCGGGGCCCGGTGCACACTGACGCGGGGCCCCTTGTGAGAAATCGGGGGGTCGAGGCGAAGCATCCCGCCCCGCGTGGGCTCCCCCTGAGTGCCGGGCCCTGAGCCCGCGAGCCCAGCCCACTTTCGTCCTCCGTGGAGAGAAGGGGGGTGAGGAGGGGGAATGGAGAGTCGATATCAAACCCTAACTGTGTGCAGCCGAGAGCCCAGAGAAGGCGCTGCTGGGGCGGCGGGCGGGGAGAGGGCGCGGAAAAGGGTCTCCGGACCCACTTTGCTCGTCGCCCAGGCGGACCCGAGGGGCAGGGCAGAGCTGCGGACGTCGGCAGCGGTGCTTTGAAGAGATTTCTGCACTTTTCTCACTCAAGGTGTAAGACTGGGTTTTTGTTTTTATTTTCCCACTCAAACGTCTGTCTGTTTAGAGAATTTCCTCCTAAAGGAACTATCCATCCGCCCTGGCTGGTGTGGCTCAGTGGATTGAGCACCAGCCTGCGAACCAAAGGGTGGCTGGTTCAACTCCTAGTCAGGGCACACGCCTGGGTAGCGGGCCAGGCCCCTAATGGATGGTGCTCGGGAGGCAACCACTCATGGATGTTTCTCTCCCTCTCTGTCTCCCTTCCTTCCCCTCTTTAAAAATAAGCAAATAAAATCTTAAAAAAAAAACAACAAACAAGCAAACTACGCATCCGAGGAGCTCGTCACAATTCTGGGGACGGAAGGAAAGGAGGAGGCAGGAAGCTCCCCCACAAAAGCCTGGATGAGGCCCTGCCCAGGGGCCGGGGCCTTTGGCCGCGACCGGGCGCCCTGGCTTGTGGCCTGTCCGTCTCTTGCTGGCTGCGTCCCCATCACGCACACGGTGACGAGGTGGCCTCCAAGGCCCTGGCCCCTCGGCCTCGGCCCCCTGCCCACCCCACACTCTCTGTGGAGGACGATTCCTTTGGGCCAGCGTCCTGGGGAAATGGGCTTGTTTGCCTCAGGGGAAGGCGTTAGAAGAGACCTGTTAGGTTTTTTCCCTTTAATTGTGGTAAAAACAAAAACAAATACCCCACATAACATACAAGTGACCGTCTTAACCGTCCCCGAGAGTGCGGTTCCCTTCTGTCCGTGTCGTGGCGTCACCGCTGGCCAGCACTCTCTCACATCTGTTGGGTGTGCAGGCCCCTGGCCCGGTGACAGGCCTCCCGCCGAGAGGCAGGGCCCTCGCATGCAGGCCCTGCCCCCAGGGGCTGTGACCGAGTGGGACACATGCAGCGCATGACGGCGGCCCCGTGGGTCACGCGTGCGTGGGCCCCAGACACAGTGTGTGACGTGCATCTTCTTGTCTCCAAATAATCATCCTCGTACGGAAGGGGACCAGGGAGACTGCCAGTCCCTCGGGTTCTCTGGTCCCTCCCTGGAAGCGACTGTGGCTCTGTTTGGGAATCACCTCTGACACCTGGGCTGCGGAGTGAACCCCCGTCCGTAACGCGTGAGGACCCTGCCAGGCCGCCCCGCCCGCCCCCCTCGGGTGCTCGGCCCGGGGCCTGGAGCACGGCAGGTGCTACATCAGTCTGTGGGGACCGGGGCGGTGACGGTGGGGGTGTTCAGGGTGGATGGGGGAGGGCGGGTGCGTGACATCAGCACGTGGCCCACACCGGGGGCCGCAGCCCTTGCTTGGGATCATCGTCCGGGAAAAGCTGCTGGGGCGTCACGGGCCGCGTGCAGGGGCCAGAGGGGGTGCACCAAGCCGGGAGACCAGAGAGTCTTGGCCTGGGGGTTCCCCTTTGGAGCGGGAGGCAAGGAAGTCTCAGCGGGGGCTGGTCTGAGTGCCGCCCTGCAGCCCCAGATGAGGAAGGCAGCGGGGCAGGGGCTGCAAAGCCTCCTGGGAGGAAGTGTGCAGGGGGGCAGAGACCGACAGAGGCCTGGCTTCGGGGTCCAGTGCGGGGCGCAGCGTGAGGTCGCAGAGGAGCGGGGAGGGGCCCTGGAGGGTTCGGAACCGGACTTGTCATCTGTTTTGACGGAAATAGAGCAGGATTTGCAAGTTTACACACATCTTTAAAAAAAAAAATGAGAAAAGAGCCCAAGAGCACCGGCGAGGAAGCCCTCTGACGGCTGGGGGTTGGGGACGAGGTTTGGGCTCCGGGCGGGAGGGGCCCCACTCGCTGGGAGTCGGTGTGTCCACAGCCTCGTGCGGGAGAAGGGAACTGGGGTGTCAGCCATTTCCACCCCCCGCCCCGGCCCCTCCCTGAGGACGCCTGGCCCACTCCCGGGGGGGTGCAGGGGGCCACGGCTTTTTCTCCCAGACGAGTGCACACCTTGTCAGCAACAGTCAACTCACGAGGTGTGGCAGCTGCAGTGAGCGCGCAGACCCCCGGACCCAGAAGGGGGACAGGACCCAGCCCAGGAGAGGCGTTAGGGGTGCACTCGCCTGCCAGCGTGGCCAGGTTTCCCAGCACGCCATTGGTGGAGGCGGGTTTGGGGATTGGCTGGACATTCACCTGCCAAACGAAGTCACCACGTGGGCTTGTGGGCCAATCACGATCTTGCTTGGGGCCCCAGTTTCTCCATCTCTGAGGAGGGGTCACTGCCGAGCTCGGTGGGCCAGGGTGGTGGAACCAGCCCCCGCAGAGGCTGACTCGAAGGTGTGGGGTCACACATCCTGGCGTGGATGCTAAGAACAAACCAACCAAACTGGGGGTCCCACTGCACAGCTGGGTTTGAGAGGCTCGACATCAGGGTGCCGCACCCACTCCGTGGGTGAGCTCGCCGCACTGTCAGGAGGACGCCAGAGTTCTCTGAGCACCCCCAACACGTGCTCCAACCTGGTCCGTCTCTCAGGGCCAGCTTCGGCCCCCAGCCTTCCCGAAGTGCTCCCCAGACCCCTACTCTGTCCTTTCTTCCCATCTCCTAGGTCACCCCTCGAACAGCAGTTGTCCTGCCGGCGCAGAACATTATCTGGTGTCATCACCCGCCCCGCTGTCTCTTCAGGGGGCCTTCCAGCGGGGCCTGAGCCTCTAGGGGCGCCCACCACCTCCCTGCAGCCCCACGGCCGAGGAGGGCGCGGGCCGGGTCCCTGACCCACCCGGCTTGGCCCCTCACCCGCTCCGCTCCCTGCCGGTCTGGCTCAGTTAGCACGCTCTGCTCGGCGGTCCGCTCCAAGGGGGCGTGGTGTAGTTTATTAATGTCAGTCGTCGTCATGCCGATCCCCTGGGCGTTGGTTCCTTGCGATTCCACTAGCACCGAGGTGAGAGCCGGGTTTGTTCCATGACTTGTTACCTTTCTCAAGTTGCATGCGTGTCTGGGAACTTTCTGCTTCGATTTGGAAAAGACAGTGCATCATCCCCGGTGAGGGCGAGAGCTGTGCTTTCCTGATCCATTCTGAGTTCCGCTCTCTAGTCCTGGGGTGGGGGTGGGGGGTGGATTAACACTCTACATTAGGGACGTGCATGTGGAGGGAGGAGGAGGTGGCCCGGGGTGTGGGGGCCGCAGGGGCGGGGCGAGGCCATGTGTCGGAGCGGGATGGCCTGCTTCCACCGAGTCACAGTTCCCTGCTTTCCAGCTCCCCCCACTTTGTTTCTTCTCCATTGTTGACGTGATTATTGCACTTCTTTAAAAAAAAATCATCCCTGGTGAGTGCCCGTTATGACGTCCGCAGGGTGGAACGGGAGCACGCCTGCCTCAGACGCTGCGCAGAGGGAACGGTGCTGTCTGTGGCCTGGGCGAGCGCCAACCTGCTGCCGGACCCTGCTCTCCAACAGAATTTCCCCGAATTTCTAGGTGCTCAGCTAGGCGACCTAGCCGTGCGGCGACACGGTGGGTCCTGGATGTCTCGGTGCAGATTTAAAAGCAGCTGGGCTCTTGGCAGCTGCAGAAGTGAGGCGCGTCTGGGGCGTAGCCGCCCCGGAGCAGCGGGACCCCTGTCGTCACAGATGCGTGGACACGGAGACGCCGCCCCTGCTGTCTCCCTCACTGTCCCTCTGGACTCTTGGTCACCCTGCGGCATCGGCCCTGCCGAGGGGAGGGAAGAAACGGACTTTCCTCTCACCCTGAGCACCACGGCACGGGCCCTGCGCTCCGAGCACCGTTTTCTGGGGCGCGTCTCCAGCTGCGCCGTGATTAGCTGTCCCTGGGGCTGTTTCGGCCTCCCCCCCCCTCGGGGACTCTCATGCTTCCTCGGGGGGTACTGCGCTCTGTGACTCCCCCAAATCTCATCAGCCTCCTCCTGCTGAACCTTAGTCCAGCGGTGGTTGGCTGTCTGTGTGCCCAGCTTTCACACGGTGGCATTTTCGTGCGACATGTTCCATAGGAGCGGAGTCTGGGACGCTTGGTTTGAGCAAGTCGGGGGTCAACAATAAACACGAGCGAAATGCAGCATGGGTTCCGGGTGGGCTCCCCGCCGCTCACCCCCGGGACAGCCGGAGGACTTAACAACGTTGATTTCTTCATGGTGCGTGGGAGGCGCTCCCCGGCCGCGGGGGGTGGCGCCGTCAGGGAGAAGGGCGCGTGGCACTCCCCACGATCGCAGCAACTCCTCCCTGAATCTGCAAGGGCTCCGAATGAAGAGCTAACTTCCAAAGCAGTGTATCTGTTGAGCGACAGAACATTTAGAGGGAACGCGTGTGCCTCTAGCAACGCCGGTGCAGCGTCACCTCGGGGACGCCGGGCCCGCCCCCGCGCCTCACTCTCCGCCTGCGGACCGCTAGGCTCCCGGCGTCGCGCAGGGGGAGCGGCAGGGAGCTCGCTCCTCGGGCGGGCGGCGGGCCTGGAGCCGCGCCCCGCGCATTTCCGGTTGCAGCTCCGCCGGTTCGGTCCGCACTCGGAGAGTCACACCGGCACGGCTCGTCTCTTAATCTGAAGCTGTTCCCACGGGGCAAACCAAAGGAGTCCAGCGCCGCACGTTTTTGGATCGGACTCTCTTGGTTTTCAAGGGTGTCCCGAGGCGTCGGCAAAATCACTCTATCTTCACTTTTCTCGTTTCTCCGAGTTGAGGAGCAAAGTCCATCCCGAATGGGGACTATTAAGAGTTCAGACCAGTCCGGGCTGGTGCGGCTCAGTGGACTGAGTGCCGGCCTGCAAACCGAAAGGCTGCTGGTTCGAATCCCAGGCAGGGCACATGCCGGGGTTGTGGGCCAGGTCCCCAGTTAGGGGTGTGCGAGAGGCGACCAACTGATGTATCTCTTGTGCGAGGTTTCCCTCTCTTTCTCCCTCCCTTCCCCTCTCTCTAAAAATAAATAAATAAATCTCGTTTTAAAAAAGGAGCTCAGACCAAAAGCTACACCCCTGTGTGGCCTTTGCCTCATCTGCCTTCTTGTCTGAGCCTCCAACCAGCTTGGACCACCCCCAGCCCTGCCCTCACCCCCAGATTTAACGTTATGTAAACCACTGTGTCTGATTCTCTGCATTATAGTGACATCTAACCCGTATCCGAGCTAACAGGCCCTCCAGCGCCCCTCCCCGAAGCCGACTCTGATGGGTGGGGCGCTGGCCCTGTTAGTCCCTGATTCTCCCTTCCCCACCACCCCGGCCCCCCTTCCAGGTAGAAATCACCTGATCTGGCTCTCAGGACCCTACTTGGCATGTCAACAGCCCTCGCCGACCCAGCTGTGCTGATGGCTTGCTGTGTGCCCCCTCCTGGGCGGCGGGCACTTCACAGCGTTCTCTGGAGGTGCCGCACTTGTCCGAGCAGCGGCATGGACAGGGGGATGCTGGACACCGCTGGCCGCTGGGGAGGTGGGAGGGTTCCTGCCAACTACCCGGTGCTCCTCCTGAGTCCCTCGAAACAGACTGGCTTTGAAGACCAAGCGGCCAGGGCGCCTGCTCATCCACTTTGGGGTTGGAGCAGAGGGGTGTGGAGTCCCTTCTGGTCCTCCCTGTGCCCTGGGCGCTTCCCTGCCTGCTGCGGATCCGGGCTGGCATCTCCCTGACGCTGACTCCTGGGCTCTGGGGACCTAAGCGGAGGAGGGGGCAGGGCTGCCTGGGCAGCTTAACCTGGCTCTGTCTGTGGGGGGCACACAGATGGGCGGCCACCCGCCCTCCTGCCCCCTCTGCCAGGACACGTGAGCCTCGGGCTACTGGCCCAGCCCCACCTGTCTGAGCCTTGGCTTCCAGGTGAGGTGGGAAGAGCAAGGTACCATGAGTGAGGTTGTCTTCTCCTCAGTGGGGAAGCGGGAAGGGCATTCACAGAGCCTGGCTGCATGAGGCTTTCCACGGGTTTCCAGAGCAGTTTCCTGGGAGCCTCACTTTGGGGTTGCAAGGAGGCCGTCTTTGTGTCTGTCTGTTTGTGGAATGGAGCTGCTTCCCGCTCAGGGATCCACCGAGATGCGGGGAAGGAGAGAAAACAGACCCCGCAGAGAGAGGGGGAGAGCCAGGAGCACGCCGCCCCGCCCACCAGACCCCGCCGGGCAGAGGGGATCAGAACAGCGAGCGCTGCCCGGAGCTGATGAGTCGGAACAATATAGCGTGTGTCTCCCTTCTTCTGACGTTCGATTGTGTGAAGACACTTTCCAATTCTGCCGCACGGCGCAAACAAACAAGCCACCCCCACTAATGTTCCCTGGTCCTCGGGTGGTGCGCCCGCCGCGTGTGCAGACAGGGGGCCTGGCCGGCCGGCCTCCCCCAGCGCCCGCATCTCTCTCTCCAAAGAGAGGCAGCGTTTGGGTAACTGGGCAGGACTGGGAAGCAGGCTCGGGGCTCCGCGTCCCGACCCAGGCGGGGGCCGGCCGGGGGTGCTCAGCCATCTGTTGCAACGCGTGAGCACGTGAGCCCGTGAGCACATGGCCTGCTGGCGGACTGGACATTGTTCTCCCGGCCAAGGTAGCGCAGCCGACCTCAACAAAGGGGGCACTTTTGCATTTGGGATCAATCCAACCCTTGAGGATTCTTTCCCCCCTTGGGAGATTTAACGTTGAGGTTCACGCAGCCTGCCTGGGTTGAAAGTTGCACCCACCCTCCCACCCCTTCCTGCAGGTTCCCGTTCCTCCCTGAGGCTGACGTGCTGGTCTGTGGGGGCTGCTTGCTCAGTGTTGCGCTTCGGAGATGCTTCCCATCGGAAAGATGCACCACATCCCATATCTGTCTTTTCTTCTTCTTCTTTTTTAACCCAGGGGGTTTGCTTCCCAAAGGATTGGAACAAACTGTCCCACTATGAACCTGTTTAATTTTAAAGTCAGTCTTGGGCCTCCAGGCCGGGACCCAAATTGTGCCTCAGGACTGACCCCAGGGACTCAAGGAAGCAGGCGGGAACGTTACAGTTAGTAAATGTATAAAATGTTACAAACGTCGGTAAGTTTGTTAAGTGGCTTTAGTAAATGTGTAAAATGTTACGGTTTTTGTAAGTTTGTGAAATGTTGTAGCTTTAGTTAATTTGTTGATCCTAACTAAGAAATTATTTCAGAAAACCCTTTATTTGCTTCCCGCCCCAGGAGCAATACCAGAACAGCCTCTGAGACGCAGCAGTTTTTCAAAACCACTTTGGGAAGGCAGAGTTTACGTGCACTTTCTACGGGATCAGATTTTGCTTGTGTTTGCTTGTGTGGGGGTCCCAGCGAAGGCTCCAGACCCTTCCATTCTAGCTAAGAAGGGTCTCCCTGACCCCAGTATCTGCACTCACTCACTCACCCGCCCATCCGTCCATCCGTTCAGTGAGTATTTACTGAGCACTCGCTAGGTGCTGGCTGCTGTTCTGTATCAGTGATCAGGGTGAACAAAGATGTCTGCCCTTTGGCACATGGGAAGACAGACAGCCAACAACAAAAGTAACAAAGAATGCGGCCTGGGGAAAGAAAAGCAGAGCAGGGCGAGGGGTGGGAAGTCCCAGGGAAGGGCCAGAGTACCGAAAAGGAGGGGGAATCCCCGCCTCCACTTTCACTTGTTCCTTTACTTTTGTTCTTTAGGGTCCGAGTACAAGTGAAGTCATTCAGCACTTGTTTTCTTTGTCTGACTTACTGCACATTGCATAATACCCTCAGGGTCCACTCATGGTGTCGCAAACGGTAAGGTTTTGTTCTTTTTCATGGCTGAGTAGTATTCCACTGTGGAACCGTACCACTGCATTTTTTTATCCACTCATCTACTGATGGGCACCTGGGCTGCTTTCATGCCCTGGCTGTTGTAAGTACCACTGCAGTGAACACAGGGGTGCACATAACGCTTAGTGTTTTGGGTTCCTTCCGATAAATACTCGGAAGTGGAGCTGCTGGACCAGAAGGCAGTTTTGAGCTTCCGTAGTCCAAAAGGAAATGTAAACCGTCCTTGAGCTAATGGTAACCCCCCCCCATTAGTGTCCCCGTGCATTAGTGTCCCCCGGGCCAGATTCAGTTTCAGTGAGGCAGCTGCCCACCCCCTCCCATCAGGGTAGGTCTCAAAGCTCTTCAACGCTAAGAAGGAGCGTATTTCCTCAATCCGTTTCTTGGCCTGTGTGCAACCTGGGACGAGGTGACAAGAGGTGAGTGTGTGTGGGCGAAAGGTCAAGGGTGCAGGAGTCAGGGATGAACTTGTACAACTTAGGTTGAATCCTCATGATCCAGTTTCATGTCCGCCTCTTAAAACGTGACTCTGTCGTGATGAGGACCTGTACGTGGTACGGGCAAGAAGGCCACTTCGTCACCAACCCAGAATCCGGGAGTCCGGCTGGATTCTTACCGCGGGGACAGCTCACAGAACACGGCACACTTCAGCTGGGCTTCTCACCGCGATTCGGCCTCTCTGCCACCCAAAGGCGCAGACTTGTGCGGGGGGGGGGGCTCAGGGCGGTGCTGGCACAGCGCTGTGGCTTCTCTCTGCACGTGGCAGAGTCACCGGGGACCGTGCCTCGGGGTCACCCCGCCAAGCTTTTCTTCACCCTGCAGATAGATGAGTCAGTAGGTCGGGCCCAGAAAGGTCCAACAGCTTGCCTGACAATGCCCAGCCTGCTCCGGGACCAAGATTTTCCAGCTCCCAGCCCGGAACTCTTTCGGCTGCCGCAGGCCCCACGGAGGGCCCCGGGGGGGTTATTCAGAAGGGAACGAGGCTACCGACAGGGGCATGGATAAACCAAACGTGAGCCGTACGGGAGAGGAGTACCACCCAGCCTTCGAAAGGAAGGCAGCGCCGACGTCCGCTGCAGGGCGGGGGTGAGGTGGGGGGGTGGGGCCTGAACCCCGATCCGGTTGGACGGAGGGGGTGTTGGGAAGGAGAGAGGCAGAAAGGGCGAGCCGTGGGTCGGGTGGGGAGGAGGGGCAGCTGCTGGCCGTGCCTCCTGCCAGCGCCCGGGCGGCCCTGAGCCCTCTCCTCCCTGACCTGGCCGAGACCCAGGACCCTAGTGTCTTCATGAGCTGCGCTGGCCCGGATGGCTTGGAGAGTTTAGACCCGGGTGACAGGGGCCCCAGCCCCAGCCCCAGCCCCAGGAGGCCCACCACCATTCTCCCCATGGCCCCCAGCTGCAGCCCAGCAGGAGGGATCCTTCGCCTTCCAGGTGACCCCGGTCCTGGGCATCTGAGGGGTGCAGACAGCAGCCTGGCGCCAAGAGGGAGGGCTCTTGCCAAGATGGTCTGGGAGGCTGGGGCGCCTTTCCCTGAAGGGGGCGTTTCCTCCCGTTAATTCCTCTTGGACCCTGTTCCTGCCTTTAACGGCAGACCCTTCTGGTTCCCGTGTGGAGTGTGGCCACTTCACAAAGGCTGTTCAGCCCTGGCGGGTGTGGCTCAGTGGCTTGGGCATCCGTCTGCAACGCATAAGGTCATGGGTTCAATCCCCAGTCAGGGCACACACCTGGGTTGCGGGTTCCATCCCGGTCAGGTGCCTGTGAGAAGTAACCAACCAATGGATGTCTCTCCCTCCCTCTCTCCCTGCCTTCCCCTTGCTCTAAAAAATAAATAAAACTTTAAAAAAATAAGACTATCCTCCCGAGGACCGCCTGTGTGCCAGGCCCTGCTCGAGGTACTGGGTAGGGGGTGGGGGGCATGTGAGACTGAGAACAGGCCCTGCGTGGACTCCGGGTGAGAGCTCAGGGCCTCTGCTGGCGTCCAGACACGCAGGCCCCCTGGGGATGCTGCAGGGCAGGTCATGTGACCCAGGGGAGCAGGGACCCTGGCTCCCGGGACCTCCCCGAGGACTCCGTGGGCAGACCCCCAGCAGCCAGGCATACCCTCCCACCTCGCTGGACCAGGCTCCGCCTCTCAGACCTGGTGCGGTGAAGACTGAGCATCACTGTAGATAAGGAAGCTGAGCTCACACAGAGGGTGGGGTCTGGTGCAGCATAGCCCCCATGCCCCCATGCCCCTGCAGTGCTCAAACCTGCCCCCCCCCCGCAACTGCTGACATAGTTGTGGCTATTTCTTGGGGGTGCTGGCTCACACCTGAGGGTCCAGATCCAAAGTGGCCACACCCCAGCAGGGGCTCAGGGCACCCATTCACACTGGAATCAGGCAGGGGAGCCCCCACGATGGTACATTTCCTCCTCAAAGCCCCTCGGGGGCCAGGTGCTGTGACGCTCTGTGATAGTTATTGTGATGCAGTAACTGGGATACTTTGTTATTCTTTTTACCCGAAGGAGACAGAGGGCACCAGATCCCAGCCCCTCCCGCCAGTCTCCAGGCCTCGGCGCCCCTCTCAGCGCCCGGCACGCCCACCCCACACAGCTCCCCTCGTTCCCGGCCCTCCACTCACCCCACCAGGCCATCCACCATCCATCCCGTCATTTCCTGCCCACCCCTCCCCACCGCTTCCATTTTGCAGGTGCGCCTAGATACAAAGGCATCCAGGCTGGGTTCCACCTGGGGGAGGCTCCCACCTCAGGGCTGAAGTCATTTCCAGAATTTTCTACACTCCAGGAAGCAGAGGCCGTGAATGTCCTAGAGGTTTGCTGGGGACACCAAGGAGAGTTGTTTTTGCCCATCACACCCTCCCTGCGGGCCGGGGGCTCCAAGGACCTGTGCCTGGTGGTGACCCAGGGGACCCAGAGGGCTCAATCCCCAGGCAGAGCCTGACCCAGCTCCAGACTTGGGTGATCACCTGTCCTGGATGAGGAAACTGAGGCTGGAGAGAGCCCAGGTAGCTGCCGAGAGACCACCCCAGCCCTGCTCTGCAAGACAAGCCCCTACTGACTTGGAGATTTGTGTTTGAGGAGGAAGCCGACTCTGTGGTTCCCTCGCCCCGCCCCAGCCCCCGCCAGTGCACAGGGCTTCAGGACTGGGGCTCAGGGAGCAGACTGGGCTGGGAGGACAGCACAGGGCCACAGGGCCACAGGGCCACAGGGCCACAGGGCCACAGGGCTGGGAGGCAGCCGCATTTATTGGACCTAGAAGGCAGGGGTCAACCAAGCAAGGGGAGGGTGAACCAGCTGCCCCAGGCCTCGGAGGGTCGGTTCACCCAGGCTCCAGGGCCCAGCAGGCCCCCAGGTGGCTTCCAGACAGACCCAGGCCACTGTGGGTAGTGCCTGCCTCCCTGCCACGGACCCCCGAGTCCTCCCACCGCGCGTGGACTCAGAGGCCACGCAGCCGCTGCGGACTAAAGGCTTCCCGGAGGAAAGCCGCGCGTGGTGCAAGTAGCTGCTGCACTCGGGCGGCTGTGAAGGCGTCTGCGCCCATGAGCCTTCTGCCCGCGCAGGATCTGGGAAGCGAGGGGCATGCAGGACAGCGGCGCCCAGGTCCGCCCGAGTTCACCCAGCAAGTCCGTTCCCCGAGAGCAGCCGCAGGGTCACCCGAGAAACCCCAATAAGGACGCGGCCTTCGAACCCTGCGCCTCTCTGCGTGGTTCTGGTCAACGGCGCCATTTCCAGGCTTTGCAAACTGGAAGCCCAAGGCCCAAGTCGGCCCAGCGGCGTGTCTGGGGGTCCTGTGGCGTGGTGTAAACTGGGGCCCGAAGCTCCCTCCTTGGAGAGCGCGCTCCCAGCTCGGTGCGCTCCCTCCGCGTCCGGGCCTGGCCCCCGGCCGGACCCCGCAGGTGTTGAGTCGGTCTGGACCCTGCAGGCAGAAGGCGGGGGCTCCTTCCCGGATTCCTGCGCGGGGTGCGCGCAGGGCTCCGCCCGCGGGCCGGTGACCGAGCACCTGTCCCGGCACCAACCGCAGTTCCTCACCTCGCCTATGCCCCTGGCCCCTCCTCTCCCCGCGGGAGCCACCGCACCGGCTCATTGCCAACGCCCACCGGCGCCGCCCGCCCCGCGCGACCCCGCGCGTTGGGGACAGAACAGGTCCAGACGTCTCACGAGCAGTGTCACCGAGGGTGGCAGCTGAGCCGGAGTCCGGGACCTGCGGGGTGCAGGGGGACCCGGGCAAGGGTGTGCGACCTCGGGCCCGGGCTTTGGAGCCAGACCCCGGAGTCACAACCTCGCCGCGGGCGTTTCCCGGCCCCCGCCCCGGCCCCGGGAGCAAATCCGGCGCCCGTCCTGCGCCTGGGTTTCCTCGCCTGCGAAATGGAATGCTAGTAGCGACCTCCGCCCAGCGCGACCGTGAGGACGGAGTGAAGCAGCGACGCACACACAGCTCTCGCGCAGGGCCCCACGCCGCCCGCCGCCGGGAATCGCCGGCGCCTCCTCCGCGGTCACTCGGCTCCTGAACTCCCCGCCCCCGCGGGGCGCAGGCCGAGCTGCCCCCCAGCCCGGCGCCCGCGTTCCCACCGCAGCGCCCCCTCCCCGCCAGCAACCCGCGGCCGAACCCCGCGGCCCCGCAGCCAAAACGCCGCTGTTAAGAGAGAGGGGACGGGCCGTGGGGATCTGAGAGAGGGGTGACTCCCCTCTCTGCCCCTCCTGGAGTGACCGGCACTGACAGGGAGGGGGCTTGGCCCCAGCGTTGGCCCGGGTAGGGGCGTCTGCAGGCTCCAGCAAGGAGGGGCCGCGGCCGGAGACTCCGCCGGTGCCCAGCGGGGCAGGGGTGGCGGGATTCAGTGCGGCAGCCGCCGGCTTGTGAACGGCCCTCCGTACACGTGTGTGGGGACAGGGACTGAAGGCATCTGTCACCAGCAAGGTGTCACCAGACCCCTGGCGTGGGTCCCTCGTCAAAGACCCCATAACGCCTGCTGGTAACCCTGTTCGGAGGGGGAACTTGTTCCAAAGTCCAACACACAGGGATTTAAAATTCGCGGTGGGCTGGGTGGGGGCCGTGTAGGGGAATGGGGGGGGGGGCTCCTTCGCCCAGATCAGCCGTGGTCGACCTTTCTCACCTCACGGCGCCAATGAGCCGATCGCTAACCTTCCGCAGCAGACCGAACACGTATTTTTACCAGCTCTGACAAAAGGGGTATCATTCTGATTCCTGCACCCTGGACGGCCATCGGGTTGGCTGCTGTCTTCTTTAAACCGGGCAACCCCTGACTCGACAGGCAGGCACAGGGCGTTTTAAAGATGCTGACGGCCCGGGTTGAAAATCACTGCCTTAGACCAGCGTCCAGGGGGCACCGGGGTATTTCCTTAGCGGGGGAGTTCGGGGCAATCGCTGGTGGGTTCTGCCTTAAAGGGGGTGGGCAGGCAGTTCAGGGAGCCTCTAGGGGGCTTCCCAGAACCCCTCGCCGGTCCCGGTTGACTCTGGGAGTGAGGACGGCCCTGCCTGTGGCCCTGCCCAGTCCCCGACCCTCCTTGTGTCCTTGACACCTCAGTTTTCCTAGGCCGCATGGCCTCGCGCGCAGGTGGCCCCCCCAGCTCTCGGCCCCCTGTTCGAGCGCATGAGGTCTGAGGGCCTGACACTCACTGCCTGTCCCTGAGACGTGGGCTTCCAGCCGCAGCACCCGGGGACTCCGGCCCAGTGTCCAAAACCGAGTCCCGCTCACCGTCACTTCCCGGTGACTTCTGCGCAGTGAGGGCGCAAGGAGCCCAGGACTCGGAGGCTCTGCCCCTGCAGCTCCAGGCGGCCCAGCTCGGAGAGGTGGGGCTCGGGAGTTTGGGGATAATCTCACAGACCTTGGGGGCTTGTTGAGAGAAGTCCCCGCCTGCCTGCGCTGGGAGCTGGGGACCCAGGACCACGCCGGGGTGGGGGAGCTGCAGCCCAGCGAGGGAGCGACCTCAGCGCTGGGGCTCCCAGGGAGGGGCCCCACAGGCCGCCCTGAAGACCTTGTCGCTTCCCCCTTCTCCGTGGGGGGCGCCCCTAATTCCTGGCCAGTGGACGTCAAAGTGGTCACAGGGGGTCTTCTCTGGCCCCTCACCCCGCAGCCCAGCCGATGGCCTGCGCCCTCCACCCCGCCCCCGCCGGTCCAGGGCCACCCTCAGGGAGGAGCCCCCTGCCCTGGGAGGCCCAGCAGGCTCAAGTTTGGCATCTTAGGAGGACACTGTGTCACTCGTGGTGGCCAAGATCCCCTGCTGGGCGCTCAGTGGAAATGGGGGGCGGGCGGCTCCCTCCGGGTGAAGGGCCGGAGTGGGGCTGGAACCAGCCCCTCCTTCCTTGGAGGCCCTGGTCTCTCCCGGCTGGTGGCTGGTCGCTGCTGAGACTTTGGTGGCAGCCGTGGTGGTGGCAGGCGCTTCCTTTTTTGCTTCCAACGGAGGCACCTGTATATGCGCACACCCCCACGCCCGCAGCCCTGGCCAAGCCCTGGTGGAGCCCAGCGTGGCTGAAGGGAGCTGTGACTTCACCCCCCACCCCCACCCCGCCCAGTGCCAGCCTCCTCTTCCCCTGTGTCTGCCACCGGGACCAAGCCGGGTTTTGAATTCTAACCAAGTTTCCTCTCAAATGGGACTTTGGAATAAAACTGTTAGGTCCTGCCCTGTCTCTTCCGGGGTTCCTCCGCACGTGTTTGGGTCCCCGGCCCCTCACCCCCACCCCCACCCCAGCTTCTGGGCCTCTGCCAGTGGTGGCGAACAGAAAAGCTAGGCAGGGCCCACAGCACCCGACCCCTGGGCACCCGCAGCTCTGGCGGGCAGCACGATCCACCTGTTGGGGAGCCCCCCACCCCAAGCGCCTGCCCCGATCTGGGGGAGGGAGCCGCCACCTTCAGTCCTGCACACGGGAGGCCCGTGGGCCTGGCTCCCGCCGACCTCAAGAAATGGGACCCTGACCTGGGAAACCTGCCGGACCCCAGGCGCCGCAGGCGCAGGAGACCTCCGCCGCGGCGGGGGGGGGGGGGGGGGCCCACAGCTGTCGCGGAGCAGAGGGCCCAGGGCCGGGTGGCGCACCGCGCTGGCTGGGTGCTCCCAAGGGCCAGCGTTGTCCAGCCGCGGCAGACCGATGAAGCGCGCCCGGGCCCCTCTTGGACGGAAGCTCTTTTATTGCCAGCCAGACTCCCCTTCAGGGCTGCGGCCTGAACTGGCGCTGCACTTGCGGCTTGCGGCGCGGAGCCCAGTGGCGGCAAGAACAGACGTGGCCCGGGGGTATTTCCAGCTCAGGACACATTGCAGTTCAAGGCCAAGGCTGGCGTGAGCGAGAGCCCGACATACCCCCAGGAAGGGAGTGAGGGGCGAGTGGATCCCGCACTAAACGCTCGGGGCCTGGCACCCCACCTGGCGGGTCCCCAGCTGACGCAGGGCAGGAGGCCCCAGCGCCCGGAGCCCCAGCCGAAGGCGCTGGCCCTCGCCCCAAGGCCCAAAGCGCCCCGCGCAGGGAGCGAAAACTCCACTTTCAACCAACTCCGTCCTCAGCGAAGAGAGAGGGGGTTCCGAGTTAGACGCCAGAAAATAAAAACAAGGGGTGAGCAGCGGGAAACGCCCCACGGAGCGTGCCGGCGGGGAGGGGGGGAGCGCGGCTGCAGAAGGAAACGGCGAAGTAGCCGCTTTCGGTCCCAAGGACGAAACCAGGGGACCGGCCCCCACCCCCACACCCCCCTCCCCACCGAACTGCGCACCTTTGCCCCACCCCGCACTTTCTCCCACCCGCACGGCTGGAAAACACCCGGTTCACTTGAACTTTTATTTAAAATCGCAACACTCGATCATTTATTTCGTTTTTTTTTTTTGCAACCAAACAGGTAATAAATATTATTTAGCACTTTTTTCTTTTTACAAAAATAAAACAGATGATACACTCTCTGCGAGGGGCGGCGATCAGAGGAGGGGTGTTACGGGGCGGGCGCGGTGGGGCCGAATCGCAGCGCTGGTGGCGCGGAGGCGGTTTGCGGGGGCGCAGAAGCGCGCGCAGGAGTCTGTCCTTCGTGTTAAAAGTGGCGAAAAGAAAACCGAATGAGAGGAGCCCCGGCTTAGACTCCGGCAGGGCTGGCAGTCACGTGAGCTGGCCGTGTCGCAGCGCGCACGCCTCGTTACTGAGATTATATTTACACATCCGAGAGAGAGAGAGAGAAAGAAATCGAAAGGCCGACGGAATCCCCAAACAACCCAGGCTACGGTCACGGCAACAGACGGCGAGTTCCGCCAAACCCTCGGGGACCGAGACCGCCCCGACCCGGCCAGGAACTCGACCGCTTTGTGCTCAGGGGCGGAAACGAGGTGGGGGCGTCTATTTTAAAATAACTATACAACCGCCCGCCGCCGCGAGTCCACAGTATCAGGCCCCTTCAGTCCCCAAGTGGTTCTGTTCCGACCTCCCTAAAGCTGGTTCCTGTGGTTGAGAAAGAGTCGAGGACCGCACACCCGAAACCGACAGGAGCCGCAGGGAGGACCCGCCGCAGTGCTCAGAGGCTGGCGGGTTGACCGGAGGTGGCGACTGGCCGCCACCGTAAGTGCTTCTGGCACCGGACGCCCGCTTCCAACTAACTCGTCGCCCTGGCCCGGGTCGGAGACGACCCTGGAAGGCGAGCCTGCGGGCCGTTCCCGGGGTGCCGCTCTCCGGAGTCCCCAGCTGGTCCAGAAAGGAGACGGAGAGGAAGTCCCCGTGGAACCACGTGCGGCCCGGGCGGAGTGAGGCCGAGTTCCCTGGGAAACCGGTTCTTAGAGTCATTTCTTTTGCGGGAAGAAGGGGTGTTTGGGGAGGGGTGCCTTCTGATTAAATGGGGTCCACCGGACCCGCGCTGTGTAAAGCCGGAGAGGGCTGAACCAGGTCCCGGAGCGAACGTCCCTCTCCCTCCCCGCCGCTGAGTGCGCCCCGGGGAGCCTGGAGTTCGCACCCGCGACCCCACCCCCAGCCCAAGGTCCTGCGCTCCTCCTCGGAACGGAGCTCCCAGGCCCAGCGCCGGCCCGCGCTCCATCCCCGCAGCCTCCGGGCGCCCCCGCTCGCTCGCACGCGCCGGCCCGCGCCCGCTCACTTGGCGTCGGAGGCGAGGCGCGGCAGGCTGCCGGCGCCCAGGGCGGACACGTGGTGGTGCGGCGGCGGCACCTGGCACATGCTGCAGGGGCAGGGCATGCCGCCCCAGTGCTGGAAGCCGCCGCCGCCCCCGCTGCCGCCGCCCCCGCTGCCCAGCGGCGCCGCCGCTGCAGCGGACGGAGACTTGAGCAGGCCGTGCGGGGGCCGGATGGCGCCCACCGACGACAACCCGGAGCCCGGCAAGGAAGCGCTGGACACCGCGGCGGCCGCCGCAGCCGCAGCCGCAGCGGCGGCCGCGGGAGGCAGGATGGGGTGGTGCACCGCGGGGTGGTGCGCGGCGGCCGCGGGGTGCGCGGCGGCGCCGGGCAGCGGCGCGGAGTGAGCGAGGCCGCCGCACGGGGAGGGGTGGAAGCCGGCGTGGTGGCCGCCGTAGATCTCGCTCACCAGCCGCTTCATCTCCTCCAGCGAGTTGGTGAGCATGAGGATGTAGTTGCGCGCCAGCAGCAGCGTGGCGATCTTGGAGAGCTTGCGCACCGACGGGCCGTGGGCGTACGGCATGACCTCGCGCAGCCCGTCCATGGCGATGTTCAGGTCGTGCATGCGCTTGCGCTCGCGGCTGTTGATCTTGAGGCGCAGCTGCTGCAGCTCCGGCTCCGTCATCTGCTTCTTGTCCTTCTTGGTGGACGACGCGGCCGCCGACGACGTGGACGACGAAGTGCTGGACGAGGACGACTTGAAGCCGCCGCCGCCGCCCAGCTTGTCCCCGGGGTGCATGCCCGCCGCGCCCATGGCGCCGCGCAGCTCGGCGCTCAGCTCTGGCGGGCAGTCGTTCGGCGTGGACGAGGACACGGTGCCTCCTGTGAAGCCGCTGCCGCCGCTGCCCTTGCTCCGGGCCGGCAGAAAAAGGTCATCGGGCTCCGGCGACGACGGGCGGCTGGACACCAGGCTGGCGTCCGAGTCCATGGCCCCGGTGGGAGTCGCGGCTCTCGCAGGGTCCTCCCTCCCTCGGCCCTCCGAGCTTCCACGCACGCCTCCTACGGAGAGGAGGAGAAACAGGAGAGAGCTCGAATGCGAAGAGAAGTCAGCGAGAGGGGAAAGCGCTCCGCCTGCGCCGCAGCGCGGGGTCCCCGCTCGGCTAGGACGGCTGGTGGCCCCGCGTCCACCTCACCTTCTCTGGCCTTCCTGCCTTCTAGGGGCGCGCAGGTACGCACAAGAAATCGCTCCTTCCCGGCCCCACAGCCTCCCCTCCGCTCTCATCCACAGGTTGTTTCACCCCAGGGAGCGGCGGATGTCCCTCAGTGAGGGTGGCATCCAAGAGGTTTTACGCCCTCAGCTAGGAACGGGGAGGCTGCATCTCCAGGGCCAAAGTAAACAAGCGGCAAGCGAAGTTTTTTCTTTGGGGAGCATGAGATCTAAATAGAGAAGTATTTATTTTGGTTCCTCAAACGCATCCACCTTATCTCCACCGACACCGCAGAGCCGGCACCGGCGCACGCACGCGGCCCAGACTCCGTGCGCTGCGCCCCGGCGCCGCGGCGAGCTCGCTGACTAGGACTTGGGCAGAAGGAGCTGTGGTCGCCCCGACTTCTCGTTCGTGGGCGAAGGGGACGCTGCGGGGCGTGTGAGCTGGATCAGAGCAGTGAAGACGCTGCGGAGAGCTGGCGGTCAGGGGCGGGTTGGGGGACCCTGGATCGGAGCGTCCGGGGGCGCAGCGGAGTTGAGGGGCGTCTGCCCGGGGTGTAGGCTGGGGCTGCCCGGCGGGGGGGAGCGTCGGGGGCACTTACTGTGGATGCAGCTCGAGGAGCTCCTTCCCAGAAGCCGCCGTGGAGACCCGGACTCCAGGCGCGGAGGTCGCGTCGGTCTTATAATAAGCATCCGCACCTTTCCGGGCTCGGCCGGTTTTTATAGTCCGGCGGCGGCGGCGGCGACCGCGGCGGCGGTGGCCGAAGCGGGGGCGGGGAACAATGTGCGGGTCCTGGAGGGGCGGCAGCGCCAATGAGCAGGGCCCGAGGGGGGGCGGCTGGGAAGCTGATGTCATCCGGGCTAATTCCGCTCAATGAAACTCGCGGCGCCCGGCACTCGCCTCCTCCCCGCGCACAGCCAATGAGCGTCCGCAGTGGAGGCTCTCGGGGAGGGACTGGAGGAGGGACCCCGGGAGGGAGGGAGGGAGGGGGTGTGCGAGGCGAGGGGAGGTGGGGCGCGGGCTCGCGGGGGAAGTACCGAGGGCCGGTCGCTGTTGGGACCGCGCGCAAGAGGGAACGTTGTCAAATTTGTTTGAAAATACGGTGGCCAGCGAGTCAGGCTGAGGGATGGGCTGGGAGCGCCGCAAACTGACCTGATACCCAGCGCGGTCAGATGTTGGGGGATGCACGCGGGGGCTACGGTCTCTCTCTCCCCACTCCCTCTCCCATCCCCCCCCTTGGTTCTCCGCGGGGGGTTGCATCAACACGTCAGCGCTGCAGCCCCCAGTCCACGAGAAGCCTGCACAAAGCCGCTCCTGCCTCCGCACTCTAAGCGCGCAGCTAGGCGGCGGCCCGGAGCGCCCCCAGCTGGTGCCAGGCTCCTGCGAGGCACAGGGTGCGGAAGGAAGGAAGGAAGGAGGGGGCGCCTGGAGCGGCGGCGCTGCCCCGGGACGAGTTCTTTCCGCGCAGAACCGCGCTACTCAAGGGCAGAGGCGAGCCCGGAGTTGAGCGCGCCCGCCCTCCTTCTTTTAGCGAGGTATTTTCAGCACCAGCTTTGTGGTCGTCACCACGACCTAGGGCAGGGCAGCGCCGGACCGTCTGCGGAAAGAGGCCTCAGGCCTGGACGCACGCTTCTGCGCGCGGAGGGCCGGGCGGCAGGAGCCCACCGCTCGCGGCCGCGTTCCTCGTTCCTGCTGCGCGTCCCGCCCGTCGCAGCCGGGCTCCGCGACGCGGAAACCCGTGACCAGGGGAAGCTAAACCCGGTCTGGAGAAGGCGCCGGAGGTCGTCAGAGGCACGGGCGCATTCACCCATTTTCTAGATGGGAAATCGAGACAGCGTGTTTGCACCGAGTCCGCAGAAAAGTGCCGCTGTCGCTGTACCGGCGGCGCGGCCGGGTCTGCGGACGCCTGCCCGTCCCGGCGGCTGCTGACGGCCGCCGGTCCCCCGCCGGTTCCCTGAGCTGACTCTCTCACGGCCGCGCCTCCGCTACAGAAGCGTGTTCCTGCGGAGCGCAGGCCGCAGGCCCTGACGCGGCGCCCTCACAAACGGGCCCCAGGGCATGTTGCCCTCCTCTGGCTACTTCCGCTGCCTGGAAACTTTTAATTGGCATGTAAGGCTTTTTAAAAAAGCAAGCAAACAAGTAACATAGTAAGCGATTTGCCTTCAAGTTAGCAAAGTTACACACACACACACACACACACACAGCCGAAAGCCTTGCTCTCCGGCCCCGGGGAGGCTAAGGCTGGAGAGCCCAGGGCCCAGCCCCCTGCCTTCTGGAGCGTTATTTTCTGACCCGCGTGTTCCCAGCTGGCCCTTCATCCATCCGTTAAATATGTATTTAATACACGAAGAACTGAAGCGTGGGGGTATGTCTGCTAACGGTCTAGGAGGGTGACCCATAACCGTTCAATTAGGATAATCTGTCACCGAAAGGAACTCCGGGAGCGGGGGGTGGGGAGCAGGAGAGCTCGTCTGTTTGAGGATCGTTCCTTTGGGCATCCGGGGCCACCCGCGGTGAGGACATTCGTGGAGGGGGGCGTGCCCTGGGCCACCAGCCGGGCGGGGGCTGGACTTGTGCGCCAGCCCGTGTACCTAATGAACACCAGCAGGCGCAACGGGCGCGCGCTGGGCTTCCGCCGCCGAGGGTAGTCCGGCCGGCCGGCGGCACGTGTCGCAGAGCCCGGATTCCTTCTTTTGTTGCTTGCCCTCGGTGACCGGCCTGCGTCTCGAGGTCCGCGGGGAGGGCGCGGTGTGAGGTTCTTTCCGCACTTGCTCCAGGTCGTGAAGGTGGACGCAGGGGCGGGGGCCTGTCCAGAAACAGCGTAACTAAATTTAGAGTCTGGGAAGACAAGTCCGGAGGCAGGAGCGCGGGTGTCCTCGCCAGGTTCCCGGGTAGACGCCCATAAGGACAGGCCCCAGCCCGGGACACGGAGCCTGAGAGGCAGCGGTGGCTTTCCTGAGGCTGTGCATGGGCACCTCACCGCCCTCACTCCCTGCACCCAGAGCTCCGGATGGCAGCTCCGGATCGCAGGCCCCTTCTCTTGGCAGCCTTTCCCAACACCCTTCGGCCGCCAGAGAGTTGCTCGGGAGGTGGGGGCCGACTGTGATTCCCTAGGTTCCTTTGGCGCGGGGGCACATGGGTCCCTGGACAAAACTCGCTGTCTCCGAGTCTCCCTCACCGCCACCAGGAATCATCGGAAACTGGATCCCAGCCAAGGCGCTTGCCCTCCTGCACTGGTCCAGGTTTGGGGCCCAGCGGCTGGTGAGCACGTCCTGGCAGGGTCTCGGGCACCTCTGTTCCCACCCTGGGGAAGCAGCTGGGACGCAGCCCTTTAGAGCGAAACTGAGCGCTCACTTGCACAGGCTAATCGCTCGGCTGTGGGGGTTCCTGGCTGGCCTCGGCTTCCTGGAGTTGTCAGCCTCCTTCGTCAAAACAGAAGGGGTGTTTTTGCCTCTCCTTTGTGTTGCGTTCCCACAAAAGGCTGGGTGCGTGTGGAGGCCGGCCTTTGCTCAGCCGCCGGGCAGCCCTGGAGGCATTTGTGCCAACGGGCCGGTGGGCGGGCGGGCGGGCTCACTTGGGGCTCCAAGGGCGCAGACCTCCCACCGCTTCCCAGGTTCCCCCAGGCCTTTCTTTTCCGTCCTCGCCTTTCCCTTCCCGGAGTTCCTGCGCACATTCAGTCTGCGTCTGGGCCAGCCTGCCAAGGAGAGCGGTGTCCTTGTGCCGGGCGGGCCAGGGCTGGCTGTGGGAGGCAAAGCTCTTGGCACCGGAAAGGAAAGAAAAAAGAAAAAGCATTTCAGCCATCGCTCCTGGTCCGGAAACCAGAAGGAATGCGGAATGGCCCCGTTTGGCGCCCAAATCGGGATATGACCCTTTGGAAGGCAGGACTCGGCAAACAAATGCCATCTGTCTTCCTTTCAAGACCCAGCTCCGGAGCTGGCCACCTTGTCCCAATGTCAGGGCCGGACACAGGGAGGGTGCAGGGTAAACACGTCTGGCTGCACACAAGTGCAGGTGTGCACGCAGGCCGGTGTGAAACTCGACCGTTAAACACGTGTAAATGTGAGCGGAGGTGTGCTGTGTTTATTCGGTGCACACAGCCCCCCATGAGGTCTGTAAAACCGGATTCCTGGTGGAGACAAGGGCCAGGGCCATCGGAGGGCGGGCCGGGCACTGAGCGGGGCAAGGCGGGCTTCCTCTCATTTGATCTCTCACTGACCCTCAGAGGGACGGGAAGCCCAGAGAGAGGCGGGACTTGGGCCAGGGCCCAGCGCGTGGCTGGCAGGTGCGGGGAGGCAGCAGGAGGGCGTCGGGATGACGGGTCTCGGGTTGGGCTGCAGCCTCAGCCCTCGCTCCCCTGATGGGCTTCCGGCAGCTCCCCGGAGCCTCTCGGGGTGGGTCCGCTACGGGCCTGGGGAGGGTGGGGAGGCGGCCCGACCGCCCCCCCACCCCGCAGTTTCTCTGTTTCCACCCTGGAGCATTTGCGAGATGTTGAGAATCCAGGACGCCTGCCCAGGCCTGGGTGAGGCCCGGCTGCAGTGGAGGCCGGGTCCGGGGAGAATCCTGGAGGGACACCCAGGTGGTTTGGGGGTGGGCTGGGCTGGGGGGTGGGGTGGGGGGCTGCACAGGGAAGTGAAACAACAAAAAAGCAGCCAAACGAAATCCCAGACTATTGGTCCTTTGCCCCCTCCCCCCAGCAGCCCTCTGGATGGCACCCCAAGTGAGGCCGGCTGGAGGCCGCCTGCCCCTAAGGGTCGCTGCCACTGAGGTCGGCCTGCACCCCAGGGTCACGGTGGAATGAAGTCGGGGTGGGACTGAGGGTGGGCGGGCGAGGGCAGGGGACACCCAGGAACTGATTCCTGTAGATGTGAGCCTCCCCGTGAGTTATGGGAGAGGCAGTCGGTCCCATTTTACAGACGAAGACACGGAAGGTCGGAGGGTCCGGCCTCCAGTCCAGCAGATCCCCAGTCCGGGGCCTCAGGGACACTGTCCTGCGGCCCCGTCTGCTCCCCTCGCCCCAACCCAGGGACCCTGCTTGCTCCCCCTCACTGGCTAAGCCAGTCTGGACGGTGAGGGGTTGGGTGAAGAGGTTGGGGAGCGCCACGGGGGTGTCCTTGTTTGGGTGGCCGTGCCCCACGGAGGCCTGGGGCGGCTTGAACACAGGGGGCCAGGAGACCGATCGATCGATTGATCGATCGGATGTAAGGCTAAGACCCCGGGGAAGAGGAAGCAGTGAGTGGGCTTCTGACCAGGAGCCTCTTCCTGACCGCAGGTGACAGCACCGCCCCCCACACCGCCAACCTCCGATTCCGGAGACAGCCGGGCCTGCGTTAGGGCCCTGCGGGCGGCGGGGGGGGGGGGGGGGGGGGGGGGGCGGGGACCGCCTCCCCTCGGAGAACAGAGGGGCGGTGGCCGGTCTCCCCAAGCACCGGCATGGAGGGCTCAGCTCGCTACCCAGGGAAACGTCGTCGCAGTGTGAGCTCTCCCGTCCGAGCGTGCGTCCCCCGACAGGGCCCCCTGGAGGGCCTGCCCGGCGCCCTGCCAACTTCTCACCGCCTCTCCCTCCCGGGTCCCCCTCCTCAGGCCCCTTCCCACCTCCACCCACGTGCTCTGCCCGCTCCTCCAAGCCCTTCCTGCCGCCCGTCCCCGCCGTCCCTGGTCCTTGTCGTGCTGGCCACGCAGGGCTGAGCCAGGGAGGGAGGGCCCTCCTCCAGCGGAGCCCTGGCCCTCCGGCTCCGGCGTGAGGGGCCCCCTCCCGCGTGGCAGGGGAGCGCCCTTGAGTGCCTGAGCTCGCAGAGCTGCCCCCGGCCGAACCCGCACAGGCCCCGCAGGGCTCCCTCCCTCGGGGCCGCTGTAACTCGCTTCGTAGACGTTTCTACACACCACACGGCAGTAGCGATGGCGTCAGAGGTGCACGCCGCCCCGATTTACACCGGTTTAAGATTTCTGGGGCGCGAGAGCGACTCACTCCCAGTGGGAGCTGGGAGTCGGTGGTGGACGAGACTCCCCGCCCCAAAGCCTTGTGGGCCACCTCCTGAAGCCCTCGGGCCCCCTCCCAGGATGATCCCCCTCGGGTTTGCGGGGATGGATGGACACTAGGGAGCGGCTCCGGGGCCCTGAGGGACCGGCTTGTTCTCCTGCCGGAGGGCGAGCCCTGCCCAGGGACCCGCGGGGCCGGAGACGGGCTCAGGCCGCTGCCCGCCCCGGGGCTTCAGGCTCTCCGGGCCACCGGGGCAGGGAGAGGCTCGCAGCGAGAAGAGCCTGGATCGCCGGCGAGGCTCCGCCAAGGACTGGGTAGGCCCCTTGGCGCCCGGAGCCCTCGCCGGCGCAGGACGCCCCCAGCTGCGCGAGCCATGGCGTGCGCACTGGGACTCGGAGACCCACACGCCGGGCGGGCGCGGGGCTGCCCGCCGGTACAGCGAACTGGTCACCGCACAGGGTTCCGCGGGCAGCAATTTCCGCCGGTGGTACCGAGCCTTTGTCTTGGGTTTGGATAGAAAGGTGGCAAAGACAAGACTGTGCCTTTTCGCTCCCTGCCTCTGGCTCCTGGCACCTTCGCTTCTCCCTCCCGCTCGGAGTCATCCCCTCCAGGACGCAGATGCGAATTTTATTTTGAGTTTATTTCCCCGCGTTATGAAAACGACACATGTCGCGAGTCTTAGAGCCAGGAACCCAGAGTGCCCTGCCCAGCCGCGCCCCCATCCCTGCAGACCCTGTGGTCTGGGCACCCCAACGCCGGCATCGAGTGGGAGCTCGTGGGAAATGCAGAGTCTCCGGCCCTTCCGGGCCCAGGGAGACAGAATCTGAACGAACCAAGGTGTCCGGTGGCAAGCCCACCCGTGGGACCATCAGGTAAATAAAACTCAATACGCACTAAAAAACTTCAAAACACAGAAGTGAGGCCGCCAGCAGTCCAGCCCCTCCCCTCCACCGAGTGGCGGTCCAGAGTTGGGGGAAGTCCTTCCAGGCCGTGGGTGGGTTTTGTCGTCTGCTGCTTGCATCTTGGAGCCTGCCACCCAGGATCTGCCCGTGGCCCTTCACAGCCCACGGCCTTGGACCCTCCCCCTTCCCCCGTCCAGCGGGGAAATGCAGATCTGAGTGTGGGCGTGAGGACCGTGGGGCCGGGCTCCCCCTGAGGGCTGCTGGGCTCCCCCCTGAGGGCTCCTGGCCAGAAGCAGGTTCTGCTTTGAGGAGCCTGTCCCCTCAGACAGGTGAGAGGGGACGGGGCGGGCCCTCACTCTGCCCAGAGAAGGTGGGGAGGGGCCGAGCCCACCACCTGTGACGTGGAGGGGTCTGCTCTCCTAGACCGGGGGACAGACACCCTCTGCTGTGTCATGTCAGTTTTCCGACACAGCCAAACCGAGTCCCAGCAAAGGTCAGGGACGTCTGGGTGCCGAGGGGGGCCCTTCGGAGGCTGCGAAACACCCGGAGCAGAGCTGTGACAAGGCCCGAGACCTCAGATGTTGCCGAACCACGAGGCCATCAGCCCTTTCTTGGAGGACACTGTCAGGGAAAGGTCAGCGAGCAGTCCTGGTCACTCAGGAAGCGGTGGTGGAGGCGGAGAGTCAGGACCCCCTCTGCAGCAGACGGCGAGGGTCCCGGGGTCCCTTCACTCGTCATCACGGTGCTTTCCATCGGGCACTGTTGCGTTTGCATTTTGGTGTCACGCAGCCTTCGGGGCAGAGGGGCTGAGACCCCGCCTGCACCGGTTCTGGGTGCCCCTTCAGGCTGCAGTGAATTTTCACCGAGCACCTCCCCCCCAACCCCGCTGGCCGCTGCAGGCCCTCGCTGGGGCTCCTGGGGCTGCTTTGCCGAATGTGGACAGACCCTGAGGGCGGGGGTCACACAGGGCGCCCTCGGGGTTCAGGTGGCAGCCCTGGCTCTCCAGGGCTTTGGCCTGAGATCCCAGCCTTTCTTGGCCGGCTCCGCTGGCCTGCCTCCGCTGGCCTGCCTCCGCTCCCCTCCCCCGCCTGTCCCAGCCCACCCCAGCCTGCCAGGAGGGGCCACCGCGTGGGTGTGTCACCCAGCGCATCAGCATGGGCACACAAGTGTACTCCTCGCTCCCACCCCAGCCCCTGTGAGAGGCTGGCCCCCTGCTCTGTCTTGGGGCCGCCTCGTCACGCTCCCTGTGTTGCCGCCTCCTCTCTCCTGTGGTGACGGCCGCCCCAGCTCCATCACGCTTGCTGCACACTGTCAGAGGGAGGAGGAGGGACGGTGGAGGTCCTACCACCTTCCTCGAAGGTAGGGCTCAGAGGCTGCAGCCAGCACTTCTGCTCACATCCCATTGGTTTCTCTCAGTCACATGACTACACCTACTGGCAAGGGAGTCTGGGAAGTGTAGTCTTTAGATGAGGGGCCAAGGGCCATCCTTCGGAACTCACTGGGAGGGCTCACACTGGAGGAAACAGAAGAAGGGACACTGGGGGAAACCTAGCATTGCTGCCACATTGAGGGGTCACTGGCTTACACGCCCGCTGGTGCCCGACTTACTGCCCGATCGCACCGTTAGCTGCTGTGACCAGCTCCGAGGCAGCTGGCTGTGCGTGCCCCGGAGCTCTGGGAGGAAGCTTCTGGAAAAGGCCTGGAGATGTTGGCTGTCACCCTGGCGAGGCTGCTGGGGTCCCGGGCACAGAGCTGACAGCCGAGGCCGACTCAGTGGGGAGCAGACGGTGTGGCAGAGCTTTTTTTGCCAGAGAGCTGGTGTGACCTGGGCAGCGGGGGGAGGGAAGCCCTGGAGGTGGGCACGCGAGGAGAGAGGGAGGGGACCCGGGGCACGAGAAAGCCGGCGGAAGGCCGGCCTGGCCCTGCCGGCTGCGCCGCCTGCTCCCGGTCCCTCTTCCTCCCCACACTCAGCCCAGCCTGGCACTCAGAGCTGCCCTCGACGCTGTACTCGGGCACCGACTCAGGCAGGGGACCTGCCCCTGGGTCCCCAAGGCTGGACCTCGGTCCCCCCAGAGTCCGGGGCCTGGGTGTGCACTGCGGCCAACAGGGCCTCCTGGTGGTGGGGCCCTTCCTCCCTCCCTCCCTCCATCCCTCCCTCCCTTCCAGGACTGTTTCTCCAAAGTCAGAGGTCTGTCGCATGAAGCCGGTTTCCTGGTGCATCCTCCCCCTCCCCCTCAATATGTGTCCACGTCCAAATCCCTGGAACTGGTGAACGTGACTTTGTCTGGAAAAAGGGTCTTTGCAGGTGTATTTAAGAATCCGGAGACCACCTTGGACTCTTCAGGTGGCCCTAACTCCGACCACAAGTGGCCTTACAAGAGCAAGGCAGAGGGACGTTTGAGACCGAAGAGAGCAAGACTCGGAGGAGGAGCCGCGTGACGGCGGAGGCGGAGACCGAGGGACGCGGCCACCAGCCAAGGACCCCTGGGGCCCCGGGCAGTGGAGGTGGCGAAGGAGAGTCCTCCTCTCGAGCCTCTGAAGGCAGCACAGCCCTGCTGACGCCTTGATGGCACACTGGCGACTCCCAGGACTGTGAGAGGGTAATGTCTGCCATTTCCAGCCGCCAGGCTTGTGCGAGCTGCGTGGCAGCCCCGGGAAGTGCTGCGGCGTGAACTCCAGCGCCGGCCTGGAGGGGAGGCCCAGGCGCAGGCCCAGGGGTGACGGCCAGGTGGCGGGCTGCTGCCTCTCCCCAGGCGTGCGCCCCACGGCCCCACGCTGCTCTCGGCTCCTGGCTTCCTCCCCTGAGGTCCCCGGGCCTGGCTCGGTCCCACAGTCGTATAGGTCACGGTTCCTCCTGCCGAAGCTTCTCCGACAGGCCCTTTCCCACCGGGTTCTGGTAGCCCCTCCCTCTCTCTCTCTCTCTCTCTCTCTCTCTCTCTCTCTCTCTCTCTCTCTCGTTGTCCTTCTGGGCCAACAGGCGGGGACAACGCAGACGCTGCCAGCTCGAGTCCAGTGCCATCGCTGGGGTCCCCCCCCCACCCACTGACCCCACACTTGCGATTCGTCCCTTTGTGAGTGGGCCTTCCTCCAAATGCCCTGCCTCGGGCGCGCCTGGGACGGCCACCGGGGGCATCCTGGGTCCCTTCCCCTCCTCCGGGAGGGGGTGTGGACCATCGATTTCTAAATCGCAGGATTTAGATAAAAATCCACGAAATCCCTGCGCGCACAGAGGAACACAAACAAGCCCGTGTTCTGATTTCAAAGCGGCCTCAGGGCTGCCCGACGACGTCCGGGCCCGCTCACCACCCCCTTCAGGGAACTCTGGGCTCTCCGCATCTCCCTTGCCTGTCAGCCGGGGAATGTGACACCAAGGGCGGGGCCGCCAGCCAGAACCTGGCCAACCGTCGAGCCGCTGTGTCAGCCTGTGACGGGAAAGGGAGGAGGGCAGTCCCGACCGGGGCCAGGGACGGCGTGCAGAGAGGCAGGACCGGGGGGACGTCCCCGAGTTCAGAGGAGATGGCCACCGTTCTCTCTAAAACAACCGAGTGACTTTGTTTTTCCTGGGAACAGAAATGTTTCCCCGTGGCCCTTGTTATAAAAACTCAGAAGCCACAGGGTGTCAGCGCGTAGAGCACTTAGGAAAGGCAGAGGTTCACTGTCATCCAGGTGACCGATGACCAGGACCGTCACGGGCTGACATGCGTCCACCCAAAATTCCTGCGTTGAAGTCCTAGCCTCTGACACCTCCGAATGAGATTGCATTTGGACACAGTGCCTTTAAAGAGGTGACCGCACGCAAAGGAGGTCACGTGGGAGGGCCTTCCTCCAACAGGGTCGATGCCCGTGTAAGAAGAAGAGATTGGGACCCGGACCCTCAGAGGGACAACCCCGTGTGAGGACGGGGAAGAGACAGCCATCTACAAGCCCAGGAGAGAGACTTCAGGGGGAACCAGTCCCGCTGCCCCCTTGGTCTGGGACTCTCGGCCTTCAGGACCAGAGACACCGACTTCTGATGCCTCAGTCCCTGCGGCACTGTGCCGTGGCCCTGAGGACTAACAGAAGCCCCGGCCTTGGGCAGCGGTGGCATTTTGGAGGGAGGGGACAGGTGGAGGACGTTCTTAGCCGGTGAGGTCGGCAATCCTTGGTGACTGACCCTGTGCGGACAGAGGGGTGCGGACTAGCCTAGGATCTTGTCTGTCTCCTGCTTGGGTGGCTTGACGGGTGGGGTGTCAGCCCGACACGTCAACCTCGAGGGGGACCCCATATAGGAGAGTCTGTGTTTTGGAGCCATTGAGTTGGTGATGTGTGAGGGACACCGGAGGGGACACCCAGTGGCCAGTGGGGGCTATTGTCCGGGGACGGAGTCGGAGGCCTGGAAGGGAGCCCAATGGCCCAGAGCCGCCGCAGAGGGCGGGCCCTGGGGAGGTCGGCGTGCGTTTTCATTGGTGGAAAGGGCCCATCGCTTACTGTGCCGATGGCCTGCGTCACAGCTGTTCACGTTTACCGGGTTCATTCCAACATACGGTCCACCTCCTGCAACTTTTCTTTTAGTTTAAAAAATTCCCACGATGGCACAGGCAGACTCCCCGCCAAAGGCTAAATCGGTGAAACCAGGCGGAGGCTGCGTCCTCGCCCTTCCCCGGGGACAAGGCGGCGTGCAGCGTGGTGGAGGGCCAGGACGGGGGGCAGTGGGGGGGCCAACCCTGGGCTGGCTCGCTTTTCAGGGTCAGCGTTCTTTCCTCGTTGTGCCCCCCCCCCCCCGCCGGGCTCTGCACTTTAAAAGTCTTTTACTTTGAAAAATGCGTGTGTGTGTTGGAAATGTGCGCGAATGGAAACAGAGACCTCTTCTAAGGTTAACGGCGTTGGGACTGCCAGCGTCACCGTTGGGTTAACGGTCCAAGCTGGCAGGTGCTACGCGGTCACCAGGAATCGGGCTCTGTTCTGCGTGGGCCGCGGAGACGCGTGGCCCTTGGACTAAGCCAGCTTCCAGGTCCGCCTCCCGTTTTAAAGTGCGGGCTTGGCATCGGGCTGCCAGGGAGGCATTCTGGCGTCCTCACTTATCGAAGTCACTCCTGAACCGGTCTGGGCCTCTCCCGTCCATCACAGACCGGTGCAGAGCGTGCTGGAGGGTCACAGCAAGTGCGTGGGAAGTGCTTGGAGCAGGGCCTGGAACACGGGAACAGCCCGGTGGCCGTGAGCCTGAAGCACTCCCCGCAGAGGACCGTTCCGGGATTGCTCGCAGACCTCGACGTCGTTTCTGGGAAACGCAACGGGAATCTCTTTATACCCGAGAGCATTGTCCACCGAAGGCCGAAGCGTTCGCGCTTGTCGGATGCCCTGCGCTGTCCAATGGGAGCGCCTCATCATCGGAAGCTCCTGCACCAGCCGGCGCCCCGAGCTGTCCCCTGCCCAGCAGCGCGGGGCCCAGCCCAGCCCGCCACCCCACGGGAGGATGTGTGAGAAGTACTTCCTTCTCCGAAAAAATAACACGCCTGCTCCTCAGTGTGACCGGTGCGGGGTTCCAGCCAGTTTCTTCAAGTTATTTCCCAAATCGTCCCACTTTTAAAGTATTCAGTTTCTCTGTTTAAAAGTCCTCTCCCGAGGATATGTTTGTAGTTGGTTTCAGAGAGCGAGGAAGGAGGGACAGACAGACAGACAGAAGTATGGACATGAGAGAGAAACATCAATCGGTTGCCTCCCGCACGCGCCCCGACTGGGGATCGAACCCGCAGCCTTTTGGTGCACAGGATGGTGCTCCAACCCACGGAGCCCCCCAGCCAGGGCTAAAGTATCCAGTTACACTCCAAAGAAAGTTCTTCACAAGTCTTTTACCAGGCAGAAGATGCCAGCTCCTCTCCCGCCTGCCGCTCTATTAAGAACTAAAAATAATGAAGCCGGCCAAAATACAGAGGGAGACTACTTCAGAAACCCGGTGTGGCCAGTGCTAATGTGTTGACGGTGTGCTGTCCGCGGGGGGAGGGAGGTGGTGGGACAGGGCAGGGACAGGGCAGGGGACCGCCGGGCCTCCCCGCACCAGGCCTTGCAATGGCGGAGTAACAGCTGAGCTAAGTGCTCCGAGTGAGCACATCAAAGACTGCCGTCTTGGAGATGCCGTTTCTCCTCTTCCACGATGTCAGAGGTGGCCGCAGATATGCCCAGGGCTCCCTGGGTGGCATTGTTTAGGACGCTGGCCCCAGCAGATGGCCCCAAAGGCACCTCAGCCTGGTGAGGCAGGGCCCACATGGGAGGGCACAGTCTTCTCATTAGCAAACAGAAAGGGGGAAAAAAAAGGCCAGGGTGAGAAAGGAGAGAGATGAAAAGAATACACAGCCATTTACATATTTACACTGTCCTCCTGCATTTCAAATTCCCCTTTAGCTGGAGTGCGGCTGGCTCGCTGTTCTCCTCCTGTTTGTGTGTTTACTTGGGCTAAACAGATTATGGTAATCAGGCACATAAATGCATGCAACTGTTATTACAGCATTTTAATCACAGAGTTGTCACTGGAAGCCTTCATTAGAATGCTCATAATCTTACTTGTTAGTGTAACAAACAGTAATAAATGCCAGGGAGCTTGGATTAAGGCAGAGGCTTCCAGACTTTAAAAGAGGAATATGGAAATGTTGTCAAATTTCTGCATTACTTATCGAAATGTCACAGAAGCAGTTCAGGACTCTAAATATCTTACTCATTATAAGGATGGGGAGCCGGGCAACCGGAACATAGTAATTATGTCTTTCCGTGGAGCACTTCGGACGTAGGCCTTCCCCACCGTCTTCCCAGTGCCTCTGGGAAAAAATCAACAAAAACAAAAACAAAACCCCCCCAAAAAAATCCGGACGGCTTGAGACGCCGCCCTGGGTTCGTTATGGTTAACGCCGGAGACATTTATAATCACATAAGTTCATTTATTTTATGCTTGGCGATAAATGTTGCGAGTGCAAACACAGAGCAAAACGTCCTAATTCTCGTTACCTTTCAATTCCGCGTGAGCATCCGGCCAGCTGGTGGGGCGCACTCTTGCTCTCACTAGCAGGGCCGTAGCCGTGTGTTGAGACCATGGCGCTCTTGGACGCTGGCGTGGTCTGGGCCAGACGGGGCCGGGGCACGCCGGGACACGCCGGGCGGCCGTCCCGGTTTCGCTCCAGCCCAGAATCTTCGCTGGCGCGGCAGTTTCAGAGGCAGGGCTCCAGCACACCGTCCTCGGTCCTCGCGCCCTCGGGCTGGGGCCCTGGGTCTCCCTGGTCTGGGCCGTGAGCTCCCCAAGGCCTCGCTGAGGCTGAGCTGGGGCCCAGGGAGCACCTGGCACATTTGCTCTGGGCTGCTGTACCGGGGTGGGGGGCTCCCCACAGCAGCTCCCCGGGTCAGACTCGCTGCTCCAGGAGGCTTCCTCTCACGGGCTTTCCCGTCCGCAGGCCTCCACCGGCCTCTGCAAGCCGGCTGCCCCCCGCTCTGCACAGCTCCTGGGTTTGCCCTTGCGTTCCGGGGTGGGGGGGGTGGGGGGGGCAGCTAGTTTTTCCTTGCCTCAGCGTGTTGTGGCTACGGGGACATTAAAATCACCAGTCTGCAGTTGTCCACCTCGAGGGTCAGCTGCTGACGTCCCGAGAGCCGCAGGCTCTATCCTGAGGCCACACTGCCAGCTCGTGGCAGACCTGGTACCTGTCGCGTATTCCTTGGCCCTTCCTCCCAGCTGCCTGCTCCAACCTGTCACCTCCTGTTGCAGCCAAGGGCAGGAGTCCTCTACCCCCGACGGGTCCACCTGCACCGGCACCACCAGCTGCCCGCCCTCCTGGGCTTTTAAGTCCACCGAATTCTCTTCTCGGTAGTTTGGAGCCAAAAGCAGCACTGTCCTTGTTCCAGAGATTTTCTTGTTATTGTTCCTTAGACATTACTGTTCTGTTAACGTGGGTATTTAAGGCCTGACGGTGTTCGAACACACGCCTCCGAGCCCCACCGCCAGTCAGTTTGGGGAACAGGCTGCAGGGAGGGGAGTGGCTAGGACTTTTAGGATGCTCCTAGGTAGCACCTCGTTCTGCTGTTTTTCTATCTGAGAAATGAGGACAGAAAAAAATGAACACACTCCGGCCAGGTAGCTCACTTGGTTAGAGAGTCATCCCGATGCACCAAGGTTGCCGGTTCGATCCCTGGTCAGGGCACGTACAAGAATCAACCAATGAACGCGTGAGAAAGTGGAAGGACAAACTGACGTCTCTCTCTCTCTCTGTGTCCCTTTCTCCACACCCCTCCTTTCTCTATTAAAAATCAGTTAACAATCGACTATGAAAGGCTTCCAACCTACAGAGCTGAGAGACCTGCCAAGTACCCGTTGCCCACTTCCGGCCGCTGCCCGCTCCTGGCGGGTCCACGCGCACCCTCTCCCTCACCCGAGGTCGGCTTGGAGCACATTCCAGACCGGGGAGCAGGGCCGGGGACCTCTGGTGCCACACCCTCAGGCCATGGCTCCTCCGGGGGCTCCTCGCTCTCCGGAAGGGGTCCTCCACTCGCCCGCCAGCAGGGCACATACTGCCCTGGCCCTAGGGTTTGCTCAGACCCCTGGGTGCCAGAGGAGGCCGGCTCTGTCCCCGAGACCTGAGCTGACGGAGGGCGTTGTCTCCCTCCAGGTGCAGGGACACCGTGGGGGTGACTTGAAAGTGGTCGGGTTGGGAGCAGATGTAGCAGGGGAGCCGTCGGGACCTCCCCTTGGGGTCGTTCGGTGCTTCCCAGCACACCACCGCCCCGCCCGCCACACTCGGGGGGCAGCCTCGCCACACCGCACCGGGGCCTGCCCTCCCGAGGGGCGCTCCGCCTGGAGGCGCTGACCCCACCCGAGGACCCGGAACACTCTGCGAACTCTCCCGCCCTCTCCTTCCCTCCTGCCTTCTGCACGGTCCCCGGGACGCAGCAGGGACCCGATACATCTTCCTGAGTGAGCGAATGGGGTGACTGCAGGGGGGGGGCACTAGGACCACCTCCATTTACGTTCAGAAACCGCTGGAGTCACCACGTGGGCAGGGAACGGAGCCAGCGGTCAGAGGCAGGTCCATCCGGCTGAGACCCGAGGGCTCGATGCTCGCAGCGGACGGAAGGAGCCCAGGCGACGGCCGCACGGAGTCCCGGGGCAGGGTCGTCGTCACAGCCCCCATGGCGACGCCCGGGGTGGGTGAGCCCTGCCACGGGCTCAGGGCAGCGGACCTCCCGGCTGTGGGCAGCCCCGTGTCCAGGCCTCAGCCCTGCAGCAGACTCGGCTGTGGGCAAGGTGGCATGAAGTGTCTGGGCGCAGCGGGGGAGTCCAGCGGCCGCGGGTCCCCACGCCAGCTCGGCGTCCTGCTGTGCCGAAGGGGACGCGCCCCGCAGGGTGATCCGCCCAGTCACATAACAAGGGTCATGCAGGACCCACGGTGCCTGCCTTCGAGGAGCTTAAGGAGCCCCGAGGGGCACAGAGGACGACCCCTGGAGAGCTCAGCCCCCGGTACGCAGGATCTCCTTTCACGAATCAGAACTCTCCCCGTGAACGCAGATTCCCGGGCACAGCGGCAGAAGCACCAGGTGGGATCCGTGGGCTCCTCCGGGCCTGGCGGCCCCGGGCCACCTGTGCGCTGGGAGTTTGCTGGGCTCCCATCACCGCCTGCCTGGCTGCCGGCAGGAAGAGAAGCCTCCCTTTCCACGCGTCCCAGGGCTGCTGGCTCCCTGGCCACGCGACCGGCCCGGTCCCTAGGGTCTGGCTGGCCCAGCCTGATCGTACCTCCTCCCGGGGATGGGTGGAGAGAGGTGCAGCCCCACGAGACCCACAGGGGCTGGGCATTGGTATTTTTAAACTGAAACGTAACACAGACAACATTTTAGACAGCGGAGCGGTCCTCTTGGTTGCCTACCTGAAACCCATCTCCCCCTCTTCCTTCGTAACAAAGACCTGATTTTGGGTGTGGGGCCAGCGTACCAGAATGTCCCTTTTTCCAGACCCACTTGCAGTTAAGGGGAGACATGTGACCCATCCGGGCCTAAGCAGTGTTGTCCGAAATCGCAGGAATAGTGCACATTCTCCTATGAAAACATATAACTTTGAGAAGAAGTGCCTTGTGGTCCTCCTTTCTAATCTTTGTACCTGGAATGTGGGCATGAGGCACGGAGCAGCAGCAGCCATTTTGTAGCTAAGGGGATATCAGCCTCAGGCTAAGAATGGCAGAGCAGGAAGAGCAAACCCATCTGAGGGCCAGTGGGCGTTGCTGGTCAAGCAACCACTCCAGCCCCGCACTGCTTACCACCTCGGCTTTCCGCTCTGTGCCACGTGAGCTCCTTCGTGCTTTTGGCCTCAGTGATGAGGTTTTCTATTGCTTGGACCAATTACACTTTCATCTCTTAAATCAGATTGGGGAAAGTGGTAAAGTCACTGATAAGCATTTTCCACTCAAATGACCGGAAATTAATTTTCTAGGAATTGACAGGAGGATACTAATTTGTTTCTATTGTCTGGATATGTATACCACTTAAGCAACATGGCTTGATCCTTCAGTGAGAAAAGTCACTGGTTGATTCCATTCCAAACAGCTCAATATAAGGAAGGAAATTAAGGTCCAAATGCTCCTCATCAGGATTTGGAGGCTGCGTCGTGTAGGGCATCTTCAGTACAACACGTACTTACCTGCCCTCCCGAGACTGGGTAGCAGTTGTCTATGGCAACATTAAAGCAAAGAAACTATGACATGAATGTTTCTTAGAATAATAATTTTACCATCCTTTCTTTAAATCAGAAACATTCATCATAAGAATTTAAGCAAGAAAGAAAAATATGGAGCGTTAAGTGCAAACCACCCAAAATCCCACCAGCAGAGGTTAAAATACTACCCAGAGCTAATATTTGCTGTAGATATAAAATCCAGGCCTCCCTCCCTGCATACGTATATGGGCGGGGAAGATTCCGCTTGTCGATTTTTATTAAAAAGTTGCTGGGACTTCGGTTGGGACGGAGTGGAATGTGCAGATGATAAGCTTGACAACCTTGCATCCTCTGATCTCTAAATCTGCTCTCTCCCTCCACTGGGGGCTCCTTCAATCTGTTTTGTGATGTTCGATGGGCAGGTCTTACCCTTCTTTTGTCAGCCTTATCCCCAAACAATTGGTTTTTGGATGATATCGTAAGGAAGTTTTCTTGTTTCAATTTCCACTTACTGGGCTCGAGTACCCAGACACACAGTGGTTTTTGTACACGGACTGTAAGTTCGGCAGCCTCGCTAAGCTCACCTGTCAGTTCCAGTGGGCTTTTCGTGGGTTCCTTAGGGTTTTGTCTCCACAGCCCAGTCTGTAAGGACGTGAGATCTGGTCGTTTCCGGTACGAACGCTTTTCCTTGCCCCATCGCTCGGGGTGGCCCGTCCAGTGCAGCGTCGGCCAGGGGTGGCGGAAGCAGACCTCCTCGCCTCGCTGCTGAACCGAGGGAGAGAGACTCCACTCCTCCTCCCCTCGGTACGATGCTAGCTGCTGTTTTCCTCATGAATGCCTTTCCTCAGCGAGGACCTTCCCCCTCCGAGTCCCGTCTGCCGAGAGTTTCTAGCAGGAAAGCGTGTTGTGTTGTGTGAATTGTCTTCTCTGCACCTGGTAAGATGAGCGCATGGATTTGCTTTTTTAATCTGTTAATACAGAGAATTAGAGATTGCTTTCTTTTCAAAATGTTAACCAACTTGGCATTCCTGCCACAACCTCCACAGGCTCACGATGTATTATTATCTTTGCTACACATTATTGGAATCCAATTTCTGAAAAATTGGTAAGATTTTTTTGTGTCTATATTCAGGATGTCCGTAGAGACATTATTGACCTTATCCTATTGTTGAGAAAACTGTGGTGCAACATGGTGTGTCCTCACTGATGAAATGAGTAAACCAAACAGCAATGTAAATAAACAGCACGTGAAACTTACGCTGATGTATCCGCATCAACCACCAGCACACGCAACGGCACATGCTCAGTAATGCCCACTGGGGGAACACCGGGTGTGGACCCTCAGCCAAGCCATGGCTCTCGGCCCCTTTGCCCCTGGCAGCGGCCTGAGGGGGTGCAGTGGCGGCAAGGTCAGACCTTGTCTCTCTCACCCTTGGGAGCCACCCCAAGCTCAGGTCATTAGGAGTGGAGAGCCCTCCCTGCTTCGTCCACCGAAAGACACGGAAACGGTCACGGAAGCCTGGGATCCGGCTGGTGGTTCTTTCAATTAACCAACACCGATGAACGGAAGGCCCACTCGGTGCTAGGTGCTACTCTAAGTCCGGGGGTTCAACGGTACCAAAGGGGACCCGGTCCTTGCCCTCAGAGACCTCACACTCTGTGACCGACGGAGGAACACCGCCAGGTCAATGTCGGGGCAAGTGGGCTGCAACCCCAGACGGGCAGCAAGTCGGAGAGCACAGGTGTGAGGTGTGGAGGGCACGGCCCCCAGGATGAACCCGGGTCCGCCCCTGCCCCTGCCGGCCGGGTTTCCTTCTACTGTTTCTTTGTGGACTGAGCTTTTTCCGACAGTTTGGACGGGTTAGAAATCGAATGCAGGGAACTCTTCCAGCGAGGGACGGAGCTCTCCCAGGCTGCGGGAGCACGACGTCGCTTCATCTGGTGCTTTCTTTCGGGGAAGCAAAGTGGGGGCGGAGGGGGGACCCAAGGAACAGGGTCTGGCGGTGATTAACTCTCAGCGGTGCCTACAGGCCAAAATGCTGAGTTTTGCCCGCAACACCTCCTGTCCCCTACTGTGGCCAAGGTCTCAAGAGGAGAAAAAAAATAAATCGCACCACAAGGGACAGAAAACCACGCTAAAAGCAGAAACTGGAGTGACTGGTCCGGGAACGCCCCAGGATCAGACACCCTGAGATGTGCATTTGACTCCAGCCCGGCATTGTCGGGGAGAACTAACTGCCCAGCTTCTCTGCGGGGCCCCCGCCCCTCCCCCACGCCTGCCTCCGCTCGGCCTTCTCTTGTGCTTCCTGGGTGGCGAGCTGGCTGTGATGTCCTGAATACCAAGAGTGAGGCTGAACATATGTGAACCTTTCCTAATCCTGCTAATCTTTCTTCAAAAACCTTTCTCAAAGTGTAGGCAACATCCAGATTGTAAAAGGAGAGCGGAGCGAGCCTGAGCATTTTAATGACAAATCATCCTTGTCCGAGGGAGGGGGGCTGGGGGGAGGAGGCGGCCGCTGAGCCGGAGCTGGAGCCGAGCGGGCGGCAGGTGGGAAGGCTGCCCTGCTCCCTCCCGGAATCGCCGCGGCTCAGGGGCGGCTGGGCTCCACCGACCGACCGACCGACCGCCCGCAGGGAGAAGCCGACTTGGCTTCTTAACTGGGGCTGCGCACAGGGTCGTTATTGTGACACAGAACCTCCAGCCTCACACTGGTGGCGGAGCCTTCCGAGGCCTTTGCAGCCGATTACAGAAACGGATGATGCTACTCGAAATTTAAAAAGTCTTTTGGGATGTGAGCATGAGCTGAGTTTCCCTCCTCTGTCCCTGGCTCTCTCCTGACCCCCTGCAAACAGTGAACCTCTCCAGAGAACCACTCTATAGCTGGACAAATGTCCCCCTTGTGGGTGAGCTCCTTGAGACCGATCAGACACCAGCTGCTCCCCTTGCATTTTACCAAACCAGCTGGAGGTGACTCTGTGGATGCCATTGACTGAGGAGCCTCAGGGAGACTTACTAGGCTGACCAAAACAGGGACCCGATCACAGGTGGCTCTAACACTGCAGGTGAGGATGACGCCGTGAGAGGTGCCAGCTCCCAGGACCAGCCTTGTCAAGAAGCAGCCGGCCAGGCCTGGGGCAGAAAACGCTCGCTCGTCCCGCAGAGTGGGCTGGGCCAGGTGTGCGGCTTCCAAAGAGCCTCCTGCTCTGGCCCCAACCCCCGAGGGAGGGACGGCTGCAGCGGCCCTGCCCATCGGGGTCCCTCTGGGTGAGAGCCCACAGCAAAGCAGCCCTGCCCCCTGCCACGGGGAGAGCTTCCGGGCGAGGTGCTGCAGGTGACTCCCAGCACCATCCTCCCCCCCCCGCCCCGTGACCTTGTTCTTGTCTGTTCTTCATCCAATCTCTGCCCTTGAACCGCCAGGGGAGGAGGAAGCCGGCCAGGGGAGAAAGAGAGGCTGTGAGCTTGCTGCCTGGGCAGCTTTGCTAGAGAAGCCAGCGTGGGGGGTGGGGAACAGGGTTGTGCCATTTCTTCCATATTAACCGGGGCTGCTATTTCTGGTGGCTGTGGAGCCACGGCTATTGGGGTTTGTAGATTCGTGTCCACGACTCTGCCTGCCACTCTCTACGGAAACATAGATACTGAGTTGGCCAAAGTTTCTTCCATAGAACAAAAGAGACCGTTTTCCTTTTCACCACGCCTCCAATGATTTGGATGTTTTGATGTATGGTCCCGTGTGCTATAATGCTGATTGTTCTCAACTGGTGTCTCAATTTGATCGCTATCAACTTCAGCTGGTCTGCCCGACCCGGGGAGCACCACTCACTGAGAAATCTCCAGCATGAAACTTCACAAACCACTTTTAAAAAAATAAACACAATTTTTAAAGGTTTTTATTTATTTTTTAGAGAGGGTTCCGGAAGAGAGGGAGAAAGAGAGGGAGAGAAACATCAATGTGTGGTTGACTCTGGAGTGCCCCCAACTGAGGACCTGGCCCACAACCCAGGCCTGTGCCCTGACCGGGAATTGAACCGATGACCCTTTGGTTTGCAGCCCACGCTCAGTCCACTGAGCCACACCAGCCAGGGTGCAAACCACTTTTGACACATTTGATCAGTCACAGCACCTCCTCCATACTCTGCACAAATTTTTCTTCTTTGCATTTCAGTTGCATTTTTACCTTTCTTGAAATAATAAAGCATACTATACTGAAAATGTTGCGTATTTTCTTCCATCTTCAATATTAAAATTGCTGCATGGAAATTCACCAATTTTGATAAGCATTTTTAAATGCATGATATGACAGCTATCACAACACAACCTAACAAAATTGTTTCAAATGAAGTTAAAGACAACTAAGCGCTACTAGAGCCAGCTTATAGGAAAACAAAACAAAACACAAAACACTGGCCAACCCAATACATGACAAAAAGGTGCTAGATATCGTATACACGAAACTTGTTTGATTTATACATGTATATCGGTCAACTCAATCTCTCTCTCTTGACGTACACACCCGTGAACCTGCTGCGCAGCCTGCAAAGGGCCACATCTCTTCGGGGCAGTGTTTTTTTGAAGCAGAGAAGAGCCACCAGGGCGCCGGAAACGGTGACAGCTGGGACCTTCAAAGCTTTGTTCGCTGACCAGGGAAACCAGTCGGGGTTCCTGTACTTTCACCCAGGCGGATGGTTTCCCGTCTTCGCCGGGACAAAGGACTTGAGTTTCCGCTTCTGCCTGGAGCTGCGGCTCCACCAAGCTCCTTGGTCTCAGGCCGTTTCTGCGGCTCCCCGTTGAGCCCAAGCTGGACGGCAGCCACAGCACTGGTCCTCGTGTTGAGTTCCTTGGGCGGTTCCCAGTCCAGCCTCAACACGGGAAATGGGACGCGGTGGCAAACTCTGGCGCGTGCTCCTAGGCAGACTAACGCCGGCCGTTCAGAGCGGGTCTCGCCCAGGAGCTGGACCTGCTCGCTGAGCCCCAAAGGGCAGGGTGGGTGCGCGGTGAGAAGATGCAGAGAGGCTGAGACGGGTGGGGCCGGGTGAGCCAAGGCAGACCCAGGACTGGAGGGGCAGAGGCCAGCTGGGGCGTGGATTAGTGGGCCCTCCACGGGTGGTCTGGTGGTGTTGCCCCAAAAGTTACACCGAGGTCCTGGCGCCCAGTGCCTCAGCCGTGGCTCTGTTTGGGGAGGAGGCCTTCAGAGAGGTAATCGAGTTACCACGAGGTGACTGGGGTGGACTCGAATCCAGTGGGACTGGCAGCTCTTTAAGAAGGGAGAATTTAGACTCGGAGACAGAATGCCACGTGGGGAGACACGCGGGGAGATGACCTTCCACAGGCCAAGGGAAGCAGCCTGGAGCGGACTCTCCCTCCCACCCTGGGAAGGAAGAAGCCCTGCCCACACCTTGACTTTGGACCTGCAGCCTCCACACTGAAACTGTCCGGTGTGTAAGCCACGCAGCCCATGGTGGCTTGGTCGCCCTGTCCTGAGCGAACTGTGCAGCCACGTGAAGGAGCCTGTGACTCGCCCTGAGAGCAGGGAGACGTCCCTGGGAGGCTCACGTGCAGCCACGTGCTTGCGTTAACGTGGCAAAGGCCGCACCAGCTGCGAGTGAAGGGCGATCGGCAGCAGCTGGGGTTTTTTTTCCTTGACCCTCAAGGCAAAGAAGCAAGCACCCAAGACTGGTGTGGTTTTTAGTCGCTAACCGAGCATGCACTTTTTCAACAGAATATGGCTTTCTTAGACTCAAGCAAAAGGAAGATTAGCGTGGTACCCTATATATAAAAACAATGTAACCTCTACATTTTCACCCAAAATACAAAACCATTCTTCTCACATCACACTTTCCTAGGGCATTTCCTGGTTTACAAAAACAACACCCAGAGCCAAGGTGAAACCCCTTCGGCGGGGGCGGGTGTGCGGGCGTGCGGGAGGCGGGGGGAGGGCCCTTCCCTTACTGTTATCTCAGTCGCCCGTTCACCAAACTGAAGTTTAAGTAATACTTCCAAACCCTTTATTTTTAATCTATGTTTTGTCTCCTCTACCGATTTCCTTAGTTTTCACATTTCCAATCTACTTATTTTAAAAAGTTTCAGACTTCCAGAAAAGCTGCAGAAACAGCACCCTGACTTTCCCCCGCCCTTCCTTCGAGTTCCCCGAATGTTAACACTGGATCACGTTTGCTGAGTCATCCTGTCTCTCTAAACGTAGTCGGAGCGGCATCTCCTCTTGACATTTCTCCGTGGTTGTGTTCAGAAGCTTCCTTGCCATTACCTATTATGTTTAAATTAAATTTTTGATATACTTTTTAAATGTCAGATTTGATTGCTTGGAGGTCAAACATAGCGGTACACGGAATTTCTACTAAATATTTACTGAAGTGACGGAACTGGGCCGCTGGGTTTGCTCTTTCGGTTCTTTGCGTCGTTCTCGTCTTGGTCTCTTCGCCCTCCCCCGTCCTATGTCTGAGTTTTCACTCCCTTCCGGGGGCTCGCAGTCGGTCCCCGGCGTATTTCAGCCTCCCTTCCCTCCCTGTTACCGTGGCGTCGTTTCGTGCATCTCACGTTGCTCAGCGCATGCAGGTGAAACACCCTTAGGCTTCCAATGCCAAGTGTGTCTTGGCCTCTGTTTCGAGGGAAAATGCCGTGTCCCCCTCCGTGACGGCAGCTGCGGCGGCACACTGAGGGGCGAACCCTCCCCCCTGGCCCGTCCCTAACCCACGCCCCCATGGGACTGCAGCGACCAGCGGCCCGAGGGCCCCCCAGGATGCCCCCCAGGCCCTGACCGCGGTGCCTGGAGGCGGCAGCTTCCAAACGGCCCCTGACGTGCGGCCCTAGCCTGTTCCCGGACACAGCAGGCTCTCCAGGGAGCAAGCCGCAGCGCCAAGCAAGTCAGGGGGCACACCAGCCCCCTCCCAGGCGCTGTCACTAGAGGTCATGTGAGTAAGTCACCTGGCACAGGGTAGGGGGAGGTGGTCAGGAAGTTGCTTGTCACAGGGACCCCTGGAGGTGCACATGCCTGTCCCCGACGTGCCCTTGAGGACACTGAGGCTTAAGATCAGGAACGGAGGTTCAGGGTCCAAGTGCGTAGCTTTTGGCTCTCGTCCCACCTCCCCTCACTGCCCGGCTTGGCCTCTTGGCCTGGGCACCTCCCCTCCGTTTCCCTCTAGAAGCAGTTCTCGCTTGCCCTGTGTTCCAGGACCCAGGGTCGAAGGACGACACAAATCCATCTGACCACGAGCAGAGCCCCGAAAGGCGTTGGACACCCCTGGCCCCCGCCTCAGGCCAGGCAGCCCCCAGCAGCCCCGACCTTTCATCCACCCTATCCTTTCGCTGCCTGTCGTTCTCGGAGTGAAGCCCACACCCGGGAGGGTGGAGAAGCCCAAGTTGGCCCCGGCCCCGGTCCCCGCCCCCTTCGCCTTGGTTCCTGGAGCAGGGGCCCCTTGGAGAGTCAGCCTTTATAGGTTCCGGCTCTTACACGTGGAGCCTGTCGGGGCTGATTACACTCCAGGCCCTGAACCTCGCTCCTCGTGGGCGGCCCAGGCCGTGCCTGCCTGTCGGGTGCTTTCCTCTGCCCTCGTGAATCCCCGGGACGACCGTGCTCATGGCGGGACACGGGCGATTGTTTCCCCCCAGTTCCTTTAAAACGTGTGCCTCCGTCAGCTCGGGCCGCCCTCACATAGTACCACGGACCAGGTGCTGCGGCCACAGACCTTCATCCCTCCCCGTCTGCAAGCTGCGGGTCCGAGGTCAGGGCGCCTGCAGCACCGGATCCCAGCAGGAGCGGTGGCCTCAGCCTGAGCTGACTGAGACACCAGCAAGCCCCTGAAGCTGGGAGAGACGAGGAGGGAGCCTCCCCCGCAGGTGTCAGAGGGGCGTGACCCCCTGACACCTTGGTCCTGGACCTCAGCCTCGGGAACAGTGAGAGGGTAGGTGCCTGTGGTTTAACCCACCCAGGCTGTGCCCGGCCCTTTGCGCCGGCGGCCCCAGGAAGCGAGTGGAGCACAGATGCCGGCCCTCGTTACAGGAAGGGTTCGAGATGGTTTAGAAGTAAATCGCAGTAAACACAACAAGAAAGAAAATGAAAGAGGAGCGTGAACAGTCCCAGTAATAGAGCCGATAACTTCACGCTCTCTGGGCCCTTCAGCTCCATTCTGATCCAAATGTATAGTCACGATGGGGAAAAAAAACCAGGAGAGAAACTGAGAAAGGCATTATCAACCTCAAAATTAGTGAGCAGCACGTCCCTGGGCCCGAGACGAAGAAGCTCTACGTGGGGGAGGGGCTGGACACACAGGTGTGCCGCCTCTGGGGAAGGCCGTTCGGGCTCCACTCCCTTGAGACAAGGGGGCTAAATGTGTCCCAGGTGTGGCGGGGACCCAGCGACAGACTCAACACTAACAGCTGGGCCGGCTCCCCCCCACCCGTGCTGGAGAGGAAAGAACGCTCTCCGTGTGGTTTGGGGCTACCGCCGTTGGCTCACCGTGCACCCAGAGGAGGGAGGGAGCAGAGGGCGCCCCAGGCCAAGCCCCCGGGAACCTCCACGTCCCCCCAGGCCAGCTGCCAGGTGACCTCTGGTCCTGGCCTGTGAGGTCAGGGGACTGTGGGAGGGACAGGGGTGGTAAACAAGGCAGGGGACCACCCACGCAAGACGACTTTGCAAAGTGAAATTTCAAAAGGAATGAGGACAGGATGCTAGAAAACAGCAGGAGTTCGAAAAGATCAACAACCAGGGAAACAAATTCGTAGAGAAATGAACTAGCAAACCTGACACTACATGAGTACGTATCGTTAAGAAGTCATTTTTAATAGAAGTTCCGAATCCAGCCCAGCACCCCAGGGCTTGCTCCGGCCTCCTCCCTCAACACCTCCGTGAACCCGTCCTCTGGCAGGGAGAAGCCGGCTTGCCGCCGTCCTCCACCTGCGGGCTGATTTGCTCCATCGATCCACTTCTGTGGTTAAAGGAACCTGCTTCCAAACCCCTCGGGCTACTTTCCGGCCTCCACCCCCGTGCCCCACTCCCAATGCCCCGAGTCTTGGCCACCGGGCACAGTGCGGATGCCACCCGCAGGCTGGAGGGGCAGGCAGATGGGCAGGGAAGAGCCTGGGATCCAAGGGGACCCCATGCCCGCTGCAGAGGGCGCCAGCGACTTCAATCACGGGAAACGGCGGCAGCTTGGGCTTGCTTCGCGAGTCCTCGGGCCCCCACCCGGCTGATTCTCGGTGCGCTTGGAGCGACACCACTGCCGCCTCCCTCTCTGCCCCGGGGAGGGACCCTCAGTCACGGATCCGGACACGTGGCCGTTTGTCGTCGAGGAGCGGCACCTCCTCCCAACGGCTCCCGACACCCCTGCTTGCTTCCCTGCGGCAGAAAGAACTAGAAACACAGTTAAGAGGCAAACTGCCAGCTGGAAACAATTCTTGCAACAGGTGGGACTAGGCGATAATTGGATAACCACCTCAACAGGATAATAACGGGCAGAGAATATGAAGAAAACACGTAAAAATAGGCTCGAATTCTCTTTGAATCAACTGAATACGTAGCACAATGAGACCTCTTTGTTTTCCTTGCACGATGCCCGTGATGACGGAGTGACGATGGCGTGCACCCATGAGGGTTTGGGGTGACGGTCCCCCGTGCTGGGGGGGGGACCCGCCCTTCCGTGTAGCCCTCCCGTGATACAGTCTCACAGGGGTGTCTGCCCTTTGATTCCGGGACTCTGTTTCTTAGGAAGTTATTAGAGGTACTAAAAATTTGTATATAAAGATGTTCATTGCATCATTGTTTCTAATATCAAAAGTTGGGAAAAACCTAAATATCCATCATTAGGAAATTACTTCAATAAATAATTATGGGGTGGAATGTAATGCAAATTTAGTAACTTACGTATTGGTATATAAAGCGGATGTATGGATCTACTCAAATGAAACTTTTATTTATGACGAAAATACTTGTAGAATATTATCGGCGTGCAAATTCTACTGCAAATCCATGACAGATGGAGACTAGCCCCGGGCAACCTGGAATGCTCCGAGTGCATCCACACCACCACGTCTAAGGAAACAAAATAAAGGCAGATGTTATAAAGTACACGATTCCAGCCACGTGTGTGTGTTTGTTTTGAAAAAATGTGGAGAAGAAGATGCATGGAGCTTTCAGCAGTCATTTCTAGGAGTCGGGATTGGTTTAAATCGATCGTGTACTATCAGTAAAACAATGTCTGTTCAGTCCGCTGACAGACACACTTGAGGGAGAGCGAAGGCCCCGCCCTCTGCCCTTCGGGGGCTGGTGGCCCCTGCCCTCCGTCCCTGGCTGAGCCAGAAGCCCCCCCTCCTCCTCCCGCCTGTGGGCCCTATGCTTTGCTCCTCCAAGATGCTCACAAAGACACACCGTCGGTGAAGCTACAGGTGAATCCAGGGGCCAGACCAGGAACAGGCCATGCGTGTCAACAGAAGCGCCGACGTCAGCTGGGGCTCCGGGCGCTCAGCTGGCTGGCGGACGCCGGGTGTGGCCCTTTCCCTTCCCAGGGCTGCCCCCCCGGGGCGGGGGGAACGACGGGGACCCTCAGGAGCAGCTCCCAGGGAGGCTGCAGAAAAGCCCGAGGACGAAACACTGAGCGCCTGCCCGCTGCGGCAGGCGCTGCACGATCGTTGTCCTTGGTGTTCATGTGAAAGTACGTGAGATGATCGAGAACGGTAGGCGTGCGGCTGCGAGGACCAGCCCCGGACGGGCAGACACCCAGCACTGGTGCACTTACGAAAATGCTCTCGCCGGAGGCGGCTAGTCCGGCCCCGAGGGCTGAGGCTCAGGATCTGCGTCTCCGGGAGCTTGGTACCCGGGCCCCCTGCGAGGAACTGGAGACCAGCCAGCAAAGCTAAGACCTTCCTACTGTGCAAATTACAAGAACGGAAATCCATGCGCGCGGTCTCCACAGGACACGCCTTTCACTCCTAATAATGCTCAGTCATCAGTGTGACAGTAACTAGCACTTACCGTGTGCTCACCGCACTCCAGTGCTGGCCCCGAGCACTCGATACGTATCACGTTTTAGTTCATCTTCTCCGCAATGTCCCGGAGCGAGAAGTGTGTCCATTTCCACCGCGCAGGCGGAGAACCCGAGGCACCAAGAGGTTAAAGAGTTGTCGGCAGACTTGGTCAGCTGCTGTCCCAGGGCAGTGGACACAGCAGGGCGGGGAGAAGGCAAGTGCTCCACCGGTGAAAGTGACAGCTGGGGACACGGGGAAGCGGGGAGCAGCCGTTTCCGGCCACCCCGGCCCAGCCCGGGGCGTGTAGGGGAGCACAGTCACCGAGGGAGGGCAGGCCACTGCAGCCCTAGGCCCCCGGGTTCTCGGTTCCCGTTAGCAAATTCTGTTCCCCGACCCGAGTCGGCAAAAACACCCAACCCCATCTGCTACCTTCCGTCTAAAACCGGGATGTGCACACCACCACAGAGGAAGGGTGATGGAGACTTTGAAAACTTGTTGCTTTAAAAGAGCAAAAAAAGCCCTGGTGGAGCAGCTCAGTGGGTTGGAGCGTCATTCTGATACGCCAAGGTTGGGGGTTCGATCCCCGGTGAGGGCACAGACAGAACTCAACCAGTTAGTGTGCAAACGAGTGCAACGCAGTTCGATGTCTCCCACCCCCCTCAAAAAAAAAAAAAAAAAAAAAAGAAGAAGAAGAAGAGAATTTTTAAAAAGAACGAAAGAACATCTGTGACTCCGAAAGTTAACGTAAGCATCGTGCCAGGTTACGGGGCCCGGTGTCTACGAGGTGGGGCGCCTCCTGGCTGACGGCCAGCGTCAGGTCGGTATTTCCGTTCTGTGCCTAAAACTCACTTCTTCCCATCGAGGACGAGGAACTCGTTTTTCTCGAAACCCACTCGTGGTCCTCCCTGAGTCTTAGCTGCGGGTGGGGTTGGTTTCTTCACTCTCGGTCTCCCTCTCTCCGTCTCTCTTGCTCTCCTTTCCTCCTGCCCCGTGATGGGGACAGAGGCCGGAGGCTGGCAGGTGACGCACAGGAAGAGGGGGACACTAAACCACGAAAGGCCTGGGTTCCATGGCTCAGGGACTGTGTGAGTGGGAGTCGGACTCCCAGGCCTGCAGGGGGCGGGGCGTTCCCCGTGCGGCACCCAGTGTTTGCTGGGCGCCCCCCACCGTCCGGCCATCGCTCCCGGGCGGGGTCCCGGGCGGGGAAGGCGCTGTCCACTTTCAACTCGGTGGTAATTCACTGCGAGGGCTGCCCTCGGGGTGGCCGTCCCCTCCACTCAAGTAGGCGAACACAATATCTCCATCTCAGTCCGTGCGGAGAGGGGCTCTCTCCGGGGCGCCCCGACAGCCCGCCACGGCGATTGTCGTGCGCAGATGAGGGCTATTAACCACACGGAGCATGCCATCTTCACAGCACAAATATTTCTCCGACCATAATACCCTCTTGAGGGGACCTCAAGTGGCCCGGCCTTGTCACCAGGCACATCCCCGACCATTGTCACTGCTGCCGGCCTTGGCGGGGAGGAGAGGGCAAGAGAAAGGCAGGACCCGAGAGCGTCCCAAGAGATCCGGGCCCTTGTGGCCCATTGTCCTTTCTCTGGGAGACAAAGAACGCCCAGGCCTTTCTGTGGTGAGCCGCCCAGGCCCCCCGTCAATAAATCAGAGCCCAGCCACAGCCATTCAGCCGGGGCCCAGCGATCCGTAGGCCGCCCCGCGAGGCAGGCCCTTTCCAGGCCGTGCGGGCTGGGGGAGCTTGTCAGCCTGGCGAGTCGGCATGGAATCCTGCCCCCGCCCCTTTCCTTTGGGGCTTTTCTCTGCGCGGGCCCGTGTGGGACAGAGGGTGCGTTTGTGGGGCCCAGTCAGGCCCGCCCCACCCCTGTTGTAAAACACCGGCCCTGCCGGGGAACAGGGCCCCATTGTGTGGCCCCATACCACCCAGACCACCTCGCGGCCTGCGCGGAGACCCCTTTTTGTTCCCGGTCAAAAGAAAGCCTTTGCCCCGGGGAGGGGCGGGCTGTTCCTATTGCCTCCGCCTCGGCGGAGGTTAGAGGCAAGATTGATGGGAGAGAGTTCACCTAGAAAACCAGGATAAATTTCTCGCCGGCCAAGGCCAGTTGTTCCATTGTCCTGGGGCCATGTTTTTTGTTAATTATCTCTCACTCTCTCTTTTTATCCCAGAGAAAAGTAGCAAAGCGGGGAGAAAGGAATAGGATATAGGGGTCAGGGGTCCCCTCGGGCCACCTAGGTGTCCCGTTTCCAGGGCTTGGGCTGGGTAAGACGAGGGCGAGGTCCATGCCGCTCGGGGGTGGGGTGGGGGGTGGAGAGGACCAGGGACCGTCCAAATAATAACGAAGCCGATGCCGTTATTGACGGCGAAAACTTCCCACAGCGCGCCCCTTCCTCCCGCCCCCCCGCGCTCGTTCCCTTTTCCCAACTCCCAGGGGCTTTATCTTCCGTCCAACCCCCTGCCCACAGCCCCAACCCACACACACACTTTTTTCTTTTTAATTTTAAGCCCCATGAAACTGTAAAGGGGATTTCGGGAAGGAGGAGGAGGAGAAGAAGAAAAAAAACAACAAGGAGAGAAAGACGAAGAAAGTTGGCCCAAACAAGAACATGTTGTCAAGGAAATAAACCTTGGTGAGGGTGGGTATGAGCGCACAGCTGCCGCACTTGGCCAGCCTCACATGCGGGTGGTAATGACAATGATTCTTCATGGCAGCGCCCCAGCTCCGAACATAAATAGGGCTCAGCCTGAAAGGGGAGGAAGTGGAACAAAACATTTCCTTGGGTACCACTGGCAAAGAAATAACATCGATTTCAGTTTGGAGGGCGGGGGAGGCCAAAGCATCTCCTGTTTCCCCACACGAGCAAAGGCAAATTCATAACTCGCCAACAAAGTACCTTTGAAACGCAGCTGCAGCCTGCGGACACACTGCCTCTTTCCGCCAGAGACACAGCCCTGTCTTGACCAGAAAGAAAGGGGACAGAGAGGAAGCCACACTATTGAAAGCCCAGCACAGAGGGCGCAGGGAGGCGGGGCCGGGGCCGAGGGCGGGGAGGGGAAATGGGGGCGTCTGCACAGATGCCAGCGATAAGCCTCACCTCGGATAACGGGCCTTCCTTGCTTTCCCAGGAAGCGGTCTGCGATGAACTGAGCGGCCGCAGGAGCCTACGGAGAAGGGGCAGCGGCTAGGCGGCCACGGGCCAGGAAGGAGGTCAGGGGTGCGCCCTGGCCCCCAGGCCCCAGGCCCTGGGGTCCCAGCACCTCGAGGAGCGCAGCTGCTGCTCCCTTGGGAGCAGAGGCTCTGGGAACGCCTGCCCCCCAGGGCCCCCACAAGAGGAAGCCCAAAGACGGAGTTCTGGGTGCGGGCCTCCCCACTAGGCCCCAAACCCAAAGGGCGGCCGAGGGCCACGCAGATCCTGCTTCCGTAGATAAGGGACCGTAAGAGCCTGAACGCAAACCAGGTGTGAACAGGGGTGTTTACTGAGGACGAGGAAAGGAATCACAATAAACCACAAAAGTTCGGAGCTGGCAAATCCCATACCCATCCCAAAGCCCAGGAGCATAACCCCTCCCTCGCTGGCTCTCTGCCTGTACCTACGTTTGAGGACCCGCCGGGCACGCGTCTCCCACGTTTTCCACGGACGGCTGCGCACCTGACAAGTTTCCACCCTGTTTCTGCTCCGCCGACGCTGACGCTGAGCCCTGGCGGGGGCGGAGGTCAGGGGGCAGGGGCGCTGTGGGTGTCTGTGCTGCGGTGCGACTTCTGACCCTGCTCTCTCGTCCCCGTGCCGGGCGGCAGGGACTCCTGGACGCCATTTCTATATTCGGGTGACTCGTATTGACCTCAGAGAGGTCAATCACCTTAGAGAGGGGACCCCACTAACCTGAACGGACTCCCCGCCCTGGATTCAACCACCCCCGAGCTGCTTCCCGCAACACTCTCGGCCGCAGCAGCCCGGTGGGCGCGGCGAGTGGGAAGGGGGCGGTCTGAGCGGATGGGGCTAAAACGTCTCACAGGCGCAAGTCTTACCAGAACGTGTGAGCGCGTTGGCAGGGCCCTTCCCAGACGAGGGTCCTTGGCGCTCGAGCTCCGTCAGCCTCACTACGGAAGCAGCCTTTGCCCATGTGGGTCACTCGGTCCATGTCAGCATCTGCAAAGCTGGGGGCCAGGGCGATCCTCTTCACCAGGCACCTCCTCCATGAAGCCTTCCCTGATGCCTCCAGAGAGAAACCCCTGGGCCTCCCTCGGGCATGCTGGGCCTTCCGCACTGCCCAGCTCTCACTGGGCTCCCAGGGGCTGCATGCTGCTGCTGGATGGAGCCCCCATCTCACTCCCACATGAGCCCCCAGAGCAGCCGGCATATGGGTCCAAGTAAAAACCGGTCGAGAAAACAAGAGAATGAGTGAGTGACAGCAGGTGAGCCCCACAGGGAGCTGACCTCGCTCGAGGGGAGGGTTGGCACGTCCCACCTGCCTGGGGGTGCGGCTCGAAGAGCCAGTTCTGGGGGAGACGATGCTCAACAGCACTTTCTGAGGCTGAGAGTCCCCCATGCCCAGAGTGCCTGGCGCCTGTGTCCCCGTGAACCCGACGCTCACCCCAGTGCCTGAGGACCCGTGGTGGGGACAGAGTTGCAGTTGAACGAGTGTGCGGCCTGTTTGCTCTGGGCTGGGGGCTGGGACGGCCCGGCGAATGGCGGAGTAAACCTGGGCCAAGCCTTTCGGACGCTCACGTGGCGCACACAGCCACCGGGACTTGTTTGATGTCTGGTGGCTGTGAGGACGCTGCCGGGGGGATGTGAACCAGGTGTGCTGGACACACGAAGGGCGCTGCCCAGCTGGGGAGACAGCACGGAGGCAAAGGGGACCACGGCGGGCGAGTGTCCCACGGAGAACGGGCACGTGGCCTCTGGGGGCAGGAGGGGCGGGCGACTCCCCTGGGGAGGGGTGGGAGGAGTTCGGGCCAGGTGGGCAGGAGGGGGCGGAGGCTTTCCTCCCACAGCCTCCCCCTTACCGGGGCCTTTGCTCAGGGCTGGGGGGCCTCCTGGCCTGTCTGTGCGTGTCCCACGCACGTGTGTGCCCACACTGTGGAGAAGCAGCAGGTGGACACAGGCTTGCTTGCCAAGGTGGCCGCAGGCCGGGCCGCTTCCCTCCTCACCCCGCCTGGACTTTGTGATGCAGGGTGAGGAGGGCTGGGGGGGGCTGGGGGGGGAGCAGCCCGGGGGGCGGGGGCGGGGGCAGGCCGGGGAAGACGGGCCCTCGGCTGCCATGTCCTGAATCGGCCGCTGACACTGATGGATCTTCTCCCTGAGCCGGGCAAGCTCCGCAGCAGCCCGCAGGCCCTCGCTCCACGGGGAGGGCCGCTCTGGTAACCGGCGGGGCCTCTCCCCAGTCCGCCCCTCTCAGCACTTGACCTTGCCACTCTTCCTCTAACCTGGCCCGGAGGGCCTGAAGGAGGCCAGCCGCCTGCCCTGGCCCCGCCCCAGCGGGGTCCCCTCCTGGCACGGGACAGGAGCAGGCAAGATGGAGGCGACTCCCAGCTGGTCCCCCGCCGCCGCCCCTGGGTGTAATGGAGGAGAAAAGGCCGCTCCTTCCTGTCCTCACGTCTGCCTTCCTCCAGGACGTGGGGACCCGGGATCTGAGCTGAGGTCGGGCCCAGCGAGGGTGCAGCCTCCAAATGCCGAGTCTCGGGGGGCTTCTTTCCCACCCCTCCCAGCGACGAGCACCAAGGACGCTCTCCTGCCGGTGGGGCCGAGGAGTGAGGGGACGCTCGTCCAGCCGAGGGAGGTGTCCTTCCAGAGAAGGACGCAGAGGGCCCCCCCCCACCGTGCGGATCCTGATACAGCCTCAGACCCCCCTCGGTGCCGCCTGGGGGCCCCAGAAACCAGCCGCTCGGACTTGGTCACCCGGTCCACGGGTTCCGACAGCGCGGCCACCCTGTACCCGCCACCGTGCCACGGAAACGCTGCCACGTTTTTAAGAAGGGGGACTATCTGAGCTGCGTGGGTCACGAGGAATTAGGTATTCGGGGATCTTTCTTTTAGCCGCACCGTCTGCGAGGCGCTTTCACGGATGCGTAATCCATCCCCACGGTGGCCCACTCTTTCCACGAGACAGAGCCAGGCCGGACGCCACCCGTGTCACAGGAACGAGGGACTCCTGCCCCTGCTCTTTCAGGCTCCCTCCTCCACTTCTGTCTTCCCGGCCGCGTTAGCAGAGACGCAGGAAAGGCACAGAGCCGCCGGGAACAGCGGAAGTCTTCGCAAGGGCCGAGGGACAAGTCTTGCAGCCCAAACCCAGGCCCCAGGCGTCGGCAAAGGTTGCGCCCCTTCGTGGCGATGCTTCAGCAAAGCGTAGAGCTTCGCGAGTGCAACCAGCTTCCTGGCGAGGAAACGACATTTCCCGTCTGGTGCGCGACCTGATTCTCGTTGTTGCAGGGTCAGTCTCTTCGTTCCAGGGGGTGAAGCTCAGAGAGCTCACGGATGCTCGGTGCGCAAAGGCACTCAGCACTTTGAGGAAGTGTTTGGTTTGGCTTTTTATTTTTGTTTTTGTGTTCTTTTCTTTCATGTTATGCCCTAAAAGCTGTTAAGCACACACTGAGGTAGCTGTAGAGCCGTTTAGAATAATACTCCCGGGGGCGTATTCTTGAATCTCGGTCAACTGAGGCGGGAAGAATAAAGATTCAGGAAAACCCTGCAACCTGATGGCTGATGGGACCACGGGGGAGGCGGACGCTTCGCTCTTTGAAAACCGCTACAGCACCTTTCTCGGGTGTCTGGCCTTCGGGGCAGCTCAAAGGTCCTGAAAATGCTTGTACTCCCTGACCCCCTGAAAGAATCTCATCCTTTGGGGTTTATTTCGAGGCAATAACTGAAAAGAAGAAATGGGGTATGTGTTGATGTATTTATAGCAGTGTTATTGATGGCAGTGAAAAACCAAAAATGACCTCCAGGTTTGGCCACAGGCAGTGGGTAAACCAAAGACAAAATGGTGATGAGATGGAAGGTTGCCTATTTTCTAGCGATGATAAAGTCGATGCGTGATTAGGACCATGGAAAAGGACACAACGCCCTGTGTAGAGGGTGTAAACACGATGTGAAAACATTCTGTGTGTAAGGAAAACTCCAAAGAACACACGGAGAACTGAAGGGAGCTGCTGCATGGGGTAGCAAAAAGACGGGCCAACCGGTGTGACCGGTGGTTTAACTCTTGTCTGCACGACTTCCGTCGAAAACGCCGGCTTCGACTCGGCACCAGCAGGGCGAGGCGCAGCCATCCCTCCGCTCACTGAGCCATCTGTCCATCTTAACCTTTATACCTTGTCTGGAAACTTTGGTTACCAGTTTTAAGTTCAATGATTATTTTAATAAGCAGGCTCTAATCAGAGCAGACCGGGGGCCGCCTGTGTGTGAAGCCAGCTCGTCTGCGCATGGGAGCCAGGACCCAGGTGAGGAGCGGGGAACCGCCCCCGGCTGCCCATGCCCCCGGGCGGCCGGCGCCTGCTGGTACCACGCTGCTTCTCCCAGACACGGGGGGGGGCTGGGGGCTGCGGGTCCGGCTCTTTAATGTTCCCAGACAGGCCTTCTTGGAGAGCAAGAAGAACCAGATACTGCATGTGGAACACACGCACAGAAAGCATCAAAATATTATTCTCCATTTCTTTCCCGGCATGAATGGGGCATCTGTTCCGGGCCTGTGTGAATGACGCCCACTGCCCTGAAAATTAATATCTGGGACGCTCGCAGGGGACAGGGCCCGGCCTTGTGTGGGGCCATAAAGCACACTGAACGGCTTTCTGTGACAGACAGCACAGGGGTTGTGCGGACAAAGAAAAGGCATCGCGTGCTGGGGGACCCCGCCACTTGCCCCCAAACCCGTCGGCCACCCTCGCCCTTTGGCTCTGTGCAAGGGACCGTGTGTCTCCCAGATGTGGGGTCTGTTCTCCGCGGGGCCTCATCCATCCCGAGTCTGTTTGCCCCACACTGGCCGACTGGGCCAGCCCCCCCGGCTGCTGCGGAGTGATCTGTGTGGGTGCCTCAAAGCGGGGGCCTCAGATATGTGGGTGGGGGCAGGGCTCCACGCCAGGGAGCGGCTCCCGGTTCACCCTTCTGCAGAAAAGCTTCCCCCCATTTGCTCCAGTAGGTGGAGAGGGTCCCCCTCCCTTATGGTCCGTGGGGATATTTACACTGACTTTCTGGGGAACCCAGAACAGGACCTCATCATCCAGCCAAATGCCACTGGGAATGTCTATCAACATTTTGGGGAGCGAGTGAACGAAACCGCAGAGATTTTAAGAAAGAAAATTGCTTCTACTCAGAAGATGCTGCCAAGAAGCCTTTAACAAACACGAGGCCCGCTCGGAGCCCTCCATGTGGGAAAGAAACCCGGACATTATCCCAGACGCTAAGGAGATTACGGATGGTTTTTGCTGCCTGGGCCTGCTCGGCAGAGGCCTTGAAAACGCGCGGGCCGCGGGCGGGCGGGGACCAGGCCTGGCCTTCATTTACTTTCGCTCCCACTTTGTTTACCATCCTGCGAAACTTCCAAAAGCTTGGCTCTACCTTTAATGCCATAGAGAATCAGATCGAAGCAACCCAAAACCCAGCTACTGCCCAAGTCCTTTGCCCATTTTTTAATTGAGTTGCTTGTCTTCTTAGAGTGGAGTCGTGTAAGTTCTTTGTATATTTTGGAGATTAAACCCTTATCTGAGATATCATTGGTAAATATGTTTTCCCACACAGTCAGTTCTCTTTTTATTTTAATACTGTTTTCCTTGGCCATGCAGAAGCTTTTTATTTTGATGAGATCCCATTTGTTTATTCTTTCCTTTATGTCCCTTGCTTTAGGGGACATATCAGTAAAAATGTTGCTGCGTGTAATATCTGAGATTTTCCTGCCTATGTTCTCTTCTAGGACTTTAATGGTGTTACGGCTAAGACTGGTACAACCACTATGGAAAACAGTATGGAATTTTCTAAAAAAACTAAAAATGGATATACCTTTTGACCCAGCAATTCCATTGCTAGGACTATATCCTAAGAACTCTGAAACACCAATCCAAAAGAAACTATGCATCCCTATGTTTATAGCAGCACAATTTACAATAGCCAAGTGTTGGAAGCAACCTAGATGCCCATCAGTAAATGAATGGATCAAAAAACTGTGGTACATTTACACAATGGAATTCTATGCAGCAGAGAGAAAGAAGGAGCTCCTACCCTTTGCAACAGCATGGATGGAACTTGAGAGCATCATGCTAAGCAAAGTAAGCCAGGCAGTGAAAGATAAACACCATATGATCTCACCTTTAACAGGAACCTAATCAACAAAACAAACAAACAAGCATAATATAACCAAAGACATGGAAATTGGGAACATGCTGAAAGTCACCAGAGGGGAGAGGGGAGGGAATTTCAGGGGAAAAGGGGAAGGGTTTACAGGAACAAGTATAAAGGACACATGGACAAAAACTATGGAGGGGGGTGGAAATGGGAGGGAGGTGGGGAGGGCTGGGGTGGCAGGTTCGGGTGAGAATAAAAGACAGAAAGCTGTACAAGATCAACAATTAAAATAAAAATTAAAAAAAAAAAAACCCCAGCTACTGTTATCATGTATTTTCTTGGACCCCTGCTTTGCGCAAATGATTCCTATTAACATGCAGATTTTCTGGGGATTACCAGATCCTGGCTCAAAATAATCATCAGAAGATGTCTTTCTAAAGAACACTCTCCTCCCTGACGTGGGCCTGGATTCAGGCCGTAAGTCGCCCTCTCCCACTCAGGGACCGGTCGGGATCACTCCGTGACCGGGATGGGGCTCCGAACTCACTGAGCTGAACAAAACAGAAAGCGCAGACCCGGCTTTCTCCCCCAGTTCCGCCGATTTTCAAGTTCCGTCACAGCCCAGTCACAGACAGGAAAATCAGGGGTGTGAGCATTAACACATGCGTGTGTGTGTGTGTGTGTGTGTAAGACAGGAGAAAGGTGTGGATTCTGTTCCGTTTTGGTGTGCCCCCACGAAGCGTAGAATTTGGCAGACCAGGGAGGAGAGGCGGCCGAGTGCCAAGGCCAAGGAGCCGGCTCAGCAGTCAGCCTGGTCTTTGAAGCGTTGGGATGTGAGCACTTGGGCCACACCTGCCCGGGGTGGGGTGGGGGTGGGGGGGGTGGGGGGGGCTGCCGTCGAGGCGGAAGGAGCTAACCCGTGGAAACGCTCGTGAGGAGACCGCAGGCCCGAACAGGGCCACTTGTGCTAACGCCCGCCACCCGGAACTGTTGCCGGTGGAAGTGGGGCTCCTCCGCGGAGTCAGGAGAAAGCATTTCAGGGACCACACGTGGGGGATGGGGTGCGGGAGTGAGATTCACTGGAGCAACAACCAAAGCGCTGCCCCCAGGGGCCTGGGGTCTCATTCACGACCAGGGGGCTCGCCTCCGTCTCGCTCGGAGGGAGCCCAGTCTCCGGGGCTGCGAGCCCGCACTGGTCTTCGCCCAGCCCGGGAGGACCCGGGCCCGGAGACGCAGAACCTCCCTGTGTCTCCCTTCTCGACCTGCACGTCTGCCGCCGAGGCTGCCCTTGGGCTGTGCCGGGTGCTGGGCTTGGACCCCACGTGGCTGCGGTGGAGAGACAGGGCGCAGATGAGCAGGCGAACAAACAAATGAACCGCTTCGCTAAGCTTCGATGATGTCTCCTTGGGTCTGGGAAGGGGGAGGCTTTCTTTCAAACAGACCGATCTCTTTCCTGGCTCTTTGTGGGTTTGTGCTGGGCCCTCCCCGTAACCAATCCCTTTTCTGTCTTCCGGGGTTTGGTGTCCCTTGTCCAGTCCAATCCCTTCCCCAGGCCAGACGCCTCCTTCTCATGGGCTCCATCTTGGCTCCTGCTGCACACGAGCCCAGCCAAGGAATTGCCCCCTTCCTGGCTCCCCACGCCCCTAAGCCGTGGGAAGACACAGGTTGTCTCCTGGGAAGACGGGAAAGCCCGTTCTCCCTGCCTGCCTCGGGGAGGAGGTGGCGGTCCCCTGGGCGGCCTGGAGATGCGGCAGCTTCCTATCCAATGCGGCGTAATGTCCGATTCCCTTCGCCCCCTCCCTCTGTTAATGCTGACTAGCCACCCACGCTAGCAAACGCTAACAGACCCGGACCTAATACCGATCCGACTGCAGCTTCAGCCTTCTCCGGGAACGCAATCCCAGTCGGTCAGTCTGGCGCGTTCTGGTCGGTGCCGACGAGGCAGCCGGTCCGGGGGGCCCTCTCCAGCCGCCCCCCCAGAGGAAGCTGAGGCGATCTGCCCGATTAGTCTTTCCCCAGGCCTGAGGGAAGGCGCCCTTTCCTGAAACAGCCTTTTCTTTCCCGTTGCTGGCAACTGTCTCGCCTCACCCAGTGTCTGCCTATAAACACCTTCCGCCTGGTGCAGCTTCTCAGGGCTCTCCTCCACTCGCTAGATGGGGCGCTGCCCGATTCGAGAACCCATCACTCAGTAAAGCCAAGCAGAGCTTCAAATTTACTCAAGCGATTTTTTTTCCTTTAACAGAAGCTAAGAATTCCCCTATCACATTTAAAAAGTAAATATACGTATGTGAACGTATATGCCGTTCCCACATATGTGCACATTTATTCACAATAAGAGAACACTGGAAGCAATCTCAGTGCGGAAGGGCAGAATACTATCACCTCCCAACAAGACGGTGGGGGTTCAGCCCGTGCCGCCCCAAAATATGCTGCTCTGGTGCGTTGAGGAGTGTGCGCTGCAGGCACTTGGAGCACAGCAAACGCCAGAAGCAAACGCTTTCTCTGAGCTCCTCTCGTCCAGACAGAACCTGCGAACGGAGCTCGGTTCCCCGCCCCCCCTCGTCCCGGGGACTGTCACCAGCCAGGGAAGATGGGTTCTTGTCTCAGGGAAGGGGGCCAAAGTCCACACCTCGCCCGGACGAACTTCGTCACAAGCTCCCCTCCAGTCTTCTAAGGGCCCCTTCGTCTTTTCTCAAAATCATTTCCGCTCCCCGGAACACCTGTGTTCCCCCTCCCTTTTCCTCACTAAGACCGTGTGTTAAATCCTGAATTCTGAGCCGCCCGAGAAAAAGATACCCACTTTGTGTCCTCTGGGAATCTCCCAGGTACACATGCGAATACATTTCTGTTTGTTTTTCTCTTGCCCGTCTTTTATGACAGGCGTCTCCGCCACGCAACTTGGACGGGTAGTGGTGGTAACGGCAGATGGCGCCAGGTGTTGGCCCTCGGTCCTCGCGTTTTGGCGAAGAAAGACTTCAGAGCCAAGACCCAAACGCGAGCAGAAGTTTCTTCGGAAAGTCACGGAGACCGCTGGCCAGTGTGGCTCAGCGGTGGGAGCATCGTTCTGTGAACTTGTAAGGACTTACAACCACACTACCAGAAAAACTGGGCCTCTTTCATTTCCACGGCACACGTCCTAACCCGCAAACTCTGGCGTCGATCAGGGTCAAGTGGCAGGTTGTAAAATTAAGTACAAAACTCACAAAAAGACACGATACTCTACCTTTCCTTTCCAGAGCCACTTACTACCCTTGACGTGCTGGCCTTCTCCTTGTGAGCGGTTTCGGCTCTGCCTTCGGTGACAAAGGGGCGTGCCACGGGCTCTCAGGAGGGGGGTGTCTGCAAATTAAAACGGGCTGCATTTTCAAAATGCGTGCGTTCTCACAACTGAACGAGAAAACCCACCAATCCAAAAAAAATGTACTTTTTGGCAAGTGTTAGCAATTCTGTCTTTGCCGACATCCTTCTAAAAACAGCAACGAGGCAGTGTCTGGACGAGGCCAGGGAGCGAGAAGAGGGGTGGAGAGGGTGAAGTTATTGCCCAAACTGCCCAGGTCTCATCGATGCACGAGAAGCCCGAGTGTCCTTCCCCGCCCCCAGCAGCAGTAGGGTTCGCCCCAGGAAAATCGCCTCTTCCCGGACTTGTGATTAATCCCGAGGGCACCTCCGCTATTTATAGACCTGGCTCAGGCTCCCCAGAGCGGAGGCTCCGGGCTTTCCGAGCCCCTGGGGAAGAGGCTGTAGGCTTGTTATTTTCCTCTACTTCTGCCCGCCCTTGCCTTCTCCCAAGATGCTGACCAGCCACCGGGGTTCTCCGCACAGCAAAAATATCTTATACCAGAAACGAATGGCATGTGGAATCTCTGAGCCCCAGTCAACTTTCGGAGGGAAGGACGCTATTTAATTGGGTTGGGGGTGGGGAGAGCAGGGCACCCCCCACGCACAGAGAGGGGGAAAGGACAGTGTGATTTCGGGGCCGCAGTCACTTGCACCTCGTCTTCTCTCTGGCCAGGAGAGGTGCGGATGAGCTGCTCTCTGGTTGTCCCGAAGGTCTGAGGCTCTCCAGAACTTGCCGGTGCTTCCGCCTGCTGGAATCCCAGCCTCACAGGCGTGGAGGAAAGGCGGTCCTGAATGGCAGGCGGCTGCCCGGAGAACATTCCGGAGAATCAGGTATCTCCTGGCTGCAGGCAAACATCCCATGTCCTGTGAGTGCCTCAGAGGCCCTTACCTTTCCCCGTCCTGTCCGCAGGTCCCGACAAACAGCACGTTCAGGAAAGAAGCCCTTTTCTGAACAGGCTCTGGGGAGTCCCCTCGCCCGCACCCGACGGACTACGTGAACACCAGCTGGACGAGACGCCCGGTGACACAGAACACCCAGTGATAATACAGCAGCGGCAGCAATAATGAGGGCGAGTTCCTGCCAAGACTGACCGTGGGGTGCTCGCTGAGCCTCTCGCGCCCCAGTCCTTCTGGGGTAAACCCAGACGCACTTCCTGGCAGAAGCAGAATGGCCTTTGGTGAGCGATGCGTCATCGTGTTGGCGATCCTGCCTCCAGTACGGATTTTACGTACAAACGGTCAGACTTCTGCAAAGATCACACACTGCTTGGGTTCCCTTCCAGCGCCCCCCCCCCCAAATCCACGCCAGAGCAGCTGTGAAAGCCTCCTGTGAATTATCCAGAGACCCTCCTTCCTGCAGGAAGAACAGTGCTCCAACTTTTCGGAGCTTCTTTCCCGCCTGGTGGAAATTTTCTGCAACAGAATCAATCGCTTTGCATCCTGGAGCACTTTGCCCCAAACCGGCACGTCACCCGGCGACTCACCGTCAGCACCACCCTGGGCTGAGTGGTCCCTGGAAACCGGGCACCTGAGGAGGGACGGGGCCCATGGACGGCACCGGAAATCCTCGTTGTGCGGCCTTGCCCGCACCGTCTGACCGAGGGCTGCTTGTGCGTGCGTGGGCGGGCGTGGGGGGGCGGATAAGAAGGCACGATCGAGAGCTCTTCCTTAACAGCTCTGGCAGAAGAACGAGGAAGAAGGGATGATGGTGGCCATCCGTGTGGGGAGTGTCTCTGGCTTTCAAGGACCCGATCACCCTCTGGATCCGGACGCAGCGGACAGCAGGGCTGCCCCCAGGGCCCAGGCTCCCGGAGGGGAGCCAGGATGCGCACCTGGCTTGCGCCCCGCTCGCCAAACTGGGACACCGCCCACGGCGGAAGGCCCCCCAAGTTGACACAAAGCCAGCAGCCGTCCGACCCACCACTCAGCCGTGTGGGTTGTCACTGGGCGGAGGCGGCACGGAGAACCGTGGAAAAGCCGTGGTGACCTGGGAGACCACAGCGGCTGCGCGCCAGGCTGCGTGTGGGGACCGGATGCGGGCGGGTTTCCGGTTGCGACCAGTCGGTCCCGCGGCTCACTCCGCTCGGTGTGCAAAATCCTTTTTTCTGAACGGGTGCAAAATCCTTTTTTCTTTTAATTTATTTTATCCTCACCCAAGGATGTCATTTCATTGCTTTTTAGAGAGAGGGAGGGAAAGAGAAACATCGATCAGTTGCCTCTGCATTGCACCTGGACTGGGGATCGAACCCTCGACCCTGGACGGGAATGGGGCCTGCGACCCCGGGGTGCGCCCGGACCAGGAAGGAAGCCCGCGACCCCTCCATGACGAATGACGCTCCGACCAGCTGAGCCGCGCCGGCCAGGCCCAGGGTGTAGAAATCCTAACAGCCGCTGATTTTCACCCGTTTCTGAACGGCAGGGTTTCCATCCTCCTGCAACTCATTTGCCAAGAAAACTTTCCAAGTCCGAGGGCATTTTTAGTCTGAGTGAAATTTTCCTGTCACCTGTTACCCCACCAATGGTGGTGTGGCTGCCGTGGTGTCCTGGGGATGGCGGTTTGTCATGTAAAGAGGCTGAATTGTTTGTGTAACAGTCAAGTGACAAATTATTTAATTAGCACATATGCCATTTGTCTCCACAGCTGTGATCATCGGCACTAATTGCAAAGCAGTCTTAATTTATCGTCTGTATCCTGCTCCGTGGTGCTGATGCGGCCACCACCACCCGCCCTGACGTCCTGAGTCGTGTTCGGAGATGAGGGCAATGCCACCGCGGTGGGGGCGGGTGGGGGGGAAGCCACTCTTCTCGTCCCGGCCAGCAGACGAGCCACCGCGGCCTCCAGTCCCCAGTCAGCCTGGGGAGCCGTGGTCCTCGGGACGTCTCGGGTCAGAGCTCAGCCCGGACGAGGGCAGAGAGCCCCCTGCTCTCCAGCTGCCTGCAGGTAGAGGGTAGCCCCGGGCCCCCCCAAGGAAGACCTCTTCCTTTCCACTGCGCCCTTAAGCCCGGGAGCTTCAGGGGCCCACAAGCGGGGAGCTCCAGGAAGGGCGTCCCCTCAGGACAGATCCTGGGGGCCTTTGGGCTCTAGCAGCTTTTTAACAAACACCAGGGGTCCACCGTCGCCCTCCAGTGCTCCTGTGGACAGTGCTCCTGTGGACAGTGCTCCTGTGGACACCCTCCAGTCAGTGCTCCGGTGGCCACAGTGCCCCCTGCAGGGGGAGGACTGGGGGTTGGGGGCAGGGCAGAGGTGGGCACGTGGGGGACAGGGGTGGTGAAGAGTGTGCAGGTACAGAATTGGGGGAAGGGGACTTTATCCCCAAATCTTCCACGACACTGTGTTTGCCTCTAGGGAAGGCAATTGGTTTAAAACCAGGGTCCTCCAAAACCTGACGCAGAGCCCATTGGAGGAGGGGGGGCTGTGGGGAGCAGGGGGAAGGACACCAGGGCCGGAATCTCTGGCGTGCCTCCTGGTCCCTGCTGGAAGCCCAGGTGGGACTCGGGAGCCACACATCAACCAGCCGGACTAATAATGAGCGACCTTTCTCAAAGCCCCTACCCTTCCACTTCCTCATTATCGTCTTCCCATCCTGGGAGCGGACAGTGGGGGCTGCCCCCTGACAGCGGAGGGGGTGGGCGGTGGTCTGCCCGGGACGCCTGGTTTGGGGCAGGGAGGACGGGTGGCCAGACAAAACCCAGGACACCCAGTTCAACTTGACCTTCAGGTATCCGAACCCTGCATCCCTTTTTAGTTTGTTCAACAGCGTCACCTCGTCCTGACACGCAGGTGTCCCTGGGCATCCCGTACCTCTGTTTGCCCGGTGTGGCCATGCGGGGTTGGGGGCAGGTGGAGAAGGGGGCGAAGGCCAACCCATCTGTTGCTAAGACCCGTGTTTGGGGTGGGGACCCAGGGTGCAGACCAGACACCCTGCTGCCTGCCTGCCTGCAGCCCCAGGAGAAATCCGTGTCCGGGGAGTGCTCCTGAGAGACCCCTGCGGCCACCGGGCAGTGGGGCGCCAACCCCGGACGCCCTGCCCAGGGGCCCCCGAGGGGGTCTCCTGGAAACGCCTCTCAGTGGGACGCTGCCCCGGCCAGGGCTGCCCCGGCACCTGCTCGGATGAAAGGCTTTACTGAACTGGGCAAACGTCAGCCCCAGGCTCAGTAAGTTAACCCGACAACGAGGGGGCAGATAAAAAGTGCCCTGGTGGTAGGCTCGGCATAAAAGGGGGCCAGGGGGGCCCCCTGTGGAGGGGCCAGGAGCCAGGCCCCAATTCTCAGGTGGCCGCTGGTCAGAACTCTCAGCTGTGCCTGTCCCCAGGCCGGCAAATTAAAAGCAGCGAATGTAGCTCTATTCTTTTCTCTTCCTTCCCCTCCTCCTCACCCCCCTTTCTTCTTCTTCCCTTTGTGTGTGTGTGTGTGTGTGTGTGTGCGTGTGTGTGAGAGTGCGGACTTGCTCAGCGCCCAAAGCAGGTCCCACTCGGTCCAGCCTCCCATGGGGACTCCTCTCCCACAGCCCGTGTGAGCGAAAGCAGTGAACTCACGCCCGCGTCTGGGCGGCCCGCCCCTGGCGCTGCGGCCGCGCTGGCTCCTGCGGGCGGCTTTTTGTCCCCAGACCCGCGGCGTGTCAGCGCGGGACACCATTCAGCCGCGCCCGCATTGTGCGTCTCTTCACACAGGGTTCATCCGCTCGCAATGGGTTCATGTACCCAGAAAATGCAGGCATTCAGTGTGTATTCTCTATGTAACAGAAAAGATTAAGATATAAGCCCGCTGAATGCGGCAGGAATTAGCCGGACAGTTGAATAAGGGAAAAATGAATCTGGAATGACGGTGGATTTGGTCTGGCGACTGTGGGAGGGCCTTAAGAACTTGCTGGTGGGTTTCAGCCCTTTTAATCCCAGCCTGTGCTGTGTTTGGGCAGAAGGGCTCACTTGGAGGGCTCGGCGACAGACAGACGGCCAGGGACGCAGACACCCAATGTCACCCAGCTTTCTGCCGTGGTCCCGAGGGCCCACGTCCCAGTGTTCGGCTTTTAAAATAAACTCCAGGTGGGGGGCTTCCACGTCGTGGGTGAGGCCTTCACTTTGCATTCATTTTGTTTTAGTTCGGGACGTAGTAAAGGATCCAGGCCCCAAAGGGCGAACTCTCTTCAAAACAGATTCGGTTTGGAACAGTCAACCAAGGTGAAAATGTGCTCAGATGTTTTTCATGTTGGCACCCACGTTAGAAAAGCGGGGCGGAGTCATTTAAAGTGTGGACGCTTTGCCTTTGGGGGCCGAACTGAGTCAGAAGCACCAGTGGGCACAGCCGGGTGTCCAGCCAGCACCAATCCGGTGTCTGTCCGACCTCACTTGTTTCACGGCTGCCTAGGAGCCAGCAGCGAGCAAACTGAGGTTTAGTCTCCCCTACTTTCTACCACCAGTTCCAGAGAAAGGGTTTTTTTCCGGCCAATTTTGATTGAAAATCAAGATTTGCATCACAATGGAGATATTTCAAAAGTGCAAGCACAAAAGCCCTCGACTTCAGAGACCCCGGGCTCGGCGCTGATTTCGAGGACGTGGTCTCGTCATCTCATCCAGCATTTGGGAAGGGGTAACTTTCCGAGTCAGGCAAGAGGGGGCTCTGCTCACCACTTACTGCAAAACTCGCAGGGCGGACTCTTCTAGAAGCTCCTGGGACCGTTTAACGTGGGGGCTGGAGTAGGCAACCCCTCGGCTCTCCAGGAAGCTGTTCACATGATTCAGGCCACAGACACTTTCAGTGTGGGAGACGAGCATGTTAGACCGCTTGTGTAATTCGCATCAAAAACAAGCCTTTCAGAGTTTTTTAAAAATCAGGAAAAAACTCCCTCCTTGAGTTGTTACATATTCTAGATATTTGGTATTCCTTCCCATAACTGTGGTCCAAAAAGTTAACAAATCCCTTTGAGTAAAAAATATGCACATTGCAAAGGCATACCCTACCAACTAAAAGCAGTATCGATCTTTTTGCCTTTTGCTTTAAATAAATTCATTTACATTTTTATCCCTGAGGCGATCAATATTTTTGTAAGTTATCCATCAAGTTTACGTTAACATAGAGATGTTACCGGTGTGCAAGTCCCTTTTCCATAACTAAAAATGCAAGGTTTTTCCAATTTTTTCCCCATCCTACAATCTTCTCCCGCAAGTGTGAGAACTATTATGCAACTCAGAAAACCCTTGTTTTGAAGCTCTAAATTCTATTTTCCCCAGCCCAGGGCAGGATGTGGGCGGGAGGAGGAACTCAGCGCGTGGCCTCAGCGGACTCAGTGGAGACACTTCGGCCTTCACGCCGGTTTTTGCGCAGGTCAGTCTTTGGCGCTGGGCTGCATCCCGAGTGGAACCGAACCTGCAGGGGGTGCTCTCCCCCTCTGCCCTTTGCGAGGGCCTCACCGGCCCGGCGCCGCGGCGCTGACCCCAGCGGGGCTGCTGCACGGCATCCTGGGCCGGCGGGCGCGTCCGCGCAGGTCCCAGGGGGCCGCTCCCTCTCCGGTCCTGCCCAAGGAGCCCAGCCAGCCATCCACTCTTTGCTTCAGCCTCGGCAACTTGGTGTATAATTTTCCTTTCTTCACAAGGACCATTACGTTTCCGTTTGAAACACTCTACCTCTGTGTAATCAGCTCACACACTCTCTCTCTCTTTTTTTAAGCCCCGAAAATTTCATTGCATTTTTGGATTTCAGTGAACAGGCTGGTGGGGCAATAAACAACCTGGAAAAAGTGGGGTTGGCAGAAAACACAGATCATAACGCGCCCGGCGGAACAAGCCGGCCGTGCCTTCTGCTTTGTCCTGGTGTGTGCTGGGGCGAAAGTGCCTTTTCGTGCTCAGCGCAGGGCTGGAGCGTGGAAAATGGAAAAACAAACTGGCATTTGGAAGGGCAATAACTCTTCCCGCAGAGGGGCGGGCCTACGCCCGCCTATTGTTTCAGACTTACTTCTGGTCCCCTACACCCTCCAAGGTGATGGGGGGCGGGCAGGGACGCCCACCTCCAGTTGGGCGGCCTCGGAAAGCGGCAGAAAAGGGGACCTGCCCTCCTTGTAAGTGTCGAGCCCTCCCCCCGGGGATGAAAGGCAAGTCAGAGTCAGCCCCCCGCCCCGGAATCACCGAGGGGAACACGGGTGGCCTCCTCTGAGACCCTCAGAGCTCCCTAGGACTGGACGGTCCAGCTGGGAAGCTGGCTGAAGCCTCCCCCTAGGGAGGGGCCGTCCCTCGCCAAGTCCAGATTAATCGCCCTGGGGCTGTGTCCTCGGGGGCGAGCCCTCAGGGGGCCTTGGGAGGTGGGCTGTGTGTTGCTCTGAAACACTCCTTTGAAGTGCACGTCAGAAAAGTGGATTCTGTCGTGTGTGTCCCCCACTAAAGATCCCTCGGGCATCTGCTTCAGACGCACTGAATCGGACCCTCCCCGCCCCCCCCAGGCCCCCTCCCCCGCCTCCCACCTTCTCGCCCCCAGCCTCGCTGGTGGTCGCTCCCCCTCCCCACCTGGCGTCACAGTCACCGCCGGTGACTCTGTTCTGCCACTTCCTCGCCACCTTACATGGGAGCCTCGTCCTGGTCCCCTGCGCCGCCCCCGCCCCCCACGCCCACCGGTTTCCGCCGCCGCAGCCGGGCCCGGCGGCGCCTCAGCCTGCTTCCCCCCCACGCACGCCGCGGAACGGAACCAGAGGGGAGTCACCGTGCGTCCGAGTGAACTCGATGTGACGGCGTCGGCGCAAACGCGAGGTTATGGGCTTTCTGCTCTGCCCTGGAGAATGAAATGAAATTTAAAAATAACACAGACACCCCGCATGTTGAGCGAAGAACGTGGCTGCCCAGCTGGCGGCCGGGGGAGAGAGAAGGAGGCGTCTGTCTGTGCAGCAGAGGAAGGTCCTCGCCCCTCCGGCCCCCCCCACCCCGATTTCCCGAGAGATGGTCACGGAGACCCGCCCTGACACCGCGGAAACGTGCGCTCCTCGGGCGGGCTTCCGCTCTTCCCCCGCATCCAGGTTCACTTCTAGCGGTTTCTTTCTGCGTGCCGGGAGGTTTTACTTGTCCAAAGCCCCGGCGGAACCCGAGGCCTTTCGGCCCATCGGGCACCACACAGGCCACGCCGGGGTCTCCGTGCCGGCTGCTCGCCGTTCGCAGGAGACAGACCCCAGGTGAGCCCCACGGCAAAGCCTGTCCCTGGCTCCGTGCTTCCCAGCCACTAGCCAGCCTCCTACAAACGTGCGGCTTCTCAGCCAGCACGGGCCCCCTGGACAGGCCCGAGAGCCAGGGCTGGGCAGCAGGTGCTGCATTTGAGGAGAAAGAAAGCTGCACGGTCAGAAGCTCGACGGACGGTTGCCTGAGGTGCGTGCGGACAGTTGTCACTGGCTTAGCTGTCACCGGGTCTCGTCTTTCTGTCACAGCTGCACTGGTGCCCGATCCGTCCTGCTGGGGGCCGGGGGTAAGCCAGGGTTTCGTCTGGTCTAGGAACAAAACTGCTCTCTCGGACAGAAGGCGGCCTGTCCGGGGCAGGGCAGGGTCATCGGAAGGGCAGCCTCAGGAAGCCTGCGTTTTCTCAGCGCCCGCTGGTTACAATCAGTTATAAAAAACAAAAAACTAACATCGGTGCCTTGACACTCTGGGGCCCCTTGGCCTGGACAGCGCAATTGTCCTGGGACAATGTCAGCATCTTCGTTTGAAAGCGGAGGCGCAGCCGTATTTCAAGCGGCAAAATCCCCCGGAGTCCTTCGGGGGGTCCCTTCCCTGCAGCGTCTGAAGCTCTGCTCTCCCGCTCGGGTCTAAATCCAAGTGTGTTGAACGAAAATGCAGCGATGAGAATGGAGCAAGACTGCGTCTGCGGACCTGGTGCCAGCTGCACCCCCGCTGGGCTGGCAGGCCCCTCTCGGAACTGAAGCGGGGAGCGGGTCCCTCCATGTTGGGACAGAGTGCCCTCGGGCTCCGGCAGAGGAGCCCAAACCCCCAACGCCTGTCCGGTTCTGCCCCCTTCTCAGTGCGGACCATTTGCAGCCCCTCGGGGGGTCCTCCAGGAATAGCAGCGCTGCCCCTCGTGACTGAGCTCAGGGCTTTGCTGCCTGGGGCGCTCTGTGCTGACAAACCCAGGGCGTGGCTGATCTCCCACAGTCCAGCTCACCTGCGGCAAACACGGGAGGCTGGGGCTTCACCTCCAAAACTGTCTCCGGGAGGGGAAGCTTGGCCACAGTTTATATTACGGGGGCGCCAAACTCATTTTCACCGGGGGCCACATCAACCTTGTGGTTGCCTTCAAAGGGCTGAATGTAATGCTAGGACTGTGTAAATGTAACTGCTCCTGAACTAGGGGCAAGGAGCTCAGCGGTACCACCGGGTAGAAACAAGGTGCTAGGCTGGATAAAACAAGGTGCCAGGCTGGATAAAACAAGGTGGAGGGCCGGATTCCACCTGAGGGCCTTGTGTGTGCCACCCCTGGCTTCCAGCATTATTTGGTTAATTACATGTTGATTTCTTCTTCGGTTAATCACAGGTTGCTTTCTTCTGTGCAGCGCTACACTTACCTGGCTGGGTTCCTGTCAAGCTCACCCTGTTCGCAGCTGTGTCTGCAAAATACGGAGCTACCGTTTAACACTAACACGGATCGAGAGTAGCATTTAGTAGGAGATGCCAAGACCTTGCGGTTTTGTCCTGACAATCTCATGGAGTGGAAAGTGTGTGTGGCCTCGTGACCCAGGCCTGGCCAGATGCCGAAGCTAGCAGTGCTGTAAAACTTCTGGAAGGTGTCCCTCAAGGGAAGGGGCATTCCCTTCTTTGCTGTCCGTCCGTCCATCCTTCCTGCGGACTGGAGCGCAGGTGCCATGGCTGCATGCCTGAGACGACAGGAACTGGTGTGAGGGAGGCCGAGTGTCACCCCCACCCCAGGACCCAGCAGAGCAGAGCCACCCACCAGCCCCAGGCACACCAGAGGGAGAATCGTGGGTCTCTTCCAAGGCACTTTCACCGGGGGCCCTGGTTTCAGAGAGACAAGCCTCCGTTGTGGTGCGTGGCGGTGCTCAGGGCCTTCTTGAGGAGCCCTATCCCAGTCCAGGTCAAAGGTCTAAGAGGTTCATTTTGATCTGAGTCTCTGGACTCAACTGCAAAGGCAAAGCGACAAGATGTAGAGAATCCAGCTCGAGGTGACACACCGGCTGGAGCAGAAGGCTCTTAGGAGAAAAGGCTGTGGCTGTGGGAAGCACACCCCCCACCCCCACCCCCACCCCCACCCCCACCCCCAGGGCTCCTGGATCTGTTTTCCTCACTCCCCCAGTCTTGCTGGAGGTGGGCTTTGCTTCCAAAGCCAAAGCAGGCCCGTGGCTTCCCTCGGAGGCCACAGGCTGTAAGATGCGGATCTGGGGGCCCCTGGGAATTTGAGTCCCTCAAGGTGGCCCTTCCCTCTAGCTGCCCCCGTGGCCAAGAAAGCCCCGGCTTCCTCACCTCCACGGGGCAGGGGGGGGGCGGCACTCTGAGCTGTGACAGACACGCCACAGTCCCGCCCACAATCAGCTTTGCCGGAGACCACACCTGTTCTTGGTGTCTTTCCTCTTCCGTGTCCTTCCTGACGTCCTTACCTGTCTCCCCAGGGAACTTATCATTAAACCGCTTGCCCGGGAGTCTCTGGCTCTGGGACATCCGGCACAGGACCGAGCGCCGCCCAGGGCCCACAGCTCTGCTCGCGGCAGGGCCGCCGTTCCTGGCCTGGCCTGGCCGGCCCAGGGCTCATAGCTCCCAAGGCCGTCTCTCCTGCTGCCGCCCGTTCTGCACTAACCTGTGAGTTATGAGAGACAGGCGGGCGGAGCGGGGACCTGGGGGTCGGGCCCAGTCCTGGGTCTCCGCCCGGCTCTGGGCTTTGGGGAGCTGCCGAGCTCTGGCACCCGGGGCTCCTCCTCCACCCACCATGCAACGTCCTCGTGTCCTGCCTTGGAGGGACCACCTGACACAATTCTTTTTTAAAGCTTTGAGAGTAGAGCCCCGACTGGTGTGGCTCAGTGGTTGGGTGCTGCCCCCTAAAGCGAAAGGTCACAGGTTCGATTCCTAGTCAGAGCCCATCCCTGGGCTGCGGGTTCAACCCCCTGTCAGGGTGTGGACAGGAGGCAACTGACAATGTTTCTCTCTCTCTAACATCGATACACACACTGGGGTGAGGATTTCTAACGAGGAAAGTGCGCTTTCTCTGTGCCGTACAAAAGACGTACGCCATCTCTGCGCTCCGAGCACCGGCAGAGGAGCTCAGGAAGCGTGCGGAGGTGCACGAGCGAGAGAACCGCTGAGGGGTTCCCCGACTGGGTTCTGAGGCACCCCAGGGTGCCCTGGGGGTCAAGGGCTGGGGATCAAGAGAAAGGCCAGGCAAGAGCCACCCAGGGCCCCTGCTCCCCACCCCCTTCTGCCTCCAGAGTCTCTGCAGTGTTCCCACCTTTAAAGGAGCCTGCTGCTGAAGCAGCATTTGAAAACCCCTCTCAAGGCGGCGGGTGGGGGGATGGGGAGGGGAGGGTAGAGGACTCTGCTCCCCAGGCCCAGGGCTCAGCCTGCAGCCAGAGACCTCGCCCCCCACCCCGCACTTCCCACCATGCCCTGCTGGGGCAGGTGGGGCAGGGGTGGGGGGAATCCCTCTGCCACGGATGCCAGGGCTCCTCAGTGACCAGTCGCTCCCCAGACACCCCACTCTGCACCTGCGCGAGCCAGACCCCCGCGGCAGGTCGGGGCCGCACTCCCCAGCAGCGTGCGCGCCCTGGAGGCATCAAGCCCCCCTTCTCCGTCGTCGTTTTCGGCAAGCCTCCTCTTCTGAGTCCATCCCGCTTCCTTGCCTGCCTCCTGTGTTGAGGGAGCCAGAGCCCCATCCTCAGGGGCACCACCTCCCGGTGACGTCTGGGGCAGGGACCATGGCCTCTCCTGGAGGATCAGTCTCTCACACTCTCCCACACAGAGGCTCACAGTGACCCAGGACCCGTGTGTCTGTTTTCAGGTCATCCAGCGCGATGGCTGGTCACCAGGGCATCAGCTGCCATCGGCACACTGGCCGTGCTCCTGGAGAGGGAGGGTGAACTCGTGCCCACAGGCTAGCGTGGGCTTGGCGACTCAGGTGAGGCCTTTGGTGGGAGATTCTAGGGGGGCTTTGAGGGTCTCCGTCCCCCAGGCTCCTTATCACCAGAGCACACGGCTGCCCCACTGTGGCCCCAGGCAGCGGAGCAGCAGCACCTGGGAGCTCGTCCCCAAAGCAAATGCAGAGACCCGGCCCAGACCTCCTGGACCCGGGCTCTGGGCAGAGGCCAGCAGCCTGTTCCCACAGCCCCGGCTGATTCTGCCACTCGCTGGAGTTTGGAGCCGGCTGCAGGTCCTTGAACTCCAAGGCAGGGCCCCTGAGCTCTCTCCCTGCGACTTCATGGGACCTTGTGTGACCTCGTGTGACCTCGTGCGACCTCGTGCGACCTCATGCGACCTCATGGCCCGCACCTGGGAGCTAGAAAGGGTCCCTGTGGTCGTTCCCAGCACATTCATCTGTAAATCAAGATCTAAAGAACTTGCTCCAACGGAATGAAGGTGCAGGAAACCCGGAAGCCACATGCTTCCTGTTCCGGGAAAAACCCACAGAGCCGGCTGGCATGGGGGCCTTTCGAGAAGGAAAACAGCAGACATGTCTCCTCTTGGTCCTACCAGAAAAGCCAGTCACCCTGGGAACACTGCAAAGCCCTGTGACGTCTGCAAGTCCCAAACCACCCAGTCAAGACGGGAACAGAGAAAGCAGTCTCCGAGGAGTGTCCCACTCACCAGAAGCCCCTGGAAAGTTCTCGTCAGGTGGCGCCTGGGAAAGCCCCTGTCATCTTTTCAAAATGTGCGTTTTCACGGGCAGACCGGGACACAGGGACGTGGTTACGGGAAGCTGTCCGGTGCCACGGACCGTGGAAATGACGGAGGGGTCGCACTTTGGACGTGCACTCTTTCCAAAAGTGCAGTAATCATTCGCCTCCCCCCGCCCCCCGCCCCACTGGGATGGAGAGAGGCCACTTTCAGGCAGACATCCGGCTCTAGGCTTTGGGTCCGTTTTTCTCCTACACCCACAGAGAACCAATGCATCTCTCCGTTACGAGACCCCTCCGTGAGGTGCCTTCCATTTGACCGAATTCTTAAATCATCCTGAATTGGTGGTCGCCCTGCCCCGCTCACTGCGTGTGCGACCTGACAGCCTGGTGCATCTCGCTCTGCGAGCTGAATACGTTTTCCATGGATTCCAGCCGGCACCCGCGCAGTTCGGGGACGAAGAGTCGGCGATCGGCCGTGGGAACCGCCCCTGAGAAGAGCGGTCACTCATCGTCGAGCATTTCAGCAGCAGCTGCATGAGCTGCACTCGGTTTTCCCGCTGAAACCGCTGCCCCTCCGCCCCAGGACGCACTGCTGGACGCATCCTTAACGCTGGAAGGAGTCAGCCCTGCCCCAAGACTAGCCGGCCGGAATGCCAAGAAAGCAGAAGAGACTTTAGAAGCCACCTCGTATGGACTGAGCTGGGTCCCTCCCAAAGACGTTGGTGTCCTCCCCCCAGTGCCTGTCAGCAGGACGAACGTGACCTAATCTGGAAATGGGGTTTCTGAAGATGACCAGCTGACGATGAGGGCGGGCCCCGAACCAACGGGTGCGGTCCCGGTGAAGGGGAGTCCGGACGCGGAGAAAGACGCCCCCAGGGAGACGCCCAGTGACCTCAGGGCTGGAGGCCGGGGTGCCGGGCCTACAGGCCAAGGAAGCAGAGATCCTGGAAACTTCCAGAAGCGTGAGGACAGGCCTGGCACAGGTTCCGCATCGCAGCCTCAGAGGGAGCCAGTGCTGCTCACGCCCTGCCCTTGGCTTTCCGGCCCCTGGAGCTTCGGGAGAGTGAACGTTTGGGGTGCAAGCTGCCCAGTTTGCGGCACTTGGTTACAACAGTGCTGGGCAAGTCACACGCCATCCAAGCCCCCCACATCTGCACGTGACCCTCGGAGCCCCGAGAGCCCCTGTAAGGAGGAGGAGGAAGCCGGGGTGCGGAGCCGCCTTTGAACTGGGCTCTGTAGTCCACCACCTTCCGGAGAGCGAGCCTCCAACCCCACCGCCCGGAGGGAAAAGTGCAGGCTTTGCCTTGGGGCCCCCACGGGGCTGGGCCTGTGTCCAGGTGACGATCTGCCCCTTGGGCCATGGCGGACGTGGCTCTGCCGCGGGAAGCTTTGCCGAGCCACTCGGAGCAGCGTGGGCGGAGCCAGTGTCGGCTGGTGTGGGGGCCGAGGTGGGAAGGTCGATCCTCCCCCAGTCCCCGGACCTCAGGTGCCAAGACAAACGAACACACAAGAACACCTTGGCGGGCACCTGCGTCCTCTCTTGAGCGCCCTCTGGTGTCCTCCCGTGGTGCAGCCGCGGGCAAGGTGCTGAAGCGACGGGAAAGCTGGAGGGTCCTTTCCCGCAACGCAGTTGCCGGGTTTAGCATCTTCCAGCTCTCCCAGGACAACAGAGGCGGCCAGGCCAACTCGGATTTTAGATTACTTCCTCGCGGTCTCCACCACTTTCTAGCCTGCCCTGGCTTTCCTAACGTTTCCCGCGCCCTCCCACCCGCCCGTGTCAAGGAAGGAATGAGACTCTGACCCCACATCCCAGGTCCCCTCTGGAGATAGGGGGCTCGTCTCTGAAGGTGTTTCCCGACCTTGGCACCGTGTGGGCCTGGTCGCTCTCCGCTGTGGGGATGGTCCTGTGCCGTCCAAGGTTTTTAACAGCACCTCTGCCCTCCACCCCCCGCATGCCCGTGATGCTCTGTCCCCCACGGTGACGACCGAGGAGGTTTCCCGCCATTATCACATACTCCCCAGGGGGCAACGTCGCCCCCTGGGTTGAGTGAACGCCCCCTTGTTAATACACAGTGTCATTAGCGTATTTCCCTCCGTGAAAATGGGGCCACTGCTCGGCTGGGCTCTCTTGATTTTTAGATAGCATGTATCATCTGTCTTTGCATTTGTAGTTAATCTTGTGCTAACCTGTTTCAATGCCACTGGTCTAGTGAAAACAGAACACAATCGTCCAGTCTGTGGGTGCAACATGAACCTCATGGATACATATCAAAGACACAACACATACATTTAATATACATTATTTACATTCAGAAGTTCTGTGCAGGGCCTTTGCTTTGTCCCAGAATACTCTTTGATATATATTTTCTTACTAAATCCTCAAAAGCAGGCTGTAGGCGGGGTGCTGAGTTGCTGGGCTCATTTCCCTCCGCCGTTTGCGTTCAGAGGGACTACGTGATGGCCCCTGCCACCCACGGGGAGGAGCCACTCGGTGATGGAGCCTGTTCCCACGATTTGAAGCCATATTGGCGACACTTCACAGGCTGCCTCCTTGGGCCTGGCAGATGGGCGGCGGCCCGTCGTCTTCCTCTGTGACGCTGAGACTGCCTTGTAGGGCCACTGACACCGTCAGGGTCAGTAACTGGCGGTATTCGCAAGTCAGGAGGTGAGAGCTGACCAGGTGCCAGGCGTGGCGCTCAGCGGTGACGTCATCACGACAGCCCCAGAGGGAGGAATCAGCACCCCTCCACCCCACCCCCACCCCACCCCCGTCATAGTCATAGCTGGGGACCGGCTGGTGCCGGTGCAGGAGGCTGAGCCACTCTCGAGGTCGCCCTGGCGGGGCGCCGGGCAGCAGGCCCCGCCCAGGCACACACCTCCCAGCTCTGCCCCAGGCTCCTCCCTAAGGCTCCTCCCACGGGCACGGGCCAAGCCCCGCCTCCCTGGCTAATAACCAGGTTTCCTCTGAAGAGCCTCAGTTTCCACATTTGCTTCTGTCCCTCAACATACCACGGAATTTTTTTTTAATCGACAGTAGGTTTTGCACCGTTTCTCCCAAGCAGTTAGATTGCGTTATTAGGGTGACACTCAGTGTGGGCGCCTGAATAGTCCCATTTCCCTGAGGGGCAAGTGCTGCTCCCCAGCCACAACGGTGCGAACCACAGGGCCCGCGGTGGCGAGCGGCTCGGCCTCCTGCACCTGCCCCTCCCCCGCTGAGAGGGGCAGCGGGGAGAGGGGTGCTGACTCCTCCCCCGGGGGGCGTTGTGAGGATGACCCCGCTGAGGGCCGTGATAATCAGGAAACCGAAGCCCGTTTCATCTAAAATGCTTGGGGCGGAGAGCGGTGGTTTCCCTGCGATGGCTGGCGGGCACAAAGCACCACCAATCGGGTCGCTTCCAACGACTGAAACTGACCGCCTCGGTGCTCCGAGGCTGGGAGTCTGGAGCTCACGTGCGGGCAGGGCCATGCTCCCAAGTCCCTGCGGGAGGAAGCTTCCGGCCTCTTCCAGCTCCCTGGGGCCCGCATCCTCGGCCCCCTTGGGCCGAGTCGCTCCAGTCTCCGCCTCCCTCCGCCAGGGGCCTTCCCTCCGCCGGCATCCGTGCCTTCTCGCGGCTGTCTTCTCAAAAGCGCGCAGGCTGTCTAGCACTCAGGGCCCACCCTGCTCCAGCACGGCCCCATCGTCACGGGCCACGTCCGCGCAGGCTGTTTCCGAGCCAGCTGGCGTTCGCGGGCCTGGGGCCAGGGCTTGCCCTGTCTTTCTGGGGGGCGCGGCGCACCCACAGCCGGCGGCGGGAGGGCTCAGCCCAAGATCCAGCAGACCACGACTGCCCGCCTGGGCGGGGCTGTCTCCTCTGCCGGTCGCGCTGGATGGGGGCCCACCCCGGTGGCCTCATGTTACCGGTCACCTCTTTCAAGACCACCCCCAAACAGTCTCGTTGTGAGGTCCTGGGGGTGAGGACCCCAACTTCGGAATTTGGGGAGGGACACGATGCAGCCCTTCAGAGAGGGGATGTGGGGTGGCTGTGAGGGTCCAACAAGCGACGGCGCCGGAGGCCTGGGCGGCTGTGCTTGACCAGAAGTGGCAAACGCCCGTTTTCCGTGTTCTCCGACGTTGAGGCGCTGTGGGGAGGACCTGCCTTTGAGAAGCCGTGACCCTCAGGGAAACCGGACTTTTCTTTCGGGCATTAATCCCCTCAAAACACCTGCCCCCGCCCCCACCCCATCCTGGAGCCGACGCCAGTGGTCGCCACGAACCCTCCGCCCTGGAACCCAGCAGCCGAGCAGCTCGGCTGGCTTCCTGGAGTCTGAGCTCTGCACTTAAGACCAAACTTCTTTTCCAAGGAGCAGGAGGCTCAAGCCCTGGGTCGCCCCTCGTCCTTTCTCAGAAGCAGGAGCAGCGTTGCAGTGCCACCCCGAGTCCTCACGGGGGGCTTGCAGAGGCTCCTGTGGGTCTGTGCACGTTCTGACCCACTTCCCTGCCAGCCCCGCACCAGAGACGAGGGCCGCAGCCCCGCAGGGCCCCCCCTGATGGGGCCCAGGGCTTGTGGGAAAGGTTCCCGCCCCCGGGGTACGGCCTCATCTGAGAGGCCACTGTGCACCCTGCACCAAGAGGGAACCTCGTGTCCCCAGTGCCCAGTGCTGCAGAGGCTCGGCCAAGAGTGAGTCCTTTGACTTCCTCGTTACCGATTGGGGGCCTCGGTCGAAGGAAGTGGGGTTTTTGGGGCCCACAACAGGAAGTGCTACGGTCACAAACACTGAGCCTCACCTCCAGGGTGGCCTGTCACCTTGGGGGAGGAACAGCGCCCTCCTGTCCCCACCCCCCGGGCCTCGGGCCCGACTCTCCCTTGGTGACTCCGGTAGGCGGGCGGAAGCTGGACGGGTTTGGGGACAGGGCAGGGAGCGATCCTTCTCCGAGTCTCCAGGCCTTTGGCGGGCGGGGCCCGTGAACGGCAACACTCCGGCGGGCTCTGCCGCGCTCCAGTGCCGCTCCAAATGCGACATTCACTCCGGAGGAAGGGACAGACGGAGACGGGGGCAGAGAGGAACACGCCGTCTCAGGAAACCCAGCTCCAAAGCCCGCGGTGTGTCCGGAGAGAAGACACGCTCTCGGACCCTGGCCGCTCAGGGAAGGGCCCGCCCAGCCCTCCCGCACCGGCGTCAACAGGCTGCACGCGAGGCGAGGCCGATGGTTCCACGATTTAGTTTCATTCTGACGTGGTCACCGGAGGAGGCTAGCCCAGCGTCTACCTAGTCCGCCGTTCGGACCCAGCTCCCAGTAACTTCTAACCCTTTCCTTCTCCCCGCGTGACTCCCGGAGCTTCTGTTGCCTCTAAGTGCCTCCCCCTCCGGTCCCACCTTTTCCGCCAGGGCCTGCTCTCGAATGCCAGACGGTCCCCATGTGTGTCTTCACGTTTACACGTGGGGCACACACCCAGGGCCTGGCCCCTGCGGCTTCAGGACGGCCGTCTTCTTGGGCCCTTTTCCTGGGCAGCCTTGGACACCGGAGTCTTAGGGCCTGTCTCTCGCCTCGCTGGAAGCGCGGCGGTGGAGGCTCCAACGTTCTGCCCCGGGGAAGCTGTCGTCCTCGCCGCCGTCATTCTGGAAACTCGCTGTGGGTGGGGGAAGGGCCAGAGACTGGACACTCCGAGTGCGAATGTTAGTCCGGCCTGCCGTGGCGGGAGGGAGGCTGGAGACCCTGCCGTCCCTTGAAAGGACTTGGGGTCGGTCACCTTCTTCACTCCCGCTTCCCCAGGCGCCCACGTGTCCGCCGTTCCTGGGCGCCGGCCTGCTCTGGGCTTCCCCCATCCGTGGCTCACGATTCCGCCTTCTCAGCTCTGTTTTGTCCCTCGCCAAGCACACCTCGCTTTCCAGCTTCCAAGTCCAACGCCCTCACCATCACCCTGCAGGTCTGTGTGTTCTCCCGAACACCTCCCCTGGGGTTGGGAGGTCGGGAGGGCCTGGAGGCTGCCCCCACACTCCACGCGCCCTCTCCGAATAGAAGTCCCCCCTGGACTCAGCGGCCTTGGCTTTGGGACGTCTCTCTTCCTGTCTTCAGGGTAACGCCAATCAGACCAGCGAACGGAACCAGCAGGGAGGTTCGTGCCCGAGTCTGCTGCCGTTTTGTCGGCTGTGCTTTGACATCCGAAGGGAAATGTCCTTCCCTACTTGTCCCCGGGGCTTGGAGTGTCTAACACAGCACCGAAGGAAAGAAGAGAGGGAACAGACTCCGAAGCAGGCTCAAGTGTGTCCTCCCAGTCCCGGAAAACCGGAGCCTAACACGTCCAAGGGAGCCGGGTGTGCGGGACGGATCTTGGGGCACACGCACTGCCCCCAGTGGAGGGGCCGGAACTGCTCTTAGAGTTTTCTCCGCACTTTCCAAGATGACGATGGAGTCCCTCGGGCCGGGGGAGGTGGGATTTGAACTCAGAACAGAATAGGAGAGGGGGAAAGATGTTGTACACTTATTTTTCACTTCTTACCAGTCAGCATGTCCACGCAGCACCCGCCTGCACGCCTGCCGTGTGCAAGACCCTGGGGAGTCAGCCGCGGTGCCGAGGGAACAGCCAGCTACTTCCCAACCGCTGGGACGGTGGACGTGCCACCCCACGGAACTCAGCCCTGGTCCCGACGCCTACTTCCCACGGCTCTGCTCTCGGTCCAGCGTGGTAGCCACCAGCCACATGGGATGGCTCACATTTTAATTAATTAAAAACTTCAGTTTCTCAGTCACTCTAACAGCCACGCGTGGCCTCCCTGGTGGACAGCACAGAGACGTTCCGCTGAGTTCCACGGGCCCGGGGGAGACTCGCAGACGGAGCGGACCCAGCGCCCCTGTGCCCCCGCGAGCCCGACTGACGGCGCAGTGGGCCGGTCTCCCCCGCGCGATCGCACACCCCCGAGGGCCGGGACCCGGCTGTGTCACTGCCCAGGACTCTCGGCACCCGGAGCGCGTGGGAGCAACCTCCAGGGGGCAGCAGCGGGTGCCCTCCCTCTGGGCTCCCAGGGCTCCCCGGGCAGAGAGGGAGCTCAGCGAACCTGGGTAGGGCCCCACACCCGCAGGCTAAGGGAGTCCCTCAGCGCCACAGAGGCAGGGAGCAGGGTGCTGCGCACCCCACACCCGCCGAGCGCCCTCCCTCTGCCCTGGGACGCTCCGACTCCCGCGGCTTCGTCCCACGTCCCACCCGCTGTCTCAGTGTTTTCACGTCCGGTCTTGTCCCCAGGAGGCGGGTCTGACCATGGGTCACCTGCCACCCCGTCCGTCTCTCTTACACACTCGCACTCGCGCTCGCACACACGTGCTGGTTCTTTGGTCCTTCCCCTCCCCCCACCCCCTGAACGGTGGTCTTCAAACCCCGTGCTGCGCGCCCTAGGACCTGCCCAACAGCGCCGTCCGGGACGTGGAGAGAAAATGTTTGGGCTTTTTAAAGAATCTCACCCTTTAAAATGGCCTCGTTCTGCTGCAGGCATTCACCAGTTCACATGTCGGTGCAGTGACGCCCGTGCATTTATAATTGAACCCACGCGTGTGGGTGCGCACCGGCTTCCTGCCAGCGGCCAGGCACCGCCCCGGAGCTCCTGCGGCCCCCACTTCCCGGTCCAGCTCACCTGCCTATCTCCCTGCACCCTCGCGTCTACCCAGGCCCGGCCGATCTGGGGGATGGGCGCACAGCCCCCGCAAACCCTGAGTGGGGTCCCTGTTCTGAAGCCCGATGTTCCCTGGCGGACGCGCTGCCCTTTGCTCCCGAACTCCTAGGGCGGCCCTCAGGGGCTGGCGCAGTCTCTCCAGCTCGACGGCGAGCTCCAGGAGCGTCTTCCACTCGTGGCGCTGAAGACCCTGTTAGAACGGAAGGGCCAAGGGGGAAACCGAGTCCGGTTGCATTTTATAAATAAGGCAACACAGTCAGGAAGGCAACTCGACCTGCTCGGGGACTCGGCGGCGAGAGCCTTGCCTAGGTCAGGACCTTCGACCGGACAGGAAGCTCTCCAAACCTGGGGAGACCTCTCTGGTCCAGCCCCACGGCCGCAGCCCCACGGCCGTGGTCGGGTTTCCTCGGGCCCTGGGCATCCCCGGGAGGCACAGCCCAAGGGCCTGAAGGGAGTCAGCAGACCTAGGAGGCGGAGGGGGTGTCAGCCGCTAACTTGACAAGAGATGACAGCCGAGGTCATGGCCTCCTAATGGCGAACCAGCCTATTAGTTTAGTGGGCTGTCTGCAGCGTCAGAGCCAGGGCCGGGGGAGACTGGACTGTTTATTGTTCGGGAAGCCCCTTACTTGAAAATGAGAGAAACCTCTATCAGCGGCTGGAAACCCCTCCTTTTCAAATGATAAGTAGAGTCTTCACCCAAGGAACCTGGCTCTGTGCCCCTGCGCATTCTGCTGCGCCCCGAAATCGGCCGGGCAGCCCGGAGGCACACGGCTGGAACCTGCGGGCTTTAGAACCCAGAGAGATGCCAATAAGATGTAAATGACGATCCCATTAAAAAATGATTTTCAGTCACGCTCAACAATCCAAATTTCTCAGACTTTGTGACTCGCTCCGTGTCAAACTTTTGCTCTTTTTTCTTTTCTTTTATTTTCTTCTTTTTTAGCAGTTAATTTGTGATATTCTCCGATCATTTTAGGATTGGGGTGAGATTTTTTTTTTTTAAGTACTGACCAAAAAAATCTCGCTGCATTCAGTCTCCTGAGAATGTTGGGTCGAGTTTTTTGATCCCTGTGGCTCATTGATTCGCGGGCTGATGTGGAGCGAGGGGTCCTTATTAGTGGCGTCTGTCTTCTCGGCTGCGATGTTTTTGTTATTTTTCCTCATTTGTTCGCTCTGACATCATGTCATTACAGAATGGTGCTGTTCAGGCCCTGCCTGGGCTGTTCGTTAGCGTGTGTTTAATGAGCAGCTTAATTGAGCTGTCTGGTAGGCCACCTGTCGCCCTCGGACTTATTAACATACTAATGGCCTGACATTGTGTTCTCCGACAGGCAACAGGGCCTACTGATTTGATGTCTGGACAGCAGGATTTTATGCTGGAGTGAGAGCGGGCATTGGGAAGGAGGTTTAGAAAACGCAGATTAACTCTTTGGTACCTCTGTGTTTATGGCTCTCCAGTGAGGGAAAAAAAAAAAAAGTTCACCAGCGCAGGCCGGAAAGCTTGGCGCGGGGAGGAAGGCCTGCTCGCTCGCTGCCGCCGGGGCGGGCGCCCAGGAAACCGCCCCGTCTCCGAGGGGTGGGCTCCGCTCCTCTGGGCATCACCGTCGGGGCCCACTTCGAAGGGGAAGTCGGACCGGGGAAAGTCTGCAACCAGACTTGGCTGTGGCCAGACCAACCGGGAAAAGCAGCCCCGCCCGTGGTCTGCGGTCCGGTCCTGCCCTTCAAGCCCAGCTCGGCTGGCAGGGGTGGTGGGCCTTCCTCCCCGAGGAAAGGCTGGGCTCCCCCTGGGTTGCTCTGTGTCTGTGGGTCGGGGTTTCTCCCCTGTGAGTGGAGGGACGTGGGTGGAAGGCAATTTCAGGGTGCCGGGTCCCCGTCCTTTCCCGTACCCGCACACGGGGCGGACACAGGCCGAGTCGTCGAGAAGAGCTTCCTCTCAGAGCCCAGGATGGGGGCGCAGCCAGGAGCTGAGTGGAGGGAGCCGGGGCCCCAGAGCAGCTCACAGGTGCCTGGAGGAGGCCTGTTGGGGGCAGGGAGGGTCACCCTGGGCGGGGGGGGCTGTGGGTGGGGGTTGCTGCTGGGCCACGGCCTCAGGGGCAGCACAAGGCTGGGTCTGCCAAGGGAGCCAGAAAGCGTCCCAGATGTGGCTGTCCAGAGGCAGCATTCTAGAACATTCTGTGTTGAAGCTGCAGCAGGCATATCATCTTTGTGGGAAGTCACCAGAGGTTCCGCAGTCCCAGGCCTTCTCCTTGCGGGTGCCCAGCCGAGGGGAAGGGGGAGGGGGCAGAGCCTAACCCCACCCCAGTGCCGCTGTGACCCCTTGCTTGCAATGCTGACGACGATGGGACGCCACGAGAGCCTTCGCTTGAGCCTCCTAAGCCAGGCCTTTCGTGAACACGACCCTGTTCACTTTTCCCATCCCGGGGCCTCTCGACGGCAGCACAGCTGATGCCTCGGGCCAGGCGGTTCTTCATCGTCCTGTGCACCCCCGACCTGCACCCACTAGAAGCCACTAGCAACCTTGACCCAACGGCTACCACCACAAAGGTTTCCAGATGTCACCCAACGTCACTGGGGAAGAGTCCCCCCAGTTCAGGAACGCAGCCCCGGAGACGGGGACCTCGCCCTAGGTGTGCAGCGAACTCGAAGACTGTGGGGACCCCAGCCAGGGCATGGGGCCCTCCCGCCTGGTGTCTTCCCGTGCGCGGCGATCCCCGGGGCTGCCGAGGGTGCGTCTCGCGAGCAGAGCGGGGCCCGCATCCGCGTCCCCAGTGCCAACCGTTGCAGAGCTGCGGTAGGTCAGGTGTTCTGCTGAGGACTTTATGCATCACCTCTCATAGGGCTCTCCATACGCCTTCGAGGTGGGTGCTGTGGTCGTTCTCTTTCAGGAGATGGGGAAACTGAGGCTCAGAGAAGTCAAGAATTGTACCACATTGCACAGCTAGTGGGGGAGCAAGTCTCACTGAGGTCTCTCTGGCTTCAAACTGCATGTGTTTTCTCTGCTATAAACATCGATACACACCCAGAAGCCCAGCCCGCCTCAGGTACAGACACCCATCCTTACGATCCCGTCTTCCATCTTGCCGAAAAGAAGGGGCTCTTCCTCCCTCTGAGTTCCTGGCTAACTGTGGCGCTGTTCCCGCTAAGTCCCTGAGGGCACGGGTGACCACTCACTATCAGCGTGACAGAGCCTCAGGGTGCCCGGATATTTGGTCAGACGTCATTCGGGGTGTGTCTGAGAGGGCGTTTGTGGGTCGGGAGGACTCCCACTGGTAGACCGAGGCGGGCAGACTGCTCTCTGTGGCGTGGGGGGCGCACCCCATCCGCCGATGTCTGAATAGCACGCAGGGTGGAGGCCCCCCCCCCATCAGAGGGAATTCCTCCCATCTGATGTCCTTTGAACTGAGACACTGGCTGTGTCCTGCTTTCGGGCCCCTTGCTGACCCTCCCGGGTGTCCAGCCTGCCAGCCTGCTCCGCGGATCCCGAGACCCACCAGCCCCCGCAGTCCTGTGAGCAAATGCGTGTCCGTACGCTTCGTCTTGTTTCAGGACGTGCGGCCAGTGTCCAGCGGGTTTGGGAAACGCACTCTGGGGCTAATGCTGCCCCACGCCTGCTCGGGTCGCCTGCTCGGGTCGCCCGCCCTCCCGACAACTCCCCGCCCGGCACCGCGGTCTGGACGGCGTCCTCCACGGTGACCTCCCGTTCACCGATCCTCTCTTCAGCCGCCCAGTCTAGGGTCCATCCCACCGGCCGAGCTTGGTACGTCTCAGTGTTAGGCTGCTTCAGTGCCAGGATTTCTAAATTTTTTTATACGCATCTGTTCTTTTTGCATTTCCGCTTGGCCTACGGCCCTAATTTTTTAAGATCACCTTTTATCCCCGTTACTCTTTGCTGTGCCTCCTACAAGACACGCGGCACGTGAAAACGGTGACGTGGAAACCGTGGTCACACGGCACTCCGCGCGATTCTCGCGTCCTCCGAAGTGACCTCATTTCCTGGGGGCCGCGTGTGTGGATCTCGTGGGCGTGAGTCCGTGCAGAGGCCGTTGGTTCTCGTGGTGTTTCGTTTCCTCGAGGCGGCTCTGCACGGGCCCCGCACCCCCTTTCCGGGGCGTCCGCTGTCTCTCTCCACCGCCCAGGGTCTCCGGTTCAGCCCCGCAGATCGCAGCGGGTTTCCGCGGTGTTCCTCCTAAGGAGGTCATCAGGGCGTCGCCGTCGTAGCCACCGAGCCGCGTGCTGAGCGCCCAGATCCCGGCGGCGAGCCTGCCTTCGCTCTCCCTCATCTTAACAGGTGACTGTCTTGAGCCTCGGCGGCAGGGATGGAAGCGCTTTCCTCCTCTCCGAGGCAGAGCTGTGCCGGTCCCTGGCTCTGTGCCCTGAGTCCCTTGAGCCATTTGTGGGTTTTACCCCCCACGTGGCAAATAGGCTCGCTGCCTCCTCCACCTGCCCCAGACCCGCCGCCCGGCAGGCTTGCAGCCGCTGTCACTTGGGGCTCCGGTCCACGGGGGCGTCATCCTGTCCTGAGCACAGCAGTGTTTAAATCCCTCCTCCCTGGGTGTCGGGACCAGAGGACGCCAAGCCGGCGTCTTCGTGGAGTCTAACACTTTCCGAGGTCCACGTCTCATCACCACGCTGCAATATTTTACCAAACGCCTCCCTCCAGGGAGCAGTTTCTGGTGTTGTCTTGGCTTCACAAAGTGCTGTGGGTAGGGGGTCAGGAAGCTTAGTGGTCCGAAGGGTGGGCTCAGGCCGGCTGCCTGGGTTCAAACCCCAGACCCACTACCCACCGGTTCTGGGAGGCTGGGCCAGGTCGTTGAACGCCTTCACCCTCATCTGGGAGAGCCGTCAGCGCCTCGCTCCCCGAGGCTGTGGGGAGGGTAAGATGATCGGCGTAAAAGCACTTCCCGCAGAGTCGGGCCCACCGTGGCCCTGGGCGAGCGTCTGCTCTCACGGGGTGGGGGTGGGGGGTTACGGTCGCCCCGTCTGATCAAGCAGCCGTCAGAGAACTGCTGCTCGAGAGGCTGCAGTGGCCCACAGGGCAGAGGAGCGGGACTCCGAGGTGCCGTTCCGCCCGCCCCTCGGTCGGCCCCCAGGCCCTTTCGTGTCTCTCACCCGCCACCCCGCCCGCAGCATGGCCGCACCGCGCTTTCCCCAGATCACAGACCCGCACGCCGGACAGCGGGATGGTCACGGGCTTCTGAGGGCCTGCAGGCGCGTGAACCAGAAGCTGCACCCCACGCTCGGGGACGCCCGCACCTTTGCGCGAAGGGAGATTAGGAGGCTGCCCTTGGAGACCCCTGGTTCCTCGTGGACAGGGGGTCCCAGCCGCTGCAAAGCTGCGAGTGGGGCGGGGCAGCTGGTGGCCGTGGCGGCCGAGATGACCCGAAGCACTTGGTCCCACATGAGGTCACCCCCACTCCCCAGGGCCCGGGCCCGGGCCCTGGTTCCGCACAGGGGCATCTGCACGCTCCCTGACCCCTGGCTCCCAGCTGGGCTGGGCCGGCAGGCAGGGTGGCCAGCTCGTTCGAAAGGGGGACACAGGGAGGTGAGACTGACCAGCGGCACTAACCCGCTGCCCGCAGTGTGTGTGACTCCACAGAAAACTCATATTTATTCAGAAGTCATCTGTCCTTCTGCTCGGCTGGGTTCTGTTGCATAAACGCTATTCTTTAAACAGAACCACAGTAGGACTAGTTAACAAGGGCAATTAGTAGTCATTATTAGCGGGACTAGTTAAACAGACAAGGTATGTGAGAAAATATGACAATATTCTGATAAGGTTTCTTTCTGTTCTCTGATAGAGCGGTGTAGTTCAACTCTCTGTTGGATATTTAAATTTTGTAGGCTCTGTTAACACACAAATGGAAGACTTTTTCATTTATTTTTGATCCCCACCCGAGGATATGTTGACTGATGAGAGAGGGAGGGAGAGAAACATTCATGTGCGAGAGAAACATCGATCGGTTGCCTCCCGTATGCACCCCGACTGGGAACCAAATCCACAACCCAGGTACTTGCCCTGACCGGGGATCGAACTCGCAACCTCTTGGTGTACGTACGCGACGACGCTCCAGCCAGCCTGGCCGGGGCACCGTGCAAGACTTCTCGGAGGGAACGCAGGCCCAGCAGGCCTGACTGCGCAGCTCTGCTGGCTCCCGCCGCGCCGCTCTCTCTGTCCGAGGGGTGTTTTCCTCTGCCCCCTTCTCCCGCTGCCGCAGCTTCTACGACGCCCCTCTTTCCCTGTGCGTAGCGATCCGACCCAGCAGGGCCAGAAGCAGGGACTCCCTCTGACTCCCAGCTGTGCCCTTAGGAAGCCGCATCACCCCGGCGCCTGGTGTCCACCCAGGCGACAGTCTCGAGCCAAATGTGCTCTCAGCGCAAGCGTCGGAAGGCGGAGTTCGCACCTCCGCGCAGGCTGGGAAGGCGGATTCTCGGCGGCGTCTCAGCTGGGCTGCGCACGCGTCTGGCTGAACGCCAGCGCAGGTGGGCGGTAGCTGAGAACGGCATTTCAGTGACTGACTTCGGGTAAAGCGGAGGGCCCTCCAGGGTTCGGGTGGGCCACGCCCAGTCAAGCAAAGGCCTTCAGAGCGGGGACCGAGGCTTCCCGACACAGGGGGCCCTGCCGGGTGCTCAGCCTGCTGGTCCGCCCTGTGGGCGTCAGCTCCAGTCTCAATGCCAGCGCTTACCCGAGTCTCCAGCCTGCCGGCCCCAACTACAGACCTCAGAACCGCAGCCCCCAGACTCCCGTGAGCTTGTTCTTAAGATTCCCCCCCCACCGCCCCGCCCCGCCCTTCTGGGTCTCCAGGGGACGACTCAGCCGCTGTCCCCGGCCAGTGTTCAGATCTGCAGGAATCGGTTCCCAGCCCTCCCCACAGGCCTGTCCTCTTCAACTGCAGGCTGGCTGCCGTGGGCCGGCAGGTCACTTGATCTACAAATGCGTCACTTCAGGGTCCGCGTCTGGTGCCCAGCGTTGACACACTCCGAAGTCTGTGGGGTTGCTACGATGAGTCAGACCTCCCTGTCTCAGGGACGGTGGCACTGGCTTTGGGGACCAGTGTGTGTTAATGAGGGTGGAGACTGTCTCCCCTCTGGACACTGCCGCTGTGACGGGGCCTGGATGCCTGGTGAGGGGCTTCTGCCTTCTCCTTCTCCTGCCCCAACACCGTGCACTCGATTCCCCAAGTCAGACACCTTTCTGCATCCCAGCATCCTGCACGGGTAATTGCCCCCCACCCCCAGTGGGAGAGTGACCCCTGCCATCGTTTTAAACTAGCCCACAGTCCTCGGAATCTTTCTCGAGTTCACCCCAATCTACCTGCCCCGCTCCGAGACTCCTCATCTTCCCATTCATCCTCCTGCGCAAACACGTATCCCAGTCATTCTCTGAGCCTCGGTCTCCTCATCTGTAAAATGGGAATCACAGTCCCTGCCCCACAGAGGTGCTCTGGGGGCGGAGCGAGACAGTGCTGGACACGGAGACCAGCAGACAGACTGGCGCACGAAGCCTGGCACGCGCGGAAAGCGGATCAAGCGTTGGTCCGGTGAGCCAGACGGTGAAGAAGCTGCAGCGTTTGCCTGTCTTCCGAAAGAAATCTATTGTATCTGCATCGATTATAAAAATGCTATTTATTTCTATCTTTTTCCAAATATGTGTCCAGTAACACATATTCGGGTCTAGAAATTCCTGGTACGGGTTGATGGCTTAAAGGTGAAGTCAGGTCCAGACACGGGATCCGCCAAGTGGGGTCGAAGTCACTGAACTCATTTTGAATCCCTCGGTATTACTTTCCAACAGGAATTCCCTTGACTGTGCTCACCAGTGGCCAACTGAAACGCTTTTCGGGACTTCAGGCGAGGCTTCCGTGCCTGAGCCCAGGCTCCGCGGCCTCTCTCATGAGCCCCGGGGCCCCGCCAGGCTCCCCTCTCATCCCCACCGCGGGAAGGGCCCCGGCCACTCCCTTCCCTGTCCGCTTTGACAGCAGCAGCCTTCGGAGCCAAGGGGGAAAGTCGAGGCGGGTGAAAGTTTAGTCCTAATGAGGTGGAGACCGAGGGTTTTTAAACTTGGGACATACAAAAGATTCCAAACACCCTCTGATTCCTCATTTCTCGCGATCATCCATTAGAGCCCACCAAATCCCTCCCTTTGAATCGCAGGACCTTTGAGAGAAACTCAGAAATAACCTTTGGTGCATGCATAGCTTATTAGCAACAGGGAAAAATATTTTTCTCTCTGCCTGTGAGCTTTTCGCCGCTGGAACATGAAAGAGACACGAAGTTGGAAGGCGCAGGAAAGGCGATCTCGGCGGGTGAGGGTGAGGCGCGGAGGACAGTCGTTTGTGCGGCCGAGTGGCCAGGGAGGGCCGGGCGCTGATGAGAGGCCGCGACAGCCGCCGGAGGCTGCTGACCCGCCGCCCTCGGACCCAGGCATCTAATTGCAGCAACGGCGGAGCTGCCCTTTAACAAGGCTCACAGCCACCGTCCTTGGAGAGCTTCGCGCACAGGCCTTGAGGGGACTTCTCTAAACAAACACGGTGCCCCTTCCATGTTCTGCTGCGCGGGCAGAAGGAATGTCCCTGCTGACCCCCGCGGTCGGTCGCGGTCTTTGAGGGTCTTTCCCGCTGGAACCTCCAGGCCGCAGGGAGGGCGGCGCGGCCAGGTGTGCGCGGGAGGGGCCGTAACACTGTCGGTCGGGCTGAGCGACCCTCGCCGCTGGGCTGAAGGACAGCAGCACTTGCTGTTTTAATTGCTGTGCCCTCCCCTGCGGGGACCATGTGCAGGGACACCGCCCCAGCCGGCCTCCTGGGGGCGCCCTGCTCCCTCCCAGGCTGCCACGTTGCCGGGTTCTTTTCAATCTGCTCCATGAAAAGCCGCTGATGCCAACGCTCCTGGAGGTCTGGTGTGTTACTGGGGCGTTTCTCCTCCTCCTCCCCGCCCCCTTCCCCGTGCTTTCTTCTCGGGGGCTTGTTTAAGTGGCAGAGGACGCATAACGTAAAGTCTGCCGTCTGCATCGTTTTTAAGGGCGCGATCCAGTAGCATTCACTCCATTCACACCGCCGTCCACCTCCAGAACGTTCCACCCTCCCCCGCTGAGACTCCCCGTCAGACGCCGACTCGGCGCCCCCGGCCACCACCAGTCTCGGGTCCGTCTCTGTGAGTCTGCCTCTTCTAGGTGCCTCGCAGAGGTGGGGCTGCACACGTGTCCTGGTGCGTCTGGCTTCCGTCACTAAGCATGTTTTCAGGGTTCATCCACATTTGCGGGTGTCAGAGTCTCACTCCTGAAGAAGGCTGAGCGCTGCTCCGTGGCTCCGTGGCACGAAGGACCACAGCGGGTTAACCACTCCTCCGCCAGGGGACAGTGTGGTTGTCCCCAAACACCTTTTGGCTGCTATGAGCATTGCGTACAAATATCTGTTTGCCCGCCTGCTTTCAGTTCCTCGAAAGCGGAATCGAGGGACCCTACGGTGATTCCGTGTTTCATTTTTGGAGGACCGGCCGACCTGGCCTCCACGGCGAATGCATCACACTGCTGCTTCTTAAATTCAAAACCCGATGCTCGTACAACTGCTCAGGGCTTTCAGGGTGGTCTTCCCGGGAAGGCCCTCACATGAGCCTTCCGAGCACACCTCGGGGCGCGCGTGCTCGGACCCCTGGTCTGCGCGCTCGCGAGGAAATTCCGGTCGGCCTGGAAGGACGGTCTCGGAGGCAGAGTGGCCGTCCACGTGTGCAGTCTGGGGGAGGGACCGGCCGTCGGTGCCACAGGGTGAAGGCCCCACCCTGGGCGGGACCCCGACGTGGCACCGTCCCTGGAGTACGCTGGCTGCAGGGTCCCTGTCACCGAGGCCTCCCACAGCCAGTGCCTTCCCCGTGACCCGTGCCCGGGCCGGGGCTCTGTGGGTCTGTGTCCTCGGCCTCTTGTCCTCCAGGTGCACCTGCCCAGCAGGACCAAGCCGCACGCCTGTGCCCGCCCCCACAGGAAGACTGGGAAGGGGAGAGTGTCTGCCGGTCGCTACCTGAAGGAGAAGGAAAGCCCCGAGATGGGGCCGGAGAGGCGGCCGAAGCGCGCTGGCAAGCCGGAAGGCAGGGCCGAGGTCCAGACCCACGGCCGGAACACGCAGGCCTCCCCCGACCTGCTCCCTCCAGCTCGGCCTCTCTTCTCTTGTCTGGAAATAGGGTCATTGCCGAAGTGACCGGTCCCGGATCCCAAGACGAGTCACGTTGGATTCAGGGTGGACCGAGAGGGAGAAGACACAGGGAAGAAGGTCCCATGAAGGTGCAGGCAGAGGTTGGAGCAGAGCCGCCTCGGGCCAGGGAACGGGGCCGCCGCGCTGCAGAGGCGGGGAGCCTTCTCCCCAGGGCCCCTGCCGACGGCGGACTTCAGACCGCAGCCTCTGAACCGAGAGAGTGGATTTCGCTGGTTTTCAGCCAGAACGTTTGTGATACTTCGTTATGGCAAACTCATTGCGAGGGGGACTGAGTTTCCATTCAGAGGATGATGTGGTGACCGACCGCTGAGGGAGGGAGAGGGTGGCTGATACCCACCCTGGTGGGCCAGGTGCCCTCCAGTTGCACGCCTTCCCCTCCTCTGAGTGCAGGGAAGAAGCCGTGTTATCAGGACTGCAGACTTTCAGGGTCAGGGACTCAATTCATTCCCTTCTCTTGATGGTGCATTTTACATGTCTACTGGATTGGGCCACGGCAGGCCCAGACGCCTGGGTAAATATTCATTGTGGGCGTGTCGGCAAAGTGTTTGCAGAAGGGAAGCGCTCTGAGTCAGTCGACCGTGTCATGCACGCAGCCCGCCCCCTGCACGTGGGCCCCGTCCAACTCCCCAGGGGGCCCAGCCAGGCGTCCACACACACTCTGTGGGGGGAGCACGGATGCCGTCGTAGGGGACAAGGACGTGGCGGCGGTGGAGCCTGGCCCCAGCCTTCCCGCCAAGCTGTGCCCCGAGAGCGCCTCCGTCCACGGTGGCATTTTCCTGCAGTTCCGGGTGCGCACAAGGCCCAGGGTGGCCGTGAACTCGGCCCAACATATAACCGTAAATTTCCTTAAAACAGGATGAGATCTTGGTTTGTTTGTTTTCGTTAGCGTTTGTGTATCGAATGGGTGGCCCAAGACAACTCCTCCTCTTCCGTGGCCCGGAGACGCCGCAAGGCTGGACAGCCCTGCTCTACAGCGAGAAAACCTAGCTCTGAGAAATGGCACCGAGCCCCGCAGATGCTGTCTCCGGGACCCGTCGGGGCGGCGGGGGGTGGGGAGGGACAGAGCCGGAGGAGCTCCCCGGTGCTCGTTAATCCACATGGCCAGAAAGAGATTAAGCAGCGCAGACACCAGCCACTGGGAAAACCACAGAAATAAAGGCCGTGACGGGCAGCTGGCTTTCCGGGGGAGGCGTGGAGATAAAGCCGGGGGCCTTAACAAGGCGAGAAATTAAAACCGGGATCAGCGGTAACAGGAAGCCCGGCTAAGAAGCTGTGCCTGACGCTCTCGCGTCGTCGGTGCCGCCGGCCCGGCTTCCGATCGTCTTTCCAGGTGTCGGTGGCCTGTCCCCAGCGCCGCCGCTGCGGGAAGGAGGCCGGCGGCACCCACCGGCTTCAGCAGGCAGGCTCGACCGGCCCCGACTAGGAGGGACCACTCACTGCCGTTTCCCGGAGGCTTCTGCGGAGGAGGCGGGCAGCAGGGTTCTGAATTTCCAGAGAGCCTTGCGGTCTGGCCTCAGGCTGTGAGAGACACACGGAGAAAGCCGCTCCCATGAGACGCGACTGGGGGCCTCGAGTCCTGGGCGGGTGGGGGGGGGCGCACCTGCTAGGGTCACAGTGAATCTCTGCGGGACGCTGTGAAAGTCAAACGGCGCCACTTGAATTGCGTCCCCCGCCCCCAAAATATTCTGCCGGAGTCCGGACGGTCAGCCCCGCGGGATGGGGCCTGATTTGGAGACAGGATCTTCAAAATGGAGTCACCGGGGCAGGCCCTCGTCCACCATGACCGCGTCCTCACGAGAAGGGGCGCTTGGACACAGAGGCGGACACGCAGGAGGAAGGCGAAGTGTGGGGACGGAGGGAGAGGGATCTGCGTGGAACGCCCGCGTGAGGGCGGAGGACTGGAGCCGGGGGTCTGCACCCGCGGGGCCCGCGGAGGCAGCCGGGGCCCCCCGAATCGGGGAGGCAGACGCGGCGCAGCTGCTCCCTCGCAGCCCGCAGGCACCGTGACCTCGGCCCCTCCCGGCTCTCTGTCTGTTTCCACCTGTCCTTCTCTTCCCGTTGCCACCCGCCTCCCCGGCCTGCGCTGTTTGCCAAGCACAGCCCCGTCGAGAGCACAGCCCCCACCCATGGCCTCGTGGCGGATCTCAGTCCCTAGAACGTTCCAGAATGCAGGAAGGGGGTGCCAATGGTGCGCTGGGCGAATGAGGGTCAAGTTCAGCTGTAAGCAGCAGCAGCAGCAGCAGCAGCAGAACAAGTGGCGAAACAAGACAGTCGCTCGGTGGCAAACCGACGGCGTTCGGAGCTGGGCAGCCAACCTCGGGGAGACGCTTTGCAGGGCCGAGGGCCCTTGCCTCCCTGTCATCTGCTTTGGAAGTCCCCAGAGTCGGCCTGTGTCCTGAGACGGCTGCCAGAGCCCCAGCCAGCGTGCCCGCACCCCGCCCCAAGGAGGGAGACCAGGGCCGGAGAAGAGCATGCTGTTCTCTTCTAGGACAGCTCCCAGAGGGGGCCGCCTTCTGTCCCGCCAGCCAGAACCGAGTCACGGGATCACGGCGGACCACCAGGCAGGCTGGGAATGCAGTCTGGGGTGTCAGCAGCCCCGGGTCCTGAAAGTTAGGGACCCTAGTGCTGCAGGACAAACGGGCTGCTCCCCTCGGCAGGCCAGCCACAACCCACAGTCCCGCGAGCACACGAGACCAACAGAATCGTGTCCGGACGTGGCCGGCTGTCCGCTGGGGCCCTGGGTGCTGCTGACTTCGCGCCACCGCTCCAGAGGAAAGGCCACAGGCTGGGAACGGCCTGGAGGTGGCGTGTGTTTTGGTTTCTGCTTCCCTCGCAGCCAGGGCAGCCGCACCTTGGAGGGAACAACCACGGTTGTTGCAGGGTTCCGTAATCCGCGGCCCTTCCTAAAGGCAGAACGAAACTAAAGACTGTGTCCAGCAGGTGTGCGCCCTCAGCCCGGCTGGGGTGGGCGTTGCGAAGTGTCTCTTGGGCCGTAGCTGGAGCAGAAGGGAAACCTCCAAGGTGGGGGGCCCAGAGGGTGCCGACGGTGAGCTCGCAGCCCATTGGGGTCTCAGCTGATTGGAGCAGGTGGCCCTTGGCAGAAGTGCCAGCTCAGCAGAGATGCTCGGGTTGTCCGGGGCGGGGGGGGGGGGTGGTGCAGGGAGGACCCGCAGCATGCAGAGGTGGCCCCAGGCTGGAGGCCGCCTGCCACCTGCCATCTACCAACGTAGAGTCCAGGTCACTAGTTTCCACGGCAGGGAGAATCGGGATTCCCTCCGTGACTTTAAAAGAGAGTTTAAACCCTCCAGGAACCAACAGTCACAGGATGGAGGCTCAGCAGTTCACACCCAGGACGTGTTTTTGTTGCTGGAGGGGCGGGTACGGGGCAGAGAGATGGGACGGGGTGGGTGGGCCTGGGAGTGGGTGTGGAGGTCGCACACTCTGCCCTGGGGGGCCGGGGGTGGAGAGGCACTGGGGGTGGGCAGAAGGCAGGACGTGTTACCCCGCTCCCTCTCCCCAAGTTCTGCAAATGCCTCAGGCCATGCGTCCCCAGCGGTCCTGGCTGACCCAGCTCAGGCGGTGGCTGGCAGGTGGAGGGCACAGGGACAAGCACCGGCCCGGAAGGATGGCCGCCTCCCCTGGGTGGGGGGTGGGGGCACCCTCCGACCCGCCGGGAAAGTCTCTCCCGAAATCCAGCCGCTCCCGTTCGCCTTTTGCCTCCAGCAGCCTCATCCCCACGGGCCTCGGGCCCCAGCCCTCAGCCGGACGGCTGGTTATCAGGACGGGACAGCCGCCCCCTCGCTCACCCACCAGGGAGCCAGCAGGCCACCCCAGGAGGGAGCTGACTGAGGCCGAGGTCGGGGACCCAGCGTCTGCAGCCAAGCGCTGGTCCGTTGGCTGGCCTCCCGTGGTCATTGTTGCTCCCACTGACCGGCTGCCCGCAGGCTGCAGGCACAGACAAAGTGGGGACACAGCCGACATTCCGGGCCGATTACCGCCGAAGTGAGCCGCACCTCGGAGCGGTCGCCCCCCAGAAGAGGGACCACACGGAGAGGCCGGCCGGAGGGAAGGGAATGGCTCTGGCACCCTCGGACCCGGCCCGATCCTGCCCTCCTGCCCCCTTCCCCACGCCGGCCCACCTGCCCGCGTCGCCCTGGTCCAGCGCCGGCCTTCCCGCCCGGGCCGCAGGCGGCGGGCTTCACCTCCCGGGGTCTGCGGCTGCAGGGCCGCCGGCCGCCGGCCGGTCGCCGGATGCTGTTATCTGCACGACGGTGCCACCAGACAATTAGTTGCTATCATTCACCCTGTGCAATCAGCTGTTAAATCCTCATTTAGGCTCATTTGAATACGAATGTGCTGTTCAATAACAGGTTAGATTGCCATGTTTACAAATATGCCCCAGGTGTTTAGAAAGTTAGGCGACGGGAACCAGACTGTGCGAGTTTCGCTCCGCGCCAGTTTAAACGGCTTACGCCCATTTACCCGTCACTTAGCGGCCCCTTTCGCCTCCTCTGTCTCCCTCTGTCCTTCCCTCCTCCGCCCAAACCAAATACGCTCCTTTGTGTTGGCTTTACCGCTGTGTTAAACTATGACTCTCCAGGATGGAACTTGCAAAGCGCTCACCTCTGGGTGGGACTTTCGTCCCCACCCCTGCCTCTTTTGGAGGCAGAGGAAGCAGTCACCGGGGAAAAGACGGACAGAAAAGATCTCTGCAGCTGCGGCGTTCAGCGTTAAACACCAGGTCGCTGCCCTGCTGACGGGCCCAGGCACACGGGCAGGGGACAGCAGATTTTCGAGCGTGGGTGATGACAGCTAAGAGCAGAGAAGCAGATCGTGGGGCGGGGGAGAGCGAGGCGGATTGGGAGGGGGCTTCTCGGGCCTGGGCTTGCACCAGAGTCGCCTGGGCTTCCGGCGGAGTTGGCGAGTCCCGGGGGGAAAGCCCGGCTGAGATGCGAGGTATCCGGTCATGTCCCAGACACCCCACCGGGCAGCAAGACCCCAGAGCACACAGCACACGCCCACCTCCACAGGTGCCTGCACCCCACGTTCGTGGCGGCGCTGTTCGCGGCGGCCGAGACGCAGAGACCCAGGCGGAGCTGGGTCGGGCGGAGTTCCCCGTGCAACCTCATAAAGCAAATGATTTTTCCAACCAGAAAGATAACAGAGTGTTTCGGTTTGTTCACTTGCTTGCTTTAGATTCTCCTGGGACCATTTTTCATAGAAAACGCTTAAAATGTCGTTACATTCACAGAGTTTCTTGGATTGTACCTTTTGAAGGACCCTCGGCCCTGCCCACAGGGACAAAGTCCGGGGGTAGGACATCGCCCCGCGGACGCCGCCGAGCCCTTGTGGGAGGGGCGATGTGCTCCGTTCCCGCTCCCCACAAACCTCGCTGGGGCGGTGGCTGTTGCCTCGGTTTACAACCGGAGACCCAGAGGCCAGGACACTTCATCCACTCGCCTGAGGCCACGCTGCTGATAACGCGAGAGGCCGGGACTCGAACCTGCACCGTTGCTCCTACCGCTGGGCTGACGGGTGCTCAGAACCACCTTAAAACTATGGAAATCTCCTCAAGACCCAAAGCCTGTCCGCTCCCACTCAGTGCCTCTCGGCGAGTCCCCATGGCTGCTCCAGACAGCCTCCAAAATGAGTGACGACGGCCCAAAATGAGCTCCCCCCGGCGAGGGCCTCCGACGCGGGTCCCCGACTCGGGTGCCCAGGCCACGGCCACCTGCAGCCCTCCGACCGCGGGCTCCGGCCATCGTGCAGGGCCTCCAGCTCCTTCCGCCTTGTCCACCTCAACGCTGTCACCCCCGCTGTGCACGCCGCCTGGGCTGGACGCCTCTCCCCCCATCCTCCGGACAGGCGGACGGACAGACCCTGGAGACCTCCTCCTGACTCCTCGGCTCTCACGCCCTCCGAGGGGTCCTCGCCGACCCACTGGTGTGCGGTCGCCCCGCTGTGACGTCCTCCCCTGTGTCCTCTGTGCTGGCTGCTGGCAGGATCGGCCACGTCACCGGTCACGTCACTGAGGACAGCAAGTCGCTGTCCTCCCCAAGGAGAGGGTCACTCCACACGTGTGGGATCACGTCTCCGTCGCTGTGCCTTCCTCCCCAGCCATGGCACACCCTAGGCGACGGTGGGGAAGTAGCCGGAGGAAGGAGGGGGAGAGGGACCGGGAGGGAAGGAAGGTGGACGCAGGGAAGGGGCCCCAGGCACCGTGAGCTGCCAGGTGTTTGCCAGTGTCCCTCACGGCTGCGCTCTCAGGTCGGCCAGGGCGCTGCCTCCGCGGGGCCGCCTCCCCGCCTTCTCTCCCTCCCTCCCTCCTTCCCTCCCTCCTTCCCTCCTTTCCTTCCTTCCTTCCTTCCTTCCTTCCTTCTTTCCTTTCTATACCTATTATCCTATTTTCTTAAGAAACGTAAATGATTAAATAAAAGCAGCATTTAAAATTAAACGACCCTTCGACTCTGAAGGGGCCCCTCTGTGCTGGGCCCACGGGCATTTTCAGCGTCTTCCCCCGGGCTCTTCTCCCCCCTCCCCCACTCGCTCCGCGCAGGCCGTGTGGGGGCCTCCGAAGGGTCTCTTCTCCGCTGCGGCGCAGGGACACTGCCAGGCCAAGGTGCTGGGATGAGGCGTGCCAGTTGAGGAAAAGCAACTGAACAGATTCGTGGGCTTGTCGTTTATAGGGCAGAGGGGCCGTAAAGAAGCACATCTTGGGGCAAAGAGGTTTACTGTTCACACGTTTTCCTTCAGTGAATTAAGGAAGAACCACGGCAAAAAATGGAATAACACGGAAATATCCAAGGAAACAGAAACACTTAAAGGTGAGAGCTGTTAAAATACAGGATAACCTGTGAAAAGTGATAGGATTTCTAAGTGCTTTCACTTAGTCATTTTCACTTAGTCCTTTCAGTCATTTTGTTTCTTTTTTTTTTTAAAGATTTTTTTTTTATTTGTCTTTAGAGGGGTAGGGGAGAGGGAGAGAAATATCAATGTACGGTTGCCTCTGTGTGTCCCCTGCTGGGAACTGGCCTGCAACCCAGGCATGTGCCCTGACTGGGAATCGAACCTCGATCCTCTGGTTCGCAGGCCCGCGCTCAATCCACTGAGCTACACCAGCCAGGGCCTTTCAGTCATTTTGAAGCAGACAGAATGAACTCATGCCAGACCCTGTTTAGTTACGTGTGACATGTGGCTAGACTCAATCTGCTGCCGTGACATTTTCTGTTCCGCACGCCGCATTAGCCGTGATGACCGAGGAGGGACTGCCCAGCAAAACCCGGGCCACGCCGCACAACCATGCACGCACCGACCCCTCGGGGCTGCCGGCACAAAGGACGTGCCGCTCGTTAGGTACGGGAAACCTGGGGGATGCCTTAGTCTCCTCGGTTTGAATTGTTTCCCAATCTCTTCGTTCAGAGTGCACATCAGTTGACCGCCTGATGCGGCAGTGAGACGGGTGGAGGAAAGGGAGAGAACGGGGAGGTGGGGACGGAGGGAGGGCACCCGGCCGGCCACATGGACCGTGTCATTCAACAGCCTCGCCTTGAGATCGCGCACTTGTTCTTCAGCACCTCCGTCCCCAAGTGCTTGGACAAACTTTCCATTTCGAACTGTCTTTTCTGTTGCAGGTGGAAATTCTGCGTGTCGTGGGCCATGACACAGGCGCAGGCCTTTGGAGGTTCTCCCGGGGCCACGGGACGGATGAGGAAAACAAGAGTCGGAGACGCTAGGCCACTGAGCTTCGGCAGCTTGAAAAGCCCGGGGGAGAGAGGGAAGAGGGACTTGCATCCCGGCTGCAGTGAATGGCTCCAAGCGTTGCTGGACTCCCGCGTTCCTTCCTTCCGCAAATACTCGCGGCGGCTGCGGCGGGCGCTGCTGAGGATGCAGCGGTGAGCCGGCCAGGCGGAAACCTGCCCATTCGTGGAGTTCGCCTTGCAGGGATTGAAGATCATTAAATTCCAGACTCTCTGTTACATTCCGAGGCGGCTGTTGTAGCAATTCTCAGGAACCACCTAATTAGAATGAATCAAAGAGGGTGAACGAAGCCTGCGAGCGCTGCCATAATTTCGCGAGTGGTGGAATCGCAAATCCGAGTCAACGCCCCGATCACAGAGCGCACGGGGAACAGCGGGCGTTTAATTTGTTTGGAGGAGAGAAACGCAGCCTCGCGAAGAAACAGGGTGACATCCAGATTCCTCAGCCACGTCTCCCAGAACAGAGAGCAGGATGCGGACCCCTGAGAAAGGAGCCCGAGCGCCTTTCCGGGCTCTGCGCGCGTGGGGGAGCCCACACTCAGCGCCGCGCCGGCCTCCGGGCCTGGTCGCTGGCAGAGCCAACCTGCGGGCTGCTGCCAGGGCTCAGCCCACGGCCGCTGGCGACCGAGAGCATGAAGCTACGCGGAAGGAAGGGCCCGGGCACACCCATCCACGGCGCCAGCCAACCTGCAGGGGACACCCGGCGCTGAGGTGGGCCCTCCCGGGGCTCAGGAGGGGCGGCGAGGGGAGGCCCCGGATCACCTGGAAGGCCCTCCGATCTGGATGCTCAACCGCTGCGAGATCCCTCCGGCGCCTTCGCGGGAGATGCTTCCCAATGCCCGGAAAGCCATTTGCAGCGACACACAGCAGAGCCTGCCGCTGTCACCGGTGCATCATCCGCGAGGACGTCGCGGCCGCGCAGGCAGCTTTTTTTTTTTTTTTTTAAACCAAATCTTGTTTTCTGCACCAGGAGAAAGAGTTCGTTTCTTTTAAAGCCAGAAAGTAATCCTATTTCATAAAGAAAAGACATCGCGGATTTTGAGGCCCCCGAGCTCCCCCCCACAGGGGCGGGGCGTTCCTGGTGGAAGGGGCAACGCCCAGCGCGGCCACCAGACCCGGCCACGTCCCACACGGGGCCGGCAGGGCGCTGCTTTCCAGAGGGCCGCGCGAAGACAATGTCCCGATTTTCAGAAGTGGTTCTATGTTTTTTTTTCCCTACTTTTCAGCTTTTGTGGAATTCGACCATGTTGGTTTTATCATTGTATAAGTTTTTACCAAAAATAGAGCGACTGTCTGCTGTGGCTGGACGTGAGGCAGGCGCGGGGCTTGCGTCCTTTCAGTTAGAAGGACAAAGGCGGGTGGCGAGGCCAAACTAAGCCGGAGGGGTAGCCCACCCACGGGCCCACGCAGCCGCGGAACAGGTAGAATACGCGGTTTAAAGTTCGCCTCTCGCCTCACCAGCGTCCCTATTCCAGTCACGCAGGAGGCTTTGAAAGCGGTAGGAACTTGCTCCCTGAACGCCACGCGCTGTTTGGGGAAGAAAAAGAAGGCGAGGGCGGTGCCGCCACATTGCCCCTCACTCCGCTGAGAACCCGGGGAGGACGCGCCCTGCTGCTCGGGGTCAGCGAACCCGCAATCCAGCCCCGGCCGCTGGGTGCCCTCCCCGGAGTCGGCTGGTGGGAGTCACACCGCGGAACAACTTCCCAGAGGATGTCGGACGACTTATAGAAACGTCTGTTCTTTGACCCAATAATTCTGCTTTGAAGTGTTTAAGAGCCACCGTATTCGCCACGTATAATGTGCACGTTCTTTGCCCAAATTTTGAGGGAAAAATAAGGATGCTCATTATACGTGGAGAGCACTAATTCCATATCTATAGAAATGCTTTTGCTTCTTTTATTTATTTTTTTTAATTTTTTTTTCTTTTAGATTTTATTTATTTATCTTTAGAGGGGAAGGGTAGGAAAGAGGGAGAAGGAGAGAAATATCTATGTACGGTTGCCTCTCGTGTGTCCCCTGCCGGGAACTGGCCTGCAACCCAGGCATATGCCCTGACTGGGAATCGAACCGCGATCCTTCGGTTCGCAGGCCCGCGCTCAATCCACTGAGCTACACCAGCCAGGGCTTGCTTCTTTTATTTATGCTTATGTGTTAAAAGTGTAGCTCTAGAAGGCAATAACACTATCTGTATGCAAAATAATACCCTGGAATACGATAATTGGTTTTGTCTCTATAAATAAATAAATAAATAAATAGTTGGATTAAAAAATTAAAATGAAAGATTTTTTTCCGGAAAGTTTGGGCCGAACACGTGGGTGGGCAGCACACACAGGAGTACATTATACTCGGCGAAATACGGTATCCTGAGAAGCACGCTGAAACGTCTGGGCAAAGATGCTCGCGCCACCTTCTTTATGACGGGAAATGAACAGTCCTGCCCTAGACCAACGCCAGGAGGGCTGAGAGGATGGAGGGGTATCTCTCCAGGACACTCTTAAGCCACCTTGGAAAATGCAACACGCAGACACGGAGTCAGCGGCACGGAACACAGTCTCCAGGCGTGTCGTGGAGCAGAGGCACCCGTGTACACCATGGCGTGCACGGCCAATAAAAAGTGCCCTTTCGGTTGGCGGGGTGGGGCTGGCCTCCGGTCTGTCTGCGGTGGGTGCCTGCAGGTGGAGGGCTCAGGAAAACTTGGGCTTCCTTCCTTCCTTCCTCCGTCCTGCCTGCTGGAACCTTCTGCAGGAGCAGGTGCGGACGCTGTGCCAGGACTGGCCGCAGGCAGCTAGGGGGCCTCCGGGGCGGCACTGCAGAGCCGCTGGGAAGTCCTGGGACACCCCAGCACCAGCGAGGATCCGGGGAGGCCCCGCAGACTCATGGGGGGAGCGGAAAGGCTTAAATGATGCGGAAGCAAAGCAGGGGCCAGAGCAGTTTCTGGCAAGAGAAAGGCCTGGGACGAAGCCGAGTTTCCAAGTGATTGGACCGAACCCTCCCCAAGGCTGCCCGGGACCATGTGGCCCACGACCGTTCATAGAATCCCTGCAGTCCAGTCCGCAGACCTCAGGGGGCCGTGTTCGCTGCCTGGCTCACCGGCGTGTTTTGGTTAGCCTGGGGCCCGTGCTGGGAACGCAAAGACCACACTGACTTTCTCAAGAAAAACCAGCGTTCGGAGATGCTCGGATTCACCCAGGTCCACGGGCGGGTGGAACTACTGAGCTGGGAAGCTGCCTTCAGCACTGCAGGGCACAGTAGGTCTTCCTTCCCTGACAGAGGGGGAGTGAGGGGTCTACCACGGGAATCCAGCAGCGAGGGTAGAATATCCCCGTAACTATGAGATGTCGCTTTGAGATCCTCATCAACCAGAGGCGTGAGCAGCTACCTACTAGAAAGTAGGGTAGCTCCCCTGGTCCAGAACCTTCCAAGTGAGAAGCATGTGGGGGCTGGTCACCAGTTTGTCTGATTAAATATTCTCTACAGAGTAGGCAGAGCTACAAACAAAAATTAAAAGTGCTCACTTTTTAAAGAATATCCAGTATTTCCCCTTATCTAAATGCAAAAAAAAAAAAAATGGTATGATAAAAATGGAGCCAAAATACGTATTAAAAGGAAAATGTCTTCAAAATTATTACACCAAGGAGTTCGCATTTCAAGGTCTGGGAAAGCGACACCCTCGTTTTTCAGAGGGCTTTCTCTTTGCTCATCTTCAGATTTAGCTGCCGAACGAAAGGAAAAGGGAAACCCAGCTGCAGGAAAGAGCCCGCGGGCGTCTGGGCCTGGCCACACCTCAGCCCTTCTCCGCGGGGAGCAGAGCACCTCTGTTCAGACGCAGTTAGCAAGTGTCTGGCGTGACCCCGCGGACTCCCCCCACCCAGCGCCCTTCGAGGCAACCCCCCGAGGCGACTCAACGCCATCAGCAGGACTCCTCCTGCTGGGGAGTCTTAGCTCGCGAGGAATGTGGCGTTGGTGCGAATTAACAGCCACGTTCACATAGGATATTATCGAGGGCAATTTATTCCAGGACCGTCCGCTGCTGGCGACTTTCTCATTCAGCAGAATCTATACATCGCCAATGCTAAAAACGAGAGGGTTTTTTTTTTTTTTTTTTTTTTTTTGGTGACAAAAAAAAAAAGGTATTTGATTGTGTAATCCTCAAAGTGTTTAATTTGTATTAAAGCTAAATCCAGAGGCTGGGGACCTTGGGGGCTCTCGAGGTGGATTTCTGTTCTGGTTCACACACCTTGAGACAAAGGCCCCTAGTCAAGACGGGGAGGGAAAAGACGTTTTTTTGTGTGCGAGACTCGGGGCAGATTTATTCCGGAGGCGGCCTGAACGGGTCTCAGAAAGTGGAGAGAGGGTCTCTTCTGGAAGAAAGGCCTCTAAGTAAACTCGCTGCCATTCAAAAGATTTGCTCGACACTTCACAAGTGCTGAGGGAAGAAAGGGAAATCTGTTGTCAGGTTTGGGGTGTTTACCGGCCCCCCTCGAGACACTTGACCTAATGCCGGCGCCCCCTAATCCGCTGATCTGCATGCGGTGGCCTCCAGCCCCAGCCCCAGCCGCTGGCGGGGTTGCCTGCAACACTCGTCCCAGCCCCCTGATCCCCCACCCGGGACATTGTGTGCCGCTCACCTACGCCCCTCCCCCGCCCGCCCCCTCCCGCGGCTCGGCCGAGATTGAATTCTGCTCACAAATTGTGAACTAAGTTGTTTGGGCTGGATTTGCCCGGAGAATTGTGCCTCTAATGGAACGGTCTGTTCATTATACAGCGCTGGGCCGAGACGGGGCGCTCCCAGACCCCGGCCCGGGCAGGGTGGCGGCCGGGGCCTGACAGTCGACAAAGGAATGAATAGCTCTCCGCTGTCAGACCGGGCTTACAAACAGCTTGGCACGCACACAGCGGCCGCGCTGCCCGCGGATTTAGGGTCCCCGCCCGCTAATGCCCCAGATTTGTAAGTACAAATCGCTTAGGCTTCAAACTGTTTGCGAAAGGAATAAAATGACCAAAAATTAGTTTGTTTTAGCCTCCCCGCCCCCCCCCCCCGCCAACCTCCCGCCAGGGAAACATTAATAAAAAAGAAAAGAAAAGGATAAAATGGTGTGCCATGGTCTCACGGGATATTGCTGGGTTTTGCGGAAGGCATCAAATTAAGCAAGAGCATCTTGCAGGAGGAGACATTTCGTCCTGCTGGGGCACCCGGCTTCTCAGAAAGCAGCCGAAAATCTAACGGAATTAATCTAAGATGGGTGATTTTGAAAGATGGGGGGAGGTCGACACTTTGATTTCTATTCTTGAGTACCTGTTGCTTAAGACTGATTACAACCCCTCCCCTCCCTTAAACTTGAACTGTGTCGGTCTTTTTAAATGGGTCATTTAGATTTCTGAACATTTTCATTGGCAATTATGTGCAAATTAGATACAATCCGTTTCCATTTTCTATGGTGGTTCCCATTGTTTCGTGAATAAATTAACGTAAAGTCATCGAGCCAGAAAGCTTTATAGAAAATAAGACGAATATTTTTACTTAGCATTAGATTTAGCATTAGTTTGGCAATAATTTTTAGCGTGGATTGGGTTAGATAACCCTTTGGCTTATTATGACCACAACAGAATAGTAAACAAAAGTTATATCCTATATTACTGTCACTTTATAGGAGAAACAAGAAAAGATGATGGACTAAAATGTTTTCAAATTCAGGTTTGATCCAACATCTCTGCTCTGCGTTAAGGGCTCTTTCCTTCTTGCTCAGGTGATCGGGTGGCCAAGGTCCCTGCGGTCAAGGGGTCACCGTCACATTTCTGTGAGTTCATTGTTACGTTTCCGTGTACGCGAAAGACAGTCTGTGCAAGTCGGGCTTGCGGAAACCCTGCGAGCTCGAGCAGAGGTGTGCTTCGATTCACACACTCGTCCAACCCCTTCCCCTGTCGGCGCGTGACCTTCCGCCGACAGCTGGCAGGTTTAAGGTTTCAAACAGGAAGCTCGGTGTTAACTCCAGGTCGGTGGCAGTCGGCTGCTGGAAACCTGCGTGAGGCGGAAGGGTTTGATGCAGGAGAGGCCAGTGGGCCGGCCGCGCCCCGGCTGTGGCTGAGTCGTCTGCACGAAGCTGTGCAAACCTACACACTTCAGCGCTCTCACGCGCTGTGTGTGTGTTTGGGGGGGGGGGGACAGGGGCAGGAGGGACAGTTACAAACAGCTCCACTACCACCAGCTCCGCGCGGCTGCGTGCAGAGCAGGGCCCAGCGGCCGCTGCCCATCCGCTCCCAGCACTTGCGGACGCTTCCCCGTGTCGCCCATCCCTTTTCTGTCAGACCTCCGGTTTTTTCCTATGTGGTCACGACATTTTAGGGCGTTTGGAAGGTGGAGGCCATGACTTGTGCAGAAGCGTGGGCTAAGGACATGTCTGCGCTGAGCGAAGTGTTACTTTGGAGAACTGTGTTCAGAGAGATGGCGTTTCCTGTGAACGCCGGCGCGCGCTGGCCGCCCGGCCGCGGCAAGCGATCGGAAAATGCAGGAGGGCCAGTCCTCGGTCAGCTGCTCCGGGCAGCCGTCTCTTCGCAGTCCGCGGAGATCCAAAAGACCCCGGGGGAGCGTGGACCAACGCTGACCCAGCTTCCACGCGAAGATGGGGGACAGTGCATAACTATTCAGGGATGTTCCTGATGAGGAACGAACGCTGCTGGCAGGAGTGGTGAACCGCGGAGGCTGGACGGGCAGACGCAGCCGCGCCGCGCTAACCGGAGCAGCGCCGTCCTCAGGGAGGGAGGCCCGCTGCGGCGCGGTGGGTGTCTGCGGGGGGCGCCCTCCGCGTCCACCTGCGGGGGCGGCGCAGCGGGCTCGCCGGCGGCCCTTCTGCCCCGACTGCGAAACGGGCAGTCGTGTCTCCTGCTGTTGCTGAGCTGAATGATGGACGTGTAGCCCAGTGCCGGGTGGCCTGGTCCAGCAATGAAAATACACATTCCGTATCTAATGCACCCCTAGTTGTGTGGGATGGATCTACATTCTGGGTGAGGACGTGAGCGCCCCCAACGGGCCGAGGTGGGAAAGCACTGCCCTCCGGGGGCATCCGGAAGGGCCGGTGGGAAGGCAGCAGAGGGTCTGGGCTGCCGCGGAATGAACTCACCCGATTGGCCAGCCTCGCTCTGCGCGTGTTGCCAGGGGAGACTTTATTCGTCAAATGTCAGGTCTGGGTGTCTCCCTCCCTCATTTCACAGATGGGGAAACTGAGGTTCAAATCTCCGTAAGATTAAAACTCAGGCCCCCCACCTGGCGGCTGAATAACGTTCTCCGTCTTCAGCTCGTTCATTCGTTGTAAACACAACGACCCTGCTTTTCTTCTTGACACACAATTCCAATTTCGTGTGTGTAATACGGGGCGTCTGGGCGACTTTTGGCCTGTTGGGTGTGTTTTTGGAGGCATGGGACCTGTGTTGAGACGTTAACTGCGGCGCCTACTTTTTTCCAGTTACCTGCTGACATGGCGGTTGAAGTTTTGTACCTTGTGAAGTCCAGTGAACAGACAAAACGAAGCCAACCTGCGTTCCACATAAAACAGTATTGATCCGAACAAACGGTACGTAACCCGTGGCCCAGGGTAAAATGAACAGGAAGGCCCATGAGAAATGGGCGTGTGAGACATGTACTTGCTCTGCCTTACACAGCTTTTCGGGGGTCCCCGAAACCCCGGAACCTCGGGCAGGTGTTTGTTCCCTCGTTTGCAGCTCCCGTGCGGGAAGGCTGCCTGACCAGCTTCGCAAAGTGTTCGCTCAGCGGGAAGGGACGCAGGCCCCACGCGGGCCCCACGCAGGCCCCACGCAGGCCCAGGTTAGGCTTTGAGCGGCTGGTTGCATGGGCCACAGGTTGTCTGGATTCAACACGCTCCGGAAATTCCAGTTCGATCAGATTGGCAGAGATCGCCTTTTAGGGAAAGGGACGACGAAAGGGAAAGCTAAAGCTCCCAGCTGGAATTCCATCAGCTTGCCCAGTACCCGCCCACGCACAGAGGATGGGGCCAGGGGATTAGATCCTGTGTCAGAAGAGAAGAGTGTAGGGGCTCAAAACCAAAACCGAAACACAAACAACACCCCAAGTCAGCGGTGCAGTAGGAGGGCTTGGCTTTGAACTTCAGTCCAGCTTCATATGAGCCGTGCGTCCTTGGTTAATATCGTCGGTCAGCCTGGACGTGTGTTGGTGTCTCATCTGTGAGGTGGGGGAGATAATGCTTTACCCCTCACGGGGTTGAAAATAAGGACGAAATCAACGAGCGCACACCTGAAGCGCTTCTCAGGCAGAGCCTGTGGGGGATAACCGCTGGCTGTTATTGTTGGGCGTCCCCAACCTCCTCCAGCGCCCGCTCCTCCAAGTGCGCTCCTCGGGCCAGCGGTCCACACCCCATGGACCGCAGGGCAGAATCTCAGCCCCGCCCCAGGCCTGCTGAGTCAGAGCTGAGTGAGATGAGTCATTGCATATTCACGTTTGAGGTGCGCTGGCTTCGGACACACCTTAGTCTGCACGCTAACCTTCTCCCTGAGGCTTTGTCTGGATGGTGCGTAAGCACCATGCGTGCTGGAGTCTTGGCCAGAATGTGACCCAGAACGGGGGGGGGGGGGGTCAGGCTGGTTATTTAATGAGTTTTACGATACATGAAATCTTCCAGGCCTCAGGGCACTTGGGCCATTCCAGAAATAACTGTTGTTAAGGTAGCCCAAAACAAGGCAACCCAGGCGGATAACGGGATCAGCGAGCTGAGACGGGAATTGGAGTCAAGTGCGTGTGTCCCCCCCCCCCTCCATCAGCCACGACTGCTGTCCTCGCGGCAGTTTACGGCACATTGTTCCCCCGAATTATACACCGGAGGGATGTCGAAACGGCAGTGCGCGTGGTCCCCTTGCAGGCAGCGGCCTCACTGCGAGGCTCCCCCGAAACTGAAACAGTGACTCCTGAGAGTGGCCAGGACGTGAGGTGTGGGGCAGGGGACGCCACGGGGCGGGGCGGGATCAACTGTGCGTCTCTCCCTGCGCCCCCAACCCCTCCGCAGCACCTCCGCCCCCCCCCCCACTGCCCTGGGGCTGCTGCACTCTCAGAGATCTGCTCTTCGTCCTCTCTTGCTTTTTAAAAACTTTTGTTCGTTTATTCTATTCATTAGATTCCACACAATAGTGAAGTCATACGGTTCTTGTCTTTCTCTGACTGGCTCATTGCACTCAGCATAATGCTCTCCAGGTCAGTCCACACTGTCACAAAAGGTAGGAGCGCCTTCTTTATCACAGCCGAGTGGCGTTCCATCGTGCGAGTGTCCCACAGCTTTTCCGTCCACTCATCTGCTCGTGGGCACCTGGGCTGCTCCGGATCCAGATTATTTTAAACAAGGATGCAGTGAACACAGGGGTGCGTGTATTCTTTCAAGTGAGTGTTTGGGGTTTCTTTGAAGACACTCCCAGAAGTGGCACTGCTGGGTCACAAGGCAGTTGTATTTTTTATCTGTTGAGGAAAGTCCACACTGCTTTCCCCAGTGGCTGCCCCAGGCTGCGTGCCCACCAACGGTGAGTGCGCGAGGGTCCCCTTTCTCCGCGTCCTCGCCAGCACTTGTTTGCCGATGTGATGATGGCCGTTCCGGCAGGTGGGAGGTGACACCTCATTGTGGTTTTAGTTGGCATCTCTCTGATGATTAGTGATGCTGAGCAACTTTTCGTGTGTCTTTGTCCCCTCTCTTAAGCAAAGTGTAGGGGAGGTGGGTTATAGAATCAAGATGGGAATAATTACATGTGGTTAAGCGGCTTGCTGAAAAGATTTTCTCTAACAACCAGGGGACAGGGAGGAGCCTTTGGGGGGCGCCAGCAGCCCGAGCGCTGGAGGGCCTGCGGAACCTTCCGGTTGTGGAAGTGGTGGAGATGCCACCGAAGGCAGAGACCAGCGCAGGGCGGGACTTCCAGAGAAAAGCCGTCAGGCAGGGCTAGGGGCAGTGAGGGCTGTCACCCGGCCTTTAGGTGGCCGGCCTTTCCTCGGAGGAGGGCGCGCGCTCCGCCCACCCCCACCACCCCGGTGTCATCAGCTGACAGCCGTCTCCACCGCGCCCCTGTGATTGTGGCGGCCACCGCATCGGAGAGCCCGCCACCGTCCTCTCTTCCAGCTGCGACTCTCTCTCCTACTGCCCCACCCCCGTGTTGCCCCCAGAATGGAAGGGCTTCGCCAACGCCGGGCGGAGGTTACGTGAAATTGCCATGAGCCGCTGCTTACCCTCGGGTCCGCGTGTGCCCTTTGTCCCCTCTGCCCGCACAGCTGCCACCACCCCTAGGGGGCAGCCCTGAGGCTGGGGCCCCTTCAGTTCTGCTCAGAGGCAAAGACAACCAAGGCCGTAGGGGATCCTGAATCGTAGTCTGAAGAAAGCGTTTTCTCTCTCTCTCTCTCTCTCTCTCTCTCTCTCTCTCTCAGTGTCCCACTCTCTCTTTTTGTTGGTATTATTAAAAAGCAAGATACAATTATTTTACAGTTTCGGGGCTTTTTTTTTTTTTTCAGACAATTCTGGGGAGGGTAAAATGAACAGTGAAAACCTCTCCAGCTGCCCCTCTGACCACCGCTCTGCCCCGCCCCAGGGATGCGCTGTTGCTGGGGTGCCGGGTGCCCTACAGGGATCTCACACGCTGCTCCCCAGTGCGCACTGGAATCACTTCGACGGTGTGAGAATGAGGCAAAACGCTCCTGTACCTTCCCCCTGGTGAGAGCATCTCACAGAAAACACAGCGTTTGCCCTGGAAGTTAGGAGACTCTGGCTTTGCCCTGACTTCCTCACGTTTAACTCTGATAGGCGTAGACTGCGTCTCGGGGCTGCTGCCTCACCCGTCAGCACACGAACCTGATAAAACTCGCCAGCTTCCTGCCAGGGGGCAACAGCCTTCGGTGCCTAGGGTCCCAGGACAGTGAAATCCAGTGGGGTGCCACGGTTAGTGACCTCAGAATCCCAAGAAAATCAAGTGCTTTTCCTGAGCCAAATTAAACGTCTAAAGCTGCCAATGAGCAGAAGTGGCATTAACAACTGTCAAGGTCATTGTCTGCCAAAGAGACAGTTCGTAAAGTGACGGAGTGACTTTATAAGCCACAGAACTCGCCGCCCGCTCGGTTAAGAAAACGGGAAGGTTTCACCATGGATGTGAAAGAAGCATCGCATCCCGCCGGGAGCACAGGCGTCTCAGAGGGGAAAGTGGCCCCTTGGTGACAAGCTCCGCACCTAAGACCAACCTACGTCCCCCACCAGGCAGGGGCCGGACCTGGTGACCCGGCGGCGCCTCCCGCACGGGGGGCCGGCGCGTGGGACCAGTGCCATCGCTCGGCAGACATCGTGGACCCAGCAAACCAGTTTGAACAGCCCTAGTGAACTCATCGCCCTGGTGTGGGGGCCGCCGTGGGACGGCAGGGAGCAAACAACCGGCCTGCCAGGGGAGGCGCGTCTGCAAACACACACCTGTAACGAGCTGTTGTTTTTTTTGGTATCAATTTAAAACCCAAACACTGATGCAATTTTCGCCTCTTTAGAGCAGGGCCTCATCAGCCACGCTCCCCGGTAATTAGCGCGCGGTAAGATGTTGCTAATAGCTACACATCTTGTAAACATGTTGAGCGGGCCGTGCCCCGAAGGCCGGCTGGCGCGGGTAAGTGATATCTCAGCTGTGGCTGGCGGAGCCCTGTCCCCACCGGGGACCCGCCCCGAGGTGTGAGGCCTCCGCCTAGAATCAAAACAGCTCCCTTTGCTGTCCCCACGCAGGCGACTGCCTTTTGGTTGTGACGATAATGACAATAGAAGGAAATAACAATGAAGAGGAGGAGGAGGAGCAGCAGGCCGAGGTGCTGGCGGCCCCGCTCCCTCGGGACCGTCCCTGACAGGGCCAGGCCGAGGGGTGGGGCGGACACAGCCGGCCCGATGGAGATGAAGTCTGTGACCGTCCCCGTGTCTGTGGAGAGGCCTGGCCCGCAGCTCCCACAACTAAAGCCGCAGCAGCAGGTAATTCAGACAGGTTTGCGAAGCCGCCTGCGTCCGGGGCGAAGTCCCGGTCTGCCCTGACCCTCCCCGTCAGCACGAGGAGTCCAGGGCAGCCCCGGGCCGACCAGGACAGCCAGCCACCCCACCTGGAGCCCCGGGAGGCCCGGCTGAGAGACCTGAGGACCATCTGGTCCAGCTCCCTCGTCTTCTCATCTTGCATACGGGGAAACTGAGGCCCAGAGGGGTCCACGAGGTGGCACAGCCCAGGGCCCAGGTCTTCTTCCTCAAGGACGAGCCCGGCTCCTGTCTGGTCACGTGGAGAAATCGCCAGATCACAACGCACTCACGGGGCGGGACACAGAGGGAGGTGGCGTGGGTTCTAGTCCCGGTCCTGCCGAGCGTGTTCCACGGCCCTCCCATTAACCTGTGGACGCTGTGAGGGAGGATCGACACGCCCCTGGACCAGGGGAAGACTGAGTGCAGCGGCGGAGCGAGAGACGCCAATCGAAGGCGGGGTCCCGGGACAGCGAGGCTGACGCTCTTCCCAGGGGAGGCGGGCCGGCGGTGGGGAGGGCTCTCTCTGTCCGTCCTGCGTCTGGTCTGCGCGGCTGGCGAGGGCGCTAACAGCATCCTTAGAGAACGCCCGGAGCGGGAGGGCCGAGGATCGCGGGGAGGGGCCTGCCTGCGTGCGGCCCAGGAGGACACAGGCACCGACCGGAGCGTCCGCGGCTCTGTCTGCTTTACGACAAAGCCAGCCCCTGAGGGACTGGGAACGTTCTCTAAAAGTCCCCACCGCCATCGGGACGTGAGCTCCTCAGGGACACGGCTGTGGTCGCCGCTCCGACCCCAGGGCGCGCACACTGGCACGCGAGGAAGCTTCAGTTCACATCCGTTAATAAATGAGTGGAAGAAACTCAGAATTTAACGTCGGCACCGTAAGTACTTTTCGTATGTGCATGTTTTCTGTCCTGTGTTTCAAAGTTGGTCATAAACCCAACGGAGGGTAGACATGAGGGAGGCACAGGGGTGTCTGCCAGAGAAGTTTTAGTCGAAGACCTCGGGCGGACTCTTGAACAGGTGTACCTATTCTTAATTTTTCTAAACGGGGTACTTTCAGCTGTAGTAAAGGAGCTTGTCTTTAAAGGAACGTTCGTGGCTCCTGCGATGAAACGATCTTTTTAGAAAGAGACCGATGACTCGAAGTTACTGTTTCTAAGACATGGTGGGGTTCATGTCGGATTCGCCTTCCGTGAAGGCCTCTCTTAGGGCGAAGTTGGGTCTCACTTCCCTTCGAAGCACAAACTGGACGGGATTATATTCCATCGTTATTTTTGCCTCTGACGTGTTTAGCAGGTGCCTCTTGTCAAAATAATATTAAGTAATCAGGATTCTTCAAGCTGATTTTAAAAGTAAATCTTTAGGGCTTTTTGAAACGTTAGCATTTTAAAACTACACTTTTGCCCGGACGCGGACAAGCACCCCCGGTCTTGAAAAATGCATGTCTGACAGCAGGGAATGAATCGGAATCACTCGCACAGCTTCCAAGCGCTGTCCGCAGAGCCTCAGTCCTGAGGACAGCTTTCAGAGGGAACGCGAAAGCGGCTAGAGCTCACCGCGGGAAAGCGGTTCGGGTAAAGCCAGGCCTGGCGCAGGAGCCCAGGGAGCGAGCCGTCCCGGCGTGGGGGTCTGCATGTACAGTCACGGGCCCGAGGAACGGCTTTCTGTCGGGCTGGACGGCCACTCGGCGCTTTGGTATTCAGACGAGGATGGACCATCTTCTTTCCTGTGGACCCCAGAGGTCCAGTGCCAGAGAAAATCGATCGGACCTGTGACTCTTCCCAGGCAAACAGTGCGTGCTTCAGGGAAGCGTGTCTGAGACCGGGGAACAGGTGCGTGAAGCCCGGGAACTCCGCCGCTCCGGGCTTGGTCTTTCTGTGCCCCCAGAATAGGACCGATCCCTGCATTCGGACAGCTTCAAAGAGCTGGAGTGACTGCCGGGACACAGCCCGCATTCAACGGGCAACTGAGCCCCTGCCAGCAGGGAACCAGGAGCAACCAAAAGCTGCGTCTCGATGAAGGATCGTGCAAGCCACCCCTCCGGTTCGCCCCACAGAAACGCCCGCCGTCGCAGCCCGCCGCTCCGGGCTGGCGGCAGGCTGGCCTCGCAGAGGTAGCCTGTCACACCGGCAGTGACCGGTCCCCTCCTGCTCGGTTCACTCACGGGGAACCTGTCAGTGTTTGTGCGGCTGACTCTGGAGCCCAGCCTTTGCTCAGTTCTCTTGCTGTTTCTGATAGCTTTTCAGTGAACTTTTACAAATTTTGGAGACACAAAATAATACCTTCTGCATGTAATTCATTCCCCATATTTATATCTTTCTGGTTTCTCTTGTCTAATTGCATTGGCTAGCACTTCCATAATAATGTTAAATAGTTTCCACAGTGGTCAGTATTGTCTTGTTTTGGGTAATGGAAAAAAGGTGAATTTATTGTGTCCAGGGTCTATTCCTAATTCAAACCTTTAAAATAAAAAAGGCTATTAAATTTTGATAAAAAGCTCTTTTGGCTGCCAAAAGTATAATTATGAGGTTTTTATCCTATGACCTAAAGAATACCAGATATCAGATTTTGTAACATCAAGCTATCCTTGCATTCCTATGATTTTTGCACTTTAATAAACTGAATTCAATGCCAGTATTTTCTTTCAGAAGTGTACCTAAAGATGTACAATATAAAGAAATACTCAGAATTATCTCCCTCCATTCCAGTGTTCCTATTCTCTTCCACACTCTAGGAAGGGGGATACTGTTAATATTACCTCTAGAATTTACTTTCTAAACTAAGTCATAATAATAATTGTAGTTCACACTTATATAGCACATATTCTGATAGATGTTAACCTAAGAGCTTTGTGTATATTAACACTTTCAACCTCAGAACAGCCTTGTGAGAAAAGTACTATCATCATCATCATCATCATCGTCATCATCATCTCTGAGGAAATGAAGGTCACACAGGTAGCAAGCGACAACGTCCGGGCCGTTTGGCACGAGAAGTCATGCCTTGATTGCCTAGGTCACTCATTTATTCAGCCTGCCACATGGATGTACTTCATGTGTCCTGTTCTGAAAGCACTAAACAGAAACGTTCCCTTAAAAAAGCACATTAAAGGGGAAAAGAAGGGCGCGGGAACGTCTCGATGGACGCCGACGCCTGAGTCACAGGCTGACAAAGCCGAGCCCTGGCAGCCCGCACACACAGGCTCTGCCCCAGCCCCCGGCAGTCCTGTCGGGGACCCGGTCATACAGCCGAGGGACCCTCGCGGTCACCCCAAGCCCCCGCTCAGTCTCATGGTGGCCCAGGGGGTCCCCTGTGGATGCTCCCGAAAAGGCCTGCCCTCGGTGCGAGAGACATCGGTGCCCAGGTCAGTTCCACGATGGGGCTGCCAGCGGTGCCGCCGGGCACAGCGGATCAGGGACAGTGGAAAACCGGCCGGACGGCGGAGCCTTCCAGCAAGACCCGGGGAGCTCAGCCCGCAGAAGCGTGAGCTCCCCTGCCCGCCCGTCCGTCAGCTCCGGGAGAGGACCTCGTGCCAGCCGCAGGCGGGGCGAGCGTGGACCAGGCCGCCAGGGGGGTGGCCTTTGCACTGTGGGTCTTTGCCCCTGAGCCCCGTGACATTTTTGAGGGGTTGCCCTCGCTTCCTCCTGTCACCTGACTTTAATTAACCTCCGATGCCCCTGGGTCTGGGTGGCCACATCCGCGGTGAGGGTGATGAATGGAAGGCGCCCCCGCGGACGTGGTTGGAAGGAGCCCTATGGACGCGGCTGACGGGCAGGGGAGGGTGGACGGAATGTTCCCTCTCTGATCCAGCACTTACTCCCGGGCCGGGACAACGGCAGCGCCTCCGGCCGCCCCCCCCCCACCCGAATCCGCTGGGGAGCCCGGCCCTCTGCTGTCAGCCCGGGAGGCACCCCGCCCCATGCGCGCACAAGGCTCGCTTCACAAGTGTCCTTGAGATGAGACAGCCAGGACATGGGACTTGCACCTACCACTGGCCCCTGCCACCAGCATCCGCCCCGCCACCCCAGCCTTTGTCCCCTTGCGGACCCATAACTCCATGGCAAGCCTTGTTTTGTTTTGTTTTTTTTTGTCCCCCGGGCACTTTCATATTTAGAGTTCTCCCAGAGAGTACAGCCCGTGGGACTGTTTTATACAGATTGTTTTTCCTAAAACATTGTGATTCCACTAAAGAGCGAAAAGGTGCCACACGGCTCCGAGCAAAAGGAAATTCTAAATACAGCGGCCCTAAAATAAAAGAAACAGCTGTGACACCTTGACCTGCGTCCCTTTCCTGTCCAGCCCTTACCTGCTGCGACCACGCAGTTCTCTGTGCTGATCACGGCAAAGTCCACAGTCACTTTGGGACTTTGGGGTTTGCTGGCCGAGATGTTTTTAGTATCGCTGTGGTGCTCCCAGTTATTTTCAGGGCTGTGTATTGATTTCATCACAGAGTTCGCCTTTACCCTGCTGCCGGACACTCAGCAGGAGGCCAGCCCGTGGGCTTGGCCGCCCCGCGGCGGTCTGCCCGGCATCGGTGTGCCTTCACGGCTCTGAGTGCGAGTCTCTCCACCTACTGTGGCCCTTTGTTCTGGATCCACCGGCACGTGCGCTAGCCCGGGACTGAGGTCGCCTCGGGCAGCGCACCAGCCTCGTCCAGGGGGAGGTCGGTGTTATGTAGCCCTGCTCTGCGACTCGACCCCGAGGTCCAGCAGCTGTGACCGCCCCTAGGCTGACGGCAGAGCGGGTCGAGCTCAGGTCTGCATCCAGTGACCCAGCCAGCCTCCCAGGGGGCCGGATGGCGGGGATGATGAGGTGCCGGCCGCACCTGGGACGGGTGGCCCTCCCTGCGGGGCCTGCGGGGCCCTCCTGAGGGGGGCTGGGAGCTCTCTGCAGGGACACCGGGTGGGCAGGGGAGCAGCGCGGCCAACGGCGTCCAGCTGTGGCTGGCTCCAGCCGCGGTGTGGTTGTGAGCGCGTGCCCCCGGCTGTGCCGCTCGTCTACGCAAAACCAGCCCAAACCCCGCTCCGCACACGTCACCTGGGGCAGGCTAGGAAGGTGAGTTGTGACCTAAAACTCTTCGCCGTTTGAACTAATCAATGAAAATAGCTCATTTGCTCAAGGGAAGGAACGCGCTGCTTTTCCTAACCCTGGGAACACACTCCCCACACACCCCAAACCCCCCCCACACACCCCACACCCCCCACACACACCCCACACACCCCACACACACCCCACACACACCCCACACACACCACACACACACCACACACACCCCCCACACCCCACACACACCCCACATACCCCACACACACCCCACACACACCCCACACCCCACACACCCCCCACACACCCCACACACACCCCACACACACCCCACACACACCACACACACACCACACACACCCCACACCCCCCACACACACCCCACATACCCCACACACACCCCACACACACCCCACACCCCACACACACCACCATTTACTTGCTTGTTGGTGAACAGGCGCAACGCAAGTTTCGGTCTGTTTGCATTGTGATTGTGGTGCACTTTGTAACACTCTCACAGGCAAAGTAACCATCGACCGAGAAAAAGGTTTTCAGGTGAAAATTAAAGTGCTCTCATCATATTTGAATAGAGAAATTTTATGCTTCAGGTTTAGGATTTTGCTTTTAAAAAATGTACAAAGACTCTTGTACTCCCACGGAATTCCACATGTGTTTGTATTTCTTCCTCTCTCAGGAGATGTCACCGCATTATAATTGCATTAATGATCTGAACTAAATATAATATGCTTTGCTACTGACATTTATTTTATTCCTTAGCATCCAGTGTAATTTCAGAGAGGCCCTGCTTGAGTTACGATAATTGCAAATGACTCTAGGCAAATATTTAAAGTTTTAAAAACTCAGTTTTTTCACAAGTTACCTTTTTAAAAAAATTACCATTAAACCACTAGTCTCCCTACATCAAATAGATGTGGTTAAAATGGAATTTTTAGTTACAAAAGGAAATAGAAATTATTTCAAATTAATTTGAAATATATTTATGTTTCCTATTTTCATTCTTTGATTTTTTTCAAGTGATGCTGTTTCTCCAAGCCTTTCATTACTTAAGTCTTTACGCAAAAACAAACATAAATAAAACGTATCTGTTATAAGCAGAGATGATTTTGAAATGAATTGAAACAACAATTTATGTCATTAATTGCTCATTTCTGGAGAAAGTTACGAAACACATTTTAAGGTCGATCTGTGGGTGATTAGCATCTGCTGACTCAGGAGGGAACCGTCAGTAGAAGTGAGTTTGTTTGGGGAGAAACAGACTTTGCCGCATGTGCCGCCACCTGCTGGTGAGGGTGTGCAGGGACAGCGGGGTGCACAGAGATGGGTGGGGGGGCTGTGCAGGGACGGCGGAGGATGGGCCCCGGACCCCTGGCGCTGCAGACGGGCTGTTGTGAGCTCGGTGGGCGCCCCAGCAAGTTCCATGGACAAGCACGGAAATACTGTGAATAGTTGAAACAACCGTGGTTGAGTTTCATGAAATTTCCCTCATATTTCAACAGCCATCAAATTACATGAAAAATAAGAACAAGAAAAATACCCTGTGAGGAAGCGAGGTTTTGTCTGGACACGTTTTTAAGTTTTGTGCTGTTAATCGGTAGATCTCGGTTCAAGGAGGGAGAGGGCGGCTGGTGACCGAGGTGGGAAAGAAGCCTCGGCCGGACGTGAGGACTCACTGGAGAGCGGCTGCTGCCTGTAACCGTGTGGGCGGCTGCGGAGCCTGACGCCGGGGCAACAATAAAATACCTGTGAGCTCTGCAGCCCTCGGGGGAGAAAGCAGGGGGGGGCGGGGGGGCGGTCTGTGTGCGCCAGGCCGGGCTCCGCAGGCTCCTGAGGGCCCCCACGTGCCTGGGGACTTAGCGTGGTTGCCCTCTGCGCCCAGGTCAGCTCCGGGGCTGGGGCTGGAAGGGCTGAAGGGCCTCGTGGGACAGGCCGAGAGGGTCAGCACCTCGACGGCCGTGGGTTCTGGGGGAGGCTCGCCTGTCTCTCCCGAACGCCTGCGACCTCCTCTTTTCTCGTCCTTTTCACCCCTCCATTTTCGGTGATGCACAGAGAAGAATGTTGCCACCAGAACGTGAAGGTGAGTACCTCTAGGGATGAATCTGGTGACCTGACAACGTGTTCCCTTGTATCTATATTTTTATAATAACCACAGATTGCCCCAACGGTGAAGGAAAATGCTAACAGGAGAAGGGATACTATGGCTTTAATTCGGTAAACCAACCGCCATGTAAAACACTTTAATCAGAAAAGGCACTTTGAATTCCAGAACTTTGAATGCCGCAGCGCCTTGCTAGGCAGGTGGCTGGTTGTGCCACCTCTGACGCCCCCACCTGACCAAACCACGGCCCGAACCACGGCCCGAGGGCGCTTCCTCAGTACCTGCCGGGTGCCAGCACAGTTTTTTTGAACATGGCATCATCTCCCTAAATATCTGTTGGTGAAAAGCAGCAATACTAAGAGAAATGGTCTGGAAAGAAACATGTTAAATAAGGAGGCCGATGACAGAGCAGAGCAAGCACCTTGCCAGGTGACGTCACCCCCAGCTGAGTCACGTGGAGACCGAAAGCCACCCTGCCTGGCCCTCGGGCCCAGTCCCTGCGATGGAGGCAGACAGTCGGAATACGGACCCTCCCGGGAAGGACAGCGCGCTGCGCTAGTCCTGAGCCAGGCCCAGCACGACCTGCTGCTTTGTCCCTCGTCCCCGCCCGTCCTGGGCACAGACTGAGCGGGGGCCGCGGCATGGTCTCCTCCCACCGCAGGCAGGAGCTCGTCCAGCTTCCCGGTGGGCTTGGGAAGTCGGGGAAGCCCCGGCGGGGGAGGCGGGTCTGGTTCGCAGGGGAAGGCCGCCACCTAGTGGCGCGATGGGACTCGCAGGACGAGGCGCGTCCCCTTCGGCCGAGGCGGTTCCGGCGCACCGAACAGCCACAGCGCCACCTCCCCTTCAGGCCAAAGTTTCACACTGAAGCTCCCCGGGGAAAAGTCTCATCTTCCATCTTCAATGTCGTAACTTCGGAGAACGGAAGAAAATGTAACCGAGCACCGCTGTCCTGCGGTGATGCCCCGGACCCGAGCTAGATGGGAGCGGAGCGGAGCGAGGAGGAAGCCGGGTTTAGTTCACGACCCGTTCGCCGCTTGCGTCTGCCGGCCTTCCTGGTGCAGCTCTGGTTCAGGGGGCTGTGGTTTCGGGGGGCTCGCTCCGCGTGGATGTGGGCCGTCGGGAAGCCCCCGTCCAAACGGAGGCGCACCGAGGACTCGCCGTCCGGAGGGAAGCGTCCGATGTGTGACGGTCACAGTGTGCCGGACAGGCACGGCCAGCTGTGCCCACAGGCATGGCAGAGCACACCCTAGAAAGCCGGGGATGCAAACAGAAGAGGTGATTGGGGTTAAAAAAATCCCTTGTGGAGCAAAACAATAAAAACAAATTGAAACACACCAATACTAATATTAACATCCATGTATTGAAGCCTCACATTAAAACAGATTGGGTTAAAAAATTAGCCACACTATTGACCAAAGATAAATCCAAAACACATGGGTAAGGCAATAGTCAAGGGAAAACAATGGATTAAAGGTACACCGGAAAAATGCATAAACCAAAACATCCAGGATAGCCATGTAAATCGCAGACAAAACAACAATAAAGAGGGTAAGGAACGTTCTGATACAAAATCCAAGTCAGTACGAAAACAGAGCAACCCGAAACTCGAAGGCATCACGTCAAAGCGCACCGAAATACGAAAAGCAATCGTTGGAGAACAGGACACGCTAAAATCTCGAGAAGAACGAGCTGGGACCTGACCGCGGAGACCTCCACGGAGGGCGGGGGCACCCAGACAGCGCAGTGCCGGCACAGGCGTCCGACCGGTGACCCAACGCCGCAGACGGTGACCGGGGAAGACACCCCCGTGTCCGCCCTCGTCTGGTTGGTGAAGAGCCGACACCGACCGAGTCGAACGGAAGCGAGCTCTCACCGGCCTCGCGCCGAACATGGCGATTGGTTCCAGCTTGACGGTGCGTTAAACATGTTAAATACTGAGCTTCCGTTTTGTAGGTTGAATGTTGATGATTTCACCTGAAGGAGCCCAATAAAACAGTAGAGCTTTTGGAATAAGACAAAGGAGAATAGTTCCACGATGCCGACGTAGGTAAAGATTTATTGAAGCTCACACGTAAAGCGTGATGATAGTGAAGGAAAACATAAGTAAGCTAGAACACCGCTAGTGCCGAAGTTTTGTTCATCAGGAGACACGGCTTAGCACGAAGAGGTAAGCCGCCCAGCGGGAGAACGTCTGAACCGCATCCAGCAGGAAGGACTCGTAGCCAGACTCTGTAAAGATCTCCTTCAAAGTCGTGTTTTAAAGAGCCGGACAGCCCAACAGAAAAATGGGCAAAATTGTCAGCAATTCGGTTATTTCACACAGAAGATACCCATCAAATAGTTAGCAAGGAAACATCAACTCAGACCGAGTCTGTGCCATTGTACACCCACCAGAGTGACTGCAATGAATGAGACGCTCCCAGGTGTGGACAGGATGCGGGAAACCCGGAACCTCATGAACTCCCGGTGGGAGCGCAAAGCCGAGTTAGGGCACTGCTCGTCGAGATGCACCAAGGCCGACGCAGGCGCCCCCCCACCGCCCCCCCCCGTTCCCAGGAGCCCTGCTCCCGGGTGGGGGGCGTGTTCTCTGCAGCAGGGTGTGCGTGTGTTCCCCGAAGGGCACTCCTAACGGTGTTCCGGGCCGTGCTCTTTGTAGTGACCCAAAACTGGACGTGGCCTGGGCTGGGCGGCTGGGTCGGTGCAGCGCTGTCCCGCACACCAAAGCGTTGTGGGTTTGATTCCCTGGTCAGGGCACATGCCCAGGTTGCGGGTCCGATCCCTGGTTGGGGTGCGTGCGGGAGAAAACCGATCTCTCTCTGTCTCTCTGTCTCTGTCTCTTTCTCAAAGAAAACTATACACACACACACGCACACACACACGCATACCCCACAGTGAGGGTTAGTTAAGAACAACTGGCTAGAACCCAAATGCCCACCAAGGGCAGCATGGATGAATAAATTGGTGAAATAATATACAGCAGTTAGTGAGAATGTGTCGTCTATAACTATTTAAATGAATGGGTCTTACCATTAGCTGGATTGCAAAAGGCAGAAAGAATAAAAAAAAAAGTTCCCTACCTGTAAAGTCCCCGAACTGGCAGAATCGATGAGGGTGTTAACTGTCGGAATGGTGATGGTCAGGGGAGGGCTCAGACTGAGGGGACTCCCGGGCAGCCAGCGGGTCAGCTCGGGCCCTCGGCTGAGGGCCGGTCACGAAAGCACGCTCATCCTGGGAACTCACGGAGCCCATGCACACGCGAAGTGTGTGGACTCTGTTGCCAGGACGCCTTCCTTCCATGAGACTTTGCTTAATCAGTCTAACAAAAGATGTGCAAGACCATCACGTAACATTTTCTCGAAGTCTATTGAGAGACATTAAGGAATATTCAAGTAATGGAGGTGTATTCCACATTCACGGTAGAAAAAGTGGCTATCGCAAGATGCAAATGCCCTCCAAATTTTTCTCCAGAGTTATGGCAAACCTGATTTTTAAAAAAAGTCCTTAAGGGGTTTTCTGGGAGATGGGAAAAGCTGAAGCTAAAATCTTCGGAGAAGAGCGTGGGTCTGGAGTGACTGGAACAAGGGACGAAGCAGGAGGGCACTTACTGGGTCTCGGACCAGCGGAGGCGCAGGGCGGGCACATGGCCCGAGGGGTGGGATGGAGTGCAGAAACGGTCTCACACGCACACAAAAATGTGATGTGCGCACATCAGTACATGGAACGGGGTTACGCGGAATGGATACCCAAAGTTTATCATGCTTAAAATTAACTCCAGACTAACAACTCAGGTGTGAACAGTCGAACTTGAAGTCGTTCTGAAGAAAACATTTAAAAACGTCTTTATAACTTCAGAGCGGGGCAGGGCTCTGGCCCAGGCCGCCTGGGTTCCAGCCCCCGCTGCAGGACTCCCCAGCGGCAGGACTCCCCAGCTGCAGGAACGCAGACAAGCTCCCACTTCTGAAAAGCAGGGGCAGGAGCAGCGTCCACTCCCGGGCCGGCTGCAGAGAGGGCCGCAGGGGCAGCAATGCGCAGGCAATGTTCGCAACCCGCCGAACGCTTACGAAGCCTTATCAGCTTGTGCTGGTTACCGTTGTGAGTTGCACAAGGAAACGGCATTCTCGACTGGTCAGACCCAATTCTAGCAACATTCAGAAATTTGAGTAATTGAGGGAAAAGGCAGGATATTCAATACTGGAGGGTAACAGAAGAAGAAAAGCGTTAGAAAAACAATAAGGACAAACTTAGAGTTCATGACCCACTAAAAGAAAACCCCACGAAATATGTAAATAAGTTAAACAACTCTAATAATCATTTCGCTACGTTATTTTGTCTGTGCACACCCCCTTCCTAACCCCTGAACAAACCCCACGAAGAGCAGCCTCCGTGGGGAGCGTGTGGTTTTCTCCCTGCTCTGCGCCCGCACGCTGAGAGGCGCGCTGCATCGTGGGTCCAGCGAAAATCGTGGATCGAAGGAAGGGAATCAACAGCCTGGACAGCGAACTCGGACAGGGCAGCGCCCCTCTGCCTTCAGAGGCATGTCTCCGGGAGACGCCACAGCAGCCGAGACAGAGTGGAGTCTCTGCGGAGAGATGAAGATCTGCCCTCCCTCGCGCCCACCGGTTCCAGCGTGTATTGATGACTTCCTAGTTTAAAAAACCGTTCCTTACGTCCACGGGAACATTAAAACACTAACGTGCAGGGTCATGACTCACCCGCCAAAACACAAGACAAATTACGCAGGTGTTACCTTTTGGGGTTCGCCCCTAAGGGTGTCGTTTCTGTGCGGTAACCTGGCAACCGTACAGCGCTTCGCATTAGAAAAGGGATTCCTTTTATCCTGATGTGAGCAACCAAGGGGACCCGTTCGCAGCACTTCCTGTTCCTGCAAAATGATGTTTGAAATGCTGAGGGACTGGTTTTTCAAAAGCTCTGTGAATCCTGACCCTACATTGCATTGCGAACTAACCAGATAGCAGCATCCCTTTGTCCCCTCCGGCTGGAAGGGTCCGTGAGTTTGCAAAAACACTGTTTTGGGCAAGGCACACGTGTGGTGTTCAGTGACCCGAGATGTCCGGGGTGGCTGATCCCTCCCCCGGGGACTTGCAGGGTTTGTCGGAGACAGCCGAGCCGCAGCTGTTGTGAAGGCCCCGTGCGCGGAGGAATCGGTCCGGATCAGGACGTGCGGGATAGGGCTGCAGCTGGCCTTTCTCGTCAACCTCTTGACCAGCTGGGTCTCCCCACCCCGCCCCCACCGAACACAAGAAGCTGGCGTTTGTTCCCGGTTTCATGCAGTCTGGCATGTTCACAAATTAATCTCTTCCTGCTTCATGGCAAGTGCCACCAAGAGATATTAAATTTTGGTCAAGAGTTTGCACTGTCTGTCATAGTGGGCCACATCGAGGGTGAGCATCCCTCTAACTCAACAGGGTCAATCTGGGTCAACCTTTGGGACCCCAGGGTTTGGAGGCTGATGCTGGGAGAGTCCAGTGCCGCCAGCAGGGGGAGCCCTTGGTCAGAAATCCACAGCGAGGAGGCAGATGCGGAGAAGGCTGCGGGCCCAGCTCCGCCCTTTGAAGCAGGGTCTGAGCGGGTGCCCCTGGTGCCGACAGTCTGGCAAACTTCAGGACCTGGGCATTTGCTAGATGCGGCAGGAGACAAACTAGTAATACAGGACACGGTGAAGAGTGGCCCTGCTGTGTCCGCGTGGCCCTCCACGCTAGCTGTGCAGGCACCTGGTTGGGTGGTGGAGCCCCAGTCCTCACTGCGCCCCCTCATGGTCCCCTGGACCACCGAGCTGCCCCTCCAGCTTCCTGGTGGCCCAGAACCCACCACAGAGGGGCCTCCAGCCCCCGCCCACAGCAGGCAGCCAGCAGACCCCAGCTTGGCTTAAGGCTCCGGCCCTGTGGGGACTCAGAGGCCAGGCCCAGCCTGTCTGCTACCTAACCCCTGGCTCCCCGCCTGGGGACACAAACACCCCTTCCCGGTGCTGGCCACTCAGAGACCTGGGCGAGTTCGTCCCCCAGCTCTCCTGGGAGTCCCCTCCCTCTGGGACAGGCGTTTTGGAAGCGAAGCTCTTTGCCCAGAGTAAACAAGCCGCCAGCTGCCCATTCCCCTCCTCCTTGGTGCCCCCGCCCCACCTCAGCTGTGCCCCCCCCACAGCCAGCCAGGCGGCCAGACGCCCACCGAGTGTCTACGTTGGTCTCCTGAGATGCAGGGCAGCATGAGCCAGTTCCTCAGATATGATCAGGTCCAAGCGCACAGAGAGCACGGTTTCTGGCGCCTTGGCGGTACGTCAGACCTCGAACCGTGACGGCTCTCTCCACGACCAGCCACCCTCTCCTGGGGCGTCTCTGAACTGCGTCTCTGTGAACACAGCACGAGGGTTTCATCGCACCACCAATGCTCCGCGTCTGAGCCTGCGTCCAGTGGGAAGAGGTGGCTCTGGCTGGGACGCGGGAGCCTCCGCCGTTGGCCCTGACACAGGTCCGGCGATGTGCGTGGGAGCTGCTCACGACCCGTGGGTGGGTCTGTCGGGCCCTGGTCCCTTGCCCGGAACACGGGGAGATTCCAGGCTAAGCTGGGAGGTGAGCATACCCAGCAGTTTTACGCACTCCAAGCAGCTTTTAAGAGAATGAAGGCTGACAAAGTAATTCTTGTGGACAAATTATGCAGTTTCGAGTCTTCCAAAATCTGTTCCGTGGTGCAAGACAGTATGCGACGCCCAGGGTGATGGAGAGACCACGGCCCCCCCACCGCCGCCATCCAAGGCCCAGCGGCGTGGGGAGCGCGCCCCCTTGTGGCCGCCGCTCGGACCGGACCGGGCCGTCAGGGCGGCTGCTCCGAGGCCGGGCTAGACGTGCAGAACCACTACCCAGGCTCCGCGCGGGCAGCGGGCAGCGGGCAGCGGGGAGGAAGAAGCGGCCGGTGGGGGCACTGAAACCGCGGACAGTGCAGAGCTCCGCAAGGCCGAGCCGCTTGCACCGGAGAACCAGGAAGAAGACAGCCAGTGTCGCGAGTGTGACGTCTCCGTGTCCCAGACGGGCCTTGGGAACCCCAAACAAGGGGCCCGGGAGCGGCCGGCAACGCAGCAGCCTCTGAGCTCTTGCCTCCAACGCGCGCCCCGACCATCAGCCCCCGCCCCCGTTATCTCAGAGGGCTCGCTGCTTTCTTTCCACTAGAAACACCCCCCCCGCCCCCAGAACCTGTTAACGCGCCCTTTGCAGGAGTTCCCTTCCTTTCCCGGCGAGTCTGAGTCGGGACCCCTCTGCCTTACAGCGCAGCACTACTGTCTAGTGGGCGGGCTGGCCTTCGGGGCTGACCACGCGGGGGGGGGGGGGCGGGGTAAGTGGTGATGTAGGGGGCGGGCGTGCCAGGCAATACTCCGAGGGGGAGACTTCTAGAAAAACGGGAAAGACTAGGGGAGGACCCACGGCAGAGCCGGTCACCGCACGCAGCACCCGCGTGAAAGGCCAGGGCGGCTGCAGCGATGCTATGAGGTTCCTGACCCGAGGGGTTTGTCCTCTAAGGAGACAGTTTGCTGGTGTGAGCAGCCGGTAGGAAACCTGGGAAGCTGCAGGCCCTCTCACGCGGAGGGGGACGCGGTGGGCAGAGTGAGTGCTCCGGAGCAGGAGAGTCGAGTCGAGTCGAGTCGAGTCGAGTCGGCAGGGGCGGCCTGCAAGTGGGGGGGGGGGTCACGGCTGGGGTCATGGCCCGGTCCTATGAGCCAAGCATTATGGACGATCAGTGTTCTGCATTTTCTCCACAAGCGCCTGCGCCCTAGGGTGGAAGCTGAGCGGGTGGACGGTGGCTCACGTCCAAGATGGATGGAGGAAGCCCAGGCGCTGAGCGCAGAGGTGTTTCTGCGAGCGCAGCGGGCAGGAGGAGCCCGAGGAAGAGCGGGAAGGAAACAGCGGCCCCTGGAGGTGGGGCGGAGCCGGTGGAGGCCCACGTGCTCCGGGGCGCAGCGCTACCAGGGCGCAGCGCTACCAGAGCGCAGTGCTCCAGGGCTGTGTGGACCCTGCAGCGCCTGGAGTTGGCGCGGGAGGAGCTGGGAAGGACAGGGGGCACCAGGGTGGTCCCGGAGTCGCCGGGGTTGAATAGCTGGTGCCAGAGGCCCTGGTACAGATTTGGAGGCAGTGGATCCTCGTAGAGACTTCGGAGGCTACTCCGTGGGGAAAGGCTGCTGGAAACGGCAGGGGTGGGCCCCCATTGTGAAAGAGTTGAGGAAGGCGCCGGTCAATTAAGCACCAAAGCAGCCGTAAAGTTTAGAGAGGAGGCAAGAGCGCCTCCATGTGGCCGTGCATCAGCGTTACTTGTGCAGGCCGCATTGCAGAGGTTAAGGGGAGATTTTTCACTGTTACTTAAAACTCTGGGTACTATCCGAATGTGCTATCAGGAGCCTCCGTGGCTCCTGTGATTAAAAAGAAGGAGAAAACAAAGCTGCTCAAGGAAAGCTGGAATTCGAGCCCACAGTGGACAAACACCTGCCCCGCCCCGGGAGCGGAACCAAACAGGAGGCCAAGGTGTGGTGCCGTGAGTCTGCCCAACCCCTTTTTCCTAAACCAGTGAAACCACGGGAGCCAGTTAACACAGAGAGCAAACGGAGGTGCGGCCTCCGGGTCCAGGCAGAGAGGGAGAGCTAGAAGGGGGGGTGGGGCGGATGTTTAGCACACGCCACACTCGGAGACTCGGCTGTTTGTGCGACCTTCAAGCTTCCGGGAGGAATGTGCCGCCACACCCCCGCCTTTGTCCCAGGGCCCCACGCAGCTGGACGTCCGGCGAGGCACTACCGTTGTAAACCGAGACGCAGCAAAGAGTCATAATTACAGGAGCCCGCGCTGTGCACCGGTGACCTTCTCCCGGTGACCTTTGTCGTTAACCGGCTGAGCAGGTGATGCTGCCTCTGTCCTGCCGCTGGGGCGTCCCCAGCTACTGAGGGCTTCAGCAGTGTCCTCCGGGCCCCAGGCTCCGTCACAGTCCTGCTCTGCTCCTTCATGATGGGGACTCTCCTCCCATCTGCGTCTGAGTGCAAGCAGGAAGAAGCAAGCTCCCCCTCACCTTGTCTCGGCTGGGACGAGTCACCAAGATGTCGTTGAGGGTTCTTGTGGGTTGCAGACCAGGGAGTCCACTCCAGCTGGTTCAACAGCAAGGAGTTTTTAGGAGGTGCAGGGGGTTCAAGGGTCATCGGGAGGGCTGGGCAGACTCTCGCAGGTCTCAGAAAGTCACCAGAGGACTTGGGCCTTCAAGACATTTGCGGCGTTTTCTGCAATGGGGAAGTTGCTGCATAAGAGGCCACCTGCCCCAACCATAAGCTGGGGTGCCACTGTCATTAGCTCTACCTCCTGGCACAGCTGCCACCACCAGGGAGCAAGCCAGTCAGAAAGCCATCGCCACCGTGGTAGCTCCCAGACCGGGCCGATTCTGCAGAGACCCGGGCTCGCTCTGCAGAGGTGCTATCAGTGGGGGTGCCCGGGTGCTCCCCTGCTCCCCACCGAACGCAGCTCCCAAACAAAGCCCACGGTCCTCTCTGCAGGTGACCCAGGCCCGAATCACAGGGATCCGATCAGTAAGATGTAAGGGGATCATGCCCAGAGCCCCTGCTGCAGTGACAGCTGAGGCCTCCACAAGTCGAGAACCTCACAGCTTCCCGAGCTCCGTCGCAGAGGCCAGTGAGACCGAACGGCGCTGGGGCCCAGGTGGAGCGGCCGCACCACTGACCAGCGGCCCAGGTGCTGCAGGGTCAGGAAAGGGGGGGGAGGGGAGGCTGCTGGGCCCGCCCTCGGGCCTCCTGCGCACACACTCCATCTCACCCATCCTCCCGTCCGCCTTTCCGGGAAGCGCAGTCGCTCCCTCCACTTCACGGTAAGGAACCCTCGGCTCAGAAAGTCTGACTGATGGTCCAGACAGAGGCCACGAGAGTGGGGACTGCGGCCCATGGCTCTCGTCCGGGGGGACTTCTGTCTGCTTGGCCGAAGCCAGGCTACACCGGCGGGGGCTCCCGGTGGCCAGTCCCCTCGCCCCTGATGGTGACTCGCTGGCTTCCAAAGCGGCACAGGCCTGTCCCCTCACCAGACGTCCTCTGCTCCAGCGACTGTCTTAACTCACAGGGGCAAACACAAGCCCTGCGGGCCCGGATCCCTGTTCTATCTGGCCAGGCGCCTGGTTTCTCCACCGTTCAGGGTAGTTGCGTTTACACAGCCCTAAGGTACATTCGGCCCTCTGCAGGCAACCGCAAGGCTGATGTAGCCCCTGGCGAAAATGAGTCTGGCATCCCCGTCGTAATTGCTTGGGGTGCTTGACCCCGTGAAGGACCTGAGGAGCCAGGTGACTGGAGCACGCTGGGCATGCTCTGTGGGCCCGCGGGCCAGCCGGCCAGCGTCACTCAGCGAGGCACTGTTTTCCCCTCGAGGCGACGGCTCCAGTCCCGGCCACCCTCTGAGGCCCAAGTCCAACTGCCTCTCAAGGAAGACCCCTCCAGTCTCCCTGCCACCGGTGGCCCTACCCTCTGGGCAGCTCCCACACACTCACCCCCTTCAAAGGTGCCCCCCAACCGCCCCCTCGGTGCTGTGACAGCCTGAAGACAGCGCCGTGGCAGTGACCTGCTGTCCCTGGAAGCTCCTGGCACAGGGTGTGTGTGGGGGGGGGCGGGGGGTGTCTCACTGGATGAAGAGTGAACGAGTGATTTCCCAGACAGGTGCTCTCCTCGTTCGAATCCTGGGAACCCTGCCTCCGGTTCACTGCAAAGCCGTCGCTCTAGCCTTTCATTAGCGAGGCCGCCCCCCCACCACCCCCCACCCCGGCTTCTCCCGTTATTTCGTGCGCCCTCATTCCTTCATGTATACGCAGCATACGTTTTCCCTCTGTACTTGCTGTGTGACTTTTAACATTGGAAAAAGTGAATTAAATAAAAGCGGAGCGTGAGAGACCAGCCAACGGCTCTGGAGCGGCAGCGGGCTCGTTCTCTCTCTGGAACAGCCACAGCAGGACGACGTTCGCCCTCGTCCGGGCATGTGCGGGCAGCAACGGTTCACCAGGCCGGAGCGAGGGGAAGGGGTCCCGAAAGCAAAGGCGTGCAGGAGCCCGCACCCCCACCCGCGACCCACGCTCCCACTCAAACCGCTCAGTGTGCGGCTCCAGGCGGCCGCAGCCCTCCAGGTCCGCGCGCAGCCGCGGCCTCCTGGGTCCCTGCGGAAAGTCCCCACCTTAGCACCGCGGGCGCACGGCCCGGCCCAGGTTCTTACGGCCCAGGGGCTGATAAGGCAGGTGGGGGTGGGGGGGGGGTGTGGGGACGGCGGCCTCCCGGTCGCCATAGAAACGGCTGCGGCGAAGCCCCACAAGTGCTCGGCGGGGCGGGCACTGCCCTGCTGCGCCGCGTGCACGGGGAGCGGCGCGCCCCGGGGAGAGCTCGGAGGGACTCGTCAGTGCCGCCGGCGCCCCCCCTCGGCAAAGCGCGCCCGGCCCGGCGGACGGGGCTCGGCGGCGGCGGGGCTCGGCGGCGGCGGGGCTCCTGCTGCGCCGAGGGAAGGGGCGGGACGGCCCGGGAGGCCCTGGCCGCGCACCTCCTGGGGGGTGGCGCGTCTGGGACGCGAGGCACGCGCCCGGGTGGCCTTCCCCACGGACCCCGCGGAGGCTTCCGGGCCTCCCAGCGGCTCTCGACTGTTTTCCGTGCGTGAGGCCAAGAACGAAAGGACCTGGCCGCTCGCCCCGCGCAGACAGGCTCCCCGAGGCGGGGGTTCTGTAACCTCCGCGGCGCCTGCGCGGCTGCTGCTGCTTTAGAAACCGGGCCGCGCCTCCCAGTCGCACCCCGACCCCTTGCTGATAACGTCCTTGGGAAATCCACGCGCGTGTCTCTTTCTCGCCGCCATCACGAACAGGGCCAGGAACTCGCGGGACAGCCGCTGACACGGTTTCTTCGCTCTGGTTTTGGCTACGGGTTTTATTGTCCTGCCTATTTGTACACAACTCTTCAGGAACTGGGCGAGTGAGAAGGAGCTAAGCTTGGATAATCATTAACATTTGAGCTGGTTAACTTTTTTTTTTAATTTAATTTTTTTTAAAGATTTTATTTATTTATTTTTAGAGAGGGGAAGGGAGGGAGAAAGAGAGGGAGAGAAACATCAATGTGTGGTTGCCTCTCACGTGGCCCCCACTAGGGACCTGGCCTGCAACCCAGGCATGTGCCTTGACTGGGAATCGAACCTGCAACCCTTTGGTTCGCAGCCCGCGCTCAATCCACTGAGCTACACCAGCCAGGGCTGAGCTGGTTAACTTTTTAAAAAATGGGTCCTTTCATTGAAAAGTGAAAATAACCACGATAAATACTTTGGTGAAAGGCAAGAGGCTGTTGTAGTAACAATCCATAGTCTTCGTACGGTCTGTGTGTCTTTCCTTGCTTAATAGCCGTGGGTTTCAACCTTGGGTTGGCAGTGAGTGTGTTGGTGCGTACTGAGGAAAGGAAATGTTTCCAAAGGATTGTGCGTCACGATGTCTATAAAAACTTGTCTTTAAAAACTACCCAAATACCAGGCCTCATTTGTTGAAATTTCTTTTAATAAAAAGAGTGGTCTTTGGGAAGTTTTTTTTACTTTTATTTTTAGACCAAATAATGCAATGTATTTGAAAATTTTTTAATTTATTTAACAGAAATTAGGCATTTTCTGAAAAAAGTTTCAATAATTTGTGGAAGAGTGATTTTCAACAGCTGGCTTGGATTTCCCAAATTTCTTTCCCACATCGATATTTTTACCGCTTAAAGCTGGTTAACCATCAATTTTCAAAACTCAGGGCCAGTGGCGAGAGCAGACGGACAGTGGCTGCGTGGCCAAGGGGGCAGCTGAGCCGGCCGGGGGTCTGAGCCCCGAGGACCCGGTCCGAGGAGCGCAGGCCCAGGGAAAGGCTGTGAAAGGCGCCGCAGCCGCGTGTGCTGGGATCTCGGGGGGGACTCCCCGGGTGCTGGTGCCGCGGTTAGCCTTTGCCCCACCGCTCCTCGTTCCGTGTGCGCGGTTTAGCGAAGTGGCACTCAGCTCTGCCGGCCTTCGTTATTTTCTCTCTCTCTCTCTTTTCCTTTCCTTTGTTCTTCCCGTGTGTCCGAGGCAGGAACCAGGCGTGGGCACAGACCACAAGCCAACCCGGGGTAAACGAGGAGTTACTTTGTCCCCAGCTGGCACGCTGTCCTTCTTTTTAAACGCCACTTACAAGCGTTCCTTCTTTAAAAACTGTTTCTGAAATGTTTGCGTGTGATGTTAGAACGCACTCAGCTCCCGTTGTCGCCGGTTCCTGCAGCACGAGCTTTCTGTACACGCTTCGGCGCCAGGCCACAGGGTCCGGCCCGGGCGCGCGAGGCCGGGGCCGTTGCTGTCGCAGGCCCGAGGCGCCGGCGTGGGAAATGGCGCCGTGGTTTTCGCCGTGACTCCCCACGGTGTATCTGGCTGTCGGGGCTCAGACCGTGGCTGCTTCCTGCTGGCCCTGCGACCTCGAGCAGGCCACTTAACCTCTCTGTGTCCCCACTCGCTGATCCGGAAGCGAGGTCACAACCCCTGCCTTTAGGGTTCCCACACGGACGATGTGGCGTGAAACACGGATGGTGCTTCGACCGGTGCGGGCACAGAAGCGGCGCTCGTTACGTGTTATCGTTGATTAACAACAGGCACGCCTTGCTTTGCCGCGCCCCGTCCATCGAGCTTCACAGACACTGTGTTTTCACACATCGAAGGCAAGACGCCCCCCACCAGGGAGAGGGTTGGGACTTGGATCCTCGCTGGTGGGGGTCATCTCCGTGCAGGGGGGGGGTCTTGCCTGCACTTCATGAAAATGCAGCGTCTGCGGAGCCCAGTGAAGGAGGCAGAGCAAAGCGGGGTGGCCTGGGTTCCTGACCCCGGTCGACTGTCAGCGCACTTCGTACCGCCTCCATCTCTTCCCTGAAAGGCCGCGGGCCCTTCTCGACGTGCGTTTTCCACGTGCAGCCAGCGTGGCCTTGGGAGCACGGGGCAGAGGGGCCGTGCGGGCCGAGGCAGCGGCATCCGTGCGCCACCCAGCAGTCTGACCTGTCCTGGGAACGAGTGGCGTATTTGACAGGTCAGGTCGAGGCGCGTGGGAGACGCCAGGGCCATCGGGTGGGATGCTGGATCCGTGAGCGCGGAGCTCGGGGGTGATAGTGGAATCCAGGGCCAGTGCGCGGTCCCCAGGGGACTGGGTGGAACCTGGAGAAGAGAGCCAGGCCCAGGACTGGGCCCGTGTGGCCAGGGAAAGGAAGAACGGGACAGGCTCCGAGAAACCGGGAGGCACCGAGGTCAATGCGGCAGCAGGAGAGCCAGGGGCTCCCGGCACCACCAAAGGGCAGGAGGCCTTCGCTCAGGAAGGGGCGGTGGGCAGCCAGACAGGTGCCGGGCAGAGGCCAAGGGGAGCCAGACCGGGAAATTGCCGCTGCCCCTCGTTGGCACAGCGCGGGTGGGAGTCACTGGGAACCGAGGAGAGGTTTCTGGGGAGCCGGTGGGAGGAGTGGCTTGAAGCCGGACGCGGACAGGCCCTGGGCTCTCTGCTGGCACCGACGCGCCCAGAGAAGCTCGTTTCGGATTTCTCTACAGCAGGCTCACGTGGCCCCGTGGGAAACGGTTTGCAGCAGGCAGGAACCGTGGTCCAGCCCGGGCTGGTGTGGCTCAGTGGGTTGAGGCGTGGTCCCTTAACCGAAGGGCTGTGGGTCTGGGGGCGTACAAGGTGGGGCGCAACCGATGGGTGTTTCTCCCCCCCCTTCTGAAAGCAATAAGAGAATGTCCTCGGGTGAGGGTAAGAAATGTCTTTTTAAAGAGCTGTCATCCATGCCCCTAGTCTGTTAAACCTCTGGGAGACCCTTTAAGGCATGAAGACCCTTTAAGACATGAAGGTGGTTTCTCAGACAATGAGAAATAGAAGACACCCCTAGACACGAGGTGGGGGGGCACCACACACAAAACACATAACATGCAGTACACAGAAGACCACACACACAACTCACAGTGCACACGGAAGACAGCACCCCCTCGCCCCCAGGACTCGCCCCCACACCCTCCCCCGTGCCTCCCCTTTGCAGCTTGGATACCTTTCCCACTTGCGTCTCTGACGCCGGGTCTCCGAGGTCACTAGACAAGGCAGCCAGACTCTTCTCTGCGGCCACAAGGCCTGAAGGACTCGCGTGGACTCGGGCCGGGACGGCATTTCGTGGCGTCCACGCAGCCCAGGCTGTGGTGCCCGGCTCCCCCACGGGACCGCAGAGCGGAGGTCTGTGCTGTGACCGCAGAGTCACGGGCAGGGAGGTGTCTCGAGGGCGGGAGGGGGGCTTTCACGTCCGCTTTCTGCTTCAGGGGGTTTCAGACTCCGAGACAGACTGGGGTGCCAGCGCAGCTCCATGCGCCCCACACCCCCCTCCTGTCGGAGAGAGACCAGAGGTCTCACGGAGTGCGGCGCCTCCGTCCCGACCAGGGACCCACCGGACGCACTGTCATTGCCTAAAGCCTGTGGCTTTTCCGGAGCTCCTCAGACCCTCCCCGACGCCTTCTCTTGCCGCAGGATCGCAGCCAGCGTCTCTCACTCCGTGCGTGGCACCGGGCCGCGTCCCTGGAGGCATCAGGAAAACAACAAGGTTCCGATGACCTTTGGTTGCAACGTGTGGAACTGAAAACCCTAGAGACAAATTTAAGTCCTACTTCTCTAAAGTCTAATCACTGGAAGTGTTGAATGCGGATGAAAGGAAGAACCGAAAGGCTCCCGTCGTGAGGAAACAGTTCAAGGTCCTTCCTGGGGCTGTAACTGGGGCAGCTGCAAGTCGTGATCTGAATCCCTGCTGTTGTTCTGGAGGCAAGTGATTGAACTGCAAAGGCCTGACAGCCTTCTCGTCTGTTCTGTTTGCTTCTCTCTCCCAGCAGAGGGCCTTCCCCCGCTCACGCTCCCTGGCGCCCTCCCCCTCGCGACGCTGGCCCGGTGTCGAGCGTGGCTCCCGGGTTCAGCTGGTCTTGCAAGACTCTGCTCGTTGGTGTCAGGTGTGGGCCAGTCAGCAAAGGGGCTCTCCCACCACCCCACCCCCCGAGAGAGCAATCTGGGCATCGGCTTGCGACTCCCAGGGGCATCCCAGGGGCCCTGGGAGGGCACGCAGAACGAGGAGGAGAAAGGACCGGGGCTGTCACCAGGGGCTCTCGGTCCGTCCCCAGTGCAAGTGACTGTGGTCCACGCGTGCCCCACGACGGCCCCAGGGACATCCTGAGTCAGCGGCAAACCTGGACCAGGCTCGCGGGTAGCGTCCCAGGAGGCTGACGCGCCCCCGGGACTTTTGCCGGATGTCATCCAGTGGCTTTCACGGAGACTCCCGGGCCAGGCGCAGGATGCTGAGGGCAAACTCCCCACGCTCTCGCCCCCACCCGAAACCTCCCGGCGTGTGCTCTGTCATGGGTGCACCGTGCGCTGAGAGCCTTGCTGAGGAAGACGGTGGATTTTGCCTGCTGGTTTGACAACGCGACAAACTCCACGTTCTAGGAGGGAGAATATGAAAGAGAAGGGAAAGGACCAGTAACGTGAATCTTCGACGTAGCTAAGGTAGGGGCTCGCTTGGATAACGGAAATATTTACGGGGTGCCTCCCAGGGACAGGCGTGCGCTAGGGACTGGGGAAGCCGTGGCCCCCGACAAGCCCGGGGCGTGGCCCCACCAGAAAGCTGACTCACGCGGCACCGCACCAGCACGGGGGCCGGCACCCGGTAAGCAAGGTAGGGGGTGGAGTCAACCCGCAGCTGAGGCTGATGCTCGAAAAGCTCGGTACGTCTGCTCCTGAGTGGGCTCTCAGTCTGCACGCGTCGGAGCACTTTAGTCCATTCCTGTTATTAACCGCAGAGTGGCGAAGCGATCCGACCGAGGCTTGAAAAGGCGAAGGGACGGAGGCGTGCACCTTGGTGGTTACAGAATGGTCCTGAGAATGTGCCGAATCTAGTCAGTAAGATTGTGACAACTGTGTCCGCTGCCGGCTGGGTACCAGGCTGACCGTGTGTAAGTTCTGCAGGTGCTGAAGCTCCTTTTCCTCAGAGGGCTCCTCCAGGCCCTGCACCGCCTGCACCTCCAGCCTCCGAGCAGCGTCTCCGTGGGCGTCGCACGGTGTGACGGGGGGGTGTGTGTGACTCGGGGGCGGGGGGGTGACACACAGCCCCCGGCAGGTGGCCGCTCCATTCTGGGCCCGTTGCCCACTCTCCCATGTTCCCTTTAATCCTCGGGGTCCCTCTAATGGGGGACAGGGTAGAGGGAGGGCTTAAGGTGCAAATAGCCTTGGGGGAGAATGTGTTTCTTTCGAGCTGTGCGAAGGTTTCACCAGACGATATTAGAGCCCCTGAGGAGAGTGGGTGTTTAGCCCCAGGCATCTAGAAACAGGGGACGAGATGGTGACCATGGAGTTGAGAAGAAAGCCCAGCAAGGGGACCTGTGGCCGGGAAGACGCTGTCCCGACCCCAGGATGGTGCCCATGGCGAGCCTCGTTAGGGGCGGGTTCTGCTGCCGGTGTCTCGAGCTGGCCAAGAGGCCCTTGGCTCTGAGCGCAGGACCTGCGCCCTCCTCCAGGCTGGGGGGGTGGGGCGGAGGCTTCAGGGGAAGAACCCCAGTGAGCCGGGCTGGGGGGCTAAGCACTGGGTCGCAGCCGCGTCCTAGGGCGCCCACGTGGGGTCCCCTGCTCCCTCCACCGCTGTCCCCTCCCGGGGCTCGGGCAGGTGTCCAGCTGCCTGTCCTCAGCCCCACCTCCGAAATCCTGCTCTCCGGGCCTCTCCCCCTTTCAAGGCTTCCTGACGTTGGAACAGGTGTATCTGGAGAGCCTGCAGTTACACAGTCAGCCAACAGAGGGAGGTAGGACGCACTGTCCTCGCTGCTCGATGACCTTCCTGGAGCACAGACCTGAAGAGGTCTCCCTGCGGGCACACCTGTGGTATGGTGTTTGGTCCCCTTCAGGGCCCCTGAGGGCGTGCTTACCTGGGAGGGAGTGCACCAGGCCAGCCAGGGGGGTGGGGCTGAAAACTCTCAAATGTTCGGTTTCGTTTTTCGCCTCAAACTTTAAAATTCTGCAGTCTGTGTATTGTTTACTGTGCAAGTAATACGTATGTATGGTACATATAGTAATACCATTACCAATAAAAATTACATCTATTGAGGAGGGTTTTTAAGTTTTTATTTACTGATTATTTTAGAGAGAGAGAGAGAGATGTTGATTTGTTGTTCCACTTGTTGATGAATTCATTGGTTATTTTTTTTTTAACTTTATTCATTGATCTTTAGAGAGGGAAAGAAACATCTGTGTGTGGTTGCCTCTCATGCACCCCACACTGGGGACCTGGCCTGCAACCCAGGCGTGTGCCCCAACTGGGAATTGAACCAGCAACCCTTTGGTTCACAGGCCGGCACTCAGTCCACTGAGCCATGCCAGCCAGGGCCTTTCTTGATTTTTTTTTTTTTTAGATTTTATTTATTTATCTTTAGAAGGGAAGGGAAGGAGAAAGGGAGAGAAACATCAATGTGCGGTTGCCTCTCGTGTGTCCCCTGCCGGGAACTGGCCTGGCAACCCAGGCATGTGCCCTGACTGGGAATCGAACCGCGATCCTTCGGTTCGCCGGCCCGTGCTCAATCCACTGAGCTACACCAGCCAGGGCTGATTTTTTAAAATATGTGAACCAAGTGCCATCGGTTAGTTTTACTCAGGAGAGCCTGAGTCAGATTCCGGTGACAAGTGGTTAGAAGAGAATGCTGATATTTGATCAGCTACATTTTTTTCTTTTTTTCATTCATTCAGTAGACATTTGCGGAGTCCTTGCTGTGTGCTGGGCGCCTCGCTGGAAACTGAGGGTGTCAGGCCAGTTAGAGCTCCCTTCAGGGTCACACCCCAGGGGAGGAGACGCTCGAACCCATGGCCACGGTGCCGCGTGACGGTCACGGGGACGACAGTCTACGAGATGCTGAGTGTGCGCCTGACGCCCCCTGAGAGCGGAAGGTGTGTGATACGCTTGGGGGAGGCGGCAGTACCCGAGCAGGGGGTGTTTCCTGGGTGGGGAAAAGAAAAGGAAACTTACCTACGTGGTTAGCCGAGGGTGGCCAGGGTTTGCACAATCTGCACGTGGACGGAGGCTGGTGGGCTGGGGCTCTGGCGGGGAGGAGTCGAGGCCCCTGTGTGCCCGCACCCGCTGACCCGCCTGGACACGCCGTTCTCTCAGCAGGCCAGCTTTTGTGTGCTCCGTCACTGAGACCCGCCTCCTCTGCCCCCGCCCCACGCCCAGGCAGGGACACAGCAAAGGGCAGGGGTGCAAGTGGGGTGTCCACAGTCCACGCGCAACAAACCCACCGGCAGCAATGCCCAGTGACACCAAAGGAGAGAAATGTCCAGCACAGGGGTCATCAGAGCCGTCCGCCCCGTGCTGGACCCTCCACGAGGCTTCCCGACTCTGGCCTCCAGCGCTGGCCTTGCTTTCCCTGATGTCCAGGATGCTCGGTGACCCTGCAGTCCAGCCAGGGACTTGACTACTGGGAATCTGCTTACAAATCCCTTTAGGGGCTCTCAGCCCCGCTCCCACCAGGAAATCGATGTCCTTGCCCCCTTCCTGCCCCCTTGCTTTGTCCGTGTGTGCTCCTGAACGGTGTCAGCGCCTTCGAGAGTGGGGCTCTGGGCTGGCAGGCTGAATCTCGTCCCTCCCTTCCCTGCAAGGCCAATGGCACTGACAGCAGCACCCCAGTTCTGGATGTCAGGGTTACTGGGACGTGCAGTCCTAGAAACCTCCAGTGGAATCGGGGACAGCTGCTCCTCTAAAATTGTCTTGTAATTAATCCACTGTCCACTGTGCCTTACTAAGTGGGGCAGTCGCCACCGCGTCCCGAAACCGTTGAACACTGTGAGGCCCCTCGTTCCGGGAGAATCCTGGTCCACGCATTTCTCAAAGCCTTTCTCTTATCCCGAAGTGAACAACGAATAAATAAATCCTTTAAGAAAAGCTTGTGCCAACTTCACAATACGCACAGAACGCAAGGAAGTGCCTCATCCCGTCCTCCAAACGGACTTTATCCCTTCGCCGTGCTCCTATAACTGTGGGTACATTCCGTAGGGCCTTTATCCGTTTGTCTTCCTCGTCTGCAGTGGGCTGTTGGGGCGCGGGGCTCAGGTGGCGTTCACCTTTGCTCCTTCTGCTCGGCCTGGGCCCCGCTGCCTGCTGCCTGCGCCTCCCTCCGCCACAGCCGCCCGCCCTGGGCTCGGGAAGTGGAGTCGGCTCCTCCGGAGTGCCCGCCCTGCAGGCCCCTCATGGCACTCTGGGCTGCTCGCCTGGGGCCAGCAGGGGGCCGGCCAGCCGGTAAATGCCGGCAAGCGTTTGTTGAGTGACTGAACGAGCGATGCTATGATCGCTGTGAGAAACGGTGTCTCGCCCTCCGTTCGGATTTTCTTGGCTGAGCTTATCTTTAAGCCCCGGCACTGCGGCCTCCCTGTCCACGGGCCGGCATTCTTAGCTTGGCCCCGGGGTGTCTCCTTGCCTTGCCACCTCCTGGGCTCATCTGGCACCCCGTGCGTTGCCTGGCTGTCTGGCCTCTCTCCTCCTGTCACTGTCCTCTCGGGGACCGTGTTTAACTCCCCTGACTCCCCTCCCAGGACCCTCCCCCACCCTCCCTGCAGGGCCCGTTGTCCCTAGCTCTGGAATCTCCCGGTCAGAGGTTTCAGCCCAAGTTCCCCGCCACACCCTCAGGGCTCTGTAAACACAGACAACCTGAACTGAGGTGTGTCCTCGGGGAAACGTAATAAGTTTTGCAAAATGGATACCGGGCACCCTATGTCATAACTCGGATCTTATTACAATCACGCCGTAAAAGGAGGCTACCCGTCTAGGACGTGCCAGGCGCTGCGGGGCATTTGCTCCGAGGTGGACGTCGGCCTCGTCGGCCTCACTCTTTAGCCAACGGTGCCTTCTACCTCATCTCGGTCACTCGGCCCAGCTTAGAGAGCCCGGCAGCAAATTAGGTGACGAAATCAGTTCGTAACATTTGCTCTAGGAAAGGAGCAGAGGACCGAGGTCACGTTGATGACTTGCTGTGGGTCCCGTCTACCAGCCCAGTGGAAACGGACTCTAGTCCCTGCCTTTCCCAGGGGCCAGGAAAAATGTGAACGGACCAATAAACAGGTTAATGGGATGGGGGGCATGTTCGTCTGGTTAGAAATTAAGGTTTACCATTAACTAACAGTTCCGCTGGCATTCACGCTGTTAACAGGTCACCCTCGGGCAGCTGAATCCCGTAAGGAATGGCTTGGTCCCTAGGGTTCCAGGAAGTTGGATGCGGAGGCAGGCAGGGGAGGGAGTGTGGGGGCTTGGGGGGCTGACAGGGGCTCCGCACCAGCAACTGGGTGTTTGGGGATGAGCACAGGGAAATCACCCACACCCTCCCCTCGGACAGGAGGCTCTGGGTCTCCTCCCCGCAGCCCGGGTCCCGCCCTTGCTGGCCGGCCAGCCTCACTGTCAGCAGACGTTGAGGGGAGTTTTGTGCATCAGGTGAGCCAGTTCGGGGGTTGACCACTGCCCTTCGGGGGGCACCCCGAAAAGGTCGTCCCTGGTCCTGGGCGCCTGCCTTCACCAGAGCTGCAGCAGTGACACGGGACAGCGGCTGTTCAGGGGCCCTTTCCCACGCTCAGCACCTTTCTAACGGTGGTGACAAAGCTGCGAGCTCTCTTCCAGGTGTGTCCGTCCCCATGAGCCTGGCCGACCTGGGAACCGTGAGCACGTGGGCCCTGCTGGCACAGGAATGGCTCCAGCTTCCGGGCACAGCCGCCTCCTGCTGCTGCTGCTGCTGCTCAGTGCCCTGGGCATCCTTGCCCTCGGCCGCCGGGCTCAGGGCCAGCAAGGAGAACAGCGTTGGGAAGCGCAGCTGCCCCGCAGACACCGGGGACTGTGAGGACAGCCTGGCCCACCTGCTGTGTAGCTGCCCTGCCCTCGGCAGAGGGGCCGGCCAGTGACAGCGGCCGTCAGACCGGCTGGTTCACCAACTCCTGCACCCCGGGGCCTCCTGCTGAACTTCACACCCGGCCTGGGACCAGAGGCTGTCTCTGTGCAACGCAAACGCTCTCCCCATGGACTGCCTGCCGTCTGTGGTGTGAAGAGGCTTCGCATCGGCGTGGAGGCCAAGCACCCCACACTGTAGCAGAGCTTGAGCCCCGGGGGAAGCCCACCGCGCACGGGTGCCCGTCCGCCGCTGTCTTGGACACGGCCCTTTTCACCCGGGCGTCGTCCCTGAAGTCATGCCGCGTCCAGAGCGTGGCCAGCATGGCCAACACCGTCCCTGCTTTTCTGACTTTAGAACCCTCCCCATTCTGAGCAATAAAAGCTACGTTGTCACGTTCATTCCCTGACCTTGTCACTGTGGCCGACCACCGGGACCTTTGGCCCGTGGGGAATGGTGTGAAGACCGGACCTGGGAATAAGGTCGTGAGTGCCCCTGCCATAGCATCCCCTCCCTGACGCCCCTCCCAGCAGAGCCACACAGGCAAGCGACCAGCCGGCCCGCCTGCCCTGCCCCACTCCCCACCCAACCGTGGCAGCTGTTTCAAAAAACAAAACGAAAGGAAACCCAAACGCAACTTGGCTCCCTCCAGATTCCCGTCCTGAGGGCCAGCTGGAGGCTAGGTCCTCGCTGCCCCTGCGGGCTGTGGGGCCACGAGGGAGAGAACGGAGGCGCGGTGCCCACCAGGGGCTCAGGGGGCGTGGCCCCCAGGAAAGGTGTCTCCCTTCAGAACGCCGCCTTCATTGTGTTCTGCGCATCTTGTGACCGGCCTGGGAGAACGACAGATTTCAGAGGTTTCGGGACTGTGAGCTCCACAAAACTGTGCGGTTCTCTTCGTCTCGTATTTTCCGGATACCTTGCTAAGAGCAGACGCATTGAGAAAAGGGAGTTTTGTGAGCATGTTTGGGGGCGGGGCCTGGATAAGGTGGGAACTTAGGACAAAATAAGGGCACCAGAGTTGGGGGGGGCGTGGAGTGAAAACTGGGGACACAAGACCAATGGCACACGCCTCCGATTTTCCTGGACCCTGGGAACGTTCTTGCCTAGCCCTTCTCTTTCGTTTCCTTCTGTCCTGCTGCCGCTGACACCGTGGTCACCTCCCATTTCTCCGCTCATGCCCCACCGCTCTCTGCCTCCCTCTCCCCTGCCCCCGAACTGGAACTCAGGTGAAGACCCTTGGAGCCACCTGAACCGCACCGGGGCGAGCCTGGGGGTCTCACCATCAGGGACGACATCGTCACCCCTTGGCTGAAGTGCTTGTCCAACCAATCGATAACGAAAGGATCTGGGGGACCCCATCCACTCGGAAGCCCCCGCATGGTGAGGTGAGACGCGCCCTATGACACGGCTGGTGCAACGTGGTTTTAGGTGTGTGGGTGCCAGGGACCAAGGCGACATTTGAAGACTGTTTTATTTTTGATTTTAGAGAGAGAGGAAGGGAGAGAGGAAGAGAGGGTGAGAAATGTCAACATGAGAGAGGAACATCAACCTGCTGCCTCTCGCATGCACCCTGACCGGGGACCGGACCTATAGCCCAGGTGCGCGCCCTGAGCAGGGATGGAACCGGTGATCTTTCGGCTCACGCGATGATGCCCGACCCACGGAGCCACACCGGCCTGGGGCCGAGGCAACATTTTTAAAGTGAACCTGACTCATCATTATACAAAGAAATGCTTTCCTCACAGAGGCCCGACTTACCATTAGAATATGTATAAAGAATCCACAGCAATTATGGTAGAAAGGTCTAGACTCAGAAGAGTGCAAGGAAATGACGCAGCATTGCGTTCGGGAGCCACAATGAGAAGAAATCATCTCATGAGGAAATAAACAGGAGGGTGTGTTGGGGTGGAGGCTGTTCGCTCACATCCATCTCGGGGTGGAGCTGAAAGATGCTGAAATGTCTGCATCCCCTTCATCACTGGGGGGCTGGCCATCCGGGCGGATCAGCACGAGTTCGGAATGTCAGTGCTTGAATTAGGCCACAGCGAAGACCGAAGTGTGGATTTTAATAGAAAGACGAAGCGACCTCATTACCGACATTACACCGAGAGGGAGGATTGAAGTCACAGAAAATGACAAGGGAGGAAACAGCACAGGAAGGCGAGAAGGACATGACTTGGAAGATTAATGACAAATCTATTTCCTGTCACGAGTTACCGAAAGTGCGGAACATTGGATTTCAATGGATTTTTACTGAGGAAGTATAAAATGAAACGACGTTAGAAATTCTGAACATCCGAATGTGCGTATCTTCCATTTGGTGGCTTTTCACAGGTTCAAAGTCCTTTCACACGGGATTCAAATGATTCTTGTGAGAAGTAATTGGGGGTCAGTGGGACTTGAATCAACAAAAAGGGGAGTCAGCGGGGTTAGAAGTCAAGCGTGGGGGCGTGGGCTCTCAGGGCTAAAAATGTGGTTTGGGTTGACAGAGGAGGGATGAGGAGCCAGAAACTCCCCCAGACCTACTGGGGGGAAGGGGTGGCGTCCGGTGCACGGCCGGGGGCCTGGGGGGACACCGGGGAGCGTGGGGAAGCGAGCTCCGGCTGGGTGTCTCCGCGGGAGAGGGCGATGGGGACAGAGCCGATCCTTCGGGAGAGTTAGGAATTCCGGGTCTTCACGTGGAATCTCGCAACTTGTAAATGTGGGCGTACTATTCTGCCATTTCGTGTGTTTGTTTCTTGCTCTCAGCGACACTGTGCAGGTCAAGCCAACTCTGTCAGAGGTCCCCGTGAAGCCTGGGGCTAGCTGTTTGTCACCCCCAATGAGTGGGCGTTGGTAAAAGTTTAACCAGCAGCTCTCCAAAGAGAAAAGGCATGCACACACGTTTATATAAATTTTACTGATATGAAGGATGTCTAGCGTAGCATTTACAAATGACAATAAGATGTATAATACCCTTCGGCATGCACTGTATGTACACAATTAATTCTCACGAGTGCTTCAGCTGGTTTCTGCCGAACTCTTGCATCGGAAGCCAGCCTGGGGTGAGACTGACGAGCTGGTGCAGCCCCGGCAGGAATGCTCGCTGGCGGTTTCCTTTCCGTGAGGGGTCGGAGGGACTCAAACAGCAGAGGTGCAGGTGGGAACGCCACCTGTGACTCGGTGATGTAGGCAACGTCGTTGCTGGATCAAATACTAGTTTTCCTTGTCTGGCTTCTCCCAAGCCCCTGGCCCTCCACCTAGCCTTGCAAGCTTCAGGTTCTGCAACAACAGAACTGTAGAGAAATGGTTGCAATGACTATGTCCTCAGTTCGCCCACAAAGCATCATCCCTGGATGCATTTGAGCTAATTCCCGATGCATGAAAACACATGCATTCCACACATAGCTGCCCAAGGCTGTTCTCGCAGGGCCCCAGCCCGGGACTCGGTGGCCCAGCCCCAGCACAGGCGACCGCTCGTGAGTCAGTCGGACTGGCTCTGCGCGGCCAGCCTGCTCTTCTCAGGCACCCGGCCGGCCTGCTGGGAGGCTTTCCCTGCGCCTGCTCGCGGGGCCCGCTGCCAGGTGTGGCCAGCACACCATGACCTGTGTGTGAGCTGGACTGGAACTTTTCTGCCCTGATCCACTGGTCCTAGGGAATTCCTCAAGGGGCCGTCGGTGTGGTTCAAGGGGCAGGCAGAGGAAGAGCGGCGGCAAGTGGACGCTGGGACGAAGCAGAGAACGCCTGACCCCATCTGTTCTGCTCCCACTCGATTACGGAGGGCTGCTGCGCGCGCCCAGCTTCATGTCTTGGTAGATCCGATAACTTCCATTCATTTGGGGCTGCTGAGGCCACGCAGGCATGTGGGGTCTGTCCCACGGTTAGGCGTTCCGTCTCTTTCAGGGCTTGGCGCGAGCCAGGGGCAATTTCTCCAAAGGAAACTACTTATTTGCCACTTGATCGAATTCAGTCTTCTACTTAATTGAATTCGCCTTCAGACTAGTACCCGATCCCTGTGGTCACAGACCTAGGATCACTCTTCTGAGAGTCTTTCAAGCTCCAGAACGCCTGTGGCTGACACCTAACACCCAACAGGGAGAAGAGAGCCCACGGTGAGACCACGGGGCACTTGGACACCCAGGGACCATGCAGAAGAGGCCCCCCGAAAGGGCTGACAAGGTCAGAAGGAGGGCGTGGCGTGAGCCTGGGTGTTTGGCGGGCAGCGGTGTTCTGGCAAACACCCAGCTCTCTGGAACAAGAGACCTGATGGAAGGTGCTGCCCATTTCCACCACGTCAACACGCCCGCCGTGCCGATTGCAAGTTGCAGTGTGGCATCGCTGGGCTTGAGGCAGAGAAGAAGCACGTCATGAGCTCCAGGAGGCCCACGTGGGCCGGTTTCCGCACACCAAGGAGGGGACAGTGTTTCCGGTTGGGTCGCAGTCAAAGAAGAGGAATGTAGACGTGTCCTCTGGGTTTTCGAGGGGTGAGTCACGGTGACCCTGATAAGACGAGGCTCCGTGAGGTGGCTGGGACAGAAGGGAGGTTGCAGGAGAGGCTTTGGGGAGGAGTGGGGTGAATGCTGCGGCGGAAAGAGCCGAGAGAAGGGCCGAGAGCGGGAGATCCTCGAGGGAGGCGGACGCTGAGCACAGGTGGACGGAGTCGCTGCTGGTAGGACGGCTGCCGTTCTCGTTCCATGAAGGGAGGCAGGGAGAGCGCAGGTGCAGTCGGGCTGGCAGGTGCGGCTCCTTCTGGTAGTTAGTGAGGGGGTTGCTGGCTGGGTAGAGCCGGAAGGGCTTTGGGAAGAGGCAAGTGTGGAGGGCAGGACCAATAAAATGGCGTTGGTCTGGTCAAGACGGCATAAAGTGTATACGACAAAGCAGAGTCACTCCCGTCAACCAGGACGGCCGCCAGTCGGCCGTGACACTTCGGTTCAGGACGGAGACTACCTAGGTCAGAGCAGACGCGTCTGCAGGGCGGGACCCCCCACAGATAGGCTCCGGAGCAGGGTCCCCACTCGCCAGCAGGGGCACCAAGACCTCCATCGACCGACCCAGAAGGGTGGCATCCCCACTCTCCGGGCGCAGCGGAGGCCGGCTCCAGACCACCGTGGAGACAGCCGAGCTCCGCACCCCAGAGGGCTGCCCCACGCCACGCTGACCGCCCTTGGCATCGGCCGCCGGAGGCTCTGCCTGCTGGACGGAGGACGTCGCCTGCCCAGCCACCCGCCTGGCTCCTGAAAGAGACCCTTCCTCACAAGGCGCCGACGACCCCCTGCCCACGGTGCTGTCTCCCGGACCCGCAGACCGAGACTCTGGGGCTCGGGTTCGCTGTCCCCCACGGATTGCTGTGTGTGTGTGTGAGTGAGAGAGAGAGAGAGGGAGGGAGAGAGGGAGAGAGGGAGAGAGATTCTCCCTCAGGTGGTCAGAGTGCGAGTAGGACAGGGGTGTGTGCTGATGCTCCGAGTGAACCTGCGTGCAGCCACAGCCGAGTGCGCAGCGTCGTCCCCGTGGGTGACTCCGGTCCGTCCCCTGGTGCCGGGCTGCATCGCAGGCAGCTGGCCGAGCGAGTGCGCGGCTGACTTACAGGGAAGACTGTGCCACGAACATACGAGCTTGTGACAGTGATATAATCATCTCATGGTGTGGGAAGAAAACTTACCAAAGAAACGTTAAAAATATGGGCTAGATAAATTTGTTGAAATTTACTAAAGGAGACATTCTGGAGCTCTTCATCGTAATCATCTTGAAGGATAACGTTTTGCCTCAAACCCAGAAATCTTTACACATTTACTAATGACAAAGATATTTAAATGGCCACTGGCAGGTAGGAAAAAACAAATCAAATTGTAATGTCTATCATTTTCATGTCTACACCTGTGGCTCTTAAGATGCAGCATCCAGTCTATTTCTTCACAATATTAACTGCAGCTTTTGTTCATTCACTTGTTTATTTGGTCTCCAGCACCTGACCGCAGATTTAGGGGGACGAACCCCTGTCTTGTTCACCGTTGTGTTTCTGCTGCCTAGAGCACCCCAGAAGCTCCGTAAAGTTTGTTGAGTGAGTGGGTTACAGAGTTGCCTACTCTCCATAGGAGGCATATTTCAAAGCTGCCGAGTAAGCTAGGTATTTCCACGCCAGGAGATCAAACATTGTTTACTTTTACTACTGCGCTCTAAGTTCAGCTGAAGAGTCAATAAAAATTCCCTTTCTTTTTGTTGAAGAAACTGTCACCTCAGAAAACGAAGGGGGGACCATTACAGGGGGATTGGCGACACACCCCCACACGTTAAGTGGCTCTCCGGCTCTCCGCTGGGGCTGCGACTGTAACAAAGAAGTTAACTTTGTTAAACCTGAGTATCTTAAATCTGGATTCCACTGATAACGACAGTTTTATGGAAAAGATAATCTTCCTGCATTAGATACAGTGGCTCAATTTCAATGGAGTTTGAAAGTATTTAGGAAGTCTCTAACGTGTTTAATGAGACCATTCACAAGCTCTGGATTAAGGTATTATCTCTTGTTACTTGAAATGACTACATACTTGCAAAAAAAAAAAAAGACCTTTCCTCACTCCTACCCACTGCTTAAGTGCCAGCGAGCATGTCTGTATGGCTATATTAAAGAAGTAAAAGAAATAAAGGAAAGCTCCTCTCTCAACAAAAGCTGTAGCTGAAGAGTTATTAAATAGTAAACTTAAAAGAAAACAATCGTGTAATTTATACAGATAAAATTAACATTATACAAAATTAAAACAACTCTTGGTTACTCTGAGAGAATTCTTTGGACCTAGTGTCCTTTGGTTCTAACTAATGTGAGCAAACTTGAAGTCCTTTGAGCAACAAAGCAGCACAACAAAAAAACGGAGAAGAAACGGACCCTAAGGGACCTGGGGGGGCCCTGCACAGGTGATGAGGGGCGCAGCAGCCCCGCTTGCCGAGGGCTCGTGAGCAGGACCGGGGGAGGCAGGAGGGGCCCCCACACTGTGTCTGCTCTCTGTGCTCCTCCGCTCGGGTCTCCTCTCCCGCTCGCTACGACGCACACTGGTTTTCTCGGCTCCAGCTCCGGGGCGGGCGTGGAAATTCCTGGCTTTCCTTCGCATCCATTGCGGTTCCAGCCACCAGCAGGGACTCCATGCCTCTGTTTACAGGGGAAACTCTTGGGAGGCCGTGATTGGCCCACCTGAGGTCAGGGGCCCTTGCTCTGCTGAATCTTCCAGCACCTGGCCAGGCTCCCATCCTCCTCCTCACTCCAGGGGGCAGCTCCCTGAGGCGGAGGGGATCTATTACCATGTGAAAAACAAATCCACCCAGTGATTTACAACAAATGTATTGTGGTCTTGTTTTGGGAATAAGGGGATGTGAGCTATGGGAAAATGTTAATTCGTTTCAACACAGGATAAAACATCACTAATTGAACACACACACTGTTCAGAATCCTTTGGTCAACAAACATTTATTGCCTACTGCGGGCCAGGCCCTGTTGGAAGTACAGGGAAAACGGCAGTGAACAAAATATTTAGTCTCTTCCCCGTGAAGCTCATATTTTACCTTAAGTTAATCAGAACCGCCTTCAGCAAGGCAAGGTTTAAAATTTTTAACTATATGTTTTTTTCTCAGAATGGAATTGTGTTATAGTTTTAGAAAGAAAAGAAAAATTCCTAGATCAGGGATTCCTAGACTATCAGATTCTGCCGGCCAAATAAAAATTTTAGCTAAAATAAAAAACTGGGGAAGACTTAATAGCTTTCACTGCTTCTTAGTCCGCTAAGTAAAGGTGTAAACACACACACCACCATCATTATTTTGTACAAGGAGAGAGATTTTTGGTATCTTCGCATGGGGAGAAAAAGACAATCTCGGAGCACGGGACTCCTTACCTCCTCCCCGAGTAAGGACGTCTGGCTGCTCCACCTGGACGCGTTGTCCTGCCCTTCTCACCTGGCGGCTGGCTGGGCAGAAGCTCCCGTGGGCTCGCAGACCGGGGTCAGGTAACCACCGTTCCGGACTGCCAAGTCTAGCGCCGAATCAGCAAACAGACAAAACCGACTTGTCTGTTTTGTGTGAATTTATGGGTCAATTATTCCTTGTAAAGGTCCAATTTGGTGAAGAAAAAAAAAACAATCAGAATTACTGCTTAGAAAGGTGACTTTTAAAAACTAACTGGACTTCTTGACTCACAAAATGGGAGGTGGGCAGTTCTGCGTGAGCAGCCCTTGTCTCCCAGGGTACCAGAGACGCTCCAGTATTAAGTGGTGGTGACATACTGTATTCAGTGACCGAATCAGTCTGTTTAACACTCACAGCGCAGAGGATTTTGTAAAATAATTAGATTCTGCTAGTGCACTGCTGACAGGCAATTAAAGCCGCTATTCAGGTTCAGGAGTTTGACTTCCACAAGGTCTATAACCTCCAGAAGGAACCCTGACTTGCCTGGGCAGCAAGATAGCTGTGAAGTGTTTAACTTCACCCTTTAATTATTGAACAGGTGGACGGTCAAAGTTACTGTTGTCTTTTCACAGGGTGGCTCACTTTCAAATGCACGCGCTCGCCCCTCTAGCCGTATTTCCCAGCGGAAGATCTTTCTGAAGGGTTAGGTCATCGGGGTGTTGACACACTCGGCTCTGGGCTGCACCATTGCCACAGCAGCTGCTGCACTCATGCACTGCTCATCCACCTCTCGGCTCAGGTGTCTGCAGGCTGACCAGGCACAATTTGAATCTTTTGTGATGGAACTGGAGTTCAATTTCACTGATGAGACCTCGTTGGAGTCAGAACCTAAATCAATGCGGAAGAGCTGGAACATGAGAACTCAGAGATCAGAATGGAATGGAAGCCGGTTGCTACTGACTTTTCCTGTGAACTGGAGGAGAATGTCGGGGGGTGCTCATAGCCTGAAGCTGCAGCTTTCCAACTTTTTCATCTCACGGCACACCTAAACTAATCACTAAAATTCTTTGGCACACCAAACTATATCTGTGCGTGTGCACTTTTTTTTTTTTTTTTTTTTTTGCCATTCTGACCAAAAACCGGGTATCATTTTGATTCACTCGCACTAGACAGCTGTTGTTGTGTTTGGCTGTTGTCATTTTATTTGACAGTCTAAGGGAAGAACGGTCAGTGGCTGGTGTGGCTCAGTGGATTGAGCGCCAGCCTGCGAGCCAAACAACGGGTCACCAGTTCGATTCCCAGTCAGGGCACATGCCTGGGGTTCGAGCCAGGTTCCTGGATGGAGGCCTGTGAGAGACAACTGACTGATGTTTCTTTCTCTCTCTCTTTTCCCCTCTCCCTTCCCATTTCTCTAAAAAAAAAATATATATATATATATCTAAAATATATATATTTTTATATATAAATATATATATCTAAAATATATATATCTAAAATATATATATCTAAAATATATATATATTTATATATATAAATAAAATCTTAAAAAATAAACAATTCTTGTGGCACACCTACTGAAAATCGCTGACCCACATCCTCTTGCCAATTTCCAAGAGAGAGTGAGTGAGTCTCGGTGGGCAGATCTCAAACCCAACCAAAGAAAACCAGCGAAAAGAGGCAGATGTGTATGACGTAGAAAATCTCAGTGGGCTTCCGATCGCCCGCTTCAACTTGGAGCTTAGATCTGAAGTCAGATTCTGACAGGCTGGCCTAAGCAAATAGGCCCTCTCAGATTCGCCGGCAGCAGCCAAAGGGGCACAGCTCCTGTGAAGAGCAGTTGACACCCACTTGGATCTAGCAATTCCAGTTCTAGTTCACCCTACAGGTGGGACCATTTTTTGAAGCTTTTATTGCAGAGTCGATTTATGATACCAAGACTGGAAATAAACTATCAATCGTTACCGGGCGGGTTACCTAAACTACAGTACATTCCCACAGTGGACCACTCTGTAGCTGGGAAGAGAGACAACGCTTTTTTTCCAGACAAAACGTGCACTGTGTATACACTGTGTAAAAAAGGCGACTCGTAAAAATATACACACCTGCTTTGAGGTTCGCTTTTATCGGCTTTTATCTGGGGAGGATCGTGAGAAACTCTTAATACTGCAACAAACAGGACGGCTCCTAGGGCCGGGTGGGCTTTTCTCAGTATACGGCTGCCCTCCGCGAAGGAAAAGGCCCCAGGGTCTAGCTGACACAACAGAGAAGCCTAGGAGGTCAACCTCAAGGGCCAGTCCCTGCTCCGGCCCCGCCAGTTAGGACTGTCACCTCTGCGAGTCCACGCGAGTCCGAAAGGTGACGTAACCAGCCCCACCCCAAATCGATTGCCCTTCTGTTGGTTTCTGAAAGTGGCCGGTTCAAGAACTGCTGGCAAACCTGACGTTCTTTCGACCAGGAACACAATTTCCTTTCCTTGTAATGGAAAAAAAGGGAGCTACACTATCACAAATGAAATCCAATGCTTGTGAACGCGCTCTGTCGCTAGTTAGTGATGACATATTAGTGACTGATGACCACCAGGTCACAGCCGCTGCACAGTCCCCGGCACGTCCCACCACGTGCCCTCGCCACGCCGGGCTCCTCCTGTGGCTCCTCCCCGGGCCCGCCCCTTCCTCCGGCAGCCCCAGCGCTCAACCGGAGGTCTCCATGCGGGACTGCACCGCACGAGAGCGGAGGACGCCCGGCAGCACCGTAGACGGAGCTCCCTCTGTCCTCCTGTCTCTATGATCCTCTTTGTGACCCGTCGAATAGCTCCAGTCCCAGAGTTCTGTGCCGACAGTCCTCCACGCCGACAGAGGACAGTGCAGGAAGCCGACGTTCTCGCGAGAAGCGCGGAGTTCGTGCACGTACTGGGAGCGCGAGCGCATGCGCGCCGGGGGGTGCGCGGTACCGCGAGGGAGACAGCTCCGGGCTGGGGCTTGGGAGCGCGCGCGTGCGCCGTCGCGAGCTCGGCAGTGCCGGGGCCGCCGTGGGGGAGCGAGGGGGAGACCACCGTGCGGGCCGCGGGAATGTTCCGAAAGGCCCGGCGAGTGAACGTGCGCAAGCGGAATGACTCGGAGGAGGAGGAGCGAGAGCGCGATGAGGAGCAGGAGCCGCCGCCGTTGCTGCCGCCTCCGGGCTCTGGCGAAGAGCCGGGCCCCGGCGGCGGCGGCGGCGGAGGGGACAGGGCCCCCGGGGGGGAGGGGCTGCTGGGCCCGGCGCCGGCGCCGCCGTCTGCGCTGACGCCGGGCCCCGGGCCGGAGGCCGGGGGCTGCTTCCCGGGCGGCGCTGAGCCGGGCAACGGGCTGAAGCCGCGCAAGAAGCCGCGCGAGAACAAAGAGGTGCCCCGGGCCAGCCTGCTGAGCTTCCAGGACGAGGAAGAAGGTAACTGCGGGGCGGAGGGTCCCGCACCCCGGCATCCCCGCCCAAGCCAGCCCTCCCACGGCGCCCCGCACCCGGGACGAAGCCCCCTCCCGCCGGCCGTTTGCACATCCTCCCCGCCTCTGGCCTTGTGCTCCGGCCGGGGACGCGTTCCCGCGCCGCCGCCAGCCTGCGCCCTACAACGCCGCCTCCTCCCCGGCCGTCTGTGCCTTTCCCACTCCGGGGGCCCGAGCTGGATCAGCGGAGCTTTTCCGGGGGAAATCCGGCGCCCCTGGCCTGCCTCTTCCCCGGCGGTGTGTTTCAGGGACAACTTGAGTGCGGTCCCTTGGCTGGTCGGGGCTCGTTCCCCGAGCGCCGTGCGGTCACCATGCCTCTGGGGTGCTCCGTCCCGGCACCCTTGACTCGGAGTCCGGGGCTGCGAAGAGCCGGAGATCTGGGTCTGGAGGCAGAAGCCCCGAGTAGACCCTCTGGTTCCAAGTGACCTTGGACCAGACCCTTGGAATCGCCGAGCCTTGGTTTCCCCAAGGCTGCAGGGCGTTTAGACGTCCGATCGTAAATGAGACTTAAATATTAATACTTTGTGTCTATATAGCCCTTTAAGTCAGTGTTATAAGAAGTTAAGATTTTTGGAAATTTCCCTTGCATCTTGATGTGAGGTGCTTTCGTGTTTTCCAGTGAGGCAGGCCGTTTCTCTTTGGCCTTTGTGTTATTTCTTATTTTGTTTAAGAGCAGAACAGACTTTTGTTTTTGCAAGCACTATCTGGTAGTGTTGTGTCTGACTTGAAAATTTTCAAATCAGAGGTGATAGAGCCGTCTTCAGAACTTTTGAAAAGTGTTTTGTTCTCGGCTTAGTCTTGAAAGAACTGAATGTCATTTGGCTGTGAACTTGAAGTTTCTCAGACTTGGCAGCCCTGTGAAGCAGCACCTTTTGATTTTGGAAATTTTGTTTCAGATACTGTCATGGTTTGGTGATTGAGTGCTTTCTCCGTGACTATTTTTTTCCCTCCTGAAGTGGGTGGTCTGAGGAAGACAATAGGACATTGGAAAATTTTCTGCAGTTTGCTGTTTTATGCCTTTTTAAAAGTCTCAATTTCGTGTTATTCTAGATTAGTTTACGGAGTTGACTTCAGTTTTTGAGAGCTTATGACATTTGAAGTAACTTCAAATTGTATGATCACTTTGGGTGTACGAGTACACATTTGAAAGAATTTGAAAATCATATAAGGTCATGCAAGAGCTAGAAGGGAGGAGTGTGTATGGAAATGGTTGCCACAGACTTCGTTTAATTTCTCTTTTAAGAAAATGAAGAAGTTTTCAAAGTGAAGAAATCAAGTTATAGCAAAAAGATAGTGAAGTTACTTAAGAAAGAATATAAAGAAGATCTTGAAAAATCGAAAATTAAGACAGAACTCAACTCCTCAGCCGACAGTAAGTACCAAACTAAGACTGTTCTTTTGAAATGTCACAGGAGGTTCTTTCTCCTGCTGATCGAATGAATTTGCTCTGCGTGTCAGGAACTTCTCCAGGTGCCCCTGCCATGGTCAAGGGTCCAAACCGAGTGGCCCTACGGCTCTGCTGTTTCTAACAATTGCAACGTAAACACGTTTTTTAAATGGACAGAACCGTGGCCCCTGGAACGTGTCTCGCAGTGGCTGACCCTCTCCCAAGACCGCTGTTGAGCAGAAGGAGGTCCCCACTTAGTCCTGAGACACACGCTTATTCTTTGAGGGGGTGCTGTGCAAATTTCTGAGTTTGTATTTTGTAGAGTCAGGTTTTCTGTTTCTTGATGGTATTTCTGCAGTGGGTTTAACTCTCAGAGAACTTCTAGGAACGCCCTGAGTGTCCTGTGCCCCCCCCCCGTGCCCTCCCCCCACGTGAAGACTCCTCAGTGTGAGGCCCCCCCGCCCGGTACACGAGTCTCGTGTTCTCTCTCAGCCGCAGTTCAGCCTATAAGCAGTTGTTTGTTTGTAGGAAAGTGGATCCGTTGGGGGGGGGGGCGGGGGAATCAAAGATCGAAGTGACCAAGGCCCTTTTGCAAAGAGCAGGTGCCCCTAACCGCCAACGCAGGTGGTTCGTGGAGGGAGCGTGGGTCAGGGGTGGAAAGGTATGCTGTCAACAGATGGTGACGGGCGTTGGGCGCCCAGCGCGGGGTTTGCTGTGCTCGCTGCTTTGCCAGGATGGGGACGTGACGAATGCCTTTGGAGCCGCCTCCTGGCACGGGTCTGCAGTGTGGGCCGGCACCAGCAGAGGCGGGAGGCCGGGGCCCGGGAGGCTCCAGGGCCAGCTTTGATCCAGGACCAGGGGGTCCAGACGTCTTCTCCTATCTCTTTGGGGAACTGGGGATGAGTTAAAAACGTTTGTTGTGGGTGCAGGAGAGCAAATGGGAAGAAAGGACTCTTTGAGAAACATTCCGACGGAAGAATTGGCAGGCGTGATGTACGCCTTAGCTATGGGAGTTGAAGGAAGCAGATTTGTGCTTTTGTGCCAGGGTGACTGAGAGGGTGGTTATGTACTTCACCCAGAAATAGGGAAGGCAGGTGGGAGGAGGAGTATTTTTAGGGGAATCACTTGTCTTGGAGTCGAGGAAACTGCTTCCTTTTCCCCAAATCTCGTGAGAATCAACTGCGTGATGAAATGATACGAGAAAGGTCGGGAGGAGGGAGACCCGAGAAGAGCGGCTTGTGCAGCTGTCGTGTGTGCCGTCTTCCGCCGTCACGTGAGGCTCACCCGGTGACCCAGTTCACGGCCTCCCCAAAGGCAGGAGTCCACAGTGCTGCGGGGCTCCTCCGCCGGTCAGCTCGGCCTCCTGGGCCCTCCTGCCCCGCCCTCCTGAGGCAGGCAGAGAGGCCTGGCCTTCAAGACAGAGGTAGTCGCAACTTGGAAGCCTCTTTTTGTGATACTTTTAAAATAATGAGGTCACGTTTTTTCCTTAAGGTTTTGTTTATTTATTTTTGGACAGAGGGGAAGCGGGGAGAGGAAGAGAGGGAACATCGATGGGATAGAGGAAGTCAGCTGCCTCTGGTCTGTGCCCTAGGGGCCTGAACCTGCAACCCAGGCTTGTGCCCTGACCAGGAATTGAACCGGCAACCTTGCGGGACGGTGCTCAGCCAGCTGAGCCACACCCATCAGAACATGAGTTCACTTTCAAACCAAGTTTCAGTGCGACGGCCGGTGAAGAGTTGGAGGTGGAGGTTGAGGTTGGGAGCTTATCGAGATGATGAGAGGATTCACTGAAGAGACACAAAAGGCTGGGGAAGGAGAGACAGGCTAGTTTTGTGATGGTGACGGTCAGTTGTAGGACTTAGCGCCAGAAAGGTCACGAAAAGGAAGGGCTGGGAAGGACTGCTGTCAGGGTCGCTCCGCCGGTTTTCCGGGAGGGCATCTGGCGGGGGACGGCCCACCAGCTGCCGTGGGTGCCCCCTGGAGGAAGGGTGCGGGGCTGCATTTCTGCACAGTCCTGTGCAAAGCAGCGTGGCTGCAGCCAGTCGCTTGCCGGTAAACTGGGTCGGAGGGAGGACACGGGCCGTTTGCCAGGGGTGGGGCGCCCAGGTTGGTGAGGCGGTGAAGTGGGAGGCAGCAGGACCCCCTGCTTCTCTGGGGGATTCCGCAGAGGGCGCAGCGGAAAGTAGTGGCTGAGACTGGGGTCAGAGTGCTGTGCCTGTTTGCGGACTGAGGGAGACGGGAGCCCAGTCGGGTTCAGGGCGGCGGGAGAGTGTGTGTGTGTGTGTGTGTGTGTGTGTGTGTGTGTGTGTGTAAGCCAGTCTCTTCTCTTGAAGTGGTATAGGGGTGGTGGGGGGGGCGCGGCGGTGCGGGAGAGCCTTGACTTAGCTTCTCTTTTTATAAGGACCTCGTCGGAAGCGCAGGACCCGACCCCTCCCACAGTTCCACTGTCACTGCGTTGGGCCAGAGCTTGCTCGGCCACACATACACACACACACACACACACACACACACACACCTGTGACCTTAATGAAACTGAATTCTGTACAGGCTGCAGAGAGCATTCTCTGGGCGTGTCTGGTCCAGGTGGCCTTTCTTAGTTCTGTTTCGTCTGTTGGATGCCACTGATGTAATGTGGGTTGAGAACAGAAGGAAATGGGAAATTTTTTGATTCCTAACCATGTACAAGTACGTCTACTAAAGTGAGTTTTAAAATCTCATAACCTCAGAATGTACTTCAGAATGAAGTCTATGGCTAGTGAGGTAGGATGGTAACTGGAAGAAATTAAAGAGCCTAAAATAGAATGATCTAACAGATCAAAATTAGGATACTTAGAGCCCTGGCTGGTGTGGCTCAGTGGATTGAGTGCTGCTGGCCTGTGGACCAAGAGATTGCTGGTTCGATTCCCGGTCAGGGCGCACGCCTGGGCTGTGGGCGGGTCCCCAGTGGGGGTGTGCAGGAGGCACGCAAGTGGTGTTTGTCTGTCTCCCACGATCATGTTTCTGTCTCTCTCTTTCCCCCTCCTTTCCCCCTCTCTAAAAATAACATTTTTAAAAACAAAAAACTTGGAAACAATGTCTGGCTGGAGAGGAATGACTTAGTAAATTAAGGTACATTTGCATGAAGGGATATTACATAGCTGTTAAAATAACAACTTGACAAGTCAGAGTGGAACTCCGCAGTGGAGTCAAGGGAGTATTATCCCCGTACCCGCTTGAAGCAATTTTTGGGAGGGGACCGTGCTAGAGAAACAACAGAGGGTATCTTTCACGTTTAGGGTAAACATTTGTTTTACTCTTTCATTGTATCCTTGTGCCTACTGTGTGCATGGCCAGGTCCAAGTGCGTCAATAAGGAAAACGTTTTGATTTTCTTGATTGTCGCCGTGGACAGAGGGTGTGATAGGACTGTTCCGTTACCAGCACATTCAACCGCTCGGTGTAACGGGAACGAGCGCCGGCCTGCAGAGCCCGGGGGCCGGGGAGCAGGCTTCGCGCTGGCCTTGGGAGTGGCCTGAGCATCGGAAGGGAACGCGGCTGAGCTCCCCCCCGCCCCCCACTCCCCGGCGCCCTTCCTGGACCCACGTGGCTGGTCTGCGCCTGGTTTCTGTCCTGGGTCTAGATTCCCAGGGAGGGAATCAGGGTGTCTCTGCTTCCATCGCACGTTCACCCTTACACGTCCATTCGCGGCGGTGGGCTCAGGGCAGCACGGTGCCCGCAGCACTTTTGAGTCTCACCCCTTCAGCTGATGGCGAAGACCGTTGTGAACCAAGATGGTATCCCAACACCATTCATCGCAGAGATTTGTCTGGCCCCTACACTTTGTTCTTGATAAAAGCTTCCTGGAATGGGCCAGAGTTTCATGAAATACCGACATGCAAAACGAAACAATGCTTCAGAAAGGCACAGACTGTCACCTAGAGAGTTTGGAGGAAGAACTAGTTACTTTTGATGAATTAGTAACATTCTGACAAACCTAACTGGAGGTGGGTTGAGCCGGTGTCCCTGTATTATTTTACCTCCCAGGTGTGTCCCTCGTGGTACTTCCTTTTTACACGTTAGTGGTTTCAGATTTTCGTAAACAAAATAAAGCTTTAATGAATCGAGTCCATAATCAGATAAAAAGCCTCTCCTTAACTTACGGATTTTGTTTTAAAGTCACTTTAATTTTTCAAAAATGCAGATGAGCCACCTTTGGACAAAACGGGACATACTAAGGACACCGGTCCAGAGGACGGGGTTGTCCTCGGCCAGGGCGGCGAAGACGAGATGGACGTGGAGAGCGAGAAGGAGGAGGGGAAGCCCAAGGCGGGCGGGGCCTTCGCGGATGCTCTGTCGTCTCTGAACGTCCTTCGTCCAGGTGCGGGCTCCCCCCGGGCGGTGGCCATCCGTGGAGACCGCTGTGAAGCGCGGAGTCAGCCCAGAGGTGTTCTGGGGACATCCTTGTTGGGAGCCAGGGCACTTCCCTTCGCAAGGAGGGGAGGGAGTCAGAAACTTCCAGCCTCACGCGTCCTAGTCAGACGGGCCGTGTGCCCTCGGAGGGGGTGGGGGGCTTCCAGTGGTCAGTCAGTGTCTTCCGTGGTCAGATCGAAGTTTCTCTTAAAGCTGGTTCGGAAAGCAGAACTAACTGTGTTAGTTTTCTGTCCACGCTTCCTTCATTTTTTACGTTTCTCTACGAAATAATTTGCGGATCCTTTCACTGATTAATTAGCTTTTGAGTAATTAATCACTTTAGACAAATTTAAATTACGAAAAGGTATCATTTAATTCATAACATTTGGAAAATTTAAAAATGCTTACTCTGGCCTGCTAAAGTTGAGAAAAATTGCATACCCAGACTAGTAGCATTCTAACTGTACAGTCCTTAGGCAGTTTGGCAATGATCTCAAATGTTCTTGACCCCGTAACTCTGTATCTAGACACGATCCCAGGGAAACAGTGTTTTCATCACAACATTCTTTTTGGAGGAACGGCTTAGTAAGTTACAGTGCATTTCCGTGCAGGGATATCACAGCTGCGCACAGTTTGACGCGTAGAAAAGCACGATTTTTACGGTACATTTCCATGCAGGGATATCACAGCTGTGCACAGTTTGACGCATAGAAAAGCACGATTTTTACGGTGCATTTCTGTGTAGGGATATCACAGCTGTGCACAGTTTGACGCGTAGAAAAGCACGATTTTTATGGTGCATTTCCGTGTAGGGATATCACAGCTGTGCACAGTTTGATGCATAGAAAAGCACGGATTTTTACTGCAGGTAAAAAGTCAGCTAACTCTGTAGTGGACGGTGCTTTATGTGTCAAGTTGTTAAGCCATTAAAGTTACATTTATGCAAAACAACTTGAAGAAAAACTTACATTTTAACAAGAGAAGCTAGGTTAGGTACGGAATTGTATAGTCGGCATGCTTACAGGGGAACTGAACATGGTTTGCAAGAGCAACACACTGTACATCTAATGATGTCTGGGGTCATGAGACGTGGACACCTTTTAAATAGTTATTGTTTTCTAATTTAGTAATACGATTTGATGACGTTTGTGTTACTTAAAGGAGAAGAAAATACAATTAAAATAAAACTTGCTGGATCCCCCCGCCCCCTCACGCACATACGCGTTCGCTCATATCGCCAGCGTGGGTCTGTTTCAGTTTCGTTGGGACTGCCAGCCCCCTTTAAACTGAGTTAGAACGCAGTGGGTTGCAGGCCCGGTTGGGGAAGGGCGCCAGCAGCTGGCACGTGACCATCGTCACATGACAAGGCTGGCTCGGTGCGGTTCTTGCACCCCGCGGACTTTCAAGAAAGGAGAGCCCGCACCCCGACCCGTGTCTAACCCTCGCCCTCGGTCTCCAGGGGAAATCCCAGACGCGGCTTTCATCCACGCCGCCAGGAAGAAGCGCCAGATGGCCCGGGAGCTGGGGGACTTCACTCCCCACGAAAGCGAGCCCGGTAAAGGCCGCCTTGTGCGAGAAGATGAGAATGATGCCAGCGATGACGAAGATGATGACGAGAAACGCCGGATAGTGTTTTCTGTGAAAGAGAAATCACAAAGACAAAAAATCGCCGAGGAAATAGGTAACCGGTCGAACGGGGTAGTAAGCCCAGTCATCACGTGGCTATTAAAACCCACAGATACAAAATCGATTTGGCATTTTCTTAAAACTACGTTTAACGTTAGAGGACAGTTCTTGTTGGGTTCGAGCGTCCTGCTGGAATTTTTTGAAAACTCGAGCATGAGTAGCTGGCGCTTCCTCAGTGGAGCCGGTGGAGGCCTGAGCGCCGTGCAGGCGGAAACTTGTGTCGCCGGCCTGGTGCTCTCAGGAGGCGCTCGGCGGCGCTCCGCCCTTCGCTGAGTTGACGTCGAGCTCGCAGAGATGAGGAAACCCACCCGAGGTTTTGGTGGTTGCGGCAGTGCTGCTGCCGCTCCAGGGGGCGGGCACTCTGCGTCCAGGAGACGAGCGAGGGCGGGGGCGCCTGGTGGGGTTGGAGCAAGGCTGCGCCAGGACCAGCAGTTCTGCCCAACTTCTGTGACCGAGCGGGGGGCATCTCCCCCCCCCCGCCCTCCTGCCGGTCCTCACGTGTCTTGGCTGCTTGTGGCTGCAGGTATTGAGGGGAGCGATGACGAGGCTCTAGTGACCGGGGAGCAGGACGAAGAGCTCAGCCGCTGGGAGCAGGAGCAGATCAGAAAAGGCATCAATATCCCACAGGTGAGACCCGAGGCGCTGACCTTCAGAGGCCACAAAGCACGTGTGAGAACGTAGATGTGAGACTTCTTTTGCCCGTCTTGTGAAAGCAGAAGCTAAAGCGCGTTGTGCGCAGGGGACTGACCCTCTGTCGTTGGCTCGGGTCCCGTAAGTAAGGAAGTTACGGGAAGTTATGTCTCCAATGAGCTTTTATTTTTTAGTATATGGTGTTGACTGTGCCATTATAGTTGCCCCACTTTTTTCTCCCCTGTATTCCCCTCCACCCTGCACCCCCCTCCCACGAGCGTTCCCCCCTTTAGCTCCCCTTGGACATTCCCCAGTGTCCATGAGTCGTACAAACAAGATCTTCGGATTCTGCGCTTTCCACACTATTCTTAACCTCCCCCTGTCTATTTTGTACCTACCATTTATGCTTCTTCTTTTTTAAAAATGTTTTTAAAGGATTTTATTTTTAGAGAGAGGGGAAGGGAGGGAGAGAGAGAGAAACATCAATGTGTGGTTGCCTCTCACATGGCCCCCACTGGGGACCTGGCCTGCAATCCACTCATGTGCCCTGACTGGGAATCGAACTGGTGACCCTTTGGTTCACAGCCACTGCTCAATCCACTGAGGTACACCAGCCAGGGCCCATTTATGCTTCTTTTTCCCCATACCTTTTCCCCCATTCTCCCTCTTCCCCTCCCTACTAATAACCCTCCGTGTGAGCTCCATTTCTGTGATTCTGTTCCTGTTCTAGTTGTTTGCTTAGCTTGTTTTTGGTTTTTAGGTTCAGTTGTTGATGGTTGTGAGTTCCTTGTCATTTTACTGTTCGTATTTTTGATCTTTTTGTAATGATGAACTCCTTTAATTTGACCTTATCTGAGAAGTACTTTATCTACCCTTCCATTCTAAATGACAACTTTGCTGGATAGAGCAATCTTGGATGTAGTTCCTTGTGTCTCATGACTTGGAATACTTCTTTCCAGCCCCTCCTTGCTTGCAAGGTCTCTTTTGAGAAATCACCTGGTAGTCTTATGGGAACTCCCTTGTAGGTAACTGTCTCCTTTCTCTTGCTGCTTTTAAGATTCTCTCCTTATCTTTAATCTTGGGTAATGGAATTATGATATGCCTTGGTGTGTGCTTCTTTGGGTCCAACTTTTTTGGGACAGGTTTTTACAGTCCGAGGTTTTGAGTCTTTATCTCCCCACACTGGAACCCTGGGCCGTGCAGTCTGTCTTGCTCCCCAGTTGTTCTCCCAGTTTATCCACACACATGAATGTGACACCGCCTGGTCCTCCAGCTGCCGCCTGACCCTGCGTCTTCTCTGCCCAGCTGCCCGTCTCCACCCCTCCTGGCGGTCTGGATGAGTGTTTCTTCTTTAACTCCTTGGTTGTTGGCCTTCCACACAGTTCGATTTTTCTGGCACTAATGGTTATTTTTTGTTTTTAAATGTTTCCTCCTTTTGGTTGTGCAAGGAGGTAAAGTGTATCTACCTGCGCCTCCCTCTTGGCCAGAAGTCCTCCAATAAACTTTTAGAGGAAGCTGTATTCTATTTTGTTGTTTATAATCAAATGTTGGAAGAATTTCTAGTTTCTTAGATTAATGTATCTCAAAGTGGTTCCTTAACCAGCAGCATCAAACATTATCTGGGAGTTTGTGAGATATGCAGATTCTCACTTCCCTGGACCTAGACAATGAGAGAGTCTGTAGGGGTAGGGTCCAGCCTGTTTCAGGAGCCCTCAGGGTGATTCCGAAGCATACCAAACTCTGAGAAACACTGTATCAGTAAAGTGCTTTTTTCCCTGGTATGGCTTATGTTTCTAACTTGAGAAGTTACTTTGTAGCAGATGAGTTTCTCTTCCTGTGGGTGAAAAATACCTTTCTAAATAGCTACAACATTTGTTTTATGGAAGGGCGCAGTGAGTGGAAATGGTGCATGAAATGGAACCCTCTTGTTACCAGTGGTGTACAGTGGGGGAACCTGGGAGTAGGTGTGAGGGGTCTGCGATGCCCGGCGATACCCGACGCATCCCTGCTTCTTTGTCCTGTGCCCATGGCTCACAATTTGTCGTCTTCCATTGAGGAAGTGGTGGCCTGGGGTTATTTTTAATGTCCCTTCCAACTCTTCTTCCTCTTTTTTTTCTTTTTCAAAGATTTTATTTGTTTTTGGAGAGGGGAGGGAGGGAGGGAGAGAAACGTCAGTGTGCATTTGACTCTTGCATGCACCCCACTGGGAACCTGGCCTGCAACCCAGGCATGTGCCCTGCCTGGGAATTGAACTGGTGACCCTTTGGTTGTCGGCACTCTGTCCGCTGAGCCACACCAGCTAGGGCCCAACTCATCTTCTTTTCCTGAAAATTATTGGAAATGATGAATTCTGTAATCCTGTAAAAAAAAGAACAAGAACATTTCATCTAGCTCTACTTTTACTTGATTTTGAAGAATTCTAACTATTTTTAATTGCATACTGCTTAGAAAATGGTTTAATTTTTACTGTTAGGTTTTTTAACTGTAAAGGCATAATGCTATTTTTGGTGTGGTTTCAGCTACCAGCTTTCACGTGTATCCCATTTCTTCTCCAGGTCCAAGCGAGTCAGCCCACCGAAGTGAACGTGTATTACCAGAACACCTACCCGACCGTGCCTTACGGCTCCTCCTACGGCATTCCTTATGGCTACACAGCCTACGGATCAGCTGATGGCAAATCTCAAAAAACAGATAGTACAGCCCCTTTCAAAACTCCCAGTAATGAGATGACTCCCGTTACTATTGATCTGGTAAAGAAACAGCTTAAAGACAGGTAGGGCAGACCAGCTTCCTAAAGACCCATCCTCCCGCTCTGTGTTCCTCAGGCGTCGTGTGGTCTGGGGCGGGGGGGCGCGGCGCCCACCCTGGAGCTGAGCAGAGGACGGCTTCCCTCTGCCGCTCCTTGGAGGACCTCCGCGGAAGCCTCACCGAGTCCTAGAAACGCCACCCCACCTCGTTGAAGGCAGCTCTGAGCGGGCGCTTCTCGGACTCTGACGAAGTGTAGTCCGGCCGTGGGGGGGCACAGCAGTGCATCTTGGGTAGCCCCCACGTAACTCCACGGGAAGTCCGTAAACTGCTGCCTTTTTTTTTTTTTTTTGAGAGCAAAGCAGTCCAGCTGCAACGGTGCCACTCGGAGTGTGTGTGTCCTGATGGTGGAACTAAGTGCGCTGTCATGTTGCAGGAGCCCCGAGCGCACGGACCCCGGGGGGTAAGCGCGCTCCGTCTGCCCTTGTGTCCCGCAGGTTGGACGCCATGAGACAGGCGCACGAAGCAAACCAGCAGCAGCGCGAGAAGCACCTGCAAAGCCGCGCGGACTCCACCCGGGCGATCGAAAGACTGGAAGGGTCCTCGGGGGGTACTGGTGAACGGTATAAGTTTTTGCAAGAAATGCGAGGGTATGTCCAAGACTTGCTTGAGTGTTTCAGTGAAAAGGTAAGAATGCAAAGATACTACTCTCTTTGTTAAGGCAAAACCAGGGAGGTCTAGGTGGCCTTGCGCAGGTCGTTTCCGTAGCTCTCAGAAAGTGCCCACTGGGTCCGCCCCGAGAAGCGGCGCGCACGCCTGCTTCCTTCCCTGCACTTCCGTGGTGGCGCTGCGTCTGGGGCCGGCGCGCCGCCTTGAGGAGGCCCCAACCTGACCCCCGCCCATTTCATGGGACGCTGGCCAGTCCCGCCTTAACAGAGTCACAGGCGTGGGGCTGCCCTGGGTCGGTAGGCTGAGGGTTTCATCGGATGGAGGTCTGTTTTTTATGGATTGTGTCAAAACTTACTTTTGAGCTGTCCGTACAAGTAATTCCCAATGTGCATGGAGATGCACAGTTTTGTTAGTTTTTAGTTTCTCCCCTGGATGAAATCAGTCCCCAGGGCTGCTTAGCAGCTTTCACCGAAGTCAGCCTGCGCTGCTTCCATTCCAGAAACCATCCACTGGCCATCGTTAATCTTTTAAGGTCTCATTTTTTCCATGTTCTTTTTCCAATACAATAGTCCAATTTTTAGTATGAAGTTTAATATTTTTAGTATGATTTATGCTATTATGTTAACTGTGTAGAGAAACCCCCTTTTCCCCAAATGACCTCTGCATTGATATTTCTTCTTTAAGATAAGTGTTACTGTTCGATGAATCGGTTTATGAGCATTTGTGGGTCTCGCGCCCTTACGTCTGCAAACATTAAAGAGGCGGTGCTTTGCGCGCCCTGCCTCTAAACTTGCAGGTGATGCAGGGTCAGAGGTCACGGCTTCCCTCGCTCTTGGCTCTGTGGGTCGGCGCAGAGTCTACAAGCACACGAGTGTGCACACGAGTGTTGTAACTGGTTACTCTCTCTGCTGATCACCTCAGTGTCCTAAGGCCACAGGCGGGCAGAGAGCCCTGCCAGACCGTCTTCCCCATGGGCTTTCCTGGTCCCGGCCGGCCACGGGCAGACCCAGGCTGGGGCAGCACTCAGCGGGTCCTCAGCCGGGTTGACCGTGTTCTTGTCTCTCCCGCCTGGTTTCTGGAGCAGCAGCTGCGGCTGACCTGTGGTGTGTCCCTTGCGGCAGACCCGTGGCGCAGGGTCCCCGGTGCAGGGGTGGGAGAGAAACGTGGGCTGGCCCCTGTGCAGGGAGTGGAGGTGTTGCGGCGGTTGTGTCTCTCCTGCTAGTCCTGCCCTTGGACCTCAGCGGGCAAGGCCGGAGCTAACCTTTTGTGACTAGAACAGGAGCTTTGTCTTTGGCCACCTTGTAAGTGACGTTTGTCCCCGGGAGCTGTCCCTAGGCATTTTGGCCTTTGCTTTGGAATGTACTTAAGTAAACTTCTCACGTGCTCCTGACTGCAAACTGAATTCTTCAAAAATGGCGACGGCCATAGGCCCCTCTAGATTTGCAGATCTCACGTTAAGGAGATGACAAGGACGTCTAGTTCATGTAGCTTCTAACTTTGCTCATTTCGTGACCAGCTTTATCCATAACGAGCAGCGCACTTGGCCTCCGCATGATTGCTCTGTCCCTGGAGAGGTCTGCTTCGTACTGTGCTGATGGCGTTTCCGTGACGTAGGGGATTGGTTGTGGAGCGGATCTCAAACCTTAGATAATACACAGTGACTACATTTTAATTAGAAGCGGTAGATAAATCCCTGTTTCAGATGTGTACTTGATTGCCTTTCGTCATTGTCATGTATGTCCAGTTTTAAGAGACCCGCTAAGTGAATAATGTCGTGAGTTGTAGGGGAAGTAGGGACAGTAGGATGGATTTGAATATTCACTCTAGTTCTATAAAAATACTGTTTCGGGGTAAGACCGTAAAAAGGGTTAGATGTGTTTGATTTGCATCTTTTATTACAAAAGTCTGCAGTGGTTTTGAACTTACGTTTCTAGTTATTTGCAGTCATGGTGCTTTTCCGTTGTTTTGCTGCCCTGTGGTCACCTTCTGTCTTGCGTTCATCTCCTTGCATTTGGCCTCGAAATGATGAGAGTCAGGAATCGCAGTTTTGAGCTTGGAGAGGGTGAAGAAATTATTCATGACGTGTCCTCTTGAGATAAGTCAGGATTGTTAAGAAACATGAGTGAGAGCCGAAAATGTGTTTCAGGGCTTTCAACCTCAGTAGAACTTTCTCTGGGCTTTGTTAGGCGTTCCAGCTACCTCAGCAGGCAAGTCACGTTACAAAAGCTGGAACTGAACCGAAAGCGTGACCGCTGCCCGTGCAGCTCAGGGAGGGCGGCGTCACAGTCTCCGGGGCGGGAGGAGCTCGCCCGAGGTGCCCAGGCGCTAGTCTTCAGCCCTGCGTGGCCCAGAACGCAGGGCGCGGGGCAGGGGCAGCCGCGATGCCGCCGCGGTGACTGCGTCACACGTGGACTGTCACAGATTTCAGAGACGGTCCCTGGGCTCGGCTGTCGGTGATGCGTGCAGGTCTGGGGGCCCTGCTGCCCGTGGTGCGGCTCCTTGAGAGTAAAGCACCTTCGTTTCTTGGCCCTTCTGTGAGCATCCGCTCCGTGCGCAGTGGAGGCGTGCGGGTGTGTGCGGGTGCTCTCGTTGCCAACTCCGTGGGGCCCGCCTGCCTCCCGTGTTTGCACGCACAGTCTGCTTGCTCAGGAAGCTGCTGCGGCGCTCGCTGCCGGCGCCCCTGACTCCGCGTGGCGGGCTCTCCGTTTGCCCCGACCACCGGACACCAGGCTTTCTGGTTTCCTCGGGGATGTGTGGTGGTCGCTGGTATGCGTGGAAGTTTCCTACCACTGGGTCACAGCGTAAGGTTCGGAACAGAGCGTTTCCCGCTTTTTCCTCTGAAGTTGGGCCTCGTTCTGTGAGCTCTGGTTGCCACGTGGACGCGAGTCACGGGCAGTGATCTGGAAAACGTGCTGGCTTTGTAAAGCGGCCCTTCGCGTGCAGAATGGTATTTTCTTACAAGACAGGGACACATTTCAGCGTTTGATGAGAAGAGCTTTCTGAGGTGGATTCCAGACAAGTCAGTGAGAGCAAGAAACTTTATTTGCCTCATCGGTGCGATCGAACGCAGTTTGCGTTTAAAACATGTGATGGAGCTGCCGAGAGTGAGGGGCCGTAGCTGGGGCGGAGCAGGGGGGTGCCCAGCGCCGGGCAGTCGGCAGCCCCGTTCTTGCCGCTCGCAGAGCCGTCGCACTTGCTGGGCGGCGCGGCGCGAGCGGTTCGCGGTGAGCTGCGGGAGTTGCGAGGCAGGTCACGCTGCGGAAAATGGAAAGTGGCCGTGAAAGGCCTGCCACGCACTTCCCTCTAAAAGAAAAGCGATAGAACTCCTGACGCTTCTTTACTGATACTGACATGTGAAGTCTCCTAACTAAACTTTTGCTCAGTAACTGGGTGCCGGACACTGTAACGCCATATGTGGGGGAAAAGAAGTGATGTTTCCTAAACATCAGAAAAGCGAATTGCTGTTTGTGTCCCATTGGGAGTTCACGGCTACTCTGTCCTTAGAGGGTGCTTTTTCAGAAATCTGGAAATAGTACGGAACCCTCAAAGAAGTCAGCAGCCGAGGAGTTTGGTGTTACGGAGTGTGTTGTATTTTCACAGGTGCCACTGATTAATGAACTTGAATCAGCAATACATCAGCTGTACAAACAGCGAGCTTCCCGCCTTGTCCAAAGACGACAAGATGATATTAAAGATGAATCTTCGGAGTTTTCAAGCCATTCAAGTCAGTCCATCTTGAAGGTTTTTATTATTCATTAAACAACCTTGTTTACTTAGTGCAGCCTGATTGAAAATTAGAGATCTCAGAGCCTCTTGTTTTTTTAAATACAGGAGTTCCCTCGCTCTTGTATTAAGTAGGCCCGAAAATTGTAGCCTGGGTTGCGTGTAAGACAGCAGAGCTCCCGGGGCCCCGGAAGCCCGTGCGCGCGCTGCCGGCCCCTGCTCCGGGCACGCGTTTTCACTCTCTAGTGGCAGGAAGGGCCTCGCCGCGCTCTACGGCGAGACCGCTGCCCGCGCGGCTCTGACTGGCTCTGGCCCCGTGCCGTCCTGTTGGCGACGCCCACGCACAAGCCGTGAGTGGCCACGGGGAGAGTCCACGGTTAGGGACCGGGGAGGTTGGGGGGGGCGTTTCTTCTGCACGACAGATGACCTTTGAGCTTCACCTTTTAGATAAAAGCAAAATTGCTTGCATTTTTGCAGTTTGTCTTACAAATGACATACTGGGTTTTCTAGTAAGTCAGTGGATGCCTGCATTTCTTGAAATATTAGTGTAAACATTTAGAAGTTGAATTTATATTCCTCTCGCTGTGATGTGTGATGTGGAAAACCACAATTAATCGGAACCCTCTTGGTAAGGAGTTCAGCTGAGATTCCTTAAGCAGATATTTTAAGCTTCTTCATTCTGCTTTTTCCATTCCCTGCCGTGCCGCCGGCGCTCCAGCAGCGACTCCCCCAGCACCGGGTGGCTGGGGCCGCTGTCGCCGCCCTCTGCTGTCTGTGCCGGCGGTTCTCAAACGCGCCGTGCCGCAGAGTTGCCCGCTGTGGTCGTTGGTCCTTTCCCTAGAGAGTCCTCCTGGGTCTTGGGTGGTGTCACATCACCCACGTGCTAAACAGCCACCTTAGGTCGTCCGAGTGCTAGGGCCTTGGTGTTGGCTTCCCAGAAACTGCGCTTCGTCGCCTGGAGTCCCCGAGAACGCGCCCTCCTGGGTGCCGGTGGGGCGGGGCAGCGCAGAGCCCGTCAGACGCGGGAGCCCTGCGGTGGCTCCGGCCTCCGCTTAGACGGGAGGGCTGCTGTGCTGGGCCCCGCACCAGCGAGCGCGTCCCTGCGGGCTCCCGTCGGGCCCGGAGGCAGAGTTCTGGGGCAGGCTGCAGGGGACCGTCTCACCGATGGAGGGACGTGGTGTCCTTCTCAGTCCGAGGGTCCGCGTGGGCTGTGCCTTTCCTCTGGAGCTTTCTCCTCCTCGTACTCCATTCCTTATCGTTTGGACCTGTGCACCTACCTAGAATTAGAAGCAAGAGTTGAATAGTGACGAATGTTGATTAGGTCGAGAGTTGGAAAGAAATTGGAAAGTAACGCGAGTGAAAATGCCGCTGCCCTAGAGGAAGTATTCGTTAACCGCCAAAGACGAGGGAAATTACATGGGGCGCTGAAGTACCGACTCCATTTCTGATGTTTTTACAAAGAAACAAGGAAGCCAGGAATTGACCTCTTCAGATTCGTGAGCACTGATCACAGCCACTGCATACAGTTCTCACAGAGAGGAAGGGGCCATCCACCGTCCCAGCTCCCTCAGAGTTGATTTTTGGCAATCCATAAGCATGGCACCATTTTAAATATTCATTGCGGTAACGCATACTCTTTAAAACATTTCTCCTGGCTGGTGTAGCTCAGTGGATTGAGCACGGGCCTGCGAACCGAAGGATGGCGGTTCGATTCCCAGTCAGGGCTCATGCCTGGGTTGCCAGGCCAGTTCCCGGCAGGGGACATACAAGAGGCAACCGCACATTGATGTTTCTCTCCCTCTCTCCTTCCCTTCCTCTCTAAAGATAAATAAATAAAATCTAAAAGGGAAAAAAAAAAAGTACTTAAAACATTTCTTTAATGAAGGGTAGCTCCTAGAGAGGCAGGGACTGTTTCTGTAGTTTGGGGCTTTCTAACGAATTCCTCATGGCGTGCCATGAACGCGCGTCCGAGGTAAAGCGGGGCGTCTTGCGCACGAACCCTTCCTTGTGATTCGTGGGCGCTGGAGCGTCCTCCCTAGTACCCGAGCTGTTCTGGTGCCCGGATGAACACCCCAGTGAGGAAGTCAGCTCTGAAGGCCACAGGGCCTAGGGCCGTCAGACGCCGCAGTGCCGAGCGCGGCTGCTGGTTTTTCCTGCTGCCGCCGGCGGTGGCGTATCCCGGGGGACACGTGCACGACAGCTTTTCTGTCGTCTTGTGATTTCCCCCTGCTGCCCCTCGGGTGGCTTACTCCCAGTTGCTGTCCATACGCAGCAGGTCCTCACGTAGTCAGCCCGCGGTGAAGCGGGTTTCCTTGTGCCTCGTTGCACCTGCAGTCACAGGGCCAGCGGGCAGAGTTGGGGAGGACCCAGTGTGTGACAGAGTCATCTTCCTGGCGTGGCGCTGCCTCGTGGAAATGAGGGGAGGCCTGCGGACGGGTGCACAGACTGTCCCTCACTCCTCTACCACCCCTAGGCAAGAGATGAGGGGACTCTTTCCTGGAGAAAGAGCGGCTTCCGAGAGAAGACCCAGGGCCCCCAGAAGAGAGTTGACTGTCGACCCAGTGATCTGAGGGTCGGGAGACAGCACCCCCCACCCCCATCTCTGCGGGCTGGCCGGGCCTTTGTGCGGGAGGTAGCTAACTGCGGTCCGAGGGCGCAGCATGGGCTGTAGAGCCACCAGGATGGACGCCCCAGGGACAGTGCAGGTGGCAGGTCAGACCAGTGGAGGGCGCTGTCAGGAAGGGATGTCCTCAGAACAGGAATCACCTCGTGGAAACTGAAAGTAGGGAGACCAGCTGTAAATTTAAATAGGCAGGCTGGAAGCTAAAGCCTAAAAATTGCCCTAGGAAGTTAGAAAAGAGAGATGGAAAACAGGTAAAAAAGAAATAGGGAATTGTGCTTTCAGAGAGCAGTGCGTGAGCCAGCGCGAGTTGGCCCTGTCGGATGCCGTGTGCGGTCCGCACGCGAGTCCGCCCTTGTTCCCGGAACGGTGACGGAGAGCGCGTCTCTGCAGGGCACAGTCAGGATGAAAGAGCGAATCGTCCAGCCCCTGCATCAAGGCTGCCTTCTCGTCCTGCCTAGGGCTCTTCCCTGTCCTTCCACATCGTCCAACGTGTGGTGCCTAAGTGCCTTCTAAAAAGGGACCTGTTGTTTTCCCTTTGCACGGGGAATGTGGCTCTCTAACTTACTTGGCCATCACGACAGCGTCAACCCCTTCCCTCAGGCGTAGAGAGAGGGGTTCTGTGCGAGGGCATCTCTGGAGGGCTCTGACGGACTCTTCTCCTCTTGGGGGGCGCGCAGGCTGATGCCGAGACGCACTCCGAACCAGAAGGCGGTCAGGTTGCCGGCTGCGGCCGGGCCCTGCACTGGGGGTAGCAAGCAGTCTGTCGTTGTGGCTTGTTCTGTGCAGACTCTTTCCTCGAGATTGGCGGGGGAGGCTTTTAATTGGAGCCCGTGTTGTCTTGCAGATAAAGCTCTGATGGCGCCAAACCTCGACTCCTTTGGGCGAGACCGGGCCCTGTGTCAGGAGCACGCGAAGCGCCGGATCGCGGAGCGGGAGGCCAGGAGGTGGGTGCGGGCGGGGCCGCTGCCGGTGGGGCTGAGCGGTGGTGTCGCTGGGATCCGGTTTGGGGACTCGGTGCTTGTCCTCTAGGACTCGTCGGCGACAGGCCAGAGAGCAGACCGGTAAGATGGCGGATCACCTTGAAGGCCTTTCCAGCGACGACGAAGAAACGTCCACGGACATCACCAATTTCAATCTGGAGAAAGGTGAGGCGTGCATTCAGAACCTTGTCGTCGTGTGGCTTCCGCTGGGGCGGTGGGGCTTTTACCGGAGACGGTGGCGTGTGGGCCCGTTGCCTCGTCGTGGAGACTCGCGCCTGCCTTCACTCCGAACACCACAACGCGCTCTTGCGAAGAGCACGAACCCATCGCCCCGGGGGGTTAGTGCTTGTGTCGTAGCAGAAACTGCTCTTCGGAATCGTGGACTTGTGAGGGACCAAGCAGTTTGTCGGGTCCCCAGGGCGGCCGTCTGGCCTGGAAAGGCAGAGCTGGTGGGGGCACGTGACCCGAGGGAGACTCCTGATTTGGGGGCCCTGAGTAACGTCAGCCAGGAGGAATAGTGAGTGCTGGTAGGTGCCGGGCGTTTCCAGAAGAATCCCCAAATGGCAGCCTTCATTTCCCACCATTGGCTATAATTACTTAGAATTATGTTGGCTGCGAGCCTTTTGGAACTCAGTTGGAGGAACTTCCTTTTTCCCCTTACTTATAGTGAACAGTGCTAAGCATACAGAGAATTTGAGAGAATACCACAGTACTCGCCCACGCACCTGTCATCCAGATTCAGTCCTTAGCACCGTCGAGCCAGGGCGGCTCGAACTCTGCGTGCAGGGACGTGTGTGCATTGGCTGGCCCCTGCGGAAGTAGCTTGCACACAGCACGACACTCGCCTCTGAAAACTTCCGTGTGTCTCCCAGAAACAAGGCTATCTCTCTGCCTAATCACACCACCATCATTGCACGCAAGGAACTTAACCAAACTTTTTTTTTAACTTTCTTTAAAAGTTAAACACTTCTTTAATTCACTGATTTTAGAAAGAAATGAAGGAAGAAAGACATCGGTTTGTTGTTCCCCGTACTGATGGCTTCAGTGGTTGCTACCTGTGCGCGCCCCGACCAGGGGTGGGACCCGCAACCGTGGCGTGTCGGGGCGGCGCTCCGACCAGCTGGCCTGCGTGGCCAGGGCCCCGCCGAAATTCCTGATGTCACGTCTGCATTCAGTGACCTCAGCGGCAGCCTCCCGAGAATACTTCGGTGCCCTTTTTGTGGGTGGTTCCGTGCTTCCCAAACCAGGGTCCACGTGAGGTCCTGCCCTGCGTGTGGTTGTGACACCTGTTTATCGAGAATTAACGTGTGTTCACGAGCACGCTACGCACACCCCCCCGTAACTTAGCTGTTTGTTTAAGATGCTGACTTTTCGGAGAGACCAGGCCACTTGTGCAGAACGCCCTCCATTCCAGATTTGTCTGTTAGGTTGAGGTTGACTCTTTTTTGGCCAGAGTCCTTGTACAAGGTGCTGTTAATTCCTGCGTAACAACATGCCACATGTTTGCCCTGTTAGCGATGTGAAGGCTGGTTTTGAGAAGATTGATTTTTGAGATGTTGTCCCCACTAAGTCTCCATTGCAAAGATCGCCCTTCCCCAGGTCACCTGGGGCACCGCATGCCCCTCCTCTCACAGCTAACGTTGACTGCTAATTCTTGCCTGTGGCAGTCGCCGCAGTCAGCAGCAGACTAGGGAAGGAGAGACAGTGGTCACAGGTTACTGTGCACACGTGTTACTGACCCCGTGATCAGTGGGTGGAAGAGCCGGGGGCAGAGTCGGCACGTTACGTCGTTACAGCTGACATGCCGCTGACATGCCGCGGTAACTGAAATTTGAACCGAACTGTGGGGTCAGGTGTTACTTAACTCAGCCGTGCAACAGAAAACGCTGGGGCCATTGGAAAGAAAGTGCTGTGCTTTAGGTTGAAACCTACACTCACCTGTTTATCCTCTTTTAAACTGTAATCAACAATTGTTACTTTGTTAATGAGCTTGTCTCTCTGACGCTCAAGCTACAAAGGAAACACTGAAAATACTAGGCTGTGTCTTTCTAGTGCCTACTAAATGCTGGTTCTCTGGGGTTTTGTTGTTAGATCGCATTTCAAAAGAGTCCAGCAAGGTTTTTGAAGATGTCCTGGAGAGTTTCTGTTCAATCGACTGCATTAAAGCACAGTTCGAAGCATGGCGTTCAAAGTACTACACATCCTACAAAGATGCTTACATTGGCCTGTGTTTGCCGAAGTTGTTCAACCCCCTCATAAGGCTGCAGCTTCTCACCTGGACTCCTCTCGAGGTGGGTGGCTGCTGTCACTGCGAGAAAGCCCTGTAGCATGATGCCTGGGTGGTTTTAATCTCCAAGCTAGGCTGTGAGCTTCAGCGAGGTATGTCTCAGCAGTACAGGGCGCAGGGTTATGATGGACACCAATGGTAGCTGGCTGCAATCTGGGGTCTGTTTTTACAGAGTTTGGAGCTAGATATTGCTCTTCAATTTATATACAGTGCCCTTTTCAGTCACCAAAATTATTTACGGTGACGCTGGACTATGACCATTGAATAAGCAGGAAGAACTGGGTCCTCTGGTCCTAGAACTTGGAATTGTATGAAATAAGGGCCTGAACTAATAAAAATAATAATAATACTCAGGCGGGGCAGTGGGAAGCAGGAGGGTGAGACAAGCTGGTGGGTTGGGAGGTGGGACCCGTCGGACCTGTTGGCCTCAGGTGTGGGAGAGGAGACCGGAAGTTGCCCGTGTGTGTAGCGGTCACGTTCCAGCCAGGCTGTGCAAGTCCCCGACACGTGGAGGGGCCGGCAGCAGGGGTGGCTGGGCTGAGCGTGTGGACCCTGCAGGGGGCGGCTGAGGGCGAAGCCCTGGAAATGACCGAAGGGAGACATATACCCCCTACCGCCCTGCCAGACCTCATGCAGGTCCCCACGTGCAGGAGTCCCAAGCACGGCAGGGGCGCAGCAGGGTCATCTGCGGCTGGGGTTTCCTCCCCCAGGAGGGCCCCCGCTGCCCCGCAGGGACCGGGGCGTCAGCCCCCCCACCCCACCCCCCTCCACCGGTCCTGTTTTCCCTGCTCGGCTCGCAGCCTCTCCCTGCCCTGCCCTCCTGGTGCCGGTCACCTCCCTCCGTTCCCTTCTTTCAAGGCTCACAGTCTTGTTCTGCGCGTGCTGCGTGGTCTGACCACGGGGGGCCTCCCGCGTTGTGTCCACTTCTGCCTTGTTTGTGGCCAGAGGTCAGGCCCAGGTCCAGCCGCTCTCCCAACGGCCGGAGGTGGCGGTAGCCGCCGTCTGCATGTGGTGGGGTGGCCGCTGTCGTCTGTTGCAGGCCAAGTGCCGGGACTTCGAGAGCATGCTGTGGTTCGAGTCCCTGCTCTTCTACGGCTGCGAGGAGCGGGAGCAGGAGCGGGGCGACGTGGACGTGGCGCTGCTGCCCACGGTCGTGGAGAAGGTGCTCCTTCCCAAGCTGACAGGTGGGTCCCACGGCGAACGCTCGGGCGCCTGGGCTCCTCGGGCCTGCTTTCAGGGGCCGTGGCCACAGCGTGCTTTTCCCACAGAAGTTACATCGTGCGTGGTAGAGTTACCACCCGGCCCGGAGGCAGCTCACGGGCAGACACGTGTCTCTTTGCCCGGGCCCTACAGGCCGCCTCTGGGCGGGCGGGGGGCTGTCGGTGCTGCAGACCCGCGAGGACTGCCCGGGGCAGGCGGGGACTTGGGGCCCTGCGCGCTTCCCTGGGGAGAAGTTTCTCGGCACTGTCACCAGTTTCTCACAAGATTGGAACTCGTGGATGCAGGAACCGATTCAAAGTAGTAAAAATAAGTTTTGAAGTTCAGGTAGAAATTCTTGGTGTTGGGACAGTGTTAGGATATTGAATCCCTTTCCCCGTTTTTATTTTCACTGATTAGCGGCAGACAGAGGAATCTGTCCTCTCTCCACAGCTGCCTGGCCCTCAGCATTCCCGCAGCTAGTTGGACGGAGGCTGAGTCTCTGGAGGGAGCGGGGGGGGGGGGGGGGGGCGGGTGTCAGCATTTGTGAGTTGAAGGCTGCTCGGCCTCAGAGTTAGTCAGCTGTGATCTGACCGTGTCTCGACACATTCTACCTTGTTCTTAACAGTGATAGCAGAAAACATGTGGGACCCTTTTTCTACAACGCAGACTTCGAGAATGGTGGGAATTACCCTGAAACTGGTAGACGGGTACCCTTCAGTCGTGAACGCGGAAAACAAACATACGCAGGTAACTCGGTTCGTGCCTGCAAAGGAAGGTCTGCGCTCTCCCTGCCCTTCTGAAAGTGAGCAGGAGCTGAGAGAACGAGTGGCTGTGTCCCGAGTCAGCCGGAAAGTCTGGCTCGCCTGCTCGGGCCACCCGGTCCTTCGCAAGGCCCGAAACGTACGAAACGCCAGGTGGCGGTTTTCCACCTCGAGACGGGTGCGGAAGGGTGCCTCTCGGTTCCCCGTTCTCACCCTTTCGAACGCTCCCTCTGACTCTCAGCCGGGCTAATCACGGACCTCAGGGTTGTGTTTTTGAGGGAAAAGGGAAACTACCAGAAGGGCTAATTATTGATGATTTAAGTGCTGAAACATTTAAACAGCGTGTAAAACCACCAAGCGTATTTTCATCACTAGTTTCCAAATTTCAAATTGCTGTTGTCCCTCAGTGGACATTCTTAGGAGCTGTTCTGGCCAGACGCAGGGAAGTGCTCTTTATCAGGAGAACCGGGCTGGCCCGATCTCAAACCTTCACAGAGCAGATGCAGCCTGGGCGGGGTCTCAGTGGCTTCATGGCCTGGTGATTGTTGGGGAGTCAGGGGAGCAGTGGGCGTCGGAGTCCTCGGGCTTTCAGCGAGGGGAGCGAGAGACTGGACGGGAGCGCTCACTCAAAACCGAGTGCTTCGTTCTGCGATGCCGAATGCGGCCTATTGCTATTTGTTGTGGGGTGTTGTGTGTGTGGGGGGGGGGGCGGGTGTGTGTGTGTGTTTCAATTTTTAGTCTGTCACAGCCCTTATTAGAGTGTGTGGTCTGTTTTTGTCTTCAGTTGTACCTGAAAGCACTCTTGCTGAGAATGAGGAGAACTTTAGACGATGATGTGTTCATGCCCTTATATCCCAAAAAGTGAGTAACCCCTGCGAACGGCACACGTGACAGCTGTCTCCATCACCTTCCCAGGAGGCTGGCTTTCCAGAAAAACCGACGGTCGAGTGAGCCATGAACTCCTCACCTCTGTCGTGCAAACTGAAAGCTCGAAGGCACTGGCGTGGCGGGAGATGGCTTCTTTCAGCAGAATAAAGGGATCGATGCTCTTGGCTCCTCCTTGGTGGCCCAGAATGAATTTCCACTGTTTAAACTTGCTATCTTCTGGATTATAGTTGTTTAAAAAATTTTAAAGTTACTTAATCCTTTTGTTACCCATTTGACTCGTAGAAACGTTCTCTTCTAGAAAGCATGCGCTACTTCTGCGTAAAGCGTTTGAATGTGGTGTGTTTCCCTTTCAGCGTCCTAGAGAACAAAAACTCGGGGCCTTACTTGTTTTTCCAGCGGCAGTTTTGGTCTTCGGTTAAGGTATGTACATGTAGGGTGTCTAAAAGACTTCAGATTTGCCCGACGTCATGTATAATATTTTGAAAGTATTTTTGTGTTTAACTCCATAGGCTTAGATATATGTATATACAGAGAGTCTCCATGTTGCAAAATAATTTTTTCCCAAAGTTTATTCAGGTTTGATGTTTCCAGAGGAGAAAACGAATTCTGAGTTTCAAAGTCAGGTCCAAGCTAGTCAGCAAAGTGCCTTGCTAGCAGTTTATTAAGAAGGCAGAGTCCCAGGCACCCTTCTCAGCCTTGGGGGATGAAGCCCTGAGCGAGGCCGAAGCGGGGCCTCCGTGGCCTTGGTGACCCGGCCGAGCTGACAGGCAGGGAACCTGCCACCTGGGGCAGGGAGAGATTCAAGGCTGTGGGGAGCAGTCGGCGAGGGGCACGGAGACCCTGACCGCTGAGCCACGGACGATGCCCTTTGTCCCTGCGGAAGTGACACTGGAGAGACGGAGGGAAGGCAGGGCCGCCGGGGTTGGGCAGGACGAGCCGGGAGCCCCGGGGGGGGTGGGGATGGCGGCTCAGCGCTTGCTTCTCTCCCCAGCTGCTGGGGAATTTCCTCCAGTGGAGCGACGTCTTCTCGAACAAGACCCTGCAGGAGCTGGCCATAGACGGCCTGCTGAACAGGTACATTCTCATGGCCTTTCAGAGCTCGGAGTGTGGCGACGACAGCATCAAGAAGGCCCAGAATGTGAGTTCGGTGGCACAGAGCCGCGTGCTCAGGGCACGTGAGTGAGAACGGGTCGTTTCGTGTGTCTGAAGGGAATTTCGAGACGTCATGGAAACCCCTTTGCTCCCTGGGCTTGGTGTGAGGCTGGCAGTCACTGTGACCACCCAGGTGGTTCCCACCCTCCTGGCTGCCTTTTCTTTGCATCTTCAGAGAGCGGGGAAGGGAGGGAGAAAGAGAGGGAGAGAAGCATCAACGTGTGGTTGCCTCTCACGTGCCCCCCACTGGGGACCTGGCCCGCAACCCAGGCCTGTGCCCCGACTGGAAACTGAGCCAGTGACCCTTTGGTCCATAGGCTGACACTCAATCCACTGAGCCACTCCAGCCAGGGCACCCACGGCCTTCTTTGCATAAAGACTTGTCCTGTTTTATACGTGTATTTCCGTCTGCACATCCATCTACCTGTGTCAGTATTTTTATAGCTATTCATAAAAGTTTTAATTTAAGAATAATTTTTAACAATTGAATAAGTGCTTTTTTTTTCCAGTGTTACTAAAGAAATAGTTTCTTTTCTAATTGAAGAAATGATTAGAAAACTTTTTTTTTTGTCTTTTATTGATTCCAGACAGAGAGGGAAGGGCGGGAGAGAGAGAGGGAAACATTAACTGGCTGTCTCCTGCATACGTCCCAGTTGGGGATCGAACCCAAAACCCAGGAGTGTGCCCCAACAGGGAATTGAATCTGCAACCTTTCGGTTTATGGGACAATGCCCAGCCCGCTGAGCCGGGCCGGCTGAGAAAAGAAATGATTTTTTTAATACTGTTTTTTCTACTTTATATGAGTTCCATAATTCGATCTTTTTTTAAAATATTTTTTGAAACAATCACAAAATTAAAACAAATTTGAAGTGCACTGCGGTTTTCCCAGACGGCGTCAGGGTGTCCCTGGCAGGACGCCCCCCAGCCCCCTGACGCTGCCGTGTCTGCTTCCTGGAGACATGGGTGCTCCTCTCCCTGACGCCGCGCGGCCGTGGGCCCCCGGAGGTGCCTGGCGGTACGTGTCCCCGCAGCCTGGGTTCCGTCGTGACTGTCAGGAACGACGCCCATAGCCATGTCGGTTGGCAGTGGGCTCCTGGACATTTCTCGCACCTGACTGTCTTGTCCCCTCAGCCCCTCTGCTCTGGAAGAGTCAGGTCCTCAGTCTTGTCTTGACCTTCACAACCTGACATTTTAAAAGATGATGGACCAGTTATGTTGTAGAACGTCCCTCAGTTTGGGCGTGTCTGGTAGTCTCTGTAGGTTCAGATTCTGCATCTCCGGCAGATTTCATCAGTGGCAATCCCTTCACACTGACCTCCGTGACCTTGCAACATGTCCTGTCGTTTGGGGGAGCACTGTCTTGCTTTCCAGCATGCCATGCCCAGGGCCCCCTCCCACCCCCGTCCCCGTTCAGCCCCAGCCCTGGACTCAGTCACGGCTCCGAGCCCCTGGGTTCCCTGCACCCTGGACCGACGCCCTTTCGTGGGCTGCCCTCCCACGTTGGGGGCCGGCCTCCCTGCTTGTGGGACTGTCCTGCCAGCGGGCTCCATCACCTGCTTAGGCTCTTGCCCTCCCTGCCCCTCTGGGGTGAAGCTCTTCCCTGCGCCCTGGGCCGGCCCCGCTGCCCGGCCAGCACAGCGCCTAGGCCTGCGTACCCAGCCTGGGGGGGGTGGCGGGGGGGTGTGTGGCGGTCCCACTGCGTGTGCTCTCAAGTCCAGCGCTTCCTGGGAGACCGAAGGGCGAAGCAATTGGTTATCAGTGTTCCGTCCCTAATGTGGTCGTAGATGGGACAGATTATTTGTCTTTTGCTTTGAGTACCTCCCGCATGCGTTCAAGTCCAAATTCAGGTGTAGGAAGGAAAACCGTATAGTTAATGTCGGTTGAAAAGAAGAGCCCTTCCCGTAATCAGCACGAAGTCCGGCAGTGGGCCTGCTGGCCGTCGAACGCAGGGCCCGCCGCCCGCTCCGGCTCAGCTCCGCCCTGCCCCCGCTCCTCCGCAGGTGGTCAGCTGCTTCCCCAGGCAGTGGTTCGTGAACCTGAAAGGAGAGAGGACCATTGCTCAGTTGGAGAACTTCTGCCGATACCTCGTGCACTTAGCAGATACGATTTACAGGAATAGCATCGGGTGCTCGGATGTGGAAAAAAGAAATGCAAGGTAATTATTGTTTGTGGTCACGTAACAAAATGGCGATCTAGTCCTTGCTTGTTAGAGTCGGTATCGTGAGGATGGTAAGTAGGGACGTGTTTATATTTTAGTTTAAACGTACATTGACTTAGTATTGGTAAAATACCAAAAATACACATTATTTTCTCTTTTGGTGGTTTTAGCTAATCTTTTTCGATAGGATATTTCTGAAGGCATGAGGAAAAGACCGCTGGTAAGGACCCGGCCTGAGGGGAGTGAGTGAGTCACAGTGTTCTGTCTCCTCGGTTGAAGAGCCGGGGAGGTTTCGGGCTCCGAGCCCACCCTGGGTCTTGGGACTCACACGGACGGAAGCCCTGGAAAAGCCAGTCAGTGGGACCTGGGGTGCCCTGAGCATCCCCCACCCCCAGCCCTAGCCCCAGCCGCGTGCTCTGCACGGAGGGTCCGGTCTCCACGTCGGAGACCACAGGGCGTCCCTCGGGGCTCGTGGGGAGTAGCTTACACAGGCTTTTTGTCAAAGGCTGCAAGGAGGGATGAATGAATTGCGGTTTCTCTTTGTGGACGTTGTTCTGGATGTTACGTTCGTTTGGGACAAATCTCTAGCATAAAAAGTAAATAATAAACTAGCATAATTTGAAAGAATTTCATTCTCGAACACTGCATTTCATATGGCCTCCCTAATATAGTTTCATTTTCATTTAAACCACACCATTAATCTTATCCCTCCTCCGTGTGATGGGGCCTTCTTTTTTAAAGAGGAAATTTGTTATCTTTTATGATAAAAAATTAAAAGCTAAGTAGGTAGTAAAAACTTTAGTGGTAAAGTCCTCTGGCAGGTAACTTTGCTTTATATTTTAATTTCATCTTTGGTGTTGGTAGTTAACAATGTCACTAATATTTCTTCTCAAGGTGCTGTATTTTCTTGGATACATTTTGTTTGCTTTTTAATACTGTTTTTGTTTGGAATTAAATGTCCACAGACGGCATTTCCTTTCCACAGAAAAGAACTTAAGCACCTGCCGTGTGCAGTTCCCGTAAAGTAGGTCCCGCAGAGGGTGCGGTTGTACAGGTGGTAACCTCTCCCTCAAAGGCACCCCCCTCGGTCCCCTGGGAGACAGACAGGCGTGTCACACTGCGCGTTGTTGGTCCCCAGCCGCTGGGACTCGGGGTCAAAGCTGTCCGCAGGCTCCCAGTGCGGTTCTGGGCCAGCAGCCTCTGCACCGCCGGGGAGCTTGCCTTCCTGAACCCGAACACCTGCCGGCCCGTGACCCCGTGACCTGTGTCCGAGCAGGGCGCGAGGTTCTGACCTTTGCCAGAATCAGAGGGTGGCTAAATGAGATGAGAATGCCTTCCGCCCAGAAGCGGAGGAAACAGGTCGGGCTTCCCCGAGAGCTCTGGAGAGCGGAAGTGACGCCGGGCCTCGCGCGTGGGCGGTGAGGGCCCACCCGTCCTCTCTGAGTGCTGGGCAGCCTCCGAGCGCCCGCCGGGGCTCTGGTTTGGGGGGCGGCGGGAGGGCCCTCGGGCGGTTTGGGAGGAGCTTGCTCTCTTCCCATTTCTGGGTCTTCGTGAAGATGGCTCATCGGAATGACATTTTAGGGCGTTTTGTCTTTGAAAATGGGCCCTCTGTCTCTGGGCTGGGCATGCACACACACTTGTTTTATGTGGAGATATCTGTGTCTCTATATATCTGTGTACGCGTGTATTTTAAATACAGTATCGCTCTTCTCTGTTTTCCTTCTTTAAAAATGTATATTTGGAAACACTGATTGCAAAACCTCAACAATGGTCATAAAGTTAACAAATTTTTCCTTTGGGGCTTTTGTACAAATTAATGAGATTCTGCTCATTTTTTTCTCTTTTAGGGAAAACATAAAACAGATAGTAAAACTCCTTGCAAGTGTCCGAGCCCTGGACCATGCTATGTCTGTTGCGAGTGACCATAATGTGAAAGAATTTAAGTCTTTGATTGAAGGAAAATAGACTCGGAAGCCTACTTGCTTTACTACCATTCCTAATGTACAAATTTTGTATATATGTAAAGTTTCCTAAATTGTAAAATGGTGGTTGTTTTAATACAAAGAACGTTAATATCCAATTCTGTGTCCTTAACTGCGACTTCTGTGGAATGAAAGGGGTTCAGAGCATTTCCAGGAAGTCGATGAGTGTCTTCCTGGCTGCCTGTCACACTCGGGCCACAGAAGTGTTCCACGTGCTTATGCAGCTTACCCTCCCTGTCCTCTGCGAACAGTGCGCGCTGTCCAGACGGCGTCGTTCCGCGTCCCTCCCTCTCCGTGCCACCGCGGAGGGCCTCTCGCGCTGGAGATGCACCGTGGTGGTTTCCTACAGAGCGAGTCTTTCAACAGCAGAGAATTATTCCGTAGCAGGTGTCTCAGGAAAAGCGCTCCGCTGTTGAACGAAGGGCTGGCAAGTGGCCCGGCGCGCCCCCCGCCCCAGTTAGCAGTCACTGCGGCTGTGCTGCCTTAGCCCTGCGAGCGTGCGGGCCGCGTCCCTGCGTGCACGGCGCACCTCCTGCCCCGGGTCGGCGTTGCGGTCCACCGGGGGTCTCCCGTGGACTCCACTGCGCGCAACCCAGGTTTTTAGAAGCACGTGGAGGTCTCCATTGGGAAGTAACAGACCTGCAGGCCAGCGGCAGGGGTTTGGGCCGACTGTCCTGTCTTGTTATGACCGCACTCCCTGGCCAGCTTACAAGTGCATGCGTTCGAAGTGGGCGGTCTGCGCACTTGAACGCCCACACGTGTGCGTCACATCTGCAATAAAGAACACGCCTTGCTGGTCCGCCACACACCCCGGCAGTTAAGTATCCGAGGTCTTCTACCATGTTTATACCACGCTGTAAGTATTCGGAGGACTTGTTTCAACGTTTATGCCTTCTGATCTGTGATTTTCAAAAGAGGAACTTTTTGGAAATTAAGGACTGTTGTTTGATAACTATATGTAATTAAGCTTTAGCGAAGCATTAAATTAATTTTCAATTTGGTCCTTCGTTGTATTTGCTGGTGACTAATCTTAGTGACAGCCTCTCAGACGAGTCCAGCACAGTGAGCGTCGGCGTGCGTGGGCCCTCGGGCAGCGCACTGGGGTGTGGGACAGTGCCGCGCACGCTGACCACGCCCTCCGCTTCCTGTCTGTGGTCGGGGCCCGGCTTGCACCTGCGTGTTCATCCGGGTGGGTGTTCAGTCATTGTCAGTGGCAGACTGAAAGAATGAAAATGACACTTACTTTCAACTGCATAAAACAGCAACATGCGTGTAGATGACGTGCACATCACTTATGCCTTAACTTTGTGTTTCTAAACCCAGAGACTGACTACTTTCACTCTCTCTGTGTTAAGGATTCTTGCAGGAAACTTGGGAACTTCTTATCCTCTGAAATGCACCAGGATCTCTCGGTGTCAGGCCCGGGTTTGGACGTGACACCAGGGCCTTGTTGGGAAGGGACTTTGGCGTAGAACAAGTGGTTCTCATGTCCCAGCCAGAAAGTTTCTGTTTCTGAAGTAGCCAGAGCATGTCCTTTCTTAGGAAGGGAATTGTCAAAAGATAAGTTCAGAGGGTGACATTTTAACAAACCTGAAGTTCAGTCTTCAGTTTTTTTCTCTTGGAGCAGGCTTCTGGGTTAACTTCAAAATAGGTAATGGAAGTTTTGGGAAAGGGAAGCTACCGATCCAACGTAGAGCACAGTCAGACTGGTTACTGCTGCTGTGTGAGGTGACGGCGCCCACCCACGGGCCTGGCGAAGCCATGGCCTCCGGCAGCAAGCACCAGCAGCTCTGCCCAAGGGTTTGGCTCAGCCCGTGTGCCTGGCTGGTGTCTGCCAGCTAAGGTCCTGGGGAGCAGCCCCCAGCCAAAGGCAGGCAGGAGCGGGAGGGTACATAGCCCAGTGTGTTCGTGTGGCCCGGGGAAGCAGTCTGAGATGGCGTTAGGTGTGCAAGAGGTTTATGGGGGAAAGTCCTACTGGGAGAGGGAAGGGGGCTGGGCCAGCCTGAGGTGTGGGGTGAGTAAGGAGTGACCTGTGAGAGGTAGAGGGAAGGAATCCAAGATGGTCTCAGACGTGGGTGCCGCTCAAAGAGTCACAGTGAGGCTGATGGAGCCCTCCACCCGACGGGCCTGCTTCTGAGGGGTCCCGGGTCTCCAGAGCACCCCTGCCTCAGCATGCCCACCAGCCAGCCACTGCTGGAGTGCAGCTCCCGGGGCATGGGTGTGTGTGACCACACCACTTCCTGGTCCCAGGACAGGGACCCGCAGGTCATCTCCCAGCAGCCTCAGTCAACGTGAGCAGCGTCCTGCAGGGACAGCCTTACCCAGAGCTGGCCGGGACGGCATGAGCTTGAAGCAGCCCCTTCCTCGGAGAGTGGACCGACCTGCAGCATTCCCTAACTTTTAGAGCCAGGCTTATTGAAGTATAACTTACAAACGTTAACGTTATGTGTAAGTTCAATGAGTTTTGACAAAGACTTACTTTTGTTTTAAATGTTTAGTTTTCCGTGAAATCATGGAGCCCTCCTAAAAACAGTCAAATGTCGGAGAGCCGCAAAATGCAGCATGAAGATGGAAGTTGCTCATGGTAGCGGTTCTTCGTGGTTACGAGGACTCCTGTCTAACCCAGGGGGACCCAGGGGCCCAGGGAGTGTTGCCATCCACTGGTGGGGACAAAGACCATTGTGGCCTTGACGTAGGTCATGAAAAGGAGGAAAATCGGAATTTCTCCATCGAGTGAGAACAGTGAGGAATGTCTGAATCGAGAGGCCTCAAGCATCAAAAGGCCATTGATTTTGGAGGTCGCCCTCCAGGACTAGAAGTGCCTATGGGGATCGGGTGCGCAGCTCCTAAGGGTGGCCTCAACTGCCTCGCAAAAGCAGGCAGGCTAGAAATGACCCTGTGGGTTGGTATTGAGGGGCACCGAGCGGCCTGCTCAGACCCCTGGGCCCTGCAGTTTGTCCTGGCCTTCCCCTTCCCTGTCACCCTAACTCCAGCACAGGCTTGGAGGGTCGCTTGAGCAGCATGGGGATGATGACTAGCACTGCGTCTCTCAGGACACATGCTGTGTGTGGTCCAGTGACAAAAATCTGTAGGAAAATACACCTCTCATCCTGTACTTGAAAACTAAAGCACATGGTAAAACATAAGATTCGACAGCCCCTGTAGAAGCCTTTGTAAGCTACACCACCAGACACTGACCACAAAAGCTTACGAGGTGCCTGCTGCTTAAGGACCGAGCACCGGCTTGAGGGAACACCCTGCGACGCTGAGGAGGAGCCATCCCTTCCGTACACTTCCTAACGGGTCCCTGCAGGTCCCGACCCAGCAGTCAGTTCTAGCCTGTGCAACCTGGAAAAGAGGTGTTCCTGACAATGGGGTCAGACTGCTAGTCTCCAAGTCACCAAACATTTTACAAGAGATAAGGAAACACAGGCTGTGAGGAAAAGGCAGACACGGCAACAGCTCGAAGTCCAGTCCTGTGACATGGCGTACTTTGTTATTGGTTGGGATAGTCGATCATTGCTCAATTAGTAAATCCCAGCTGTAGTTTACTGGGGACATACTGTTAGACTGGGCTACTTCTGACCTGTAGAAACGGCAATTTCATGTTTCAACCTGATAGAATTTGCCTATAGCAGAGAATTTGGTTAAAAATCGACATGTGTAGATCAGGGAGTTTGCTTTAAATTCCTTGAAGCTATTGCAGCTGCTATCTGTAACACCCACCTGGGGCTGTTTCAAGAGTCAGAAGAGCCCGCCCATCTCTGGAGGCCCTGAGAGCTCACGTAGAAGCTTGTGTGTGCCACTTAACCTTACTGAACGTTTGTCCAGCTGTTTCCAAGTATAATGAACAAGGAAGTATACCTAAGAAATGGACCCCCCAAAAAGTAACTGTGTAAGTCAATAAAAGTGGCCCTTATGTTTTCAAACCTTAAAGCTTGTGCTTCTTTCATGAGAAAATGATTGATTTTGAAAGGATTCGGAAAAGCCATGGCCTTCTGACAACTCTAGGAATGAGTCCTGCTTGCCCCCCACCCATTTCCGTTTTAACTGGAAGAAATAAGGAAATTCCATTCTCGCCCACTCCCATGCAGTTTTCTGAGTCCAGTGCAATCTCCAATAGAAATGGATTCTTCCGGAAAGAAAAATTCTTCCAGAAAGCAATCATGGACCAGAGGATTATCTTAATACGAGTTTAATGCAGAGGCTGCTGTCAGCAACCACTACCAAGAAAGAGCAAACAGTTTTTCTTGGGGGACAGGGCTGAGTCAGAGAAACGCCCTTCAGTTCCCAGAACGGACCCCGCGAGTCTGTGTCTGTCCCGGGAGAGGAGTGGCCTCTCCACTGAGGGATGATGGCCTCTTTAGAATCCTGAGACCGGGGTGGGTCCAGCTTCTCTAAAATGGACGAGGAACGGTCAGTCAAGGCACATGACAGGGCCTGCAGGGGAAACGATTTTGTGCGCAACACCAAATTTCAATTCTGCTTCTGCTGTTACCATACAAGCACTAAGGGGAAGAAGAAAAAGCAAGGGCAATAGGAAATGGTTTCTCAGAGCGCTGGGTGCTTGAGGTTTTCGATTCCTGTTGAGTCTGCTGGTTTGGACTTCATTGTCATGCTTAGAGCTACTAACAGTGAGAAGTCCATGGGGCCGCGCTACGGCCAGGGAGATGCTGAGAAAGGACAAGATGAAGGCGCCGGGTGCCTACAGTCACTGGATTCCACAGCTGGCACAAGCTGTGGCCATTAAGTGACAACGACAGCCGCCGGACCCTCGGACAGATCCGGGGTTGGTGACTTCCCAGTCACCACCCTGCGTCCAGGTGAGCGCGCTTTTCTAGAGCGCTCCCGAGAGCCCCAGGACACCCCGGAAGAAGGGGCGACCACAAGGCTGTTCCAAAGCAGGCACGAATTTTTCTTCCGGCCGCAGGCCCGGACGCTCAGAGGGACACCATGGACAGCTCTCCAGGCCCCGCCCTGCTCCTCGCCCCACTGGCCGCCGGGGGCGCCAGGGGTGGTCCTGACACCCCGCCCCCATCCCACGGATCCCTGCCCCGCCCGCCAAGCTCTTCCCCAGAGTCCCTCCCTTAGCTCTGAGGGACCCACGCGCGTGGCCAGGGAGGTCTCTCCTCCGTCTCCGGCACCCCCAGCGGCGGGACCTGCAGCCGCGTCCTGGAGACGCATCGACCGCTGCGCATGGAGCAGCCCGCACTCCACTAGCTTCTGGCCCCCAGGGCGCTCTGAGGGGGCGGGGCGTCAGGGGAGACGCCCCGCCCCTTCCCTGCGAGGGGCGGGTCTTCCGCCGCGAGCCGCGGCGCAATGCGGAAGACTTGGGCCTACTGGAGCGGAAGTGACGCTTCCGGCGGCTCAGGCGGCGGCGGCGGCTGCTGGAGGAGGAGGAGGAGCCGGAGGTAAAGGTGAGCGAGCCTGTGGGGGGCGGGCGCGGCCGCGACCGCGGCCAGACCTACCGGCAGCCGAGTGTGCGGGTGGCCGCTTCCAGAGGTAGTCTCCGCGGTCGCAGCCGGGCGGAGCGGTAAGGGCGCCGCGGGCGGGCTGAAGGAGACCGCGGGGTGCGCAGCACCGCCGGGCGGCGGCTGTGGTGACAGCGGCTGTCAGCCGCCCGCGGGACTGGACCCTAGGCGATCCGGGCATCGTGGACGCCCTGGGCTGCTTGGCGCCTCTGTCCGTCCCCCTAGGCGGGAGCCGCCTTCCCAGGAGCCCCGGTCAGGTCCGTGTCACGAGTCGTATCCCGGGTCGTGACCCGGGTCAGGGCGGCGGAGGATCCTTTCCCTCCTCCCCAGCCCTGGCCTTTGCCCCCGAGGACCGCCTTCGGGTTCCCGAATGGGTTCCCTTTCCACGTAGCGGCGACCCCGAAGAGGGAAGCGGATAGACGCCTCCCCGCGAGACGCGCTCGGAGGTTCCGTGTGTAAACACGCCGCGCCCGGAACGCGGAGCGATCGATAAAACCCCCTCTCGCTCGCCTGGGAGCCGGTAGCTCTTCCTCTCGCTCTCGGGGGAAACGAGGGGGCGACTCGCCTCCTGGAACAAACCGTTCAGCCCGCGAGCGCGGCTCCCCGCCCCCTCCCAGCCGCGGGGAGGCCCCGGGCGCCGCGCAGCCGGGCGGCCGGGGCCCCGGGGCCGCATCTGCTCTGCTTGCTCCCACAGGGCCGCCCCCGCGCGCCAGGATGGCGTTCAGCAAGGGGTTCCGCGTCTATCACAAGCTGGACCCCCCGCCCTTCAGCCTCCTCGTGGAGACCCGGCACAAGGAGGAATGCCTGCTGTTCGAGTCCGGGGCCGTGGCCGTGCTCTGTAAGTGCCCCGCGCCCGGGCCTGGCGGTCGGGAACGGCGGCCCCGAGAGACCCTGCCCACCTCGCTCTGGGGTCGCGCTTTTCTGTTCTTTCTGTCAAGCCTTGTTTGGCCTTCAACGTGCATCTTCTTTTCCTCCCGCGGCTGCAGGTTTTTGCCGGGGGGTGGGGGCGCGGTGGGGGGTGGGGGCCGGAGTTTGCTTTAATCAGTGGATTGTGCTGTTGCTTCTAAAAAAGTATCCTTTCCAAGAAGTATTGCTGCCGTTTATACCACGTCCCATAGACCCATCAAATGGCTTGCTTCACGTTTTTCCCTGCGAGCAGACTTGCTCGTAGGTCAGCTGTGGTAACGAACTAGAAGACTATTTAATCCCTTTGGAGTGTCTTCTGGTGAGGACCTTGTGCTTCTGTTCAGAGACTTGCAAACCGTTGTGAACATTTCGTGTGGAGCATGTGACTGGTTTCATAGCATTGAAAACTTGCTTCGATAGTCCGTTTTAAAGAGAAGCACACTGCACCACGCACGCACAGAGTAGGTCGGCAATGGTTTGAGTTACTCTGTGGGGAAATGCATGAAATTAAAAATAGAAAGATTAGTTGCAAGATTAAATTTCTTTCGTAATGTAAGATTTTTGTCAGGTAACTCCAATTTGGCGGTATTCGAAATGTGATTGTGTTTTTAGAAGTGTTCTGGTGATAACCGCTGTCTCTATTCTGTGTTTGCTGCACGGGGCTGCCCGTGCTCTAGGAAACGAGGGTTAGCAACACGGGTGACGCTCAGTCTGCGGGCTTCACTCACTCACGTCGCTTTCTGGGCTTAAATAAACCAAGGCGTAACATGCTATCATTAATTTGCATAGCATATTTTTTCCATATGACAAGTGTAATTCTTATACTGGTGAATTCTCAATTTAAAGTATTCAGGAAAAATGTTTGATTTAGCATGTGAAATATTTTCCAGCTGCTTGTGCTTTTGCTGACATTACCTGATTTTCTCATTTGTCTAAATTCTAGGTGTTTCTTTAATTGTGGTTACTGGCGATGGCAGGAAACCAGATTGTCAGCTACAAAGTATGCATCATCTGTAGTTCCTAGGGTTTTGCTATACTTTACTCCAAGGTCAGGAACCCTGAGGGTACTAACACTTCCAAACCGCCAGCAGCCTTCTGTTATGCCAGAAAACAATTTTCTAAAACATCCCTAAGCCATCCATTTTGGCATTAACATACAATTTAAGGAAAAAGAATATCAAACATACTCTCTTAACTGTTCATTAATTCTGCTTGTTTCATTAGATTTGCACTATGTAAGTCAGTCTTTTGGGAGAAAAGAAGTTTGAATATTGGCTCTCTCCAAAGCCAGCATAAAAAGATGTGTCATCTCTTGGGTGTGCTGTTAGCTTTCCTGCTACAAACTTTACAGCAGTACTTAAAATACTAACGTTTAAGAGCTAACAGACCTTTTTAAAGGTCATTTCAGTCACGAAATTAATTTGCCTCTGCGTCTGGAGCCGCGCCGCGGGGTGCGCGGTGCTGCGGAGCGCTCCTTTCCCAAGCCTGCGCGAGCTGGAGGTGCCCGCTGTGGCCCGGGGCTCTGCCTGCGTGGCACCCACCGAGCTGTTCTCCACGTTCCCAGCAGTCCCGCCCCTGCAGTGTCCGTCCTGCGGCTACCAGAAGAGACTCCCGACACATGTTTGGTGTTAAACGGAGGGGTTGCCCCACTTCCTAGTAAGATTAAGTGCAAATCTCAGCTGGTCATCAGGCGGTCTGTGACTTGGCCTCGCCCCGCTGGCCGGCGTTGACCCTCTGTAAGGGAGCTGCGCTGCTTCCTCAGTGCGTCCCCGGGGCACCGCGCTTCCCCAGCCTGCGGCCTGCCGATCCTCGGGATGCCCTCCTTCCCCGGGACTGCTAGAATGCCCCTCTCTGCCTGTCGGGGCGAGCCGGTTCGGTTCGTTCCTTCTTCCTTCAGGAGAGCCTGCCCCGCCCACCGCTCCCGCCCACTCTCCCATCGATCGTCCTGCCTTTCCTGGTTGTGGAACTGCGTCCCTATCCCTGGCCCAGCACTCTGTGTGCTCTCAGTGCTCGTGTGCGGGTGTTTCTCTTGAAAGTCGATGGTGAGAGTGACCCTGCCAGGCCTCAGGCTCTAGCTGCCCGCCTTTAAAAAGTCAAAGTTTAAAAAATTAGACATCTTGGGCAGTGCCTGTTGTTGAGGATTGGCAGTCACTGGATTGTTTTGGCTTATGCCGGAAGTGCCATAAGGTACCCAACATGAAATCTTACCTTTTGTGTTATTAGCACATATCAAAAAATGGGGTGTAAGGGAAAAATACAATGAAAATAATCTCCGATCACGGATCCTCTTAGGACTGAGTACCCACTCGCGCAGCCTCAGGACCCTGTCTTTGGGTTGATAGGACTCTGAGCTTAAATCAGTCATGATGCTGTGACTTAATCATTATAATCACCTGAGGAGGGTTTTTTGTTTTTGTTTTTTTTAACATACTGGGGTGGGCTTCAGCCCCTGAGAGATTCTGATGTGATGAGGTTGGGATGATAATTTCTGAGCAAAGTTTACATAGGCCTTCCTATGGTGGGTAATGGGGCCACGCTAGCTCGCAGATTTTATTGAAAATAACCACGTTTCCAGAGTTATAACGCTATTAGTGTTATTATGGGACCAGTAGTAAGTTTTCTGGAACGCACAGCCTGAACCAGGTGCCGGCGCTCCCACAGCCCTTCTGCGTGGTGCTGCCACGCGCTGGGCCTGCGTGCGGGTGTCTGTCTGGACACAGGCTCCTGGAGGAAAGGCCCTGCCGGGTCCTCTGGGACCCCTCGTGCCACTGCAGTGTTTTCCTCACACTTAGGGGGGAAGTGGTCGCGGAATAATCTCACAGGGGAAAGACTAGCCTGCGCTAGACAGCAGAGTTGACAGTAATGCGCTGTCCTGTATCTGATTGGCCGCCTCTCGCACGTCCACAGCTGAGGAACTTGGGTTGCAACCTGGGCACGTGCCCTGCCTGGGATTCGAACCTGCAACCTGTGGTTCACAGGCCAGCACTCAATCCATTGAACCAATCAGCCAGGGCTACACTGTCCTGTATTTGAAAGGAGATACCTTTTTCTATAAAATTTATTTTCTACCTTTTAAAAAATTACTGATCAACCTGTTGATATAAAGGACATACATATTGTTTTGACTCACTTTGGAAAATACTAACAGATGGCTATAACTGCATCATGAAGGTCTTTCTGAAATGCCAACTAAAAATGGTGAATGTTATCTTTGTCTTGCATACATACTATTAACAATTTGTCCTAAAAGTACTTTAAGTAGAAAACAACTTTATTATTGTTCCCTGTTATTGCATTTAGTTATTTAAAAACCCTTCTGTTTTTATACTGTGCCCTTTTTTGGTGTTACTCATTAAAAAAAAAAAATAACGCGTCCGTGTAGACTGCAAACTCGATGCCTCGGCGGCAGGGTCAGCACTGCAGCAGGTCGCCTGCAGCTCGTGCTGGGTCTGGGCCCGGGTCAGCGGCAGGTTGGCAAGTTGCACGCAGCCCGGAGAAGACGCCCACTAGCTCTCGGCGGGGGCGGGGGGGGGTTCCATTTTCTTACCCCGCGCACAGTTACAGACACGAAAAGGCCAGGTAGCCAGTCGGACACAGACACGCACTGAATCCGCAAGCTGTCTCACTTTTCAACCCATTTCCTGCCTTTTAATGATTAAGTAATGAGTAACTAAGAACAAAATCAACACGTGGGAAATGGAAGATGACTCGGTCACCTATCTAAAAGACCCCCGACTTTTTAGACGTAGGGCGTGTAAGTTCCTCTTCCAACTGGAGCTTTTGCTGTCCGGGGTGTCACGTAACACGGATCACTGGCCCTTCTCTGGCAGGCAGTCAGGTTATTTTCAGGCTTTCCAAGGACCGCGCGTCGAGTCAAATCCACACCCAGATTGTGGCCTTTAAGGCCACGTCCCTTAACTCTAGCTCTGGGTTTTCCATGAGTTCGTCTGCCCAATTTCTTCTTTTATCCTGGAAATAGGAGCCGTAAAACTATAGGACAAGTTTCCGGACATCTTTGTCACAGAAGCATAAGTATCCTGCCCTTTCTATGAAACTGCGTACTGTAAAGGGGAAGTAATAGTGAAATGCCGGTGCCCTTTGCTGGCAGCCTTCCTTGCCAGTCACGACCTTAAGCTGGGTTCCCAAACTTCCGGGCCGCACAGGCTCTCTGGGGTCTCCCGGGGTTTCTCACAGCAGTCCTGGGCTGCAGCGCTGCGTGTTACGTAGGTCCAAACGAGAGACATTTCTGTCCTAGCAGCGTTAGTGGCTGTTTGAGAAATGTGGTGCCAACGCGGTGAGTTGAACATCGTCTGTCTCCTTTGTAGGTAACCACAGTTATTGACTAATAGAACGCGTGTGCCCCTTGAGCGCTGGACAGCTTTTCAACCTTGGAATCCCACCGGACAGTGCCACCCTCGTTTCCTGTCCCACGTCGGTTTATCCCAGCAGCCACTGCAAACCCAGCCTCAGAAGGACATTGTGTCCACCAAGGGCTATGCCGCACCCTAACGTGGAGACCCGGAGCACATCCGGCCCCGAGTTTGGGGCGGTGCCCAACACGTGCCGGGTGTCTCACGGTCCCTCCCGTTGAAATACGCCGCAGCTCTCTGGGGCTTTGCCGGCGTGTCCTGGAGCGTCTGGGCGTGCAGTGCGGGCACGCGGCACCAACCTGCTCCATTCCGTTTGATTCTGTGGTCCCACGCGTGGCAACCGAGGCCTGGAGAGAGTGGCTCCGTCTTGCCGTTCGAGTTTCTCCACTGTAACTGCTGTTCGTGCTGTTGTGAGGGTGGCGGTTGTTGTTTGGGGTGTGGGGCACTGATGAACAGAAAGGGGTGCCAGTGGGAGACCGAAGTTAAGAGTGGGATCGATGGCAGGTACTAATGAGGGAGCTCTTAAACTTGCTGTGTTTTGCCACGGCTAGGCATGCAGTGGAGGGAGCCGTGGTTTGATTTAGGGTGGGCCAAGTTAAATGTCAGCTTCTAGAATTTTGGCTGACAAGTGTCGTAGGCGGTGGTGACAAGCAGTGTGCATAGTCGTTCCTTTTTATTTAATTGCCAAGCGCTGCCCATCCTGCGGATCGCCTGTAGATGAGCTGCAATGTCCTATCTCTTTTCAACCAACATTTTCGAGGTGACAGATGTGACTTTATGTAGTTGGCTTGTTCTGCACGGAAAAGATGAAATTTAGACTTGTACATTATGTGAGGGTCGCAAAAACTCACTTCCGTTTTGTAAATTTTGGAATGTTCATAATTAATAGACATATCTTAAATATCAACACTCAGAAAGCTACTTCCCTCTCCCGCTCTGGTCGGGGCGGCAGGACCGGCCTCAGAGAGCAGGCCCACCAGTGATTCCCCTGTGATTCAGTTTTTACCACGGAACTCTGCTAGGAGGAAATGAAGGTGAAGGTGACATTTCTCCCACTGAACAGTGGAACTCCACTGTGAGACTTTTTGTTACATGATTTAAGATCTATCAGATCAGATGTTCTAGATTGTCCTATAAAATATTTTTTTAAAAATACAGCCCAGGACCATAACAGGATGTTTGCTTCTGACTGTGATGGTGTAACTGCATTTACCTTCCCACCTTAGAAGACAACGAATAACGTGTAGGGAACTTTTCAGACGTGGAATGATGGGTGGCCCGGGGGGGAACCCAAACGAAGCCTGGCGGTCTCCCACAGCTGAGGCGACAGACAGAAGGGACCTCGGGGAGCTCAGGCGGCTGGAATCCGCAAGGCACCAGAGGGGAGCTGGCTGCACGGAGAGCTGCCGAGACGTGTGCCGGGTTTTACCGGGGACCGCAGCCACCTGCGGATCAGTGCACCCTGTGAGGAAGCTGCCAGAGGCAGGGGAGGAAGCACCACGAAAGGAGCCGGCGGAAACATTCCTGGAGCTCCCAAAGAGCAGGAACTATTTTGTGTTCCAGCCACTCAGGATGGAGTCGTCTTGCAATGGGGAATTGGGTTGAATTCTCGGAAGGGTGGAAGTGCTTCAGGAATGAGGCTGAGTAGCCCTCGATAGGGTGCTGCCCTGGTCCTGCCTGACATCTTCGAGCAAGACCCAAAGGACCAAACTGTTTCCAAATAACTTTATCCAGAACAAAGTGTAAGAATATAAGAATACTAAAAATACATGTACACATGAGGTCTGTCAAGAATTGTCCAGCCATGTAATATGACAAACAGACATTTATTGAAGAAGATACAAGAAACATTGGACATAGGACAGGGACGCTTCAGCCCCTTCAAAGTGGGCACCTGGGACCTCACACGGTCACCATCAGGTGCCCTGTCATATTTTCCTGAAGCCTATCGACAGTCTGAAATCTCTTCCCTTTCAAGGGCGATTTTAGTTTTGGGAAAAGCCAGAAGTCTCAGGGCACCAAATAGGGGCTGTAGGGGGGCTGAATCACCTAGGCGATTTGATGTTTCACCAAAAATCTCTGCATGAGACGTGATGCATGAGCAGGCATATTGTTATGATGAAGCTGCCAATCACCAGTTGCCCATAGCTGTGGTCTTCTGAATCACCCAAACAGTTTCCGTGGATGAACGTTCAAGCTTAATGCAAAATTGGATACAGATTCATTGCTCTCCTTGCTCAGTCATTTTGAATGCAATGGCCATAGTGCACATGCTCACTCAGTGGCATCTACCGCCCCCACTGACTAGTGCGGTGAAGTCGTCATTGTTTATACATGCGCATTCCAGTCCATCCTCCTTGGCTGCCAGGTTGCGTTGATGTTGCGCAAACTCTTCTCCTTATATTAGCAGTGGCTGGACTCTTGCTGGACAGACCTCAGGCGTATCCAGTATTCAACTTTGTAACATTCGTAGTATCTGCCATTCAATTAAAAATTACCATGCATGCCCTGGTCCAGTAGCTCAGTTGGTGAGCTCGGCCACGGTTCGTGGCCTGCTAGGAACCGAGTGCACAGCAGGAGCTGAGGGGCAGGTGAGCTTGCATTACCACCTGAGTTCCACCTCCTGTCTCTACCACCTCCACCCATGTCCCCTGTCCGTGGAAAAACTGTCTTCCATGAAACTAGTCCCTGGTGCAAAAAAGGTGGGGGACCGCTGGTAGAGTATCGCCCCGATACACCAAGGTTGTGGGTCCATCCTCAGTGAGGGCACATGCAAAACCAACGTGAACGCATGACGAAGCGGGACAGCAAAGCAGTGCTGCTCTCTCTCTCTGAAATCAGTAAGTGAAAAGATAGACGGCCACGCGCGCGCAGAGGCAGGGAAACACCGGCAGCAGCGGGAAGAGGAGCTGCTTTCCCGTCTAACCAGGAGCTCTCTCCCTCCGTCCCGGGGGCTCGGAGGGAGCCCGATTCCTCAGGCCGGTGCCTGCTCGCGCCTGGCAGCGTGGACGCTCGTTTGTTGAGGGTTGTTATCGTGCGTCGTTGAGGCTGATAACGAGATTCCGCTCGTACTTGCGTTGTCTCGGACTCCATGTGCTTGCTTCCTTTGAACCATCACTTGACCTTTAAAACTGGTTTTAACTGAGTAGAGTTTAAAATCTTTTTATCAGCACAGTGTAATTTCTGATGCCCCTTCCCTCACTCCTCTTTTTTTCTATTATTTTAAATCAGAAGCTAACATTAGTTAAATACTGAGATAGGATTTGTCATAGCTTCAGTGAGGAACGGTCAGTATATCTGATTCTTTTCTCTGCACAAAATGAATTCAGAGTTAAGGGTCCCTTTGCGACGAAGGGGGAGGCCTCACAAGCTGCAGTTCGAGAAGAGGACCGCTTGGACTGATGGGAGCCTCGTGAGCCACGGGCAGGCTGCGGGCAGAGCCGCTGCTAATGCGCATCCTTCCCCGTCGGTGCTGATGGTCGCAGGGGCGTCTTGCGTGCTCTGGTAGTGGCCTGGACTGCAGTCAGTACCTGTGTCCCACCGGCCCCGAGTTAACGTGCACGCCGAGAAGCAGGAAAATACGCCCCAAGGGAGGAGAAAAGTTAGTCTGGAGAAACAGATGCCACACTGGATACAGAGACATTAGCACAGCTATTATAAGTGTGCTCCATATGTTCAAGTAGAGGAAAGAATAAGCATGGTAGGGAGAGACATGAAAAACACGAAAGGCTCAAATTAAACTTGTACGGGTGATAAGAAGAGTATCTGTAGTGCAAAAAGCACACCGGTGGGGGTCAGTAGAATAGACACTGCAGAACGAAGGATTGGTGACTTTGGAGACCCGCAGTGGAAACACAAGAACTCTGAAGCAAATAAATAGAGCATCAGTGGGCTGGGGACAAGTTCACGAGGCCCCAGGTATACGTGTCACTGGAATACTCGGAGGAGGTGATGGCGCGGGAAAATATTAGAAGACATAACAGCTGTCAGTTTTCCAAATTTGATGAAAACTATAAAGCCACAGATCCAAGACGCTACATGAGCCCGAGCAGAAGAAACATGAAGTGAACTACAAATACCCAAATACATAATCAAGTTGCTTCAAACCAGTGAAACAGAAAAAAAAAAAACCCTTAAAAACAGCCCAAGAAGTAAAAGATGTATGTAGAGAAGAAAGAACATACAAATGAGGTAGACTTTTCTTCAGGAACGGTCCAAGCCAGGGGACATGCAGCAACATCCTTAAATTCTGAAAGGAAGGAAAAAAAACTGTCCACGTAGGATTCTGTACCCAGCCTCCAACGGAGACGCTGCACAGACTTTTTCGGATGTTCAAAAGCTGAAAAAATATGAGCCAATTATAATGGTTAGCAGTTTAAATAGTATCGCTTCTCTCCGTTTCTAGTGCCAACATTTTCGAAGGTTCTGTGCTGGTAAATCGGAATCCGCGCAGTCCTGTTCCTTTGCCTAGAGTGGAATGGCCTGGTGTGCTTGGGGTTGGCTTTGCAGTCGGAGCCCGAAAGGAGGTGGAACTTTAGAAATGGCGTGTTATATTTTTACTGGTGACAAGCAAATTTAAATCTACTTGAGTGTCTTAAATAAGTATTTGCAGTCTGTCCTTTGGTATTAAAATAGCTTCTGCCAGTGTAAGCCTTTGTTTCTCCTCTGTAGTGTTACGTAACCCAAGCGCGGTGCTCGCCGCGGAGGCACTTCGCAGCTCCTGGACCAGGCCGATGTCTGGGAGTGAGCGGGGCGGTCGGAGAGCGCCGACTCTGCCTGGTCAGTCGGACACTTCTTAGTTACTCCTTCAGTTCCGGTGGAACGAATTTATGTGCCCTTTACATTTCTGGATGATTTTGAGATAACAGAGAAAAGAAGCAATAGAAAACAAAATAGCTCGTAAGTTACAGGCTTAAACATTAAGTATTTTTATGTATTTTATAGTTGTTAAAATAGCCTCTTCAGTTTTTTATCATCTTCACCATCTAACTGTTAGTGTACGAAGTGTAATGACTGACATAAATTAGCTCTCAGCAGTACACGTGTGTCATGGGTTGTGTTTCGCTCTTCTCACCAGGAGACCATAGGGTGGCTGCGGTCCGTGGCACACCTCACTGAAGGGTGTTCGGACGCAGTCTGCGGACGTGCTGTGGGCCACATGCGAAGCGCAGGCAGGACGCATCTCACAGTTACGTACATGCTCCGAGGGTGCACGTTAGTGCTCGTCAGCGGTCTGTCCTGGTCAGCACTGGTCGTGTCCTTGGCCTATCATTTAATGATTTCACAACTCTATTGGAGAATGGGGTAGAAAATCTAGTTATCGGATTGGTGGTAGCTTTTGCAGAGTTGTGTGGGATTGATACGGAGCTGGGTAGGATAGCTATTGATTTCGGACGGCACAGTCGAAACCCAGCTGTTTTTCAAACTGAGATACCTGTTAGGACCCACCACGTGTACAACCTGATGAACTATTCCAGCGAACATACCCACGCTCCCGCCACCAGGTCAAGACATGGAGCGTTGCTAGCTGTCCGGCAGGTTTTCTCGGGTCCTTCTCAGCTATCTCCACTGCGACCCACCAAGATAATCACTGTTCTGGCTATTTACTTCATAGATTAGTCCTGTCCGGTGTTGAACTTGGCCGAAGCGGAGTCCATTCAGTCTGTGTTCTGCTGTGTCCAGCTGCTTTCGCTCAGTGTCTGCGTGGAGGCCGTCCGTGGTGCAGCAGGTGGCAGTAGCCCACCCGTTGTCGCTGCTACGTAGTGTTCCTGCACAGGGCTGCGCCAGCGTCTGCTCCGCTGACGTGGGCTTTCCGCCCCGTGTTCCCTGCTATGAGCGGCACCAGCGGGAACGCACTCGGACACGTCCACCAGTGTGCACGGCTGCACGTTCCTGTTGGATGTATTTATGCGTTTGTTGCCTGGACTTTTTTACTTCCGTTTTTCATTTGGCTTACTTCCTGTTAATTCTTCAAGTTTCAGCTCACAGGTCACTTCTGCAGAGATTTTTTTAAAGGATTTTATTATTTATTTATTTTTAGACAGAGGGGAAGGGAGAAACAGAGGGAGAGAAATATCAATGTGTGGTTGCCTCTCGTGTGCCCCTTACTGGGGACCTGGCCCACAACCCAGGCACGTGCCCTGACTAGGAATCAAACCTGTGACCTTTTAGGTCACAGGTCGGCACTCAATCCATTGAACACACCAGCCAATGCAAGAAGTTTTAAGTTAGGTTGTTGCAGTCTATGGGAATGCCATCATAGTTCCTACCACACTTTCTCGTTTTGCATTTGTATGATTATAGAATGCCTGTCTTCCTAACGGAAGGTACTGGGGCACTGACTTTTTATTGTTGGGTCCAGGTACGTAGTAGGAATTCAGCAAATACTTGTTACATGAATGAGTGAAAGGCTATTTTTGTTTTGACTTGTCACCAAGATTGAAATGTGTAGTGTAAGTGGGACATTAATTTGGGTAGCTTAATTTCTTATAGCAAGAATTTTAATTACTTAATTATACAAAGAAAACCTTTTCCTTGTTAAATAGTTCTTCCCTTCGTTTCTGATGAATCGGAAAACAGCTTTCCTGCTGGCTAGTTCTGCGATCCTGGGTGAGTCACCCACCCTCCAGCCATTCCTTCTGAGGGTGAGTGGCTCGCACTGCAGCGTGGCTGGGCCCCTCGGCCCGGAGGCCCTCTGGGTGTGCCCCGAGGGCTGCTGGCATGCAAACCCGCTGACCACAAACTGCGCGCTTGTAACCACAGGCAAATCGTGAGTCTAGGAAGGTCGTGCTCAGCCCTGAGTTGTTTCCACATTCTCATTAACTTTCTCTTCCGCTTCAGCTGAAGAAAGACAGCCTGTCCCCCATCCGGAGGGTCTGTGCCACAGCAGAATGCGGACACTGGTTAGCAGGCTCTTCACCGCGTAGCTTATCGTTTAGTTTGAATTGTAATTCGGCAGAAGCTTGAGACGTTTACATTTAAATTTCATACTCAAAATACCATTTAAGTTAAAAACAAACGGCTTTTAAAGTGTCTGATGGTCTTAGGTAAGCAGTTAATTTTGTTTCCTCCCGTTCAGCTGGAGTGCGCGATGCAGGTGTGACCGCCACGTGCCAGTTACTGCGTGTTTCAGGAGCCTCCGTGTCGGAGACAGAATTCATGAAAACCAGGAAGCAGTGTGCTTCTGTTTTCACCTGGACTTCTGCAGTCTGATCTTAGGCTTCCCCGTTTGCCTTAAGTTCTCACGTGGGAAGGGCGGTGTAACGAACAGTGCTGAGTCACACCGGTCATGTCGCGTGACGGAGAGCTAGAACAGTAGCTGCGGCAGCGAACGCGGGCGTCGCCACTCTGGTAGACGGCAGGCAGCATGCGACGTTCAACCTCGCTCGAGAGCGACCGATGTGCTTATCCTCTTGAGTGTTTTCTGTTGTCTGCAAACAGATCATCTCTGCGGCCTCTGTTTTCATCACTACCCTATAGCTGAAACAGGAAACAGGCTGGACCTGCCTTCAGTCATGAATTAGTTCAATTAAAATGACTTGGAAAGCATGTGCCAAGCTAAACTGGTGAAGGAGTTGAGTTACTGGAAGTAAGCTGTACAATATCCCTACCGCATGGCTTTAGGTGGGCATAAATATTTCCTAATCTCTTCTGCGATGAGCAGAGGAGCTATTTATTGCTCCTTCCTGGGTCTCCACTGTGGAAATGCCACGTCTTCCCCACTCCCAGTTCACTGTAGCTGCAGGATTCGCTGCCCAGGCGGTGATCCGGAGCAGGGCAGGCCGTGGGACCGTGCCGTCCTAAGGCCCCGCCCCCTTGCCGCTGCTCCCTTTCCGTTGTGGACGTACAAGTGCTGTTGCCTTTTGTCTGGAGCTTCACTCTGCGGCCCTGCTCGTATTCGTGAGGAGTAGACCGAGGGCCTTCAGACGGCCTGCTCTGATGGCGCCAGGACAGGGTTGGGAGCACAGCTGTGCGGGGGGGTTTGGTGTGTGAGACAGCTCTGCGTGCTCAGGAGCTGCGTGCTCACGTGACAGTGGAGACTAAGGAAAGATTAAGGCCTGGGTGAAAGATGGTGTTGAATGTGACATGGGAAGAAGACCTTTTCCCCTGAAAATAAGCTGTGGAGGGACGCAGGTGCTGTTGGTCCCTGAGGTGTCACTTCAGAAGTAGGGCTGTGCCTCCCTTGGCAGACGCGTCTAACTGGAGCGAAGGCCCAGACCTCTTTGCCTTCGCTTCGTGGGTGACGGTCGTGATCAGCTCGGAGTTACTCCTGAGACCGAGTCCTCTCGTGCATTCCTGCCTACTTGCCCTTAGCAATCAGCGGCGAGTAGAAGAAAGGTTGCTTTCCCCTGCGTCTCGTTTGTTTAACAACAGCAGTGTGACTAGGCGGAGAGAAATGCAGCCATCCTTAGGAAAAGCGGTCTGTTCCCAGCACTGGAAGCCAGCAGACACCTTGAAAGACGGCACTGGCAGGCCTGTGGCCTGAGTGTCCCCACTGTCACCACATAGTGAGCCCCTGTTTCTGCTCATTTTTTCACTGCGCCCCCCTGAGGTCACCACGCACCCTGCCACAGGGTTAGAAATCACTTACAGGGCCTGTTCGCTGCGCTCCCCTCCACCCCCACAAACATCACTGCGAGGGTTGCTCAGTTCCAGCAACAAGCGTGTTCAGAGACTGCCCGTGCTAAGGCTGAATGCGTCTCTTCTTTGTGTGTCATTTTAAAACGAACAAAGCGTTTTTGCTGCACCTCTCAGTTTGTTTCTGTGTGTTAGAGGAGTGCTGAGCAGCCGCACTGGGGAGCGTCTCTGTGTGAGCCTGGTGCTGAGACGCAAGCAGATGAGACGTAGTCGCAGGGCTGTGAGTGCGCCAGGCCTGCGGTGCGGCTGGAGAGGGCAGAGAGAGGGACTTCCAGGCGGAGAGACCAGGGACTGCAGGGAGGAAGTGGCCTCTGACTTGGGCGTCGCAGGATGGGCAGGTTTTGGAAAGACAGCTGACCTGACGGGTGTTGCAGAGGCAGGGGACGCGGCCCGAAGGAGCCGCGGGCAGGAGTGTGGGGGTGGCCCGAGGGAACTCCTCACAAGGGCTGCATTTTGTCTGAAGGCTGTTAGGGGAGTTCGGTGACCTCCCTACTCCTGTTCCCGCACACGCTGAGTGGGAGTAGCAGCCGTCTCTCGCTCTTGGGGCTGCTGTGAAAACTGAGCCCTGCGTGAGAAAGACCTGGCCCGTGTCGGTTGCCATCACCATCGCCCCAGAGAGAGCGTGCAGGTCCTTCAGCCGAGACATCAGTGATCACTGCGCCAACGGCGCACCGTTTTGAGCGGAAAGTTCCTGGCAGGGAAAATGGCATCTCGTGTGTGCGTGGCTTGGCCCTTCCCCTTTCCTTGAGCGCGCTGGATCTGAGAGTGTGCGCTTCATGTGTGTGCTTGCCGTGTGTGCCCTCCCGCTCCTGAGTCTCAGAAAGTGACACACAGCCCTGGCTGGTATAGCTCAGTGGATTGAGCGCGGGCCTGCGAACCAGAGGATCGCGGTTCGATTCCCAGTCAGGGCACATGCCTGGGTTGCAGGCCAGTTCCCAGCATGGGACACACAAGAGGCAACCATACAGTGATATTTCTCTCCTTCTCCCTCTCTCCTACCCTTCCCCTCTAAAGATAAATAAATAAAAATCTTAAAAAAAAAAAAAAAAAGAAAGTGACACACAGATGTAGACAGCCAGGCAGCGTGGCACTTGCTGGCATGCTCGTGTCTGGGGACAGTGTGAAAGACAGGACTTCGGGCCTGAGAGGCATGACCTGGTCACACGTTTGGAGCGCGATTAATGCTAAGGTCACTACTGTGCGTTATTAGGAGAAAGAACATCCTGTGTTGCACGGTAATTTAAGCTGCAGAGTCACTGTTTTGTTTTCTAAGGAAAGGCGACACTTTAATATTAAGGATACGTTTTCTTCTTGACTCTAGTACTAGCTGCTGGTATTTGAACCCAGGTGTTGACTGCTGCTGAAACCGACGCGGCTAGCGATGTCTAGAGCGCTGCATTAGAGTGAGAGCACCCACACACGCCCACTGCGCGCAGCCTGGCGGACTCGAGAACGCGACTCGCTCCGGGCGGCGTGTTTTCTGCCATCAGAGATGTCACAGGTCTCCTCTCCCATTGTAGGCGTGGACAGTCCTTCATAAAATATAACTAAGATTCATGTTGTGATGTTTTATATTCTTGCGGTTTGTCATTGAACCTTAGGAGTGACTGTTCTATAAAAGTATGGAATAATAATAATATAAGAATGATGATGATGATGATGATGATGATGATGATGAACTCTAGGAATGCAGGATGGAGTATAAATCCCCATAACTAATGGCCCAGTGAGAAAGTCCCCACCCCCGATCTCGTACGGGGCGGCTCCGTGAAGGGAAAGGCCTACACTCAGTGACGGGCGGACTGGGGGACTGTGGACGCACCAGCTAACGGGGCGACTCATTGAGTCATTTAGTCTCAACCTGTGCCGCCAACGCCAACTAGCGGAGCACAGCTCACGGGGATGCAGGAGTGAGATGGCTGGGCAGGGGGTTAGGGGTGGATGGTCTGCAGCGGGTGAAGCCGGTGGGGAAGAGACGACCTGCACCCCGAGCAGGGCCTCGGGGCAAAGAGAACCCTCTCCAGCGCAGAGGACCCAGGAGCGGCAGGCGGGCGGGGCGGCAGGTGGCGAGGGGGGGGCTCCTGTGGGGGGTCGGGGTGGGCAGGGAGCGGGCAGGCGGCGAGGGGGGGCTCCGTGCTTGTGTCCTGTGGGCCGCAGCCGGACACTCTCCTCTTCCTCTTCCGTGCGCAGCTGAGTGAGGACGGGGAGGAGCGGCCAGGGGCCCGGTCAGCAGCGGCGTGGGGGGTGGGGTGGAGTGGCCAACGCGGGCAGTGGAGAAGGGACGAACTGGGATGGGGAAGGGCAGGGCGAGCCAGAGGACCGTACCGTTGTGGGTTTGTAGACCCTAGAAGGTATCATGTGTAGTTTGTAGTTGAGATACTACTGGCTGTGGTGTATATCTCTTTTGTTCTTTGTCAAATTTTTAGTAAGTGTATTTGCTAAGAACTAGGAAGATTTTTCCTTTAGAGTTTCAGAATTTGTGGTTTTGTTTCTTAATAGAACAACCGCAACAGGGTGCTCTAGGGAAATTACTATGTGGGTTATGTTTATTAGCAAGATAATACTAATTTTACTGTGGAAGAAGTAAGTCAAGACTTCCTGTTCCTGTGCTAACCTGTGTAGTCATCAGCTTTTACTGTTTAAACATCTGGTTGGTCTTCTGCGTGCCAGGCCCTAGCCTAAGTGCTGGGGACGGAAGGGCCATTGGGACGGGGCTTCTGCCTTCCAGGGGCAGGCTGGCTGATGGGAAAGACAGGTGACAAGGTGTAGAAATGTTTCACTGATGTGCAAGAACTGCGCTGGGGAAGCAAAGGAAGCCTTCCAGAAAGTAACCTTCCGCCTGTGGTTTAACAGCTGAACAGAGTTGTGCCAAGGGGCAAAGGTGGGGCGGAGCCTTGCAGTCGGGAGGCTAGGTTTCTGTGCAGGGGGCAGAGCTGTAAAAGCGTGTGTTCGGGCAACAGTGAGTTCTGTGCGCCTGCAGCCCAGGATACAAGGGGTTGGGGGGCGGGGGCAGTGATGAGAAACGAAACAGAAAGGGTGTGTTGAGGCTGGATTCTGAGAGATTCCTTGTTAAGGAGTTGGCGTCAGCCTGTGGGGGGTATCGTAGCAGTGCGGGCCTGGTAGTCAGAACAGTGGAACAGATCAGTGGGAGGGAAACACAAACTCAAAGACAGCCCCCAAACATGAATGTTGTTGACGGTAGTAGGACTTCACACCAGTGGGGGAGGCTGGACTAGTAGACAGTGGTGGACCATTGGGTAACTCTTTGGGAAGAACAGTTACGTTACTAGTTTGAGGAAATACGCATTACATGTGTTAATAATGCCAAATTTAGATTTAGAAATTTTTGGTTGAAACTGTGGCTTTATAGCTAAATGGAAACTTTTTTTCCAGGCCGTATGTCTAACCCCACAACTTTTTTTGTAGCTGCTGCAGAAAAAGAGGCGATCAAGGGCACGTACTCCAAAGTGCTGGATGCGTACGGACTCCTAGGTGTCCTGCGGCTAAATCTCGGTGAGCTCATGATGCAACGTTGTTTACTTGTTTTTATTTCTGTGTGGTAATTCTGAGGGTTTGAAAGAGACTATAAACAATGTCACACTCCACGTGTGCGCTGGAAGCGTGGTGACACCTTTTAAGCCCCAAGCAAGCTAATCTTGGGACGATGTCCGTGGACCGAAAAGGCGTGCCGCACGCCCTGGTTCTCGTGGCCGTGAGTGCCCGAGGCCGTGGCCCGTGGGAACCCTCTGGGTTCAGTGCAGTGCCGACGGGGCAGAGCAGGGCACGCCCCGGTCCTTTGTCTCAGTGCATTTGGAAAACGACACGTGGGGAGCCACGTGGTTTTCCTGGTTCGCAGTGGGAAGGGCGCGATTTGAGTCTGTCTCTGCCACTTACTGTCCCCGTGGGCGGCAGAGAGACCTCTGGATTACCAGCTGGATTGCTGGAGTGCGGCCCAAGGACCAGTGTCCCCCTCCCCCCGCCCCGGGAACGGCTCCGTTACCAGCCTGCGATGAGGGAGGAGTTCGAGCCACCGTGCCAGCCAGCCCGAGGCTTCCTTCGCCAGTAAAGCTGAACTGTGGGGAAGGTCGGCGAAACCGAACGGTGACTGTGGTGAGGTGGTGGTTTCCGTCCTGGAACTGGCACCTTTTCTCGTCCTGAGCCCTGACGGCCTGGGGACCCTCCTCTGCGGAGCTCTGGCCCATAAAGGGGGGTTTGCCGTTTGCTGAGAATTTGCCGCGTGCCCAGATGCTGGCCCAGTGTTGTCGCAGGCCGTCCTCCTGGCCCAGGGACCCTCGCTGCGCTCCATGGCACGGGAGCGCCTCTCGGTTGCGTCACCACACGGGGTGGTGGGTCCACGGCTCAGGGCCGCACCTGCCTCCGGCAAAGCCCATGCGCGCACACCCCCCTGCCGCCTTCCACCCACCTCGTGCTGATTTCACGGGGTCTTGTAGAAAATCTCCGACAGTTTTTGTAAATGAAGTTGCTTTATAAATGATTACCAGGGACTCTTTGCCCGTACATCAACAGCAGCTCACATTCTACAGTGTTTTTCAGCTTGGCTGGAGACCGAGAACTCCCAGGTTTGTGGTCTTAGCTGAACTTCTAAATGATCAGAGAGGCAAGGTAGGGAAGGTAGCGCATGCTTCTTATTTGATAATTTTGTGTGCCCTCAGATTAAGTAGAGGAACAATTTCAAAAATATGAGACCATTCTGTTAATGTTTAAATGCTTCATTACTTTCAATGCATTTAAACAAGAGTTCTTGTACTTTTGCCAAAATCTGGTTGCGAACATAAACATGTCCGTGGTAAGTTTAAATTAACCACAGCGTCAGATTTGAAAAGCTGGAGACGAGAAGACACTGGAGGAAACTTTGAATAGCTGGAGAAATATCGGAACGTTTCACTCACTTAACTAAACCTTTGACTTTCGCAGGTGACACCATGTTGCACTATCTGGTCCTGGTCACCGGGTGTATGTCTGTTGGGAAAATTCAAGAGTCTGAAGTTTTCCGAGTTACTTCCACTGAATTTTTATCACTACGAGTTGACTCTTCGGATGAGGAGCGCATTTCAGAAGTGCGGAAAGTTTTGAACTCAGGAAACTTCTACTTTGCGTGGTCCGCGTCCGGAGCCAGTTTAGACCTGAGCCTCAGCGCGCACCGCAGCAGGCAGGAGCACGCGACCGACAACAGGTTTTTCTGGTGAGTCCCAGCGCCGTCTTCCCTCGGCGGCGCCGCGCGGCGAACCGGGGCGCAGTGTGTGCGTTCAGCGGTTTCCAGAGAGAGCAGGGCGGGCGGTCGCGCACGCAGACGCCCTTACCTGCCCCGGCCCTCAGCGGAGCAGGGCAGGCATCCACCGGTCACTTCACGGAGTCGTCATGTGACATGAAACCCATTTGCTCCGCTTGACCTCAGCTGACCTTCTGTTTCAGAAATATATTTAAAGTCTTTATTTTAAAATTAGCAATGCGTTAGTTGTAACAGAATTGCGTTGTCGATATTCACTGTTCTTAGTCGTGAGAGCTCGTCTCTGACAGTATTGCCTTGCTGAGCCAACGTTCCCCGAGGAGCTTTCATTTTAGTTGTAAGTAGATAGGTGGTCTTGGTTCCGCGGCCCGCGCAGGAGCGGGGTGCTGGGCGAAGGCCAGCACTGGCAGAAACAAGACGTAGTCGGTAGTGCTGCACTTCAGCCCCTGCTCACACACTGTGCGTGGGCCAGTCATCAGGGCGCGTGCACACAGCAGGTGGGGTGCACATGGCCATGGTTAGACCGGCCTCCCCGGGGCAGGCCCCCTTTGCGGTGCAGCGTCTCTCTCGCCCTCAGCCGGCACCGGTGCCGTCTTCTTCCTCCCAGCAGCACGCACGACCCCTTCGCCTTCGGTCTCCGTACGTTGTAAGGCCGACGTCCGGGACTCTGCTCTGGGCCTCCTCGGCAGTTCGGACTGGGGGGCGTCTCCCCTGCACAGGCTGTCCCCGCACTCCCACCGCTGCCTGGCGGGTCCTCAGTAACACACTCAGGTTGGACCCGTTTGCCCTGGGCGTCAGAGGCTCAAAGTCAGCCACCACCCCAGGAGAGAAACTAACTTCAGAGCAGCAGCTGGATCCCCTAGTCGCCCACGTGGAAGTTTCTTGGGGCAGAGCAGCGCCATAGGGGGTGCAGGAGGGCAGCGTGGAGGCAGGGAGTCGGGGCCCATCCAGCCAAGGAGGAGGCCATGGGGCGGGGACAGAGGAGGGGACAGAGTCCTGGTGCTCACGCCAGCCCTGCGTTCCTCCAGTGGACTAGACGTTGAAGCCCCGGAAGAGGGTGGCGAAAGGAGTCGCAGCTGGGCTGGGGCGGCCATCCTCACTGCCCTGCGCATCCTTCCCCCAGCCTCCTCGGAGGGAGAGACTTTTTTATCCTCGCCCTAGGTCATGCTTATTGGTGTCAGAGAGAGGGGAAGGGGGAGAAACACCGGTACGGGAGAGACATCTCTCGGTTGCCTCTGGTACGCGCCCTGACGGGGGACGAACCCAGGACGTTTGCTTTGTGGAACGGCGCCCCACCCACTGAGCCACGGAGGCCCGAGCTGAGACAGGAAACTTTCCCTTAGGTCATCGCAAGTCCACGCAGGTGCAGAGGCACTGATTGGCAATCAAGCACGTTTGTGAAGTTTAATCAGTAGGGATACTTCACTCAGCTTTTCACACGATGAAGGGTGACTTGGATCACAGAGTGAAGGGGCTCACCCCCCAGGAGGCAGGACGAAGGGAAGCTTGAACAGCAGAGGTGCACTTGCTCCTCGCGCACTTCCTACTGTTTTGCTAAGGGTTGGCGTTCTCGAGCTTCACTGTGCGTGGAAATACGGAAGCTTTAAGAATTCTCCTTCATCACACGTACTCGTACAGCTCAGTAGCGGCACTTCCCAGGATGCAGCCTGGCCAGTTCTGTAGCCAGAGACCGGCACCTCCCTGTCACAAAAGCCGGGTGACGTCACTCCACTGGAGAGCGGAAGCCGCTGCTCTCTCAGTTGTTTCCAAGTTTTGATAGGATTAAAACAGCGGCACGTTCACAGCAAAGAGAACCGAAAACTGACAGTGACAGTGGTGGGGGAGACCCCCCCCCCGCGAGAATGCGTAGGACCCGCACTCTGCCCTGGTGGCCCCAGCTGGCCTCCGCTTCCTCTGCCCTCTGCTGTGACACGGGCCTCCCTGGGCTGTCTGGGTGCACGGAGTCACACTCCCCGGAGCTCTGCCTGGGCCAGCGTAGGTGACAGTAACGTAGGAGCTTTGCATCACATTTTTAAGACAAGTAATGGTCCTCAGAGGTGCAGTTTATGCTAGTCGTGGATTCCGCACTAATGCACACCCAGGGCGTGCGCACGAGGTGGTGAGATGGTGAGGAGGGCGGCGGGGCAGGTCCACCAGGGCCACACCCAGCCAGCGCCTGCATCGTTGCCCTCCAGCTGAGCCCCAGGAGGGCGGGGCCGGGCCCTGGGGCTCTAGGGGTACTGCTGGGTGGTGTTGATAGCGATGACCCTGAGCTTCAGGAGGTGCTCTTGCTTCTTACATACCCTGAGAACAGTGAGATGGTGCAGATCGCTCAGGAAGGACTTCCACGTGATACGGTAGGAGGGCTTTAAACCACAGAGCCAAGCTTCCATAGTAGAGAAAAGCCACTTTTGTGGGTGAGGCCCCTTGTCATCTGATGATACCAGAGAGGAAGTTTCCCTGCACAGCACTCTGTTTTCCTCACCCACAGAAGTGGGTGTGCAGTGTCCACAGGCTCCTTGGAGAGACCCCCGACGAGGGGTGAGCAGGACGAGCAGGTGGCCAGCGTGGCAGGGCTCCCGCCCCTGGCCCTGCTTCCGCCTCAGGGACTCTGCTCTTGTCTGTTCCCTACGCATAGCATCGGTGTGTTTGCATGAATGAAACCTCCTGCTCTGAACAAGTTTGGAAGCCAGAGCCTATTTTTTCCCTAGAGTATGGAAAATAGTCATGCACTGAAATAGTAGGCACACCCTGGCCAGTGTGGCTCAGTTGGCTGGAGCTTCGTCCTATAACCCAAGGGTTGCAGGTCTGATTCCCGGTCAGGGCACAAACCTAGGTTGCAGGTTTCATCCCTGGTCCAGGTGTGTGAGACCCCAGGTCCGGACATGTACAGGAGGTGACCGATTGGTGCTTCTCTCCCCCGCCCCCTCTAAAAGCAATGGGGAAAAGAAGATGTCCTCAGGTGAGGGTAAAAAAGCAACAACAACAAAACGGTAGTCTCTAGCCTGCCTGGCTGTTTAAATTTAAATGAATTTATTTAAATGAATTAAAATAGAGCCTTATTTTTTTAAAAAAAGAGCCTCATAAAAGTCAGGCCTCGACAGCAGAGCTTTGTAAAGGAGGGTGGGGATACGTGTGCGACACCCTTTTTGGAGAAGCTAGGATATGAAGACATTGTCCAAGAAGATGAGCGCAGCGGGGCACGGGTTTAAGTGCCGCTCCGTGCTGCTTTCCTACGGCCCAGGTCTCCTGCGCAGGGGTCTCGGCTCGCTGCCCGAGCTTCCGATGCCTCCCACGGCACGCATCAGTGGGTTGACTTAACGTCGGTGCCTTTTAGTCCAATGGCATGAACCTGGTGTTCTAGCAGCACCGTTTCAAAGCTCACGCGATGCTGTCTGGGACTCGGTAAGCTAACGCAGCTCCTTCCTTTGCTGTTAGGAATCAGTCTTTGCACTTGCACCTCAAGCACTACGGTGTGAGCTGCGAGGACTGGCTGCTGCGCCTCATGTGCGGGGGCGTGGAGATCAGGACCATCTACGCCGCCCACAAGCAGGCCAAGGCCTGCCTCATCTCCAGGCTGAGCTGCGAGCGGGCCGGGACCAGGTTCAACGTCCGCGGGACGAACGACGATGGTCACGTCGCCAACTTTGTAGAGACAGAGCAGGTGCGTGGTGTTTTACGTTGCGGAATTCACACGTGGAATGCCAGGTGCAGAAAGTAATGGAATAACAGGCTTTTAATTGATTCAGAGCTCATTTTTGACGGGCGTACGGTCGTTTTCTGGTTATTCCCAGCTACGTATCGGCATTCAGAAGGGCTGCCACGAGACCCACTTCCTAGGTCTGCCTCTTCCAGGAAGAAGGGAGATTTTCACTTACCAGCTTGGCATGTCAGTGCCCACGTTTCAGTACTGAGTTAAAAATCCTCATTTATGGAGTAGACAACTTAGGAAAAGTTGTTTTCTGTGAAATTAACTCAATCCTAACTCTTACGTGTAGATATATGTACCATCTAAAAATAAAAGCTGTGATATTTTTGGCTATGAAACTATAGAATTGTAAGTGTAATCTATGCCTCCAGCCCAACTCCAATTTTCAAATTAATTTTAAAAATATAAAAAGCTTAATAAAAAATTATGTGAAAATGGGAAGACATGTATAAAATTTTGAAATTTAAAAGGAATTCTTTTTTAGACATTGTGATTCTTATGTTATTTTTTTTAATGTTTTCCTGGTTAATACAGGGTGAGGCAAAAGTAGGTTCATCGTTGGGAGATGCAAAGTTCATTCCTGTATCATTATTACTATTTATTGTATTATCTTCTGCGTAGGTTTCCATGTAAACCTACGCTTGCCACACCCTGTACACATGGAAGAGTTATCACTGATAGAAAGAATCAAACACAGTCAGCCGCCTGGTTTGGATATGTGGTTAGGGCGCTGTGTGTGCGCCAGCTGGGTCGTAAGCCGTAACTGGGGCGCAGCAGGTGTTGGCGGGGCCGCCCTCCGGTGCGGAGGGAGCAGCGTGGCGGTGGAAGTACTCTGCGCTCTGTTCTCCCCGCAGGTCGTGTACCTAGATGACTCTGTCTCTTCCTTCATACAAATCCGGGGCTCGGTGCCCTTGTTCTGGGAGCAGCCAGGGTTGCAGGTAGGTGTCTGACGTTGTCTTTGTTTCCTCCTGAAAATTTCCATTTTTTCTAAGTTTCCAGGATTGTTATTAGTTCACTAGGTAGTTCTATTACTCAGTGTAATAGTATTAGCTAGATTCATAAATGAGGAGCTAAGTACAGAATTCCTAGAGTTTATCTATTTTCTCCTGCAACGTTCTTTTAAATATGTATAGAAATTCAGCTGCTGTGTTTAGTATTAAAATTTTGATGTTTTCATAGTACATTGCTTTTCAGAGTGCTTCCATATTTGCTATCTCTGTATCTAACCACTTCGTTTCTGCAGGCAGAAAAACGGAGTAGTTCCAACAAAGCGTCTGAAGTCAGACTTCTCAGTTTGGGTTTTTACTCTGCTACTACTGCTGTGTGATCTTGGGCAAGCAATTTAACTTTTCGGGGTCTCGACTTCCCTCCCTGCAAAGGGGATAATGATGGCGGCGCCTGCATCTGAGGGCTGCTGCAGGGGTGTGATGGGACGCGCTTGGACCGGAGCCTGGCGCGCAGGTGCGGCACGGCGTGCAAGTTCGCTGCCCAGTTGTCAGCGATGGATCTGCTGAAGTCTCACTCCGTAGTTTGTAGGGGCCTGTCATCCTGAGTGTTTTCTGTCATCTCTGGCTTGCTTTCTGGGTTTTTTAGCTTTCCTTTGTTGATGTAAATGTTTAAGTTTTTTTTTTTTTTTTTTTTTTGGTATCCTCACCTGAGGACACCTTTTCATTGCTTTGAGAGAGAGAGAGAGAGCGAGGGAGGGAGGGAGAGAGAAACATCAATGTGAGAGAGAAACGTTGGTTGCCTTCTAACATGTACCCCAACTGGGTATCGAACCCACAATCTGTGCGTGTGCCCTGACAAGGAATCGAACCCGTGACCTTTTAGTTTGTGGGACGCCGCTCCAACTCACTGAGCCGCACTGGCCAGGGCATAAGATTTTTAATGTAACATCATAATATTGGATTGCCCATAATAGTGTGATTTTGCATTTTATTTCCATTAAAAAACCTTTGGTCCCTAAAGTGTAGGTTATACTAAGTTCAGGCGTCTGGTATATGCTGTCTAGCACCTTCTGTGCCTCGGTCTCTCGTACTGAGAAAATGTGCGGGCAGAAGCCTTGCCAGGTCTCCCTTCCGTCCCAGGGTGGTTGCGGTGCGGACCATGCAGTTTGTCCCAGACAGGCCGAGGGGCGCCGGAGGGAGTGCCTGGGCCGCTGTCGGGAGTGCTCTGCCTTGGTGGCTTTGTCTTGGCATGTGGGGTACCTTCAGGAGCTGTGTCTCTCCCGGTCTCTCTGGGGGAGACTCGCATCCCCACGCTTTCGGGACCAGAGGAGGGTGTGTGCCTTAAGCATTCCTGGAGCCCTGCTCTGATGCCAGGCGCACGCTGTTGCCATAGCAACAGGCTGGTGTGCGGGAGGCTGGCAGCCTGCCCGAGGCCCGGTCACACTGCTTTCCGGCTGTGCACCACTCAGGTCGGAGTCGCAGCGGCTGGTGTTTCAGCAGCGCTGGGTCCTGGGTGGTTACACGGGGGACCCTGTGGGCGGGGCTTCCCTCCTCCTTCCTTCCCTGCTCTGGCCTGCCCCCCAGACAGTCTGGCTGCCTGCTGTCCTGTGACTAGGGGCTGAACACGGCGGGTGTTTTCGTCATGCCTGTTTTGACAGAGTAACTGTTGAGACATGAAGGCAGGGCGGCAGCTCTGCTTAGTGGTCGCCGAGCCGGCCTGCGGCTGTGGACCGGGTCAGGATTGGGTCGGGGGTTCTCAGTGACGCAGCTCCGCCGTTTTGAAAGTCAGCCCTTCTTCAAGCAGGAGGGGGATAGTTTCATGAGTGCCTTTTCTGATTCCCCCACCACCCCACTTACCTGAAAGAGTAGGTAAGACAGGGATGAAAATACATAACTGATCTTAAAGCCTGAAAGGCATATACTCATTTTTAGAAATGAAAATACCCAAGTTCAAAACCGAATGTTCTCCTAGAAGACAGACAAGGACTCCTGACTGAGAGTGGCTGTAAGCGGCGACCCGGGGTCCTGGGTGTTCTCGGGACTGGAACTGGGCGTTTCAGGGGCTTCTTCAGGTCGGGGCCGCCCCGTCAGCAGCCCTGTGTAGGAGCCCCTGGAGCGGCCTCTTGCCTTGCTTCTCCTCCGTCATTGAGCCCTCTGTGGTTTTTAATGAAAAGGTGATAAAGGGATCCTCTTACCTGATTTTTTTTTTTTAAGAGAGGGAGGGAAACATGATATGCAAGAGAAACAGCGCTCGGCTGCCTCTCGCACGCCCCCTACTGGGGACCTGGCCCACAACGCAGGCATGTGCGTACCCTGACTGGGAATCGAACCAGCGACTTTTGGTCTGCAGCCGGTCCTCCATCCACAGAGCCACACCAGCCAGGGCTCATCTTACGTGACTAAAATGCTGGTTTATGGCCGCAACCTCCCATGAACTGAAATAGAATCTCTTAGAACGGGGCCAGGAATCTGCATTTCGACCACGTTCCCTTCCAGTCAAATCGAGAACTTCTGCCGTACAGGCTCCTGCTCCAATGGCCCGGAAGCAGCGGGTCCTGAGCAGGCCAAGGCCGCCCAGGGCCGCCCGGCCCTGCCTCCCCTGGGCCTTCTCCTGTTCGTTCTTGCTGCCGAGCGCCCAGTGAAGGCCGTCCGAGCGTCTCCTTGCCCTGAAGCCTCTCCCAGGTTTTCTCCAGCTCTCTGCAGTTCTCCTCCGTTTCCTTGTCTCCCCACTTTCCAAACGCTGGGCCCATGCGGCCTGGGCAGCGGTGGCGTCCTCACGTGGCTTCCTTGGCCTGTCCCGCGCCATGCCCCGCCCTCCTCCAGCAGGAGCCCTCCCCTCCCCGGGGTCAGGCCTGCTGTCCCTCGGGAGCCCCCTCCGGTCGCGTCGAGTGGGCTCCAGTCACCACCCACGCTGAGCGAGCTCGTCATTGAACCCTGGAGTCCCTCCAGCGTTACTCTTCCACACCAGGTGCGTGGCCCTGTGCCGCGAGAGCTCTGAGACTGGCCATGATGCTCCGGGAAAGGCCGGCAGCCGACGGGGTGGCCCGGCCTCTCACGGAGCAGGCGGATCCGACATGCGTCAGTGTGAGGCGCTGCGAGACCGCCCGTGGGAGCAGCAGCCCCCTCATTTCACAGAGCGACCTGCTTGCTCTGAAGCTGCTCAGCGTTTGCGGTGTGTGGCGTCACTCTGACGCATCGTGACGTTGCGTTGCAGCTCGTATTCATCTTCAGAGATGGTCAGTCGTGTGCTCTGTGCCCAGTAGAGTGTCGCACCCTGCGTTTTCGGTCCAATGTCAGGCATAGGTGAGCAGGAAACAGCGAAGGTGGGAAGTGACGTTGCATAGCTCCCAGTTAAGTGGTTTCCTGAAACTACTGTCGATGCACCTTCTTCTAATTGGGTAAATTTATGGTTATTTAAAGCCTTACAGCTTTCGGGAGTGCTACTTTTATCAGACTGTTTGTCAACGGACAAAACAGTTTTTTTATTGCAGACTTAGTTTCTTTAACGCTGAGTAATGGAACACAGTCTAGCCCAACCAATATACTGCTGTAAGGGTGATGTAACTGGTCGTGTGTCGGGGTGGGCAGAGTGCTGGGGACACCCACGGCCATTACCCGTATCTGTCACCCCGGACAGGTGGGAGGACTGTGCAAGATATATATTAATAAACAAAATGCTAAATCTCGTACCTTTATCACATTATAGGCAATTGCCTGAGCTCACACCAAAGGAAAAGTGCTGAATGCTTCAGGTCCTAGGGCACGCCCCTCTCAAAGTCGGAAATTCGGTACGGACTGTTAGGCGGTACACGATGGCACTGAGTGTAGGTGTGACGCGAGTCCAGTCAGTTTCTACGTAGAAGCACCGAGGAGAGGCTGCTGTTCATCGGGACAGAGTCGTCGGGGCGTCCTGCTCGCTGCACAGAGGCGGGGTGCGGGGTGGACGGCGATCCCGTCATCCGAGGTTGGGGTTGGAGGAGCGGGTCAGGGCCCATTTTCTGGCTTTATCTGAGCAGCTGCACGAGGGATTTGGCTACTCTCCTTCCGTGCTCCCTCCAAAGCCACTTGGTTCACAGGTCAGCAAGAGCAGATTCTGGCGACCCAGGGTCTCAGAGGGAAGTGTCGGAAGTGAAGTCCAGGGAGATAACCCGGTCTCGCTGCTCTGTTTCTTTTCGGCATCCGTTCCAGCTCTCTCGGTCCTGCCTCACCTCTGCCGCTCGGACTACAGACGGGAGCAGAGCTCAGTGGTTAGATGGTTGCCGTCTCGTTGCACTGTCTTAACCCGAGTTCTGCAGAGTATGCTGCTGCTCTGGTTTGTGTGACTGTGAGACTGACCTTGGAAAGTCTCTTTTCCCGGGAATGACATTTTTAATTTGTTGGATCCTTGGGTCAGGGAGAAGGGAATAGAGTGTTCAGCATAACAGAGAAAAAGATACGTAGACACTGCACTTGTAGAGAGCGTGGAAGAGGGGGAATTTAGGAGACCATTTGGAATTGGTGTGGACCCAAGAGGACGAGTCACTTCACTTGGCTGTGTTTGGTTTTTTACTTCTCAAATGGCAACAGTATCTGTTGACTTATACAGGATGTAGTTTGAGTTTAAAACAAGGTAATGTATATGAAAGCACTCTTAAAAATATCCTCACAAATAAAATATTTCATAATGGTCTAACTTCCAGCTCCTTTTTTATGAGGTTGCATTTTAAAAAGTAAAGGGAGGAGAAACTTCTGGAACCTGTTTGTGGAGAGAATGTCATGAACGACAGTTACCTGACTGACTGCTGTGTGTTCAGCTCAGCAAACGGGTTACTGCAGATTGTAAGCAGTGATTAATCTTCACCTCCCTGTGGGCCTTGGGTGTGACCAGACACACTCTGCTTGTCCTAGGTGGGGTCTCATCGCGTCCGCATGTCAAGGGGGTTTGAAGCCAACGCACCTGCTTTTGACAGGTAAGGCTGTCGTTTTTACCTGGTGCCCTAAGTGTTGACATTGCCAAGCAGCAAGGCTAGTTGTGATTGTGTTTGCTGATTCATTTCACCGCCTTCGGCTCTAAGTGGCATTTCCGAGTCCTAGTCTAAGTGGAGCGCAGGGACCCCTAGTGCCAGGACTTCCAGTGGCTGCAGCCCTGGGGGGGGGGTGTGGGCCTCTGTCTCAGCCTCACGCCCCTCCCCGGGTGGCATCCGGCTCAGCAGCCGGGTGCTGGAAACTGGTCCAACACGGACTGGGCCCTAAGGATGAAATGCAGAGTCCAGCGGAAGGAAGGCCTGCGTGAGTGTGGTTGGTAGGGTCATAGCAGGGGTGTAGTAATCTACAGTTGTCACTCGAACATTGCACTAAAATGTCACATGGCATGCTTGCGTGTGATACTGTTACGTTACAGAATGACATGCTTATGATTCTGTCATAAAAGAGGGGCATTATTGGTGCTGGACCCTGGATACATCGGCTCTCAAACAGTGCAAAGAAATGTAAATTAATATTGCCTTATTAATGTTTCTTTCCTATGTTGATTACTTTTTGAGTGATATTTCAGCCGTCCTGGGTTAAATGCGCACAGGGATGCGATGCCCTCACGTGTGAGCCGCGGCCCTCGGCCCCGCCCCTGCCCCTGCCCAGCCGGCCCCTTGTGTTCTGTGCCCCCAGAGGGAGAGGGAGTTGGCAGGCCCCACCGCTGCAGCGCAGCGGGGCTCGGTGGCGGTCTGCAGAGAGGGACTAGCATTCACTGAACTTCCCTCGGTTCAGAGTTTCGAGACCATGGGAAGTGAATTTGTATCCAGTTTTGCCAGTTCTGTGAGTTTAAAGTACTGCCATGTAGGTTCTGATCAATAATGGATTCCTGCTTATTGAAAAAACGTTCAGCTTATCACTTGATATTTGCTTATTTTCTTTCTTTCTTTAATAGGCATTTTAGAACACTTAAGAATTTATACGGTAAACAAATAATAATAAATTTGCTTGGATCTAAGGAAGGTGAACATATGCTAAGTAAGGCCTTCCAGGTAAGAATGGCGTTTAAAAAATAATAGAATAGAATAATCAAATTATTCCGGGAGATCAGTTACTTCCTAGAAAAGGGTTGGGTACTTCCTGGAACCGTTGACCCCCTGGGGCTGTTAGGAAACAGTGTAGGGTAATGTTGCTGAACTTGGGGTTTTGAAAGTTTTCAAGGCGATGGACACTGTTTTCTAAAATGAGCCTATTTATGTTGAGAACCAGAAGACTGCCCCCCTCCCCCCCCCCAAAAAAAAAAAAAAGTTCTCTGTCACCGGTAGGAAGATTGCAGGCAGCTTCCTCCTTCACCTGCGCATTGCCTTGCCCGCTGCCCGGAAACCGGTCCTTGATTCAAACCCGTGAAAGGGCGAGAATGCGCTGGGACGCAGGCAGGAGCGCACCTTGTCGTGATGAGAGAGACTCGAGAGTTTCACGCAAAAATACCCCAAACAGATCAGATGCCTGACTTCTAAAGAAAGAGTATTCCTCAGAAACAATTACTGAATCAATAATCGATATAAATTATAACGTCGCATGGAAACATAAGCGTGGACAAAATGGTTAGAAAACATTTTCTTAAATTCAGTCTAATGAACTTCAGAATTCATTACTTGGCTGTTTTGTTGTGACCTTGCGAAATGAAGTTACTTTATGTTGAGACCCTGTGATAGACATCAACAGTTAGTTATTAAATTTGGATTGTAACAAATGACATGCTAGCGGCGGTAAGAAACCAGATGAGAGTGTTACTGAAGCTCTCTGGCAGTCCGCCACCGAACCTCTCGGAGAGAGAGCAGGCGGTTTCAGGGACAGCGTGCCCTTAGCTGTCGTGTGTGAGGGCTTTCCTCTCACCGCTAGTGGTGACGAAAGCGCTGTGAGGTCACTGAGGGCCCAGGGCCCGTGTGAGGCCGCAGTCTAGAATGTCAGGGTCCATTTACTCCGATGGCGGCGGGGCCGGGTCCAGTTGGCCTCATGACAAGCCTTTGCCTTTTGACTTCCAGGGGCATCTGAAAGCATCTGAACACGCCGCTGACGTCCAGATGGTGAATTTCGACTATCACCAAATGGTGAAAGGAGGAAAAGCAGAAAAATTACACAGTGTTCTTAAACCTCAAGTCCAGAAGTTTCTAGATTATGGATTTTTTTATTTTGATGGAAGTGAAGTTCAAAGGTTTGACTGCACTGTTTCTCATTTCTTTAGATCGGAACTTTGCTATCATTTTAAAACTATTCTTAACATGGAACTCTAAAATTTCCTTTTTTAAAGTCAAAATTTATGGTTAAAGTATCTTTACTTATTATACTCCATCTTAGGCTTTTTTCTCTCTGTAGAATTCAACAAGTCATAGTCATAGCTTACAGTGCTGAGTGTGCACTGTGGGCCGAGCGGTGCCCTTAGTTTCTCCCTGTGTCAGTGACAACACTTGTGGGGCCAGGCTCTGATCGCCCCGCCCCGCCCCGCCCCCCAGGGGAGGGCGGCCCCTGCCAGGAGGCCCGCCCCAGGTCGGGGCCGGGGAAGTGCTGGCGCTGGGTTCGCGTCCCGCTGCAGTGTCCAGGAGGCCGTCCGCCTCTCCCGTGACACGAAGGTTCTCATCTTTCCTGACCTTCGTGAGGACGACTAAATGGAAATGGAAGTGGAAGACGTTGCTTATTGTCTGCTTTCATACAATTTAAATCTTCAGTTTTTGCATATGAAGTAGAGGGGAAAAGTATTAGAAGACTGAAATTAAGAATATAGGTTGAGGAAACTTTAGCAAACAAAGCTCAAATTTTTTGTTTTTCCAACGTACAATGTCTAGTATCAATGCTGTAGAAACGTTCTGAGACAGTCAGTAGGGATAACAGGTTTTTAGGGCTTTAAAATTCACTCCTTAAACATTTGATATCTTTTATGTGCAAAGAACTATGGTGTTTTGAGTCCGAGTGTGTGTTCAGCCCCTAACTGCTGGCCTCACTGTAAAAAGTGGGCGTGCATGCGTGGGTCAGTACGTGGTCAAGAGTGTGTGGCAGAACGTTAGCGGGGGCAGGGTCCGGCGCGTGTACCGGCGTCCACTGTGAAATGCTCTCATCTTTTCTTGTACATGTGAAAGTCGTAATAATAAAATGTTGGGGGCAGAAAGTGGATGCCCGCTTTCAGTCCTCAGTTCTCCCGCGGCGGTCTCCCCTCCGCTGCGTTGCTGTCGCACGAGCCGTCTGACCGGGCGCGTCTGTTGCAGGGGCCAGAGCGGCACCGTGCGCACCAACTGCTTGGACTGCCTGGACAGGACCAACAGCGTGCAGGCGTTCCTGGGCCTGGAGGTAACGCGGGCGCGGCGCGGCGTGGCGTGGCGTGCCTTTCCTTCCAGGGTTCTTGTGACTGTGCGCAGAACGAGGTCAGGCTGCGTTAAACGCGTTCTTCTCCTCCGGTCTTTTTCTTCTTGCCAGAATCCCTTGTCATTAAATGTCTTCTCTACCTGTTCTAAATACTCTCCTGTGTAGTTATTTCCCTCTATTATTTCTTACTTTCCCTTGAAACAACCCCCTGCTGTTTGTACTAGTCCAATAATTGCCTCTTTTGCTTGTCTTTTAGAAGAAGGCGGGGCGGGAGCGGGGGTTGGCCAAAAAGTTCGTTCGGTTTCCCTCATACACTGGCTCTAGTAGCGCTTAGTTGTCTTTAACTTCATTTGAAACAATTTTGTTAGGTTGTATTTTGACAGCTGTCATATCAGTGTACATTTAAAAATGCTTATCAAAATTGGTGAATTTTTGTGTAGTCATTAATATTGAAGAGGAAAGAAAATATGCAACGTTTTCAGCATGTTATGCTTTCTTATATCAAGAAAGGTAAAAATGCAACTGAAACATAAAAGATTTGTGCAGTGTGTGGAGAAGGTGCCATGACTGACTGACCGTGTCAAAGTGGTCTGTGCAGGTTCGTGCTGGAGGCTTCAGCTGGATGATGCTCCAGGGCCGGGTAGACCAGTTGACGTTGACAGCGATCAAACCGAGACAGTGATTGAGGGTGATCGACATTGTACCACTTGGGAGATAGCTGACATACTCGAAATATCCAAATCAGTACAGTTATTGGTGAAAGTGAAAAATGTGACTTTTATTTTATAGAAAAAACTAAACAGTCGTTTTGACCAACCCAATAGCATACTCTTCTTTCCTCTAGTTACTAACGATTTTACATATGACCAGAATATTGGTTAGTTAGTTATTCTGCAGCTGGGGTTTTTCTGTCTCCAAAATGAAGCTGCAATGTGTAGAATTCTCTACTACAGAAATGTCTTTTTCAAGTAACTAAACATATTTATTGTTTTGCCTTTGTTGAAATCTGTCATAGACCTATTATTATAATTTATTTAGAAAATATGACAGAGAAAAGCAAAGTAAAGCAGGCATTTGGCCATCTGGATGGAGTTTATTATGTGGCCCGGGTTTACTTCCAGTTCCCTTTTTAATTGGTTGAATACATTTACCTAGGTTCTGAGAGTACGCTTACTGAAATGCTTGGAAGTCTTCATTAAAAGCATAACAAACAGGTTTTCGTTTTCAGAATCTGACTTAGCTGGTTGTCCACCGTTGGGAGTTAGGTGTGAGAATACTCCCTTGTATGGAAATTGGTTACGTGGTTACCGAATTTACTGGTTAAAGGAGGCAAAACCAAGCTGGTGGTGGCGACCAGTCTCACCCAGCTCCCTGGAGACAGAGCTGCATCTGTGATGGAGGGGTCCTCGGGCTTGCTTTGTCCTGCTCCCTGTGCCAGCAGAGGGCAGCTTCGGCGTCCGTCGGGCCCCAGCCGGTGGAGCCCAGTGTAGGGTTCGTGCACGACCTCAGTTTCCGATCCCACAGAAGTGATGGGCAATCCCCATTCGTGCAGATACGGGGAAGGAACACCCTAATAGGAAAGAGCTCGGTGAAATTCAAGGAATGCGGTGTGACTGGATTCCCAAGCAGAGAATAGGCTGGCAGAGGGTCGTACGTTGCTTTGGCTCTGCCCGATTTCAAGGCTGAAACCCATTCTGAGTCGAGAGTAGAAACTTACTTCTCTAAAGACTTCCCTTGTCGTCCGCGACGGAGGGGTTGTGAGGGCCCAGCCGGCTGTGCCCCGCATAGGTGTCTTGTACACACGTCGCCGGTGGTGGGTTTTATTTGGTGATAATTCAGGAGCAGCTCTGTGTTCCCTGTAACCTCTGACCTCATCACCCAAACTGCGCAAGCCGAATACAAAAGTTAGCTATTCCACACGTACGCACATGTATTTAAATAAACCGGGTAAATATTTTTCTCCTGCTCTGCTGCATGCTGTCGAATAACTAGTTCTTTTAGGTCAATAAGGTAATGGAGTGTGATTTATAGGGAGAGAGAGAGAGAGAGATTTTTTATTTTATTATTTGTTTTTTAAAGAGGGAGAGAAACATCAATGTGTGGTTCCCTTTCACGTGCCCCCACTGGGGACCTGGCCCACAACCCAGGCCTGTGCCCCGAGTAAGAACTGAACCAGCGACCCTTTGGTTCGCAGGCTGGCGCTCAATCCACTGAGCCACACCAGCCAGGGCTATAGGGATATTTTAATAAGATTAATTTTATTGGGTAACCGGAAAGATGTTCTTATCACAACACGGGAATATCAAGTGGCTTGTAAGTCTCCCTGATGCGGTCTTTACTTTAAACAGAGATGGTGGGAAACGACGCGGTTAGCCAAGTAAACTGTTACATCAGAACCCAGGCCCGCGTAGTCCCGTGAGGGCAGAGTTTTGGTTTACTTCCGGTAGTCCTCAGAAGTCACATCGCACACGGACAGCAGCACAGTGACTGTGGGGTGGGCGGGGTGGGCGAGAAGGAGGGTAGAGGGGATTCTAAGGGTAATGGGGAAAAATACAACAAAAAGGAAGAAGAGTCACGTCACAGCGAAGGCGCTAACGTAGTTGTGAGAGTTTCTCTTCTGTTGTTTCAGATGTTAGCTAAACAGTTGGAAGCGCTCGGCTTAGCCGAGAAGCCTCAGTTGGTGACTCGCTTTCAGGAAGTGTTCCGGTCCATGTGGTCCGTGAACGGGGACTCGATCAGTAAGATCTACGCCGGCACGGGCGCTCTGGAAGGGAAGGCCAAGGTGAGTGCCGATCCGGCAGACGGACCCATCCCGCCTGCCCGCCTGCCCGGTGAAGCTGGGGAAGGGCCTTCTTTTTAAAGCGCAGGGCTCTGTTCCACCACGCTTCGATCCCGCTGCGCCTCCCCCTCCCGCCGGGTACGCGTGACCGAACGGAAGGCAGGCGCTCCCTGGGTGGGGGGGCGGGGGGCGTGACGGGGTCAGTCACTCCGTGACAGTCCCCGAGGCCTGCGTCTGCATTGCCTCCACTTTTTCGGGGCTTTTCCCTTGTCTATTTGTTTTACTTTCTATACTGTGTCTTTGATTATAAGTAGGTTTTTTTAAAACCGCAGTCTTTCCGATAAAGGGTCCTGTCCTGTTGGGCCGGGTCCCAGCACTTAACACAGTGCCCGCTGCGCGTCAGCCAGGTGGCAGCGCTGGGCGGACGGCAGGTCAGCAGCGGTTCACGCGACACCTGCTGTGAGCCCAGCGGTGTCGGGGCTTCGTGGTTACGTGTTTGCTCTTTTCCCCGTCTCACCTTGAGAAAAGACTCTCCGAGTGCCAGGTGTGGACTCAGTTCACGTTCTCTGCCTCGTTAGTGCCTTTTCATTGCTGCCGTTAGCCGAAGACTGTCTTCCACACCAGTATTCGGCCCCCACCGAGGGATTTTGCAAGCGTGCTTGAGATATTTTTTACTGTTTCACACGCAGCATTGACTTTTTAAGGCTCCCAGCCTCAGCTACCTCCGCTGCCCCGCAGAGCACTTCAGAATAGACACGAGGGCAGGTGCCAGTCCCGCAGCCCTCGTTCCGCCTCTTCGGCGTGACGGGTGAGGCTCCGCGGAGCCCGCCCCTCGCCTCTGCGCCCCCTTCCGCCCAGGGCGGCCCCCTCCTCCGGGTTCCGTTCGGTGCCCGCGCCCGTGCCCAGCACTGCTGGCCGCACTTGCCCGAGTTCCCTTTGTTCGATTTGCAGAGACAGTGTGTGTGAACATCTGCAGCAGTTTCTCAGAAGTGATCCCTATTTTTAAAGACCTGAGTTGTTAAACTGTCGCTTATTTCTTTTACATAGAGAACATAATTTTTGCTATTATAACCTGATTCTCTACAACTATTGCTTAAAATCTTCTTTTACGTTCTCTTCCCCTTTCGTTTCCGCAGCGACTAAGGCAATATAGGGGCTACCTATGTTGCGAGTCGTCTTTTATCTCTAACCTGGTAGCTGTGAACTTTTGTATGTGAATATACTAGTCTGTGCTGAACTGAAATCTAACATCTGAACTGTTCTTTCTTTTCCTTTCTCTGGGTTCCTTTTGATTAATTGCCCGATAATGTGAATGGTGAGTGTCTTTTCAAATAATGTCCTTTGTTTATGGAATCATGTGGAAGAGAATAACATTTTAAGTCTCAAAACTGTTATCTCTTTAAGAAATAAAAATTATGTACTGAAAACTACTTTCCTAAAAGGTAAAAGTTGGGTTCTTTTAAAAACAACTGTCAAAGTCTGTAAGATCAGAATAAACCCTTACGGTAACTCAAGTACCTGAGTCAAATACACGTTCATTAAAAGTTACGTAAACTCTGTTACTATAAGAGTTAGCATAAGTTTATCGTTTTTATTATTTATATGTACATAGGCAATAAAATGACCAAAAATATAGACTATAGCTTAAATGTAAACTGTATTATGTAATATTATATAATATTACCTATTATGTATATATTACATGTAATATATGTTTATGAACTCTAATTATAAATTTCTTTGTAGACTAGACCTTCATTCTTATGTTCAGTTATAGCTGTGACCAGCGAAGTTATTTAGGACCAGCTTCAGTTTTATTCTCTACGATTAAAGTCCTTGCAGGTTCCCCAAAAGTGTGGGAGTGCAGTGTGGCCTCCGTGACCTCCCCTGCTTCCCGCCCTGCCCAGCCCACCCCGAATCTGAACCTTCGGGGGCAGGGAGTGAGCTCCTCATTTCATGTCCAGTCAGTTTACTTTCCACAGAGCCCGAGCGCCACGTGGCGTGGGTGGTAGACACAGGGGTGGCACTGAGCTTTCTCCTTCTCGGTGCGGAGTGGTCACCCAGATGGGGAGAGGCACAGTGGCACCTGGGCCCTTTTTACTGTGATGATTTGACACTCAGAATAGAATGATTAGGCCCTTTATTACAGTGACATGATGTAAAACGTAAAGTTTCAAAATGCCTCCCAAGGAAAAAGAACAGTACTTAGAATGAAAGTCCGTGCTCCTTTCTCCCCAACAGGCTGGGAAGTTAAAAGATGGTGCTCGTTCTGTTACTAGAACGATTCAAAATAACTTCTTTGACAGCTCCAAGCAAGAGGCCATTGATGTTTTGCTCCTGGGAAATACTCTAAATAGTGATTTAGCTGACAAAGCTCGAGCACTTTTAACTACTGGAAGTTTGCGTGGTATGCGTACTTTTATTTTACTTTATGTTATTTGTATATTTCTTCTAAAAGCCCAAGAAGTAAATGTAAACTTATTGACATAAATAACTTTTAGGTTCAGTTGATTAAAATAGATTTGGAAGGATACTGAATTCTACCAATATGACTTTTTAAAATTGCATTCTCCAAAGGAAGTTCGTCTCTTGCAGAATGTTTATATCGTCTGTGGTGCTAGTGAGCTCTGAGCCAGGGGGGTAAGTGGAGGGTGAGTGTTGCTAACTTCAGATGAGGTGGGGTTCACAGACAGGCAGCTCACGTAGTAAACAAATGCTAAAAGCCGGTGCCTGTATTGGTGGTTTTGCTAATCATCACCCCCAAAGTTTCTACAACTTGTTCTTACCTTTTCATGGCTATCGCTTGAATAAATATTGTCATTTTAATAATTTAAAATATTGCTTATTATTGGACGCTACTATTCCCAATTTTAACATTGGACATAGCTATGTGAGTTTCGGGGTAGCCTTTGTCTTCTGTGTCTTTTATTAAAATCAGAGGAATTTGTGCTCATATCAGTGAACATATATTAAGCAGAGTAGTGGAAAAACTCAACAGTCATGGTAAAACTTAATAAATTAGACTTCCTTTCTCCATATTTTTTCTATTTTAACCTTTCAGCACTGTAAGCATTTTTATTTCTTCCGTTATCTCCAAACCAAACATTTGAGTTTTTACTGTTCGAGCAGAAGAAATTGCTCCTCCTCAAGCCCTGTGCTCTCAGGTAGTCCCTTGGTCCCATGGGCGTCCAAGGACCTCTCAGAACGTCTCTCAGGGCTGCAGGCAGCCGTCCAGTCCGCTCCTGGGGGTCCGTGAGGGGCAGGGCCAGGCCTCGAAGCTCTGGGACCGAAACCTGCCCGCAGGCAGGCGCTGTCCGCTGCAGGCTCGGCCCCGGGCCCCCTGGCCCTGCCTGTCACCTCCCGGCACTGTCCCTCCCCCGACAGAGAGGCAGTGCTCAGAGCCATGCCAAGTAAGCAGCTGCAGGACAGAAGAGGACAAGCAAGGACCTAACCCATCCCCGCACTTGACCCTCAGTTTCGGAGTTTCCCGCGTCCTTTCCTGCACACAAAGTACGCCTCAGAAACGGGCAGCCAGCTCTGCCGTCCCCCGAGCGGGGGAGCCGCGCCAGCACGGACGGTGCGGCGGGGAGCACCCTGAGCGCAGGGCCCCTTCCGCATCAGCGCCTGCACGGTTCTGCGGGCGGCGGCACCAGGGCACACGGACGGACAGCCGCCCCGCAGAACGGAGGTGAGGGGGAGCGCGCACGCACGTGCGCACGCGTGCACCCGCCTCAGACGGGCCCCTGGCTCGGGCCCAGCCACTCTGGGGCGGCCGCTTCCCACGCAGGGTCAGGCGCTGCTCCCCGGGCCTCGCTGCCGCAGCCCTGCCGGGGCCCACCTGGGGAGCATTCGCACCCCTCCCCGGTTCCCACGCGTGAAGCTGGGCTGGTGTCTTCAGTGAGTTCCTGCCTTTTTTTGGTGCGCCACTGCCGAAGCGACCGTTCTGCCTGAACCCACGTTTCCCGGGAGCCCTGGGGCTGTGGGACGTGCGTCCTCACAGCATGGCGATGTTTTTGGCACGCACATGGCTTGTGGTGACCGCCTTGATGGCGCTCGCCCATCCGTGAGTCCCAGAAAGAACTCCGAAAGGCGCGCATCAGGGCAGCGCCTTCCGCGTGTTGGTGTCCTCCGGCCGCTTAGGTTCTGTGCACCGTCTCCTGCACACGCCTGTGCACGTGCGCACACACTCACCCCCATGCACGGGAGTGGCCTGAGAAGCAGGCCCAGGACCTCCTCACGTCACCGAGTCACACAGGGTTTGCGCAGCTGCAGCAGGCTCGCATCGGCTGTGGCCATTTGTTTTTAATTTTTGGTGTCCTCTGGCCATCAGAAAAAATAAAGCCATCAAATGGACTTAAAAGAAAGAAATGAAGGCCCCTTAGAATGCTTGTCCTCAGCCTGGATTTGAACTGTCGCTTGCTGTTTTACTAACGACTCTTTGTTTTCTTCTGCACGCATCCGTAGTTTCTGAGCAGACACTGCAGTCAGGTACAGTACGGAAAATCAGTCTGTGTCAGAGCAACATTGTCTTTGTTTTTCTGAGGTTGGTACCGTGAACAAATAAAGCCGTGTAAATGTCAGCCTTCTCTTTATTTTTCCCTCAGACCCTAACCGCGCAAATGGATACCTTGTTTCAGCCTGAGAATAGAAAGTTTAGGTTTGAGAAAACTGCTTAGAAGGAAATATGCAAAGCTCTTGGTCATCCTGTAGCAAATGTTTAATTCCAATTAAATGGAGCTCACCTAGTTGTAATTTCACCTTTATAATTTATTGGGCAAACCCCAGTTTGTTCGATCTGCGGGTGGAAGAGACGGTTGTGGGGCGACTTCAGAGCGCACCTGTGGTAGTTGTGCCCCCAGCGTGGCTCTCAGCCACAGCGCCCGGCAGTCAGCGCCTCGCGTTCTCACCGGTGGGTGAGACGCTCTCGGTAAGCGCTCTGAGACCCGCGCTGAAATCTGTTAAAGGCATCAGGGTTGCTAACAAAGTTAGAAGAGGTAAGCGTGTAAGACTGAAGGTGCCTCTTTTCTTGCCTTTCCTGTCCACAGGAATGTCACACCTTTATTTTGTGAACAGTTTGTGATCTTGAAATACGAATTTGTGGCGAGGGAACAAAAGTTTAAATTCTTGCCAGAAATTTAGTGGAAAAAGACACCTTCGTTTCCCTTCACTTCAGATTTGTTTTGCTTAGTGGTCGCTCTGCGTGTTTTGAGAAGCTGGTTAGTTTCTGAAGGCGGAGGGAGGAGCACAGCACTTCCTCCGCCTTGGAGTCCCGCAGCCACGGCGTGGCGTCGGGCACGGCCTCCGTTGGAGCAGAGGCTCCTTTGTGTCTGCGTGTTACGGGGCCGGCCAGCCGAGGCACAGACGGGACGTTTAAAACTCTGTCCCGTGTACGCACGGCCTTTGTCAGTGCACACCGGTTGTTATTTGTCTTGCTGACCAGTTTAAGCTGTTGGATCATTCTAGAATTTGTGTTGGATTTAGGAAGGACTGCAGAAGCTGCTTTCATAGCAGTGACGAGGATAGTGACTTCAGTGACAAAGACCAGTGGGGATGTAGGGACAGCCAGCCCCCCGGTAGCCGTGTGAGCGGCCAGAGCAGAGCGCCTGCCCTCACGTACGGGAGTCCCGCGGACAATGAGGGGGCAAGGAGGCCGCCTGTCCGCCCCGGGTCCCAGAAGGCCATGACGCGGCAGGCCCCGTCTCTGTTCCCAGCCGCTCACCATGCCGCTGTGTCCTGGTGTCCCGAGATAAATAATAGAATGAAATAACACTCCGTGCTGAAAGTGAGAATCACTCGGACTCTCTTTTCCCTTGACCGGGTGCCCGCCAGGTAGGTGCACAGTCGCTGTTGGTAGGTGAAGGCTCTCTTAAGGTTCTCCACACTGTAAGGGCCGCGAGTCTAACTCGGCCCAGCGAAGCGTGGTTTAGAAGGAAGAAGAGCCGGTGGCAGTCGAAAACGTGCAGGAGAAGAGACTGAGTGAGGACTTAGAGTGTATCGCAGGTTCCCTCATCGAGCAGTTCTTTACTGGGCACTTACAGTGTGCCAGGTGCTCCTGGTCACTGAGGTGGCACAGTGAGCAAAGACGGACACCTCTGCCCTCGCAGAGCCTTCGGTCTTGTGAAGGGAGACAGGTAGTCACAGGAGAAATAAGTAAAATACACAAGTTCGTAAGTGGGGATAAAGCACACGGAGAAAAGTCAAGCAAGGAGGAGATCTGGGAGGTCAGGCGCAGAACGCAGGTTTTAACGAGCTGGTCAGGGAGAGTGTCCCTGGAGAGGGAAGGCCTGCAGGCGGTGAGCGGGGAGCACGGCGGCCCCCGGGACAAAGGCCCCGTGGGGGAGCAGGCCTGGCGTCCTCTGGAGAGTACCGGGAGTCCCGTGGCTGGGCAGGGAGTGGGAAGCGGGGGAGTGCGGAACGGCAAGGCGAGCCGGCACCTTTGGGGTGTCCTAGACCACAGTTAAGGAGTCTGCTTCTCCTCTGAGTGGGGTGGGGAGCGTGTACCAGTGACTTCATTCTGCAACATCTGATCAACAGCCATAATTTGTGTTTTTGTCAGGGAGCTATAACTCATCAAACCATCTGTCCTTAGCAAGGATCTTAAGTGTAAATGTTCTTAAATGCTTTCGTTTGGGGAGAAATAGAATTTATATTTTTACCAGCCTTCGAATGAAAGTTACATGAAAGTTGATTGCTTTATTTCTAAAACTGCACTGTCCCTAATTTTGTACCTTATAAAACAATGTAGCATTTCACTGAAACGGAACTGTTTGTTCTGCACGTTTCGTGTTGCTACAATAATTTCATAATAGCTTTTCTTACTTTAGTTATTGTATTTATGTGGTTGCTACTTTTTAAATTTTAAATTGCGTTTAGTTAATGGCATCGTGCTGGGCTCTGTGTCCGAGGCCGACCCCCTTCTGGGCCTCTGCAGCAGCTTGCGATTGCTTGTGCTCGCTGTGATCACTGTGCTTCCCAGACTCGGTTTCTCAGTTGCAAAAATCAATTCTAACAATTGCTGTAAGGCGGTTAAAATTCTACTGTGTTTTGTTTCTGTCAGCCTCTTCTAAAGTACTGAAGAGCATGTGTGAGAACTTCTACAAGTATTCCAAGCCCAGGAAAACCCGAGTGTGCGTGGGAACCTGGAACGTGAACGGCGGGAAGCAGTTCCGCAGTATCGCGTTCAGGAACCAGACGCTCACCGACTGGCTCCTTGACGCGCCCAAGCTGGCCGGCATCCAGGAGTTCCAAGGTTGGCTTTTCACAGCGCAGATTCGCTTAGTTAGTAAATCCCAACCGGCTCGTTGTGGTCTGGAGACTGTGGCGCTTCGCGACAGGCGTCACTCTCTAAAAGAAGCTCGGATTTTCCGTTTGAAGGCCAGCGTTTTTACAGAGCGAATCTGTTGAAGGCTGACATCATTTTTATTTTCTACCCCATAAAAAAACCCAGAATGGTGAAATAAAATACCTTTCCCTTTGATAATCTGATTTTTCAGGAAATAGGATCCCCACATAAATAAATATCTTTAAAGGAAACCACACATTTTTTTTTTTTTGCCTTTTTTAGTCGTCCTTCATCGTCACATCTCAAACCCTGGGGTCTCCCCACATTTTTATTAAAATGCCCCTTTCCCATCTGACCTTGAACCTAACTCGCAGTAGCAGTAGTCGTTGGATAGTCCTGAAACAACGGCCAACACTGCAGTTCTTAGCACTCCGCACCCGTTCGTTTACCCTCTGGCCGAGCTGCTGCGCAGGGCCGTCAGTGCGGTCCAGTTTCACCTGCAAGGGAGGGGACCCGCCCACGCGCATGCGTCCGGCGGCGGCAGAGCCGGGCTGGAGCTCCGGCCGCTGGGGTCCGGAGTCCTCGTGCGGCCCTGCATCTTGTGTGGGACCTTGGGCCAGTGCCTTCTCCTAGAGCCTCCGTTTCCTGTCTGTAAATGAAAGGCAGAAACAACCTCACTCTGAGGTTTCTGTGTGATAATTAAATGCACTGACGTGTGTATGAGCCTTGCACCTAATAGCAGTCAATAAATATTTGCATTCTTTGTTTCTCAGTATTAGTTTGTAGTATTTGCAGGCTCTTCCCAGCCACTATTTATGCTCATTTCTGAACTAGTACTTGAGCTGCCCCGGTACCCCCGGGCCGTTTGTGTCGAGCAGGCCCTGTTCTTCTTCGGTCCTGGTCAGCCCCGAGAGAGCTGCTGGCTAGACCCGGGGGCTGCGTGCCCGCCACGGCACGTGTCCTGGCTTCCTGGGCTGCTTTCGCCCAGCAAACGGCAGGCAGAGCCAAGCCTCTGGTTCCTGAACGCGGCTGTGGGACCCTGCCCGCAGTTCTCTCTCCTCCCAGCTGGCTGCCGAGCCCCTTCCTCGTCTGAGTCTTTCTGAACGTCCACCTCCGTCCCCAGCGCAGGTCCAAGTTAGTCCTGGAGAAGCGGCTCGTTTCTGGTTGCCTGTGGTGCGGGCCGAGCAGGAGTCTTTCGAAATGGTTTCTGAAAAGACTTAAGGGTCTTCCGGAGCAACAGTCTGAAAGAGGCAGTTTCAGAATGCCTGACTGGAAAGCCAGTTTAGAGTAATTTTGTCCCACGCGTGGGTGGTTGCCTTCAGCTTCAGCTTGGTCGAGCTTGAAACCCAGAAAGTGGATTTTTTTACGAGAGTGGTGCTGGTCTCAGTTGTGCTGTGCCGGCTGGAGGCAGGGGCGCCATTTGACTGCGGCTGCATTTTAAAGTCTGTCTTGTGTGCCTAATTGTAGATAAAAGAAGTAAGCCGACTGACATATTTGCGATTGGTTTTGAAGAGATGGTCGAGCTGAATGCCGGGAACATCGTGAACGCGAGGTAAGCCGGGGAGGTGGCGCACAGAGGCCCTCCGGCAGGCGGGGGCGGGTGACAAGTGGCTCTCACGAGCAGAGACTGGGAGAGCGCACGGAAAGGCCCTTGGCCACTGCGGAAGAGCGCTTCCCAGACTCCAGTGTCCGGGTCCCTTCTGCTCTCGTAAAACTGCTGAAAATCTTAAAGAACTTTGGTTTGTATGGCTTCCATCTCTTGCTATTTATCACATTAGAAGTTAAAAGTGAGAAACGTAAAACATTTAATTCATTATGAAATAATAATAGACCCTTTGTGTGTTAACATAAAGAACACATTTTTTTCCTAAACAAAAATGTACCGAGAGGAGGGCATCGTTCGTGGTTTTCCAGGTCTCTCTAACATCTAGCCGAAGACAGCTGGCTCCTCCCCTTACTTCCATCAGGCGGGGGTAACACGCTGTTTTGGTTGCAGTGTACACAGAGAATTGCAGAAATGTGTGGTTGGAAATGGAGCTACTTTAATAGGCTTCTCAGACGGTCTCTTCCCTGAGACCGCAGCGGAACTCAGCCCGTGGGTGGCTTCGTAAGCCCAGGTGCAGTGCGGACTCTCAGCCCGCAGCAGGGAGCTGTTTGTGCAAACACCACTTCCCATGGCTCCACTGAAATCACATGCTGTCCGTCTGGCAGCCGTCGGTCACCGAGCCATGCCGGTCGGTGACACGTCTCGTTACACCGCACCACAGCGGCAGCTGGTCGCTGTCACCGCTGACCTTATCAGCAAGTTCTTCTGCGTATTTGGAAGCTGTCACGATCATATTGTATACAAGCTTTCCAAAATTCTCACATTTGCTCAAAAACTCAAATTTTTTCCTTTGGAAGTACATACTATTCCCTTGAAAAGATAGGAGTGGTCAAAAAAAGCGTTTGCTGAGTAACCTAAGTCTGAATACTAATTCCGTCTGTGATTCGTTCTTTCAAGTAAACATTGTTTTCCGTGAAAAAAGTGGCAGTTCATCTCTCAACTCAAAGTGTCAAGTGCTTTTCCAAGAAACAGGCGTCGCATTTGAGGGCGCAGCAGAGGACTTTGTGGGGTTCCCATTCATCACACAGTGGTAGGAAGAGGTGACTCGGGGTGGACTCCGGCACAGTGGCCATTCGCTGCTCCACTGGGGCTGTCCCTGGATGAGGTGGCGCGTTTCGGGGGTGGGTGCGTGGCAGGGAGGACTGCGGTGGCCCCAGGACAGTCTGGTGCCGCCTCCTTGTCGCTTTCACGCTGCACCGTGGCTTCAGTCCGCGTGGCGAGACGGGCGGATGCTGTCTTAGGGCTGTGGAGATGGCTTCGAGCTCCTGGGCTTTGGGGACCCCCGCGTGCTCCCGGAGCACCCTCGAAGAGCTGCGGGTGTGAAGCCTTGTGACAAACACCAGTGACCTGAGTGGGGCCCACAGCCTGAGCGCTTCACGTTGACCAAGTATGTCTTCTTTCAAAGTCAGGCAGCTGCTGTCCTTTTATGGCATTTTTAAAGATTTTCAGAATAGAGTCATGAGCTGGAATAGTATGGTATCAATCTTGCAAATGCCATTTTCTCTCTTAGCCCAAGTGAATAGCAGCAGCTCGTGCCAGGAAGTGGAAAAGAAATCCAGCCGCATTTTGCTGTTTGAAAAAGCATGTTGCTCACACAGTGAGCGCCGAGTGTGCCCTGCAGCTCCCCGGGCTTGGCCTCCGAGCGGGTGCACCGGCCCTTCCTCTGCAGGGAAAGGACTGCGTGCCCTTCAGAGGGGCGCAGAGAGTCTTAGGGCATCCTTTTAGGTCCCTGCTGCCAAATTGCTTAATTGTTTTCTAAATACAGTGTAATCCAATCGTTCTTTAGTGAAGTGACTTTTCATTCATTTAACCCAGGGGTCTCCAACCCCCAGGCCAAAGACCAGTACCAGTCCATGGCCCGTCAGGAACTAGGCCATGGGAAAATTGTCTTCCACGAAACTGATCCCTGGTACCAGAAGGGCTGGGGAACGCTGATCTAACCAGTACCTACTGAGTGCCTACTCGAGGTGCTAAAGATACATCAGTAAATAAAACCGACAAAAATCCCTCCCTCCGTGGACCTTCTGTTCTCGTGGGAAGAGACAGGCAGGCAGTACCTGCAGTCAGTGAGCTCTGTGACGTGTCAGGGGACAGGAGGTGCCATCCGGGGCAGGCAGACGTGCAGAGGGAGGTCAGGCCTGTGGGGGGGCGGGGGCGGTTCTGAGTGGGTTGAGGGGGAGGGCTCACTGACGGGATGGCTCGAGGAGGCAGCGGATTCGTGTTTGGGGGGTGGGCACGGCGTTAGGTAGATTTGACAGGTGGGAGGGAGGCCATCTGCAGGGTTCGCTCCTTCTGCGACCCGGAACAAGGAGAAAAACCTTTTGTCCTTTCGTCCCCATTAATGGGGGCGGTGCTTGGGCACAGACTTGCCACTCTGAAAGTTTATAAAGACCTAAGCATTTATCCTGCCTTCTTTGCGTGAACTGTGTTTTAGGGCAATTGTAAAGTTAAGAGAAAAGTTCTTTATAGAAGAATTCCAACTTATCACAAATGCCTGTGAAATGCTGAAATTACAGAATCAACATTTTGCAGCCCCTAATGAAATAATAATCTAGGCAGTGGTCATCAGCGGATGCTAAAACCTTAGGAGGGAGAAGGATTAAAAGGGGAACTTGCTGTTACAAGGAGTTTGGACGGTCACCGCCTGAGCAGCCCATCAGGGGTAACGTCACAGAGGTTACGTACTTCCTGCTGTGAGGCAGGGCTGACTGTCCCACTCAGGAGGTTATTTTTGCCAAAACAAATAAATACAAGTGCATGTGTCCTGAGCTCCGACGTTAACCAGTTTAAAACCAGTGTGAGATGTGGAGGGACAGGTCAGGGTCCCCCGAGGACATATCAGCCAGCCCCAGGCTGTTAAGTGTGTTGCAGACTAATGACCCAGCTTCTTGAAATTAAAGAGGGGTGAGGAGGGTAGACGGACAAAGAGGAAGGGGGAGTCAAGAAACATGATGGGCAAATGCAATGTGCGGGCTTTGTTTGCACCCTGTTCTAAGGAAACCAACCAGGAGAAGACGTATTTTAGAAAACAGGGACATTAAAGACGAGCTGACTATCTGCTCACATAAAGGCGTTGTTAGTGACCTGAGCGTGACAACAGCGTGTGACTGGGTGAAAACGAACACGTCCTCCCCCATTAGAGATGCGGCCTGAAGTACTTACAGGCGGGGTGGCCTGTGTCTCAAATCCGCTATAAAACATTCCAGGTGTGCCCCCCCGCCCCGCCCTGAAGAAAAGAGGGGAGGGACAGAGCTGAAAAGACTGGCAAATGCCGATGGTTGTTGCAGCTGGACGATAGGTGTGAAGGGTGGTTTAGTTTGCGATGCTCTCCTCTGTGTGTTTAAATTTCTCTATAGTAAGGTTTTTTTAAGTATTGGTTATAATGCAGAAAAATGGGGAAGGGTGGAAATGTGTCTGGGAGCATGCGCTTCTCTATGACCCTGATGGACACCCAGGGAGAAAGTGGGGTGTGCGAGCGTGCGATCGCGCACCAGTGAGCACTCGTTCAAAAACAAGTGAGCTTCAGGGCCTTTGTAAAGAGGCAGTAGGTCAGTTTCCGGGAAGTGCGTTCTTCTGGCTGAGTCTGGGGTTCTCCTTTTTAAAGGGAACGAGACACCAGCCTGCCCAAAGGTCTCCCTGCTGCCGTAGATTTCGCGGCTGCCGGCAGCCTTGTTAAACTGGAGGGGGTAACCGTACAGGTGACAGCTGCGCCCTAAAGCAGGCTCCCTTGTCACTGTCTCTTCGGTGCCTCCCGGCAGCACGACGAACCAGAAGCTCTGGGCGGCGGAGCTGCAGAAGACCATCTCCAGAGACAGCAAGTACGTGCTGCTGGCCTCGGAGCAGCTGGTGGGCGTCTGCCTGTTCGTGTTCATCCGCCCGCAGCACGCGCCTTTCATCCGGTCAGTGCCCGCGCGCCGCGGCCGCCCTCCGCCATCGCCCTCCGCCATCGCCCTCCGCCACCACGCGCGGGCGGAGGCCCGGGGGGTTGCCGCTTCGGAGGCACTCCTGTCTGCGGTTCTTGTTTTCCAGTGTGTTTCGATTAGAGTCACTAACAGACACTGGGAACACGGCACAATTCCACAGCGCGCCCACCCGGGGCCGCGTTACGCATAGCTCTGGAGTCCCGCAGCGCGCATTGCTGATGTCTCGCACGCAGGGAGGGGCCCACTGAAATCCCCGGTCTCTGTGTTGAAGGGATGTGGCGGTCGACACCGTGAAGACGGGCATGGGAGGCGCGACCGGCAACAAGGGCGCCGTGGCCATCCGCATGCTGTTCCACACGACCAGCCTGTGCTTCGTCTGCAGCCACTTTGCCGCAGGGCAGTCCCAGGTCAAGGAGAGGAACGAGGACTTTGCAGAGATCGTCCGCAAGTTGAGTTTCCCCATGGTGAGCTCCTGCCGCGGGCTCTTGGGGCGGAAGCTCTGAAACTCGCCACGTTCCCCAAGCGTGCTGTCAGCGCTTGAAGATTTGGGCGGTCCTTCCTAGAAACGCCGGCAACGCTCCCCTAAATTGATACTGTGTGCCTTCTACCGCAGGGCTAAGTAAACAGCGTGGGGGTGGGGGGTGGGAAGCGCATCTGAGGCCAAGAAATAGTCCTAAACGTTTTCAAAATGGACTGATTGGAACTTAAAATCCCGCGTTCTTGCTTCTAGGGCAGGATGCTGTTTTCCCATGATTACGTGTTTTGGTGTGGGGACTTCAACTACCGGATCGACCTCCCGAACGAGGAGGTCAAAGAGCTGATCCGACAGCAGGACTGGGACACCCTCACGGCGGGGGACCAGCTGACCAACCAGAAAAACGCCGGGCAGGTGGGTGCTCGCTGAGGGGTGCTTGCATGGAGAAGGGGGCGGTCTTGGCTGTGCAACACGCTTTCTAAAATCACAGTGTTGCATTTGCCCTGGCTGGTGCGGCTCAGCGGCTTGAGTGCCGGCCTGCGAACCAAGGGGTCGCTGGTTTGATTCCCAGTCGGGGCACAGGCCTGGGTTGCAGGCCAGGTCCCCTGTAGGGAGGCACGTGACAGGCAGCCACACATTGATGTTTCTCTCTCGCTCTTTTTCTCTCCCTTCCCATCTCTCTATAAAAAGATAAATAAAATCTTTTTTAAAATAATCACGGTGTTACTTTTTTCAATATCTTGGGGTCTCTTCATGCTTAATAAATATATATCTATAGTTCAACAGGTGTAGAATTACTAGGCCTTTAAAAAAGGGGGAAAGGAAATGAAAACGAAAACCCACATTAATTCCCAGGAGGGAAAGTATACTATGTCCTCATAAGATTAACTTTCAAGTGGAAGAATAAACTTTTTTCTAGTAATGGTGACTTTCGTCTTCTTGTCTTCATGGCTACTGATTTTTGACCTGAAGATTCTGTGTAATGTGCTTTATTTTTTTCTTCTCTCATTTCTCACATCATCTGCCTTTTTGAAACTTATTTCTTAAAACTTACGACCACAAAATTTTGGGAGAATCCATTTAAATGTTTTCAGAGTAGAGGTGAGTGTGGCTGCTTGACACAGTGGCCTCAGGGTCCCGGCCTCGCACCCCAGCCGTGGGCACCACCGGCCTCTGTGGGCCCCGGGGCCCCGGGTGAGAGTGAGGCGCCGGCCGCGGTGGTTTCCAGGGCCGGCCCCCACCACCACCTGCCCCCGGGTCCGCCTCTCCCAGCGCCACGGCCGGGGGTTCTTGTACTTCGTTTGACCGCAGGTCCGAGGAGTAGCGTGGGGAGGGCCCGGGTGTCCGTCAGATGCGCACGCGCTCCCTGGGAGCGCTGCCCGCACGTGGTGGACAGTGAGGGCTGGCCGCCTGGATGGGGACAGGACTCTCTGCTCTTCAGGCAACGTACGCAGATAATGTCCTTTGTGTGTGTGTTGCAGATTTTCAGAGGATTTTTAGAAGGAAAAGTAACCTTTGCTCCAACATACAAATACGACCTGTTTTCCGAAGACTACGACACCAGTGAGAAGTGCCGCACGCCCGCGTGGACAGACCGCGTCCTGTGGCGGAGGAGGAAGTGGCCTTTCGACAGATCAGGTGGGCGGGGCTTCCGTGGGGCGGGGGGTGGGGTGGGAGGGTGGATGCCAATTCATTGGGGGGGAGGGCTTCCCATTCATTCATGTTTACCGTTCTAATTCTGTTGTGCTCGTTGTGTTTAAGTAACTTTATTGGGGTGCCAGAGGCTAGTAAGATCATAGAGAACAGATCACACTGGCCAGCGGCTCAGTTGGTTGGAGGGTCGTCCTGTGCACCAGAAGGTGGCGGCTTCCACCCGGGGTGGGGCGTGTGCAGGAGGCGGCCGATCCTTGTCTCCCTCTTGCTCTCTGCCTTGCTCCGTGTCTGAGGTCACTGACAAGCAAAACGGAGCCAGACCCGCAGACGGAGAGCAGGCCTGTGCGGGGGGGGGGGGGGGGGGGGCGGGGGGGGCGGGGGGATGGGCACGGAGGACTGTGCGGCGGCTGCGGAGGGGGGAGGCGGAGGGGGGAGGATGTAAGGGGCATAAGTGGTAATGCAAAAATACAGCAAGAAACTGTTAGAAATACGTAGAAATCTGAGAAACAGCGAAATCAATAAAACACTTAGGTTGGGACTTTTCGAACGAGACCATACAGGTTCCGAGTGCACGGTCCTACGACACGTCCTGTTACTGCGTTGTGGGCCCGCCGCCCCGAGTCAGGTCTCCTTCACCATGAGTTTGCCCCGTTTACCCTTTCCTGTTTTTTAACAAAGGTTACCTAAGATAGAATAAGTAAAATATAAATAGAAAACAGGTTTTTAAAAATATTCTCCAGCTCGCTTTTTCTTTTTAAGATTTTATTTATTTATTTTTAGACAGAGGTTCAGGGAGGGAGAGAAACATCAGTGTGTGGTTGCCTTTGGCACACCCCCTACTGGGGACCTGGCCCGCAACCTGGGCTTGTACCCTCACCGGGAATTGAACCGGTGACCCTTTGGCTCTCAGGTCGGTGCTCAATCCACTGAGCCTCACCAGCCAGGGCCAACTTGCTTTTAATTATTTAACTTTTCAGTCTGTTTTCTTTCAATGATACTATTTCACATAAAGAGAAACAAAACAATTTCATGAAACTTCCAACTGAATACTAGTTAAGGTTTTAACATGAATCGAGTAGTGCGCAAATATTAGGAGCTGCTGCTTCTCTGTGGAACTATTTACCAGATGCGGTTTGGTCACAGGCCTTGAAGTATTTTCAGAAGTAAAGCCTCCTTTATTTTTATTAAGGAAAGCATAAAACAATAACTTCACCAAGAAAGCCTACCGTAAACGCAGGCAGACCGACCTCCTGCCCGTTAACATGCGCACGTGGCAGCCGGGCCTCGCGCAGACGCAGAGCCGAGGGGGCCCGGCTCCGCCCGCCCGCCCGCGCCCCGTCGCGCTCACGCGGCTCCTCGTGTGTTCTCTTCCCGCCACTGCAGCGGAGGATCTGGATCTTCTCAACGCGAGTTTTCAGGATGGAAGCAAAACCCTGTACACGTGGACCCCTGGCACGCTGCTGCACTACGGGAGGGCCGAGCTGAAGACCTCCGACCACAGGTCCCGAGTCTCAGGGTTCCCGCCGCTGCCTGACGCGTGTCCCCAGCCCGTCTGTGCTGGGGCTCTCTAACGGGCCTCGCTTCCCTTACGCCCCAAGGCCCGTGGTCGCGCTGCTGGACGTAGACATGTTCGAGGTTGACGCCGAGGAGAGGCAGAGCGTCTACAAAGACGTCATCGCCGCCCAGGGCCCGCCGGACGGCACCGTGCTGGTCTCGGTCAGCAGCTCTGCGCCGGGGCGGAGCTTTTTCGACGACGCGCTGATCGACGAGCTTCTGCAGCAGTTTACAGGGTTTGGTGAAGTCATTCTCATAAGGTGAGCAAACGTTCATTATCCAGGAGCGGCTCACGAGTCATAAATCGTGTTTTCCGAACTAGAAATTGCCTTACGTAGTGTTTGAGTCGTACATGAAGATTTTTGTTTCCAAACTTTGGGGCAGTCACACTCTAGAAGTGTTATTCAAAGAGCTCACAGGTTTAAACCGGAATTTCTCTGCCTAGAAGATGTAAAGGTGAGGAGCAAAACGCCGCACGGACAACCGGGGACCCGGCGCGCACGTTCAGGCGCGCGCTCTCCGGGTGGCCGTGCAGCGCGCCGCGTGAGCCGTGCCCGATCGCAGACGTGGTCGCCATGGCGTTGTTAAAGGAGAGTACGAGTGGAGTGGAGTGATTTTTTCCCCCTTCCTCAGTTTAAGAAAGGCTATGTTTTGAGTAACTTTAACTCGTAAGTCAGCTAACGTCACTGGCCAGTGAACACTCGGGAGTCATCCGTTTCAGCCTTGGTTTCCACTATTGCCTTAGCCGTCTGCCTTCTGCAGAACCAGGTGCCTCTTTTGTTCAGGAAAGTGTTCTCTTCCAAGAGGACAGCGGTTTTGGGAGATGGAGCAGCGCGCCTGTGTGTGAGCTCCGCAGGGAGGAGGCGCCCCCAGCCTCGTCTCCGGCCTGTGCGTCTGCTGGTCGGGGTTGGCTCTGCAGCCGTTTGGGTCGGTGCTGGAAGAGCGGCGGCGAAGTGGGAGGCTCGACTCCTGGCTGACCTGGCTGGGGACGTGGGCGTGTGTGTGGCGTGGCCCCGCCCGGACCTGCGCGTGCCAGCTCCCGGGGCGGGGGGCTCTGGCAGAGTGAGGGGCAGGCCTGAGAAAGCTGGAGCCTTTCAGAGTGTGGATGAGCAAATGCACAGGACGTTGTAGTTAGACTCCCCTCACATCTTTTGACGAGATCTTCCCCTAAAGCTTTACGGTGAAACCAAAAGTCTCTAAAAATCTTGAGGCTTCAGGAAGTACGCAGTGCAGCCTCCCGGTTGACAGATGACGGCCGGCTTTGCCGAGGGGAGAAATGCCGCCCCCGGGGCGTCGTGCGGCCTGTGCGCGTGGGCGGCAAAGTGCGCAGAAGTGTCCTCGTGAGCCAGTGTAACCTACTGCCCTGAGCTAGGAGAGTGCAGCGTGTCCAGCGGGAGGGGAGGCTGGTGCGGGAAAAGGACTCATCGGTCCCCAAAGACCGTGGCGTTGACTCGGAGCCAGGAGCTTCCCCTCAGTGCCTGCCATCCTTAGAAAAAGTACTGGTAACCGATCAAGGCATCACCCCGACGTAAAGCCATGGGGCGCCCCCCACCAGGGGTGTGCGGGTGTTGCTCCGGCAGACAGCCGAGGCGGAGGAGGAAAGGCAGACAGTGGACGTGCGCAAGGAGAGGCCTCCGGTCGCCGTAAGACTGAACTGGTCGCCCCTTCTGCCGTGTGGTAGGACAGCCCCCAAGGGGTGACTGAGCCGGAGACTCCCCGCCTGCGAAGGAGCAGCTCCCTGGAGATGTCGGTGGGGTGAAGTTGGATGCGTGCAGATGCTCATCGTGATGCCGGGCGGCGGCGGGGGCTCTCGAAGCATCTGACCTATTGAGTGAAAAGGGGACGCAAGCACAGCTTCTAAAAGGCCCTGCGGAGAGCCGGGCATAGTGACCCGAGAACCGATGACGGACAAGCAGCCGGCCCCGCCCTGTGACCACGGGTGCTGTGGGGCCACTGCAGAGGATGCGGAGCACGGGGGGCGGCCTCCAGGTCACGGAGAGAGCCCCCTGCCCTCCGCAGGCCGGAGCAGGCCCCCTTCGGAGTGTTTGGGCGGGGCTGGTGTCTGCCTGCCTCTGCAGCGACAGCGTCCTGCAGCTTCCTAGCCTGGCACCGGAGAAGTCGGCCGTGTTTGAGAGGTCGCAGAAGTCGGTCCCGGGCCTTGGTTTCCACTGGATGGAGCGTTTGTGCACGCTTTTGGTTTTGGCCTTTCCTCTTAATATCCATGGCTCAAACTTGTGAAGCCTAGGTTAAGAGTCCGTGTGTTCGTGCACCTGTGCTTGTGAGTGTTTTCTCTCTTCTTTGAAAAAACAGCTGGGAGTATTTCGACTAATGAGATGGTTTCTGCAGACAAGACTGATAATGTTGTTTTAGTCGTTCGTGCGGTGACATCATTGCGTGTCAGTGACCGTCGTCTTCAGAATTTATCCTGATGTCCTTGTTACTTTCTGCACTTGGGATTTCTTCTTCCAAAACTGCAGACTCAGAATCACAGCAAAGGCCACTGCAGTCCCAAGACAGTGAACGGCTGTCCATGAACCAGGACAGACACCCTGACCCAGGGCCTCTGGGGGGGGGCTCTGGATCAGAGGGTTCGTGGTCAGAGGAAGTGGCTTCAGGGGCGTGGCTGTGACAGCCGAAGCGCACAGCCCTGGGCAGGGGGTTCGGGAGACACGGACCCCAGTCCTGTAACTCATTTGCCTTGTAAGGTCGCTTCTAACACGCCATTTAGCCCTGGCCTTTTTTGCCCCTTGTCAGTGACAGGGAGGGCTGGACATGCAGGGGTCCTCAGCGGGGACTCACCCGCAGGCTCCTGTCTGCTGGGTGGGCGTGGTGGCCACGCCCCGCTCTGCTGCTCTCTCAAGTTTTGGGTTTATTTTTGGGGGCTTCCACGGGCCCTTGTTCATCAAGATCACTGGGCTCGTCCCTGGGCTGCGGCAGCCTGAGGTGTGAACTATGTTCCGTGACTGTGTTTCTCTCTCTCAAAGGTTCGTAGAAGATAAAATGTGGGTTACGTTTTTGGAGGGAAGCTCCGCCTTGAACGTTCTAAGCCTGAATGGTAAAGAGGTGGGTAGCGTTTGTTGACTCTAAATTCTCCTGTAATTAAGTGCGTCTGAGGGTTATGTTTTCGCAAACATGCAGCCGGACTATCTGAATGCATTTCCAGTTCCAGAGGGTGGGAGACTTGTGGAGAACTGCGGTATTCTTTATTTAGACTAGGTTTCCGACTGACTCGGGGTTACTTTGGTCCCTCCCCAGAGATATTGACCATTGATACAGGTTAAGAAGAAAACATGTTTACCACCTACCTTGATTTGATTTGAATTATTTTTATATAAAAAATTTACGTTCACAACTGGGATATTGGCTTGGATAGTGGTGCCCAGGGACCTTTTTCAAGCATAGGTAAAATAATTCCCATGGCAGATGTGGTCCAGGATATTGTGATGGCTACATCTGGTGTCCAGTGGGTGCCAGACTTACCCGGGGGCCGCTTCGTCAGGTGTGCGTGTGTTCGGATCACGGCGCGGTGCACCTGGAACCACCCTAATACAGTACCGAATGCCCGCTGTCGTTGAAAAATTAAAAATTCAAATGAATAACCCCCAGAGATGATAAACTCATTCCACTGAAGCATTTTAGAAATCACCGACTAGTAGAGCTATTCCTGACCCGTGATTTGAAGTGTCATCGGCGGGGGACGTTTGTGTCAGTGGGACTGGTTACTTCTAGAAAGTGCTGCGTCTCGGTTTTTTCTGGGTGCTTCCGGACAGACCCGAGCGTCTGAGCGCACGGCCACTCGACAGGGCGGGGGAGCCCGGCCGGGTTCCTCCAGTGGGCCGGCTCCGCGAGGCTCCCCTTCGCTGCTTCTCCGCCGCACTGCTCCCACTTCCTTGCAGGACGAGTTTCCACACGCATTTTGCTTTTGAAATAGGTTTCGCAGCGTCTCGTTTGTTTTCCCCAAATGTAATGCTAATATACTCGTGCAACAACAGTTCGAGAAATACGGGAAAGTGTCAGGAAGGAAACGGTAAGGACCGCTTGTGAACGTACCATCACAAAGTGACTCTTCTCAGCCTTCATGTACACACTGTACGTTTCTCGTAGAACGAGCAGTGTCCCATACACACATACTAACACAGATGAAACACACGCACACGCATACACATGCCCAGCACGCGTGGGCTCAGGCTGCGCGTGCCGTTTCTCACGGCCTCTGTACTCGAGACTGCACCACGGACGTCTTTCCAGAGGAACAGCCTTTATCAACGGCTGCTGTAGTTCCGTCATGCGGATGGATGTATAAATTTACTTACCCAGCTCCTACTGATAGATTGTTTCTAACTTTTTAAAAAAATACTTCATTTATTTATTTTAGAGAGAGGGGGAGGAAGAGAGAAAGAGAGAGAGAGACACATCAGTGTGGGGTTGTCTCCTGCGTACCCCCTACTGGGGACCTGGCCCACAACCCAGGCCTGTGCCCTGACTGGGAATTGAACCGGCGACCCTTTGGTTCGCAGGCCGGCGCTCAGTCCACTGAGCTACACCAGCCAGAGCAGAATCTTTCCAACTTTTAATTATGAGAGCCAGCGTGCTAGGGAAGCTGCGTGTGCGCTGGACGCCGGGTGCCCGTCCCGCTGTCCCTCGGACGGCGTCCTCGGCGCAGACGTGCTGTGTCAGAGGGCGCAGCGAGCGGTGGTGCCCGCCCTCGGGTGGCTCCACAGAAGGGACGTGCCTAGCCTTACGTTACGTGGGGTTACGCCTCGGGCCACCCACGACCCAGCGCCCTGCTCAACCCCGTCTGACTGGGACGCAGCCGGGACACCCAGAGGCCGTGCGCCGCCTCCGGGCGAAGCGCGAGTGCCAGCTTCTCCGCTCAGCTTCCGGCACGCGCCTCTCCGAGGGGCTGCTGGTGTCCCGGGCCTTCTCCTGCCGGGGCCCACCCTTGAAGCCCCACTCGGCTCCTCCGTGTGTGCTGCCGAGGCCCTTCCCCGTGTGCCGTGCAACCGTCGTGTCGCCCCCTGTGGCGATGACTGGTGTCTCCTCAAAGGCCCTTCCTGGTCCCCCGTCCCCCGTCCCCGTAACGGGTCAGAGCAGCTCCCAGGTCGGCGCCTCTGGCCGGCTCTGGTGCCCTTCCCGGGCTTCTCTCCCGTCTCCCCCCCCCCGGTAATTTCGTTCTCCCGCGTTTCACATTGTTTCTACTGTCTCTTCTCTGTCACCGCTCATCCCTGGTGCCCTCTCCCACCTCCCCCGCAGCCACCACAGCTGCCGGGGCGCCCACAGTTCTTCCTCCCTGTCTTCCTGACCCCCCCAACCCCCCCAAATCCCCGACCCCTCCCCCGCCAAGCTGTCAGCCTGCTAATTCCCCTTGTTTTGTTTTCCCTTTTGTGGTCAGCGCTGTCCCTTGCCCTCAAGTCTGCATCCCCGTCACACTCGTAGAAAGTGTCTGCGTTTGGCCCCTCACAGGGTTTTCAGAGTTCTGTAGAATCCCGTCTGTGGGAAGTGCACAGACTGTGCTCTGTCCTTTCGAAGCAGTTACGTTGAATGGAGTCTAGCTAAACAAAGCCCGTGTGCCCCAGGCAGTTGATTTTCATACTAATGTGTCTTCATCTTCTGTCTCCTTTAATCAACTAGTTACTGGGCCGGACCGTGAGTATCACTTTGAAAAGTCCCGACTGGATCAAAACTCTGGAAGAAGAAATGAGCTTGGAGAAAACCAGCGTCCCGCTGCCCTCGTCCACCAGCTCCACCCTGCTGGGCGAGGACGCGGAGGTCGCGGCCGACTTCGACATGGAAGGTGCGCTGGCAGACGCACTCGCTCGGCCCTTCCCCTTGTCTCCAGGGTCACCCCGGTCTTTCCGCCTGGCACCCGCGTGGCAGCTTTAGATCTGGGTTTGCGTTGTACCCAGACTTCAGATTGCTCTTCGAAGGTTAAGACCCTGCCAACGGTAGTTTACGTCGGTAGGTGAGGCGAGAACAGGGCGCGGCTGTCCTTCGAATTAAATAGCACAGAAGGAGGCGGCTGGTGACATTCACAAGAGCCACTCAGCGGAGCGAGGGAGCCAGAGAGTGGGAACCGAGGCGTGGACGGAGGTGTGGGGCGGGGCGAGTCTGCCAACAACTCTAAAGATGTTTGTCTCGCAAGGGGGGCCACTCGTCTGTCCCACCCACAGGAGCGGGAGCGCCAGCTGCGGCGGGGGTGCCACCTGAAGACTGGTCTCCCCTCTAGGAGGGGTGCGAGCCGAAGTGTCTGCAGGAACGGGGCAGCCCACGGTCTCCTAGGGGTCGGGAGGTTCCAGGGTCGGGGGGTTGGAGAGACCGCTCCTGGGCAGGGGTGGCCCGGCGCTCTTGGAGCCCGGCTGCGGCTGGGAACCCCAGGTGGCACGGGACCGCCGTCAGCGGGTCATGCGGCTTCCCTAGCAGCGCCTCCCCGCAGCCCACGGGCAGTTGGGAGAGCCGAGGTGGCGGCCTCGACCCCGAGGGACCCAGGGTGACGGGGAGGGGCTTGGCGCACGCCTGGGGGAGGGGGCTCCGAGGGAGGGGGCTCCGAGGACGGGGGCGGAGAGGCAGACTGGACCAGGGCAGGCGTCCAGGAGTCACAGGCCTGGGTCCCAGCGAAGTCACCAGGAGAGAGAGCCCGGGAGACGGGGGCTGGGAGGGGTCGGCCCAAAGGGAGGCTGGGCGTTTGTCACCTCAGAGGGGGTGTGGGGCGGGGCGGGGTCGGAGGTGAGGCTGCGATCCAGGGGCTCCGGCTGTCGGAGAGCGGCGCCCAGGAAGACGCCCCCCACTGCCGTGCTCCCTGGCTTGTCCTCGGCGAGTGGGTTCGGTCTGGAGCCAGGATGGGGGGTGGAGAACACAGCAGCAGAGGGACGGGCGCGGGGGGTGTTAAGTGAATTCCTGACGGTGTAGCCCCAAGGAAATAGGCCTTTTGTCCGTGAAGGTTTGTGTTCTGGAATTCGAATTAGGCTCCAAGGGGACAGGCACCCGGCCCCACCTTCCAGCCCTGAGGTCCGAGGTCCAGAGAGGGGAGGAGACCTCAGGGGGAGCCAGCGCCCAGTTAGAGCAGAGACGGCCGTGGTGGGCGGGGAGGGGGCCCAGAGAGGGGGGCGAGGAGGCTGCAGGAGGGTGCGTGGCCCTCTGGGAGCCCGGGGGTGGGGGGGGGTGGGGAGGGAGGGCACAGTGCCCCAGAGTGACAGGAAGCAGCCGCTTCCCAGTGGCGTGCAGGGCGCCCTCTGTGCCTTGCGTGGGCTGTCACCGAGGCCTCCTGCTGCCCTGGGACGAGGGAGGGTCTGCAGTCACGGGTCCTCGGGGGCGTGGGCTCTCCCGGGGTCTCTGCACACGCACCTCTCCGTGCCACCTGCTCAGCCTGGGCGTGTTCTCAGAGCCGTAGCAGGACCGTCTGTGTTTCGCGTGTGGCCCTGCAGACTGGACTGGTGGGAAACCCCCTGAGAAAGCGAGAAAGGCGGTAACCGCGTCCCCTCTCGTCCCCTCAGGCGACGTCGACGACTACAGCGCGGAGGTGGAGGAGCTTCTTCCCCAGCACCTGCAGCCGTCCTCGGGGCCCGGCCTCGGCACGTCGCCCAGCTCTTCGCCCCGCACCAGCCCCTGCCAGTCGCCCACGATAGCAGAGGGCCCTGTCCCCTCGCTTCCCGTGCGCCCAAGCCGGGCGGCGTCCAGAGCTCCCGGCCAGCCGCCGGCCCAGGGTGCGTATGGTGTTGCAGGGCTGTGTGCCTTCCCTGCACGCGAGGTCCGGCGGTCAGGCCTCCGTGCCTTCGGACGCCCGCGAAGGGCCGCCTCGGGCTCACTTCCCTTCCCACCTGCCGGAGGGGACCTCAGGCTTGTGCGTGTGGAGCGGGGAGCTTCGCAGGGGTGAGCCCTCCGCGGACAGGAACTCGCCCCGCTTCCCCGCCTCCGCCTTTCCCTTCGCCCTCTCCTGCGTGGTCGGGGGCGTCCGTTCACGTAACCGATGAGTTTCTACTTGCTACAGTCGGGAGCCAGGCCCCTTGGGCTCGGCTATCATCCGTGCATTACCTCCGTTATTGCAGGAAGCACGGATAGTCAAACAAGTTTTCTAATTGGAATTCAGAGTCATTAGCACCCCCCACGTTGGAAGATTTGTCTCTAGAGGCTATTTCTATGACACGAATAAGTCACCGTTTCATGCTAACCAGCATCTTCAGAAATACCTTCCATCTCATGAATGTCTCAGGCCCACCCATGCTGCCCTTAGAGGGTGGCCTCATTGCCCGAATTCAGGATGAGCAGAGAGACAGAGACAAGCAGAGACCCCTCCCCCCTTTCCTTCCTCTCTGCCGGTCAGCAGGCCACAGGCAGAGGAGGTGGGCAACACGCGTGCCCTCTGTGTGGGGCCACTCAGTGGGGCGCCTCCGGCCGTTGGGGCCCAGGGGCCGAGGGCACACGCAGCCAGCCCTGCTGCCTGCAGGGACCAGAGGGTCCGTGTCAGCAGGACCGCTGATGCCATGGACGCTAAAAAGGCGTGTCACTTTGCCGCAGTACAGACGGAGGAAATGAGCGGACCAGAGACTCCCTCACAGACACGTAGAAAGCGCCGTCCCTCCGCGCTCTCACCTGCGTGGAGGCCGAGCTCCTCACCCCAGGTCCTTTCCCAGGTTCTCCGGTTGAGGCTCAGCCGGCCGCGCAGCCGCAGCAGAAAGACGCTCCGCAGGTCTTGGAGCCCAAGCGGCCGCCTCCACCCCGCCCCGTGGCGCCTCCCGCGCGGCCCGCGCCCCCGCAGAGACCGCCTCCGCCTTCAGGTAGGTAGCAGGCTGCTTGGTCCACCTCCTCTCCCCAGAGCCCTCCTCCACCCGGCAGCCAGGGCTTTGCAGGCTCCGCCTCTCCAGCCTCGGGGTTTCACTGCCTCTCCGCCGTGGCTACCTCCTCAGCTCTCTCTGCGGAACGTGGCCGCTGCCGCCGCAGGGAAAGGGTGCTCCCCGCTGGCTTCCCGGGAGCTCTTCCCCAGCTGCCTCCTGACAAGCGCGCTGGAGGCCTGTGTCGCTGCCGCGGGTTCGGCGTCGGTGTCGTCGTCCTGACCTCTGCCGGGTGCATGCCGCGGCCTGAGGGACGGGCGTGTGCTTCTTCACCACGAGGGTCCACGTTTTTGCCTCAGTGGCCTTTAACCAAGTCTGCGTCGTTAGGTCAGCTGTTGGAAGCGTGCATCTGTCGCTTCGACAGCGGATCCCACGGCAGCGTTCTCGTAGTAACACCGGGAGACTCCTGCGGAGTTCCTCCCTGGTAGCTGACACCTGTGCCACTGCTGTGCCGACTCTGTGGCATTTCAACTCTCCCTTGTCGCTTCCTCTCTGCTGCAAATGCTCTTGCGGACGCTCAGGGGCTAGGAGCCCCGCACCTGCTAGGAAAGAGCTTGGAGGTAACCGTTTACGCTTGTTACAGCCCGTGCATCCTGGTGCCTTGATGTTGTGGGGTGCGGTCCCTGTAACCGAGAAAGGCACCCAGAGGTGTATTTGATGAAAGTCACAGTGAACGAACGGCATCTATGTTTTTATAGCCCCAGCCTTCCTAAGTAAAAGCCCAGAGTTTGGTTTTACTGGCGAATGGAACTCGCGACGACTCCCGTTTCCCTGGCGGACCTCGTTGGGCCGCACATCCGGACCTGATACACTGTCCGTACTGGACGGAGCCAGCTGGGCCGCAAAGACCTAGCCCCCCCGAAGCACGCTGATGTGCAAGGGGCCCTGCGCAGCGACGGTCCCGCGCACTTGCTGGGCGGTGCTGGGCGTCCTGCGCGTGCGGGGGCCGGGCTTTCCCGGGGCGCCGCTCGCAGCGGCAGTGGCGGTCGGAATGGCGTCTGGTCGCAGAGCCTCATCTTCCCAGACATGAGAGCACGTCTGCTGTTTTGATGCGGCACCCCGGGAAAGGGCCGAACATTTGTATCGACAAGCGAATCGCTGGTTTAAAGGGTGGTTCGTGTGATTCACGTGGAACCCCAGGCAGCTCAGTGGAGGCGCGGATGCGGTCGCTGCGCCGTCTCCGCGTCACGGCCTCCGCCAAGCACGACGGAGGCCGGCCCCGGCCTCCCAGGAGACGTCGCTTTGTCCCGTTTCAGCCCCTGCTTTCGATTCTGTGTTCTTTCTCTTGCCCTTTCAGTGGGAAAACAGCTAGTAGAAAGTAAATATTTTAATGAATTTGTGAAACGTTATATCACATCAGTAACTCTGCAACTTGCTTAGAAGTCTGATTTAATTTTTAAAGATTGCCTGTCTTCATAATTCTTTTCTAGGCAGTATCTGAAGCATGTTTGCTTGTTTGCCCTGCGAACCAGTAACTCCTTTAAGGCAGTAAGCTTTAAGAAACTCATTACAGTGCTTTTTGAGTTCTTTAAAAAAGAACGCCGCAAAGCTAACTTTTGAGAGACTAATACAGTCTCGTAGAAATTTAAAATGAAATTCAGACTATGATTGTTTTCCTTTTTGGCTGTCGAGTGTTGGAGCTCTCCCTGGAGATGTAACTCTGAACGGAAGGCGTGCCCGGCCCCCAGAGGCGAGGCCGTCATCGGAGCAGCCCCCTGCTCTCCTCTCCTTGGTGGCGGAAGGGCAGGGCCACCTCTTCCTGTCCCCTCTCTTTGAAGAGGGTGGGGGAGGGGCGGGTTGGGCTGGGCGGCTGAAGTCACACTGGCTTGCACCGATGCATTTGAGGAAACTTCCGGTAGACCGAGAACCTTCTGGCGGAAGGGAGTTTAGCGCGGCAGCGGTCAAGGTGCCTGCCTGGCACTCGGCGCCGCAGGCCCTGAGCGCTGCACGCCTTCTGTTCTTTCTCCTAAAGGCGCGGGAGCCCCTCCCAGCCCCCGGGCGGCGCGGCGGGAGATGGAAGGTAACAGCCTTGTGCGCCCTCGCCCCGGTGTCCAAAGGCCTGCTGACCCTCTCCTCGGTCCAGCCGTACACTGCCCTCCCCTCCTGCGTGCACCTGCAACCTTGTCTTCCCTCCCCTTTCATTCTGCGTCGTGGGCGTCCACTCGGTTTCCCTGCGAGTCTTCTGTCGTTTTGTGCTGTTTTGCGCATGTTTCGTGTGTACTTAGGATGTGAGATGACTGTACAATGTTATTTTGAGGAAAATACCTTCAAAACCCTTTTCAGAGTAAGTCAGGTGTTTAGAAATGTGCTGTGCCAGCTCTGAAGCTTTAGTAATTATAATAAATAAGCCCTGTTCACCCAGAGCCCAGAATTACGAGCGAATGATTTCGGGGACCATAAACACCCCCGTACGTGACAGCGCTGACCCGAGTGTGCTGTAGGGACCGTGCGACTAGGCGCCACGCGCTGAGGCGGCGGTCGTTAAAGGCCGGCGTGGGCACGCGGCGGCCGCGCTGGGGTTCCCCGTCCACAGGAGGGAGCCCGAGGAGCTGCGTTTGCCGGGCCCCGCGCCCCGTCTCGCCCGTGGCCCGCCTTTCCGCGGCAGGCGTGCGGCCCGCGTGTTAATTAGCACCGTCTTCCCCAGGCAGGTGTTTGGCGGTCAGCCGCACCTGTCCTCTGCCTCGGCCCTGGGACTCGGTGGCGCAAGTCCCAAAGAGCTCCTCCCAGGGCCCCTTCGTCCCCCGCGGCGGGCACAGCCGTAGCCCCAGAGCCGTGGGGCCGGGATCCCCTGTGTGGCCTGGAGGATGCTGCTGCGGGCTCAGGGGCAGCCGGTCGGCCGAGCTCCGAGGGGCCAGCGGGCCAAGTCCGTGACCGTCCCCTTTCCCGGGCGCGCAGAGCAGAGCTCTTGCTGGGCAAGTCGGCTTGGAAACGGCCTGCGAGAGACGCCCCAGGGCTCTCTCGAGGGCGAGCGTGTCTCCCCCAGCTGCCCCTCCGAGCGCCCGGGGTTCCCTCTCTCTGGGGGCGTCTCAGGCAGGACTGGGACTCCCCTGACCATCACCCAAAGCAAAGCCTTTGCTACCGTCGTGGGCTCCATCCGTGCTGCTAGCGAGACAGAAGAGCCCCCCGATGCTGTGCCACGTTGCTGTGCTGTTCACTTGTGACCAATTGTCTTTCCTTCCTGCTTCAAAGCTCCCAAAAGCCCGGGAACGGCACGCAAAGACAACATAGGTAAACCCGCTTGAACGCAGCTCCTCGCCTTCGCACGGGCGCGTGACTCGCTAGACACGTGGGCGGGAGCGGGTGGCCTCTCGTCCCCACACCCTGACCGCCTGCCGCGGGGTCTCTCTTCCAGGACACAGCCAGCCTTCGCCTCCCGCGGGACTCGCAGGCCCGGCGCCTGCTGGACTCGGCGCCGCCAGACCGGTAGGCAGCCCCGGCCCGGGAGCGGCAGGCCGAGGGCCCAGGGCCCAGCTCGCTGCCAGTCAGAGGTGTCACCCTGGAGAGAGCCAGGGACCGTCAGGGTCTCCACGCTCGTGCGGGGAGGAGGGCTCGGGCAGCTTTTTACCCTGTTTTCTCAGTAGCTAACGAGGACACGCAGTCCTCCTTCGATAAGAAGAATTTTAAAATGAGATTTCGGAGGAAGCTGCGTAGGGAGTGGTTCCTGAACCTGGTCTCACGGGGTCGGGGGTCGGAGTGCGGAGGGGCGCAGGGTGTCCCTGCGAGTTTGTCCTGTGCTCTCTCATGCGCGGTGAGCAGGGCTCCCCCGGGTGGAAATGGACCCAGGGGTGTAAGTCATGGAGAAAAAATAAGTGGGGGCCTGGGCTCCAGTCATCAGTGACTCAGGCTGCTCTGGTGGCCCTGCGACCGCCAGAGGCCTCGCAGGGAGCAAGGCAGCCAGGCCCTGTCCCCACCGTGGACGTGAGCGAACCGCGTCTCCCAGAACGACTTCTGCGGTCCAGTGGGTCCTTCTCCGGAAGTTTCCGAGGCGGGAGTGTCTGTCTTCTCTCCAGCTCCATTTAACGTCACCGAAGGGGCCTTTTCCGTGCTCAGCATCACACTAGTGTCCGTGGGGTTTTCCCGGGGTTCGCCACCCCCGTTTTCGGAAGCACGGAAATTGCCGTGGGAAGCGACTCCACTCGCTTCCCACGGTGCTTTTCTAGGCGCACCCCTCGGGGACCAGGGAAGGGAAGGCAGGGTCTGTGCGACGGCACTCGTCACGCGTGCGGGAGGCGAGGGGTGCCGGGGCTCCAGAGCCCTCAGCGGACGAGCGAAGGCGGACGGCGTGGTTTTCTGCAGCGCACCTTCCAGGGTCCGCAGTTCACCAGGCTGAGTTCCTCATTCGAGAGTCCTTCCTTCTGGGTTAGAAACGCACAGTCCTCGTGTGGATTGTGTGACCCTCTTAGCGGCCTCGTGTCCGCGTCTGTGGGTCTCTGAGTCTGCAGCGGATGTGGCCGCCCGGCCTGAGGTGGCAGGCAGGCCCCGTGGGCCGTCTCGCCTGCGCTTGGGCCCTGGCCTGGTGCCCGAGCCTTGCGGCCCGGAGAAGTCACGCCCGGGCCTTCGCCTCACGGCAAATAGAGACGGCGAAACAATGGCGGCCTCCGAGGGGTGGTTTGGGGATGCAGGCCCGCGCAGCAGCCCAACTGACACAGTGCCCGGCACGCGGAACCCAGTGAAAAGTGAAGAGGAAGGTTCTGGGATGGCGGGTGGCTAGAAGCAGAAAGCGGTTAGCAGGACGAGCAGGACGATACCAGAGAGGGCTGGGGTGAGCGGCAGGGGTGTCCTCACAGGCCCTTCCCTGCTGAGTGAGGGGGGGCGGCTGCCTGAGACCTGTGCCTCCTTCCCACGCAGGCGATCCCGCCCCGCGCCGGTGTGATCAGCGCCCCGCAGAGCCACGTCCGGGCTGCCGCCGCGGGGAGGCCGGCTCCCGAGAGCGCGAGCAGACCCTCGGAGGGCCTGAGAGGTAGGCTCCGCCCAGGGAAGTGCTGGCGCGGGACCGGGCCTCCCGGCGGCTCGCTAAAGGGGGGTCCCAGCAGCGTTTCCCAGGAAAACCTGACATCTGACAATGACTTTGCAGGTCCAGCTCTTCCTGAGCCGCTGAGGCCCCAGGCCGCCCCGCCTGCGCAGCCCTCGCTGCCCTCGCCTGTCCACGTTCCGAAGATGCAGGAGCCCCTCGTCCCCACGGCCGCGCCCCTGCCGCAGACCGCGCCCCCGCCCGGCCTGGAGACCCCGCCGCAGCCCCCGCCCCGGAGCAGGTCCTCCCACGGCCTGCCCTCCGACCCCCCGCCCCAGCCGCAGGCAAGTGCCGTGGCGTCGTTAGCTTTCAGGAGACGGAACCAGATATTCGACTTAGTTTTCTCCTCGTGTTTGCGTTATGGTAGCAACAGCATCATGAGATACGACTTCAGCAGATGCGCGCCATCCGACATGGCAGGCTGGCCACGTGACACACGCGTGGTGGGGGGTTGGGCCGTCTTTTCCAACCTGCTCTCAGATCAGGGATGCTCGGAGAGGGGGCCCACCCGAGCGTTCTCCCGGGCGTTCCCGAGCGGCTGGCCGACTCCTGAAGGCTTTGTTTGGGCCGTGGGTGCGCTCGGGTGGGCGAACGGCGGGGGCTGGTTTTGCCTCCTGCTTCTGCTCATGGCCAAGAACTGGGTTCGGGCTTTCGCTTCCTGCAGAGAGAGGCGGTCCCATCACTCCTGACCGTTGGCCCATTTCCAGCAGAGCGCGCAACCCTGGCACCCCTCCGATGGGAGCGCAGCCCTGCCCTTCCCTGTGGTGGAGGCAGAGGGGCGGGGCAGCTCCGGGCTCCCCAGGGTCTCAGACACCCGGTCACGGTGGGGTCTGAGGGGGCTTGGGTGTGTGGCTGCAGGCTCAGTGCGCACAGCACAGACCACCCAGGTGCTGCCACTGTCTGCTGTTGGGCAGAAAACCTCGCCGGTGCTGGGTCGGGGTGGGGGTGCACAAGGTCGCAGGGACCGCTGTCCTGCCGGAGCGCTCTCCCGTGGGAAAGACCCGACGTGGGGCCCTTTCCGCACCGAAGTGACCGTGCGTGCGAAGCTATTCTAGCTTCTGTTACGTCCTTTACGACAAAGGCATCAAAAATACACTTTTTATTTAGTAAGTACATTTTTTGCTGTCTAGCCTTACATTTTATATTATCCTAAAGTTTTAACTTGAAACTACCATCAAGGCCAAAGAGTGTAAAGTTTTGAAAGTCTGTCTTTAAACCGTGGGGGCTCTAAAGTGCAGAGATACGACATGTTGACGATGTCCCCTAGATGGGCCTGTGGGTCGCAGTCGGCGCTGGTTGTACAGGCACCAGGGCGTGTCTCGCTAGCTGGCAGAAAGTAAGGTTGTGCTGCTGCTGCGTAGGGAAGAAGTGCTAAGTCTGACTCCTAGCACAGGGTGAGTGATGTCAGCAGTCAGCATTTACGCAGACTGTCGGCCACCTTTGGAAAAGCCGAAGAAGGCTATGTAATCAGGCAAAGTAATGTGTTCTCTTAAGCTAATTAACACCAAAGAGTGTTCTACATTTCTCAGAAGATGGAGGATCCTGAAGATACACAACTGTCTACTCTTCTTTCCTCTCTGAGACTTGTAGCGAGTCATGAATTTTTTCCTTATTTTCTTACAAAGTGTGCTATTGTATTTTTTTTTTTAATGTAATTGGAGGGCAAACACCTCTCTGACCAGCCATCGCGGAGCTTTCTACTGTTGTTCCGGGGCGGAGGGGGAGCACCCGTTTGGGAAGGAAACGTGGGCCTCGGCCCCGAGAGCCCCTCACGGCCTCGCGCTCTGCGACCAGCGTGGACGCAGGCGCGGGGCCTGGAGCAGCGAGCCGTCCGGTGTTGAGGAGGGGTCGCGGCTGGTGAGGGCTGGGCGTTCTCCGGACACCCCAGGGAGGGCCCCTGTGGAGCGCAGCTGCAGCTGGTGGGGGAAGGTCACCTCGTGACCCGGAACCGCGCCAGGACGCGCGTGGCAGTGACCGCCGCACGCCGTGTTCTTGGGTCTTCCCATTGCGGTGGTGTCCGAGTTTCGGTGGGACGGGGGTGGCAGCCTGGTGGCGGGCAGCCCAGGCTCTCAAATCTGTAGTCAGTCCGTCAAGGCGGGCAAAGACGTTCGCTTTAAATTCTCAGCAGCCTTTCGGCCTCGGCCTTTGGTACCAAAACTCTCTGAACGTTACCTGCAGACACACGTTCCTTTTGGGGGGTAGCGTCTCGCCACGCGCAGAACGCAGGCTGCGGAGAGGCTGTAGTTTCTTCCGCCGGGGGGTGGTGTCCTTCCTGGCCGTGCCTTCTCAGTTTCGAGCCATGAGAATCGTGCCTGCTCAAAAGAGGAATGATAAACATTAAAGTTTTATAAGTCTGCGGTGGCAGTACGTTTAAAAAGGTAAGGTTTTAAAGTAGGACACGTTTGATGTTTTGGTAATAACATGCAATAGTCTTAGAATGGGACATTTAGTGATTTTTACATGTCTTTTTTAATCTGCCCAAAATCTGTAAGGTGTTTGAAACAAACAACATACATGACCCAGCTTCCCTTTTCCTTACTATTTAAGTGTTTTCGACTGTAATTCTATGTGGAAAAGACTTCCAGTTCGATTGATCGTGTAACATGCTTTGTGTTGTGATAAACCGCAGACACGCCCCACTCGTCCGTCTGGCGTGGTCGGCTTCAGTCCTCCGACGTCCGCTGAGAACCGGAGTCAGGGCTGCTGACGCGCCAGCCGGCGGGGGCGACGCCACCTCCGCGTCTTAGTGTGACCCGTTCCCCCTCGTGCGGGTGCCGCTCGGACACGTGGGGCCCTGAGGCCCCCGGAGAGCGTTGGCTGACACCCGGGGGTCCGTGGGCGGTGGGCAGGGGGGTCTCGTGATACTGAATTTAGAATGGTGTCTCTCTAAGTCGTCGAAGTGAGTTTCGGCGTTTTAAGGTAAGGTGAGCGCTAGGCGTTGGGGAAGATCTGCCCAAAACCATTTCTCGAACATGCTGTGTCAGAAGTTCTGCTTCATTAGAGAGGGATCACGAAGCCATGTGCTGTTTAAAAGGACAGAAGCGGGGTCCGGTCTGACACCATACTGTCTTTCCCAGCTGATCTGCCAGGAGGTGCAGTGATGACGTGGCACCCTTCGGGGAACTCGGAGTAGCGTAGAACAAGCGGTAACAAAGCGGACGCTGACCGTTTGTTGCACCAGACACCGATTGTCACTGTTTGGCAGAGCGGTGGCGTTCTGTGCGTTTTCTCCAATGGTGGTAAACCCACAGGCTCTGTCAAGGCTGCGTCCTCCTCTGCTTGGCTCCAAGAGAAGTTTGAGTTCTCACTATTCAGGGCTGCAAGACCAAGATGAGGGTGCCGGGGGTGGGCACGTGACCGCCGGGCCCCCGGCTGGCTGCCGGGGCCTCATGCTGTGTGCTCACGTGGCCTGTCCTTGGTGCTGGCAGACAGCACGCCCTCTGGGGTGGCTTCTCCCAGGGCAGGAGGCCCCTCGGAAGGGCCCCACCTCTGTGACCCCATTCACCCCCAACCCCTCCCAAAGGCTCCGCCTTGAAATGCGCCCCCACACACACAGGTTAGGGATTCAGTGTGGGAACTGGGGAGGGACTCGAACCCGCCATCTGTCCCAGGCGCTGCGTGCGTCCTAGAGCCTTGGACACCCGTCTAGACCCTCGTCTTTGGAATGACGGAACTGCGGAGCTGTTGGCCCGCGATCAGCCTCAGGCGGAGCTCAGCTCCGAGCCCCTACTCCGCAGCGCCCTAGCCGCGCGGAACGACGGAAGACGCTGGACTCGTGGCCAGAGCTGGGGCTGGGACCTGCAGGCCCTCCGCTCTCGGAGTGCGCGCGGCTCGGGGCAGAGCGTGGGGGGCTGCGGTGTCAGGGTTGCTGACTGGTCTCGGCCGCCTTCTAACGCTGTCCTTTGATGTCTGTGTCCCTTTCTCCAAGCAGGAGCAGCCGCCAGGTCACAGGTACTGGACTGTCTCTCGGTCTTCTCTGTGCTTCTCGTCTGTCTCAGCGCGGGGGATGTATGGGTCTCCGGCGTCATACATCTCAGGTCCCACCCATCGTCCACACCGCCTGTCTGCGTGCATAAATTCCGTTCTCATGCCATAAGCCTGCTTTTTCTTTTCCTTAGTGTTCTGAACCTTTAGGAAACATTTTAGTTGTTCTTGCTAATGCTTTACCATATTGTGCTTTGTTTTGTTTTTTTCATGGAGATTAACAAAACTAAAAGTTATAACTTCAGTAAGGTAAGCTTTGTATATCAACATCTGTTTCACAAAACTGATTCTTGGCATAATTGATTTTTTTCTTAGGAATCTTTTAGAAACATTTTTTCCAAACAATTTTAGTTGCCAGATTCTTTTCTGGTAAGGAAAAACCGATGACTCAGAAAGAAAATAGTGTCATAACAGGATTATGGACAGGCCCTTCCAACACCTCTCTCTGTGAAAGCCCCGCCGTCCGTGTGGCCCCAGGCCCTTCTCAGGCGGCCAGCGAACCCAGCCCGGCGAGCGGGCAGGTGGCCGTCAGTTCCCCGTCTGACTGGGCAAAACGATCCTGCTCCCACCAGATTGTCTAACTCACTTTGAAAACAAATTGGTTATCACGGGAAAAAAGCGGTAGTTAAACAGCTAGCACTGCCTCGGCAAGGGCCTACCGCTGTAAGCTGTGCAAGGCACGACCTTCTCCTCTCCCGGAGCGTCCGTGCGCGGCCTCTGGGCCAGGGCAGGGCGAGCTGCCAGACCCGCCCCGACGCCGGCCACCGCCCGCGTGGTGCCTCTGATAAACTTGTCTCGGAGGAGGGTTCCCGCTGACAGTCACCTCCTGCAGTCCACTCCGGAGGAGTTTAGAGGCTGGGGCCCGCGTGCTCTTCCGTTTCAAACAAACTTCTCGTCCCAGTGAGTGTGTTTGAAGGACAACGTGCTGCTTCGCTCCCCTGGGGGGGGGGTGTTGCAGGACAGTTGGACACACCCTCAGGTGCGCGAAGGTGGCGCGCCGAGGTCGTCCTTCCCCGTGTCCTCCTGCAGACGGCCCGCCCGGCCCCGCCCCGCCCCGGCAGCCGGCCTGCTGCGGTTTGTCGGGGCCGCCGCTCCCCTTCCCCGGGCTCCACACGCTCAGCCGTTTCGCTTCGACCCCTAGACTCACCCCGGGCAGTGCCCCGTTTCGTCACGTTGCAAGTCTGGAGCTAAAACTCTCCCTCTCCTGTTCTTTCCGACCCAGAGGGGTGTTTTTTTATTTTTAAATTTGGTGTTAATAGTTAAGTCGCCCACCTAGGTTTTGTGATTAGAGTACAGCACCTGTGAGCCGACGGGCCCCCACGGCCAGGGCCACGGTTGGTGTCCCGTGAGAAAGGGTGGCGGCGCTCCACTCCCACCGGCGTCCCTGCGACCGAGGCGCAGCCGCCATTGTCTGAGGCCGCAGAGCGACTCTGTCCCTGACCCTCCCAGTGGCGCTCACAGGCGGCTCGGCCTCGGTGCTGGCCCTGGGCGCCACCCTGGGCGCGGCTGCGATGGTTTTGGAATGAATACACCAAAGAGAAAGTGGGATTTTTTAAATAACGGGTTTTAAATAATCATCAACTCTGGCTACAGATAGGCACATCTAGACGTTTTGGAACGTTTTTACACGACGAGGCAGGTCACTTAAGAAACATCGTCCCATCGTCCACAGACTTCATTCTACAAAGGAGAACTTACTTCAAAAGGCAAAGAATGCTTTAAACATTAATTTTCCCAGTAGAAAAGGAAAAGGTGCAGCGTCTTGAGCTTACAGACGCACTAATAAAATTAATTCTCACCGTAAAGTTGGATTTCCACAGCAACGTGAGCTTTAAAGGACAGCGTCTTTGAAGGGACCACCGTGGTCACGGACGGGCGTTGGACCCTCACGCAGGTGCAGCGTAGCCTCCGAGTTCGGTTTCCCCAGCGTGCCGGCCCCTGGCAGGACCGGGCCTGCGCGCGGCACCTGCCGCTCCCGCGCACGCCCGGGTCAGCCTCCGGAGCGGCGCTGGCGTGGACCAGATGAACTCGTTTGCTCGGTGGGTTTGTCGAGCGGGAAGGTTTTCCAGCGTAGGATTCAGTTGACTTCCCCCAGCCCACTGCAGCAGCCAGACCCTCTTTGTCTTCTGGCTCGGTGCGCTTGCCCCTCAACTCGAGAATAGCTGAGACAGGAAGCAAGCCTGGGGGTATGGAACGTGTAGTAAGTGCATCGCTTCAAAAGTAGGTTTTTGATTATTCCGTGCTCTCTTCCCTTTCCAGGTAAAAGCCAACGGCGTCTCCGCAGTCAGACCGGACTTGGCGTTGAAGAGCGACCCGTTTGAAGACCTGTCGTTGACTCTGCTCGCTGTCTCAAAGGCCCAGTCCCCTGTCCACGTGTCACCCGCGCTCACCCCCGGCGCCCAGCCCTGGGCGCCCTTGCCCTCCGCCACGTGGACCGGCACCGGTGCTTGGGGCGCCGTGGGCGGCGCGCCCGCGCTGCCTCCGGTCCCGGCCCGGACCCCGCCCCAGGACGACTCGCGCTGCTCTCCGAACCCATTCACCGCGGGCGCGGCCAGCGCCAGCCCTTCCCCCGGCAGGACCGCCGCTCCCGGGAACCCGTTCAGGGCCACGTCTCAGCAAGCAGACCCCAGCCCCTGGTTCCCCAAGGAAGAGCCTGCCGCCGGCCGGCCCCTCCCCCCGCTGCAGCCTTCGCCCTCGCCCAGTGTCTTCGAGGACAGTTTCGCCCTGCAGGGCCAGTCTGCAGGGAAAACGAGCCACCCGAAGGGATGGGTGACCTTCGAAGAAGAAGAGGACTTCGCTGTGAGAGGGAAGCCAAGGTCGCCTTGCCCGGGCCTCCTGGCCAGTCTGCCGGGCTCCTGCCCTGGCTCCAGCGCGACCTTTGACGGCGACTGGAGTAAGGGCACAAGTGTTTCCTCCTGTGTGGCGCCCTCACGGAGGCCACCCCCACCTCCCGTCCCTGTGCCCCCAGCGGGCCCCGCCCCTCCAGGGGCTCCCCCCACAGCTTGGGCCCCTCAGGCAGCACCCGCACTGGACTTCACAGAGCGATGAGGATGAGGCGCTCCGTGGAAAGCGGGCGGAGCCGGCTCGGCCCTCGGGGCGCTGAGGCCGTCAGGAAGCACCTCCGTTCGGCGTGGGCAGGGTCGGGGGTGTGGGGGGGGGCGAGGACACAGCCCTCTTCACTAAGTAGCGTTGTGGTGCGTGTGTCTGTCTGAATAGCTGGGGGAGAGGGGTAGCCATGAGAAGTGCTCAGAACCGCTTTCGAAAACAGTCCTTATTCAGAAAGTCTTGGTCAGTCTCCGTGAAAGTCTCCAAAAGCCCCAGCAGCTTCCTGCCGGCCCTCCCGCCCGCGCTCCCGTCCTTGTCCGCCGCTGGTGTTCCTAAGGGCTTACCAAAGAGCTTGTCAGAGTGGTACCGAGACAGGTTTCCAAGGCAGTGCTTTAAGAAAATGTGTGCAGACACACGCACATTCCCTGTGTGCGTATGTGTGTGCACTTACATGTTTGTGAAATTTGTTGTTTAAATTCTAGGGTGTAACTCAGATTTCTACCTAAAAGTTCCAGCAGAGTTCTTCTTTCACATCATTGTCAAAGGGATAGGTGTGAATGAAATTTGGACATTTCTTTACTTTTCTTCCAAAACTAGAATAATCCTCCCTCCAGAACCAGAATTTTCTCCCCATACCCTCACACACGCACACACTACATCCTTGTCGCTCTCCACTCCGGCAGCCCATGTGCTTCCCGCTGGCAGTGGCCACTGTCCTAGAGGCGGGCACTGGTGGCCTTTTGTCGCTCGGTGAGAAACATTCGCGCCAGGTGTGCCCCCTCCGTCCGTGACGGTGTGTGCCGCCCGTCCCTCCCACGTGCTTCCGTCTGTGCTGCAGCCCCCGCACTTCCTGAGCAGGGAAGGCAGCAGCCCCAGCCCACTCTGCACTGGGGGTCCTCGCGGCGGCTGCTGTCTCCCCTAAAGAGGTCGCAGAGCGCACCTGCGGCGCTGCTCCAGGTCCCTCGAGGCCACCCTCCAGGCACCTGTGGGCTCTGCTCCCCGCACTGCCGACAGCCAGCCTGTCCCGCTTTCATTGGAGTTACGAGGAAGCGCACAGAGCTTTCACAGAAGGCCGTGTCTCGGTGTGGCTGACCCTGACCCGAGAACTCCATGAGTGGTCGTTTGGCTCTGAGTTTAAGCTGCGACCATCTTTGGCCATTGAGACGCACACTGATGTTCCTTGTCAGTAGCGTTGCGTCCACAACCGGAATTCTGGTGCCCGCATTTTACCTTCAGAGGGGCGCACAGGGGGACAGCTGAAACCAGAGGTTCACGGGTAGGAATATGTCCAGTGGAAAAAGCACAGAGAACTGCATTGCACTTAACCACATAAAGCAAGTCTATTAGCAAAACGTACTTTTCTAAATGCTTAAATATTACCAAAATACTCTACTTGTAGAAGTAGTCCTCTCTCTGTTAACAGCCAGGATTTGCTGTTAGAAATAACTCCTGTGAGTTTTATATTGTGCTTTTTGGGTTTCTAGTCATTTCAGCAGTGGTATACTTTAAACAGCAGTATTACTGTAAGCGCTGTGCTTTAAAATGTGAATTAACTTGTTGGAACTGTGGCTTTAACATCTCTGCGATTAGTGTGTCTGGTATTTGCTCCCCGTTGGCCAAATAATTCACCCTGAACGTCACTAGTGCAGTTGCGGTTCTGCGAGCACCGGCTCCTATCGAAGACAGACCGCTGTCCGAATAGACGTCCCGGGCAGCAGCGCCGCCTTTCTCGGAAGTGCGATGTCTGGCAAGTTGCCGAACATGCACCACGGCACGAAAGGTAAAGGTGTGCTGCCAACAACTAGCCGTCGTTCTGTGTATTGTCGAAGCATTTACCAGTTCTATGAGAAGCAGAGCAAAAATTAGACACTAAGGATCTCTTTGTGAATCACTTGTTCTCTATAGTCGATTGCTGTTTTTATGTAAGAATTTTATTGCTTATGTGGCATACAGTATTTATAACTACATACTTTATAGAAGTGTATATTAAAGTCACAGTATACGAACAGTCTGTACATACCCTGTGAATTGTGCTGTCATATGAAATAAATAGATCTGGCTTTACCATATTGACTATTGTGCCCAAAAGGGAAGAATCTTTCTCAGCCATCTTCCGTGAACTTTACATATACAAATCAGTGACATTTGGAGATTAACTCCAATGTTGAATCAGGTGTTTTAATTCAAGATCTTATTCTCATTTTACTCCAGCATATAATAACACTCTAAAAGAAAAAAGAATTAAAATTCGTGGTGATTAAGAGGCCCTCACTCAAAGTCTGGTTGGCTTGAAAATACCGCAGGAAGAGTCATTTTCTAACAATAGACGAGGGTGGGGGCGGCACAGGGGAGGCAGGCGCACAGAGGACCAGAGACTGGCAGGAAAGACCCAAGGTCAGAGGCCAAAGCCAGTGGTTTCTACGAGTATTGACTTTTTTCCAGCCTTACGTGGTTGCTATTCCAACAATAACAACCTTGGTTCATAAATTGAGTTACGCTCATTAACCTCTGATGGAGAAGTTACAGGTACAGAATAAGGCTTTAATATTTGAAGTTTTAAGGTAATTTTAGATTCATGTGCAGTTTTAAGAAACAGCAGATACCATGGACCCTTTACCCAGTTGCCCCTAGCGGTAACATTTTGCAGAACGAGCACAGTGCCACCAGCAGGGCGTCAGCCAACACGATGGAGAGCGTTCCCACCCTGCAAGGTCCTCCCTCTGTCCCCTTTTCCCACCACCCTGCTGTCCGATCCCCCTTTCCCTTGTCCTTAACTTCTGGTGACCACTGAGCTAGTCTCCATTTCTATGATTCTGCCATTTCAACAATGATACGGAAATGGAACCCTATGGTGCATAACCTTTTGGAGACGGCTTTTTTTTTTTTTTTTTTAAGGCATCATTCTCGATATTCATCCAGACTGTGTGCATCCAGTTCGTTTCTTTTCTTGCTAAGTAGCATTCCTGGTATGGATGTACCACTGCTGGTTTAACCGTCACCCTGTCACCCTGTCACCCTGCCCCATCAGTGGACAGCTGGGCTGTTCCCAGGTTCGAGGGAGACGTTTGCTAAGGTGAACAGTAGCGCGCACGTTCCTGCGCCCGAGTAACCCTGCCCCGGCCTTCCTGGGGGGCCTGGACTGGCCTGGGACACCCCTGGGCTTACAGTCACCCTGCCCCACTCAGCCCCAGGAATAAGAACACAGCTTAGCTGGTGCCTGTAATATTCGAATCAGGTCAGGGTCGATGGCCATTCTAAGGAGATAACCGGATGGAGCCTCGGTGTCAAGGACTCTGCGAAGGTCACCCACCCTCAAGGCGTTCCTTGACGGTCCAGTCTAAAAAGCCAGCGCCTTGTTTTCTTTGCACCTCTTATTTGAATTTACTTTGTCCGTTTATTTTTGTGTTCTCTTTGTCATTTATGGGACATAAGCTCCATGACAGCAGTGACCCAGGATCTGCCCGGGTGGGTCACTGGCGCCTGAGACGATCGCCATTCAAAGACTTTGTTGGCCGGTGGCCGACTGGACAGTTTGGGGAGGGGTGCTCGGCAGCAGCCGCGTGAGCTCCCGAGACGCGCGGTGCGGACATGTCCCCTGGCCCAGCTGCGGAAAGCCAGCGCGCGACACCCGGGCCGCCACCACCCGCCTCGGAAACATCCACACCGGAAGCAGGGGGGCGTTTCCGGAGGTGGGGCTTGTTGGAGGCGGAAAGCCCTCGGAGACCGAGGGGCGGGGCCGGTTCCGGTGCGTGCTCAGCGCCCCGCCCACTCCCGGCCCGCCAGCCCGCGCCCCGCTCGCCTGTCGTCCTGGTGAACTGTCGTGCCCTGGCGAGGGGCCTGGGCGGTCCGGGCTGCCCTCCGGCGGCCGGGTCTGTTGGGAGGGTTGCTCGGACGACAGCTACTTCCGGGGGCGGGGCGAACCTCCGGCAGGTGTGCGGGTCGTTGCGGGGCGGCACCTGTTCCGGAGTGGATTGCCGGCTCTCGGCGCTCGCAGCTTTCCCACCCCGGGATTTGGACCTTGAGAAGGTGGCCCCCAGACTCTGTTTTCTTCGTTGCTCCTGGCAACAGCCACTTCCGGGGCGGGCGTGCGAACCCCGCCAGCAGGTGCGGGTCGGACCAGCAGCGCGTTCGAGTGTGCGGACCGTTGCTGGGCGGTGCCTGCCCCACTAGTGGATTGCCGACTCTCCGCGCTGGCAGCTTTCCCACCCCAGGATTTGGACCTTGAGCAGGTGGCCCTGCCCCCAGACGCTGTTTTCTTTGTTGCCCCTGGCAACAGGCACTTCCGGGAGCGCGTGCCCCTACCCCCCCACAGCGTAGACGGGCGAGCCGTGGGTTCCGGCCTGGACAGGCGGTTGGTCGGTGAGACCCGCTGTGCCCTGGAACCACTGCGGGCCGCGCACCCGGGCCTTCTCGCCGCCTCGGCAGGGTCTGCGGAACCGCCATGGTTCTGCTGCACGTGAAACGGGGCGACGAGAGCCAGTTCCTGCTGCAGGCCTCGGGGAACACGGAGCTGGAGGAGCTCACGGTGCAGGTGACCCGGGTCTACAATGCGCGGCTCAAGGTGCAGCGCATCTGCTCAGGTGGGTCCGCGGCGCGGGAGTCTGTGGGCAGGTGGCGGGTCCGGGGCCGTCGGGGACGGAGGAGGTTGCGCGGGACCCACACGTCTGTCTCGGGCAGGCTCGGGGAGAGGGTCCACTTTGTAAAGATGTGCAGCCGCCGAACTTGAAACGGAACAGGGAAGACAACCAGCGATGCCCAGCGAGCCAGGGGGCCGCGTGGAGGCACGCCGTGTGTCTCGGAGCCAGGACTGGGGCTCTGGGAGGACGCACTGGAGGGGACGGGTAGAGAGGGAAGAGCCCCAGGAGGGACCCCAGAGACCAAGCCGAGGAGCAGGTGTGAGACTGGGGACGAGCGCTGGGCACTTGAAAAAAGGTGAATTCAGGGTTTGGAGACCCCCTGAACTGGAGCAGTTTCCGGTGTGAACTCTGTCCTCCAGGGTGAGAAGCCAGCTACGGTATCTGTCCCCTTCTCAAGACAAGGACTGTCCCTCCCGTGCAGCACGGGGTCACCCCGCTCCGCAGTCAGTCAGCACTGCCTGGGGCAGTCCCAGCAGGTGTCCACCAGCCACGGTGGCCACCCAGCCCTGGACATGCAGCTAGTGCAACCCAGGAACGGCGTGTAATTTTTTATTTCACTTTAATTACATCTAAATAGTCAGGCGCACCTAGTAGCTACCTCCTTAGACGGCACAGAGCTTAAAGTGATGCTGAGTGTTTTTATACCTAGAGCACGTGATTTCGGGCCACGGAGAACTCTGCAAGGGTCCTCCTGGTTTCCGCCTTTATGAGCATACCTAGAGTTTATTTGTAAAGAGTCCTGATTCCAAAACAAGCTCAGCGGTCAGTGTTACTTTAAAATGAAAGCATTTGGGGGATGAGGGAGGAAAGGGACTCAGCTCATATTTATGAAATTATCCATTGAAAATGGGGTGCTGACTGTTAAATCATGTTAGTGCACATGGACCCCCCACATTTACTCTACAGCCCCCATAGTCCGCTGGGACTCAGGCCCCGGGCTGTGCTGGAGAAAACCAGCATGAGGGGGGCCACCACTGGGCCCCGGGGGTGCAGAGTCTGGTGGGGCGAGACAGTGAGCACCCCATTCAGGGCCCCGCTTGTTCTCCAGTATTGTGTTCACCGGCCAAGCGCAGTCTTCCCAGTGTTATGGGAACCCCGGTCCCAGTCACCCTTTCCAGTGAGGAGGACAGGGCGGGAGGGAGGGAACTAACTTTGTGAGGCTAAAATGTGGACGGGTTTGGGGGTGGGCACTGTGATGCAGGAAAATACAGAGCCGTCCTTTGAGTGGTGAACGCGACTTCGGAAAACCAAGGCCTTGCCCTGTCTCTGCCTCTTCTGAGTAGGCCCTCCCCGCTGGTTGGCTGGACATAAAATTATTTATGGAGTATTTATCTGAAGTTTTGTAAAAACTGCTAGCTGTCTGACCTGAGCCTGCTTCAGACGCCACAGCTGTAAGTCGGGAAGATGGGCGTGCGGACGGTCCCGCCGTCCTCACAAGGTCAGATGCACTGAGCGGACCTCTGTGGCCACCCTCGGGAAGCCAGGCGGCACTCCGGGGAGGCGCGCGCAGACTGGCGATGGGTTTTCACCGCCTCCAAGTGCCCGGAGGCGCCGCGAGCACGAGCGGAGAGCTCAGGGTGTGCAGCCCAGCGCCGGCGGCCGTGGGCGAGCTCCTCAGGTCTCCGCTCTTCCATCGCCCTGGGGCTGACCAGGGGCAGGGTGGTCTGGCACACACGGGGGAAGCCGAGAGTTTGCCGAATCAGATCCTGAGCTGGCGGGCACGCCCCGACCTCCAAGGAGTGCGCTTTCCAGCGGGGTGCGAGGCAATGACTGGTGCATGCTGTCTGTCTCTTCTTTTTAAGAAATGGAAGAATTAGCGGAACATGGCGTGTTCCTCCCCCCTAACATGCAAGGGCTGACGGACGACCAGATCGAAGAGCTGAAGTTGCGGGACGAGTGGGGTGAAAAGTGCGTGCCCAGTGGCGGAGCCGTGTTCAAGAAGGACGACATCGGACGCAGGAATGGGCAGGGTAATCCAGTGTCCCGCCGCTCAGCCTGGGGACCTGTCTGTAGCTTAAAAACTAACCTTGGTTCTTCCAGACAGAGGTGGGGCGCTGTGCCCAGCGGCCCCTCGCGGCGCAACACCCATCCAGGGTGAAGCGGGCAGGTGAGGAGGGTCTGTCTTCTCGCTCCTAACGGCGGCTGGCTTTAAATATTTCAGGCGAGCCACGTGAAATTACCGTTTTTGTGGGCCGCAAATGTTGAAAATTGGCAATGTCATGTGGCGCAACCTAGTAGTTCTGGGGGACAGTCCCTGAAAGTGTACCGAAGGCTGTGTTGTGTCAGGGCGTGCAAGGATGGGGTTCAGATGTTCTGTGTGACAGGAGGAAGTGAGTGTCGGCCCAGGGTCTCCACTGGAGCAGAGGCCGTGCCCCTCTTTGGCGCAGAGCCCCTCGGTGCACGTCGGCACCGGGACACAACCTGCCCCTAGGGTCTCGTTGGTCCGTGACTCCGAAGGGACAAGGGTGGTAGCTCCCTGGGGTGGCTGTCCCTGTTGACCTGCATAGAAAGCGCTGTTTCAGGGACTGTAATCGATCATTCAGCACACACCTGCGGACCTACTGTGTGCCCCCCAAACACTGCCAGGAGCGAGAGAGACGCAGCAGCCCCCCGCGAGGCCCTGGCGTGCGTGGCTGTGCGAGCGTCTCCAGCAGCGCTCCGCTGACTCCGTGCCTCGTTCTCCGTTTGGAGAGAGCCTGCAGTTTAGAAGGAACTGCGCCCACAAAGAAAAGTCCCATAAGTTAGAGCTTTGTCTTTCTAGGAGTTTCGGTGTCTGATTAATACTGTTCTTAAGAATATTAGGTTTGCACTCACCCCATCTCCCTTAGATCTGGTCCCTTTTGCACTTTCAAGTTTTGGTTTTTCCCCTTGCTGGGGAAGGGCACCCCTGGGCCACGGGGCTGTCCCGCCAGCGCCTGTTTTGTGACTCGAGTTGTATCGGGGTGCGGCCACCCTGTTCATTTAAGTGTTGTTGACGGCTTTCCTGCCGCCATGATGCTGAGCGGCCGCAGGGGACCCTGTGTCACCTACCCCGCCTGGAACATTCACCCCTGGCCCTTCCCAGGAGACACGTGCCCCTCCCCCTCCCTGCCACGGGCAGTGCCTTTCCTCCCGTTCTCTGGGCCTTGGCCACTTTGCAGAAGGCACGCGCCACGCCTTTCACCCAGGCCCCGCGCATCCCCACCGAATTCCGCACCGGGTCGCACTTCGCATGCCCCCGGCTCAGACAGAGGGGCTTGGGGTGTTTGAGGAGAGCTTTGAAGACGGCTCTCTCTCTCTCTCCCACTTTCCTTTTTTATTTTTATAGCTCCAAATGAAAAAATGAAGCAAGTTTTAAAGAAGACCATAGAAGAAGCCAAAGCAATAATATCTAAGGTTAGCTTTTTAAATGATGCTCTAAAGCGTGTCTTTGGAAATACGAACTCCAGCACCGGCTTCCAGAGTTGCCTGCCAGCCTTTTCTTTTCTGGCTTCTGGCTCCGCCTCCCAGAGGCGGGTGGGCGAGCGAGCCCGCTGGGGTGGGCCCTGGGTTTTCCTCTCGTCATTGTGCAGTTTGTCCTGCATCCGCTCCGTCCCGGAGGCCAGATGGGCGGATCTGTGGGCTGGTGGAGGTGGGCCCCCATGTCCCTATGGGAACTGAGCACTGAGCACTTGGGATTCCGTTTCCTGGGCGTTTGGGACCTTTTTGAAAAACTTAAGACAGCGAAAGGCCCAGAGGCAGACTCTAGGCCCTGGGATGCGTGAGCTCGGTCCAGAGCTGTTGACGGGATGGGCTGCCGCGTGGGTAACCCTGCGTGTCCGCCTCAGAAACACGTGGAGGCCGGCATCTGCGTCACCATGGAGATGGTGAAGGACGCCCTGGACCAGCTCCGCGGGGCGACGATGATCGTGTACCCCATGGGCTTGCCGCCCTACGACCCCATCCGGCTGGAGCTGGAGGGCAAAGAGGACTTGTCCGGGACCCAGGTGCGTGGCCGGTGGCGTTGTGTGAGGCGGGGCTCCCACCCCCCGAGAGGAGGAGCCCCCCACATTGGACCCCCTTCTTCTAAATGTAGTTTTTGCTTCAGACACCGCTTTCCATCTCCCTGTGCTGAGCTTCAGAGTGGAGATCTGAGCCGGGGGCGGGAGGGGACCGAGGGAGCAGGGCACCCACGCAGGGGCCCGAGGGGAGGGTTGGGGGCCGCCCGTCAGAAGGAGCTGACAGCACTGCCACTTGGGGGCCACCGGAAAGCCAGGGACCGCTTTGAGCCTGTTTCCAGCCAGGCGGACGGGCCCCTTGCATGCAACCTGGTGCTCCGGCCCCGCCTCTTGCTTCGTGTCGTCGGCTGTGCCCCGGCCCTTCTCCTTTGTCCCGCCCCTGTCCTGTCGCGCAGCGCCTGTGTCTCTCCGCTCCGTCTGCACTAGACCCCGGGGCCTCTGGTGTCTTCCCAGCCGCGCCCTCACCTGCACCTCACGGGACCTTCTGCGATGGGCGGGGGTCAGCAGGGTCGGACGCCCCACCTCCCAGGGCAGGCGGTTCCTGACGGGGAGGGAGGGGCGGGGCGGGCGGGTGCCAGTCCCAGCGCCCTGGCCCCACACCTGGTGGGACCGCACCCGAGTCCTGGGGCCCGAAGGCCGGTTCTCGCCGCACCCGCAGGCGGCGCTCAGCGTCATCGGGGAGTCGGAAGCGCAGCTGTGGTGGGCGGCCAAGGAGCTGCGGAGGACGAAGAAGCTCTCGGACTACGTGGGCAGGAACGAGAAAACCAAAATTATTGTCAAGATCCAGCAAGTAAGCGCTTTACCTAAGTCTGTGCGCCTCCGCGCCGGTGACCGTTCAATCTGCAGGGTTCACGCCGCTGTTGGAACGCGTTCCTCCCGTTGGTCTGGACTCAGAGTTAACCTTCCGCCCGCACCAGCCCGGACTGGAGGAACGCGGGGAGCAGCGACGATCGGGGAGTCGGTTTGATGGGGGGGTGCCGCGTTAATCTTAGTTAAAAATAGGGCGGCGTGTGGATACGAATGTGTCTCGCAGTGAAACTCCAGCCCATGGCGCTGAGTTCAAGTCCCCGAGGCTGCGAGTCCCGGGTCAGCGGCGCTGGGGCCTGGCGCGCGCCGAGGCTGCGCGGGTTGTGCGCTCTCCTAAACCGTCCTCTCCAATGTGAGGAGAAGGGTCCCCACGATGACCTTGTCCCTTCCCTGCCGGACCCGCACTGACCGACTGGGGCGCAGCCTCTGGTCTCTGGCCACCAGGAAGGAGGACCAGGGCCCCCCGGTGGCTGCTCGGACGTCGGAAGTGGACGAGCTGTTACCCGCAGCAGGTGGCAGAGGGCGGCCCTGTAACCCTCACTGCCGCTCGCGGGGCTGTCCCGAGAAGAATGCCGGGTTCACAGCGCGCCCTCCCCGTTTTTGCAGAGGGGACAGGGGGCTCCGGCCCGGGAGCCTATTATCAGCAGCGAGGAGCAGAAGCAGCTGATGCTGTATTACCACAGGCGGCAGGAGGAGCTCAAGGTACCGGGGCCGCGCGCTGTCTGCGCAGCTGGCGCCGGGCATTCACCCCGCACCGCGCCCCAGGGTCCGGGGCGGTCCTGTGGGATTGGGGGGCTTTCTAGGGCGTCAGAGCCTGGAGGGCTCCTGGTTCTGGGGGGCGGGGGGGGGGGTCGCGGGCGCATTCTCCAGCCCCTGTGTGCGGCGCAGCAGCTCCCTGAAATGCCTTCCCGAGTGAAACGTGTCCTTGCAGAGACTGGAGGAAGATGACGACGACGCCTGTTTGAACTCCCCGTGGGCGGACAGCAGCGCGCTGAAGCGGCACTTCCACGGCGTGAAGGACATCAGGTGGCGGCCCAGGTGACCGTGCAGCGCGCCGGGGCGCAGCCGCGGAGGAGGCTGGCTCCCCGCTCTGGGCGAGGTGACCGCGGTGCTGACAAGCAGAACGAGCAGGGCGCTCACGGCCCCCGAGAAAGATGTTGGGATTCCCGGTTTTCCTGCTGTTTCTTTGAGTTTGAACTTGTAGAGTAAAAGTTACAAAGGTTGTAGAACTTAAAAAAATACTTCTTCAAAAAACCCGCCACCCTGTTTACGTCAGGACTATTTGTATTGGAGGCCCTTCTTCGACAACGTGCTACGGATGTTCCTACTTTCAGACTTGTTTTCCTTCCTGCTCTCTTTCCGCTGCTCTCACCCGGCCGCTGAGCGGGAGGGAACCGAAGGCGTTTCCTCTGTAGTCCAGCGCCTGGCGCGAAACCGCCCGCGGCCACTGGAGGCCGCCCGCCCCTTCCCCCGCGTTCCCCTGCGCCTCTCCGAGGCCCCGCACCCCAGCTGCAGGGGCGAAGCTCACCTGCCCTCAGCCCAGCTCGCTGTGCTCAGCTCACCTGCCCTCAGCCCAGCTCACTGCCCTCAGCTCACCTGCCCTCAGCTCGCTGCCCTCAGCTCACCTGCACTCAGCTCACCTGCCCTCAGCTCACCTGCCCTCAGCCCAGCTCACCTGCACTCAGCTCACCTGCCCTCAGCCCAGCTCACCTGCCCTCAGCTCACCTGCCCTCAGCCCAGCTCGCTGCCCTCAGCTCACCTGCACTCAGCTCACCTGCCCTCAGCTCACCTGCCCTCAGCCCACCTGCCCTCCGCTCACCAGGACAGATGCCCACCTTTTCACGCAGCTGTTTCCAGGCCCAGAAGCGCCTGGCATTTCAAGGTAATTTACAGGGAACTGGTGACTTTCTGATGGCACCACTCCTGGCTTTTCCTCCGGACGTGAACGTGATCCAAATCACTGAGACACATGATCTAGTAGCTTCCTGCTGAGGGGCCGCTCACACCGGTCGGCGAACGGGTCTAGGAATGAATGTCACAGGTGGACCACTGGCCAGCGTGCTCTGGTCTGCGGTCTGACCACGCAGCATCTCTGCGGGAAGGTTTGCGCTGAGGGGGGCCTCAGGCGAGCCGCCGTCTGCCCGTGTGGAGGGACTCCGGCCGCAGAGACGGATGCGCAGGGCGCCCAGCGCCTGCCGCTGCGCCCCTACCCTGCGCCCCGCCGGGCTCCCGGCCCATCCTGCCACGCTGGCCCGAGGCCGGGGTGCGCAGACCGGTGACCAGCAGGCTCCCCTCTCAGGCTGTGGGTCAGAGCCCATATTTGGGGAACTGAGAGATTCTAAGTTTAGAATCTCAAGAAAGGCTCGCAGCCTGTGAACCCAGATGCGTTCTGGGCCGTGTCGGGGGCAGGAAGTTTACACAAAGCTGTGGGAAACGGAGCACTTCCTTGGATACAGCCCAGCCCGGCCACACATCAGTCACTGGATTTCGTCATTGTGAGAAAGTCTCGATAGCTGGAGAGGAGGAAGACGGGGGGACGGAGGGTGAGGGCGAGCAGGAGGCTGGGACAGGGCCTCTTGGTCCCCGTCCCAGTTCCCTCCCACACCCTCGGAGCCTCGCCTCGGGCCCCTCGAAGCCCTTCAAAGCCCTTCAAAGCCCCTCAAAGCCCCTCAAAGCCCCTGGTGCGTTCTTTTCGATGCCCCTTCACCGCCCCCAATGTTGGGACCCCCTCAGAGACCTCGGGCACCAGGAAGCCACCCCGTGTGCCCACCACCCCCACCCCCTCTGTTGGGAGATCCGCCTGGCAGAGCCCCAGCTAGCACAGCAGAGAGAACCCCACAATGGTGTTCACGGGGGGAGCCCCGAAACCCCCAGTCCTCGGACCCCCTCAGCACCGCCCTGCATCTCTGCTCACTCCAGCTTGCCGTCCCCCACTGCTCCCCAACTCACAGGGGCACCGAGGCCCCATCAGAGGGACAGTCCCTGACCTCCGCACTTGCTGCCCCTACTCCTGGCATCTGTCCCCCATGTTATCGGACAAGCCACCCAGGCTCCGGCAAAGGCCACCTCGGGCCGTGTCCCTGGGATTCCGTCCTCTACAAAGACACAGTTCCGGGGGTTCTCCCTCCCTCATCACTTTCCTACAGCGTCACCCCATTAATCTGCAGACACGGGGAGAAGACAGCCACCTCGCAACAAATTCTCTCTCTCCATGCAGCGAACCTGGTCGTCAGAGGGTGTCTTCCATTTTCGTGCTGCAATCGAATGTTAAAGTTAACAAGTCATGTTTAAAGAATGCCCCAGTCAGGCAGTCACGGGGGTTGGACGGGATGTGGAGCAAAGGGGACCCCGTTCACTGTGGGCGGGAATGCAGGCTGGCACCGCCACTGCGGGAAACAGAGCGGAGGCTCCTCGGAAAAGGCGGGCGGGGGCTGCCACACGGCCCCGCACCCCCTCTCCTGGCCTGACACCTCAAACACATGCATTTGCGAAGATATATGAGGGGGAACCCAAATACCCCAGAATTATCTTCTGGAGGGTGGGTCCCAAGTAGAACAGGCTTCCTCCACCAGGGGAGTGTTCTAGGAACCTACCTGTATCAGTGCACCAGCTGGCGTTGTTGTGAGAGGCTGCGTTCGGCTTCAGTGAATTTTTTTTGCGGGGGGAAGAAAACACATTTGCCCATTTCATGATGGGTCTGAGTTGCGAGCACACCCGCCCACACCGCGCCGAGTGTTCAGCAGTTTTTACCAAAACCGGCGTGACCCCCGTGCCCCACCCTCCCTATTCACCCGATCTCGCCCCAAGAGACCTTTCTTCGTTCCCTGGATGAAAAAGTCCTCACAGGGAAATCTTTTGCTGAGGTGGAAGAGGTGAAACGAAAAATAGCAAAAGCACTAAACGGCATCAGAATCGACGCATCCAAACACGTTTTTGAGCCGTGGGAAAAACGTCTCGATAGGTGTGTTGCCTCACACGGAGAGGACCTGGAAGGTGACTGAGACCTAAACATGTGAGAATAAACGCACGATTTTTATAAATCGACTCCGTTTCGGGGCCGCCCTAGTCCTCACAGCGGCCGAGCCGGGGAGGCCTGGGCCCGGAGGACGCGGCCCACAGGGTGCACGGCGGGCGCCACCCAGCCCCGAGGAAGATGCGGCGCCGCCGTTTGCCACAGCGCGCACGGGCCTTGGGAGTGAGAGCCATCTAGGAGATTCCACGCACACGTGGGACGGACCCAGGCGTCCGTAACCATGACCTTCCCCCGACGCGGCCGGGGCAGCTTCTCCCGAGTGCGGTGCGCCGGCTGGGTGTTCATTCACCTGCGAGTGTTCTCTCGCCCCCCTGGCGCTTTCTTCTTCCACCCGCTGGTTATCCAAGAAGGAGCACGTAACTTCCACTTGTCTGCGCGCTTCCCCAAATTCCTTCGTTGCCGGTTTCTCCCTGAGCTCACCGCGCTCAGAGGGCGGGCCTGGCACGGTTCCGATCCCCCGAAACCTGTCGAGACCGGTGTCCCCACGTCCGCGCGGTCTGTCAGGGACAAGGTCCCACACACGCGTGGGAGAACGCGTGTTCTGCTGCATGGGGTCACGTGCGCGGCGGGCGTGTGTTAGGTCCGGCTGGCCCGCCGTGTGTTCCGTGCCCTCCCGCGGCACGTGGGGCTGGGCCAGATCGCGCCCCGCGCAGGCGAGAGGGAGGTGCGGCCGCGCCCGCCCGCCGTCGCGGCACGTGCGCCCCAGCGCCCGCCTCCCCCGCGGCTCCACCCCGTTCCGCTCCACGTCCTTCGGGACGCTGCGTCAGTCGCACGCGTGGGGTCGTGGTTCTACGTTCCTGCCCGAGCGCCCCTTTTACCGCCGTGCTCTGTCCCCCTTCCTCTCCAGGAGCAGGCTCCGTGCTGACGGTGCCTCTGCCGGACGCCGGCCCCGCAGCCCAGCCACCGCCGTCACAGTTCTCCTCTCGCCACCTTTCGCTTCCCACCTGCTCGTGTCCCCGAGTGCACAGCGTGTCCCCGTTCATGGCACACGCTCAGGTCCTGGGGCTTCGGCCCCCCCTCCGCCTCCGCTGCTCCGTCCACCCCACTCAATCGCACGGTCGCTGGTGCTGGACGCGCACCTGCCGTGTGGCCTGCCAGTCCCCAGACCGCTCGCGATGACACGTTTTCTGTGTCTTCTCTGCCTCCTGGTGTCCCGAGTGGGGGCTTCCTGGGGTGCGGCTTCCATTCCTTTAACAAGCGGAGCTGTCCTCTTTTGCGAGTGTGCCGCGCTGCGTGTGCATCCGGTGCCCCTGCAGTTCACCCTTCGCCGATCAGAGCCCAGGCCCCGCCCTGCTTCCTCCGCTGGCTGTCGTCTGCGGTGGCACGTGGAACCGACTACAGACCCACGGCGCGCGGCTGGAATCGTCGCTCCATGGGCTGCCGTGTCTTTGACAGAAGCCCCCAAATGCACTCATCTCGTCTTTAAAGGTTGATCACCCTCTTGGGTCCCTTCACTTCTCATGGGTCCAAGCTGCCGTCCGACGTCACTTCTTTCCTGCAGCACAGCTCCGCTCCCACGCGAGCCCTTTGCATTTCTGCTGTGAAACACCGTGTTCACGGCTGCTGCGTGCCCAGGCGGTGACTTACAGGGGGTGTGGAAGGCTGTCCAGGGCCAGCCTGGTCGGCCCTGGGCAGTGGGGGGGAGGCTGGCTGGGGACAGAGACAGGCAGGGTCCTGGTGGCCCCTCCACACTCCTGCTCACTGCCACTCGGAGCGGCGTCCCGGGCGGGCCCTTTCTGGCCTCTGCAGCCTCTGCCCACACTCACCGAGCTCCTCGCCAACCCCGAGGCCGGACACCCAAAGCTACAGCCCCAGGTCAGCGCACCCTCCCGAGCCTGAGAGAGCGGAGGAGAGAAAGGGGCAGGGGTGAAGTGGGAGCCTCAGGATGGGCCACAGGTCTGGGGTTTTGGGGGCACGAAGGGGAGCCCCCTTCAGGTGGTGTCGGCCCCTCCCGGCCACTTCCGCCTGCGTCTGTGGTCTCTCGGGCCACCTGCTGATGCGCACGCCCCCGGCACTGGCCTGGGGGCAGGGCGACACCGGGAGAGGGACGGGGGCGGGGGGGGGGGGCACTCACTGGAGGCCGGCCCCGGGGCGACAGCCGGCAGCAGCCAGCATTCACCTGCTCGAGCTCAGCGCTGGGGGCGGATCCCCCAGAGGCACCCAGAGCTCCTGCAGACGGGCTGAGGGGGGGCGGTGGCGCAGGCCACGTACCCCGAGCCCTGGCTTCACCTGCTCACACCTCTCTGGGGTGCACGTGCACACACACACGTATGCACACTCGCAGGCATGCACACACCGTGACAGTTCTCTCCAGTACGTGGCCGTCGTGCTCACGGAGGCCCCCGTGCCAGGACGCAGGCCGGCACCAGGATGGTGAACACGGAAACAGCCACGTCCTCGTCCTCGTCCTCCAGAGGTTTCCAGTGCCGCGTGCAGCCCGTGCTTGTCCACCGCTGCCCGTGGCTGCCCGTGGCTGCCCGTGGCTGCCCGTGGCTCACTCGGCGTTCTCTAACCCCTGGGGCCGGGAGCCTCGGCCCTAGCCTCCACTCCCTGCTTGGGCAGTGCCAGAGGTGCCCGGTGGCTCCCGGCCGGTGGAGAGCCGGGCTGGCCCGTCGGGCGCCATCTCTTTATCTCTCTAGAGCGCCCCCCCCCCCCGCCCCGACGCCGCCCCGGGGCACCGGGCGCGAGTCTCAGTGTGACACTCTCTGAGGCTGAGTTGACAGGACGTCGGGTCCCCTGGGCTGGTTGAGCAGGGATCTGGGGGCACTTACGGCGTCCACAGTGACCTCGGCCAGGGTGGGCTGCCATCCATCCCTGTTTGCTGGGCCCACAGGACCCTCCGTGCCCAAACCAGTGTGTGGTCACGGGCAGGGGGACGGGCGGTCGCCCTGGCCTGCGCCTCCCTCCGACGGCGACCCGCTGCGCCCCAGGCCGCGGGGGAGGACGGTGGCGCCCCAGCACCCAGGCCTCCCTCTCGGCTTCCTTAAAGCCCGTCTCTGGAGATATTATAGCATCTGCTCCCTTTCATTGACTAAGACGCGCTGAAAAGCGGCCATTCATTTCTAAATCCCGCTTTTCAGTCACTGCCAATATTCTCTCAAAAAAAGAGACGGAGGGCGCCCGGCCACACATTTCACAGGCTTGGCCCGAACCCAAAGGGGAATACTTGTTTCGGCGGAATTCACTCGGGGTCGGGAAAGTCAAGTGTGCGAACGGAAAACACACCTCTCCAGCCCCGACTCATGCCCTTGGATGGCGGAGCCGGCCACCTCGCGTGGCACCTTCCGTGCCCCCAGGCATGTGGCCGTGGGAGGAAGGCGAGTGTGCCGCGGCTCGCGGGAGGGCCCTGGGTGCGGCGCGGCTCGGGGGCGCCTGGGCGGAGCCGAGAGGGCTCCCTCCGCCGGCCCCGCCCCGTGCGGTCCCATCTCCTCGTTCCCCGCGACTCTTTCCCTCTGGCGGGGGGAGGGGCGCTGTTTACGCTCTCCTTCACAGCACAGTGGTCCTGCGCGCCCTGACTGCGGCGGGACGGTGTGCCTGGATCTCACGCAAGGTGCCTTCAGGGGTGGGGGGGAGGATCCATCAGCACCTTCAAATTCCGGCCACATCCGACACCGACACCGACACCATCCAGCTCCTCCGCTCCCCAGGCGGCTCTGAGCTGGAGCCGTGGGCGGGGGCTCTCTGCTCTCATTTGCTCGTGTGTCCGTTTCCTCCCCCGACACATGTCCACTGTGAAAGGTCCAGCAGGACACACGTGTCTCTGTGTGTGTATCCGTGTGCGCATCAGTGTGTACCTGTGCGTGGGTGTGCACACACGTGTTTGCGTGCGCATCTGTGTGGGTGTGCATGCACACATGTGTTTGTGTGTGCTGCGCGCGCACGTGTGTTTGTGTGTGTTCGTGCCTGCACACAGGTGTGCGCTGTGTGGGGGCATGCATCTGCACGTGCGTGTGCACACATGGGCTGGCAGCTGTGCACGTGTGTGCATGTGCATTGCCCAGTCCTGAAAACCTACTGCAACGTGGCCGTCGCGTGTGGTGCTGTCCCCTTGGTCGGGAGGTTACGGACGTTTGAACAGAGGCCGCCAGCAGGGCGTCTGTAAGCGGACACTGGCTTCAGGCGACCCGGGTTCAAATCCCGTCCCTGCCACTTGGTGTCCGCATGGCCTTGAGTGGCTCATTTGGCCCCTCGTCCTCCGTTTCCTTTTCTGGAGATGCTGGGGCAGCCGGACCACGGCAGGGGGCCGCTGCCAACACACACCGCGGCCAGTGATGCTCAGCGCTCGCCCGGGCCAGATGTCGGGGCACCGGGGAACCTCATGAGGTGCAGAGGGCACAGGGGGCCACACCCCGCCCACCCGTCCACAGTGGTCACTGCTCCCAGTCCCTGGCACATACGTGCGCACGCGTCTTTATTTCTGTCTCTGAACAAGTGGCGGCGCGACCTCGCTCCTCCTAGGGCGCGGGGCGTCCCCTGCGTGGTGCGCAGTGACGTCTTCATGTGGCCCTTTCCGGTGGGCGGTCCAGAGGTTTCCAACTGTTTGCTACAACGGTGTTGCTCGGTGTCATGGGCTGAATGGTGGCTCCAAAGGTATCGGGCCCTGATTCCTGGAGCCGGGAAGTGTCACTTTATAAGGGGAGACGTGGTCGCCCGAGAACCCTTGCAGGAGGAGGCGACCTGGGCACAGTCGCCCGAGTCCTTGGAGACATGGGGGGGAGAGGGACGCGGGGAGCAGGGGAGACCCCCAGAGGGGTGATGGGAAGGTGGGGGGGGGCACTGGGGTGCTGGCAGCCCCCTGGACTGGGAGAGGAAGGACGGAGTCTCCCCGGAGCCTCCAGAGGGAGCCCGGCCCGCCGGCCCCGTGGTTTAGGCCCAGGGATGAGAACTGGACTTCTGGCCTCTGCACCGAGAGGATGAACTTCTCCTGTTTAAGCCAAGTCTGTGGGAGTGACTTACAGCGGCCACGGGATTCTAATCCACTAGGTATCCTTAAAACGGAAACCTGCCCACGTCGGCGAAGGCCTCCGGTGGACAGGGTGCTGCAGGGGAACTGTGAGGTCAAAGGTCGTGCGTCGTTTCCACGGCAACAAACCACACGCAGCGCTCGCTGCCTCGCCCTCACTCGTGCGCTGTGACACTTTTTACCCAGCGCCGCAGCTGCGCGTCTCTGAGGACGCACGGGCAGAGTCGCTCACCCGGGGCCGCGGGGAGTGTGGGGCGGGGTGTCCGTTCTCCGCCGGGTGGACACAGTGCCCTTCGTGTTTCGGGCCCCTTAGAGCTGGCCTTTTCTTCGTTTTATTGATTTACCAAATGGGACTTGATTCATCAAATACGTTCACGGCATTTGTGGGAAGAACCATAAGATATTTCTCTTTTGACCTATGAAAGCGGCACGTCAGACCAACGTTTCCTGCGGTGGAAACAGCCCCACATCCCGAAAATCCGTGTGCTCCTGGGTATGGAATTTTTAAATGTGCTGTTGAGTGCAAAAATAACCGAACCAAATAGTCAGCTGGGGGATCCTTTTTTAAAGTTAGGGGGGGGCGGCTCTGGTTCGGAGGGTCGTGTAGGTCTCGGTGCAGGTTTCTGCGGCACCTCGTCGCACACCGCGCTGCGTGCCTGCCACCCAAAGTCAGGCCGTCCCCCGTGACCGGGCACTGGGCCCCTGACCCTTTACTCCCCCTGCTCCCCCCATTCCGGTCACCGCCTCCCTGCCGCCTGCCTGCGTCTGTGAACGAATAAATGGCCTAGCCTTCCACCTTAGGAGTCTAGGAAAAGAAGGGCAGAGTAAACCCACAGCAACAGAAAAAGAGAAATAATAATGGAAATAAATGAAACATAATAGAGGAATGAGTAAAGTTGAAAGCTGGTTCTTGGAAAAGATCAACCAAATTGACAAACTTTCAGCCAGGAGGGAGGGAGGGAGGGAGGGAGGGAGGGAAGCCTCAATTTCCTGGGGCCAGAGTGACGGGACGTTACTGCTCATCGTGAAGAAATCTTAGAAATCGTAAGAGAGGACCATGGACAATTACATGCTAATGAGTTCGGTAACGTAGACGAAATGAACGAATCCCTCAAAGACGCACGCTACTGAACCCGACGGAAAACTGCAGAAGGACCTACAACAAGTGGGATGTCGAAGCAGCCCAGTAAACCCCGCGGAGAAAGGCCCGGCCCCACGGCCCTGTGGGCGAGCAGCCCCCCGGGCGGTGCAAAGCTAGTGCCCGGCGCACGGAGCTGCAGCAAAGGCTGCCCACCCTGACGGCGCTCTCCCGCCAAGGGCTTTCAGAGCGAACTCTTCCGTTGCTCTCGTCTGCCATCACCAGCCTGTGTGAACCCCCCGAGGGCAGGGGATGGGGAGGGGGGCTGTTCTTTGAACTCCATGCCCCGCGTGGTGCCCGGCCGTCACCTGGAGGGAGGCAGAGAGGAGATGGCGTGAGCGTTCCAAGGGGAGTCCAGAAAGCTCTCGGAGAAGCAGTGACCCCAAAGGGCCTCCGGGGCTACCGGGAACTCGCGCAGCAGCGGAGGTGGAGGGGACGTCCCAGTCCCCAGGGACAGGACATCCAGGACAACTTCAAGAAGGAAGAGTCTTTCGAATGTGTCAGCCGAGAAACCCGTCTACGGTCCTTCTGCGGGCGAGGGATCTCCCGTGTAAAACCTTCCCCTTGATTCTCTCCTCCTCTGGTCTCTGACCTCGGGCCTCTTCGAGGACGCTTTTTCCTCCCTTTCCCCTCGACGCCCCCTCCCCACGACCCCAAGAGCTGTGCGCCATCATTGCCTCCATCCTGCAGACGGGGACTGCGGGCGGACGGTAGCAGCCCAGGCCTGCAGGTGGCCAGTGAGGGAGGAGGAAGCTGGGCACTTCGGGGAGCGGCTGGGGGACTGTCCACCGGAGGCCCGGACCTGGCTCTGCCCCACGTACCCCCGTCTTTGGAGATAGTAGGAGCGATGGGCTCAGGAGGACGAATACAGAGAAAGCATCCTGATGCCGGCCAGGAAGGCGATCCCTCAGCTGTCAGCACCCCCAACCGAGACCGGGGCCCTCGAGACCGCCTCCCGGCATCTGTCCCGTGCACGTCCCGGCCCCACGCTGTTTTGAAGGAACAGGGGCCGTTTGGGGGCCGGTGGGGGGAGGCGGACATGGGCACTTGGTCCATGGCGTCCCCTGCCCCTGCGCAGAAGCTCGGCCCCTCATGCAAAGGGACAGAGGCAGGTGCGAAGCCAAAGGCGGGCCCGAGCCAGGGGCTGAGGCCGCTGTCTCCACGCAGCCCCGTCCTGGCCCCAGACCCTGCAGAGCCCGAGGATTTTAAGTTTGAACCCGGCCTTCAAGGTCACTATCAAGGCACGTTGGTTAAGGTAGGAAAGAACATACTTGGTGTTCGTATTTGGCTGGATGCATAACTTATCCAGGTTTGGCCGCGTGGTCCCTGAGACCCCACTGTGCGCAGGCCCGCGCGTGTTGGGGGCAGACGTCAGATCCAAAACGTCGCCTTCTGCGCGAGCGGCATCATCGCCCACGTTCCCCCCGATAACGGGACTTTGAGAGTTTCTCTGCCGAGTTTGGAAGCGCCGCACAGCACATCTTCGCCATTACTTTTCCAGGACAGCTGGAGGTTTCCCCCCCAGACGTCCGCAAGGAGAAAAGTTGTTCCTGCGCATGAACGGAGTGATGTGGGCCAGACCCGCTCAACAGAAACCCCTGCTTGGCGGCCCACGCTGCGCTGTCCCCGGGCCCCGCTGTCCCAGAACCCGTGGCTTTGCAGGCCAAGGTCAGGGTCTCAGGAAGGAAGTCCAGCAGCTCCAAGCCAGGAGGCAACTCCCTGGGTTGGCAAATTCTTTGTGGGTTAGTAACACGCACTCTTGCTGGCTCATTGTAACAAGCGGGGACCATTGTCCTTGTTCTCCGTTAGGGAGGCCACGTCAGGCCGTGACACTGGCCTCTGGGTGCCGCCCCGCCCTTCCTCGGACGTGGAGCCGGCGTTTCCCAGCTCAGCCCGGCGTCCACTCATCGAGACCCGAGTCCCTCCTTCCTGCCCCAACCCTTGCTGGGCTGGGCTTGGCCTTTGAAACGAGAGGAAATGACAAGGCCCATTTTTCTCCTCTCGAAAGGACGGCATCCGTGGAGTCACGCACTGGAACGGAGAAAGTGCCAGGAGTAAAAACCTGTCCCCATCGGAAGCGGCCGGCCTTCCTCTCTTTGTCCGCCCAGCTCACGATGCCGATGCCGCTGGCGCTGGCAGCGCGCCCCACACAGTAGGGAGGCAGCGTTTCCACCTCGGGACAAACTCCCAGCGAGGTTTCTGCGGCTCCATCCGAAAGGAATGCCGTCAGGCTGGGCAATCGTCGAGCGAAGATCCGGAACATTCCGCAGAAGCACTCCGCTGGAAAGAACTGGTCGGGCCCTTGACAGACCTCTGCTCTGCCCACGTTAGTTGCCTCGTAAAGCATCCACGGGAGTCATGGGCCGTGGGAGCATGATTTCTATTTCTCCGACAGAATTCACCTGTAATTTGGTTGTTTCCAAGATACTAAGACTCGCTGGGTGGAGCTCAGCAAGCTAACATCTATTGCAAGACTCGGAGGCAGAGGTTCGAGGCCAGGCCACGCCTAGGACGGGGGGGGGCAGGCTGAGCCCCCGAGCCCCCTCTGGAAGCGGGGGCTGCTGCTCTGGGGCCCGTGCACCCAAGCACTGCAGGAGGACCGACCTCGGGCCTTGGAGAGTAGGGGCAGGTGGGGCCGTCCCCAGGAGGGTGAGTCTCGGAGGGAGCAGGTGGTCCTGGGCCCTGCCTCCCTGATCGCGCCCCGGGTCGGGGCGGCCCAGGGAGAACGCCCTCCACTTCGTCACGGTGGGGGGCCCGTGTCTCTGCATCAGATTCCACACCCTGGCTCAGCACGGCCCAGCGGGGCGTCTGCCGGAGGCAGGCAGATGGGACCCCTGCGGCGGAGGGACCGGCCTCTGTGTTGTATTACAGCCGACCCTTGAGCTGTGCGGGGACTGGAGGTGCTGGCCCCTCGTGCTGTTGAAAATCTGCCTGTAACTTTCGACTCCCCAACAACTTAGCAACCGACCAGCCACCGTTGACGGGAAGCCTTACTGGTGGTCGAGAGCACTGGAGTGACACGTTTTGTATGCTATCCGTGTCACACACGGTGTTTTTCACAACCAAGTAAACCCGAGAAGAGAAAATGGCATTAAGGAAATCATAAGAGTCCTGGCCGGGTGGCTCAGTGGGTTGGACCACCGTCCCACAGACCAGAGGGCTGTGGGTTCGAACCCTGGTCGGGGAGCATGTAAGAGACAACTGATGGATCTCTCTCTCTCTCTCTCTCTCTCAGCAATGAAACAGTGTTCTTGGGTGAGGATTAAAAAACAACAACAAGGAAAACCGTAAGGCAGAGAAAGTGCATTCGCAGCACTTGTGGAAAACTTTGTGAGTGGACCCACGAAGAGCAAGCCCCTGTGGCTCGAGGGTCCCCCGTGAGGGTGTCGGCGCAGACGAGCAAGCGTGGCCTGCTGGTTCCTGGACGCACTTCTGTCCGAAAAGGGAGCAAAGCCCAGCATCTGCGGAGCGGTCGCAGCCCCGAAGGGGCTCCCGTCAGCGCTCAGCAAGTCACCGAGGTGCTGGCGTGGGCGAACCTCCCCCCACAGGGCTGGCCTCTGGGCACGGGGCTCCTGGGACCCACGGTGAGGAAGCAGCAGGGTGTCGGCTGCCCAGAGATGCAGGGAATTGGGGGGGTGGGTCTTGCCTTGGGCAGAGCCCGCGATCGGTCGGCAGCCCGTCCTCCAGCCCTGGCTGCACCTCCCCCTCCGGGCGAGGCGAGTGGAGTCCTAGTCCAAAGTGACGGCGATGGGCCGTGTGTCCTTCGGGAGGCAAGCAGGTCACGAGCCTCGGCCCCCACGGACGACGGCCTTATCAGGGAGCCCCCCACCACGTATCCGAGAGACCCCCGCCCCCCGAGCTCCCCGGCCTCCCGCCTCAGGAGGACGCGGCAAGACAACGGCCATCCGCAAACACGGCCTCACCAGACGCTGACCCTCCCAGCCCCACGCGCTCGGACTTCCCGCCTCCAGAACTGGGGGGGCCTTTACAGCCGCCCGGTGCCCGGGAATTCTGTCGCAGCAGCTCCCGTGAGCTCCGACTGAACCCAGCCCACAAAACTGCAGCGCCCCCCACTGCCGGTCCGGGCAGCTGGGCCTGCTGCTGAGGTTCAAGGGTCCGCTCCGCGCCTGCCCTCCTCCGCCTCCCCCGCGGGCCCGGGGGCTGAGGGAGGAAGCCCTGCTCCCTCCCCCTCGTCCCGGGGTTCTGCAGGAGGCGGCTGGCGTTCCCTGGTCACCTCCCGGCGAGAGGCTCTGGCGCGTTCTGTCCTGTGATCTGGGCCCCGTACCTGACCCCCCAGCTCCCCCTCCTCATCCACGCACCCCTGTGTGCGGGTGGACGTGGGGGCGAGGCAGATCGGGCTGGGAGAGCCGACCGACTGGGCCCTGCACGGAGGCCCGGCGCTATCGTTTCACCCCGTGAGCCCCCGGCGGCAAGCCTCCTGTCCAGCGGGGGGGGGGGGGAGTGCGGTTCTCCCCCCCACCAGGACCCTCGGGCGCATCGCATCCGCTCCTTCTGCTCCCACGCCCTCTCCTGCCCCGCCTCCCTCCGCGGGGCAGCACCCGATCTCTGCGATGCCCTGAGGGTGACTCCACCGGCCCCTGTGCACGGAGCTGCTGCGGAACCCAGTCAAGACCGCTTTTACCTCGGGAAGCCCTGTGGTTTTAACCTCCGAGCTTTTTCTGTGAAGGGCAAGACAGTAGCTCGAAAGAGGAATAACACGGGCGTGTGAGGAGGAATTCAGAAGTCAACGCGTATAAATAAAGTTTTATTGGAACACAGTTAGTTCCCTTCATTCCTGATGTGCTGGGGCCGCCACCGGCGGAGTAGAGTGGCCACGGCCCACGCAGAACCCTGAAATTCGTGTCTTCTCTCCATCCAAGAAGCATCTATCTGGCCGCCCTGTGCCGATGACGCAGCGTGGGGAGGGCGGCCCGGCGCGTGGCCGTGCAGCGGGGCAGCTGTGGTGCCACCGGGCGGACGTGGGGACGCCCTGCCTGCGCCGCGGTGGAACGGGGAGGCCGGCACTGTCTGCGGGGGCTGTGCAGGGAGGAACGGGCTGGACTCACACGGGCAGCGCCGGAGCGAGGACTGGGAGTGTGCGGGTGTGCCGACCCCGCTGGGGGGGGCGCGCAGCCGACGGCCACGCCCTCCCACCCGACGGCCACGCCCTCCCGCCGCGTCGTTTGGAAATGTGCTATAAACCGTTCGAAAGGCCCCTTCCGGCCTCACCAGGTGTCGACGGCGACAAAGGCTCCTTCACAGAAGGTACAGGTGCGGCAGAAGCCGGGGCGCTTCCGCGCTCAGAGGGGCGAGGCCGCCGGGCACGTCCAGCGCTCAGCAGAAGGCCCCCACGTTCCGCGGCAGCGACGCGTCCAAGCCGCTGTTCATCCAGATTTCCTGCAGGATCTGCTCCCGGCGCTCAATCCTCTCCGCCAGCTCCGCAGCCTCCATGGACGGGTACGCGGGCTGCGCAGTCCTGCCAAGCCCCGGCAGCTCCCCGGGGAAACCGGAGCTGGAAGAGTCCTCCTCCCGGTCCGCATCCTCGCTGTCCTCGGCGGCCGCGTCGCTGCCCGGCACCAGGCGCTCCCGCGCCAGCCGCAGCTCCCGCCAGTCCTTGGCGCAGGGCACCCTGAGGACCAAGGCGCACAGCGCGAGGGCCAGGCCGATGCAGACGCTGGACACGAACAGCAGGGCGGCTCTCTCGGGGTGGGCTGCAGGGGCGAGAGGACAGGTCAGCCAGCGGCTGGGAGGGGCGGCGGGTCCCCGCCAGAGGCCCGGGGACACCCTCACCTCGCCCCCCCTAAACCCCACTCCTTAAAAGAGCCGTGCAGCGTACGTGGTCAGCACACGCGAGTGTACGGCAGGACACGGAGCAGGGGGACTCGCAGGGCGGTCCCGCTGAGTTCGGACTCAGCTCTGCCACTCCTCGCTGCGAGACTGCCGGCAAGTCCCAGAACCTCTCTGTGAGGCCGTTTCTCCCTCCGAGAAACGGGGCTCACCACTCCCTCTTCTCACAGAGGTGCCGGGATGGAAGGGGTTCCTTCCCGAAAGCCATCACGACACCCAGCGACACAGGGGACATGTTCAGTGAACTGTCGGCTATCAGTAGTAAGCTACGAAAACTTAATTTATATATAAAATTTAAATGTGGGCGTAAGTATCCACGTTAAGTAGATGTAAGCGGAGCTGCGTTTCTCCTAGGTTAAACAGGAAACACGAACAAAAGTTCCGGTAGTTTCTTTTCCATCCGATCGAGTGCACCGCAGAGATAACACAGAGATAACCCTAAACGGTGCCGCGCACCCTGGTCTGACTCCTCACGGGGTCCGGGTCCAAGCCCCCCGTTAACCCGGGGCGGAGAGGACTGCAGCTCTCCCCATTTCTCAGCTGCATCCGTTTGTGGTGGCAGCACCCCACTTTGGGAAGCCGTGAGGCAGCGAACCCCTCCCCCCAACACCGGTCAGGAGTCAGCGGACGGTCCCTGGGAGGTGCCTCGGGAGCATGTCAGGCGTCGGGGGCCCCACACCGCGCTGCGGCGACTCGGCTGGGCGGCTGCGGTGACTCGGCCCGGTGGCTGCAGCGGCAGCGGACACAGGTGCCCTGCATTCTGATCGCGCGTCAGGATGCGTCGTCCCCTGGGCGTGGCTGACCGACCCGGCCAGAAGCCGCCTGGAGGTTGTCTGGCCTCCTCAGGGGGAGCCAGGCCCAAAGCTGCGAGCTGCTGGCGGCCGCGTGTTCGGGACCCTGACGTTTGCTCAGCTCAGCTCAGCTGCGTGGACCCGTTTCACTCCCCACGGACGGCGAAGGCCCCCCGAGCCCGAGATCCAGGCCGCGGACGGAGCGCCCGAGGGCCACTGGCTTTCGTGCCCCACAAGGTCCAGTGGCTGCAGCCTCACACGAAGGGCCTACGTGGGACCCGGCATCTTCCTGAACTCAGAACCTCCCCACCCGGCTTCCGCACTCGCGGCTCCAGTGGCCACGGCGCCCCTGACGCCGACGCCGCCTCCCTGGTTGCCACGCTGGACCACACAGTCTGCTCGCCCCCTCGGGACGCGGAGCCTTGGCCCAAACGTGGCGCCGGCTGCACCGTTCATCACAGCGGATTCCCCCTCGTGTCGGGGCATTTTGGAGAGTTGGTCACAGGGAGACACGTATCCTCTGTGAGAGGAGGAGGGGCCTTTCGTGTCTGGGAGCGGTGGCAGTGTGAGCACCGGCGGGCGCTGGCACCTGGGGCACCGTCGCTCAGCGGCCCGGCGCTAGGACCTGAGGCGCGGGAGCGAGGGCCTGACCACAGCCGCGTCCGGCCTGGGCCGCCTCCTCCCCCCGCTGCAGGGCGCCCCCACCAAGGTAACCACCCCCCCCCCACGAGTCCACGGTCATTGCCGCCCTGCTCGCCTGTCAGTCCAGCTCATGGCATCGCTCTGTGTCTCTAGACCCTTGCCGGCGGCGGTGGTTAGTTTCCACTTAACGTGGCGCTGCCGTGCTCCTCCTTCATCGTCTTGACCGGGGGTCCCCAACCCCCTGGGCCGCACACCGGTCCCCGTCCCTGGCCGGCTGGGGTGCTCGGGGAGCCGGCGAGCCAAGCTTCACAGCGTCAGCCCCTGAGCTCCGCCCGCTGTCCCCCCATCAGAGGAGACGTCGTCTTTCATGAAACCGGTCCCTGGTGCCCAGAAGGTTGGGGGCCGCTGGCCTTGACTGCAGTGTGGTCGGTTCCCTCGCCCCCGCCGGGGCGTCTGGGCTGGGACCCGGTTTCCGTCTCGTGGGCTCTGCAGCTGTGACCTATGCCCTCTCTTGCAAAGTGCCCCTGGTGGGCCTGAGCAAGCATTTCTCTTGGGGACCGGCCCGGTGGCTTCCAAAGCGGCCGGTACGTGTGAGGGGCCGTGACGGCTCGTCTTCCCCGGCACCTGGCCCGGGTGCGCGCGACCTTCCTTCTGAGTCTCAGGGACAGGGTGGCATCTTACTATGGTCTTGACCTGCGGCTCCCTGATCCCAACACCCCCCAGACCCGCTCCCCTTTCCGGATGGCCGTCTTCCCTCTTCTCATGCCCACTCTCTCCTCTGCTGGGTCTCGGAGCCTCCTCTCGCACGTGCAGAGACGGTTACATGCTGCGTTGCCGACAGCAATGGCGGGCAGGGGGCAGCTGCTGATTCTGGAATTTCTCTGAGAAGCTGGTGCGTGCCACCTGTCCTCCACGCCCGCCCCCGGCCCCCCCTCCACCTCCTGCTGCTCTGCCCTCTCCTTCCACCTCCCTCCCCTGCGCAGCGGTGGCACGGGGTGGGGGGCGGGGCGGGCTCTTTAAAGCACAGCAGCCTGGCCCCGCCCCCTCCCCAGTGCTCTCCCTCCCCCCGCACGGCCCCTCCCCACAGGGGCCGGAGGCTTTGCGCCCTGGGGCTTCTGCACCTGCCCCTGCGTCTGCCTGGGATGTTCTTCCCTCTGGCCTCATCCAGCCGTCTGCGCCGCTCCACCCCAGCCTGGGCCGGGTCTCCTCGCCTTGTAGCGTCTTAGACCCTGAATCGCAGATGGATCGCAGAGAGTATCTGTCCTTTCTGGCCATAGAATGCCAGCGTCAAGAGTCAGGGGCCGACCCAACCCGCTCTTCCTTTGCCAGATCCCCAGGGCCCACAAGGCACCCGGAGTGTGTGAAAGGGGGCCAGGGGCTCAATCACTGAGGGTGGGGGTGCCCTGTGCGTAGCACCCCGTAGTGTGAGCTGCCTGCCATCCTCTCCCGCTCTTCTCCTGGGAGGTAAGTGTCTGGATTCCACTGGGAGGAGAGCAGCTCGCTCATGGGCCCCCAGGTGCCTCCTGGCTCGGGTGCGCCCGAGGCCAAGCAGTCACCCTCCAGTGCATCCGCTGAGCCCGCTGAGATCCAGCGACCCAGGCCCAAGGGGGACCCCTCCCAGCTGTGGCGACCCCTTTTCCGAGTCCACATCCGGGAAGAACACAGGTGTGCGTCTCCTGTGGTTAAACAGCCCCCACCCGGTGCTGTGGCCGGCAGCGTTTCCGTCCAGCCTTGCCCATCAGCCTCGGGAACCTCACAATGGTGGCCGTGGCCTTGAAGGCCCCTTGACCCTTGGACCCCTGGTCTGGAGCCAACAGAAACTCCGGTTCAAGTTTATTTACGTCCAAATAAGCCACGGAGAGGCCAGAGCGAGCCCTCTCCGCCCCGTGAGGGCCCAGGGCCCGGCCCCACAGTGCCGCTGACGTGCCAGCAGCTGCCCGTCCCAGACCCCAGATCAGGGAGCGTGGGAACACACCCGAGGCCATTCCTCGGTGACAGGGTGGCACTGGTTCCCATCACCTCCCCGACAGGGGACCCTGTGACTGATTTTGGAAGGTGTCATTGCACTTGGGTCTGCCTGACACCCCGGGGCTCCCGTCGGACAAAACAACGGTGCCCCGACCCCAGGCTTCCCCACCGTGGCCCCAGGGACCCTGAGTTCGCAGCAGCTCCGCCAGCGGCTGAGACCCACGCAGACCCCAGCTGTCGGGCGGCGACAGGAATCTTAAGGCCTCGAAAGGCATATTGTGCGAGGTAAACACACCACGTGTCTGGAAAGTTCTAATCAGAGGTGATGGGAGAGACACGTCATGAACAAGACCCTGCAAACGAGTCTGCGTGGGTGCTGTGCGCGGGGGCCGTCGTGAGCCAGCTCGCAAGCTGCCTGCCGAGAACCTACACACACACGGAGGCCCACGGACAGAGAGACACACAGACGCACGGATGCACCACCCTTCCCATTCCTGTGGTTTCAGATTTTTTCTCTGAGCCCTTTCAGTCCTGTGATCTCAACTCTAGAAGGAATTCGGAGGGGGGGTCCACGTGGAGGGAGGGAGGGCGACTCCACCTGCCCGAGAAGATGCCTCCCAGATCGTGAAACAGCCAAGACAGATACGGTTCCTCGGGGACCCCTGGACATTGTCCTGCCTGTGCCACCAGCCTCTGGGTTTCAGCATCTCGGGACGAGTCCCCGGTTTTGGTGGCTGGTCTGCTGTGCCCACCTGCAGCCCGACCTGGGGCAGCGGATTCGCTCAATCCACCGACTGCTGGGCTGGTTTTGCCAGACCCTTCCTGGCCCACTGGATGCCCAGCTGCCCGCAGGCCGGCCCCTCCCCTCAGAGTGCCCAGGGGCCTCCCCTGCACGGCCGGCGGGCGGTGCGTCTGAGAGTGGGCTGGAGCCCCGCTCCCCAGTGGCGACCAGGGGACTCCGCATCGCGGGACGCTGGCTGTTGGAACTGGGTGTCCTGTGCTCACTGCCCAGTCAGGGGCCGGGGCCACACCCAGCGTGACTGCCCCGAGAGCAACATGCCCAGGGAACCCGCAAGCCCCGGGCTCTGCCGACGTGCGTCCTGTGGCGACCTCCGTCACTGACCGCTGACACGGACGGCCTCTCCCTCTCGGACTGAGGTTTCGGCATGGTCGAGGCTGCTGCGGGGGATGGGTCCCCAGACGCCTTGGCAAAGCTGGATAACCTATCGAGTCCGCAGATCTCTTTAAAATTAAGTCCCCACAAGTAGCCAACACAGGTGCCAACAAGCCCGGACAGCTCGCGACACCAGAGAGGATCCGCCGCCATCCAGTGTCCAAGAGCTGCTGGCAGTGCCGACGCTGTACCAGACGCTGGCACGTGACAACGACAGTGACAAAAGCTGCCCTGGGGACCCCGGACATCTGGTGGGGGGACGGGCGCTGGGCTCAGCCCTGGGCGTCTGGGAGCGAGGAGCGAGTTCGAGGGTACAGACGGGCCGAGGGAGCCGGGGCGGACAGCTCGCGGCGGCGAGGTTCCCGTCCGTCCCGGATCCGAACGGCCGGGTTCGTGCCCGGAGAAGCCCGAGCGCAGGCCGGCCCCCTGCCTTGCCCGGTCCTGGCCTTGCTGACGCCCACACGGTGGCCTCAGGCAAACGGCTCAGCTCCTCCGACCCTCAGCTTCGTTATGGGCAGAATGGGCATCAGAGTCCCCTCTCGGGGTCATCGCTACGGACAGATCGTGTCCCCAGTCCATGTGGTGAAGCCGTCACCCCCGGCGTGGCTGTATACAGAGGTAGAACCTCTGGGGGCGGCGGGGGACGAGGTTGAAGGAGGTGGTCAGGGTGGCCCAGATCCAACAGATTCGTGTCCTTCTGAGGAGAGACACCCGAGGGCTCTCTCTGCCTCTCCCTGGGAGGACGCAGCCAGAAGGTGGCCGTCCAGAAGCCAGGAAGTGACCCTCGCCCATCACCAGCCCTGCAGGCACCTTGACCTTGGACTTCCAGCCTCCAGAACTGTGAGAGCACAAATCTCTGTCGTGCAAGGCACCCGCAGGAGGTTTCTGGTCACGGCAGCCGGCGGGGACCCGGCAGGTGTGGGGAGCCACCGAGAGGCCCCGCGAGCAGGCCCCTGGAGCCGTCATCCCTGTTCGAAGGGTTCTCCTGGTGACGTTGCTCCGAGGCCTTTGAAAAAGCGGGGATGCTTCTGACAGTAAAAATCCCGACATCTCTTAACTTTGGCAACTACTGGGCAACGTCCGAGAGGTGGGCGTGGGAGATCGCACAGGAAGGAGGCGCGTCTCAGAGGAGACCAGACAGCACGCAGCAACCTGGGGGGGGGGGGCGCTGGCGCGGGGCGAGGATGGGGGGACGGGGGCGGACCGCCAGGCTGCCGCGTCTCTGTGTCCAGACGTCTCTGTGCACCTTTGTTTACCCCGAGGACGGCGTCCTGAAACGGCCTCGCTCGGGGACACCTCGATGCTGACACCGCAGTGCTTCCTGTCAGCGCGGCCTTCGCCAAAGGCCTCCGGGGGGGCGGGGGGTTGGCTCCCGGGACAGAGTCAGGCAGGCTGTGCCGAACCCCACAGCGTCACACGCCAGGCCCCGGCCTGTGCCGGGCGGCCCACGGGCAGGGCGCTCCACGCCAGAGCGCGCCTGCCTCTGCGAATGCACAGGGCTGCGTCCCACTGGCCCCAGGGGAGATTCCCGGGGGAAACCTTGGCAACCCGGAGAGGCAGCGGCGTGACTCAGAGAGGGACTCTGCCTTCACAGGGCGCGACCTGTTTTGCTTACTCAGTGATCTCTTCCAGCCCCGGCGCAACTCGCTAACCCCAGGCCCTTCCCACGTGTTTGGGCCGGGAGCGCATCCCTCGCTTCCTACTTTTCAGAGCAGAAAACACCCGTGGGCCCCCCCCTCCCTGCGCCGTGCGCCTCTCGCTGCCTGCCCCCCGGCCCCACGGGGGCGCCCTCTCGCTGGCAGCCGGGCCAGAACGGCGCCAAGCTCAGGCCCCTGTGCGTGCAGAGCTCGGGATGCCGGTCGCCGTGTCAAACTCACGGTCACTTGCCCGGAGCTGTCTGAGCACAGCGACCGAACAGCGTCCCCCGACGCCGGTCCCACGACCTACCTCTGATGTAAGCGAAGGCTGCCAGGGAGCTGCTGACGATGGCCCCGTCGTTCCTCGGCACCCGCGACCCGCTCGGGTCGGCCTTCACACCTGTGGCGTGAGCAGAGGCGAGACCGTCAGGCACCCGGTTCCCGCGCGCTGCCAGGACACACACGCGCACGCAGCCGCGGTGGCCAGACAGCACCGAGCAGGGGGAGCGGCCAGCGGGTGGTCCCTGAGCGTGCGGAAGGGTGACAGGGACCGAGACCTTCTCCCACGAGCCGGCTGCAGCTCAGGTGCCGCCGTCCGCCGCCTGCCGGAGGGAACACGTGGATTCCCGTCCCTCAGGTGACGGCGTTTGCCACGTGTGGTGACGTCTCACTCGGCCACAGAGCCGCCGTCCGCTGCGCTGGGCACAGCGAGGGCCAGCCTCGCACCACGGAGGCGGCTGTGCTGGGTGACTGTTTTCGGAAATGACAGCAACATGCGGGTGGCTGCGTTTCAGGTGCCTGGTTAGACTCAGTGACGGTGCGGGAGCTGCCGAAGGGGCAGCCGTGGGGCTTGGGGGGCTCTGGGGACGTCGGACAGGCCGACGCCTCCAAGGAAGGATGGCACAGGGCTGCGGCCGCTGCCGCGGGGGACCAGGGCGTTCGTGGGACCAGAGCGCGCGGCGCGGCGGGGTGGGGAGATGCGGGGCGCGGGGCGAAGCCCTAGGACACCGAGGGCGGAGACGTCTAGGCCCTGAGAAAACGGAACCCTGAGTTCCGCTTCCTGGTGCCTCTCCGTGTTCCCCAGTCAGGCACACTTTTCACAGTTAGGTGGGACGGACGCCGTGTCCATGGTAACAGTAACACAAAACAAAGCTTCGACGGCCCGAGGCCCAAATTCTTAACAGGTGCTCGGTGGTTTCTCTCTGGAGCCCCAAGGGTCAGAACTCCGCTCTGGCTTTGACTGGAAGACCCAAACGCCCACCCCGCTGCGGCCAAGCCCAGCGGGCCCCTGAGGGGGAAGGCGGCACCCAGGTGCCCCACGGTCACCCTTCCAACGAGCTCCCCGTGAACCCCCACAATCGATTTGATCTTTCGGGAACAGAGAGGGGGGTGGAGGGGGGACTTAGTCTAGGCATAGTTTAAAAACAAGAGGCAACGTCGGCCGCTGGGTGCATCTGCTTGCCACAGCGAGCCCCTTGTTCAAACCCCGGTGCGCCGACCACAAGCCGGGTCCCCTCAGGTAGCGAGGGGCACTGGCTGCAGGCCGAGGGCCGCGAACGTTACCATGGTCACTGTCTTCCCGCTTCACAGAAGGTTTCGGATCAGCCACGGCTGGATCGATTGCCGTGAGTATGTGCTTGGGAACTGAAAAGCGAAAAGAAACGTTTTAAAGATGTTATTCATTTAGTCTCCACTTCAGATGCAACGTGTATAGAGAAGTTTAAAAGATCAACTCGCAAACCGGCGTGTTAACCTCGCTGCTCATCAGAGGCGCGCGTGCACAGCGGGGGCACCTGTGTGACCCTCGGACGCCCCAGACGGGGGTCCAGGCCTGCCTTGCAGTGTTTAGAATGACAGCCTGGAGAAGGAAGGGGCAGAACGTGGGAGATCTACCCACTGGAACACAACGTGGGCAGCAACACGGATGGGCCCGGAAAACACGGCTGAGACGAGCCCCGTCCGCACCCTGAACACAAAGCAGGTGTTCGGCTCCCTAGGAGGGGAGGGGGGAGGGGGAGGGGGGGCGGGACATGGGGACCGATCACGCGTGGGCACCAGGAGCTTTTGGGGGTCATGGAAATGTTTTAAAATTGCAGTGTGGTGGCAGCCACACAGCTCTGGGAGTCAATAAACTGACTTAGGAATCGATACATTGAAGGTTTTGCTTTCAATGGGTGGATTTAAGGTCTGCAAACTGCACATCGATGAGGCTGTTGGCTCTGCGCGTGAACGTCCCTGAGGTGCGGGGACAGCACGGAGCCCCCCGCTGGCCTCCCCCAGCCCCCTCTGCCTTCGCCCATGGCCCTCGAGCCCCCTGCCCGTCACCGGCCCGACGGGACTCCTGAGGCCCTGCTGCAGCGGCCCCTCCGAGGGCGATGAGACGGGGGCCGCACGGCCGACTTTTCGGGAAGGCAGGCAAAGAGTCGGCCAAAGAGACCCTGAGAACAGACCTCGGGGGTCTCAGGACCTGGGCCTGGGGATCGGGGGCCACCTCTGCGGGTCTTCCTCCTCGCCAGCGCCTCCGCTCGGTCCCCGCCACATCCCACAGCTGCCTGCAGCTGCCCCAGCCTCCCCGCGATGCCGCAAACCCAGCGCTTGGCGAGGCCGCCCACACGGCCACAGGCCGACGCAGGCCCCGGGAGCCCTAACTCTCCCCTGCGGGGCCCGGCTGTCTCCAAACACAGCGTCAACCCCAGGAGGCAGCCACAGACTCACCGGGTGGTTTGGTTAGTGTCAGTCTCTCTGCCCCACCCCAAAACCCCATGACACGAGAACCATGCCTTTTTCAAACTGCTGCGTCCTTAGCTCCACGCTGGACCCCGACACGCAGGACACGCCCCCAGCGTGCTGAGTGAGTGAACGCAGACATTTGCGTGGGACCCCCAGGCTCCAAAACCCACCTTCTCTTCGCTCCCAGTAGGCCGCAGCCCCGGGACCTGCCCTTGCCTCATGCCGGGAGGCGCAGAAACGCACCCCGTCTGGGGGCTCGCGCCCTGCTCCTCCTCTAGCTCGGCCAGAGGGGCCTGAAGCACTAGACCTTGAGAGTAACCCCCGTGGCCGCCCGGGGAGCCTGAGCCAGAACGGCCGCCAAGCTGCCCACAGCCACCGCGCACGGAAGGGCCCAGGACGGACAGACGGACGGATGGGCGCTGAGACTTGGAAATACGTCGGTGCAGTCACTTCACTGCCCCTGACATTACGGCTTGGACGTTGCCGAAGACAGCGGCGTTAGCTGGGCGCAGAAAAGGCTGGGGACGCGACGGGACGTCGCCAGGTTGTAAAAAGGACTGAAGTTCCCACACGTGCCCAGAGGGGGCGCCCGTCAGAAACGACCGCCCGGGGCGCGACTCCGTCACAACTGTTAACCTTCCAAGATCCGCAGGGACCGAACTAGGTTGGGGGCGCCTGGGGTAGAGGCGACTGCTCAAAGGGGCGGGGCTTCCTCCTGTGACCCTAAACCCTAAACCCAACAACACCTGGTGTGCGTCGGAGCCGGTGAGCGGCACCGTCCGTGAGTTATACCCCGATAAACCGGGACGCAAAGTCTCGGGAAGTCCGGCAGCAGAAGAGGGTTCCGCGAGCACGGGTGTCAGGCCCTTCCTCCCGCGCAGTGCCTTTTGCCCCCCTTCCCTTTCGTGCTCATTACAAATAAAACATAAAAAAGTGCACGTGTCTGGATTACAAGCCGGAAACCCACCTCAGAGAACAAGGAGCTGCTGGGCTCCGTGTAGGTAGTTTTATCAAACTGGAATCGAATGGACCTGGCATTTCATTGTCTTATTTCAAGACACCGAAAACAGTGTCAAGTAACGTGTCACTGGTTGCGGCCAGCACCGGCCCGGCGCTGCGGTGACGACGGGGGGCAGGGGCTGCTGGCCGCACGGAGAGCCGGTGGCTCAGGGCCTGAGCAGGGCTGGAGGGACGACTGAGCGTCCGTGACCTCCCGTGGCGCGCCCGAGAGTCCCGGAGCCTCCGATCCGAGGGCGCAGACGAGAGTCGCCGCGCCCAGGGACGTCCAGTGACCCTCTGTTGTTGTTCCGTCCTCGCCCTGTCCGCCACCCCCCTGATGCCAGAAGGGCTGGGAAACCCATCTGGACCGAAGGCCGTAACCTGCAGGGCAGGATGGGAAAGGGGGCGCTGGACCGGGGGGCGTGGCCGTCGCCGGAGTGGAGGCGCAGGCCCCCCCTCCCCCCCCCCCGCCCCCCCGCCACGGGCGCGCATCGGGGCAGCAGCTCCTGCCGCGGGCGCGCGCTTACCGCAGGCGTAGGTGACAGCGAGGCGCTGTCTCACTCCCGGCAGACAGGGGCTCCCGAAGTGGTGGTTGTTGACGAGGATCTTGCACCGCTGCCGTCCGTAGCACCGCTGGGACAGCACGTGCACCGCCGAGTAGGACAGGCAGTCTGAAAAGACACGCGACGGGGCTTCAGGGCGCGCGGCCCTCGGCCTGCACGCTGTGGGCGCCGCTCCCCGGAATGGACACGCGGAGCTGCACTCCAGAGGCCGGCGCGGCCGCGCCGCGGGGTCTGCCCCCCGCCCCCCACCCCGTACGGCGTGCCCCAGACAGCGGCACGTCTCCGCGAAGAGTAAGAGCAGGACGGAGAGCAGTGGGCGCCGTCAGGGGCCGGGCGGGCCACCCAGGCCCACCGTGGGCAACGGCACGAGACCTTTCACGAGGGTGTGCAACATCCCAGAGGGCGAGCGGGACCCCAGGGCTGGCGGTGGGGTGTGCCCCACCCTGGGCCTGAAGGCGCGAGGGCGGTGGCCTGCAGGGCCCAGAGGGGGCACCCTGGGGGACTGCAACCCTACAGGGTGCCGCGCCCCCACGGCGTGCGGCGTTGCGTCAGCGTGCGCTGCCCACTGGACCGCACGCGCCCTTCCCTGCAGTTGGCCCGGGGTCTGGGGCAGCTCACGGGACGGGCCCCCCTGCGTCCCGCGGGGTCTGCCGTTCCCTCTCCCTCCTGGCGCAGCGGAAGTTCGCTCTTCTTGTTGTTCCCTCGTAGCTTGAGTGGGAGTCTTGGGGTTGAGCTTCTGGAAGATGCTCTGCTTGTGCCCAAGGGCGTGACCTCGGGCCCTCTTGCTAAGCCTGTGTCCTCCCCACCAGGAGCTGACTCGTCGGCTGGTGTGACTATTGCACAAAGTGCCGCGTTTAACGTGTCCCAACGCCGGCCCCCGAAGTACCCTCATGGGCGCCGGGCCACCTCATGGTAGACGGCAGGGCGGTCTGTAGGACTTGGACAGCTTGCAGCCTAAGTTAAATGCCGTCCTTGGACCTGGCACGGTCAGAACTAAGTGTTAAAGCCCCGGACCCGGGTATGGGGCGAAAAGGATCGAAGGGAAAATTGCCCAGGCGGTAGCAAGGGCTGTTTGCACTGATGGGAAGAGGCTTTTGTTCCCGGATCGATTTTAAGACACTGCCCCAGTTTTGTTAGTTGGCATCGCTTTGACACAAAGGGGCACAAAATGGACCTTTTTAAAACATGAAATAACTCATGTCTACATAGAAGACCGTTTTTGACTATGAGGGTCTCCAAGGCAATTTTTTTAGAAACGTAAAATTTTATAAATGTGATAAGGAACTATTCTTTTGTATAACTCAGTCGGCCCCAAGAGCCACGAGAGGTTCGTCTAGGACTAAAGAAAAATTCTCTGAACTCTCCTCCAGTTTATTTCTGTGCTGCGCTGTGGGCGGTGGACATGTTTGCTGTCTTCAGTAGCCTCGTTATTCACTGGGGTCTTAGCTGAGCACAGTTATCAGTTGAAAACCCCCTTAAATCTCAAGAGAACTTATAATGGGAGGTCTGGTTTCTGTATAAACGACTTGCATTGGGAAGCAGGAACAGTCTGAGTTCTAAAATCACTTGTAAAAAACCCAACATTTTACAACATAATTATGATTGCTCTTTGTGTTACAAAATAAGCACGTGTTTGTAGCGAAAACCTGAAAAGCACCGATAAGCCAAAACTAGGAAAACAAAACGCCCGGGAAATCCCACCCTCAAGAAGAAACTGTTAACCTTCAGAGAGCACCCTTCCGGTCACGCGTGCTTCCTTCCCCCTCGGTGGGGCCCACACGTATGACTCCGTACGCTGCTTTTCTCTGTGTATCAACACACTTGCAAACACTTCAACATGAACCTCATTTGATGAGGTTTTCCCTTCCATGGAGGGACCAGCTCTCTGTACGAGACCTGACTGGTAGACATCCGAGCGATTTCCGTGTGTTTCCTGTTATGCACAGCTCCGTGTAGAACATCCTGAGAGCTGAGTATGTGCACACACGCGTGATGCTCTTTCCACAAGAATTCCGGGCCATCGATCATTTTGTCAAAGGGCAAAACACGCAGGCTCTGGAGCCACAGTGCCGAACGGCCACCCAGAAAAGCCTGACCCACCCCCTCTCCTCCTGCCAGAACCGCATCGGTAACCCAGAAACGGTCTCGGTCCCGAGGGCGTGTGCCGGACCACGTTGCTCAAGGCTGACAGGGGAGGAGAAAGGAAACTGATCAGGCCCCAGGCCCTGCCGTCCGGCCAGTCCGTGGCCAGTGTGACCCTCAGGAGCATGCAGGGCACTCTCGTGACCCTGGGTGTGGATGACTTTGTCCAGGTGTCAGGGCATTTCCAGGAAGAGGCTGAGGTCACCGAGGTCGGACCGGGTCTGCCTCGGCTCTGACAGTCCCAGAGGACACCGCTGAGCTCTGACCGTTCGTACAGCTTCCGTACAGGGTCCAGCACAAGTGACACCCCGTTTTTGTGACAAAATCCTTTATGACAAAGTCACGAGCCTGTCATTCTGTAACGTGATGACATCACACTCAAGCGCCCCCTAGGGCATGTTAGGGGAAGCGTTCGAACCAGAACTGTAAACCCTCACACCCGTGGGATGACCCTGCTCGACAGCGGGCCCCTCCCCTCCGGCCTGATTTCGTTCGCGCTCTCTCTTCCCGGCCAAGTGCCTTCCGCCCCAGCGCGTGTGATGACAAGATGTTCAACCACCTGATTTTGGGTTTTCTGGCTGCCGTTTAGCACAGGAACGGAAGCTGATGGCTCTTCAGAACCTGTGTTTATTTAGATAATTAGGCTGGCTGTGCTTCAGCAGCAGTTTTGGCAGTGGGAGGCCCTGGCACCTTGATCTGCGGCTGGAAAGTCCAGGCCTGCCCACACTTGGCCTTGGGGTGCCCTTAGCTCTGCCTCGGAGGCCCGTGGGGTGGCTTTCTCATCCGTCACTAAGGAAACGGCAGAACCCCAGGAGTCCGGCCAGAAAGTGAATGGCGGCAGGAAGGGGCGTGGCACAGGGGGCGCCCGGTCGGGCGCCCTCTCCGAAGCCCTGCTTTCCTGTCCCGAGGTCATGCCGGGTCTGCGGGAAGGTTCACACCCCCGGGGTCAGATGCTGTTCGCCGGCCTTCCTTCGGGGCGGACGGTGACCAGTCATTCTCACGCCTTCCTTTGAGTTTCTCTTCCACCAGCGGGGGCCTCGGTTCTCAGGGATCCGACTCGCTGGCTCTTCCAGAAATGCCTCTGGGCCAGCGCCCTCCCAGTAAGACACAAGGGCCACCTTTGCCTGGATCTGCACACAGTTCGAGGTCACCTTTTGGAGACGGGGTCCGGCCGGCTGGGTCAGGGGTCTCGTGCGTCTCCCCTGTCCTGACACGGCTGTGGGGTCCGCCGTTGAGTGTGTCCGCTGGGCTGCTGCACAGGCACCGTGGAAATTCACGTCCCCTCTGGTCTGCGGCAAGTCCACGGGGTCCGCACCTGGGCCTCAAGCCCGGGCCTGCCGGTGGCCGCGCTCCACCTGTGTCCTCGCTGCACCTGTGCGCGGCTGCGTCCTCATCTCCTCGTCGAATAAGGACCCCGGTCCCCCGGGGCCAGCGCCCACAGGAAATCAGTCTAACTGAGCCTCCTCTTTAAAGACTGTCTTCCAATAGTCGCCCTCTGAGGTCTAGGGCGAGGACGTGGCCACGTGACTTTCAGAGGGACACGGTCCAGCCCACGACAGCCTACAAGCTGGCCACAAGTGGTCTCACCTGAATCCACATGGGGTCACCTCCGCCCACAGTGAGTCGGAGCTGGTCTGCGACCCGCACACTGTGGCGGGGGTGACGGCGTGTGGCTTCCACTTGTTCTTTGGTGTCACTTGCTTTGGGGGGAGCCAGTGGCCAGGTCCTGAGGACCCTCAGGAGACCCCCTGTGGAGAGAACTGAAACCTGGCCAGCAGCGTCCTGCCCGCCACACGAGTGGGCCACGTGCCTTCAGCTGACTCCGACCCGGCCACCATCATAACAGTCATGGAAACCACCATCTCTTATGGACCACTGGAACCGCTTGTCCTCGGCTGAGGAGCCACTCAGCTGTGCCGCCTCCGCCCCGTGCACTCCCAGGAGCCACCTGGGCTCTGAGGCCCACGGGCTGCACCAGCCTACAGCATCCACGCAAAAGGGAAAGCACCTGAGACCTCTGCAAGGCCCGGGTGACTCCCGACCGCTAGGCCCTTGGGCGATCATCCTGCAAGTCGCGCTCCTGGGCCCAGACCCCACAGTCCTTCCCCGCCCTCCAGGCCAGGGCTGCGCTGCAGCCTGGTCACGGTCACGGAGCCCAGAGCAGAGATCGCTGACGGCCTGCGGGCGTGTTTGGTTTGGCTCGCCTGCGTTCACAAAGTCGGGAACATCTCACACTGAAAGACAGCAAAAGCGGATTCCCGGCACCTCCTGAGAGGCTGGGCGCCATGACGACTCCAGGCCCACATTCCAGGCAGCAACCACCGGCCTCGGAGCCCAGGTGGCGCCTGGCTCGGGAGGGGCAGATCCCCTCACGTGTCCCCACGCTCACTCCCGAGCTGCTGGGAGGTCGCAGGTCAGAGACAGACACCGTTGCTGCAGGGCTCACTGTCGCCTGGGAGCTGAGCCATGTGCGCAGAGGGGACACTGCCCATGTTGTGAAGGCAATCAAACGGGGGACAGCTCGAGGGGCCGTGGGCGGGAGGTGCCATGCCAGCGGGGGGACCTGGGAAACCTCCGAGACCACATCTGGGTTGGTGCCCAAGTGAGTAGCCGGAGGGACGGCGCCGGCCGTGCACAGACGTGTGGAGAGAACAGTCCAGGCCAGAAGGAGAGCTCGTGCAAAGGCCCTGGGGTGTGCATGAGGGCAGACTGCTCCCCAGGAAGGAGAGGGAGGAAGGAGAGGGAGGCCGGGCCTCAGCTGGGAGAGTGGGTTGATCTTCACTCCGGAGGGCGAAGTGCAGAACTGTAAGCAGGGGTTAATGAAATCGGATTTAATGTAAGTAAAATCTCCCTGGGTGGTAAGCGAAGCAGTCACTTGGGGGGGCGGGGAGGAAACCGGGGAGTGGGGAGATCCCGGCCGGGCCAGGAGGCGGCCCCGGGCGGTCCCAGCGAGAGAGGCCCAAGTGGGCTGGGAGCAAAGGGGCAGAGCCCAGAGGACCTGCAGAGGTTAGGGTGGGCAGCCGGCGGGTTAGGGCGGGAGACGGAGTCCAAGCGTGTGCTTTCTGAGGTGGGAGATGCTGAAACGTGTTCACACGGGAGGTGGGAGCTGATGGTTTGGCCGGCCGGCCGCAGTCTACAGCTTCGTGCACCGCCGCCCGGGCCAAGGAGTGAACAGTTTCGGGTTCAGTTACACCGGAAAACGTATCAGCGTGAGCAGCATTTTCGCACACGCGCCGTTTGGCCCCTTCGCTCACCTGCAGGTGAGACCAGAGGGGTGGCTTCCACGCCGAGTAAATTGGGGGTGAGGCGATGGCGCACTCAAGGCCCTGCCACGCTCCCTTTGAGCCTCTCCGCCGAGCAGCCAGGCCTGGCCTGGGGCAGCGGCTCGGGCCTGCGGTGAAGAGCTCATCCCAAACCTCACAGTACTCCAGCATGACAGACAGGAGCACTTGACTCTGAAGGGCAGGGGCGGGGCCGGGAGGGAAGAAGGAGAGCAGGTGTTTTTCCCTGAGGCTCTGCCAGGGCTCAGGCTGTGCAAACTGAGCAGCTGGGTCTGTCAGCCCCGGTGTCTGCTAGCACAGTCTCGAGCTGACTGCTTGTCCTTCTAAACCGAAACCCGTCGCTCAGACAAAGAGCCGAAACACTCTCCCCGGTCGCCGCCCGCCTACGTCAGACTCAGGCAGGCCTGAGAAACCCGGGGCCTCACGTTAGGAAGCTGAGCTCCTTTTTGCAGGAAGAGGTCAGATCACCAAGGGCGCTCTACGCAGCCGGGGAAACCAGCTGCTGAGGGAGTCCCTGCAGGGTGTTCGGGAGGGCCGAGAGCAGATGTGCCTCCGGCCACCCTGGGGACAAAGGCACGCCTGGGTGCAGGGAGACTCGGGTGATGACAAGGTCATTGTCCCCTGGCCTAAGGCGGTAGCAGGAACAAGGGAGGGGACTGCAGCCATTCTGAGCACAGGTGTTACGGGAGAAGGGACGTCAGGACTTGCACGTCACTCGCTGGGGCCTGGGTGGTCCCGCTGACCGACGAGAGCCTCTCTGCCCACCAGGCCGCTGAGCCTGCTGAGCCGGAGCCCTGTCCCCGATCTAAGCAGAGCGGCTGCGAGCCCACTTGGGCCCGCCTTTGTGCGTGGTCTGCCTCCAAGAGACCCTCTGCGACCGTGACCGTGACCGAAGGCCTTCCCTCTCGGAACAGGGGCTGAGGGTCTCACACACACGCCTTCTGACTGCGTTTCTGTTCCTTCCTGGGGCTCGTGAGGGAGTCGGCCTGAGTGGGGGGGTTGTTCTGTGTTCTTTGTCCAGACCCAAGATATTACTACCCATGAATTTCTTTTTCAAATGGTTTCATGTCACTTGTGGTCCATGAGTGAATTGTAGCAATTTACTAGTGGAGAAGCTCGTTTGAGACTTTGGGGGATGAAGGGCGGGCCGTGGGCTGCTTCCCGGGAGGGCCTCTTCTCTCCGGGGACAGGCAGGGAGCGATCAGCTGTTTCAGCGCCACGGACGGTGCAAGTGACAGTTCCCTTCGTGCGCCGATTCACTGAGGCTGCCGCGCCCAGTCGTCTGCGCAAACACCATCGAGGATGTGGCTGCGAGGGTATCTTTAAGACACGATCACATTTAAACAGTAGACTTTGAGTAGAGCAGATTCCCCTCCGTCGCGTGGGCGGGCCTCGACCAATCAGCTGAAGGCCTTAAGCGCAAAGACAGGTTTTCCAAAACAGGGATTTTCTCGAGGCTGCGCACGGAAATTCCGCCTGGGGCTTCCAGCCCGCTGTGCCGCTGAGTTCGGACTCAGACTGAACACCAGCTCTTACCTGGGTCCCCAGCCTGCCCGCCCGCCCCGTAACTCCGGACTGGCAGCCCCACTGTCACCCGAGCCGATTCCGTACAGCCGATCTCTCTGTCCACATCTCCTGTCGGCGGTGCCTCCGGAGACCCTGACTAATAACAGCTCGTAGGGCGTCTACGGTGGGCGGAGCGTTCGCCTCCCAGCTCCAGGACGCAGGTGGCTAAGGAGGAGACCGCGCGGAGCTCTCCCCAGCGCCGAACCCAGCCTCGGGGCCTCCCGGCCCTGCGCTCCACCTGGACGCCTGCCCCAGGTGTCTGCCTGCAGGTTCTCCTCAGCTGTCCACCAGCACTCCGTGAACCTGGACCTCTCCGCAGCCTGGCCCCCCGCACTCCCTTCCCCATGCACCGTTCTCCTGAGTGCTCATGTGCCTCTGAAATACGACATATTGACCTGTGTAACGTCACTGCCTCCTGGTCCACTGCTGGGAGGTCAGCCCCTCGTGGACTCTGGGGTCACCGAGTACGCCCCGTGCCCAGAATGGGGCTCTGCGTTCAGCGGGCATTCCATAGCTGCTCGGTGCGGAATGACTGCTCGAGGGACGGAGGCAGGAGTGTGGGCGGCAGGGGGCCCTCCGGGGAGGCAGGTCCTCCTTCCCCCGGACTCTCCCTCGAACCCAGTACAGGCCACGGCGGGGGTCCCTTCCGGGGAGCCAGCCCCCGCAGACAGCCACGTGGAGACACCTACCAAAGGGGGGCAGCCGCTGGGCCCCCGAGGCGCACGTGTCCCAGTCCCGGGCCCTGCGGCCGTAGGTGGCGGAGTAGATGTTGAGGAACTTGGACTCGTGGCAGTGCAGCTTCAGCTCCTGGTCCTCGCACACGGTTTTGTTCTTCAGCTCATCTGGAGCAGAGACAAAATCGGCGGCACCATCAGCTCTCCTCGGGCGGGACGGGCGAGCGCCGCCCGGGCTGCCGCGGGCGCTCCGGGGCCCCGACACGCCTCAGGGCAAAGCCGCGCCAGCCTCACCCGGGGCCCGTGAACAGGCCACGCGACCAACTCAGCGTGTTGGGACCAGCGATTTTAAACCATAAAGAAGAGCTCGGAGAACACGGACGAGCATCGCAGAAGGTAAGGATAAGCACCGTTTTAATAATTTAATCGTTTTTCTCGGTTGTGGGAGTATTTTATTGGGCCAAAATGTAGAGTGTTTTCTTTACTCTGGGTTGCAAGCAAACCAATTTGAAAGCCAGCCCCCCGCCCCAAAGCATGAGCGGCCAACATCGGGGCTGCGGCGGCCAGGGGGGCCTTCATGTCCCAGAACTGATGAAGCTTAAGCCCCCAACTGGAAACATGAAAGAAAATAGTCTCCAAACATCAATTCCACTTTTCTGTAACTCGTGAATTTCCTTGCCTTTCTCCCCAAAACAGAGAGAGAGAGCAGCGAGGCCAAACTTCTGGGTAACTGTCCGCCTCGGGTTACCATCGGCTCTGGGGCCTGGGCCTTGCTCTCTAATGCGGGACAATGGGAACCGCAGACCGATGGGGGTGCGGGGCAGACAGCCCCTCCTCCTGGCTCTGGCCGGGATCCCAGGGGGTCACCGAGCAAACGCCGAGAACGCGCCTTACACCGGGACTGGGATCTTGACGGAACAGGTTAAACTTAGAGCCAAGAAAAGTCTCGTTTTCTTTTTCTAAATAAGAAGAACACCGAGGCCGACCCTGCCTGGGAGGGCCGCGCTGGGTGAGTCACGTCCGCCCTGGTAGGAGCTCTGCGGTGCTTTTGAGAAGCGCGCAACCCCAGCAACTCCGACAGGAGGCGCGACCTCAAATGCCCGGGCGGAACGAGGGCCCCGCTGCGGAGCACCGGGCCTGGGCAGACCTGGGTGGACGGGTGACGGAGCATGTGCTTCGGGCCCGTTAGGAGAGCGCCCCAAAATGTTAAGAATGCCTCGGGGCAGAGGCGCAAAGGGACCAGAGCAGGAGAAGGCGGCAGGGAACCGAGTCTTATCTCAGCACGCTGGGAACGTTTCCGCGGGGCTGCTTGCTTGCTTGCTTTTTCTTCCTTTCTTCCTCCGTCCTCTTTCAGAAGTTTTTAAATTATAAGACTTTCCTTTTCCTAAGGCCTGTTGTGAAAGGCACTGATCAGCCACCATCTCTGGGCCGCATTAAAAAGCCGGTTCGTTCACTGATCGTGGCCAGACGCCAGCCACGCCCACACGCGCAGCCTCCCGTGATTGGCCCCCAGGTTACGGGCCCGTGCGCTCCGGGAACCGAGGGGCTGCACGTGTCACATCACGGGCTTAGGGTCGTTGGTGTGTGTTCCGTGGAGTCACTTGGTTCCTTGGGAATGTGCAGTTCACTGTGGCCTGAGAGTGACAGTTCTGGGGTCTGAAACGATCGGACCCTGAGGCTTCCCTTGGGGAACCGGAACTTGTTTCAGAGCCGGGTCCGAGCGCTCGGTGGTCCCTGATTAGAAAAGGGGCGGGCAGCCTTCTAGACGCGGGGCGCCGACAGCCACGTGGGTTTAGGTGGGGAAAGCAACCGGGGCCTGCAGAGGGCGGAGCCTCAACTCCGCCTAGAGGACAACAGCCACCAATCCGCCCACCCTGATTCCACCAGTCAGAGGGCCGGGTCGTGGTCCGTCACGCAATGACGCGCCGCAGCACGCGTGACCTGCCGCGGCGGGGATTCATGATCGCGGGCCTCATCCACCACCGCCGGTGCACGGTGATGTTCACCCGCAGACAGACGATCAGTCACTTCTTAGTGTTTTCAAATTCTCCCCAGACAGCGCGCCCTGCTCTCGCCTGCGCCCGGGGCAGACCATTCCCCACCCTCCCGGCCATTGGCGCGTCGCTGCCTTTCAGTCATTCACATTTCAGCAAGAGTTACTTCAATCTGCCTGTTGGAACAATGGCTACCAGTGACTGAGCTCCGCCTCCTGACAGGCCCCGTGCGAAGCCTGCTCCACCCAGCACGGTGCTTTCGGTCTTGACCGCAGCCCTGAGGCAGGAGGGGCACCCCCGTCAGCTCGCACTTGAGTCGTGGCGCCCAAGGTTTCCCTCCACTGCCCAAGTCACACGGCAGCCACACAGCAGGCAGGGCGGTGAACGCAGAGCCTCGCTGCGCCCGAAATTCCCCGAAGGGGTGAGCTGCAGGGGGGAGGTGAAGCATGGGGCGCGCTCGGGGGAGAGAAGGTTCTCGTAGGATCGCTGGGGAAACAGCTCTCCTCAAAGCCAGCCCCGGGAGCGGCCCTCCCGGCGCACGGGGAGAGGCGCAGCGCTGGCTCTCGGGACAGGAGTCGCCTCCACGCACCCTGGGGAGGCACCGGGGAGCCTTTAGACAATCAGAGTGTCACACAGGCTGGATCTGGGACAACGCGGGAGGAGAGGGGCAGGGAAGTGTGGGGACGAGCTCACGTCCACCTCTGCTTCACAGCAGCAGTAGGAGCTGTCACCCAAACTGCAGCGCCCCGGGTGGACGATGTCCAGGGCGCACAGGGGTGCTTGCGTCCCCCTGAAGTTCACATGTTGAGATCTCAATGCCCAAGGTGACGGGGTCAGGAGGCGGGTCTCTGGGAGGGGGTAAGGTCTCCCAGGGTGGGGCCTCATGACAGGCATCTGCGCCCTGGGCTCCTCCCCCCTGCGATGTTAGAGCAAACCGCAGCCCCCCCCCCCCCCCCGCCCCGGGAGGAAGTGAGTCCACAGGAGACACTGGACTTGTGGTACCTGGACCCTGAACTTCTCAGCCTCCAGAGCTGAGAGAAATAAGTGACTGTTAATGATAAGCCACCCAGGTGACAGCATTTTGTTACAACAGTTGGAATGGACTGGGCCACAGGCTCTGCCCTCCAATCCGTTACTCCTGGGGCAGCCGGTGTGGGGCGGGGGGAGCCAGCGGCATCTGAGCGCCCTCCCTGCGGACACGCTGCGCTCAGGGCCCTGGTCCCGCCTCGGGTGCCGCCCCGGCTGGCTCCCTCCAGCCCCTGCACCCTGGGCCCCGGCTTCTGTGAGGGCTGATCTCTCTGTGCCACACCGACCTCAGCCCTGCAGGTCTCAGCTCCATCAGCGCCTGCCAGGACAGCCGCCCCCGAGGCCCTCCTCCGAGCTGCCTGCGCAGCGCCACAGGCGTGTCCCCGGAGCCCTGCCCCACTGGGCACGTGCGCAGAACTGCGTGGTCCCCCCATGAACGCCGGGCCCCGCTAGACGGCAAGACGTGGCCGCTGAGGATGGGCTCGCCTGCGTTCCCCCAGCGCCGGGTGGCCCCTGGCCCTGCAGGTGGGCTCTGCTCCATCAATACGGCCTGTGCGAGGGTGCGGGGGTCCTGACAGGTGCGTGTGCACGCAGGTGTGTGAGCCATACACGAGTCACAGAGAAACCAGGTGAACCCACGTGGTGGTGAGGCTGCTTGAAGGAAATTAAGGAGCCTGCAGGCCGCGGTGGAGTCTTGTTCAGATTTATTTTGGAGCGGAGACCCTCTGCCTGGAGAAGGGTGACGTGTGGCCTGGAACCTGGACAAAGAGGAGGAGCTGGCTAACGGAGATCTCTGCTGAGGTCGGCTGATCACGGGGACACTGGAAACAGCCCGGAAAGCCTCCGAGAGTCGGGGGCCCCCTTCATGTCCACCTAGGCCGGCGCCCGGCCCCTGCACACCGCAGGTGCTCAGCGAGGGCCCGCAGACTGAAACCAGCAGGCAGCCCGGACCCCAGTACGCACCGCCCCGCGCTCTGCCCATCTCACAGGGGACTTTTTGTCTCTGCTAGAGGCGGGAGCTGTCACCGTTGATCATGAAAGGTTTCCCACGTACAGAACCTGCGCGACAGTGTCACCGCCAATGGTCACGCTCCCAGCCCCAGATCCTCCAGCTCCTAACGTGAGGAGCAGGGGTGGCTTCCATTAGGCCCTTTCGAACCACCGGAGGGGAGAGGGACAGCAAGAGAAGGGGAATCTGAGGGCAGCGGTCCTGGGCGTGGCCGGGGGCGTGGCCGGGGCGTGGTCGGTTTTGAGACTCGGGAAGGCGTTGGAGAACAGGGCGGGGTAGAAGGGATTTTCCTGCGTCTCCTCAGCAGGGGCCGAGTGGAAGAGACCCCCTGGGAAGGCGAGCCTGCTGTGCCAGGTCCCGGGCTGCTGGGGGATGTTTGCGACCCTGTGTATGCAAAAGCCCGTGTGTGTGTGAGTGCTCACCATGGGATGTATGGGTGCGAGTGTCTGCGTGCGTGCACCGAATGTGCCATCAGTGCGTGCAAATGCGTGAGTGTGTGTTTGAACGCACACTATGGAGACAGACCCGCGGGAGCCGCGGGACCCTCCCGAGGGGTCCCAGCCCCGCAGGGAGAGGGTCTGGCACGGAGCCTGGATACGGGCCCAGGGGACGCCAGGCCGTCCCTGCAGACGTGCCCTGGAGAACAGAGACGGTGTCGCACTGACGCGGCCCAGCACCTCCCCACCCCGGAGGCCACTGTGTCCTGGGTGACACTGGGCTCCGGAGGCGGAAACGAGCAGAGAACAAAAGGCAAAAAGCGAGACGACCTGTGGGCGATCGATCACTCCTCACGTTCTGGTCAGAGGCCCTCACCTCCCGCCGCGCTGCCGCTCCCTGGGGCCTCTCCCAGGCCGCCCCCCCCCGCACCCCGAGGTGGGACCTACTCGCTGAAGAGCAGTTCGAGGAGCTGCCCCCAGACCCGACGTGCGTCAGAAATGGCGACAGGGAGCGGGGAAGGTGCAGGGATCGGAGGGTCTGTAGCCACATCGCCCGCGGGGACAGACCCCAGGTCCGCAGCCTCGCTGCGTGTGGGGGGGCAGCGCCGGGTCCCCGAGTCTGGGACCCAGGCGCAGGCGGCGGCCGTGTCCCTGGGCTGGGGGAGAACCGCTGCCCTGCAGCTCGCTCCCCTGCGAGGCTTCCTCACGAGGGCGGTGGCCCCGAATTCCGCCCCCCGTGCCGTCCGCCGCAGGATGGAGGGCGTGCGCAATTCAGGCACGTGCACGAAAGCACGTGGACCCACGTGTGTGTAAACGCACACACACTCACACACAGGCCAGTCCACAGAACCTGAGCGGCCGGGAAGGGCGGGACCCCGAGCTCCCATTCACGAGTGTGTCAAGGTCTGACCCACGCCGACCGGCGGAGAGTTTCCGCCGGGGGTGGGCATGACAGCGCAGCCCGCACCCCGAACACACCGACCCCTCGGCGGTTACTTACTAGGTTGGCATTTAAAGGAGACCAGGAGGTATTTACTGCTTCCTGGACAAAGGTCAGGTCCAAAAACTCGGCTATTGACCAGAAGGTGGCAGGCCCGCTGGTTCTGGCACTCGTCCAGCACCTTCTGGAAGGAGGGCAGAAAAGGGACAGGCTGGTGAGGCACGCCGGCGGCCGCGGGACCCCACCCCCGGGCTGCGCTGGGCTCGGCGGGGGAGGTAGCCAGAGGGACAGCCCGACGTGGCCACGCACGACCCTCGCACCCCCGGGGCTGCAGCTCGAGGTTCCCGCCAATGTGCCGAACTTTGGGGGCTCTGGGGGATGTGAGCGAGACCGGAGCGAGACCTGAAGGGACTGGGAGGTCCCCTCCGGCGCGGTCCCTTCCAAGAGCCCCCGGGGGACCAGGAATCCCAGTCACAGCTCCTCATCCTTAGAGACGAGGACAGAGAGCTCGACCTTGGGGGGCCCTGAGACCCAAACCCAAACGCAGGCGTATGGCTGAGAAAGCGGACCCCCCGGCCAGCCGCGAGGGCCCGGAGCCTGAGGGACTCAGGGGCTCAGCCCAGCCCGTGGCCGACCCTTTCCTTCAACTCTCTCTCCTGGTTTCTCTGAGCAGCTCACTCGCGAGAGGGGCCCGAGGCGGACCCTGCACAGGGCCCCGAAATGCCTAGTGTCTCACTGCCGGTCTCCCCCTTCCCGGCCCCAGGCCCTGCCCAAACGAAAGGACACCTGGGACAGTCCCGAGAGCCCACCTATCGCTGTGGGGCTGCCTGGGGCACGGGGTCACGAGCGCCGCGTTGCCACGGCAGCTCCGTGAAGGAGGCGGCCCCGCAGCTGCGTCTGGACCCAGGCGAGACGCCCAGGGTCCGTGCTCCGCGCAGGACCGAAGGCAGGGCCCTTTCCCGCTGTGTCACAGCTGGAAGAAGCAGAGGGACTTCCTGTGGGCCCCGAGTCCCGGCTGGGTCAGCCCAGGGGCTCCGGCCTGGGCCCTCCCCGTGCGAGGGCGCCTCCCTCTGAGGGAACAGCGCGCCTCGGCTCCCACGCGCAGTTTGGGGTGCGAAGTCCAGGGTCTCTGGACGAAGGGGCGGGACGTGGGGTGTGTCCGGCAGGCGCACCCCTAACAACACCAGAAGTGCGCGCGCACATGCTCGCCTGGCCTGCTTCGGAGCATCCTTGTGGCCCTCCGGCTGGGGGCGGGGGTGGGGCAGGCTTCGGAGCTCAGGGAGCCGGGAGTCCTCACTTTGACAAACCAGGCTAGCTCCCTGCTCTGTCGGCACGGGCCACTGTCCCTTGCATGCACCCCGGGGGGCTGCAGACAGCCAGGGTGGTGGGGCCTCGGGGCAGGGTTTCGAGGCAAGGAATGGGGCGAGCCGAGAGGGAGGGCTGGGGCAGGTGGGGCGCTCGGGGGAGGGACTGGTCTCCTGCAGCAGCGACCTGGAAGCCACATCCAGGGGGCTCCTGCAAACACGTCGTTCTGGCAGCTCAGTGAGTGTCTTTAGCCATCACGTGGCTGTACCCACACCACGGTGCGGTCCGTGGTGTGTGAGCCCCTCCCCCGGGGCCTTCGGCAGAGCCAACAGAGGCCGGCTACCGCCACTCCGCCCTCCTTGGTCCTGCTGGAAAAGGCGTCCTGGCCCCGCTTCCTATCACCGACGACATCAAACTGACAGTGGGTCACCAGCTGCTCTGCCACCCTGGCCACAGCGCCTGCCCGAGGAACTCCGGAGGCGTGGGCACCCTCCAAGGCCATGGTGCCCCGCAGCACGGCCGACAAGCCGCACGCACGCACCCAGGGGCCCGCGGAGCAGGCCTTGCTCGGAGGGTTGGAAGTCAGGAGAATTCTAGAACCATCTCTGAAGTTTGTGTTTGGACCTCTTCCTGCGCCAAATCTTTCCCTGATGCCAACCACGAAACGGACGGCCCAGCCCGGCCCAGCCCGCCGCCCCCGAATTCCTGGCACTGTCCAGAGAAGGGCGGGCCCGCAGAGGCTGCCCGAGGTCACCTCCCCGAACGAGAACGACACGATTATCTCCAACCCTAAAAAACAAAAGATGCTCACGGCATCTGCCTTCCCTGGGAGCCTCACAGAGGTCCCCTGGTGTCCCCTGGAGCACGAGGACGTCCCCGTCCCCGGGACACTGAGGGGCGCGTGAGCCTGGAGGTGGAGGCCCAGCATGACTGTCCCCGGCTGTCCTGTGCTCGGAGCCTGCCCGGGGCCTCGGACACCATCGCAGCGAGAGTGCGCTAAGGGCGCTCCCCAGGGACTAGAACCCCTCCTCGGACTTTTCGGTGAAGAATCCTTCTGAGGGCTCACCTACACCGTCAGCGGTTTGTGGGGCGCTCTGGGTCGGGGCGGCTTTGTGCAAACCCCATCACCACCATACACGCGTCTACAGAGAGAGACAGAGAGAGCGAGAGACCCCATCCTGTCGCCCTCAAACGCCTGCGAGCGCGGTACCTGCAAGGTGGTGGGAGCCACGCAGGCAGGGTGGTCTTCCCCCCGGGTGGGGGGCTGCTGGACGCCGCACGCTTGGTGGTCGTGCCCGTAAAACGCCGACTGGACGCTGATGGTGGAGTGCCGCGGGCACTGTAGCTCCAGGCGGTCCCCGTCACAGGCGGAGGCGGTGTGGTTCTGCAGCAGTTTGGTTAGGTAGCCTGGAAAACAGTCAGCGGGTGACCGGAGGCCCGGGGGCCACCGCTCCTTCCCCGGCTCGGGGCAGGTGGGCCTCGGCCCCCGGGGAGGGGCTGGTCGGTCAGGGAGACGCGGCTGAGGACACGGGACACCAGACCGGACACCTGGAGCAGGGCTCTGGGAGCTGGTGCCACTGTTCCTGTCCGGGTCGGACACGCTGGTCTGCGGCGGCCCGTTGGCAGGCTCGGGGCACCCGGGGCCAGGGTCTCTGGAAGCAGGGAAGCTCCGAGCAGGTGCCCCTTGAACAGGTAGCTGCCTGTCTGGAGGGGACCCAGGCGCTCGCGTGCCCTGGCTGGGCTGGGCCCCCCTGCAATGAGGGGGTGCCCGTTTATCTTTGGGACCCATCCGGGGCCTGCCCGAGCCCTGGAAAGGGAGCAAGCAGGGCCCCCAGCCCGAGGGGAGGGCCTGCTCCGAACAGAGGCCGCAGGAAAGATGGAGGCTCCACTGTGTGTCAGAGGGTGTCCCCAGAAACCCGTGATCACCAGTGACCTCAGAACGTGCCCTTATTTGGCGACGGGGCCATTGCAGATGCGGTTAGCTGAGTGAGGTCACCCTGGGGTAGGGTGGGGGCACCCTTCGACGCAGCGAGACCGGTGTGCTTCTAAGAAGAGCAGGGACGCAGAAGGGGCATCGCGTGCGCCGACCGAGCGATGTGGCCGCAAGCCAGGGACCGCCAGGCTGGCACGCAGCCCCGAGAGCTGGACAAAGCCCGGAAGGACCCTTCCCTGGAACCCCGGAGCCCGCACGGCCCCGCTGACACCTTCACTGCAGGCTGCGAGCCCAGCACCCCGCCCCGCCCGGCTGCTCCTCCGAGAGTGAGAGTGGGGGGGCCGGGCAGGCGGGGGCGGCCGGGCTCTTTCTCAGAAAGGAAGAAGGACGGTCCAGCCGGAACACGGATTCCTTTCCTCCCCCTCACACCTCGGGAGGTGGGCGGCCGGGCGGCCTGGCGGGCGGCCAGGGACTTTCTGCAGAGGTGAGTGTGGGAGGCGGCTGGCAGCCCTCGGCCTGAGGGGGCGGGCGAGGTGCCGCCACGGCCTCGGAACTGCTCGGCTCCCACGCAGACGGCCGCACGCGAGTGGCTCCGGCCGGGTCCCAGGCCCTCTCAGGACCGCAGTTCTCGGCAAAGGCACCCAGTCCAGCCACCACCTGGCTTTCCCTGGAGGCTGGGGTCAAAGGGCCCGAGCCTGTCTGGCGTGGGCTGGTCCCACGGGCAGCCCAGAGCACCCGAAGGTACAACAGGGCACGCTCAGTGGGCACACCCACGAGGGCCATCGTCAGACGGCCAAGAAACCAGCTGCCCGCAGAGAAGCAAAGTCCCCTTAAGTGACACCAGGCAGCAGGCATGTGAGCCCCGCCCGGAGGGACCGCATCCTTATGCTCTGTGTCCCCTGCCAGGCTCTGGGAGGGGCCCAACGGACACCTCCGGTGGGTGGCCCTGGGCAGATGGTCAGTGCTGTCCGGCAGGGGACGCAGGCAGGTCCTGAGAGAGCTGTGGCCTGCGAGAGCTCCAGCCTCCTTCATGGGACCCCGGGACCGCGTCCCAGCCACGCCAGGAGCACAGGGCCCCTCTGAGGCTGCCCTAGGCCAGCAGCCCGGGCCGGCACTCCCCTGACTCGGATCTCTTCAAACGCACCGTGGAAACGGCCCTGCCCGTCACCCCACCCCCACCAGCCCACGCTGGAGGGCCGGCAGACCAAACGGTAAACTAATCCCGGGACCGTGACCTCCGCGTCCCGTCGGTGGTGTGGCCGTGCCCTCCAGCCAGACGGACGCGAGGACGAGGCCTCCGGGTGGTGGAGCCACGGACGGGTCACGGCGAGAAGGAGCCTCTGCCGAGTGGGGCCGCCACCCTCCCTCTGTCTGTCCGTCACGCCGTCTGTCTCCAGGGGTCAGGCCTTGGCCTCCACAGGGCTGCTTACTCCAGGCGGGAGGCCCTGCCGCCCGGTCTCAGTCATATTCTGACAGAGACGCTCTGGAGGCAGAAGCTCAAGGCAAGTATGCAGCACCCTGAGAGGGGGCTCCCCCTTTTTGTACTCCGAGGGGGCAGGGGGAGCCCCCTCTCAGGCGTCGGTCCTCACACAGGCCGCTTTTCCAGCAGTAAAACTCGTTCTCGGCTCAGTCCAAGTCCTTCTTCAAAAACCCACGCTACATCCGCACAACGAGACACATTCAGCAGGACAGAGAGGTGGGCTCCAGAGCCACGGAGACACAAAGGAACCTTCAGTGCCCGTGACCGAGTGGGAGGCGCCAGTGCGATGAGGCTGCGCCCAGTGGGACTCCGGCTGCGGGACCTTCTGCAGAAGACGAAGCCGTGGAGCCGTGGAAAGGGCAGTGGCCGCCGGGGTCCGGCGGGAGGCGGGGGCGCCGCTGGAGCCCGGGGGCTCAGAGGGCGGAGAAGGTGCTCGGTGGGACACTGCGGTGGTGGGCACGGCCATCATCCGTTTGTCCAGACCCACAGGACGGGCAGCACTGGGCGTGGGCCCCACGTCAGCCGTGGACCGGAGCCGCGTCAGTCAGTACACGTGAATCGGTCGTCACGAACGGGCCGTTCTGGCGGTAGCCGGGGAGGCTGTGTGCCGGGGGGGGGGGGGGGGCGGGGGGGTGTATGAGAAATCTCTGACCTTTCCGCTCAATTCGGCTGCGAACCCAAAACTGCTCTTAAAAAGCAAGTCCATTTGAAAGGACGAAAGTTAAAAAGCCACCCGGGCCACCCCGGGCCAGCAGGACCTGTGGGAGGAGAGGGCGCACGCACTCCAGCCAGCGGCAGCGGGGTGGGGGGCCCCCAGGCGAGGGCCTCGCAGACGGCGGACCTGTGCCAGGAGGTTGCGACCTCACAACACGAAATTGGGCGGGGGGGGGAGGGGCGCACATTCAGAGCCCGGTACCTAGCTTCCCGGCGCCTAGGCGTCTTGGCCAGTTCAGACGAGACCCTTCTTGAAGACCGACTGCAAACGCGACGTTTTGCTGGCGCTGTCCTGTGGGCCAGACGTCCCATCAGGCTGGGTCAGCGGAAGTGCTTTGCTCCCCACACTCTCGGCCAGCATTCTCACACTCGCTCTGTGTGCGTGGGCAAATATTTGCTGCCCTGGGAGAATCGAGGTGTGCTCGTCAAGCACCCAGCCCTTGAACATGGGTGGGGTGGTCTGCAGCTGCGCTGGCGACCCGTGTCACACTCGGGGGGCGGGGGGAGGCGTAGACCCGTCCTCGGATCCACGGCTCAGGGCCTTGATATGGCTTGCGTTGACCTCTGAGACACCCCCTTTCCTGGCCAATCCCCCCACTACGTGCTGGCAGAAGCTGCCACGGCTTGAACTTTCCTCAAGGGCTGTTCCAGAGAGTGCGGGCTGGGAAAACCTTCGAGCAGGCTGAGTGACGGCGTCCAGGGCTTCCTTGTTTAAAGGTGACGAGGACTTCTCGGGAAACGACCCTCGGAGAGCGGCAGGAACTGGCCTCTGCCCTCGGAAAGCCACGGGAAGCTGGTCTGGGGGTCGTTGGCCCCGTCTCATTCACGGGAAAACCCGTCCACGCAGAAAGCACTGGCCAGGATGGCCAGGATGTAAGTGACCGACTGTGGAAGAATCACGGGTGTGTCCCCAAGTGGCAAACTGCTCTTTCCCTGCAGGTCAGCTCAGAGCCACAGAGCAGCTGCGCGCCTGGGCGACCGGGAGTGGGCCCAGGGGCGGACCTCTCACACCTGCCTGACCCGCTGTGCGCACGAAGCATCGAGGGCGGGGTGCGCTAGGCACGGAGTCCCCGAGGGAGGCCTCACTGAGCTCCCTCAGACGACGGGTCTGTGCGCGGAGCCGCAGGGACCCACAGGGCCGAATGCAGGACCCGCCCTCGGGGCTGGTGATTGGCGGGAGCAGGCGAGGAGACCAGGGTCACACAGGGCTTCCCCTGCGGCCCTGTGGCTCTCACCCCCCAGAGCTGGTGTCCCCACGCTTCCCTGTGAGGGCGAAGTGACATCGCGGGCCAGGTGTGTCCCACCAGCCACTGCACAACTCAGGGTCCGGGGGCTGGTAAATCTTGAAGACACCACCTCACCCAGATCCGTCACCAGTGCCGAGAGCGAGTGCCAGCCCCCGCCGGCCCTGTCTGCCCCGAGCCTCGAGCACCGCTGGCCTGTGAGACGGTCAGCGCAGGGCCGAGCGCCTGCCCCACAGCCACCCGGTGGCCCAGACATGTCCCTGCTGGGACCGGGGAGAAAAGGAATCTCTTCCCCCTTCCTTTCTCCCTCCCTCCCTCCTTCCCTCTCTCCCCACTCCCTCACCCCTTCTCCCACTCTTCTATTCAATTAAGGCTTAAGAAGTTGCTAATATTCAGAAGAAGAGGTCGAACAGGCCGAAATTCTCCCTCTCTTCCTTTTCTGAGGCCACCCCCCCCACTCCCTGCCTGCTGCACGGATGTCCCCGTTTCCCGAGCTGACGCCGCCTGAGTCACTCCACACACAGGATGCAGCGCATCAGCCGAGCAGAAGTCCCCCTGCCACCAGGGGCTGGTTTCACAACCCTGCTTCTGGGAAGAGAACGGAATTCAATTCTATTGTCCTGGCCTCCCCCCTTTAAAAAAAATAAAGTGCCCCCGCCCCCGTTCATACGCAGATAAGAGACTGCACCCTTTTATTCACAAATACTCGAAGGTGTTGCTACATGTTTAAAGTTCTTTTCCAGAAAAGGGTGTTTTTTTCTCCTGTGTTTGCCCAGTGTGTTGAGAGCATTGGCAAGGGCCCGGGGCAGCCCACGGATGCGGGCGGTGAGTCAGCGTGGTTGGCACAGGACAGGCCCCGCGCGGATGGAGGGCTCCTGGGGGGCGCCCCGCACCCGAGGGCATTAAGATCGGAAAGAGAGCTTGGACCTCGGTTGCAGCCCTTTCTCTGGTCCCGGGTTCGGCACGACAATGCGAACCTGGAGGCTGATTACGAAGAGAGCCCCGGCCACGGGCCTGTTTCCGAGGTTCCTGCGGGGAGTCCCGTGGAAGGGAGCACTGAGGGTCGCTATCGCCGCTCCTGCGCGATGAGCTCAGCTCCTGGCCCCAAACCACCCCGAGGAGGACAGAGGTGACCCGAGCGTCTACCCACCGTCTTCCCGCGCCCACGGAGGGGCACTCTCCTCAGTGCCCGGCAACGGCAACGCCGCGGCCGGTGGAAGGAGGGCCGGAGCGACCGCAGCCGCCTGCAGGTCTCCCCTTCGAGACCGTGTGATGCTCCGCTCCCTGCCTCTGTTGCCGAGTGTGGAAGATACAAGGGCCAAGGACAGACTCTGGGGACACCGAGGGTGACAGAGGCGCATGAGGGAAGGAACCGCATGCAGCACAGACTCCTGTCGTCCAATGATGCCGGACCTCAGCCTGAGCGAGAGACGGCCCCCTGTTCCGTTCTGCCACGGAAACTCGGGCGCGTCCCGGCCACCACGGTGGAGTGTGTGAGAAGGAAAGTGACAAGGAGCCCCGACTTTGAGAAAGGGGGCCCAAAAGGGAACAGGGACAAGGAGCCCCCGGATCCCCGCTGCCCGCCCCACCCTGGTTTGTCCTCGGGACAAAGAACCCCCGGGGAGACAGCCGGTGAAATTTGCTTTCGTGCCCGTCAAACACCCCAAAGAGGGCTCGTCTTCCCGCAGCTGGGACGCTGGGCATCGTTTGCCCAGGTCTGCAGGTGCCAGGGCAGCACTTTCACAGATGTGCGTGGGGCGCCCCCCGGGAGGCCCCTCCGGACCACCTCCGGGCCTTTCGGAGTGCAGCCCCAAGACCCCACGAAGAGGACTTGCTCCTTCACTCACAGCGCACGTGAAAACACACAGGCCCCGAGGGAGAGGCCGGTCCACGGGGCAAAACACTCTGGCCCTGGCCGGTGGGGCCCAGTGGCCGGGGCGTCGTCCTGCAAACCCAGAGGTCCCGGGCTCGATTGCCAGTCAGGGCGCAGGCCTGGGGTGCGGGTCAGGTCCCCACCCGGGGTGCACAGGAGAGGCAACCGATCGTGTCTCTCCCTCTCGTTCTCCCTCCCTGCCCCTCTCTCTAAAAACAAACAAACAAACAAACACTGAAAACATGGCTCGGAACACGCTGTGTTGGACCGCATCACCACCCTGCGATCACACTCGCTGTTTCATTTGGGACAGGCCTGTCTGGGAGGTGCGCCTCCAACCGGAGCCTTCAAACCCCATCCCCGCGCCAACGCCCTGGTCGGAAGCCGGGTGCCAAGCCCAGAAAGCGACTCGGCGAGCCCCGTCTGGATGAGGGCCGTTTAAAAGAAACTGGATCGCCCCCATTCGCCCTGAGCACCCGCACGATCACTGTTTCTTTTCTTTGGGATGCAGAGTGACCCCCAAACCTCAGGGCCACCTGGCGGAGGAGGCGTGAGCGCAGTGCATTTGATAACTTAATGCAACTTTTTACCAGCACTTAAAACGCAGATATGAAATCTACACTCGATCTTTCCCGCTTGGAATTGGCCGGGCTGGTGGCTCCATCCCCACCCCAACAAAAGGCTCTCAGAAACACCCCGGGAGGCTGACCAACCAGAGGGCCCAGCCCACAGGTGTGGGGGCGGGCAGGTGCCTTTCAGCCCCGGGCTGCTGGGATCCCGTCTGCCCACTTCTGAGATGTGTGGGCCGATCAAGGGGCGAGGGGTGCGTTCCAGGCGGGAAGGACGACTCCAGGGCACGCATTTGGGGCTTTCGTCAGTTAATTGGAAAATTACACAGGGTTTCACCGCTCACGGTGATGAAACTGTTTTCGACTCCAGGGCTGGAGTTGGGGGAGCCGCGTGGGGAACCTCAGAGAGCTCTTCGGCGTGGCCGCCATGGCTGGACTCGGGGCCAGCGGGCTCTGCTCCCCTCAGCAGGCACCAGGGCTGTGAAACAGGTGTGCACAGGGGACCCCGAGGCTGGGCTTGGGAACGGCTGCATCCGCTGCCCCTCCCCGGGGGGTCAGGGGAGCATCTGGACAGGTCCGTGCGCAAACCCCTTCTTTGGTTTGGCCTTAAGCTGAGGGAGCGGCCAGCAGTTTCCGCGCCTTGCACGTCACAGGGACGGGGAGGCGGGCGAGTGTGAAGACCACAGCGGGGCCGGCCCAGCCCCACAGGCCCCGGCAGGCACGCTGCTCGCCTGGCCGCCCCGCCCGGCAGGCTCAGCCGGGCAAGGGGCCCCAGGGGCCCACGCCCCTCGCCCTCCGGGGCTCTCCCTTACTCCCCCAGCTCCCCGCCTCCTCTGCCCGGGGCACCTCGGCCTGCCCTCACCTCACCCTGTCACTCCCACCCACTGTCCTATCTCAGAGATGCCACCGCGGCGACGTTCGGGTGGTTACACCTGTCACCACAAGCCCGTGACGCCTGCTTTGTTCACTGCCGTCCAGGGCCTTTTCTCTCGCTCCGGGATCCCGGGCCTCTTTGGGGCGGTGAGGTTGGGGAAGGCCTGACCTGGGTGCATCGTGGGGGACAGAGGCGAACCCCATGATTCCCAGGCTCCGTACGCGAATTCGCTGCCACGTGTCCGTGAGCCCCCAAACCAACGCGGGCAGGGCTCCCCTGGCCGCCCCTGCACGCGCACCGGGCGGGGGACACGCCTGGGGGACGAGGCGGTGCTCCCGCGGCCAAGGGTCCTTCTCGTGCTTGATTTCACCTTTTTGGGAAACGGGAAGTAACATCGGAAAACGCACATTCACCTCTGAACTCAGGCGGCAACACCGACGCATCGCGGGGGCGGCGGGCGGGGGAGGGGATTGAAGGGCCCTGCGCTCGCCGTCGCCAGAACTCGGCTGTGCTCCCTCCTGCGGCTGCTGTGACAGGACCGGGGCGGCGTACGGGGACAGCGGCGCATGGCCTCGCTGTCTGAGCCCAGGAGCCCCAAACCAGGGTGTCTGCAGGGCCACGCCCAGGCCCCCCACCCCGCACCGACGGCCCCGGGAGGGTCTGTCCCAGGTCTCCCGGAGGCGCCGGAACTCTGGTCTCACGCGTGTGCCCCCGTGTGCCCCCGTGTCCAAACGTCCCCTCTTCACGAGGTCGCGGTCGCTGGGTCGGGGCCACCTCCACCATCGTTGCCCCCGTCAGCGGTGGTTTCGTCCAAAGGCGTGCGGAGCGGACAGACCACCCAGGGACGGCGTGAGTCTGGGGACCTTCCGTGTGCTGCGGCCCCAGTCTGCTCAACCGAGAGGCACTTCCCCGGGAGCCCCGGGAAGGAAAACAGGCCAGGTCAGGGAGGGAACACAGGGCAGAAAGTGACAGGCTCTGAGAAAGAGCCAAAGACAATCGCGGGCAGAAATCGGACGGCGGGGACAGCGGAAACCGCTCCCAGCCCAGCGCGGCTCAGGTGCGAGGGGCGCCCGGCACAGCGGGCAGGCGGGCGGAGAGAAGAAACACGGCCCCCCCCCCCAGCACCCTGCTCCCCACGCAGAGAGGGACGGAAAACCGAGCTTTAGTAGCTACTGAACACAGGGGATGGGTGTGACCTACGGAGGCAAAGGGCCCTCCGAGCCCCCAGCAAGGGCAAGAGGGGCTAGTGCGTCCGAAACGGCAAGAATTGACATTTGACGATCCGAGGGAGGCTCTCGGTCAACACCCCAGACGCCACCTCCGCCACCTAATTATGTCCCTTTCCCCGGAAACTGGGCGAGGGCGGTGGAGGCCGACGGCGCACAGCGGACGCTCATCGGAGGCCCCACGGCAGTGGGTGACGGGCCCCGTTGCAGCAGGCTCCCCACGGTGCCACGGGCGTCTGCAGTCGGGGTTTGGACCACACGTCCCTGTCTGACTGCCTTCTGAGGACGAGAGGCCCCGTGGCGTGTGTGCACGTGTGTGCATGAGTGTACATGTGTGTGTCCGCCACGCACAGCAGAGCAGTCCATGAGCTACGACGTCCCCTTCGGCCAGGCCTTCCTCACAGTGACAACCTGGGGCCGTGGAGAGCCGGGGGGTGGGGGCGGTCACCTGTGTTCCGTTTCCAGGGACGGATCCTCTCGTTCACGGCCCGATTTTACCTTGGACCCAGGCAGGTGCAACCCATGTTGCATATGGGGTCTCCATGCTACACTTCCCATGCTGAAGAAAACCCCTAACTTCAGGGACTGTCCAGGTCTTTCAGGGAATATTCTGGAAAGCGGGAAGAAGGAAGGAAAGGCTGTTTTGTGGAGGACCGGTGGCACTGGGTGTAGGACCCAGACGGCTGGTTTGGCTAAAAGCTGGCCCTTCAGCGTGGACTGCCGCTGGGCGGCGCGGTGAGGAACATGCCCCACCCTCCCCACCCCCGGCCTGGAGCATCCCGCCGTCCGTAGGCCAGCAGAGTCCAGGGGCTGGGTACGGTGGGGTGGGGTGGTTTTTTTTAAAGATCCTTAAAAAGCAGTGTCATCTTCATTAACAAGAGCAGGCGGAAGCACAGAGAAAAACAGTAAAACAAGCACATGATGAGAAAAACCGCTGTTCACTGCCCTGGGAAGGAGTCCCCAGGAGAGACCGTCTCCCTGAAGGGCTTTCCCGCTTGGTGATTGCAGCGTCTGCTCCCAGAAGGAAAGGCACTTGGGACCGTCACTACTGTCCTGCAGTGTCCCAACTGCACCGACAAAAAGAGAAGCTCTTGCCCTGGCTGGTGTGGCTCAGTGGATTGAGCCCCAGCCTGTGAACCAAGGGTCGCTGGTTCGATTCCCAGTCAGGGCACAGGCCTGGGTTGCGGGCCAGGTCCCCAGTAGGGGGCGCACAAGAGGCAGCTACACATGGATGTTTCTCTCCCTCTCTCCCTTCTCTTCCCTGCTCTCTTAAAAATAAATGGAGAAGCTCTTGCAAGCGGACGACGCTCTCATGAAGTGTGTGCGTTACATATGTACACAGAAAGAGATGGATGGACAGTCAGGTGTGTCACGCATGTATGCGCGTGTGCTGTGCGCTTGTGCATAAGGAAGATGCATTATCAAGGAGGTTCTCCCTGTAACACCGTGAGGGGCCTGTCCTGCGCTGCGCCCCCTGGGGCGGCGGCACCCCTGGCTGCGACAAATAAAACTGCCTCCAGACATTGCCGAACATCCTTGGGGGCGAGGGGTGCAAAATCTCCCTGGACCGAAAGCCAAAGCTTCAGACTAAACGTTGGACGGGCTAACGTTTCCCAGGGCAAAGAGAGCCGCGCTATCGGAACCACCCGGCACTTTTGGTGAGGGCTGGCCCCCTGCCCCTGCCTGGAACAGCCGGAGAGAAACTCGGGCGTCTGAGACAGACAGGCAGACCTTTTGCTGCAAAATGTGGGTTTATGGCTTTTGGGAGCCATAAAAGGATACATTTTAAAATTATCCTGGAAAAAAAATCCTGGGGTACCTAGCTCAAAGGGGAAAAAAAGGTAAATCAGAAAAGAGAGGTCTTCACCCTTGAACTTGGGACTTAAAGGGGCGAGCAGACCACAAGGTCTGCTCTGCAACACCAGCACAGCACGCTGCGACCCCCCACCCCCCACCCCCGGGGCAGAGTGTCCTGCATCCCTCGGCCTCGGGCCCTCCTCACGCCCAGGCCGTGGGGCCTGCCGGACCTGCCCTCACCTCGTTGGCCTCGTTGGCGCTGGAAGGCGTGTTCAGGCCTTCCAGCCTCAGAGCACAGAGGTGTTTAAAAATGACTGTCCCTTAACGCCACCATCATCCTGGCAAAAGGAAGTGTGTGGGCCTGCACTTGGATTCCAGCACGCGCGTTTTTATAGAAGCGGGTCAGGAGAACGGTGCGCACTCCTTAAGCACAGCCCCCCTCACCCCCACCCACCCCCAGAGCTGTAGAAGCTGGGCTCCAGGCTCCAGGCCGCTCTGACGTCTCCACCTGTCCCCCGTCCGACGGGCGGAGGGGGGAGGGCCGGCGGCCGCGCCTGCTTGTGCCGGACCACGCGGTGCGCTGATTTATGGTTCCTGAGCCTGAGAACTTCGGAGCCGCTTCCCACGAAAAGAGTGAAAAATCTCCTGAGTTGAGAGAAACAAATGCGGGCGGGGGGGCAGCATGCTCCTCTCTGGCCTGCAGGCCGTCGGGGGCGGGGGCGGGGGCGGGGGGGGGCAGGCCCCGTGCAGGCCCTCGCGGAGGGAAAGGGCTGTTTCACCCCAGTCCGCCCCCACAAGGCCGGGGCACGGAGACTCGTCTGTAGGCATCAAAGGAATGCCGACAGACTTGAAGGGGATCGCACTCTACCGGCTCCTCCAAACGGAAGGTCTGCTTTGGAGATGGCCTTCGTGTCCTTCCTCCCTGCCCCTGCAGCTCCGAACGAGGCGATTTGTATTCACGGGGCATCTCAGGCAGACGTGGAATGAGACAGTTTGCAAACATGCGTTTCAGATCCCGGGGCCTGCGTTGGGCGTTTGGACGTTGCCTGGCTCTCGGCCTGCGGACAACTCCGCCCTCGGCTTGCAGCCCGTCCGAGGCGTGGCTTCCCCCCCAGGCTGCTGTGCCGGGTGCACTCGGTGTCCGCCTCCCGAGCGAGCCCGGGACACGCCGTGCAGAAATGCAGGTACGGGAACGTGGGAGGCCACCCACGGGCAGAGCCGCCCCGTAGGCCTGCAGACACACTCCCACGCCTCTGTGGTTTGGAGCACGGGGAGAATGCGACCTGCCACTCCTGTTCGTCATCCTCCAACTCTGGTGACGTGTGCGGCCGGGAACCCACCGGGAACCCACCGGGAACCCACCGAGAAGGGAGTTTTCCCGGGACGGGACGGACTCTGAGTAGTCTGGGGCCATGCACAGCACAGCCTCTGGCTCCAAAAAGACTGCACACTTCCTGTTCTTTCACCCGGAACCCCCCCTGGGCAGTCGCCTGGGGAGGGGTCTCGGGGGCCCTCGGCTGGAAGCCACCACTCGGTGGGAGAGCTGCGCTGAGTCCACCCCCGGGGCAAGGTGTCTCAGAGGCGCCTCCCTCAGGGCGAGGCGGGGACCGCACCCTCTCGGCGGGTGGAGGGCGTGAGAAGTGGTCCAACGTGTGTGCTCACCCCTTCCTTCCTTTGCATCTCAGTCTTTCCCCCGGACTCGGTGTCCTTCTCCAGGAAGTGCCCCCCCGCAGCAGTTCTCTGAGCAAGGCCGCGCGCTCTCAGAGATAGTTTAGCTGGGTACACAGTTCTGCGTTGATAGCCGCTTTTCTCCCCCCCGAGAACCTGGAGACTCTTCCACTGGCTTCCGGCTCTCACTGTTGTTGCAAAGACTTCACAAATAACGTTTTCCTCTCTTTGATTAGTTTAGGACCATCGCGTTATTTTTACTATTTCATGGTTTCAATGAAATAGGTGTAAATTTATTTTATTCCACTTGCTTGGAATGTTGAACCTCAGTTTTTCATTCATTCCTGACAATTGACTCCAAGGTGGGATCCCTCCGAGGGCCGCCTCTCCCCGCGTTTTCCTAATAACCTCTCTTTCCGGAATGCTGATCAGTGTCGACCCTGCATTCTCTCCTCCACGACGTGTAAACCTTTCTCTCGGGGTTTTTCCCTTCGGTCTTTACCTCTTTCGCTGCATTCTGCACAACTTCTCCAGCTTTACCTCTCACTTCGCTGCTTCTCCCTTCAGGTAAGTCTGCTCTGTGCATTCGGCTCTTACCTTCAGTGAGCACAGTTCCCGTTACTGCAGTAGCGTGAGGATAGTTAGCAGATGTGCTTGCTTCTTTTTCAAAAATGCCCACTCCTTCTTTACAGCCTTCCGCTCCTTCTTCGTGTTTTAAATTCCCTCCGTTATTCTTCCTGCTGCTGTCCCTGCCGACTGCTGCTCAGGCGCAGCAGTTCCGGGTCACGAGTCCCTATCGGCAGGATTTCGTCTCCGAGAACCTTGCGGGGTTTGTGTTGGCGACGTCTCCAGGCAGAGAGTATCTGTGCGTCTGGTTTTGCCAAGTGCCCTGGGGCACGACCAACCTGGGACAACTCGGTGAGCTTCTCGGCTTGGATTTCCTGGTACAGGTAAAGCGAATGCAAAGCCCAGGCCCCTGAAAAGGCAGGCCTGTGGTGACATATTCTCAGGGGAGGTTGTTTTTCTTCCCGGCAACCCTGAGCCCAGGCTGAGGCAGGTTTCCTAGTTGTCTTTCTGGGCGAGAAGGCTAATCTGTCTCTCCCCCACCGTCTTACGGGTGTTTGGTGCTGGCCGGGCCTGGCTTTACATGGGAATCCTTATCCCAAGGCCCCTGCACGCGGATCTGAAGCCTTGTTTCTTGCCCTCGTGGTCCTGTTCAATCCTGGGAGTAAAGGCCATCAAAAGGCCCCGGGGTCACCACAGGGTCAGCGCCAGCTGACCTCTGCAGTGCTCAGAGTCCCCTTCATTTCCGTTCCTCGGACCAGCCTTGTGTTTGGTTGCTTGTTGCTGCGTTTGGAGAGTGTCTGTTGTATCCCCCCCGGCAGCCGTCGGTGTTCTGCCGGGACGTGATCTCAGAACACCCGGCTCACCATGCGTCCAGAGCAGACCGCAGACTCCCCGCCGCAATCGGTTCGTGGGGGCCGCCTGGCGCCGCTTTAGACAGGATGCGGGGTGGACGGCACCTGTAAGGCGGGTCGGGGGGGCTGGCAGATTAAAGGATCAACATCACAGAATTGGCATCGTTTTAAATTACTCGTAATTTATTCATTTTAGCGTGAGACAATCTCCTGGGGCTCAGAGCCCCCCAAATGACTCAACCTCTCTTTGCCTCCATTTCTTCGCCCCTTTGTAGCGTTGTGAGGGCTTCAGCGAGTCGATAAACGTGAAGTTCTCAGACCCGGGTCTGGTGCAGGCTGTTCTATGTGCCCGATACACTGAGCGTGGTCGCAGCTCGCCAGCTGCTCTTACTTGTGCGGAGGGGAGTCGAGTAAAGAAGTTACTGCCTACGCCGGGCCAGGGCTTTGACCGGGATGGTGCGGGCATAGGGGCTGGCAAAGGGGCGGCGGAATTAGGGACCCCCCTTCCGGGGGAGGGGGAAGCTCAGAGAGCACAGACTAGTCACATAGTCGGCCACCCTTCCCATCCGAGGTTCTCCTTCGAGAACTAAAGTCTTCGTGCATCTTGGCCTGTGTTACTAAGGACAGCTGTTTCATTCCAGAAAGCTACAAGCACACCAGCATCGTTAAACCAGTGACCTGGTATCACACAACTTCAGGGTTCGCTCGCCCCTACCTTCCAGGTCCATTACTTTGCTCGAATGTTAAGAGTACAGATTTGTGAAACCAGACAGGTGCTAAGTTCGAATCCTGCCTCTAAATTCCCCTACCAGTTGTGGGAGGGGAGTCGGGGCAAATTAAAGGGCAGGTGGTTACCAGAGGAGTAGAAGTTGTTCCACACGCATCACCCCAAGAACTTTAAGAGCCTTTTTGAGAACTTTAAAGGCACTGACCGGGTGACTGAGAAGTCCAGTGGCCTCTAAACCTTTCAAATCATGAACCCTTCAGTAAAAACATTTTGAGAACACATCTCTAACATATGTACATTTACTTATACATTATGTACTGTTCTACTGTCAATTTAGACGTTAATCATAAGAAGAACAACTCCTTTTTTAAGATGGAAAAGAAAAGAGAACAGGGGTTGAAGCCCATCCCTCCTGCACCCCCGGGGTGGCCACGGGCAGGCCCCCTCTTTGCAGGGAGTGAGACAAAGATGCTGATGGGAGGAACCGGAAAAGGTCAAGGTCGGTCTGCTCCGTGTGCAGCTGAAACGGTGCTGGACGCCCCAGGAGCTCACAGACGGTGCCCACACTCGCACCCACGTGGCCCAGGCCCCCAGCAGGGCACCTCAGGAAGTCAGGTCACCGCTCTGAGGCCAGGCTCATGCTAACCCGGACCTCACGCTCACCCCCGCGGGCTCCTGTGAGGGGACAGCAGGCTACGCGGGGCTCAGCGGACTTTCACCGCCTCCCCCCCCCAACCCATGCCAGCCTGCCCTTCCCAGGAGCCATCGCCGACGGGACCTCTTGCCCACCCGGCTCCTCTCTGCCGCAGGACACTGTCCCAGTGTGGCTCCTTTCCTTGGGAACAGCCTGGCAGGGTCAGGCACCTGGTCTTCCCCTCTCCTCTGTGGCCGCTGGACAGCCCCTCCCAATATTCGATTTGCTAGTCTTCGGATCAAGCCCGCTTTTCACACCATAAAAGTTTTGAAAGTGAAGACAGTCCCTGAATGAAAGGACGAGGTGACATGCGTGTGCCCTTACATGTGGGTGCGTGGGCACGGGGTGTGCACGTATGTGCTGGGTGCCGTGACAAACGCACAGCCAGGACGGTGCCATCCTGGTCTGTCCGGCCGTGCGTGCAGCGGAGAAGGGACGGGACGCCGGCCACACCCACGTGCCCCTGGATGAGCTCACGCACCTGAGAGCCGAGGTTCTCCACTCTGGCCAGCACCGGCACGGCCGGGGGGGGGCTTTAAAATAGAGGCCAGCACCTGCCTCTCCCAGACCAGGGAAACCAGAGGCCCTGGGGGCTGCTGAGCAGCCCCCACTGGTGCAGACGCCGGTGACTGCAACAGGCAGCCAGGGCCGGGGCCTGCTGCTTAACCGAGCAGACCGGACCCGGGAGGTTCACTGTCGCTTCAGCAGGCAATTCTGTCCCGCCCACGGGGACCTAGTCCCCGCCCCTCACCCCGAGATCAACCGAAATGCCATTTTTCTACATTCTGAGATTCTTGGCCAGTGCCTAAGGAGCCACTTTATTTGCTGGACTGCACGGATCTGCGGACAAGCACCCCACCTCGCTGGGGCTACGGCGGGCGGGGATGAGGGCACCGGCCGCCGTGCGGTCGCCTTGGTTTGAGGTCTGGGGACATTCGGGACAGGGGAGGTTTTGAGGGCCACCTGCTCTCCTGGGTCCTCACCTCCTCCCCTCTGCTTCCCACAGCCGTGGCCACGTCCCACATGTAAACACACGCTCACGGCTTCCACGGAGGAATCCGAGGGGGGGCGGGAACAGTTTCCCACCCTGTCCTCCCCCACCCCCCGCTCCGAAGCCCATCCATCACTTTGGCCTTCTGTGGGAAGAGGGAAAAAGAATAGGAGAGAGAGAATAAGAAGCAGGGAGAGAAGACCCCGCCTGCCCGCACCAGAGAGAAAACAGAGATTACAACCACAACAAACAAACAAACAAACAAACAAAAAACCCTGAACGATAACAGAGGACGGCAAGCTGAGAGCAGGGACACACCGAAGCATCGCTCTTGGAGGCCAGGCCTGAGGTGGAGAGAGGGCCCACGCTTCTGATGGCCAGAACCAAACGGAGCCCCTTCCTCCCCTCGGCCCACGGCCCTGCCTTGTGTTTGGGCAAAGGCAATGCTGATGCCACTGTTCTTTTTCTTCTTCTTTTTTTAAATCCGTGATCAATTTTGACCGTTCAAGCCAAATCCCCAATGTGGGAATGCAGTCAAAGCACAGAGCCCCACACCAAGGAGGAAAGTGGATGGACACCCAGGGCCCTTGAGAGCGGAATTAAGGACCAGAGGCCCCGATTCTGCACGGACCGCTGCGGCCGCCCTGGGATGTGTTTTTAATGCGGTGACGGCGGGTGGCTTGCCAGCAGCCTTGGCAGCACCTCAGCATCTCCAGGGATGAGAGGGAAGGGGTGCGGGGAGCTTGGAGGCAGTCGGCACAGGTCACGAGCACATGGCGGCAGGGGCACCCTGCAGCCTCTGGCTTATTAAGAGGGAGCTGCGAAGCTGGAACCCCCAGGGGTGGGGGGAATCGGGGACCCAGGAGAAGGCCCCGGCAGAGCCGCAAGGACTGAAGGGACTTCCCCAGACTCTGCGCTGCCCAGACCGCCCCGGGCCCCCAGCACTCCGGCGCGCTCTCTCAAGTGGACACGCCGTCTCCCTCCACCCCCTCTTCGCGGGTGGAAGGGGTCCCAAGCTCCCCCAGCCTCCCCCGGTTTGAGCGTCCGTCCGATGTTCCCCTTGTTTGGAAAAGCAGGTGTCTGCGTTGCCCACGCTGCTCTCCCTCGTGGATTTCCTGCTGTAAGTCTCCTCGTGGGGAGAGGCCACGGCCACACTCACGTGTCCAAGTTCACAGGAAGGAGCAGGACAGCCCGTCCCCAGGGGAGCGGGCACCCGGCTTGGAGGCCCCTGGAGCGGGGTGGGGGTGGGGGTGGAGTCAGGTGACCCAGACCCACTGCCTGGACTACGGGATTCGCGGGAACACTCAGCCTGTCGTCTCGGAGCTCAGGGGTTTCGCTCAAGGCTGGTTTCACATGGTGAGGAGGCCCCTAGAGGTTCGTTAAGTTTCAGGTCAAATTAATCAGCTTTGAGAGGCTGCACTTTCTCCCCAAGCCTTTTCTAGCATTCCGCAATGCCACACAACATAGGATTTGGACTTCAACTTGAGTGTGTCTGCGGTTGGGCAGGGCGTTGGTTTTCTTTTCTTCCCCCCAGGAGGCCCCGGACACTTCCTCCGTAGCCTGCAGGCCTCTGGAGAGCAAGGCTGTCGGCCGAATCCAGCAATACCGCCCCCTACCGCCGGCCAGGAGTTTTACACCCTGGACTGGAGGTTCCCACAGAAAGCTGTAGGAAATTCCTTTTCCCACGTATGTCATTTAGAAAACGTGCATCAAAGCATGCATTTCCCTTGGGCACGGGCTCCCCGTTCCATAGCTGAGGTTCACCCTCAGTAACAGTTGCTACATGTGGACGCTTCCAAGCTTGGGTGGTAACCCCCAGATGCCACAAGTATCTGTAATCTGCACAAACAATTGAACGGTTACAGCTCAGTTCACCTAAAGCAATATTTGTTCAGTTGCAACAGTGTCACCGAAAGGGCCTGACGGCTTTCAATTCTTCCCTCACAGCAGGCAGAGCCCGAGGTGGCCGGATTCAGAACTGCTCTCCATGGCTCAAGTCAGCAAATAGAGAACTGTTCTAGCAGCCAAGAAAGTTCTATTACAAAAAAAAGTCGATAGCACTGGAAAAGCATTTCTCCAGCACATTTACCCCAGCGCTCTGACCCTGTGGTGTTCAGTTCTGAAGGCGACGGTTTGCTTGCCAAATAGGCATATCTTGGCTTCTTTTGCTCAGTAGAAACTCTGCCTTGATATTAAATATTCAGAGAAAGGAACCTCTGACCTGAGAGCTCTCGGCTAACAATGACATTCTCTGTAAGTGAACTAGAAACCCAACTCAGCCCCTGGTTTGCCAGTGCTCTCTGCTCCACACCGGTCAGTCTGCTGCGCAGAAGAACTGGGGGCTGGCTCCCTCCCCGCGATTTCAACCTGCAGGCAAAAGACCTGGGCTGCTCTGCAAAAGACCCTGCAGGCGAAGCCTGGGCTCGCAGAAGATGCCGGAAAGTGGGAGATGGGGCTCGGAGCGGCTTCCTGCGCGGGCGAGGGGTGAAGGCTCGCCAGAGGGAGATCAGGGCGGTGACAACTGCGAGGGTGTGCGGCGCACCGGGCAGGGGCGGCAGGAGGCGGAGAAGGCAGCTCCGGGGGCCGTCATCCGCCCAGCGAGTGCTCTCAGTCCGAGGCGTCACACCGACAACCCCCAAACCTCCCAAGAGCAGCCGAGGGAGCGGGGTCCCAGCCCCCCAGAGGAAAAGCCTCAAGGTCCACTGGGAGGAGGAGGTTGTTCCCTAAGTAGACCGACTGGAGAGGGAGGCGCTGGTACCTTTCGGAGGCAGTCCTGCCGCCTGAGTCGCCTCCGCTCTGCTCTGCGAGCTGCGGCTCACCTCTCCACCCGACCTTCCGTCTCCCGGGCCAGACTTCAGGTCAGGTGAACCCTGGGCTTGTCTCCCTGCACGGGTCCCCGGAGACTGGCCGGGAATCAGGGGGCTGTGTGGGTGGCACGCCCCGTGCTCCCTTCCCACCGCAGCACGTGTACCGCCCAGCGCTGGGCGGCTGGGGGCTCAGCTCAGGGAGCCTCCAACCTACCGGCGTCCCTCAGAGCCGAGCGCTGATGCCGGGAGATTGAGGCCAACAGCCCCGGGACGAACTCCACATACGTTACCCACCCCCCTTCCATCTGGGGGTGCGGGGAGCCCCCTGCCACCGCCCCACACGCCGCCACCGATATGCTCGGGGCTCGCAACAGGCAAGAAAACTGGCTATGAGCGCACCCCAACTTTAACCCAACTCTGGCGAGCCCCTTCGGGCAGCTGCCCCTGGCCGGGGGCTCACCTGGGCGCGCCGAGGCGCCGGGGTCGCACGGCGGCGGAGGCCGCTTCTTACCGGAGAAGTCCGAGAGCGCCGCGGCCTCTCTGGAGCAGACCAGGACCGTGCAGTAGAAGAGGCGCAGGAGCTGCCCGCGTGGCTCTACCTGCCTGCGGGGGCCGGGATGCTGCGCCGGCTGGGGCGCGGGCGGCGGGCGCGCGGGTGCCGGCAGGAGCATGGTGCGCGGCACGGCGGGGCTCGGGCCCAGGACGCGCCGGGGTTTGCTGGACTGAGGGTTGCGTCACATGGCCGGGAGAGTTGGTGGCCAGTGGCTCCGCGGCCCCCCGCCACCTCCCCGGCTGTGCCCGCACCGGCTCCCCAGCGAAGGGGAGGGGGGCGGAGAACTGGGGCGGGGCGAGGAGCCCCGGGAAGGATCCGCGTAGTTTCCCCGAGAGGAAATCTCCGCCACCGCCGCCGCGCGGGAGGAAACGAGGGGGGCCGCGGGGAAAGTGTAACCCCGAGCGCCCCGCGGCTGCGGGGGGCTGGCCCCTGGCTCGCTGCCTGCCTCGGAGGGTGCCCCCGACAGCGCGCGGAGGACTGCGCAACTAGAGCGCCTTTCACTCCCGGTCCCCGCCCCTGAACCGGCCTGGCACCCCTGGCCCGGCCCGCGCTGGCTTGGTGCCAGCCTCGCCCTGGCCGCGGGAGCGGCGCGGCCGGTGCCCGTGACGCACTTTGGAGCCAGCACCGCGCGTGAGCCTGGGCGCCCCGGGGCGGGGCCGCGGCCGGGGCGGGGGCTGCCGGAAGGTGGGGTCCGAGAGGTGGGACACAGACATCCCCGCGACCCTTGCAGAATCGCCGAGCACGTAGTTACCCCCATTTCGCGGAGGAGGAGACTGAGACCCCGACCCTTGCCCAAGTTTACGCAGTAGGACCGGAATGAGCCAGGACGGGGGCGGGGGGGGGGCGGGCGGTGCGAGGATGGGCGTGTCAAAGCGCGTCAGATGGCTCCCGAGCGGGTCTCTGAGGGCCCGACTGACTGCACCCTTCCTCCGGGCGCCGGTGCTGCGCGGCTCTTACAGGATCCGACACCGCGCCGACACAAACGGGCCCCGAGCGCTCATAATCGGGCTTTGTTTTAAAATAGGCCACGGCATCTTCCTGAACTTCTTGATTACGGCGCGGTGTGTCCTCGGAGTGGGCACCCAGTCCGTGGGCGAGGAGCGCACCGAGTGGCCCGGGCTGGGTGGGGGGAGGGGGACCGAGGACAAGGGCGCGGAGGCTTCGTGACTGCGGCTACCTGGGCCGCCGCTACCCGGACCCCGCGGACCCCGCGGACCCCGCGGGGCGTCCGGGCCGGGCGGCGCCGACGGGCGGGAGGAAGGCCTGGCCCCGGGCGGCCGGCACAAAGTGTTCCCGAACACCGCGCGGAGGCCTGCCAAGTTCCCGGCGGGCCTGACGCGGAAACGCAGATAATGAGGCCCGAGGGTGGGACCGGGCGCGCTGCCCCGGCCGGCGGCTCCGAAGGCTTTGAGAAGGCCGCGCAGTGGGGCAGGGAGGCCTCCGGAGAGAAGACAGAACGCGCCCGGCCACCTGTGGGGCCCTCTTAGAGGCGGCGGCAGGGGTCCCAGAGAGTTGGGTGACACTGGGTCCCACACCGGGCTCCGGTGTAGAGGCAGGCGGGGGGACTAGGATCCGGGTCCCACGGCATCTGTTGAGTAGGACCTCGTCTGCGAGGCCCAGTGATTTTTAAAATCCTCAGCCTTCTCGGTGACCCAGAGACGTTACTGGCGTGCGCTTTCTAGGTTGGGGAAACTGAGGCAGGGGGTGGGTGAGGGTGCCTAGCGCTCAGGAGCCACTCAGTGAGAAACGCTGGCCCCCATGGGCTTGCGTCGCATCCATCCGCCCCCCACCCTCCAGCTTAGACAGGAACCCGGGCCTGGGGGAGCAGAGCCCGGTGGAGGGGCGGGGCTGCGGCACAGGGCGGGGCCTGATCCCTCAGGCCTGGGCTCTGCCACCGCTGCCCTCTAGGTGTGCGCAGTGGGCGCTGTGACCAGCAGGCGGGTGTCCCCAGGCTTCCTTATCTGAAGTCCCCCCGCTGTCTGTTGAGACGCTGGAATGAGCCCACGCAGGCTATTCGCGCAGGGCCTCCCGGAACCAGTAAGCGCTCAGTCCACATCAGTCATGGCGGCAGCGAGGAAGACGGACGTGCGCCACAGGGCCCCACAGTGGCAAAGAGGGCGGGCAGGAGGTGGGACCCTGTTAGGGCAAGGGGGGTGGGCAAGATGGGAAGAGTGGGCCAATCCAAAGCGAGGTGTTTGGGAAGGGCGGCCATGTGAGGGAAAGGGTCTGGGCTTCTAGGGAGAAGCAGGAGACCAGTCTGGAGCGGATGCGATGGAGAGCAAAGGGCGGGCCCAGGGGGTTTGGTGGGGGGGCACCGGCCCCAGCTCAGGGACCCCGACGGCTAGCTCGCACTCCCATCGTCACCTCACGCAGCAAAGAAGTGTGAGCGACGTCAGGCGTGTGTCCTGGAGAGGGCCCTGGCTGCCAGGTGCGCCTGGACTGGAGGGCCAGAGGGGGTCCGAGGTTCCACACCCCAAAGAACCGAACGCAGGGGCTCCAACAGGTGGCGCGCTCACACGCCCATGCCCATGGCCGCCCTGGCCACAACCACCAAAAGGCGGGAGCAACCCGGGGGCCCATCGACGGACGATGGGCAAACACGTCGTGGGATAGTGTTCGGCCACAAGAAGGAGTGAACGTCCGGTGCACGCTGCCACCTGGATGGCCCTGGAACGCGCTATGCCGGGCGCAACGAGCCGGACACAAAGGGGCCGGCGTTGTGTGATCCCGTTTACAAGAAACCTCTGCGATCAGCAAATTCGGAGAGAAAGCAGATTAGACGCCAAGAGCTGGCAGAAAGGGGCAGACTTTCTCCGTTTGGGATGGTGAAAAAGCTCTGCAAAGAGTGGCGGCGGTGGCTCAATAGTGTGAACTCACCAACACTCTGAATGGCACGCCCGCACCGGCCCACAGCACGCTGCAGGTGTTCGCCACAACCTCGAAGCAGGACTGACGGGATACGCCAAACCCCGCTGACCTGTAGACTCCAGAGGGGTGAGTCTCCGTAAAGCTGTTAAAAAAAATCAAACAATAACAAGGACACAGGGGTCCAGGGAGGTGACCTGAGGCTGTGTGTGGGTGGCACCGGGCTGAGCTGGCCCAGAGAGGAGGGAAAGCGGGCACGTGGGAGAGGCCTTCGGGAGGGGGGTGGGCCGCGCAGCGTGGCCAGGATGCCGTGGCACACGGAGGCTTCCCCCTGCTTCGCCCCTCTGCTGCTCGCTGTCCGGTCAGAGCTCAGTTTTCATCTGCTCTCTTTAAGAATGTTGAAACCACGCAAGAAAATGCAGTAGCTCCGTTTATCTTCCTCTCTGGAGCCCTTCGTGCCCTGACCCCAAGGACACCCCTCCCCCCCATTTCTCTGCCTCCAGTTATTAGACAATCAAATACGCACCCTTGGGGTGCTGTAAAAACCTGCAGGACAGGAACCTGGGGCAGGCGAGCGGCCCTTCAGAGGAGGAGAAAGCCCCGTAAAAGCAACCTGGGGCGGGCAGAGCGGCACCTCCCCCACCAGGGTGCTTCCCCTTTCCTGGGGGGGGGGCGAGAACTCGGAAGCCGGTGCAGCCCTGGCTGTTCAGCAGTCGCAGGGGCTGGAACCGAAGTCCGGTGGAGGGCGGGCCGAAGACTGGAGCGCTCCCAACATGCTAACACTCACAGCGACCCTTTGATGGGAGGGGCGGGGGGTGGGCGAGCAGGCCCGGCCCCACAACTCACTGCAGAACGAACAGGTGGAGCCCCAAGTTCGAGAACAACCCAGGACTTCAGGACGGCGACGCGAGCGTCCTTACACCCTGCAGGGGCTCCTGGAGCAGGGCATCTTGAGCCCCAGCACAGGCCACACGCCCAGGGCGCTGGCGCCACCGTGGAACCCACCGAGACTGTGGAGACGCGGCGTTGGGGAGGGACACCCAGAGGCGGTCACAGGAGAGTGTCCTCTGCCATGGGAGGCCGCCACTGGGGGATGGCGCTCCTTCCCGCCGATGGGCCCGTACCCGAGGCGTCCGTCCTGCGGGGCAGAGGCGTCCTTGCCGGACATGTAAAGTGCACTTGTGGTCCTTGATGGCGTTTCCCTTCCCAAGGTTTCTGTCACCGCAATCGGCCACAGTCTGAAAATATGACATGGAAAATTCTAGGAACAAGCCTTCACAAGGCTCACACTGTGGGCCATTCCGAGCAGAGTCACGGTGAGCTCTCACGCCGTCTGCTCCCTCCCCTGGCCGGGGGTGGTCGTCCCGTGGCCCAGCATCTCCGCGCGGTGTGGAGACACACAGGGAGAGAGACCGCATTCGCACGCCCTTTATCACAGGACGGCGCCACAGGGCTCTGGCCCATCATTAGTTTCGTTGTTGCTCTCACTGTGCGTGACCGGCACACTGAATGCGCCTGCTGACGTGTGTGCAAGCGCGAGGAAAGGAGCCAGCCTGCAAAGGGGTCGGGCACTGTCTGCGGTTTCAGGCCCCCGCCGGGGGTCCGACAATGAGTCCCCGCAGATAAGGGGCACGCCTGGGGGTGACTTGTCTTCATGGCTTCGTCCCTGCCATTTTTTTTCTTTCGAAGCAACCCTGTCCCACCTTCCCAGCTCGGAGTCCCAGCTCGGTCCCTCCTTCCAGGCCTACCTGGGAAGATGTCCGAGCGCTGCGCGCCCGAACCCCTCCCCTGTGCCATCCAGGTAAGAAGGCTGCAGGCTGTCGACAAAGAAGGGAGAAGCCCTTCTGGGGAGGTATAAACCACCGTTTGTCAGCCGCAAAGAAACCGACCTTTCAGCTCGGCAGAGCAAGGCCAACTGCGGCCCAGAGCTAAAAAGGCTTATTTTTAGAGCGCAACAAACGGTGGTTTGTCTGCAGGGCTGAACCCAAAGAGCCGCCGCTGCCGCCGAGGCAGGACGCCTGCTCGCTGGAGTGTGAGGCTCTGGCGACAAGCAAGGCGGATTTCGAAAGCCCACACGAGGGGGCCTTTAAGAACACCCAGCAGAGCTGGTGTCTGTCTGCAGTGCTGCCCATCATCCAAGGTCAAAGGCAGCGCGGGCAGAGTCTCTACTCTGCCACCAATGGCCTCCCACAAGTTCACTTCTGCAAAATGAAAAGGTTGACTCGAGAGGCCATTTGGGCGCTAAAAGCTTGTAGCCTACTTAGATTAGACGCAAGTTTTGGAAAATTGGTTAAACCTGCCCTGGCTGCTGTGGCTCAGTGGAGTGGGTGCCAGCCTGAGAACCAAAGGGTCACAGGTTCAATTCCTGGTCAGGGCACATGCCTGGGTTGCAGGCCCGGTCCCCCATTGGGGGTGCCCAAGAGGCAACCACACACTGATGTTTCTCTCCCTCTCTTTCTCCCTCCCTCTCTAAAAACAAATGAATAAACTATTTTTTAAAAATAAAGAAAATTGGTTAAAACTGTGCTAATTCCTTGAGGTTTCCTTAAATGCATCTTTTCCTTTATTTTGTACGTGCTATTGGTTTTCCCGTGATATTCATATTTTCCTCTTTGCGGAAGAAGAATGCAGCACACATGAATTTGGGGGGTTGTGGAGCACCGTGGGTGACTGCGCTCTGGTCCGCGGCAGTGTTCAGTGTGAAGTGCCCCGGGGACCCCTCTCCCAGGGGCTCTCTCTCCATCCGCCCGGCCCCCTGGCCCCCTGGCCCCCTGGCTGAAGCGGAAGCTGCAGGATCTGTCCCTCGGCCCAACTTCCCTCCCTCAGCCCGAAGCCCTCCGGGCTCGCCGCTGTGTCAGAACTCTGCTCCCTTCGAAGGGTGAGCGATTCGGGCCCTGTCGGTCCCTGCAGTGATGGTCTCACCCAGAGTAGGGAAAGGGAAAGGGGGTCGTGTCTGTGTCCGGCTGGTTTCTTCTTGTTCGACACAGGTAAATGCCCTTCGGCAGGAGCCTCTGAAGGGGGTGGAGGGGACGAGGCCCAGGATGCTGCGCAGGTGCTGGGGGAGGGGAGCCTGGCGCTGGGGGAGGACAGGCGGGCTGCGCACAGCCGGCCGGGACGCCCAGCAGCCACCAACGGCACCCTCTGTAGGCGAGAGTCCTAGTTTGCGCCTTCCAAAGGCACAGGGCCCACGAAGTGCCCCGACCCCCACTTTTTTTTTTTAAGATTTTTTTATTTATTTATCTTTAGAGGGGAAGGGTAGGAGAGAGGGAGAGGGACAGAAATATCAATGTACGGTTGCCTCTTGTGTGTCCCATGCTGGGAACTGGCCTGCAACCCAGGCATGTGCCCTGACTGGGAATCGAACCTCGATCCTCTGGTTCGCAGGCCCGCGCTCAATCCACTGAGCTACACCAGCCAGGGCCCGACCCCCACTTTTTAACGTGGTAAAATATCTGTAACATGAGATTTACCATGGTAGTCACTTCAAGTGTACGGTCTGGGGCGTTAAGTGCACTCACGGCGCTGTGTGACCATCGTCACCGTCCCTCGGCAGGACTTCTCGGTCCTGCAGAGCTGAGACTCTGGACCCACCAAACACTCGCTTCCTGTTCTCCCTCCCCCAGCCCCTGGGGACCAGTATTCTTTCTGTCTTCGTGACCGTGGCCGCTCTGTGGGCCTCATATAAGTGGAGTCATGCAGGGTCTGTCCTCTCGTGACGAGCTTTGTCACTCACTCCCGTGTCCCCCGGGCCGGTCCACGCTGTAGCAGGCGTGAGGGGTTCGTCGCTCTTTAAGGCTGAACAGCACTCCGCGGTGTGCGCAGATGCTGTGTTTGCCCGTTCACCTGCCGACGGACACTTGGGCTGCTGCCATCTCTTGGCAGCTGTGAACAACGACGGAGCCAAGCCGCTGCTACGAGCGTGGGCGCCCAAAAACATTGTGGACTCGTTAACGATAATTTCCGAGGGAAAGCTTATCAGAAAGAAAAGACAACAAATCAAAGTCCATTGAAAGGAATTCGGACTCAACAGGCGTGAGTCCTGATTAAGGGCGCAGAGCAGAGATTCCCGAACTGCGTCACTTCCCGGCGTCCTTGGGGTCTCAGGGACTCTCCACAGCACCCCTCAGCAACGAGGCAGCACCGTCCGCTCCCCCTCATCTGCGGGATCCGACCCGCAAAGCACACTGACGAGCAAAACAGAGACGGGTGCGGGCACACGGGGCCGACTGGCGGCTCAGGGGGCGGGGGCCGTGGGTGACAGACAGTAGAGGGGTCACCGAAGAGCCTGCCTGCATCGACCATGGACACAGACAGCATCGTGGTGATGGCCGGGGGCGGTGGGGGGGGAAGGGCGGTGGGGAGGTGCGCGAAGGTGGGGGCAGAATGGGGACGTCTGTAACAGAGTCGACAATAAAAATAAAGTAAAAAAAAAAGACAATGAAACAAAACAACAAAAGCCCAAACTGTTACATTCATTAAATAGTTAGACCCAATCCACCTAATAAGTATTTATGTTCTACCAATAGCTATTTGAAATAGAATACACATAAATAGAGAGAAAAGGTGTTTTTATTTTATTCGTAAATCACCACAACCATTTTCTGACGGGGCGTGCGCGTCCATGGTGCGCGGTGCCATTTCTCCGCCCTTGAACCCGGACCGGACGCCGCCTCCTTCGTGTCCCCGGTGAGCTACTGACCGTGCCATTCGTTTCCCGTTGGTTTTGGTGCCACTTTATTTTTTTTCTCATTAAACTTCGTTTTAATGGCTCTCAAAATTCTGTAACAGATTTTTGGTCAAGATGCTTCCATTAAAAGTTCGTTTTAAAAATGAATGACTTGAAACTCTCTCACACATACACACACACACACACACACACACACACACGAACGGTCCCCAAAGTGCGCTCCCTTCCTTCTGCAAGTTTTATGACACATTATCGCCAGTAACCAGTTTCTCCCACTCAACTTAAATGCCCATTTGAGACACACAGTTCTCCGACTACTGATTAACACTTCACTTTGTATTTCATTCCAAGTCTTTCATAATTTCCTGGGTGCTTTCCAAAGATTACTTCGATTTTCGCCCCTCCCAGACTTATGGGATTTTTAAAAACCTACCCTCTTACTATCAAGGTCTGATTTTGTTGCTTGCTGATCGGAGGATATGGTCTGTATGTTGTTGATTTTTTTGGAATTTATTGGGGTCTCGTTCATGGCCTAGAACGTAGTCAATTTTTATCACTGTTCCGTGTTATTTAAAAAGTTCATGTATCCTGTCTCTGGGTGCAATGTTCTCTCATTATTGATTAATAGAATACAGCGTTACTCAAATTGTCTCTATTTTCTTATATTTCTAATGATTAAGATGCTAGTCCAGTCTTTGCAATAGCTTTGAGATTTATCATTGGCATCGTAATGTCTAAGGCGGGTACGCCTTTGCCCCGTTTTGCTGTCTAAAGAAAAGGCTGTCCTGTTTTGCGGCCTGGCCTGAGATGGCCTGGTTTGCATCTGCTATGGTCGGCTGGGCGGCGACGGGACACGCATGGAAACACTGGCGCGCCGTGCGTGGACTTGAACCCTGCAGGGTTACTCGTCTTTTCCAGCCTGTGGACACTGTGTCCTTCAGTGGAGTCCGTGTGACTGTCTTGGAAAGGACACTTCCTTCTCCTCACTGCTGAACAAGCAGAAAGTGGAACTGTTTTGACCTCGGTGAACATTTGCTACACAAAACCACTCACCCCTATTGAGATTAAAAGTGGCACAGAACAGGGAAGGGAACCGCATACCTCCCCCCCCGCCCCCGCCACAGCGTGACCGTATGTACCGGCACACACGGAGAAGACGCAGCGGGAACTGTGAAGGGAGCCTCGTCTAGTGTGACGCGATGCCTGCTCCCCACGTTCTCAGGGGCCACGATGGGCGACGTGCTTTGACAGGAACTCGACATGGGCTCTGATGGAGCTTCTCCGTTCACCCCTCCAGAACTTGCATGCGGACTCAGAAGACTGAGGTGGGAATAAGCCAACACCCACGTGTAACACGTGTGACGAGAAGCGTGGCCCTTAGAGACGAACTGGTGGGTGCACACCACCCTCGGCTCGACCCCAGTCCAGGGGCCAGTTCACAAACGTGAAGACTCAAACACCTGCATCCTGAGGCTTCCCGATAGCATCGCAAAGGTCAGCCTACCTTTTTGGAGAGACTGACACCCACTCGGCTCGAGCCGCAGGTCTGTGTGGTCATTTCTGTTCGGATCGATGGGGACGTTCATTTGGCCAGGACTTACAGAGCCCCGATGGCCAGCCCTGTTCCGGGCGGTGAGGGCGGAGCACTGAACTGTGTGTTGCGCTGTCACAGGTGCACGTTCAGTACAGGAGCCTGACCGACAGATGCCGACGTTGCCAGCAGGCGAGAACGGCCGTCCGGGAGGCGACAGGGGTCAGGAGATGCGGAGTCCGAGCCCAGTAAGAGGAGCCCACGCGAAGTGACTGGGAGCCCCCTGAGGGCCGGGCGGAGTTTCGGAGGGAACAGCATGGGGGGACCCGCCCCGAAGTGGGAGCCGACTTCGACTGTCCTAGCAGCGACAAGGACTACCTGCAGTAGACCAGACGTTCTGGGTCCCCTCTCCCCAGGCAGGTCTTTCCTGCAGACAGCCCTGGCCCGGTGCACACGCTGGTTGGTGAGCCTGCATCCGAACAAGGGGGTGCGTGAGCTGCAGGGAGCCAACTCAGCCCGAGCACCCGTGGGTACTTCTGAGCCACTCCCCGTCTGGTCTGTCACTCACTCAGGCCGGGAGGGGCACTGACAACCTGCCTCTGCATCGGGGTTGGGGTCCCCTGGGTGAGGGCCTCTAGCACTTAGCAGCTGCCGAACACTGGCAAGCTCCCTCGCCCTCTGGAAGTCTTTGTAAGGAGAGAGGGTGATTTGCCCGAAGTCACACAGGCGAGACCTAGACGCAGGGCTTCGGAGTGCTTCCTTCCTCCCGCTGCGGCCTCTTGGGTCAGGTCCACCCTGGCTGAAAACTTGGTGGTGGGCAGTTAACGGCAGAAGAGCACCAGAGTGAACAGTCGGAATGAAGTCTCTGTCTTGACCTCCAAGGGCACTGTACTTTGCAGCCTGAATTTTGAGCCTGTCCCTGTCTCTTAACTCTGCTGCGTCCCGTCAGCTCAGGCCTGCAGGCCAAGTCCCTCTGACGTGCCTACAACACAGGCGTTTCCACGGGCACGACAGTCATGCCAGGCCAGAGGCTCAGAGTCCGCACCGTGGGCTTTTTCTACAAGAGACTCTGAAATCCCAAGAGGCCCCCCACGGCCATGCCCTTGAATGCTCATTACACGCCCGCGTGCAGAACAACACGTCCGAGTGCAGAGCCAGTGTGTCCTCAAAGTAGAGGAGAGCCTGAGACAGAACTCCAGGAACTACCAGACTCCTCATCTAATGAGCTGGCTTGCGGTCTCCTGAAGCACAGAAACAAGCATTGATGAAGCCATTAAAAAATGCACCAGCCCGGTTTTGCTTATTCATGTATACCTCCGTGCTATTCCAGAGCATTTAATGCGGCTCTCACGTCAACAACGTCTTGCAAAAAACACCCAGTACTTCCCCGTTCCCCTCCCCCCACCCCGCCGCCCCCAGTCAAAGCCGTTTTTTCGTACATTGCCTCGCGTTCTCAGCTCAGGGCTCCCCCGTGGTTAGGTAGGGTTGGCTTTGCGGTCCCCGTTTGAAGGACGGGACCTTAGTTAGACATGGATGCCGCCGCACTGTCCACCAACGGCCGCGGCAGACATCAGGTTGCTGGTTCCTCGCCTCCCGCCCTGCACGCCGAACGGGCTCACTCACGTCCTCCCATCAGTTTGGGGGCGCAGGGAGGTCAGTCTGGATCTGGGTGTGAGATGCGCTGCAGGTCACGGTGAGGGGCGCCTGCACCACCCTCGGCCCCGGTGCCGGTGCAAGGACCTCCCGCATCAGCCCGCCTGGCATTTGGCGGGGCTCGGGCACCCTCCCCGCCAACCCGCAGTGCCCCCAAGGGGAAAGGCATCCCGCCGCCGGCCACGCAAGTTCTCCCAGGGACAACGCTGAGCTGGCGCTGCTGCTCCGCCGCTCCCGATCTCGTGCCCTGCGGGAGCGAAGGATCTGAGTTCTTCCCTCCAGGGACTAGAGAGAGCCGCCGGGGCAGGAGGCGTCGTGCAGAGTCCGCTGGTCCGGAGCGGCGAGCGAGCCAGCGAGGACTCGCCTGCAGCCCGACCTTCCCCGCGCCCGCTGGCGCATTCCGCAGGCCCCGCCCCACTGGCCCCGCCCCGCAGGGCCCGCCCCTCAGGCCCCGCCCCGCAGGGCCCCGCCCCTTCCGCCGGTCCCGGCCTAGACCCGCCCCTTCCGTCGGCTATTCTTCCGGGCCCGCCTCTTCCGCCAGGCTCCGCCCCTTCCTGCGCACGTGTGGGCTGCAGTCCACACCTGCGGCCAGTGAGTCCTCGCGCCGGGTCCGCAGGTGTGAAACCCGGCGCGGCCCCGCCCTCTCGCCATGGTGATCCCCAAGAGGAAGGCCCAGGACAGCCCGGACGGCGCGGTGCCCCCCGCGGGCGCAGCCAAGCGGGCCCGCACCGAAGAGCTCACGGGCGTGCGCTTCAAGACTCAGCTGAAGGACCCGCAAGCCGCGGGGCCGGGTGAGTGCGGGCGGGCTGCGGGGGCGGGGGGGAGCACGCGCGTGCGGGGCAGGCCCCGGGCCGGGGTGTGCGCGGTGTGGCCTCGGTCGTCGTGTTCCGGACGCAGCCCCTCCTTTCCGCAGCCAGGGCCTCCCCTCCGGATTTGCAGGCGAGAAACCGAGGCCCCGGCGGTCGGGCGTCCGGGGCCCCAGGGCCGCTCGGGGACGGCGCGCGGCGACCCTGGAAGGCCGACTGGTGTGCTTGTGACAGCTCAGGCGGTCGCACGGGAGCAGCAAGGGAGCTGTCTCCCGTGCCCGGGCAGCACCCCTCGGCGAAGTCTAAAGCCGTTTCCCTGCAGTTGGTAGGAACGGAAACAAGTGTAGCGATTCACAACAGCTGTGTATCGCGTCCCGACGGTGACGCAGGCCGCTTACTGCCGCGGTGGGCACTGTGGGCAGTAGCAGCGTTGGCCCCCCCACCTCACCTAACCTGGAGCCTCCACCGGGACCTGTCAGCTGGCCGAAACCGGGCCGGTGACCGCCAGGGAGCGGACGCTGTGACTTCGCCTTTGGGAAAGTGCGATGCCCTTCACGGGGCCATTAGCGAGTAGGCGGGCTGTGGGGGAGACACTGGTGCAGTGTCCGAGTGAACCCGGACGGGGTTCTCCCAGGGTAAAGCCGCTGTTACAGTAACGGCCAGAAGGGCCTCCATGGATTTCCCGTCTGTGAATGTCCTCTGCCTGCCGCTCAAGCAGTGCTGGGAGGGTGCGGCCTGCTTCAGCGGAGACGTACACGTTTCACTCACGTGTTCGTTATTTTTTAAGGGAGAGAGAAAACGGTGAGTAAACATCAGACAGGGCCCTGCCATTGTGAGCTCACCCGAAGTCCAGTGGGGGCAGATGAATGCATAAAGTCACCTGCGAACCAACCGTCCTGGTGCCCAGGGGCCTGCGTCTCGTCTGGGAGATGCAAGAAGGCTCCCTGAGGACGTGGCTTTCCTGCAGGGGTGCGGGATAGGGTGGGGACAGGGACAGGGACCCCCTGCCAGAGGAAAGCCACATACGTGTGGCTGTGCTCCGAGAGTCTCCCGACACTCAGGTGCGCGTCTGCACAGTTTCGAGGACACCGCCTGCGCCGTGCAGGTGAGAGGCTGGGGGCATGGCCGTGCCCGGCGGTGTTCATCTCCTGGGGGGCTGGGTGGGCTTGTGTCTGAACTGGGTCACCAGCGCGCCTTCTCTCTCCCTTTTGGTGTATTCCTGTCACTTCCTGTGGCAGCATGGCCTCCCCGGGAAGGGGACTTGGTGGACGTCAGGGGACTTTGTCTTCATCCAGGCGTTAGGGGGATGTGTTGTTTGCAGCCGCACTGAGGTATTAGTGGCATATGTGAGCGTTTAAGGCACACAGGGCGATGATCTGGCGCAGGTGCATTTTGTGAAGCGGTCACAGGAGGGCCCGTTAACAAGGCCCCTCCCTCACACAAATGCCGCTTTTGTGGTGCGAACATTTCAGACCTGTTCGCTTAGCGCTTGTGAGCACATGATACAGTACCGTTTACTGGAGTCTCCGCGATGAACGCCAGGCCCCCGGGATGCACCCGCCTCACAGCGGGAGGTTTGCACCCCGTGACCTGCATCTCCCCATTTTCCCTCCACCACCCCCTCCCTGCCCTCCCTCGCAACCTCCACTCCACTGTGTTTCTGTGCGGTCGGCTTTTTTCAGTTCTCCGTCTGACTTGTTTCACTAACGCCCTCACGGTCTACACATGTTGCAAAAGGCGGGATTTCCGTTTTTAAGGCTGAATGCGTGTGTGTGGATACATAGGTGGAGGTATAGCACCTTTTCGATGTTCACTCTCTGATAGCAGCCCCTTGGTGTGGGGGTGGGGAGCAGGGTGCTGCGGGCCAAGTGGGTGCAGACCCAGGTGCTCAGGAGGGGACCCGGTCGGTGCCAGGCAGGCTGCCTGGGCGCAGAAGGCCCCTCCTGTTGCGTGTGAACTGGCGTCAGAGCTCCGATCCCCCAGCTGTGCGCGGCGGCTGTGCCCCCACCTCAGTTGGCGGGGGGCCCAGTCCCCCGGACGCTCCTGCCAGACGCCCCCCTCCCTGCCCTCCCGTGTCCGGAGCAGCTGTGCGTGCCTCTGGGAAGACGGCCCTTGCTAACGTGTGAACGTCACTGTTTCAGCCCTGGAAGCGTTTGTCAGCGCGGCCAAGACGCTCCCCCAGGAGGATGTGTACGACGTCGTGGAGGGCTACATCAAGATCTCCGTGGAGTGTGCGGAGGTGTTCCAGCTCCTGAGCGGGGAGAAGCGGCCTGAGAGCGAGGTGCGTCCCCGCCTTCCGGTCGGCGGAGGGAGAGAAGGTGCGGCGAGGAGAGTTGTGATGCGCCGCCGCGCTGCGCCGTGCGTGGTGTGCGGTGTGCTCCCACGCGGTGTGCGCACTGTGCGCGGGGCTATCATGTCCATGGCGTGTAACCACGCACGGCGCAGCGCGGCACCCTCCCTGAACGTGAGCAGCTTCCTGCAGGAAAGGGTGCTCGGCCCCGTGCGGTGGGGCCGCGCGGCTCTCCTGTCGGGCGGGGCCTTCGGAAGCATCTCAGCGGGAAGCGCTTCTCATCGGCTCAACGCGCCGTCAGCAAGGGTCACGGGGTCCTAATCCGCAGGCCCTGGCGTTCGGCTCAGTTCGTTTTAACAGAAGGGAAGTGGGCAAAATTGTGCGTTGCAGATGCAGACGCACACTGAGGTGACTTGGTTCCCGGTCCCAGAGAAGTCCCGAACCGGGGCTGTTCAGGGGCCCGTTGGAATCTCGGGGTCGCTGTGGGAAGGCTGCAGACCTGAGGATCCCCAGGGTGGGGGGCCCAGGTGTAAACAGAGGTCTCTCCGGTCACTCATTTGGCGTGGTGGTGAGCAAGCAGCTCTCTGTCTGGCATGACTGTGGGAACAGGAGTAATTCCAGGGCCCGGGCCCGGCCGGCAGCCCGATCTGGGGTCCCGCCCTGCACGTGGCTGGTGAACGCAGCAGCGGGTCTGTGGAGGGGAGAGAAAAGAGAAGACTCGCAAGCATTGCAACGGTCCCCGCAGATGCTGTTAATACTCCAAGCTCTCGAGGCCATCTTGCTGCGGACGGCCAGCGACCTGTCCCATCTGCACCTCGTGGGCGCCAACATCGTGAAGAAGCTGCTGAACAACCACATGAAGCTCATCTGCGAGTCCCTGTACGCCTCGGGCTACAGGTAGGCCACGCCTCTGCCCCGCGGGGCGGCTGCCCACGCCTGTGTCTGCGCTCTTCCCGCCCGGGGCATGGAGCTGGGGCCGCCCGCTCGCACCGACTCCGCCCCCACGGTCGCTGCCCCTCCTGCCCGGCTGCCCTCCTTGCCGCGCTGCGGTCGCTCCGGGCGTCCTGACATCGCCTGTCCTGCCCAGTGGCCCGGACAGCCCCTCCGGGACCCTCACGGCTCCCTCGCTCTCGGCCTTCAGGGAGGCCTTGGAACCGCCTCCGTCCACCGTTGCCCTCTGCCCCTTTAGCCTGCGGGGGAAGCCGCGCATTTGTACATGCGTCTGCGCGGCTCTGGGCTCTGCTTCAGCATCAGGGCCGCCTCAGCCTGCTGACTGTCCCCCCCCCCCCCCGCCCCGCCATGCGGACGCAGGGTGCCAGCGCTCGGGGCCTCGGCCATCTTCCCAGCGCCCGACACAGCGCCCGGTGTGGGCGGTGCTGGGCCGACCGCGGGGTCGGGGCCTGCGGAGGGGAAGGCAGCCACGGGCACGCCCTCAGGGCCCCGTCGTGGCAGGGCCAAGGCCTTCCCACAAATGGGACAAGTGACTGGACGGAGGAGCGGCCACCTTTGTGGCTCATGTCCTGCACTCTTGGGTCCTCCTCCGACGAAGGGTTTTTTTCCTTCACTTGAGGTTTTGTTAGGGTTTGTTAGAAACTATGCTGGCTTACCTCCTTCCTTCCCTCTTCTGGTTTGGGGACAGCAGGCGGCAGGTGACTCTGCACCAGCTCGCCCCAGCCGGCCCTATTTCCTCCTTGTCCCGTGCAGGATGGCGCGGGCCTGCCTGAACCTCATGGCCGCCGCGGTGACCCAGGGCCCCGAGGCCGCCAGGGACGTCTGCAGCCGTTTCGATCTGAATAACAAGACCTTGCACACCCTGGTGACCAGAAGGGGTTTGAAGGTGAGCCCCCAGCGCCTCGCACTCCCCCGGTGCTGCCTTTCCCACTGGGGGCCGCGGGCTGTTCTTTTCTCTCCAGCCTTGGTGCCCACGTGCTGGGGAGCAAGCCTCACTCCCTGCTCACCTGGCCGAGCCCAAATGATGGGGGAACACCCGAGGCCCGCTGCTCAGGGACTCAGCATCACGGGGCCTCCCGGCCTGTCGGTGAACGAAGTCAGCTCAGCTCAGTGACCTCGTGGTGTGGAGCCCGGGTGCAGGGGGTGGCTTCATGGCGTGGGGCCTGGGGGGGTGGCCTCAGGCTCCCTTTAACACTCTGTCCGCCTTGGAGAAACCCCTCCGAGGTCGAGGCCGGGGCATCACCAGAGGGGATGTTTCGGGCTCTGCAGTGGTCCTGGTGCCTCCCAGGCTCATCTCGTATGAGGAGGGGCTGGGGGGTCCGCAGGGATGGACGTGTGAGTGTTGGCGTCGGGGCTGTTGGAAACCGTTCCCGGAGCCTCAGGCTGGGGAGGACACCCCGCCCCCCCCCCCCCCGAGGCAGGGCCAGGGGCAGGCTGTCAGAGCTCGTCCTGCCTTCCGAGTGACGGCAGCCCCCCTGCTGACACACCTGCTCGGAGGGCAGCCGGGAGCCGGTCACCGCCCCGTCCGCCCAGGTGGGGGTGCATTCGGGTGGTTGGCGTCCGCCCCCAGACGTGCCTCGCCCTGCGTGGCCTCGATCAGGGTCCAGACCGGGCCACAAGTTCTCTGCATCTTTTGAGTTTTCTGCCCCTGCCCCCTCCCCCCACCCCTGGTTTGTGGAGAGAATTATTGAGGCCTCGTAAAGAGAGGGATTGTGGGTATTTCATGCAGCCAAAGAAGGCTTTGCTGAAAGCCTGTTCCGAAGGGCAGCTTGACCAAATACATTTTGGCCTGTTTTAGATTTTAGACAGCGTTCTGGAGCAGGCTGTCGAGTTTGGGACGCCTTCTTCCTGGGATAATAGCCTGTGAAGTCACAGGGCAGGACCGAGGAGAGGGCGTCCGCTGGCCTCTGATGGAGTTTGCTGGGAGGAGGGCGGGCGGGTGAGTGGGAGGCGGGGCAGGTGCCGCCCCCGAGGGCTGGCTCCTCCCCAGTGGCAGGAATCCGGGGTCTGGGGACGCGGGACGGTGCCAGGACGTGAGATCTGGGTTCCACCGTAGCTCAGAACGCACTGCCGGGGGACCCTGCAGCGGGTCCGTGCTGGCTGGGCTGTGTCCGGACAAGATAGAAGCCTCTAGAGTGGCAGGGAGCTGGGACCAGCATTCCGGGGCCCAACTCCCAACGCGTCAGTGCACAAAAAGTGGAAATAAACCCCCAAACTAGTGGGACCTCCCGGGAGGGACAGACAGGCCCCCACCACCGCGTCCGCCCAGGTGGGGGCGCGTTCGGGTGGTTGCCGTCCGCCCCCGGACGCGCCCTCGTTCCCTGACTTCCTGGGACCTGAGTTCCTGCAGCGCTGGGTGACGCGGCCCAGAGGGTCCCGTAGGAGCGCCTGCTGACCCAGGGCTCTGGGAGGTCGGCGCGGTGTGGGCCTCGCCGAGGTTCACCAGGCAGGGAAGGCCTGTCGCCTGCCTGCTTCCGGGACACGGGCCTGCGTGCCCCGGGGCCCGCCCGCTGCTGCGCTGAGTCGCATGTTTCTGAGGAAAGGAGGCATGGGGGGGGGGGGCTGGGGGAAGGGTGGGGACAGGGACGGAGACGGTGACTCAGCGCCTCTGGGCCTCCCCTTGGCCTGGGGTCCCGGCTCCTTGGACGTGGCTGCTGTCGTTGACCTGCCGGCCCGTGGCTGCCGCCCGAAGCAGATGCAGCGTGTGTTCACGTCGTCAGCGGTCGTCGTCCCCGTCCCCGGGTGGGCAGAGGCCCCAGGCGGGTCCCCAGAAGGGAGAGGAGAGCTCGGAGCTTCATGGGTGTGCAGTGAGCCAGCTCTGGTCGGAGCGGACCTTGCTGTGCGGGGGACGCCCGAGGCTCTGTCGCTGTAGCGCCGGCCCCCCCCCCCGTGCCCCGGCCCCAGAAGCAGCGTGTGCCCCCAGAACCAGGCGGGGTGGGCTCCCTCGGTGCCCTGACCTTTGCACAGGGAAGGCGGACGCCACGAGGGGCCCCCGAGAAGAAAGACTGTGGGAGCAATGCGGGGTCGGCGTGAAGCTCGTCCCCATGGGCCTGGGGCCTCGCCCTGGGGTGACGCTTCCACAGCAGGTGGGCGAGGGGACCCTCTGCCTCCAGCGGTGCGAGTGGCAGTGCGGTGACAGCCGGCCGGCCGCACCGGGCACGCTGTCCGGCATGTGGCGCGTGCTCAGGGAGCGGCGCTGGTCGTCACCGTCCCCGCCCCTGCCCCCCACAGCCGCCACTCAGAGCCCGTCAGGCACCCCGTGCAGAATTCTCCGGGACTGACGATTCCCCGCCGCTGACGCCGCGCCTTTGGGGTGGCTGCGGAGGGGACAGGCTCTCGGTGTCAGTGGCAGGGGCTGAGCGTCCGTGCTCCTTCGGGGGTGTCTGCCGGGTTCTTTGGGTGCCGCGGGGACGATCAGACATGGGTTTGTCCGGACGGTCCTGGCGGGGCGCACTGGTCAGCTGGCCCTGGCGGCCGCCCTGAGGTGTGGGTCCTTGCTGTCCCCGGGCAGGGCTGCCACCCGCCCTGGGAGGCCGCGCTGGGCGTGATGGGACAGCACAGGCGCTGTGGCGTCTGCTGTCAGTTCGGAACATCTGCAAACCAGGCACCGCCTTCTCGGCGCCTCAGCGGCCGCAGCACCAGTCTCTCCCCTTCTCTGAGCTTTCGAAACCCGGGCTGTGTCCCCCGTTGGCCACCGAGGGTCTGTGGTGCCGGGCAGCAGAGAGTCCTCTGCTGGAGGCCACAGTGATCCGAGGACTCACGGCGTATGTGCGGGGCCGTGGGCAGGGCACCCACCGCTTTGTCCATCCTTCCGGTTCAGGGAGGGCGAGAGGGCGAGTGGGAGACGGAGTGGGGAGCCCGGGGGACGCCCGTTGTCCGCACCGACGGCCGTCCAGGGGTCACCGAGCCCAGGAGGCTTCTGGGACTTTGGGACGGGGGGGGGGGGGGGCGCACGTGTGGCTGCTCATGTGACCCTGGTCTCCCCGTCCCCAGGGCACGCACGACGTCCGGCTGGCCTACATCCAGTTCGCCCTGGCCTTCCTGGTCGCCGGAGACGACAGCACCGTGCTGCAGGTGCTGGAGCTGAAAGGTGGGTGAGCCCGCGCCGAGGGGGTGGGGGGCGGGGGGCGAGGGCTCCTGTCGCGGTGCCGGCAGAGTCCCCTGGGAGGATGGGTGCGGGCAGAGACCCCGAGGGCCGCCCTGGCTCCGGCTCTCCTCGGAGCCGGCGTGTGAGAAGGGAGGTGTGGTCGCTGTGGCGGCTCCGCCTCGTGTCTCAGAGTCTCGGGGAGCAAGGCCGGGCCCCCCGGCCGACTCCCTCCCGAGAGGCTGGCGCCTGCCTGTGTTTCCTGGGGCCGCTCGGTACTGTGCCAGGGTCGGCACCTGGGGTCAGGCCCCATGGGCGGGGGCCTCTCCTTTCCTGAGGGGCTCCATGGGTCCTTGTCCACACCGCACGGGCCGGGGTGGCGTCAGGTCCTGCGGGCGGCGGCCGCACGCTCCCGCCAGTCCTTGCGGGGTCCTTCGTCCGAGGGAGAGAGTCGGGGGTGTGGGTAGAGGTTGTGCTGAGGGGCCTCTCCCCCTGTTGGCTGGACGTGAGCTCACACACCACCAGCAGGGGCTCCGCGAGGGCCGGCGGGGGGCGGGGTGCAGCCGCCAGAAACGAGGCGCAGGTGGGCTCGCGGGCAACCTCAGACGCGGTCGCACAGCTGCCGCGTACACGCGCGCACTTCGCCGGAAGTGCAACGGCCCCGCGCGGCCACGTCGGAGGCCGGCAGTCAGCCGGCGACCCGGCGGGCGGCAGTGCGGACCTTCCCCCGGGAGCTGTGGCGTCGCGGTCGCTTTGGCGTGCCTGGCGTTTTCCGGTTTTTCTTCCCGTGAGAGTCCCGGGCCTGCCCGTGCAGGAAGCGTGGGCCCCTCGGCACGTGTGGAGGGCGCGAGGCTGGACACGCCCGCGTGCCCCTGCCGGTGTCCCCGGTCCGCCAGGGACGGCGCTGGCGCCCACGGGGACCCCGGGCTCGCCCAGCAGTGGGGGAAACCGCCGCCGTCACGTCAGCTCCGTCTCGGAGCCGGGCGGCCGAGGATGGGTTTTGGAAAACCGATCGTAGCGCTGAGACCGCCCTGCGACGGTCGGCATCCGGGTGATTTTACTGGCGGCGACGGGAGAAGTGGAAAGAACACGGGACCAAAGAACCGGGAACCGAAGGCCCCATCTTTGTCTCGCCCGAGGCGGTGGCTTTCCCGTGCCGTGGGCGTGGGCACGCCCCGGTGCACTCGTGTGGCTGAGAGGGCCGAGTGTGGGACAGGGGCCGAGGCCTTCGGTTGTGTCTTCGCACTCGAACCGCTCCTGAGTCTGATGCTCCGCACTGTCCCTTTCAGAGTTCATTCCCTGCATCTTCAGCTCGGGCATAAAGGAGGACAGGATGTCCACCGTCAACATCCTGCTGTCCACGCTGAAGACGAAGGTGCGTGTTCGCTCCCCAGCGTCTCCGCCCGTCCCCCCTCCCGCGTCTCACAGGACCGACGGCCGCGCAGCGCAGGGGGTCGCGTGGGCGGGGTGGAGAGCTGTTTCCCCAGCAGAGGCGCCCTGCTGCCCACGGGCCACCGTGGACGTCGGCGGGGCGGCAGGCGCCCGGCCAGCACAGCAGGGAGGCACTGCGGCCGCTGTGAGCCGCGAATGGCCGGCGGGCTCCCTTCACTCACGGCCCGGCCAGCGTTCTCTCGGGTGGTCTTGAGTTTCCTGTCTTTGACGGTGTGCGACAGAACCCGTAAGCCCCGAGGCGAGGGTCCCTGTCTTGTCTTTGTTTAAAGATCTTATTCATTTTATCTTTAGAGAGGGGAAGGGAGGGAGAAAGAGGAGAGAAACATCAGTGTGTGGTTGCCTCTCGTGTGCCCCCTACTGGGGACCCAAACTGCAAGCCAGGCCTGTGCCCTGACTGGGAATCGAACCGGCGACCCTCAGTCCGCTGAGCCACACCCACCAGGGCAGGACCCCTCTCTGCACGGCAGCTCGATTAGAGACGCTCTGGAGCCCTTCTGCCTCAGACAGCCGTGGGGGGCGGGGCCGGGGGCACCCTGGACTGGCGGTCCACAGAGAAAGGGATGCTCTCGAGCAGCAATGCCGCACAGGGGACGCCTGCGCCCTCCACAGGGACCAGGGACGCTGCCCGACATCCCGTAGTCGCGTGCACGGGACGGCCCCACAGCCGCCACCACAGCCGCCACCAGGCCCCCGGCGTCTGCAGCGCTGAGACACGGAGCCTGGTTTAAAGTGACACAGGTTACGGTCCCTGACCTGTGTGGCTCAGTGGGCTGGCCGTCGTCCTGCAGACCGAAAGGGTCGCGGGTTCGATTCCCGGTCAGTGCCCGTGCCGGGGTTGCAGGTTTGGTCCCCGGTCAGGACATGGGGAGGAGGCAACTGGTAGGTGTTCCTCTCCCTCTCTTTGTCCCTCCCTTCCCCTCTCCGAAACCAATAAAGGGAAAGAAGTTTTAATTGAAGTGATAGGATACAGGTTCTTTCACCTCCCAATTAGCGCCGACTTGTTCTAGCAAAGATGCTTGGAGTGGGTGCCTTCCTGGAGGAAGTGCCCAGCCCTTGGGAGGACAGGGCTCTGGCAGCGTGTGTCAGAGGTCTCCAGGATGTGCGCAGACCTGGGGCTGGGGGTGGCGGGTGCCAAAGAGCCACCCAGGGAACTTGCCGGAAGCACATAAACCCCCGAGGTTCAGAGGGCCGCTTCAGGTGGGCTGACTGAGAGGGTGCCCTGTGGCTCCGCGTACACAGCCAGGTGCCGGGTGGCTGTGCACGGCTGCCCGTCACAGCCAGAGGAGGACGCAGCCTGACCGTGCCCGCTGGGGTCCCTCGGAGGACGGAATGACACTCGGCCCACATAATGTTCCGAAGTGTTGGGCCGTGGGGAAAGCTCATGCTGCGTACGTAGACGCAGGTGCACAGCTGTCGGGATGGAACCTCGACGGGGCAGAACCCCACCCCAGCCAGTGCGCACACATGCGTGTTGTGTTGGGGGGGGGAGGGGACTGAAGGGGCGTGTCCCAGAGTCCCGGGGTGGTGGACTCCTGGGGACTTCGGTTTTTTCTTCACATAGTTCCCTTTTCTTGGCCAACTGTGTTGTCAAGCCTACGTTATGTTTATAGTGAAAAAAGTCAGCCAGCGCTGTTTCTAGAGTGGAACTCCTCGAACCTGCTGTGTTTCACCGTCCGCAGGTGGTTCTCAATAAACACGTCACCAAGACCCAGAAGGTGCGCTTCTTCACCGGGCAGTTGCTCACCCACATCGCGTCTCTCTACGGCTGGAAGGGGGCCGTCGACGTGGACCTGGGGACCGCCGAGGTGCCTGTGCGCCGCGCAGCTGGAGGCCGAGGACCTGCTGTTTTTTTTAAGATTTTACTTATTTATTTTTAGAGAGGGGAAGGGAGGGAGAAAGAGAGGGGGAGAAACCTCAATGTGCGGTTGCCTCTCGCACGCCCCCTGCTGGGGACCTGGCCTGCAACCCAGGCATGTGCCCTGCCTGGGATTAGAACCTGTGACCCTTGGGTTGGCAGGTCGGCACTCAATCCACTGAGCTGCACCAGCCAGGGTGCACCTGCCTTTAACCGTTGCCTCCCTGTAGCCTGTGGCCATCTACTTTGAGCATGTTTTGTGCACCTGTTACCAGGATTCCTAAGGGGCTCAATACAACCACTCCCAAGTGTGAGGTTTTATGGAAAAGAACAAGAGAAATCCGCTTATTCTTAAGCTTATTTAAAAATACAGGTTTGAACTTGCCCCTTTTAGGAGTATTTTGTGATCTTGATGGGTGTTCCTGGGTGTTAGTGTTCATTTTGTTGAAGCGGCACCCGGAGTTGAATTGAAGGTGTTTTCTAAGCCGTCGTCTCCCTCCGGGAGCTCTTCCTGAGGTTTAGCGCCTCGGGGTTCTCACTGCGCTCTCTGACACCCCGCAGGCTTCCGCTGAGGACGCGGGGAAGGCCCTGGTGAGGGAGCAGGTGCACGGCTTCCTGCTGGACCTGTGCTGCTCGCTCAAACACGGCATCAACTTCTACGACGCCTCCCTGGGCACCTCCGGCAGGTAAAGCGTGATGCCCCCGTGGGGGGGGGGGGCGGGGGGGCGTGTCCTCGGGATTCAGGACTGTGCAGTGAGGCTGAAAGGGTGGGACCGGTGGTACGAACCAGTGGTGGAGACACTCCCTGATTTCGGGGAGGGGGGTTGGAGACCGGAGGAACTCTGGTCACGTGTGCCCTCGGGGCCCAGGTCTCAGGCAGGACACCGGGCACCCAGGGAGGTGCTGTGCACACTCGCTCGGCGGCCGGGCCCGAGGCTAAGTTTGCATGCGCCTTCCCACAGCCGGCAGCCCTGACGCGGGCCTCAGCGCCATCCCGGGGCTGGGGGTGGGAGGGGCGTTGGCCATCATTGCTCCAGGTTTCCAGGGAGGCCGGGCCACCCACCCTGCGAGGGGTGGGCTTGGAGTGGAGTCCGGGCCCCACGCTCCCCCTCCAAACAGTGAGCAGCCCTCCTCAGGGACGGCTGCCGACCGGCGAGGGTTTTAAAGCTTTGCCTGCCCACTGGTCCCGCGTCTGGGAACCGCGGCGGTATCACCGCGTTCTGCGTCAGGGGCGCGCCTCCGTGCCCTCCCTCTCTGGCGGCCGCAGCGGCCGTCGGACGCGATGCTCGCCAGCTGCGCTGCTCTGCTCTGCTCGGCCGTGGACACGCGGGGGTGTGGCCCTTGTGAGGGCCCGATGTCTACCCTTTGGCATTTCATTGTAAGGAGGTGGATTGTTGGAGGTCGTTTTCCCCGGTCAGGAAACGGGATAGCGCGGTGGGGGTGCTCCCTGCTCATCTCGTGACTTTGGCCGCGTTTCGACTGATGTCGTCGTGATTGAACTTGCCACATCGTTTCTTTTTCCCGTCAGCGACAACAAGCTCCTTCCCTGCTACGGGGCCACAGCAGCTTCTACGCTCTGACATAATAGATGCCATGCTTACGTCACGTGGTTCCCCCACGTCGGTCTGTGAACTGCACTGTCCTTGAACGAGCACACCCAGCCAGCCCGTGGCTGCGGGTCTGTTCACACAGGCTGGGGTTACTCACAGCTCTGAAGCCCTGGGCAGAACGCAAGGGTTTGTGCCTCGGGGAGAGGAAGGGACTTTTGCTTGTGGACATTCATGGAAAGCTTGGGAAAGTTGAAAGGCGTGTCCCCAACAGCCCGCAGCCTCACTCCCTCATTGCAGCAGGTCCCCGTGCTGACGTCCCACCTCAAGGAGGCCTTCACTGGTGGCCCCTTCTGAACAGCTAGCCCGCTGTCACTGTCCTGTTGCCTGGCTTTGCTTCTGGCTGTGACTGCCACGCCTTGGGTGCTTATTTATTTGCTTGTCTGTTACCTGGTGGGTGATGATGGGAACAGAGGCTGGTCCGCAGAGGCTGGCACGCAGCAGGTGCTTGATGAAAGCAAGGCGTCACAGTGTAGGCCAGGGTCAGGAGGCTGGTTCTCTGACGCGCCCAAGGGCCAGCGTTTGAGGCTTGGCGGGCCTTACAGTCTCTCTGGGGACCGCTCAGCTGTGCCATCGTAGTACGTTCACTGTGTGGACGTAAACCGTGGTGTGACTGTGTGTGCTGTGAAGCCCGGTCTGCAGAGGCAGACGATGGGCCAGGCTGTGATGCGCCCGCTGTGGTTGGGAGAACGAGCAGGGTGCCTCTCGCCTCTGCCCCTCATCTGTAAAGTGGAAATAAAGTCCTCTGGCCTCTGCCTAGAGGCGGCTGGAGCAGGGCCCTGTGCTCTGGGGAAGAAAGTGCACTGCAGCGTTACATTGTTGCTGAGTGAAGTGCATTGCAGCGTTACATTGTTGCTGAGTGAAGTGCATTTGCAGCGTTACGTTGTTGCTAAGTGAAGTGCATTTGCAGCGTTACATTGTTGCTGAGTGAAGTGCATTTGCAGCGTTACATTGTTGCTGAGTGAAGTGCATTTGCATTGTTACATTGTTGCTGAGTGAAGTACTCCTCATCCTTAGTTGCTGCTAGTGAAGTGTTCTATGTTGTTACATTGTTGCTGATTAAAGTAGCCCCAGTATTTTTAGCACCCATAAATTTAGATTTAACATTCCATTCATTTGACAGCGTATTGCAAAGCATGTTTTGCCTACAAATTTTTCATTAAAATTTTTAAGCTCGTAAGATGACTTTCTGATCAAAATTTTACTAATTTAAGTTTTGAAAAGTTTTTACTGCATGTGAAGCTTGTCATGTGGCATCTTAGATTTAGTCGGTTCATAAGGGGATGCAAAACGCTGAGGTCCCAGAGGCCAGCAGCGTGGCATGCGCGAGTGGGGCACCTTCACAGGGTTCTCTGGAGTTCAGGGCTTTGCGGTGTCCAGCAGATGTGAAGAGCCTTCTCTTCTTTTCTTTTTTTTTTTAAGATTTTATTTATTTATTTTTAGACAGGGGAAGGGAGGGAGAAAGAGAGGGAGAGAAACATCCATGTGTGGTTGCCTCTCACGTGGCCCCCACCAGGGGCCCGGCCTGCAACCCAGGCCTGTGCCCTGACTGGGAATCGAACCTGCGACCCTTTGGTTCGCAGCCCGCATTCAATCCACTGAGCTACGCCAGCCAGGGCGAGCCTTCTTTTCTTAAACGGCGTCTGCGGGGCCGCCCAGGGCCCTGCGGTTCCGGCTGGGCACGCCCTGTGCTGGTGGCCCCCGCCTGCAGGTCTTAATGTCTACAGGTTTGCTGGCTTCTTCTTCTTAATCTTCTTACACTTTCGGAAACTGCCCCACGTTGGGACAGGTGTTGAAGATTTTCTTTCCTGCGTTAGCGTCTCTCCGCCGCTGCGTGGAAGCACGGGGTGTAGCGTGCGCTAGACACAGAGGAGGCGGGAGACCTCCCAGAGGCGGTGTCCTCGGCACTGTGCGCCTCCCGTCAACAGAGAGTCGTTCCGAACGAGAGACGCACTTCCTGTTTTGTGCGCCTCGCACCCCTGCGTGCCCGTGCACTCCCCCGCTCCGTCCTGGGTGGGCGGAGGGGACGGGGCAGTGTGGTCGGCCGCGGGTCCTGCCTGCCGATCTCGGGTGCGGCCCTTTCTTCGCACTGGCCTGACTTCAGGCGGCCAGGGAGGACCCCGGGTGGATGGACACCGGGTCTGTCCCCCTTCCGTGCAAGTCAGATGGGAGGGGTGATGGAGGGGACAGAGCGGAGGGGTGAAGTTCAGGTGAAATTCAGGCCCTGCAGCGGGGGCCCCCACAGGCCGCGAGAACACCCTGCTTTACGCCACGAGAGAAACCGACCAGAAATGGAACTGCCGGTGGCCCGGCGCGTGGCCTGAGCTCTGCGTGGCCGCGTCCCCTGCTGAGCCCTCCTTCCCCCGCCCCCAGGGGCGGGAACCTGACGCTGCTGCACTTCCTGCTGGGTTTGAAGACGGCAGCGGATGACGAGCTGGTGGCCGAGCTGGTGGTGAGCATCCTCAGAGTGTGTCCGGACCTGCTGAACAGATACTTCAAGGAAGTCGCGTTTTCCTTCCTGCCGAGAGCGAGGGCCACCTGGTCCAACAACATGAAGCTCCTGAGCAAGGTGAGACCCCGGGTGGGCCGAGCGGAGTGGCCCACCTGTGCCTGTCCGTCCTGCTGTCCACAGAGCTCGGCCGAGAGGGTTAGACCTTCCGGGTTGGTCGAGGCGGTTTCGTCCTGTTCGCCCGAATGTGCAGACAGCGAGGTCGTCGCCGAGTGCGGCAGGCATCGGTGGGGCGTCTCTCCGGTCGGGTCCTTTGTGGGGGTCGCTGTGTCGAGCGGTTGGGACCGCGGCACGCAGGCTGCAGCACAGCGGATGCGAGGTCACTTCCTTCTGACCAGAGGGTTGGGGTCCCCTGGCCTACCGTGAGGTCTGTCTGCCTCTGTCTGTCTGTCTCTCTCCCGCACACTCACTCGTTTCGGCCTGCCCCCTGCCGAAATGCCTGACTGTTTTCTTCCACCGTGGCTGCCCCGGGCAGGGGGCAGGTGCGCGGCCTTTGCCGGCGCAGGCGTCGGTCCTTGCCTCTCTGCTCACTAGCCGTGTGTCCCGGGGGGAGTTATATAACCTCTTGGGAGCCCAACCTTGCCATCTATGCACACGTGCTGTTTTCCCAAGTGCCGAAAAGAGAGCCTCGCCTGCCAGGTGCCGGTCGAGCGCTGCACCTGTGAGCGGTGCGGTGTCAGCACTGGCAGCCACTCGTTTGCCACCAGAGGCTCTAAGAGGCTCCCGGGCCGCAGGCCCAGCTCCGCTCTGAAGGTTACGGCCGGCTCTATGACCGGTGTCTCTGGCAAGTGGCTCTGTGGGCTGCTCTTCCGATCCTGGGACTTCTACACCATGGTCACTGTGCCCAGGGGCTGGCCGCCCCATCGGTGCCACCCGGCCCCGGGTTTGGCACGTGGCCGCCGACACCTGCGCCTCCGCTTTCTCCCGCTCGTAGATCTACGAGGCCCAGCCGGACATTTCCCGGGCGTTTCAGACCAGAGAGTTCGTCCCTCTGCCCCGCCTCCTGGCCATGGTGATGGTGACCACCGTGCCCCCGGTGTGCAACAAGAGCATGTTCACCCAGGCACTGAACGTAAGTGCCCGCTGCTTCTAGAACTTTCTCCTGCTCGCCCTGCTGGCCGTGCGGGGGATGTGTCTGAGGGCCCCAGCCTGACGTGCTGGGTGGCGATTTGCCCGTGAGCCTCCGGGGCTTCCCCTGCATCCCCCACCGGGAAAGGGACACTCCTGCCTGGGCGAGGCGGCGGCGGCTCTGCCCAGCCCAGGAGCGGCAGCCTGGTGTCTCTCTGCGCGGCGGGGCCTGAGGCCCGGTGTCCTGCGTCGGTCTCACAAGTCTGGGACCCCCGGAGAGCGTGGGACGGACGTCGCCTGACACCCCTTCCTTTTGCGGTTTGAGTGCGTGGCGTTAAGACTGCTGGGAAACCTTTTCTTTGAGGACCAGCTGTTTCAGGCGTTTTTGGAGGGTGTGCTCACGGAAGGAATGATGATTGAATCTCATGTCATCGTTCGCTGCGAAAGGCCCCCGGGTCCCATCAGAAGGCACATTCCGAGGACTTGTGCGCCCACCACACTGTGGCCTTAGGCGGACGTCTTGGAGTTGTTGGCACGTGGGGGCCCAGGCCCTGCCCGCTCCTCCGGGACCCAGGTGGCCTCCACCTGGAGGGGTGCAGGGCCCAAGGGGTCTGGGGGGCAGGTGGGTTCCCCGCTTCAGGGCAGGCTGGCTGGTCTCAAGAGCACAGCGGGGCCGGAGTCTGCCATGGGTGTCGCACAGCCTGAGCGTGGTGGCCTGGTGCTGTGGCGCAGAGACTCCCCGGACCGTGGGGCGGGGGGTTAGGCGTGTGTTGGTAGCTGGGACCCCCCACCCCCCGCCCCAAGGGTTTGTGCCGAGAGTGGGCGGCGGAGTGAGGAGCAGAGAGGAGGCGTGTGGGACTGGGGAGAAAGCCTGTGTTCTGGATGCCAAATCGTTACAAAACGGGTGCCCCGGTGCCCGCTGGGCTCATGGGAGACATGCGGTGTCTCACCTTAGTGGGCTTGCAGGGAGCGCCACCTCCGGGCGCCCGGGGCGAGTCTGCCCCGCGAGCCCACGCAGGCAGCCGGGATGCGCGCCCTGGTGTTCGCTGCCGTGGGGGAGCGGGCCACCCCGCGCCCCGGGTGGTGGGACGAGGGGGATGGGCCGCATCGCCTGGGTCCCTGGGCCTGCCTTCCCGAGCTGCGGGTGTGCGAATCCACGTGAGACAGCACTGCGTCGGGCTCGGGGCTGTTTTACACTTTCCTTCACAGTAGCATCCGGCCACTTTTAGTAGCGCGTGTTTTTGGTTTTTTTTTTTTTTTTTTTTTTTTTATATCTTTAGAGAGGAAGGGTAGGAGAGAGGGAGAGGGAGAGAAATATCAATGTGTGGTTGCCTCCTGTGTGTCCCTTGCTGGGAACTGGCCTGCAACCCAGGCATGTGCCCTGACTGGGAATCGAACCGTGATTGTTTGGTTCACAGGCCCACGCTCAATCCACTGAGCTACACCAGCCAGGGCAAGTAGCGCGTGTTTTGGAAACAGGAAGAGAAGAGTTAGCTGGTTTGAGAAACAGGAAATGAGGTGTTGGAGGCGGGGTCTCAGGCCGCGGGCTGAGCTCTGCTTCGAACACCTGTGTGGGCCCCGCCCCCGCCGTTCGGGATTGGGGTGGGGCCGCTGCTGGTCCAGGTGCCTCCTGTAGAACGACCTGAGGGAGCGGCGTGAAAGCCGCATGGTGCCCTGCCCTTTGGGTGCCTGGGGGTGGGCCGCCCCGGTGACTCAGATAGGAGTCCGTCCGAAGACCTCCCGTCTCTGCCTGGCTGAGTCCCCGGGACCCGCGGTGGGGCGGGCTGGGCCGGGCCGGGCCCGACATGGCGCGTGTCTCCCGGGTGCCGGGGAGGTGCCGCGCCGCTGCTGGCCCGGCGGGAACACCCCGCGACCAGCCGGGCCTCCGCCTGCCCTTGTGGGTTTGGTGATAAGTAGCACAGGTTCCGGAAAGTTCTCCAGTCCCTGCAGTGAGAGAGGACCGTGACAGTCCTCCTGCTGCTCCGAATGCAGCGGAGCCGGGGTGTCGGCGGCCTGGGACCTGGGCTGCACGCCCACCCCGCAGAGCGCCGGCTCTTCCGCTGCGGCTCCTGCCGCCCGGGCCTGTCCTCTCCGCGTCGCGCGTGGTTTCCCTGTGGGGGCGCGGGGCTGCGCCCCCAGCGTGGCCTGCAGGCGTGTGTGTGGGGTTGGCGTGTCTCCGCAGCTGGACAGCACGGCGGTGAGGCGCACGGCCTTGGGCCTCCTCTCCGCCATCCTGAGGAGGGCCCTGAAGACCATCGACCACTGCCTGAGCGCAGAGGCGTGGCCGGAGCCCGGCGTGTACGCCGCCCCGATGATGGAGGACTTCGTGCGGCTCTTCAGAGAAGCCCTGAGCAAGGTGGGGGCGGCGGCCAGGCTTGGCCTCCCTGCGGAAGTTTCCAGGGCCTTCCGGAAAGCCGGCCGGGAGAGGCGCAGAGGGCGGTGCGAGGCGAAGTGAAGGGGTCAGTCGGGGCGGCCCTGGGGCCCGAGTCCCGGCAGGAGCTGGCCGGCCCCACCCGGCCCCAGCTGTGCGCAGGCTGGTGGGAGGGGCTGCTGGGAAGCCCACCCCCTCTCCCCTCCCCCCCCCCCGATTATTCTGGTGAGTCAGGAAGGCCCGTCGTCCAGCTGCCCTGAAAGAGCCAGGGTCACGCTGGGCAGGTCCCCCAGAGAGTCATAAGGACGTGTCCCATTGTTCCCAAGGCCTTGCTCAGGAGAATGGGTCTTAAGGGACGTGTTTTGCCCACCAGACTTGCTTTCACCGAGGCCTCGCTGTGCACGGTCCCGGGAACCGGACCTCGGAGCAGCCGGCGGGGTCCGCCCCCCCCTGCCTGCCCGTGCTCGGCGCCCGCCCCTTCTGTGTTTCCTCGTGTCGGGGGGTCCTCCGTACTGGTTTCTCTTCCTCGTTCACGTGACTCGTTCCTCTCTCTTCCCACTCAGGTTTTACCAGACCTGAACACCATCGTGTGGGTCTGGCAGTCGCTTAGCAAACAGGACGCAAAACAGGATGGTGAGAAAGGAAGGAAACCGGGCAGCCAGGCTCCTGCGGCCAGCGAGGCGCCCCCGTGTGGTGAGGGCTGGTGCAGCCTCGGGGGCTGCAGGCGGGCGGGCGGCCTGGGGCGGGCTGTGAAGGAGGCCCGTGTGCGTGCGGAGTGCGAACGTGTCACGGCCGGGCCGGGCCTTTCCGGGTGGTGTGTGGGGCCCCCCTTGGGCTGTGCGGGTGGAGGCGGCCGCGTGGTCCCCGGTAATCGGACTCGGTGACGCAGGCCTTGTTGTGAGCCGGGCGGCGGGCTTTGTGTCTGATGCCTGTGTCCCGCGCACCAACCCCAACCCCAACCCCGCGGCCCGGTGAGGCCGGCACCGCCGGGGTCCCGCTGTGCAGAGGACACCGAAGCACAGACACACAGTGGCCTTGACCTGCCCGAGGCCCCACCGCTGACATGGGGACGTGGACGGGGCCGTCTGCACAGCCTTGGCCTTCGCCGTGTGGACTCGGGGGTGGGGGAGGGGGTTTGTCCGAAGCCTCTGCCCAGCGGGCAGTTGGCCGCACTGGGTCTTGGGCGCCCGGCCGCGGGCCGCTCGCTGAGGGGGGGTGGGGCGGTGCATTCCTGACTGGGGCCGTTCCCCGCCCGCCCAGACGACGCCGAGACCGTGCTGCTGCGCGCCGCCCTGCTCCAGGCCGTCCGCCTGTACCAGAGGGTGGTCCCGCACGTGGTCACGCAGTACAACTTCGACTTCAGCAAGCTCCTGCGAGGTGGGTTCCCCGCGTGGGTGGCCCCGCCGGCCCACCGGGCCTGTGCAGTCCAGGGTTTTCCAAGGGCCCGTCTCCCCGGGCAAACAGCAGGGGGCGCCCAGCAGCAGCGAGAGCGGGCCCTAGAGGGCAGCCCGAGCTGTGGCCACCGGCGCCTGGCAAACCAGACCAGGGACGGTCCCCCGAAGTCCCCTCCCCCGGGGGGCGGGGAGGCCCGAGGCGGCCGTCGGTCCCCGCACAGGTGCTCCGACACAGGCACGCGCTTCACCCGGCGAGTCCGGCTCAGACCGCGCCCTGTGGACGGAGTGCGGCCTGTCCGGTGGCGTCTCCCCCGTGGGAGCCTTTGTCCAGCAGAGCTGACTTGGCGACGGAGCCTCGGGAGAAGCCTCGCAGCCCCGGGTGTGTCCGAGCTGTGGGGTGGGCCCGGCCAAAGCTGCACTTGGCTTTCCGGGTGACTGAGCGGAGGCTGCTCTTTGCTGGGAAAACAGGAAATTTACTCGGATGGGCCATTTGTGTGTAGTGGCTGTGTCCTTCCCACACAAGGAGAAGCCTAGAAATCGGGCCAGAGGGCAGGGACCCTGTCTCAGGTGGCCGCCATCTCTCACAGTCTGGGGAGCCCGGCCTGTGCCCGCACCGCGGGCCACGTGATCCAGAGATGGCAGGGCGGGCGGGGGGCGGCGGCGAGCTGTAGGGACCGGTCAGTGGGCCACGGCACAGTGGGGTTCGGCTCCTTGTCGGGGGGGGGGCTGGGCAGAGGAGTGGGCACAGCCTGTGTGAGGGTGACCCCAGGACTGGGGGACGGGGCCCGCGTCGGTCCGCCTGTCTGGGCCTGGCGCCCGCCTCCCCACGCCCCGACTGTCCCTTCCCCGCCGCAGGCGTCATCTCCGAGCAGGGCCTTCGCCAGCAGGCGCCCCCCGTCCTGCAGGACCACATGCTGAAGGTGGCCCTGGAGCTTCCCGCCAGCAAGTTCGCGTGGCTCAAGGCACGGGTAGGACACGGCCCCCCGCTTTCTGGCCTCAGCGCGCCTGCGGGCTCGCTGGGGGTTGCCCACTGAGTCAGGAAGGACCCTGGCGGGGCGGGGGCGCCAAGGACGGGGTGAGGGTCCTTGTCTTAGGGAACGTGCCCAGAGCAGAGGCCAGGCCCCGGCTCGTGAACCAGGCGGCCTGCGGCTCCGCGTTTGCAGAGCAAGGCGCCGAACTGGAAACACGGCATCGCTGGGTGCCGGCCGTTCGGGGCTCTTGGTCTCTACTGCTTCATTTTTTTTTTTTCCCCATTTCAAAATCTTTCGGGCTCTGCTCGTTGTGGCTCCGTTGGTCGGAGCATTGTCCTGTAAACCAGAAGGCCGTGGGCTCCGTTCCCGGTCAGGGCACAGGCTTGGATTGTGGGTTCGGTCCCGGGTCGGGGCGTTCACAAGAGGCAGCCGACCAGCGATTCCCTTCTCACATCTGAGTTTCACTCCTTCCCTTTCTTTCTCTCTGAACGGCGCGTCCTCAGGTGAACGTTAAAAAAAATTTTTTTTTTAATCTTTTCTTAAACCTCTTGGGAGATGACGTAAAATACGTTCCTCCTCCTTTCCCCTCATTCCGGAAGAACTTAAGGCGGAGGTAGGACTGGGTCCCAAACCGCGGGAGGGGTGAGGCTCGAGGACCGTCGGCGGAGACCGCGGGCACCGTTCTGGGTCCTCGCTGGTGTCTTCTAGGGCTTTCGGGGGAGCGCAGTGCGGACCCGCGAGGGGCACCCCGATGCACCCCTGGGCGGAGGTTGGCCAGCCTGTGTGCGCCCAGGGCGGCGACCAGGCGGGAGGGGCGCCGTCCGCCGGCGTCGCTCAGCAGCGCCATGCCTTTTCCCTCGGAGCCTCGGGTCCCGTTGAGGTCCCCGGGAGCCGGCAGCGTGGAAGGGCGTCTGCCACCTGCCCGTGTGGTGTTTCCGGAAAGGGGCAGGAGTGCCGCGGCTCCGGGTTGTCCTGCGCTCCCCCCCCCCCCCCCGCCCTGCCCTCTCTCTGGGCGTCGCCTGCCTCCTGGGGGAGGGTGGCTCTGCTGGAGAGCACCCTGCGAGCCAGGCTCCGCCCGCACGCTCTGCAGCGGCTGGCCGGCCACAGCTGATAGGCAGGGGGTCCCAGCCACGGACCCACCAAGAGGCCAGGGCGACCGGCGGTTAGTTTTTACCCCAGCAGCATAGGCTGCGGGGTGCCGGGGATTCAGTTAGAAAGTGAGCGGAGGCCTTAGGCTTCGAAAGAGCTGGGATTAAAGTATCCGCTTGGATTCTGCGCCCCACCTGCTGTTTACAAGGTGCGTGGCTGGGCTGCAGGGACCCCGGTGTCTCCTGGGTTCAGGGTCGCCCTTGTTCCAGGGCTGCAGGCTCGCTCCAGCGACACCAACCCTGTGGGGTTCGGGCCGGGAAGCTGGGGCTCTGCACTCCTTGAGACACGTGTTCCAAGCCCGAAATCCTCCGTTAGGGGCTCGTGGTGCACACGGAGTCGCTGCTGGGAGCCACCGCCTCCGCGATGGGCCAGCCAGCCCTGGGCCCCCCCTCCCACACCCACAGGCCCTGGGCTGGACCCCAGCTCGGCCCCTGAACAGCGGTCACCCTCGTGCCTCGGTGTGCACATGAGCCGTGGGGGTCACAGCTACCCCACCTCGGGGGGGCTGGGAGGGCACCCCGAGGAAGGGCACGCGAAGAGCCCAGGACGGCGCCGGCCCATGAGGGCACCCCCGCCCCCCTTCACTGTCTTGGTCATCACGGCCCCCGTGGTCGCCCGGAGCTGCAGCCGGCCGGCCCGAGTGGGCCCCGCACAGAGGCCTCCGTCCCGAGGCTGCCGTTCTGCTCACCCACAGGAGGGCCCGGAGGCAGACACCATCGGAGGGGGGCGGTCCGTGTTCTACCTGCTGATGAAGATGTTCGTGACCAGCACCCACCTGCAGCTGAAGGCGTGCACCAAACTTCTCATCATCAAGGTGCGCCCCCCCCCCCCACTGTGCTCTCGCCCCCGGAGGAGCGTGGGCCAACCCTGGCGGGCGGGGCCCAGTCCACGCGGCTGAATTAAGGGCATCTTAGGGCTGTTGCAGCCTGGAAACACAAGGTCCTAGGGCAGTCGGGCGGTGGTGGCCGGTGGGGAGCCCTGGTCCTGCGCATCCTGAGGGCGCTGTGCGGGTCACAGGATCTTGCTGGGCGTGTCTTCTCCCCACGGGTGGGCGCCGTGAAGGTGTGGGACTGGGGAAGGTGCCGTGTGCGGGCACAGTGGCTGCGCCGCGCCTTTCTGGGCTCAGGAACTACGGGGTGCGGGCCTTTGGGGGGGGCTGTTTAATCCCTCACCCCGACCTCGTGGTCCTGCTGGCTGCGCTGCTCAGCGCAGGTGTGGTCAGAGGGGCACGGGCTCCGTCAGGTCTCGCCGTGGCCGCTCTGCAGCGAGCACGGGGACGCGGCGGAGTCACGCGGGTTGTTCCGGGGCGCGGAGGCTGCCGTCCCTTTGAACAGCAGCAGCCCTGCTGCCCTTTAGCCACTTAAGCCACACCTGAGCTGCCTGAAGGGCGCGCACGCCCGGGCCTCAGCCTCCGTGCGTGGCCCTTCCCTGCAGGTGGGAACCGGACCCCGGTGGGCCGGGCGTCACGGTCACGACCCAGCAGCGAGCCCATGGGTCTGGTGCGGTCGGGCGTGCCGCCGGCGCGCTGAGCTGCGGGCTCCTGCCAAGGGGCGGCCGAGGCCCCAAGTCTCTGTCGTCGGGCCCATTGGGGGCGTCATTTGCTGACCCCCGCAGGTTCGGGTCCTGCCTCGTAACCAGTCCCACTCTCTCAGGAACTGGGTGCTCCTCGCCCCAGTCCGGGTCTCCAGGGGCCGCACCGAGAGGCCGCAGCTCGGCCGGTCACTGCCCTGGGGACTCAGACGGGCCGAGGGCCGAGGCGTGCGGGTGTGCCTGGGACCCTGCGAAAGTCCGGGCAGAAAACGGGACTCCTGCGCGGCCGCTGGACTGTGTCCCCGTTCATTTGCGGAGGCGGAAGGAGAGCAGCGGGAGGGGTCAGGCCCCTCCCCCGGCGCGGACGCCCTTCCGTGCGCCCCACGGCGGCAGCAGTGGCGGGAGAGAGGAGCCTGAGGGGCAACACCAGGACTGCAGGTGCCCCCCGAGCACCGGCAGCCCCGGAGGCTCCCACGGGCGCGGGCTCCGGCTGACCCGGCCTGCCTCGGCCCGGACAGATCCTGCGGGACACGGGCGTGTTTGAGCACACCTGGAAGGAGCTGGAGCTGTGGCTGGAGCACCTGGAGGACCCAGCGGACGACGGGCAGGAGGCCGTGATTCGGTTTCTGGAACGAGTGAGCGCACACCTCCCCTGGAGGGGAGCTCCTGTGGGAGGGTTCCGCCCCGGGCCCCCCCAGCCGAGTCAGGGCCGGCCTCGCCCTGGCGACCTGCCGGTTCCTGCCGGTTCCTGCCGACAGCCGAGCCCGTAAGACAGGAGCGTGCTGCTGTGCGCCCCCTGGCTTCCCGCTGGGGACTGTCTGCGCAGACTGGGGCGTGCTAAGCGATGGGGCCACTCAAAGGGGGCAGCTGTTCAGACTCCGCGGAACAGGGGTGCTTTGCCTGCTGAGAGCTGCTCACCTCTCGTTCCTCCCGTGACGTCGGGGGCCTCTCTTCCCACCTTGTTTGTGGCCACTGACGCCCAGGTCCTGCTGACGCTGGTGGCAAACCCCTACGCGTACACGGACAGAGCCTCGGACTCCGTCCAGGAAGCCAGCGCGCTGCAGGCCGCCGCGGCCGGGCAGGACACCGACGACGCCAGCATCCCCGTCTCCCACATCGACGGTAGGCGCCGCTCCCCGCCCCGGCCCCGGGGGCTCTGCGGGCCAGCTGCCGTGGCAGTTGGAGACGGGTCCCGCCCGGGGCTAACGTCCCCTCCCGAGGCGTCACAGGCCAGCCTGCCCTGGAGACGAAAACTGCCCGGTCTGTGCCTGCGGCCGAAACGTGCGCCGAGCTTGTGCCCGGCGCCGTTCTCGTGGTGCCGGTGCTGCCCCCGGCCCTCTACGGGCTGCGGGGGTGTCCCCTCCAAACCAGCCCTCCGAGGGCCCTGTTCCCGTCCTCACTGTGCGTTGACAGGGCCGCTGGGCCACTCAGGCCAGGTTCTCCTGTCAGCCTCACCCGCCGGCTCTGGGCACGGTCACGGTCCGGGCCCCTCTGTGCCGCGACTGCCCCGCTCTCGGCACCTCGGGTTCGGGCCGGTGTGCCCGCACGCGCAGGCAGACCTCCCGGGACTGCTGCCGTCGCCCGAGCCCCTGCACCCGGCAGCGAGCCTGCGCCCCTCGGGACGCGTCCTCTCCGTCTGGAGTCGCGCTCTGCGTCAAGCGTTGTCCTCCGAGCGCGGTTCGGCGCTCACCTTTCCGCCCGTGTTTTCTCGCCCTCCCTCCCCGTGGGGCTCCTGCCCGGGCCGAACCCCGGCCCAGACGTGCTGGACATGGTGGACGTGCTGGTGGAGGGCAGCGAGGGCCTGGACGAGGAGGTCGGGTCCGCGCTGAGCGAAGACACGGCCCTGCTCACGTTCCCGTTCAGCGCCACGGTCCCCGCGGCCCTGGAGGCCCGGAATGAGCTGCCGCTCGGGGCGGAGGGCGAAGCAGGTACCCGCTGCGGCCGGATGCCGTGGCCGCGTCGGCCGTTTGGGTCTGTGTAGCTGCATGGCAGGGGGGGCGGGGGTACGCCAGGGGCTCTGGAAATCACTGCTGAAAACCCACCTCAGCGAGAGCCCTGGGCGGAGCGCGGCTGGCCGGGGGCCTGGGGGCGAGCAGGGCGGCCGGGGCACGGCCGTGGAAGGTGAGTCTGAGATGGCAGGTCTGCTGCAGACACGCTGGTCCTTCCGACGTGTGTTTGACACCCTGACGCCAAGGGGTGAGTTCTCAGTACTTGCTGGGCCCCCAGGCACGGCAGCCCCGAGGAGGTGCCCCTGAGCACAGCGAGTGATTCGTCAGGGTGCTCAGGCCTGCTGCAGGTGCGACGAAGCCCCGGCTCGTCAGGGGTTCAGGGGGTCCAGGTCTCTTTTGACCTCACGACAGCCCAGGTCAGGTCCGGTGCTCTGGGCGGCTGCCCTCCAGCAGGGGGAGCGAGGAGCCTGGGGCTGTGCTGCGGAGGGGGAGAGGGCGCAGCCAGCAGGGCTGCTGTGGCCTGGCCTGGGGGGCGGCCAGTGGCGTGGTCTCAGCTGAGCTGCTGGGGGCTGGCCTGGCGCCCCTGCCCCGCCTCTTCCGCGCCTGGGCCCGCAGTTCCCGGAGGCTCTGCCGTCCATCGCGTGGAACCCCGTGAGGGCTGTGGGACCCCGGGGGGTTCGGCGTGCCCCGCTCTGGGCTCAGACGTGTGGACCGGCGGGCTGATGGGTCAGGAGAGGCCGGTCCCGCGAGCCCTGCCACACGCACCCCGCCTTCCGCAGGAGCCGGCGTCGTGGCCTACCTGGCGGCCGTGCTCACAGACGTCCTGCACAGCCAGCGGGACCCTCTGCCGCTGTGCCTCCTGCTCCAGGCTTACGACAGGCTCGCGCCGCCGGCCCTGCCCTGCCGCCGCCGGCTGTCCTGCTTCCGCGCCTACTACAGCCTCTGGATCCCGGAGCCCGCCCGGGAGGCCCCGGTGAGTGCGGCCGAGGGGCCCCGCGTGGCGCCGGCAGGGCGGCGTCTCCTGGCCTCGGCTCCCCGCGTCGGGCAGCTGGGCGGTGTCAGGCTGCTCAGCTGACGGGCCGCGACCCGGAGCTGCCACGTTCTTGGCTGCTGACTGCCGGCTTTGGGGCGGACTTGCCTTGCCTTTTTCCTTGCCGCGCTCAGGTCAGCGCGCGGGGCTGTGTTCTGTCGCCCCAGCAGACCCCTGGGCTCCTGGCGCTCAGCCCTCAGTCCGGCCCGGCCAGCACCCCGTCCTGCAGCCCGTTCTGCTGACCCTGGGGCAGACGGGAGGAGGCCGCCGCCCTCTGCCCGCAGTGCGCAGCCCACACTCCTCCCTGGCGCTCCCGGGCCCCCGCCCGAGAGGCTGGCCGAGCGCTGCTGAGCGGCAGCTCCTGGGGAGTGCGTGCGGCGTGGGCCGCGCCCGAGGCCGGGTGCCGGGGTGCTCGGGTATGAGAGCCCGCCCCCAGAGGAGGTCACGGGGCCCGCGCAGCCTCCGCCCAGCAAGCCCCCTGGTGGTGCCCTTGCTTTGTCTGTGGTGACTTTGCCATTCCTCTTCCCCAAGCCGCCGCAGGTGATGGACGGCCTGGCCCCCCAGGGCCCCCCGGCCAGCTCCTTCGGTGCCCTGCTGCAGGCGGCCTTCCAGAGCGAGGGCGGGCTGTTGGACGAGGGCGTGCAGGCCGAGCTACGGGCTGCCGCCTGCCGCCTGCCCCTGCACCGCGTCCTGCGCTCGGTGACCCATGTGCTGCTGTACCTGCGGACCACCGTGGAGCGCTTCAGGCAGGTGAGCCGCCCCCTGCGACCGGGCCATGCCCACCGACCGCGTCCATCAGTCCTGGGGCCGTGCCCCACCATGTCCGCACGGCCGCGGGCCGAGCCACCACTAGAGGCCGGGGCGGCTCGTCCAGCGCCCGTGTCCAGCTGCCGCTCGGCCCGGAGCAGACGTGAGGTGCGGTTGCGCACCCTTCTCTCCCGGCCTCACTTGCAAGCCCAGTGAACCCCTCAGCAGCTGCTGGTCAGGAGGGGCCCCCTCATCCCGTTCTCACCGGGCAGCTCCCCGGGTGAGCCTCCTGCCCCGGTGTGCCTCCTGCCCCGGGTGCGCCTGGCAGAGGCTCAGGGCGGGTTGCACGCTGGCTCGGCGCGGGGCCCTGTGCCCAGTTGGGGTGCAGGACCGCCCTCGCTGCGAAGCAATGTGAGCAGCCGCGGTTCTCGCCCGGGTCTTTGTCGGCGGTGCCGTCGCACCGCCTGGCTGGGAACCCGGCACCGACCGCTCTGGTCTGGGAGTGCGTGTGGTTCTCGTCCCACAGCTGGGCCGGAGCGCGGGCCCCGCCATCGTGCAGCTGCTGCTGGACCTGCTCCGGCGCCTGGTCCTGCACTGCGCGCAGCTGGACGCCCAGAACCGGCAGAAGTGCGAGGCTGCGCAGGCCGAGACCGAGCTCTTCCTGGACATGGAGGCCGTGGCCTCGCTGGAGCTGGCCGGAGACAAGGTACCGCGGCTCTCCTGCCGGCCGGCCTTCCGCTGGAAGTCTCGGGCCCCTGCCGTCCCTCCCTCCCGACCGGAAGCGAGGCCGAGGCTGGTGTGAGAACTGTGGAAGGCAGTAGAGCCGCCCGACCTTCCGTCCGGAGAAGAGCGTGGTTTACTCAGGCGTCCTCCTCCCGGTCACCTCTATACTCGGCTGCCCCCCCGCCCCGCAGTTTCCAGGCACCGTGCGACACGGGCACCCCGAGAAACCCAGCTCCTCCTGCGGCCTGCGCGAGGACAGGACCGGCGGCCGGCAGGCCTCTGCCAGGCAGCCCCCATGCAGACCTCCTGCTTGAGGGGGCGCCCACTGTCCCGCCGGCAGCCGTGGGAGGCAGTGGCCGAGGGGGCCCTGGGGTCACGCACAGTTCACCATCAGCAAGTGGAGACAGGGTCACCTGCGTTCGGGTCGGGAACCTCACGGCACGTAACCCGACGTGCCCTCCCTACCCTCGGGATCCCTCTGACCGGTGCTCGCCGGCCCAGCCCTCGCCCGGGTTTCTCGGGAGCCCTGGGCTGCTGGGGAGGAATCGGTGACCGGTGGTGGTCACTCGCAGCGTCTCTGCGTGGCCCGTCCGTGCACTGAGGACCGGAGAGCGGGTGTGCTGTGCAGGGAACGCTTCCGGCCTGAAGTCGTCAGACGCGTGCGGTCTGGGCTGGGCCCTTCCCTGGCCACGGCCCAGGCCCCATGGCCTAGCCGGGGTCACAGCTTTGCCTGGGCTCAGGATGGGGTGCCTCGGCTCCCGAGGGGGGTGCAGGAACTTGGCTTCAGGACAGGAGGGCCCCCTCCTGCTCAGCACAGTGGGGCCCACACAGCAGCCTTGGCCCGCCCTGCCGGCCCCAGGGCGCCTGCGAGGCCAGTGCCTTGTTCCTGTCTTCCAGACGCTGGAGGAGGTGCTCGTGGCCACCCTCAGACACCCCACACTGGAGGGCTGGTTCCTGGCCCTGGAGCAGCAGGCGCTGCCCCCACACGCCCTCAGCCCTGTCCTGGTGAAGCTCCTGGCGGCCCGCCTCAGCGCGGGGGTTCTGCAGCTGCTGGTGGAGAGCGCCCCTATCCTGCAGAGCCTCGGCCGGCCGGACCTCCTGGCCCGGTACTTGGAGGCCGTGACCCAGACTGCGCTGAAGGAGCTGCAAAGCAGAAAGGCCGGCCCGGCCACGGCGCTGCCCAAGACCCTCCCGCAGCTGGAGGCCCTGCAAGGACTGCACGCGTACATGGAGGGCACCCAGCTCCGTGAGGTCACCCTCGCCCTGCTGCGCCTGCCCGAGGCCCAGCTGGTGGCCCGCCCACCCACGGAGTCCCCTGGGAAGGAGAGACGCTTGAGCGCCCTCGGCAGGACTCTGGTCCAGCTGTTGACCAGCGGCCCCCAGGGTCAGCTGCCAAGCAGCGAGTTCCTCTGGGCCTCCGAGCACGTGCGCGGTTTGGGGGCTCTGCTCCCCATGTTGGCCGTGGAAGAGTTGGACGCCGTGCTCCTGCAGTCTCTGCGGAGAGAGCCCGAGCTGGCCTGCGTGGTCAGAGCTGACCTGCTCGACTACTGCCTGGCCCGGCGGACACCGGCGGCCCTGGGCATCGCCACGCTGCTCGTGCCGCGCAGCTGGACCCACCTGCTGCGCTTCGAGCTGTGGTGCCGGCGGCCGGGCGCAGCGCTGCGCCTGCGGGAGGGCCTCGAGGACTTCCTGCCCCTCGTGCTCGCGTACCTCCAGTGCCGGACCCGGGGATGCTGCACGCGCCCAGCAGGAGGTAGGGAAAGGGGGCTCTGGGCAGCTGGGCGTTTGAAGGCGGACAGGCTGGCCCGTTCGTCCCCTCTGGAGCTGTGTCCTGGGGGTGGTGTAGTTCCCTTTCTCCTCCAGCGTCCGCCCTGCTCTGGAGCTGGAGAAAGATGAGAGGGCCTCCCTGCACACCCGTGCCCATCCCCCCCGCCCCCCCCAACAATCTTGACCTTCGGGCATGAGGCGTTGCCCCAGGTCAGCTCCGTGTCACCACGTGAAGCCGGGGGAAGGGTGGGCAGTAGCTGGGACCCCCGAGGGGGACCACACGGGGGCAGGGTCTCACAAGGCTGCGGAGGCGTCCAGGTGATTGTCCCTGTCCCCTCCCCTGTCCCCTCCATTGGAAATGGGGTGGCAGCGCTGGGCCGGGGCAGCCTGGGCCCCGCTCTCTCCTTTCGCCACCTGGCGGGTGTCAGATGAAGCGCTTTCGGCCCCTCAGATTTAGTGCCTTCTGGTCGCACGAGTGGGCGGCCCCACCCGCTGCTTCGCCGGTTTGGGGCAGCCGCGCACCGGTGATGGCAGGTGTCTGTGAAGACGCAGGGGTCCCGCCCGGTTGGCGACCCTCCTGCCTGTCCTGCCCGTCCTGCGGGCCCTGCGGAGCGGGCCCCTGTGAGGCCGGGCTCCCGTGCGCGCGGTCAGCTCGCAGGCGTCGAGCTGGGGGCCCGGGGCCGCTGGCTGGAGATGGAGAGTCCCGTCAGGGGGCGCTGGCGGGGTGTTGCTGAGTGCTCGCACCCGGGGCGGGGGTGGGGGGGGTGGGGCTGGCGTGCAGCAGCTGCAGCCCCCACGGTCCCCACTCCTGCCACGGCCAGTCTCGGGCCACGCACGATGTCGCCCAGGGACGAGGCCGCTGGGGCGCAGCCGTGGGCTCCCGGGAGCCGGTCCGCGTGTGTGCGTGTGACGGCCTCTCCCTCCGTGCCGCCGCAGTGCCCGCCGCTGTCGCCCCCGTCCTGAGGAAGGCCCTGTGGAGGCCGCTGCAGGCCAGGCTCCTCAGTGCCGACGGGCCCCAGGGGTCGGGGCTGCACCCCGAGGTCCTGGCCCAGCTGGTCCCATTTGCGAGAGCCAAGGACCTCCGCGTCCTCATGGACCGTTTGCCCAGCTCGCTTCGGACTCCAGGCGGCCACGCAAGGTATGGAGGCTCGCGGCATCCCACGGCGGCTGCCTCGGGGTGTCGCTGTCCCCGCAGCGCTGACCATTGGGTGAGAGGTGGCCGCGCTGCCATCGTCGCACCAGCCTGGGTGCGGGTCTGGGTGGCGGTTGGCCGACCCCTGATGAGTTCTCTCAGCCAGCGGGGTTGGGCCCCGGCACCGTCTGACACTCTCTGTGACGACACGGGTGGGGGTGTCGCTGCTGGGCACCCCCGATGGCCCGGCGGCCCCCCTCCCCCGCCCTCCTCCCACGAGAAAGCACCAGGACAGTGTAACCTTTTGCTGGCCTGCTCACGCTGCTCCCCCTGGCGGTCGAACCTCTGGCCCGTCTGCACCGCGTGCGTGAGGAGCAGGTGCAGCCTGTGACGCCCAGGCCTGGGTGGTGTGGGGACCGGGACGCGGGGCACACGGCCCCTTGTCACTCGGGGGTCCCGTTAACACTGGAGGGGGTTGGGCCGCCGCCTCTGACGCGGAGACTGTGCCCCCTGCTGCAGCTGGATCGTGGCCGACTCCGTCTCAGCCGCCCTGGAGGGCTCGGCGGAGGAGCTGCGTGCCTGGAGAGAGACTCTGCTGCCGTGCTGTGTGCGGTGGCTGCTCGGGGCCTTCGGCGGCCCCCCGCCGGACGGGGACGACGCCGCTGGTCGAGAGAGGCAGATGCTGCTGAGGCTGCACCAGCTGCTGGTGGGTGCCGCCCCTCTCCTTCGAGCCCTGGCCGACGTCTGATGGGCGGGGAAAGGCAGACCGGGGCCGGCAGACACGCTCTAAGCCGGGGGCGCGCGTGGGGCTGGTGAAGAACGAGGGTGGCGCCCGGGGGCAGGGGGGGCAGGAGGCAGGCGGGCAGCCCCTGGAGCGAGGGGCTGTTGGGGATGGTCGTCGGACTTCCTCGGGCACTTGGTTGCGTCTGCGGAGATGGCGGCTTGCTTTCGCCCTTCGCCCTTTGCCTGGTCGGTCAGGGCCGTGCCCCGCGTGAATCGACGTCGCGTCCTGGGGCAGACCCCCTTGGCCGTGCGGTGCTCCTGCTCTCCGGTGCCGCTGGGTGTGCGGTGCTGACGTTTTATTACGGGCTGCTGCCTCGGCCCGCACGAGGCGTGTTCCCCACCGGGACTTCCTGCGGTGTGTGCGGTTCAGGACCGGGCGACGCTGCCCTCGGGGTGGGGCGAAAAGAGTCCGGGCACGCGGAGCGCCGGGCTTTCTGCCTCCTCCGGCACCTGGAAGGTTGCCGAGCCGTCCCAGCACGCGCTGCTCCGCTCTTCTCTGTCTTCCTCCGCACGCCACGCCCTTTCTCGTCTCGCGTTCAGGGTGGTGGTTTTTTCCCCCCCGGGGGTCAGCGTGGTTTGATTAGGACGAGCCCCAGTGTGGTTCTCTCAGGTCCCCTGTGCTCCGTGTCGGCGGGCTCCTCGTCCCTGCGAGTTGAGAGTTCCCATGCAGTTTGGGAACATCCGGCTGTGTTTGGCTGTTAAGTTACGCCCTTCTACTGATGTATCTTTGCTTTAATGGTTCTGTTGCTGCGTAGAAATAATTAGCGTTCTGAAAGCTAACATAGGAGTTATTTCTCGGTACGCTGTAAAATTGGTGAAAAGTCGCAGAGTCTGTGGCTTGTGTTTAAACTCCGGAACCCGAGGCACAAACAGTGACCTCGGGAAGACAGCCCGGGTGGCGGTCACGCGGCCAGCGTGTTCGCAGGTCACAGGTCAGGCTGTGCACCTCGGTCTGCACGGAGAGGCTCTGTAGCCTGGGTTTCGGCCTCGCTCCGTTACTGCTGGTCTGTCAGAGCAAGGCAGGCCCTGGGGCACCCCACCGGGCTGACCCCGGGGGGCAGGGGAGCGTCCCCAAGTCTGGAGAGCCCTGAGCTGCAGAGGGGCAGCAGGCTGCTGCCACCGTCACCGGGACCGCCCCCGCCGGCTGGCCTGGTGCCCGGCGGTGCGGCTGCAGGGACCTGGGTCCTTGATGCGCGCCTCCCTCCTCACCCCCTTAATCTCCCTCCCTCTCTCGTCCCTTTTTCGTAGACCTCCCCCCGCACCTGAGCAGTTGTAGGTTCCTAGCAACCCTGAGTGGGAAGGACAGAGGCCCCAAGGACCCTCTGCGCCCCTCCCCCACACACAGCCCTTCCCACCGTCAACACCCCCCTCCCCTTTTCTCATAACTGAAGTACAAGGTTTGTCCAGAGAGTGTCCGCCACATAACACGAAACGCAGAGACATTTATTGAAGAAGATACAAGATACGAGAAACATTGTACAGCATTGTACAACGACGCCTCAGTCCCGTTCAAAGCAGGCACCTGGGACCTCACACGGTTCTCCCAGTCGCCATCAGCTGCCCCGTCGTATTTTCCTGAATCTCATCTGTGGTGTGAAATCTCTTCCCTTTCAGAGGTGATTTCAGTTTTGGGAAAAGCCAGGGATGGCAGGGCGCCAGATCCGGGCTGTAGGGGGGCTGGGTCACCTGCGGGATTTCATGTTTGGCCACAAAACTCGACACAAGACGTGATGCGTGAGCAGCGTGCTGTCGTGACGAAGCTGCCAGTCACCAGGTGCCGACAGCTGCGGCCTTCCGAACCATCCAGATGGTTTCCACGGGGGAATGTTCAAGGTTAACACAAAATTGAATACAGATCTGTTGCTCCGCTCAGTCATTTTGACTGTGACGGCCACGCAGTGCACACGCTCACTCAGCAGCGTCTGCCACCCCACTGACTAGTGCAGCGAGGTCGTCACCGTTCACACTTGGCCGCCAGGTCCCATCAATGTCACGCGAACCGTTCTCATCACAGCAACGAGGCGGGACTCCCCCTTACAGCGCGTGTTTTCATGTTGCGTGATGTAAGCTCTCCAGCGCGTAGTTCGGTGTTGACAGGTGCACGTGCCCTGGCGACCACCCTCCCACCCAAGATCCTCGTCCTCCCAAATGTTCTCTGCCCTTTGTCCCAGTCCGTCCCCTTCCCTCCAGAGCAGCCTCCCTTCTTCCCGGCGCCGTGGCGTGGCGTGCCTGGAGGGGGCTCCCCGTCAGAGACCGGGACCCCTGCGGGGAGGGGCGTTCCTTTCGCGTAGTCTGCTCAGGAGAGGACGGGCGGGAACTGATCTTCGGGTGTTAAAGCAGCCGTGCTTTCCTGGGGTCCAGCCGACGGTCTGCCCCCGGGCGACGTTGTCAGGCACGCCCTGAGCGGGCTTCGCGGCGGGGAGCGCTGCGGGCCGGCCGTTCGGCGAGAGGCGCCCTGGCGGGACAGCAGAGCCGCTCATGCGCGGCGGTTTAAACACCAAGGGAGAGGCGAGCGCGTGTCCCTGAGCCTCGCGTGGGTGGCTGGTGCCCGTCTACAGAGCGGCAGCTCCGGTCTCAGCACCAGGTTCCGCTCTCCGAGCGCAGGGGCCTCACGCGCGTTCCCCCTGCGCCATCCACAGAGCTCAGTTCGTGACGTGGACCCCGACGATTGGCAGAAGTTTGTGAGGACCGGGCTCAGGTGAGTCGACTCCCTCTCCGCGGTGCGCCCGTCGCGGACAGCGCAGAGCAGCTGTGCGTGGCCGAGCAGGTGCCGGTCCGGCCTCGGGGACACGAGACATGCAGCGTGGGAGGGGACAGGCCCGCCCCTCGGCTCAGGCCCAGGCGCTCGGCCGCCCGGCGTGTCCACCGGGCAGGAAGTCCATCTGGCGTTTGTGCATGCGCCCGTTTTCCCGGGGCTCCCCGTGGCGGGGCGGCGGGAGACCTGGGTGCTGGGCATGGGGCGCGCACCGCGAGCTTCCCTGTGGCGTGTGCTGGGCTGGAAGTTTTCTTTTTGCTTTTAATTGAAATTTGTTGGACTAACTTCTTTCTTTATAAAACTTGTACATTTATGTATGTCGTAAAGTCCTTCGCTGTTTCACAGGGTTGCTATCACATAAACTCCACTTCAATGCAGTAAGTTTTGTTGTTGTAAAACAACAAGTTATACCCAACTGATAAAAACACAGGCGGAAGATTTTCTTAATCAAATGCCAAGAAAAAGCGTTTGTACTGTTTCCCGGGACAGGAGAGTGCCCTTACGAAGCTCTCTGCCCCGCTGACTCCCCCTCCCAGGTTTCGGTACCAGAACCCCGCGTTTCTGAAGGCCCTCCACGCCGCCGTGCAGCTCCTGTACCTTCCAGAGAGCCCCCTCCGCGCGGGGCTCCTCCCGCTGCCGGCGGCCCACATGCTGCTCACCCAGCACTCTCTGTTCCTGCCCACCCTGCTGAAGTCCCCGGAGGAGGACCCCGGCAGCCAAGTGAAAGGTGGCCCCTCCCCCCCACCTGCCTTCCATGTAGGCGGCGGTGCCTGATTTCTGGGCTCACTGGGCACCGAGGCCGAGCGCCCTCGTGTTTGCAGAGCCAGGGAGCGTCACCGGAGGGGTGGGAGGTCCGCCGCGCGCCCAGGCAAGCCGTCCTGTGGCGTGGGGCCCGGCGCCGAGGCCTTGGCTCACTGCAGTCGCCTTAGGGCCTCACAGCCGTGTCGAGGGTGCACATTCAAGTCTGGGAGTTAGAGGGCCGTCCAGCCGGAGAGGAGCTGTCCGGCTGCATGACCTGTCTTGATGGGAAAATTGAAACTTTTGTCAAGGGCAAGGGTCCAACATTTCCGTGGACAGGTCCCTGCTAGGGGACTCTGAGAGCCCAGGCCTCAGCTCTGTCCCGGTCCGTACGCACCTGTGCCAGGGCCCGTGCGCCCCAGCTCAGCGCAGGCTGCTGCCGCCACGGCCAGACGGAGGCTCTGAAGGGCCAGCCCTTGCCCGGCCACGCTCTGCTCAGGGGCAGCATGCTGCCCCCGGCCCCGAGGGGTCTAAGCCAGGCTGGTGCATGATGAGCGGCTGGACCAAGAGCGCCCAGCTCACACCTGGGGAGCCGAGGGGTAGCCGGGGCGGGCGGAGAGGTGTCAGATTCTGGTAACAGCCGTGGGGAGAGAGTTGGGCTTTAAAGTCTTCGTGGGTAAAGTCTGGGGGGGCAGCGGGACTGAGCTCTGCCGCGTGGGCACCAAGGTGTTTCTGGAGGAGGAAAAAAAGGAAGGAGTGGGGGGGGCGGTGGCCAGGCCAGCCCTAAACCGAGACCTGCTCAGAACAGGCCGTGCGCAGCCCTCAGGTCCCCGAAGCCCGTCCCCCCTTCCTCCCCCACGCACCCCCCCATGCTCACCGCCCCTTCTCTCCCAGAGGCGCTGGTGGACCTGGTGTCCGGCGTGGTGCGCCTGTGCCCGGCAGTCTGCGACAGCGGCCACTTCGCCGTGCTCCTCGGGGCCTACGGCGCGTCTCTCAGCGTCCTGGGTGAGCACGGGCGCGCGGGGACCGGGCGGTGTGACGGCGGGTGGCGTGTCCGCGGTCCACTGTCTGACTTCGCTGCCACTGACCTGCAGACCAGAAGATTCTGCTGCTCCTGCGGGCCTACGAGGAGAGTGGCCTCAGCCTCGCCAGCTTCAGGTGCGCGTGGGGCGGGGGCGTGGGGCGTGGGCGTGGCGGGCTCTGGGGGTGCCGGCAGAGCGGGCTCCACACCCGGGACGCCCCTCCTTCCGGCTGGTCCTCGCGCGGGGTGGGAGGGGGGACGCCGCTCCCTTGGCCCCTGGCCCGACCGCAGGGTCCGGCGCAGTCGCGTTCCCGGAAACCGGGCACGGGAGGCGGGCCTGCGTGTGGCGTGGGGGCCGGGGGCGGAGTGAGCGGCGCCCACCGGCGGCAGCTCCCCTTGGGTCTGGGTCTGTGTCTCTCGCCTGTCCGACCGTCTCTCTGCCTCTCCTGGGCGTCCGGGCGGCGTGGCCAGCGCCCGCTGGGCCTTCCCCCGGGTCCTGCCCGCCTCCGTGAGGGACGAGGACGGGGCTCGGCCAGGCGCCTCTCGTAGAAAGCGCCCTCCATCCCCTGCTGCCCCTCCCCCGTCCTCGGGCCCGCCCCGGACCCACCGCGGGAGAGCTTCGCGGGAGGCGGGTGGCGACCGGCAGCGGGCTCCCTGCGCCGAGGACCGCGGGCAGCGCAGCCCTGCAGGAGGGGGAAGGGAGGCTCACAGTGTGGAGCGCTGTTCAAAACGGTAACAGCGGTGTTCGTCTAGAAGGCACCCTCGTCCCTTCAAAAAGGGGAAACAAAAGGGAGACATCCCTGCGCTGAGGAACGGGGGTTACGAAGGGCTGTTCTCAGTTCCTCGCCCTCGCGCTGGTTTGGAGCTGGCGCCACCAGGCTGTTCCTGGAGTGCGCGGGGCGGGGCAGAGGAAGGAGGGCGTGGCCTGGGTGGGTGGGCGGGGCCAGGGGCGGGGCCCCTGCTTGCCGCCCAGCCTGGTCACCCGCATCCTTCAGGGAGGCGCGGGGCTGAGTTAGGGGGCCACGCGGGGACTCTGGGCACATCTGGGGGCGAATGTCACGCCGGTGAGGGTGCCCGTCCGAGCGGCATGTCCAGTGTGCCAGCCTGTCCGAGACCGAGGCCGGGGCCCTTCACTCTGTGACTCAGGGAGGCGCCCCTCCGGAAGCTCTGCAGCCCACCCACGCTGGTCGAGCGCCCGCTGTGTGCGCGGCCCCTGCCCAGCACTGAGAGCGGGGCGGTCGTGACCCTGCCTCCTGTCAAACTGGCTTCCGGTCCACGCCCCGTGGGAGACCTTGCTGTTCCGGACCCGCGGGGCGTCGGGGCTGCGGAGGGACGGCAGGGAGGGTGTGGCGGAGGTGCGGTTGGCAGAGGGGCCGAGGGGCACTGGGTGCAGGCAGCGGCGTCAGGACGTCTGTGGGCAGAGCTGGGTTGGGGTGCCCCCCGCAGCAGTGGGGGGTCGGGGGGCTGTGTTCCTTCCCCGGGGCAGGTGAGGGGACCTGCGGCCGCTGCGGTGGGCTGGGGGCGTGGAAGGCGGACTCCATGGTGGGGGCGGCCGAGAGCTGCGCGGGAACCTGTCTGGGGGAGGCTTCCGTCCGTAGGGCAGCCGAGCCCCGCCGGGACCCCTCGCCATGGAGGCGGGGCCGCAAAGCCGGACCCCGGCGTCTGAATCCCAGCTCCGCCGCACCGGCTGGCGGCGCTCCTCTCCGCCCCAGCTCCTGCGCCTGCCGGGTGGGGCCGTGGCGGGCCCCGGCTTGTCCGGGTTCCTAACGGCCTGGCACGGCATGAGCTCCATCTAGGTGCTGTCCTCCGTCATCGTCCCTGACAGTGCCCCCCACCGCCTCTCGGCCGCATCACCACCCTCCCGCCTTCTCCCCAAGCTAGGGCAGCAGGGCGGTGCCTGGCCTGCGCCAGCCACTGACACAGCTCCCCGCGGGGCCCTTTGACCTTTGACCTGTCTGCCCCCGCTCGGCCCCAGGGTGCTGCTGTGGGGCCCCGCGGCCGTGGAGCACCACAAGACGTGCCGGAGCCTGGGCCAGTCGCTGTGGCGGCAGCCGAGCGTCGGGGACGTCCTCCGCCTCCTGGATCGGGACCGGATGATGAGGACCATCCTCCACTTCCCGCAGAACCGGAGGCTGCTGCCCCCCGAGGTAGGGGAGGCTGTGTCCCTTCCCTGGGACAGGCTCTGGTCAGCCCTCCCTGCAGGGGCAGAGGCGGGACCCCGCAGGCCCGGCCCTCGCTCCCTGTAGAGCCCGTTGCCCCAGGTCCCGTCACCTCACGCACAAGCCCTGCGGCTCCCAGAACCGTTTTCAGTGCTCTCGAACACCCAGAACAGCTTGAGGTCTAGGCACCGGGCGAGTGGCCCCCTGGGGACCCCGGGGTTGAGCAGTGCACACGTCTCCGTCCCGACTCCCACAGGGCGCGCAGGACCCGCTGTTCGAAGACGGCAGCACGGCGGATCTCGACGGCCTGTATGACCCCTGCTTCCTGCTGCACCTCTTCAGCGAGCTGACCAGGCCAGGTACTTGCAGCCCGGGGGCGGGGCGGGGCGGGGCGGGGGCAGTGCCCGTGGGCCTGGGGAGCCAGGGGGCCCACCACGCCGTCAGCTGCGGGGGACTGTCAGCGACCCCAGTGACCCCAGTGACCCGGCGCTGCGTTCTCACCGCTCACTCCGTCATCTCCGACAAAGTAACGCTTTGTGCTTCTGACACACGGTGGCTTCCTCGAAAGACCTGGATGGCATCCTTCTGTCCTCCGTTTCCTTTTCTGGGTCTTCAGCGGGCGGGGGTCAGACGCCAGCCCCCTTCAGCTTCGGGGGCAGGGAGGGCCGCTGCGGTTGGCCCTCTCCGGTTTTGAGCATGTTTCTACTCGCACTGTGTGGCCTGTGGCCCGTGGCCCGTGGGTGCGAGTCTGTGGGTGGGTGGTGGGAGAGACGGGACGGACGTGTGTGTGTTCCCTGCTCCCTGGTGGTGCCGGAGGGGTGCCGAGAGGTCCCAAGCCCCTTCCCACAGGACTCTGTGGTCACGTGTGTGCAGCTGTGTTGGGCCACCTCGCCTCCCTGTCCCTGCTGTTTCCCCCTTGTCCGACATGACGCTGTCCCCTGTGTAGGGCGACACTGCCACCCCCCCCACCGCTGCCCGCAGCAGTCCTGACAGACACAAGGGGCTAGGGGGTCCGTGGCGCTTGCCCATCAGTGGCCCCATGCGGCGTGGCGGCTGTTCTGTGCACACTGCGCACAGGTGTCGGGTCACGACCGTGGCAGGCGGCACCTCGCGGCCTGGGCACATGTCGTGCGCACTGATGAGAGGCCTGACCCACCGGTGTGGCCGGGAAGCTCTGCGGCGCTAAGCAAGCTCTGTCGTCTGGTAAAGGGACGCACCCCGGCTTGTCGGGAGGAGGACGTTCCGCAGCGAAACAGAAGGTTGGGCAGCGGAAGGGACGTCTGCGAGCCGCAGGGTGGCTGGTGCGGGCCGGGGCTGCGTGGTTGGGTTAAGGCGGAATCCGTTCCCCACGTTGCCTTTGAGCGTGCCGTTCCTTTGCTTTCGCCCTGGTGGAGAGTTCACCGTGAACACGTGCGAACATGTGGGAACACGTCTCTGAAGTGGGATGGGCAGAAACTCGCACAGGCCCCTGTGTGCGTGGCTTGAGTTTTGGCGAAGCCGCCGGCCGGATCCAGGAACCGAGCACAGCCTTCAGCTCCGCGGGCCCCCTCCCCGGAGAGACACTCCCTGCCAGGGGACCCCCGTGCCCTGCAGTCGACCTTCTGTGCCAGCCCCCTGGGTCCTCGTTACATGGGTGAGACTTGGCCACGCCGTGGCAGCCGCCTCCCCAGCCTGTTCTCGCCTGCGGTGGCAGGTGCCTGGTGCCAGCGAGCACCGCCGCTTTCTTACCGCGTCCCTCCCGGTCCTTGGCAGGGGGCGGGCCTGCCGAGGCCGGAGGCGGTGGCAGTGACGCTGCTGTCTCCGCGGCCAGTTCCTGCCCTCAGCTGACGCGGGCTGCAGTCTTCGATGTCACCGGTGCCAGAGGCCAGCGTGCAGCGTCTGTGCCTCGCCGCCAGGCCACCCTGCGGGGGAGTCCAAGGCTCCGAATGTGCAGGGCCCGGGAAGGGGGGGCGTTATTTTAACACTCGCCCCTTGTCCTGGCGGGGCCGCTGGGCCCGAGGCTCCTGGCCGAGTTGCGCTCTGAAGGCCCTGAAGCAAGGAGCGGGCGTCCATGACTGACTGTGACGGCCCCCGAGGGCGGGCGCCTCTTCCCTCAGAGGCGCAGCGCCGAGGCCGCGAGGGTGACAGGGACGCGCACAGACATTCTGGGCTTCCTCGCGGACACGTGGGAAATCCGTGTGTCTTACGGAGTGTCGGCCTTTGCCGAAAGCGCCCTCGCCAGCCAGCTGAGGACCCTCGTCGTGAGTGTGGCGGTCGGTGTCTGGGCCGTTCGTTCTCCCCCTGGCACTCGCTCTCCCGGTGTCCGCTACGTGGGTGTGCAGGGCGGTCTTCAGCACACCTTTCCCAAGGCGCTGTCGTTTTACTCCAGTTCGATGCTTCTCAGAGCTTCGGAGACAGTGACTCGTTCAGAGAGAGGAGATTGGGTCCCTAAGCTGCTCAGGCCGGGGGGTCTTCTGACTGCCCTTTCCATCCTCGTACTTTCAGCCCGAGTCTGGACGCTGCGGGCGGTTCCTGTGCACAGGCGCACGTGGGTGTCACTCTGTGTGACGTCACCACCGCTGCCTTTTCGTGGGAATGTGAGTGCCGTTTGCCTTTCACGTGATTAAGGACGCCGTTGCTGCCTTTGGCTTTTAGCTCCAGCGTGTGTGCGCGTGCGGGTGCGTGTGCGAGTGCGGGTGTGTGTGCTGCTCTGGAACTTAGGCTGTTCCTCTTCAGTTTGCGGCAGCTGGCCTCCGAGTGAAATCGCACCGCGCCCTGGGCGGAAGACGCACCTCCTGGCAGCGTCAACCCGCTTCTGCGCCCGGCTCCTGTGCCGTCTGCGGTAAAGCCCAGACGCGCTGCGTGTTCGCTTCAGGTGGTCGGTTGCACTTGAAAGGGGTTTGAATCTTTGACATATACCATCTAGTTACCCAGTTTTTCTCCTCATTCCTTTGTGTGGTTCCAGATTCCATCCTCTATCACTTTCCTTACACCTAAAATTCTTCCTTTGAAAATTCTTGTAGTTCAGGTTTGCTGGTGATGCATTTGCTCAGCTTTTTTTAACAGAAAAAGGCTCAACTTTGGAAAGACTCTCATGGAGTATAGAATTCTAGGTTGGCAGGGTTTTTTTCTTACTGTACTTGAAGGACCTGCCACACTGGTGCTGAATTGAGTTCTCTCTAACAGGACCTCGGTTGTCATTCTTACCTCAGTGCCTCTGTGCGTGGTGGGGCTGCTCGGTCTGAACAGGGCCTCGCGCCCGGCTGTGCTGACCACACCCTGCTCGGTCACTGTACCACGGCGACCTAGGTCCACTCTGAGCTGTTTCTTGACGGTATTTACCTTGTAAGGAGGCCTGGTTTTCATTGAAGAGGACCTGCAGTGTCCTGAACTTTATGAGTACTAAGCAGGCCCTCTGAGATGTGGTCGGTGGGTCCCCTAGCGTACCTGGCCTCCCCCAGGCTCTCGTCCTCTCCTGGAGGGCCCCCGGGGCCCCGGGGCCTCAGGGGCCGCAGGCCGCTCTGGCTGCGGCTCTCGCTCAGGCCTGGGAAGTGCTCTGTGCCGCGACGGGAGGAGCAGGGCCGCAGCGGGAGGGAGGGTCGGCCTTCGGGAGCCGCTGGGCTGGGCGGGTGGTCTGTCTGCCCAGCCGAGGCTCCTGGCCAGCTGCCCGTGGACGGTGCTTTGGGTGACTCGAGCTGACCGCGGGAGCCGGTGTTCTCTGCTGACCCCTGGGGGCATTGCCCTGGCCTCCGGGGTGCCGGGGGTGCCAGCAGCCCGTGCTCCGGTCCGAACGGCGCCTCCGCCCTTCTCCCGGGAGCCCTGATGCCCCTGGTGGGGGTTCACCAGCGTCTTGGAGGCTGAAGGCCCGGCAGCGGGAGGCCACGGTGGGCGCGTGAGTCCTGTGCGTGGCTTCAGCGGGAGTGGGGACCTGCGGGGACGCCTGCGTGTCTCCCGTCTGGCACATGCAGCGGACGGTGGGGAAGCGCAGAAGGAAATGCAGTTTGCCGCGTCACGTGAGCGTCACGGAATCGTGTGTGTGTGTGTGTGTGTGTGTGTGTGTGTGATGCTTGTGTCTTTTATTTCCCGCAGAGCTTGTGGTGGACTGTCGAAAGTTTCTGGACTCGAATGCTCTGGGCCTGACCTTCGCGGCCCTCAGCAGCTACGACCCCGAGATGCGGGCTGCGGCCTACTCCGTCCTGGCGGCCTACTACGCACACGTGGAGGGGGCCCGGTTCCGAGAGCAGCCCCAGGTGGGTGGGGCTGAGGGCGTGCAGGAGCGCCCCGGAGGCCGGCTTCTGCCCCGTCTGCCGGGGTCTCTGAGTTGCCGCGTGACCTCTGTTCCCTCCAGCTGGGGACACTGGAGGCTGCCTGTGGTCCCCAGCCCCGGGGGCAGCGGGGAGAGGCCTCCCTTTCCGCACTCTCCGGTCGGTGCTGGGTGCGGTGGGGCTGTTTCATTTCTGCTGGCTGTCTCTGGTTTACATCAGTGGTGAAGGTGGCTGCTGCCCGGGACGCCCCACCTTGGCGCCCCGGGAGGTGGGGCCAGGAGAGGCTGGGCTGTCGGGCCGACCCAGGGCGCCCTCTGCCCTTGGCCGCCTGCCTGGCTCACGGAGGACGAGCAGGGACATGGCCGTTAGGGCCGTCCTCCGGGCAGCCCTGGCCCACGGAGCTGGCCGCCGCGGGGCTGGGCTCCCGGTCCTGAAAGCGCGCTTCGCTCCTCCTGGCCGCAGGTGCTGTACCTGCTGGACGTGGTCCGGAGTGGGGTCCGCACCCCCAACATGAGGCTCACCTTCACCCTGGCCCTCTTCATCGCCAAGGCCGCCCTGCAGGTGCTGAAACCAGGTACCACTGACGGCACAGCCGGGCCGGGTCTGAGTCCAAGCGCGGAGGCTGGGCCGGCGGCGCTGTCACACGTGTGAGCGAGGGTGGGCCGGGGCCGCCCAAGGCTGCGTGCGCGCTGCGGCGGCCAGTACATGAGCGGCACCTTCAGGGGCCCTCGGTGGGCCCTGTGGGCCAGACTCCAGGGGACACGAAGTGAGAAGCCCAGGTGCAGAGTGCGGGGGGCGGGGACCCCACCTGAGCCTCCAGGGCTCCTGACCGAACGCCCTCCGTGTGGGAGCAGGGGAGGAGGTCGGCCTGCATGTCCGCCTGCCGGGGTCACTGAGGGCCTGCGGGAGCGTGGCCCAGCTGCTGCGGTAGGGGTCAGCCCGCCGGAGTGAGTGAGGCCACGTTCATTACTGAAAAGTCAGGCTGTCCTGTCAGTGCCTTCGGGGACCACGGGGTGTTTGAGTGGCACGTAGTCATTCTCAGGTGAGGGGGCCGCCCCCCCACCCCCGCAGCTGTAGGCCCCACGTTAGCTCGTCCGAGACCCCACAACAAGTCTGCAGTCGCGTGGCTGGCGGAGCTGGGAGCTGGGGTCCATCCGCTCCTACCCCCCTTCCCCTGCGTGGCTCCGTGTTCGCTGTGGGAGGGCGGGGGGCGAGGGGACAGGGCGATGAGCCATGTGCAGGCTCTGAAGCGAAGGATGTTCTGAGGTGCCGCCCTGGCAGAGGCCCCAGAGTGGTGACCTTGGCCTCCCACCAGTCTGGGCATGCTCAGCCCACACCAGCCCGTGGCCAGGTCTGTGGTTGGCTGCAGGCAGCCTAGACCAGCCAGAGGCCACACCCCGAGGGCTGGAAGCGGCAGCGAGGAGGTGTCTGCCCCCATCGGCCCCGCTGCATCTCAGAGCCAAGGGGCCCGGCGTCCCCCAGGGTGAGGCTGGGGCGGGGTGTCGGCCCTGCGGGGGTCCCTGATCCCCCGAGCAGGGCAGACCGTTCTCACTGCGTCCTGCTCTCGGGAATGGTGACCTGCGTTCACAGGCAGGCGCCCCACGGGGCCAGGGCCAACATCAGGGCCCCAGACCCACGCTGTCCTGGCCTGCTGTGCGTGACCTTCTGCCCGTGTTCTCAGAGGACCACATGTACCTGAAGATCAACAAGTTCCTGCTGTCACACGAGCACTTGAACATGAACAAAGTCCCCGGCTTCTACCAGTTCTTCTACAGCTCAGATTTCCAGGTGAGCCCCTCACCCTGGGCCCCAGAGGCCTCCTGCGCTGGCTTCCCAGCTCCCATCGCTCGGGCACTGCCCCTCAGCGCTGGGCCGGCAGCGGCACGCGGGCACAGCGGCATGGCGGCGGGGGGCGACGGGGGGGGGGCAGCGCGGCTTCAGGGGGCTGGCGTGGGGGGCGGGGCCCTGGTGTGTGCGTTCATGTTCGGGCGGCTTCGCAAGCCCTGAGCGCCCTCCCGGGAAGCTCCGCAGTGTGCGCGTCCCGGTGCGCCGCCTCCGCCAGCCGCCCGGTGGTGGGGTTGGCTGGGCTTCACCCGGCGCCGGCCCGAGTCCAGCTAGCATTAACGCAGTCCGCTGGGCCGTGCTCAGTGCCGCCGAGACCCGGCCCTTCACCCCGACTCGGAGCCGTGCGGAAGGTGGCAGTGGGCCTGCTCAGAACCAGGCAGGAACGGGGGGGCCGGGCGGGCGGTGCCGTCGCCGCAGGGCGAGCGCCGACGGTGTCCGCTGGGTTGCAGCACGGCGCCGAGCGGACGTGGCTGTTCGGGCTCCTGCGGCAGGGCATCCGCGACAGGCACTGCTTCGCGCTCTACTCCCGGCGTGGCGTCCTCCATGTCCTGCTGTCCTTCTTCCACAGCCCGCTGTGCGACCAGGCGGCGCAGGTAGGCCCAGCCCCCAGGTTCCCTCACGTGCGACGGGAGGGTCTCGGCTCTTCCTCGAGGTTCTGCTTGGAAGTCAGGTTCACGTACCTTCTGACCCAGACCGGGCTCGGCCAACCCGCTAGGCTGGCCTCGGCCGGACTCCCAAGTGTGCACGCGTGCCGTGGGCGTCCACCTTCACGCCAGTCGGCAACCCTGAGCCTAGAGACCCAGCTCCCCACAAACAACCGGGGTGCCCGGCCAGGACCCCTCGAGCCACCCGAATTTCACGCGCTGCCCAGAGCTGCGGGCCGCCAGAACTCGCTGCGCAACGGCAGTCGGAGGGATGCTGCCGGCCACGGGCTCTGCCCGCCCACTATCCCCGACCAGGAGCTCCAGTGGGAGCCCCGAGCACCACGGCGGCTGGAAGGAGCGCCACAGTGGGGCCTTTGGTGTCGGGGCTCGTCTGCAGCCTGGCCAGCCTGGCCGGTTGTTGTCGGGTGGCCTGTGAGAAATCTGAAGCCCCCAGGTCACGGGGACGGAGGGGGCTGCCCGCCGTGTGTGGCTGGGCAGGAAGTGGGTCCACACTGTTGCCCAGCTCGGGCTGGACGCTGGGCGGGCCGCGCCTTTGCCCGAGGGGGTGCCCCTGTGGGTCAGCAGGAGTGGCGCCCCCAGTGTGCTGGCTGGGAGGCGGGTGCTCCAGCTGCCGTCTGCGGGGAGAGGTGCGGCCATCGCTGCTGCAGACGGAGCCCGTCACGCGCCTGCGTTTCCGAGTCGTTCCTGTGACGACCGGCCCGGGGCTTCCCTCTGAGGAGTGACTGTGCTCGTTCTGGGTTTTCAGAGCTGGGTTCTGGAGATTCTCCAGAGCGCCGCCCGGGACGCCAGGTCTGCCTACGAGCTGCTGCGCGACTACAGCCTCCTCACCTGGACCCTGCACACCCTGGAGAGCAGCCGGTGAGCGCTGCGCCTGCGCGTGCCGGGCAGCAGGGGGCGCCCGGGGCCGGCCGTGTGCTGCTGTCCCCGGGCCCCTGGAAGGAATGCCCTGCGGAGCACAGACGCCGGAGCAGGGCCCTCTCGGGCCGACGCCGACGCGGCGTCCCCTCACTTCAGACCCCTGCGTGTCTGTCGAGCAGGGTGACGGGCCGTCCGCGTTCGGTGGCCGCCCCTCCGGCTGGCCCTCGACTGACAGTGGCGGCTAGCAGCCACCACCATCTGCCCAGGGTCCGGGTGCGCGGGTGGGCGTGGGTCCGAGTGCTCAGGCCGTGACGGCTCGCCCCACACTGGAGGCCTCTCGCCACGGGGGTTAAACCCCCACAGTTCCGGGGCCGGAGCGAGGTCGGCGCCCATGTGGGTGGGCTCTGGTGAGACCTCCGTCCTGGGCTTACGGACCTGCCTTCTCGCTGGGTCCGCAGGCTGGGGACAGAAGGAGGGGGACGCTGGTGTTGCCCCCTCTTCTCACAAGAGCGCTAATCTGCACCCACGGGGTCCCACCTCCACCTACAGCATGTTGGGGGGCAGGGTCCGAACAGTCCCCTGAACCCGAGGCTCCCTGAAGGACGACAAGCCCGTGCCACAGACCCCGCGTGCCGGGAGGGCGCACCCTCCCAGAGAGCTGACCGACCGCGGGAACGAGCCGGGCTAGCGGGGCCCGCTGTGCCTTTTGCAGAGTCCTGTGTAAATTCCTCTGAAAGGAGGTGCCCTAAGTCTAGAACGCATCTCTGGACGTCGGCCTCTAGGCTGTGTCCGACTGGTGCAAGCACAGCCAACAGGCTGTGGCCTGCGTGTTTTGGGAGCCGAGTCGGTCCCACAAAGCCATGTGGGGGCTCCGGCCGCCTGGCTGGCTGGAAGGGCGAGTCGGGCCAGGCTGGGGTGGCTCGGGTCTGCGGGAGCCCCTGCGCACCTGTCTGGGGCTGCGGGGTGGGCAAGCGGAGGGAACTGCGGGGGGGCCTGCCCAGCCCCCTGCACCCCGCAGATCCCACCAGCCCCCCTGACAGAGGTGAGGGCGGAGGGGCCGAGACTGGAGCGTTCCGCGTTTGGCTGCAGGTTCCTGGAGACCCAGCTACTCTCCAACATCATCAGCTTGCTGCACACCCTGTGGGTGACCAACCTGGGGGACAAAGGGGCGGAGCCAGGCAACCAGCCGGGGGCCCCGAAGCTGCTGGCCTTGCATCTGGTCAACGAGTTCCTCTACGTCCTCACCGCGCTCTCGAAGCACCTGAGGTAGACCCCTCCCCGAGGCCCTGGGCGAGGCCGGGGGGTTATCACCTCCCGCTGGTGCCCCGGTCTGGTCCCTGCCGGGCCCGGCGGGCTCTGGGCCAGGGCTGCAGCGAGCTGTGGGCGGCGTCGGGAAACCCCGTTCCGGCTGTTTTCTCTCTCTCCCGCGTCCCCCTCCTCCGGCTCCTGAAGACCCGCGAGTGTGGTGCCGGCTCACGAGCTGGGGCCGCCCCTCCCCACACTCTCGGTGTTTGGTGGGAAGACTGTGCTTTCCACGGGGCCCCGCCCGCTGAGGCCCCTTGTCCGTGAACTTCCCTGAGAACCGAGCATCTTCACCTGAGCCCTCGGAAGGCTCTGGACGTCGCCAGGCAGGCCCCGTGCTCCTCCGGTCCCCTGTGTGTCCTCGCACCTCCGGTCTGCTGGCCACACCAGGGGGCCGGCTGCAGGCGGACAGCGTCTCCGAGTGGGCACTGCCCCGGCGAAAGCCGGGCGGGTTCTTGCTGCTCTGAAGTCACCCGTGACGGGGCTGCTGAGCGCGGCCCCTCGTGGGGGCTGACGGGGGCACGCGGTCTCCGAGGACTGGCTGCTGCTCCGACAGTGGCCGCGGGTTTCCGACCACGGGGAACGGACGGCGTTGCGTCCTCGCATGTCTCGGGGACGGTGCCCCCAGCGGCCAGCGCCAGGCCCGGCCGTGGGCCCTGCTGTCCCAGGCTCCCCGGACCCTTCCGCTCAGCGTGAGCGGGTGAGACAGGCGTGGGGTCGGGCGCGTCTGCTCGGCGGCGGGCGCGCAGCCCTCAGGCTCTGTCCCCTGTCCGTCTGTCTGTCGCTCGTGGTCTCCAGACACATCTGCGCCTCCAGGGCAGAGTCAGACCCGATCCCCTCGCCGTCTCCCGAGCGCTGCCCCCTGCTGTCCCGGGTGCCGGGCCCACGCGCAGATCTGCTGTGCGGGGCCAGCCCGTGGGCGGCCTGCGCACACACCCTGCGCTGGAGGGCTCACTCCGGCTGCCACCGTCCCCCCCCCACCCCCGCCCCCCGGGGCCGCGCTGCTCAGCCGGCGCCTTTCTCCCCACAGGCCCGGCTTGGCCCCCGCCCAGCTGGCCAGCTTCTTCGGGGCGCTGGACTCCGTGCTGAGGTACCGGGCCACCGTCCTGCAGACCTTCAAGGACATGGGCCGCTTCACCGTGAACGAGACAGCGCTGTCCACCCGGGACGCCCTCATCCTCCTGCACAAGTGGAGCCTCCTCGGGAGGGACGTCGCGCTCCAGGAGGCCCTGAGAGCCGCCGCGGAGAAGTTCCACGTCAGGGAGCTGCTGAGTGCGTGCAGGGCCCGCGCTCCGGTCTGGCGTCCCCACTCCGCCTGCCCCCTCTCTGGGCAGCACTCCCGTAGCAGACGAGGCTTAGAGATGGCCTGTGTGTCGCTGTCGCCGAGGGCGACCTAGGAAAGCGCGGCTTTGCGTCTGCTCCGCCCGGCGGGGCGCTCGCCTGTCCCGGCAGCGACGCCACCCCGGCCCGACACCACCGGGCGGGGCAGCGTGTCCGGCGGGCGGCGCCGGCCCCCTCGGTGCCTGTGGGGCCCCCTCCGTCCCTCCACCACACGCCCACCACCCGTCTGAGGGGGCCCCGGCCTCACCCTGTCTTCTCTCCGTGACAGAGATGCTCAAGGACAGGAAGAAGCCCGCCGCGCCCGCCCGAGCCAGGGGCCCCCGGGGCTGGAAGAGGCGGCCTGGGGAGGCCGAGGAGCCGGCGGAGGCGGCCGCCCCTGAGCTGCAGGCGTCCAGCTTGGACACGTGCAGGGGCCTCCTGCGGTCCATCCTGACGCACTGGGGGCCCACGTTCCCCAGTCCTGATCCTGCTCAGGACCCCGGGGACCGGACCTCCCCCCAGGGCTGCACCGCAGGCCCCGCGGGCGCCGTCGCCTCCCTGGTGGTCAGCTGGGTGCTGCGGTCAGCAGCTGAGTGCCCGCTCGGCGGTGCCGAGGCTGCGGGACTCTTCCGCTGGCTTCAGAAGCACATCGTGCCGCAGCCGCCGCTCGTGGCTGACCTGCTCACGGACAGTGCCGTGAAGAGCAGCGTGTTCAAGGTGTACAGCCGGCTCTGGGGCGCGGAGGAGCTGGGGGGCCCCGAGCAGCGTGTGGCCTGCCAGCTCAACACGGTCATGCTGCAGCTGGTGGCAGCCCTGAGCCCCGCAGGGACGCCCCTGCCCCCAGCAGTCGAGACCCTCCGCCTGTCTTCCCTGGACGACAAGGACGAAGCCACTCAAGGTGACCTGCTGGCGGGTGTGACGGGTGGGGGTGGGGGTGGCCCTCAGCACAGCTCTGGGGACCGAGGACAGTCACCACCGGGCCCTGAGGGGGAAGGGCCAGCGCCTTTGCTTGCGGGCGAGGCCTTCAGTGACGGCCATCTCACGGTGGGAGAGGACCAGAGCCTGTGTCCCACAGGGAACCGACCCTCCCTGCAGCCAGCGGCTCCCCCTAAGTGTCCACCATTTCCGTTGCACACTGGCCAGACGCACATGTGTACAGGCATGTGCGCACGTGTGTACACAGCGCGGACCCACGCGGTGCGAGCTTGGCAGTCAGCCGGTGCCTGACCCGGGCTTGGGTGTGGGCAGGCACGGGCAGCAGAGGCTTGGCAGCCTGAACGAGGGCCCGGGGGACACTGTGGCCACCTGCCTGGGGCTTCCTCCCCCTGGGGGGCCGGTCCCTCTCACAGGGACACGGAGCAGGGGCGGGCGGAGGGCGGCTGGGAGCCGGGTGACTGCTTCTCCTGGGGCAGCAGGCGGGGAGTGGAGTCTCCGCCTGGAAGACGCCCTGTCCCCACCGAGCCGCGCAGCAGGGATGGCTGGTGGCTCGTAGTGTCTTTTTCTACGTCCATCAACTAAAAAGATACATTGTTTCAGTGGACAAAACAATTCACTCAAAAGTTAAGCAGCGGCAAAATTAATCTTTTACCCGCTTGCTCGCCTCGGTGGCTGCAGGTGTGCACACGGTTCATGGGGAGCTTGGCAACGTGTGTCCCCCACGTGTGGTGGGTGACTGCTCGCCGGCCAAACGTGTCTGCCCCCTGACGGCCCCGCTGTCCTCTTCCCTCAGCCTCCGCGGCCTTCCTGCTGTCGCTGTACATCAAGGACGTCTGGCTGGGGGCCCCGCGGCCGGACACCCTCGCCGCCCACGTCCAGATGGTCTGTGATGCCGCGGGGGACACGCCTAGCGGTGACCAGGAGGCCGTCGTCAGGCTCTGCAAGGATGTCGCCGCCTTGGCCCGGACGTGGGACGCCCCGCCGGCCGGGATCTAAGAGTTTGGGTCATTGTCCACAGAAGGCGTGCCGGTGACAAGCTTGTACGTTGACTCGGATTCCTGACAAAAGTCAGCTTCAGTTACTTGACCAGCGAGCGAACCCGAGAGGCCGTGTATGGTCGGCCTCCAGGTGGCCGGGGGCCCTTCGGAGCTCGGCGGGGCCACCCCTCCTCCCAGGGGTTCGTCATTCTTCAGAGGAAGTGACCACAGGGAGCCCGGCAGGGTCCCAGCGCCGGTGCCACAGCGACAGTGCCCGAAACACGTCGGAGGGGCGCACAGACAGGGTCGCTTCGGGGTGTCTCTCCGTCAGGAGTCGTGACGGAGCTGTGGGTGCGTCTTAAATGCACTCCCGCCGAGGCTCCCGGCCGGGTGGTCGGGTGAGAGGCTGCCCCGTCAGACCCTGAAGCGTGGGCCCGGCTCGGCCTCGGGCAGCCAGCCCGAGTTGTTTTGAATCTCGTTCCAAAGGGGGGGTTGCGAAACTTGATCATAAATGTCTATTTTTGCCAAGTTTTTGTGTTTTGCTGAATTGGTGCTCACAGGCTGTTGCAGTCCAGAGACCTGCGTTCCAGTGGCCAGGACGCCACGCTCACGGTCGCTATGGTGACGGGTGTCCCGGCTGACGAACGTGGGGCTTGACTTGCTGCGGGTCCCCCTGCAGACGTGTGTGCGGCATCGCCTGCCCCCGCCACGTGCACCGGGGCCTCGGCTGTGGGCACACCTCCCCGCGGGGCCCCGCCCTGCCTGCCCCCGGGACAGGCTCGCCAGACGCCGAGAGCAGCCAGGTTCCGCTGCCTCCCCGCACTCGTCAGGCTCTGCTGCTCGTTCCCCGAGTAGGGCTCGCTGCCCGGCAGCAGGGGGCGGTCGCCTCCCCTGCCCCGCCCCCCCAGACTCCGGTAAGAGCGCCCTCCGAGAACGTCCGCAGGCCGGGGTCCTGTGTGCACGTTCGAGTCGGAAAGGATGCGTGCTCCCCTCCCACCCCCCGTTCTGCACCCCAGGGGCCCGAGTCCCCTCGGCTTCCCTTCTGACCCACGACCCCAGGCTGGCCAGGCCCCGCTGGGCCCGGGCCTCCGGAGAATGGCGCGTCAGCGGCCGAGCCCAGGCCCGCACGGGGTCGCAGCTGTGAGTGCGGAGGCTGAGACGTGGCTTGTGAGGACCCGAGAGGGGAAGCTTTAGAATCTTTATTTGCCTGCATCACTTTCCCCTCCCCTCCCCCACACAACCGCAGGCAGCGAGGGAGCGGGGAGCCACGGAAACCCCCACTTCCCGGTGGGCCGTGCCGGCCTCAGCCAGTGCGGTCCGTACGTGCATGTCCACGTGCCCCCGTGCGGCCACTCTCACACGTCGCCCTTCCCGTGACCTGCGGTGGCTTTCGGGTGGCACTCGTGCCCCAGTTGGTGTGTGTCACGGACCACTCGGCAGTGGCTGCGGTTTGCTGGCACCTGTTCCGTCTCCCGGGGGTGGCCAGCTGGGCTTGTGGCCAACATCAGCGGATGCCATGGGGTCCCCACCAAGGGCCCGTTCCCACAGGAGAGCAGGGTGGGCCTGGGGGGCAGTGGACGTTGAGGGGGCGGGGCCCTCCTGCCTCAGCTGCTGTGGCTCCTTGATGGAGCTGGGCGGGGCCTGGGGGGTCCCCTGGGGGTCCCTGTGGAGCAGCAGGTGCCTCAGGACGCGGAGGGGCAGGTCCAGGCGGAGACCCCAGGGGCAGGTGGGCTGCTGCTGGGCGGGGTTCCTGTGGACAGAGACAGGAGGCGGGCGTCAAGGCTGGCCGGAGCACTTCCCTCGGGGGGCTCTGCGCCCCACCCTCCTGCCTGGACGAGCCCGTAGGGAAGGCGCCACGCAGCACAAGCACCTCACGAGGACGGGGTCGGGGCGCCAACAGACCCTGCGAGTGCCGGCCCAGCTCGAGGAGGCCGCCGTGTGGAGACATGGAGGACAGAGGAAGTGCTGGACGGGACCTCAGAGGCCGGGAGGGGCCTAAGGGCAGGGCTGTCCTTCCAGAGGACGCTGGCGTGGAAGGGGCAGCTGGTGGGAGTATGTGGGGTTCTGCCCCCTGAACCGTACGTGGGGCCCACGGTGGCGCCCCGAGCCCCTCCCACCTGTGGCGCGGGGCCTGGACAGCGGACAGCACTGTCCTCGCCGAGCCCAGCCCGTCAGGGTGAGCGGCAGCCCAGCAGGCGCAGGGACCCCTCAGCTGTGGCCGCCTGCGTGTCCCTGGCCAGGGAGCCTCCCTTTGGAGGGCCCTGGCCGTCCTTGCAGACTGTCGACTGTCCCCACACGGGGGTCGCCGCAGGCGATTTCATTGATTAGGGAACCCCGGCCCCGCCAGCATCTCTGGGTGGTAAGAATCTGCTCGGAGTCAGCGTGAGTCCTAAAAACCGAAAGCAGGGCGGATTCTTCCACTGCTCAGCCTCAGGTGCCCGCCTCCCCCACGTGACCACAGGGCAGGAGAAGCGGCCTGGGGAGGGGCTGCGCTCAGGGCAGGTGGGCGGGCAGGTCCGCGCATGCTCAGGTCCCAGGTGCACATGGACCTGGCCCTGTGCCCCATGCGGGGCTGCCCTCTGGTTCCCAGAGGGGCCTCGGGGCTCCCCATGCCGCCCCCTGTCGGCGCAGCTCTGTCTGCCCTTCTCCCCGCAGAGCCACCTGCGCCGGCCCACGGCCTGAGACCCCTTGGGCCCTGTGGCATCGGCTGGCTTCCTTCGGGTGCCCTCCAGGCCACCTGGTCCCAGCTCTCCACCAGCCCACGGATCCAGCCCTGGTCCCACCCACTGCGCAGGGAGAGGGTCCGCAGCAGCCCGGGGCAGGCCAGGCTGGAAGGGGACAGCAGAGTGGGGACACCGGAGTGGGGGCCCCGGGCCAGCGCGGGGGGGTCGCAGAAGAGCCAGGCCCCGGTTACTCCCGGGAGCTCCTAGACCGACCTGCAGGTTAAGGGCCATCTGTGGCCCTGGTGGCCCGCCGCAGGCGCCCCGTTGGGACCCCGTCCCGGGGAGCTGCCCAGCGCGCGCCCTGCCCCCCAGGTCGTCTGGGCTCTGTGGTGCTGAACGGCGCAGGTGGGCGTGGTTCGCACGCAGCGAAGGTCACCCTTCACAGGCAAAACCCGTGTGCTCCAGCACGTCCAGAGCTGTGCGACCATTGCCACCGCCTGTCTTAGGGCATTTTCTTCACCCCGAAGAGGTGACCCCATTAGCAACAGCCGGCCCTCGCCCCCTCCCCCTCCCCGTGGGTGCTCCTGTTCCAGGCGGTCCACCTCAGCGGAGTCCCACGGCCCGGGCTGCGTGCGCCTGGCCCCTCCCACTCGGCACAAGGTCCTCCGGCCCATCCGCGTCAGTGCGGCACCCCTCTTCACCGCGGAGGGACACGCCCGCCGCTGCGTGGTCGCAGCCTCGCCCCACGAGCCGCCCGCACGCACGCCGCGCCCTGCTTACCGCGCCGGCGGGGGGCCGGTCCGGGACGTGCACAGCAGGATGAGGAGCAGGAGCAGCACGAAGGCCACCAGGCTCACCCAGAAGGCGATGGCGACGGCATCTGCGGGTGGGGGGCGGGGGGGGGGAACCAGTGTCAGTAAGTCCCGCAGAGCCCCGCCCCCCGTGGAGGGGGAGGGGCCGGTGCTGTGGGTGTTCTGGCCTCCCAGCACCCTGCCCGCCTGCCCCGCTGCTGGCCCTGGCGGCTGGGATGTACAGGCAGTGGAAGGGGCTTTGTCCGGAGTGGCCATCTGCGGGGGGTGGGGGGGAGGCGGTAAAGACCTCGGGGGTACCCCATGAGTGAGGACCGTTTCCCCTCCTCTTTCCTTGGAGGGGAGAAGAAGGGGCCCAGGCAGCTCCCAGGGCAGGGCAACCCCCTCCCCTGGGAGGGCTGCAGGGGCCTTGGGTGTGCAGCAGGCAGCAGGACGGGAGCTGGGGAGTGAGAAGGAGGGCGTGCCCTCAGGGCGCAGCAGGGGACAAGCACGTCTGCAGGGACCACTGCGGCGGCTGTTTCTGTGGCGGAGGCTGACCGGGCCAGGGAGGCCAACCGGGTGGGGGAGATCCAGGAAGCGCCTAGCCTCTTCTGGCCCCGGGGTGCAACCCGGCCGGCCAGAGGTACCATTCTCCAGGCCCATGCAGGAACGAACACCCGTCAGTCACTAGGGGCTGTTGCAGTTGGCCAGATCCTTGGTGCATGACAGTGGCTGTGGGCTCAGAGCAGCAGGGTCACCAGTAGTATCCACAGGTCTCATCCAGACGTCTCATCTAGACACGCTCACGAGCCCAGAAGGAGATGCCCCCACAGGTGTACGCTGGGCCTCAACAGGTGTGACCAAGAAAGGCCTCTGGAGGGTGGCCCCAACAGGCACCTACCAAGCCAGGCTGTGCCAGCGGCCCTTCGGGGCTCGGAGGGGCCGGCCCAGCCCCCTCAAGATCCCGGAAGCCCCCTCCCCAGCCAGCGTCCCCCTCCAAGCCCCGAGTGCCACCAGCTGGTGCTGGCTGGGCCCTGCCTTGCGTCCGTGCTGCTCAGACAGAGAGACTTGCGAAGCGGAAGCAAGTGAAGGCGCCTCGGGCTGCCTGCGTGGGGGGTTGGCGATTCCTGAGTCCCCACGGGGTAAACCGTGGTGTCCGAGTAACGAGTGTCTGTCACGGGTGCTCTCCATGACCCAGGGCAGGGGGAGGGACTCGCTGAGGACGTGTAAGAGTCGACCTCAGACCCCACCAGTCAGGGTCCGACGCAGGGTCCCAGGGCAGGAGGGAAAGACCCGCCCCACCGCCTGCAGGTGCGCCAGCAGCCTGGCGGCCGGGCCCGCAGAACCCGGGCTGGCGGTCACGTCCACTCTGCCCTGTCCCCGGCCGAGGAGCCCACCGCGGCACCAAGAGCGCAGAACCGTGGAAGGGGGCCTTCCGGATCCTGGGAATGTGAGCACGGGTGGTGAGGTCTGTCCCGAGTTCAAGGCTTTTTCAGAGACGCTGCTGGCTTTCTTGCCTGCGGGTTCATTGGGGCTGAACTGGGGCCGAACAACCGCGTTCGGGGAGCCAGCTCGCGCGCGCTCCCTCTCGCTGGCCTTCCCGGCCGCCCCGCCCTTCCCGGCGCCTTCTCTCCACACCTGCTTCCGCTCAGCTCTGTCCTAGGGTCGCGGTGCATGTACAGCCCCCAGGGGGTGAAAACGGGGTGCAGAAAACGGGGGTGCCTGGGTGGGTCCTGCAGGGCCGGGCCAGGTTTCGGCGATGCTGGGGCCCTTCCTCTCTTCATCATCAAAACGAGGCAGGCTTTCAGGGCTTCAGCCTCGGTAAGTTCTGCGGGAACCTCCGAGGAAAGAGCTTCAAATCCTGGCGGGTCCGGAACTCCCCCTTGGTCCCCCTCCCGCTCACACCCTTCTGCGCCGGCCCTGGGTCACTGTCCCCACACACCAGGCAGGACCAGAGACAGCACCTGTCCCAGAGCACACAGTCCAAGGGCCGAGTGAAATTTGCATGCTGTCAGAAGGAAAGGGATCGGGAGCTGTTTCCTGCACTCAGTTCTCTTCCATCACGTTCCGTTGGAAAACGCAGCCAAGAAAGAGGCCTCCTCTCCTCCTCCTGCAGAGGGTCAGCCTCAGGGCTCACAGGGAACATTTTGTCCGAGGCCGTCCTTCCCGGTGCTGGGATGGGTCAGACCTCTGGGCTGGTTTCCACGAGGCCCGGGCTGGCTGACAGTGAGGCTGGTCCGGCCCGGGCACACCCTTTCTCATCGCCCCTTCCCTCTTCCTCTGGGGCTCCCTCCCCTTTTCTCCTCCACACCCTCCCTTCCCTCCCTGAGCTCTGCTGGAGGAATGCAGGGAAGGAGGCCACCACAGTGGATTGACAAGAGAAGGTTCTGGATGGCGTGGTTGGGCTGCAAGTCCCAATGGGGGATTTCTTCTCCGAACCTGGAGTTAACAAGTTAATTCAATTAAAATACTTCCCGTCCACCGTAGGCACCTCAGCTTTGTTCAGCGAAAAGTGCTAAGCCTCGATCTTAACGTTCCTCCAAAGGCTACTCACATTTGAGTCCCAGGTGCTAGTAGAAACTTAACTCCAAGATTTCCCCTCCCTGGGGACTAACACAAGGTTAAGGCCTGAGGCTCCAGTGGTGGGTGGTTTTGAGTTCGAATTCTGACTCCACCATTTCCTAGCTGTGTGATCTCAGTCAGGCTGGCATTTTTACATCTCTAAATCTGTTTCCTCATCTGTTAAATGGGGATAATAGTATGTGTTATATAGACTGTTACACAGGTTAAGTAAGATATGTATATATAACACACGGCCTAGTTCCTTGTTTGATAGTTGTGAAGCGGTCTATAAATAGAATGATATTATTTCTGTTAAGAGGGTTTATCACGGTGTCCTTCAGCCTCACTAGAATGTGAGGCGTGAGTACAATAATTGTGGCATAGATTGCTAGCTGTCAATCCTAATGTCTGCTGTCAGGCACTTCCCTAGTAAGAGCCTCTGCCTGTAGTTGGGCATGTGGCTGCCTGGCTCAAAGACTGCCATTTCCCGCCTCCCTTGCAGCTAGGTATGGCCATGTGACCAGGTCCTGGCCAATAACGTAAGTGGAACTGTTACTGGACAGTTTCTTGGAGTCTTCCTACAGAGACTGCTGGACTTGTACTACCTGTGTCCCTTCTTATTCTCTCACCACATTTTCTGCCCAGAACATGATTTGATGCTAGAACGTGGCTTGGAACATGAGGAAGAGGGCCACGTCCGAGGGATGGCAGAGCAATGAGCCAAACGAGACTTGTTCCTGAGTGTGTCGTGGAGCCACCCCTGTATGTGTCCTGCAGACTTTTACAAGGGAAAGAAACCAACTCTGTTTCCTCTGGTCCTCTGTTCATTGTGGCCAACTTTCTTCACTGAATCAGCAAGAAGAAGCCGACTTTCTAAATGAACATGTCAAATCTTTCAAATTCAGATGAGCACTGACCTTCAGAACAATCATCCTCTCCACCATAGAATCATAGCAATGTCCCTAAAATACATACATTGATCAAACCCTCATAAACATTTATAAATTCTTTTGGAATGACCTCCAAGGACACACGCCAGGGTTGCTACTTGATGAGGTCATAGTTTGTTTCTGACACCCGGTGCATATTGGGTGACAAATTGCCTTCACTCAATTGGTTTCTTCATGATTCTTAACTATTTCCCTAAAGTGAATTGACCCTCAAAAGAGCCATATAATACACGAAAGAAACATCACCATGAATGTTTCATAGAACGTGCTGTGGCCGGCAACATCAGTTCCGAAAGAAGAGTCCCAAGTTTTTGAGCAACTGCAGAAGCGTCCGAGGGGAGCACCTCCGTGGGGGCGGGGCCTACCTGGATGGCAAGTAAACATCCTCACAGCTGCTGGAAGTCACCTCTCCTGCTCTGGCCCACGGGCCCCCCCTGTGCCGAAGAGTGGAGGTCGTGGCGAAGGGTGTGACCCGAAGGGGTCGCTCTGAGCCAGGGAGGCAGGTAGACAGGTCCCCTGCTCGGTCTTCCCACTGCCATCCCTGTGCTGTGCTCACAATCACCCAGGGGTGCGTCTGTGCACTTCCTCCAATAGCTCTTGGAGCGGCAGACGGACAGACCACCTTCCACTGAAGCTGCCACAGCAGGGTGCCTGTGGAAGCTGGTGGGGGCCACGACCCGTTCCTCCGGACCCACGGTTAAAGGAAGAAGGCACGTTGGCCCGAGAGATGAAGGGGGCAGCTGGAAAGCCAGGCGGTGAGAAACGACAGATTCCGTGTTTCTCGTCGTCTGCGTGCAGATGGGGAAGGGAGGCATTCCGTCCGCCCCTGAAATGTGCGACTTGGCTCGTCTCTGTTGGAACACCCACGGATGATGTCTACTCTTCATCGGGGTCCGAGGCCGGCCGCTCCCCGTGGGTGTCCAAAGCCCCCAGCATCTAGGATTTGGGGGTGGGGGTGGCTCGCCTCTCCGGCCGATGTCCTCACTGATGTGGTCTTCTTGGGTCTGGGAGACTGGGGAGCGGCGTGTCGCTTGATGACCTCGTTACCGTGGTCACCAGGCTGTAAACTCCCCACACTCACTCGATGTGCCAGTCTTCTCAAACCAACCCAGCGGAGAGACCACCAGCCCCTTCTCCCAGAAACGGAAGTTGCCTGTGGGTCGGGGGGCCAAAGGTCGAGAGCGCGGGTTTCTAAGGCCTGACCCAAAGCAGTGGGAGAAGCTCTGGGGCCGGGGGGCGGGGGGTGGGGGGGTGGAGCCGGATGTCGGGCGCACGGGCGGCTGTGAGTGTGCGCAGCGGACACAGGACTGCACGCGTGTTAACTGGACGGAGGCTGCCCTGCACGCAGCCCCAAGGCTCGTCCGCATCGGGGCGCGTCCTGGGGCCCGAACTTGGACAGTACGCACGCGTCGGCACGCGCTTTTGCCCGGCCGCCCTCTTCCTCACGTGCGCCTGCCTGACCGTGAGCTCCCCGTGCAAAGCTCCGCGGTTCAGTTTTCCGGGCCTTTGCACCTCGCATCTGAGAACGCTCCCAAACCTGTCGAGCTCCCGAACGCTGCAGGAGGTGCTGGGACCCAGCAAGTCCTCAGCGGATGCGGCCGGGCGCCTGCCTGTGACCCCTGGAAGTTGCAAGTGGCACGGGGACAGGAACGCTCCCCACAAGGCAGCCTGGATGACGCCGCGGGTCCTCTCTGAGGGCCTGGCTCCCTTCGCTAACGAGGCACATCCGTCCGAACGGCTTCCCGCCCCTTTGGCAGCTGCATTTGCCTCCGGACAGAGCCCCCCGGGACCCGAGACTCCAGACTCAGGGAGGGCAGAGCACGGCCCCCAGGGCCGAGGCTCTTGTCCTGTTTCCCATGCTCATTTGTTTCCTCACACCTGACTGAGTAGCTGGAGTAATCAGGGAAGACTGTTGCAAAGGACCGGGTTACCCAAGAGACAGAGGCTGGCAGGGAGATGAGCAAAAGGGGTCAGCTGGCGCTGGCGTCCTTCCCGAGGCCCGGAAGGCCATGAACCCCAGCGGGTATTTTGATAGAAAGTACGAAGTCATCCATCTTCGGGGACAGAGAAAATAGCGCCCTCCCCAGTCTGCACCGACGACGGAAATCCCGAGATCCATGTCAGGGAGGAAGCCGCCTCCCTCCCGGGGGCCCCGGACACGGCGGTTCTGCCCAGACCGCCGTCTACCTGAACGGCACGTGCTGCCCCCGGAGACTCCTGTGCGCTCGGGCGGTGAGCCCAGACGTCTTTCGGGAGAGGACAGAGGCCTTCAACCCCCACCCTCCCCGTCCGGCCCCACTTGGGCCTCTGCGAGCAGGGTCACTCCCCGAGTGAACCAGGGGACAGGGAGGGTGGGGGGAGTCCCTCGGGCCCTGGTGGCTGGTGCCTGGCCGGCCGGCCGGCCGGCCCAGTCAGGACTCACGTTTGTGGGCTCTCAGCTTCCTCTCGTCCACGGGGACGAAGTCCAGGTAGTCCAGGTAGTACTCGTAGCCGTAGTCCGGGGCCGAGGCGTTGGTGCCATTGACCATGTCGGTGGCCCCGGAGGCCGTGTGGCCAGAGCTACTGCGTGTCCCTGGAGGAGGCTGGCCCCTGATTTCTGTGAGGTCACCCAAGTGTGTCTGCGTCCCCAGGCCCAGAGCTGCCCACGGAGCAGATCCATTGGCTGGAGAACAGCCAGGGGGCTGTGCCTGACCCGCTCGGCGCTCACAGCGCACTCCGCTCCACCTGCCCCTTCTTGACCCGACTCCAACACAAACAGCACTGCAAGGCCGGGGCGGGCCGGGCCCTCGGGCGCCCCTGGCTGTAAGGACAGGACAGGACAGGACAGGACAGCAGGCACCCAGGCCCCTCGGAAGCAGGATGCAGAATGAGGCTGGAAAGGACAATCACTTTTTTCTTTTGCCTTAAATATGTAAAAAGTTAATAATACCAAAACAGAAGCCTGCAGCGCCCCCGGCTCACGTTAAGACAGTGTTTGGGGCCGCCAGGTGAGCAGCCATCAGCGGCTTAGGTTCAGCGTCTGGCACAGAAACCGAGGGATGCTGGCCCCGAGCTGCAGCCTCTCTCACGCACACGGAGCCAGGCAATGAAACCCAAGGCGCCCCCAACTCGGTGACCCCCCGCCCCAGTGTTTGTCCAGGCCTCCAGGAGCCCGCCAGCCAGCCACACAGGCACAGACAGACAGCCGAGGCTGTTTGTCCGGCCGAGGTCCCTGGGGGATGGATGGAACTGCTGGGAATCGGCCCGCGGCGGAGCTGTGGAGCTTGCCGGGGGCTCGCTGCGGCCCGTCCCGACCACCAGGCGGCGCCGCTGATCCGAGAGGAAGCAGCGAGCTCCTGGGTGGCGAGGAGGGGCGGCTCCGGGAACTGCGCTGAAGCTGGGAAGGGCCGGGGCCAAGGGAAGGCCTGAGAGACGGGTCCGGTCAGTGCCCCGCTCGTGGGGCCGGGCAGACAGCGGGACGCTTCTGTGCTCCACTCAGGCCCAGCGCACGGGTGAGGCCCGTCCACGCTGCCGAGGGCCGGCGGCTCGCCTCGCTCCCCAGTTCAAATGCTCGTCTCGGAAAGGAACCGTCCCGGACACACCCGGAGATTGTGCTCAGGCCGGGCTGGCGCCCGAGACCCAGCCAGGTGGACACCTGGAGTTAACCTTTCCTTCCTTCCTCCTTCCTCCTTCCCTCCCTCCTTCCTCCTTCCTTCCTTCCTTCCCTCCTTCCTTCCTTCCTCCTTCCCTTCCTTCCTTCCTTCCTTCCCCCCTTCCTTCCTTCCTCCTTCCTCCTTCCTTCCTTCCCCCCCTCCTTCCTTCCTCCCTCCCTTCCTTCCTCCTTCCTTCCTTCCCTCCTTCCTCCCTTCCTTCCTCCCTCCCTCCCTCCTTCCCTTCCTTCCTTCCTCCTTCCTTCCTTCCCTCCTTCCTTCCTTGTTGCATTTTCCAACAGAACATAATTTAATTCCATCTGTTCAGAATTTTCACTTCTTCCTGACAAAATACTAATTGTTGAAATGAATTTATTGGTCCGATGATGATCTTGCCCTTAAAATACCATGAACGTGCCCTGGTAGAAAAACAGATTTTAAAAAAAGGCTCCTTTGACAGCAGTCAAAGCTGACGGTCCCTTGAAGGCCAGCTGGTGAGATAACAATGACGCATTCATGTGAACAGACCCTTTGGCGACCTTGACCGCGGGCGTTTTTTTTTTCTTTCAGATTTTATCTATTAATTTTAGAGAGGGGGGAGGGAGAGAGGAAGAGAAACATCGGTGCGTGGTTGCCTCTCACTCGCCCCTACTGGGGACCTGGCCCAGCAACCCAGGCATGTGCCCTGACTGGGAATCGAACCAGAGATCGTTCGGGTTGCAGGCGGGTGCTCAATCCACTGAGCCACTCCACCAGGGGTTTCTAGGGTGTCTCCCCCGCGGGGCTGTGCCTGTCTGTGGAGACTGCGACTGCAGGCAGGGGAGGTGGAAGGACGGGACCGAGGGAGGGCAGAGAGCACGCACTTCGTGCACCGGACCAGGCCAGCCCCCTGCTCCATGCGTCAGCGGCCTCGGGATGCTGGGCCGTGGGCGTGGGCAGCCCGGTTTCCAGGCGGAAGGCTGGGTGCGGGCGGGTGGGGCAGCCTCCGCGTTCTGCTTGGTGCCTGGGCTCGGCAAACGGGGTGTGCGCGTATCCAGCCGCCACCAAGACACATTCCCGCAGTCTCGGCGGCCGAAAGCGACACCGGTTGGTGATCTGTGTCCCAGAAGTCAGGAGCTGAAATGCGACTGACTTTGGGGCGCTGTGCCCTGGAGTTGGGCTTGTTCCAGCTTCAGGAGGCCATTCGCCCCTTGGCTCCGGTCCAGCGTCCCATCATCCCCCCTGTCGGTCCCCCCCATTCAGTTGTCCCGTGACCTTCTGCAGTCAGATCACTCTCCCTGCCTCTTAGATAGATTCCCGGACTGCGCAGGCCCATCCAGGGAGCCCCGGGCTCCTCCCCGGACCTCAGCACTTGGTCCCGTCTGCAAAGTCCCTGCGGGCGTCGAAAGCAACAGTCACAGGGCCCTGCGGTTAGGATGTGGGTGTTTGGTGGGGGGGAATTCAGCCCACTGCCTGGGGCGGTGTCATGCTGTGGGCGTACAGATGCTTAAACACAGCACCTCTCTCTGGAGTGTCCATTTTCATCAAAGATTTTTGGAAAAAAGTTACATTTTAATATTGAGACAAGTGTAGGTATATACAAGTAAATGCAGCCCTGGCTGGTGTGGCTCAGTGGATTGAGCGCCTGCCTGCAAACCAAACGATCTCTGGTTCGATTCCCAGTCAGGGCACAAGCCTGGGTTGTGGGTGGGTCCCCAGTAGGGGGCGCGTGAGAGGCAACCACGCACCGATGTTTCTCTCCCTCTCTTTCTCCCTCCCTCGTCCTCTCTCTAAGAATAATAAAATCCTTTTTAAAAAAAGAGTAAATGTAGAATGCACATGACTTTTAAAAGTAATTTTTTTAATCATAGACAATGTCAAACATTGCAAAAGTGGCATAAGGAAATCCATGTGGCCACCACTCAAGTTCAACAACGGTCACGGTGTGGCTAATTCAGCTTCATCTGTACTCCCCTCCCCCCAACCCAGATATTGTGAAGCAAAGTCCAGCTATATCACTTCACCCGGGAATATTTCAGTATGTGTCTCTGAAGGAGGATTAAAAAAATAATACTATTATCCCACCTAAAGCTTAATACTAATCATTTAATTGCATCCAATAGCTAGCCAGTGTCCAAATTTCCCATTTCTCTCATAATTTCTTTTATAATTAAGTTGCTCGAATTAGATGCTTGAGCTTCAGTGGTCGGTCAGGACTCTGAAGTTTCGTTAAATGTGCGGTCTCCTCTGCTTCCCCGACCTTTATTTTTGGAACTAGCGATTTCGTGGTTGAGGAAACGGGTCGCTTGTCCCGAGCAGCCTGCCTGCCAGCCCCGTGCTGTCCGCTGTGTCCCCCGCGCCCTCCCTGCGCGTCCTGGACAGCGAGGCTGGCTCTGGAGGCTGAATCCGACTCCGGGTCAGTGTGTTTGGCCGGAGTGCCTCGGGGTCCCGCGGCGGCCTTCCTGGAAGAGGCACGAGACGAGGGTTGTCCCCGAGTCCGGCGACGTGAGCGGCCCCTGTGGTCACCGCAGCTGTTCCCGGTGCCTGGAGCTGGTGAAAACGGTGACGCCTGGTTCCATCTTTCCTTCTTCATGTACCTGCTGCTGTGAGAGAGAGAGAGAGAGAGAGAGAGAGAGAGAGAGAGCGCGCCTTCCTTCGGAAACGATGTGGTCGCCTGAGGACTGCATGTTCGATTTACTTTTTTTTTAAAAATATTTTATTTATTTATTTATTTATTTTAGAGAGAGGAGAAGGAGAAAGAGGGAGAGAAATATCAGTGTGTGGTTGCCTCGTCGTGGCCCCTACTGGGGACCTGGCCTGCAACCCAGGTATGTGCCCTGACTGGGAATCGATGGATTTACTTGGTTTGCCAGTTTTCAGAACGACAACTGGGCTTTCTAGCCTTCCCCAGCAGCAAACAACAACGAGTTTGTTTTAAATCACTGCGAAGGCGCGCATTTAAAACGATTTGGCGGTTCCGGTTCGTTACAGCCGTCCGCCTTAGGGCGGTGCAGGTCACCTTTCGTTTGCAAGGTGACAGCCTCTTCCCGTGGGTGTCATTCGTAGCTTTATTATTTCTATTTTATTTTTACTTTGTAACTTCCCTGCTCTCTGCAAAGACAGGTGGCCTCAGGTTCATCGTCTACCTGCTGTGCCCCGGACCCTGAACTCGGCCTCGGCACCCACAGCACTGGGTCCTTTCTGTGGGGAAGGGCGTCCAGCTCCCCTAACCTGGGTGCCGAGGGGCGGCAGCTGCTGTGCTGGCCGCCACGTTCAGGCCTGTTCACGGTGGAGAGGAAGGAAATACTTATTTTCCAAGATGAAAACCCTCCCGAGTTCGAAGTGATAACTTCCGATTCTCAATGACGACCACAGAGCAGTTACTTGTCCTTAACTGTTCTTAACTGGGCCTCTTTTCTTCGACCTAGAGTCCTATCACCAATGATCACTCAATGTACAATGTACGGAGTCTCAGAGTAACAGTGTCGATATCACAAAGAGCAGCAGCCCCCCCGAAAACAATCTAAGATATTTCGTGATGCGCTAGTTGTTGTTTTATTGGTGCATTTATTTTGTTGTTTGGTTTTTTTTTTTAGATTTTTATTTATTTATCTTTAGAGGGGAAGGGTAGGAGAGAGGGAGAGGGAGAGAAATATCAATGTATGGTTGCCTCTCGTGTGTCCCTTGCTGGGAACTGGCCTGCAACCCAGGCATGTGCCCTGACTGGGAATCGAACCGAGATCCTTTGGTTTGCAGGCCCGCGCTCAATCCATTGAGCTACACCAGCCAAGGCTGTTGTTTGGTTTTGTTTTGTTTTTTTTTTTTGTTGTTGTTCTTAGGGTGTGTCCTATAAGATGTGTAGAATCAAACTTGTGTTCTAAAGTCAGTTGAAATAGTTCTCCTCTATGGAGTTAGGTCACCCACTCAATATCTTACCTGTTTCAATATGTAAGTATTTTTATTTTATAATTATGTGTTTACATGACTCCAAAGTCAAAGACACAATAAAGTTTGTGTGTAGCTCTCTAGATTCTGTCCCTCTCTTCTTGTTGCTTAGCCTAAGTCAGCACTTCTATAAAATGGTTTGGTTTATCTTTCAATTTTTTTTGAAGATTTTATTTATTTTTTTAGAGAGAGAGAAAAAGAGGGAGAGAAACATCGATACGAGAAAGAGACATCGATAGGTTGCCTCCCCGCACGCCCCAGCCGGGGACGGCCTGTAACCCAGGCCTGTGCCGTGACGGGGAATCGAACCAGCAACCTTTCAGTTCACAGGCACACGCTCAACCCACCGAGCCCCACCAGCCAGGGCTGTCTTTCACTTTTCCGAATACAAGTGAACATGAATGTCCTCACAGTCTCGCCCTCCTCTCCTTTTCAGACGTGCAATGGCAAAGCACATTTCTTTTTAAACCGTGCTGTTTTCACTTAACGATTTATAGGGCTGGCCAAAAAGTTCGTGTGGTTTTATTCCGTAAAATAAAAGACACACTTTTCATTTGCACCAATAACTTCATTGATTTGGATATTCTGAGTCTGTCGGCTCTCTCCCGCGTGGTGTAACCTTGACTGCTCTCAGTTAACGTCCCGATTTGATCGCTAACTTCAGCTGGTCTGCCCGACCCTGGAGCTTCCTCCAGTGGGAGACCCCTTCTGACACGTTCGATCCGTCACGGCCCCTGCCCCGCAGGTCTTTTTCTGTGTGTTTCAGTTGCATTTCCACCGTCTCTTGAAATAATAAAGCACAACATGCCGAAAGTGTTGTATATGTTCTTCCATCTTCAATAGTGAAGTAGCTACGCAAAAATTCACCAACTTTGATGTTTTTTAAAAATGCACACTGGTACGACAGCTGTCACGATACAACCTCACACCATCGTTTCCAATGATGTTAAAGACGACTGGTCCCTACTGGAGCCGTCCTGCGGAAAGGACCCAAACGAACGTTTCCGCCTCGCGCGTGCGTTGCTGTTCTGGCTGTCTGTCTGTCCTCCACCATCTCTGTTTCCACAGAGACGCCAAGCCGTCCTTGGGGACCGCGCTCTTCACCCAGGTCCCGGCGCCGGGGTTTGGGTTGTCGGCAGCCTCTGCTGCTGCAGGCGGTGCTGCGATGCCTCGAGCTCCTGCTTTCATCCCACTTTGGGAACGGACTCCTGCAGGCGAGAGTTCTGTGTCTGGAGGACACCCGCATGTGACCACTGTGCAGGTGCTGAGATTGTCCCCAGTGCCTCGCCCCAGGGCACACAGGGCCTGCAGCTGGGCGCAGCAGGGGCCCGACCTGCCGTCCCAGACTTCTGGGTTTCCTCCAGCGGGGAGGTGAGAGCCGGTGCTCAGCATCGTTTAAAAGGACGTGTGACGGAGAACCTTTTTATATCTTAAGCATCTGCTTTTCTTTTCCCATTTCACTGCGGCCTCTCGGCTCCCACTGTCTGTTGCGGCACATTCTGAACGAGAACGGACGTGTTAAAGACAGGTTTTCCAAGTTCGGGCGTGTCTGGAAATGCCAGCTGCACACGGACCGTGATTTGCTGAGTGCGTGATTCTAGTTTGGAAGTTATTTGCCTTCTGCATTTTGAACTTGCCAGCCTGTGAATTGCTGATGAGCAGGCTAATGCCCCCCTGATTCTTGCACCTTTTTCCTTCTTCGTGGACACTTTGAGATTTTCCCTAAAGGTTAGCTCTGCTATTTCACACGCTGAGTCTTGGTGTGAGGTCAGTCCATCCCTCTGCATCTGAAGGGTCATATCTTGTAGCTCCGGGAATTGTCTTTGTTTGGTAGTTTCTTCTCCTTCATCATCTCCTGTCTGTTGGAACCACTGTGTGAAGTCAGATGTTGAACTTCCTGGACTGACTGCTTCTGCCTCTTACCTTTTTCCCCTACTTTTTACATCTCTTAGTTACTTTATTCTGTTTTCTGTGACTTTTCTTTCTTTAATTTTTAAAGTTCATTGATGGATTTTTTGAGAGAAACATCAATTTGTTGTTCCACTTATTTGTGAATTCCTTGGTTGCTTCTTGTATGTGCCCTGACTGGGGATCGAACCAGCAACCTTGGCGTACGGGGACGATGCTCTAACTGACCGAGCTACCGGGCCAAGTCTTTGTGAATTTTCTTGAACTTTATTTTCTAATCCTTCTACCATGGATGCTACATTTCCTCAAATTTCCCTAAAGACGTAGAATCCGTATCTTTGGAACTTCGGGCCCTACTCCCATTATCTGAGATTCAGAAGTCACAGCCCTCCCTTTATGGTCGGTCAGTCTGGGCTGAGTTTAGAGAACACCTTCTTAGTTAAAAGGAAGGTTTACAGGTGTTTGAAGAAGGTGTTAAGAGCTAGCATTCCCTCCCTGGGACCCTCCTGTGCTTGTTCCCAGGACAATGGAAGACCGTAGGGGGACCACAGGAGTGCGTGGACAGAGAGGGAGTGACACCAGCTTCACGCTGGAGACGATTTCTTCCCGTACGTGATGTTGCGATCCCCGGAGTGCGCCTCCTTGGAAGACCGCGCTTTGAGGAACGCGAGGCGTTGTCGGGTACGGGGAGTTGCATTTCAACTTTCTGGAGCAGCCCGGAGGCCACGGTTCTGGACTCAAACCTGTGTATCGCCTGTGTCGGGCTCCCAGGAGGGGTGGCAGGACACGGTCCCTGCTGGGTTCAGGGCGCCGGCCGCGAGGCGCTCCCAGAGCAGGGCCGAGCGGCGGGGGTGGGGGCTGCCCCTCCGCTGTCTCCGCCTCCCACCTTCCCTCCCTCCCACCGTTGCTGTCGGTGGGAGTCATGCCCGGCCACTCTCCCGGGCTGGGGGCAGCTCTGGGCTCGTGACTCCAGAGGAAGGGCGAGCAGAGGACCCTCCCTCCAAGCTTTGGCATGGAAGGCGCCAGGGATGGACTTGGCCTGGCCCTGGTTCTGACGCCTCTCCTAGAACCTAGAGAGGCGGCCAGGAAGGGGGTGGCTAAGACTGGTCAGAGCCAGGGCAGAACCTGCCCCTGGTGGGAGGCGTGAGTTCAGGCCTTCGGGATGGGAAGCCCCACCCACAGCGCACTGCTGGGGTGGGGGAGGCCTGCGGGCCTTTCCCAAGAAGAGGGGAAGGGGCTGGACGCGGACCCGCCCAGGGGTGTGCACCTGCCCCTGCCACCGACCAGCTCCGTGACTCGGAGCCACGCCGGGTCTCAGCTGTTCTGCTTGCAGAGCGAGACCTTTGGACCGAGCCTCGCTACGCCTCCTTCTCAGCTGAAACGGGTTGTGATATTTCCGAAAACCGCATGCTCCTCGCGTTCTTTTCAACTTGCCGGAGAATTAACTGTCTCTGTTGAAGACCAGACAGTCTCGATCCCACACGTTACCCAGGAGGGGGACAGACTATTTAAAGAGCATCGTGCACCGAAGATTTTTAAAGATGTGAAGCCCGTTCCTGTAGTTCTCGTCTCACACCCCTGGCGCCCGGATGTAAACACCCAACCACACGCCCGCCGCAGCGCCCGGCATGTCGCTCAGCAGGGCTCTGACTGTGCTGGGAGGTCCCCGGGGCTCAGGGTGCGGCGGCGGCGGCATCCTCTTGGTGCCTGCTGGTGGCGGGGAGGCAGCTCCGGGCCCGCTGGCCCCCAGACGGAGCGCGGCCGGCACGCGTGGGACCGAATGGCCCTCCCGCGCAGCCGCAGGCCGCTCTGCACATGCTGGAGGGTCAGAGGACTGACTCCCAGCGACCTGCCGCCACACCCATCGCCATTCGTGACCGTGAGGAAGTGCGTGCACTCAACACTGAGTCCACGTAACTAGAGCCTCGAATTGCTGCTGTCCTCCCGTTGCCAGACGCCTTTCAGGAGCCTCGAAGTCTTCCAGCACCGCGGCCAAGGCCTCCTTCGCTGCTTCTCCCCCGCCCGGCCCCTTCTGTTCCTGCCTCTGGACAGGGAAGGGGTGCGGCGGGCTCCGCTCGCCTTCTCCTCTGGCCGGCTCCCTGCTATTTCCACTCCCAGGCGAGGACAGAGCGGACACAGGGGCCGGGACGGAGTTCGTGTGAGTTGGTTCTCCTGTGAGCTGGCTTGCCCGCCACGGCCTGCCGAGGCCAGAACCAACTCTCTCCCGGCCCCTCGGAAGCTCCCTGCACTCGCCTCCCCCCGCCCCCACCCCACCGCACACCTGAACCCCGGAAGCCGCCCCTTGGGGGGGTGCCGCCCTCAGCCCTGGGGTCTCCGCAGCCCCCTTCCCATTTGGACGCTCACTCCAGAGCATCCTCATCTTCCCAGGTTAGCTTCTGGGGCAGAACTTACGACGATGTGTGACCAACCCCCCAGAAAAGTTCGTTGGGTTGACAACCTGCCTGCCTCCCCCTTGTGGCGACACCAGAACAGCTCAGCAGCCCGCCCCTCCTGGTGGCTGCTGTGTCCCCAGACACCCGGGAACCCGCAGGCTCGGTGCTGGTTCCCCCAAGGCTCTGCTCAGCCGGAGTAAGGCCACCCGCCCGTCCCCAGATCCTTCCTGTCGAGCCGTCTCGGTCACCATTTCCTCCCGTCTTTGAAGCCCGCAGGCCTGGGGACGGGCGTGCCGTGGGGTTGTTAGTTCTCCGGTTCCCACCGTCTTGGAGGCACTGGACACGCCACCCTGACCTCGTCTTGGAGTCTCAGTCACAACTGCACCGTGACGCGCTGCAACGGACGGTGAGCGCGCGTTTTTAACGGCTGGCGCTAACAGCGCAGTTCAGCCCGGCTCCCAGCGCGCGGGAGCCTGCTGGCTCACGCAGCTAAGGAAGCCCAGAGGGCGGGCGCCCCGTGTCTCTGTGCTTCTCCCGTCCCGTCCCGTCCCGACTCTCCATGGAGCCACCTGGGTAGCGCCTCCTCGTTCGCAGCATCCAGGGAGCAAAGAGCCACTGGGCCAGAGTCTTGAGATTCACTCTGACTGGACAGCATTGGACAGCGAGGGGGAGCTGTCGTCATCCCAGGCCAATCCCGGCGGCCAGGGAAAGGAGCCCCCCCCCCCCCCCGTGCCCTTGGCCTAGCGCCGGCCCCACATCGGTGACTGTGGAAGAGAAGGGGGCTGTCCTGATTGGGCTCGACCTCCGGGGACCCGTCCCGAGAATTGGTGGTGATGGTGGCGGCGGTGCTGGGGCTTAGACGCAGCCTTACCCGGACGGGTGTCCCGGAGGCAGCTGCAACCACGCGGCCCCCACGTCATCTCACTCAAGCATCTCGTTTTGCCCCCACAGGAAGTGCGGCGCTTTGGGCATCTGAGCATTTTGTACTCGTAATACTTGGGACTACAGGGAAATTCATTTTGCACTGAGCTTAACTCCCCGTTAGGCAAGGTGCCTCAGGTCCATCATATATTTTTAGGACCTCACGAACATGTTTTACTTTTCAATCAGAAGGAAAAAAACTTTTAAAGAAATTTTAAAAAAGATTTTATTTGTTTTTAGAGAGAGAAGGAAGGGAGAGAGGGAGAGAAACATCAGTGTGTGGTTGCCTCTCCAGCGCCCCACACTGGGGTCTTGACCTGCAACCCAGGCATGGGCTCTGACTGGGAATCGAACTGGCGACCCTTTGGTTCGCAGCCCACACTCAATCCACTGAGCCACACCAGCCAGGGCAGAAAATGTTCTTATATATAACATTTACACATTAGTCTATAACAATATGGTTATAAAATGTAATTTGTATTATCATTACTATTTATGAAGGAATGGGCCCACCAAGGTCAAGGGCACAGGTGAGACAGAGATCGGTGCCTGCTTTGTAGTTTTCCTTTATTGGGATACCCTACCCCGAATCTAAGTGTTGCCAGTAGCACCCCACAGTCCTAGGCAAACAGGTCATCCCTTGAATTCCAAGATCACCGCCCACTTGCTTAAAGACGAACGTGGGTTTTATGAGCCCTGACCCAGAGACATCGGCCGGGGGGCGGCAGCCCGGGAGCCCGGCCTCGCCTCCACCGCAGCAGCGCTGGGGTGAGACGGGAACCTAAACTATCCGAACTGCTCCTCGGGGTCGGAGGCTGACGGACGTGGGCACAGCGCGCTGGAGAGGAAGCGCCGTCCCGCGCATCGCACCACTTAACCTCCGGCAGGACCCACTCAACCTACGAAGGAGCCCATTCTGCGCAGGCGAGGGGCGTTTCCGGTTTCCAGCGCGGGTCCTGCCTCGCGGGAGGGCAGCTCCACCCAAGGCTGCTGACCCCAAGCTTTCGCTTTTTCCCAGAGGCCACCCGCACCGAAACCGGCAGTAAACTTTATGTGAAGAGTCTATCTGGTCAAGCAAAGAGGGCAGCGACATGGGATACGCCCTGAGGGTCGCAGGAGCAGATCCCGGGCCTTGGGGTGCCTTTCTCTCCAGGGAGGCGGCCAGGTTGTCCGCGACGCCGCTGGCCTGTCCCCACCAGGCTTTCCCGCCCGCGTGGTGGTGCTGGAAAGCCAGAGGCGGGCTTTCGGGGACCGCTGAGGTGGTCTGTCTTCGTCCCAGCGGAGGGGCGCGACCTCCGCGACAGCGGCGCCCAGGTCGGGACAGCGGAGGCCGCGCCCCGCCCCCGGATCACCAGGCCATCGCACAAGGCGTGCGGCTCCGGCTGCTCCCCCTCGCGGTCAATGTCTCCAGGACCCTGGGCCGGGAGGCTCCCGAGCTCCCGGCTCTCCGTCCCTCGCGGAGGTTTTGCAGACAGACCCGGGCACGGCGTCCATGCTGGCATCGCCTGGCGCTGGCGAGCAAGGCCGAGTCCGGGGCCTCCGGCCCGCTGAACCGCACCCGGGGCGGTGGGCCCAGCGGCCTGGGCTCTAACCAGCTCGCAGGTGACTCGGGCACCTCGCGCAGGGGCCAGCCACGGAAGGCAGGTGCGCCCCCACTGCTCCCCGCTGGGTGCTGCGTGGGCGGCGCGTTCGTTTGAGAACGACCGTCACGGCCTCGCTGAGGGGTTCGGGCGCGTAACTTTGTGGAAGACACCGCCCCTCTGTGTCAGCGGCTGCACTCCCCAGGAACGTGCGGTCGCCCCACCTCCGGCAGCCTCCATTTGGAAGGACGGAAAGCCTCACGCACGCGCAGTAACCACCCGGCCGGGAACCACCCGGCCTGGCACCACCCGGCAGCGAGCATGCGCACTAGCAAGCTGCTCGCCGTCCCTCTTCCGTCAGGCCCCGCCCCTAATGCCGGGTTCAAAGCCGAGTTCCGCGGTTTCCTCCCGCCCTGCGCGTGCGCAGAGGCGGTGTTTTTCCCGTGGTGCACCGCGGCCGCCCGATTCGTAGGAATGGCGGGCATTGGGTCGGAGGAGAGTTGCAAAGGATGCTCCTCCGCCAGCTGCGCGTGTGGCGAGACGGGCACGTGGAGCGACCCCTCATTGTTAAGCCAGCGACTCTCGGAAGGCTCGAGCCGCCACAAGCTGCTGCAGCAGCAGTGGACGAGCACGTGGGACTCCCTGAGCGGGGCCGCGTCGGTGGCGGAGAGGACGCGGCGCGAGGGGACTGCGGTGCCCTCCGAGGACGAGGACCAGCCGCTGGTGTTCCTGTGCGCCGGTTGCTGGCGGCCGCTGGGCGACTCCCTGAACTGGGTGACCTGCCAGGAGGACAACAGTTGCATCCTGCTGCGCCGTCAGTACCCGGGCTGGGTGCAGGGCTGCCCTCCCGAGAGGCGCCGCACCTGGGCGGCCGGGGGCAGGCAGGGGGCGCGGGGCGGGCGCTTAGGCGCTACCCAGACTCTCTAAGAGCAGAAAATAAAAGAGGGGGATCGGCCCCGGGGAGAGATGGGGCTCACGAGTGACAAGTCCTTGTCTGGGGTCCCCCAGCCATTCATCAGTAGCGGTTGAACCAGCATTGTCGTGAGCATCAGTCAGTAAAAACAGGCCGACTAAATTGTAAGCGTGTGGGCTGTAGCCACGCTGTAGCGCGCCGCACAGACATCAGCGGGCTGTGACTTTGGTAAATAATGTCGCACATGGTTTATTTAGCAAGTTCAGCCTGCCGCTACCTGCTTCCTGCAGGGCGACGTCAGGATTGATTTGCCACTTCTTATCACTTGTATCAGCAGATGCCTTTACGGGCTTGCGTGTTACCTCCATAGAGTTGACAGAACACAATGTTGCCAACAATTTTAAAAAAGAACTTGCAGTGAAAGCACCAATAATCCCAGGAAAACTGGAGAGGTAGGGGGTCTGGTAGAAAATTTAAGAAGGCTGGAGTTCTAGCTTTTAATCCTGGGGCCGTCAGTTACCTGTGTGTTTTCCGCATTCCCCTCTTGTTGCTGACATAGTATTCACACTTGTTTAGGGGAGTGGTCCTTGTGTGTTTTTTCTGAGTCAGTGTAAATATGGCTATTCTTTTTGGGCTTGTGGGTTTCAAGTTGAAGTGTATGCTCCGTGTAATTGTGTAACTATTTTGATGGCAGAAATTCACCAACAGTTCATTGCCGTCCATGGACTGGTTTCCTTCCTGGGGTAAAGCGATGGGGGAAAGGAGGGCTCCAGTGTCCACTGTTACCTGACACTCTCACACCTGTTTCCCATAAGGACATGTCACTTCCTTAACGGTGATCACTGAGCCAGCATATTTAAACATGTCAACTTTTAAAAACCACACTTGAGGTTGTAGTATTTATACACGAAGCATCCTTTTCATATCATTCCACACACGCATTCTGAGTATTTCTCCTTGTTAGCATGTACAGACAGACTTCCCGATTGGAGCAGATGCAGGCCCCTTGCTTACAGGTGGTGGCACAGCCCCGAGCTGGCCCCTTTCCTGTTTGGGTCCAAAGCCTGGATGCCTCTCTGCCTTCGTTTTCTCCTCTGTAAAATGGAGGTTTTACAAATTTAATGCCCTGCACCAATGAAAGATTAAAAAAAAGAACTCTTGGATTAATTGTCATTCCCTCCTGCCCCAGTTTGAGTTAGTTGAATTAGTTGTACTTTGTTGAGATTCATAACATTTACATACTATTCTGTAGCCATGGCCTGGTAATTTAGCTTTAATGTTTATATGAACTCCTGTCTCAGGTCCAGAACTCTTTTTAACAGAAGGCTTAGCCCTGGCTGGTGTGGCTTAGTGGATTGAGTGCTGGCCTGTGAACCAAAGGGTCGCTGGTTCAATTCCCAGTCAGGGCACAGGCCTGGGTTGTGGGCTGGGTCCCCAGTAGGGGGCGTGTGAGAGGCAACTGCACATGGATGTTTCCCTCTCTCCTTTCACCTCTAAAAAAAAAAAATCTTAAAAAATGTAAAAAGGCTCATCAATAGCTTAAAAAAAAATAAACCTCAGTTGTTTATTTGATAAATTGTCATGAGTTGTCTCCCCATCCTCAAGAAAACTTTTGAGTGTGAGTGCTCGGAAAGTCTTCTGTTGTCTTTAGACACGAGGGCAGTTTGGCTGCGTGTTTAGTTCTGGGGTCACGCTCTGTGCTTTTGGCAGGCCTGGGAGCAGCTGGTACCCAGGCCATGAGTAGAAGAAAGGTGAGACATGAGGAGGCAGGAAGGGGCCCCCGAACCCAGGGCCTTGTGGGTCGCAGGGAATCAGAATCTGTTGCAGTGAGCGAGGTGTGTAGGCGGGGTGGGACGCGACCCAGATTCGCTTTGGAGGACGCGTGGGCGTCAGTCCGGAGCCTGCGCAGCGGTCTAGGCAGGGGGAGGCGGGGGTGTGGGGGCTGGAGGGAGAGCTGTGAGGTGGGATTATGGGCTTCTCAGCGTAGTGGGTGGCGGGGAGCAGGGTGACACCCTGGTTTCCGATTGGAGCAATGGGATGGAAGGAGGGGGAACCTAGACTGTCGAGGAGGTGAAGCCAAGGGCCCGTCTGGGCTGTTGGAGGTCGGTGTCCCGTTGTCTCCCCTGCCCCTCCCCCGCCACCTTCTGCCCGACGGCCCTGGACCTGGACCCCCTAGCCGTGTCTCTTCTTCTGGGGTTCCGCTGGGACCCCTGTCCAAGTCACAGTCTCAGAGATTTTTGCCTGCTCCTTGAGGACTCTCAGTGACTTTGAGAGAGGTCAGCTCTGCATTCGACACCCGCGGATGGGGGCCTCAGCCTGCAGCGTCTTCTTGGTTCTGGCCCCAGTTCCACTGTGTCTGGCAGGTGCTCACAGCAGTTGGTGCTGGGTTGAGACTCTAATTGTTCCAGGTTTCGCTGTCGATTGAGTTTTTCCTTCTAACTTCATTCATTTTGTTAATTTCAGTGGTTTTTCTGGGAAGGCAAGGAAGTAACTCTTATTCTGCTACCCTGTTGCAGAAAACCCCTGCACACTTAGTTTTAAACCACCATGCCTGTGTAAGTGTGTGTGTGTGTGTGTGTGTGTGTGTGTGTGTGTGACTTTGGACTCTTCCTTTTTCTGCCCTCCTAGTTCTAAAAATAAAAGTTGAATTACCAGTTCTCTAAATGTCTGTGTGTGCATTATAACCAATCATATTAATACATTACTGTTGTTTTTTCCTAGGTGTTTCCAGTAATGTTTCTGTGGACAAGGAACAGATACTATCCAAACGTGAAAATGAAAATGGCTGGTGAGTGAGGCTGTATCTTTGTGAATATGTATGCTACAGAAAAGGTTTATTTTTCAAATAGAAGTCTTTAAAAAGATTATCACCAATAAGATTGCTTGGGATACACCTTTTTCCATGGTAATCAGTAGAAAGTCATTGTTAATTTATCATTTCTTGGCTGATGGTGGTCTCTTGTAGATGTTGAGGTGGAAAAGTTTTTGTTTTTTTAAATGCTCTCTTAGAGTCCATTTTTAAAAAAAGATTTTCTTTATTTATCTTAAAGAGAGGCAAAGGGAGGGAGAAAGAGGGAGAGAAACATCGGTGTGTGGTTGCCTCTCGCGCACCCCCAGTCGGGAACCTGGCCCACAACCCAGGCGTGTGCTCTGACCAGGAATCGAACCGACGACCTTTCGTTTTCAAGGCCGGCGCTCAGTCCACTGAGCCATACAAGCCGGGGTGAGGCAGGAGAGTTTCTAAGCTACTGAAGGCACATTGTGATCCTTCCTCTCTGGGTCGTTGGGCTTGGTGATGAAGAAAATCGGAAATAGCGAAAGAAAATATCGGTGTCTTGGAATCCCAGAGCCACAGGGCGCCTTAGAGCAGCGCCGCCCCCTCTTCCTGTCCCGGCCGCCTCGGGAGACGCTGATGTCACTTGGACACTCGCACGCAAGCACGCACGGCCTTTGAGGTGAACGGAGAAGGCGGTGCGGCCAGAAGTGACAGCTCGGGGCCACTCCGCCGGCTGAAGGGGTCAGCCCCGTGGCAGGCACACTGCCACCACCCGCTGTGAGCGCCGCCCTCGGCGGGGGGGGGGGGGGGGGGTGGGGGGGGGGACGGGCGGCTCTGCCTTGATGGATCGTTGCCCGGAGCACATTTTAAAACGCTGGCTTTTCGTCCTTGGCGGTGCTAGACTGTCGCGCTGAAACAAAGTCTGTCCAATTCAAAGTCAGTCTGTGTAAGGAGAGTGCGATTCCTAATACAGGTAGTACCGGGGGGGCGGGGGCGGGGGACAAAAATTGTGCTGCTGGCTTCCGGGTGACTGAAATTCGGGAAACCCGGGCTTGGTTCAGCGTTCTCACTGCGAACAGGAGGAGAGTAAGGCCGGGCTGCTAGGGCTTCGCCGAGGCGGCGTGGGCTCCCCCCTCTCGCCTCCCCAGCTCGGGTCCTTCTCACGGTACCTTCGTCGCGCCCACATGTGCTCTCCGGTACTTCAGGCTTCTCATGTAGGGACTCGGGTTTTTCACAGCTGCTGTAGCTGGAGAGTGACTGCAGGTCACCACGGTGGGAGCAGCCGTCACTCAGTTCTGCGGAGGGACTGCGCCCGGCTGGTGCTCCCCGCTGGTAGGAGATGCGTGACCGAGGCTCGTGCTGAGACGGGCCAGCACCAGCTCCGACTTCCTTCCGTGGGGGGTCAGGGGGGCCTGGGGGCGAGCTGGCGCTGCTGCGCTGAGCCAGCGTTCCGGCCCGTGGGCCGCCTCGTCCCCCCGCGCGTCCCTTCCTGTCCGAAGGTGCCGGCGTTCCGCGTCGGTTCCCGATCTCGGTGGGTGACCGTGAGGTCCGCTGGGGAGGTGGAGGCTTCGCTGCTCGCTGTCGGGGGCGCAGGCGCGGTGCCCCCCCCCCCCACCCCGGGGCTCACCGAAGGGTTTTCCGTGTGTCGTGTGAAAGCGCACAGGAGCCTCAGCAGGCCCGCGGAGGCGGCCTGTCTGATCAGCGGCAGGTCGTCCAGCTCCCGAGTCGGGGGAGAAACTGGGACTTGCCCCCTTTGCCCTCTGTTCCGGGCTCGCTGCAGCAACTGGAACCGCCCGGGTGCCCACGGGTGGGGGGCTGGCTCCGCTTCGCGTGGGGGCGGTGGGGACGGCTCGGGACTTATTTCGGGGGCTCGCCTGCTGGTGTGAGTGGCAGCTGCCATTTGTGCGGGGTGTCACCTGTCACGACCGTTGCTAGACTGAAGTCCCCGGTCAGCGCCCAGCCGCGCGTGGGACTGTGTTTTTGTGTGGACGTGTGCGGAACGGTAGATTCGGGTGGGTCCATTCGACACGGCCCGTGGGGCGGTGGAGTCGGAGTTTGAGAGGTGACGCGAACTGGCGTGCGGGGGGGGCGCATCTTTTGGGTTCACGTGTGAGGAGCCCGACGCGGAGCACGACCGGAGCAGAGTCGCCACTTTGGGGGGACTCGGCTGTGGATCAGTAAGTGCGGTGTTTGCGGATCACCTGTGTGGAGCGTGTCTGCAGCTGGCAGGAGAGTGTTAGTGCCGAAGTGCAAATTTTTTAGGAGTCAGGGAGTACCTGCCGAGCACGGTCAGAGCTTCGTGCAGCTCTGGGCCCAGGGCGCCCGGGCCTGGCCGGGCTGGCTTAGGGGAAAGGCGCTCTGCCGGCCACAGGTGACCCTCCCTACGAGCAGGAAGCCGGGGCGCCTGTCCTGGACCGCAGGTGCCCGCCGCCACCAGCCCCCCTCCTGGAAGTCCTCCCCTGAGCGTGCAGAGCCGGGTGCTGATCGGTCGCGAGTGAGCAGACAGCGGCCCCTCCGTGGTGCCCGCTGCAGCCTGCGGGCCGGCACCCACCGCGCAAGCGCGGCTTCACCGGGACACCGGCGGTGCGTGTGCTGCGGCGGTGCGGGCCGGCGGTCGCAGCAGATGCCGTGCGGCCCGCGGGCCCAAACTGTGCGTTCCCACCCGCACGCCGGAGTGCTGCTGACCCTTGGCAGGCAAAGGCATGCAGAGCCTTGTTGTCTCATTTCCAAATGTAGCTACTCTTTTAAATGACTAGGTCGAAACATCGACTTCGCCCCACGCACCCCCTCAGTGCTCCCTGTTGCCACCCCCAGACGCACCCCTTGTCGCTAGGTGCTTGAAGCGGTGCGGCCCGGAAGGGACGGCTTGCGGCCCTCATGCAAGCATCTCCTTGCCGTCCTTTCCCTGCTTTACGCACGGGGCTTAGCGGGGTCAGAACATGCGGTGCTCCCGGACTGTGGCCGCTCCGCCCGCTGACCCTTGGCGCTTCCTCCCAGCACCCTGCAGACGCTGCGCTGCGCAGGCTGCGCGCGGCCCCTCGGCTACGCCTACCGGAGCACGCCCGGCCACCTGGACTACAAGAGGGACTTGTTCTGCCTCGACGTGGACGCCGTGGAGAGGTACCTGGCGCAGGGCCCCGCGCCCGAGTGCGCGGAGGTGGTGGGCGGGGCGGTTGGTGCGGGAACGTCAGAACTAATCAGCCCTGGGGTTCATTTATATATTCAAGTAGTAATTTCTGATAATACAGCCAGTGATTCCTTTTGTTTTGTTTTGACCTGATGTGTTTGGTTTCGGAAAAGTCAGACATTCAAAATCATAAGGAGAAAATGTGTGAGAGCATTTTTCAGAGTAAAAATAATGTTGAATAGTTCTTAAATACCAAGTTTAATTTAATAGGGTTTTTTTAAAGCATTGCTGGGTTAATACATTCGGTTTTACTTTTCCCCTCAGTGTTTAGCCTCCTAGAATATCCTGAAGAAACAGGAGTTTCAAAACTGGTTAGTGAAGAAGCCCCTCGGTGTTCTGGAAAAGTAGAAATACAAAGCCCAACCCTTTCTGTTTCCTTGAGTCCAGTCAAGAATGGTCTTTGAGCTGTAATAGCATAATCGATAAAATACATTTTAACAACAGTATCGTCTTCCGCTCCTTGGCGCGGGGCGAGCACGCGCCTCCGCGCTCCCCGGTTCCTGGAAAGTGTCAGGAAGCCGGGAATGAGGGTCCGAGGACAGATTCGGGTGTCGGACTGGCTTCCCAGTTCATCGGCCTTCCTTACAGGAAACAGGAAATTAATCTCTGGAAACAGGGCCCCTGCTGTGTTTTCCGGTGCCCTGGAAAGGGCGTGACCCCGACACTCTGAAGACCCCCGGGGACCCAGCGGGTCAGGGCGGGGGCTGCACCTTCGTCCCTGGAGGTGGTTGGCCACTCCTGTTGAATCTCTGACATTTTCTCTTAAACAATTTAAAACCCGATTTTTATTATAAGTGCGGTTTCGCCACCTTCTTTGAAACTGGAAAGGTTCCAACCAGAATGTTCAGACCTGCAAACTGTTTGCCGCTCTCGCACCAAAGGGCCGCCCCTGGGTGCGGAGCGCGTGGGTCCGCCTGCAGGGAGCGCGGACCGGTCCCGGCTCCCTCATGGGAGCGGGGACCCCTCCCCCCCGCCCCGCCCAGCTTGGGCCAGGCGCCGGGGAGCCTGACGGGCGCGGGTGCATGAGGACAGAGCGAGGAGGAGCGGCCGGGAGTTTGCGGGGTCCCAGCCCAGCGCGGGGTGCGGAACCGCAGTGGGAGGCCTCCGTGGGAAAGGCGGTGAGGGAGCCCCTGCCTCGGGGGTCACAGTGCGGAAGCTCCTGTCCCCTGGGCGCCGGAGTGTGGGGCCCAGTTGCCTCGTGGGGCGGGGTCTTAGTGCCGGGGCACCTGGTTGGTTTCAGAGGTGGGCGCGCTCTCTAATGGTCGTTTGCCGTTTCTAAATCACTCAGTGCCGTCCGATTTTTCCGCCTCAGCTTATTTTCCTTTTCTGCGCCGTGTTTCAGATACGTAGTCGGCGGGGTTTGCACGGCACGGCTGTAATTATTTCATGATCGAAGTGACACGGCCGAGTCGCCGCAAGGGACCACGGTGCTGCTCCTCAGGGTGGCGGGGCCCCCCCACCCCGGGTGCCGCCGGCTGCGGCGCTGCCTCTCTCCCGCTCTCGCCGGGCCGGCCCTCCGGCCCTCCGCCCCTCGGGTGGTCCGCGCCGCCAAGTCCCGCAGAGCGCGGTGCGGGGGTCGGACGGGACTGCGGGCGGGCGCTGCCCGGATTCGGGTCCGCGGGAGTGGGCCCCGCACGTCGTTGTCTGCTGAGCGGCGGGTTGAAGCACAGGTGCCCGACATGCTGTCCGAAGAAACTTCGAAGTGGAATTTCGGGCCGTGAGGGTTCACGCCCGTCACCCCGGCCTGTCCCCGGGAGCGGACGGCTTAGAGTAGCGGGCGCGGGCAGGGCGGGTGGGCGCCGAGCCCAGCGGTGCGCGGTGCAGCCTTCTGCGCAGGCGCGGTGACCGAGAGGGGTCGTGTGGGCCGTCTGCTGGGTTCTGGCGCGGGGAGTGATAGACTTAGAATTGTAATGTCGCTAACGGACACAAGCTCACCGTTCGCTCACTTTTTGTATTCTCGCTCTGTGCTGTGCAGTTACGTTTTGGGGTCCTCGGTAAAGCAGATCGTGTCCGAAGATAAAGAGGTTTTCAATCTCGAAAGCAGAATTGTGATCGAAAACTCCCTGAAGCAGGTAACCGACCGACTGTGCTCTGCGTGCGGGTCGCCCCTCCCCGCGCGTCCACGGGCCGGGCCCCTCCACGCCGCGCCGCACTTGTTATCAGTTCACGTGTCCGCACGGCCAGCGTGTCCGGACAGGCTGCAAACTGAGCTAAAGCTCTGTCAAAAAAAAAATAAATATCACGACAGCCATCGCGTGCCAAAGTCAAAGTGCGGTGCGCTCTAAACTGTTCAACTGGCGGAGACCCGCCTTTGCGTCAGATCGGCATCCCGCCTGACTCTGCTCTCGCGGTCGGCGTCTGCTCGGGGCAGCGCGGGGGCCAGTGAGCCAAAGGGCCGCAGTGCGGGGTTGGAGGGTGCTGGGTGGACTCGGGTCTCATTTCAGTGAGATTCAGTTCAGGCGGTCCCGCCCAATGCGCACTTCATATCGACGAGTGGTGGGTGGCCTTCAGAGATTGCACTCATGGCATGTGTTTTAGCCATTTAACCACGAGTGACCTTGACCACGGGCGTGTCTGTTTTCTGATGTTTCCCGACGCGCCAGATGGAAGACGTCTTGAAAGTGCTGCAGGCGAAGCTGTGGGACGTGGAGGCCAAACTGGCCTTTCCCGGCGCCAAAGGCTGACGGCGCTCCGTTCTTGTCACAGTCACTTCGCTTAGAACCGGGACTCTGCCGGGCTGGGCGCCCTGTTGTTCCTGAACTGATCGATGAGAATAATCGTAAAAATCGCAACTTTAAACCCGTTTTGTGATCCTTGTTGGAAATGGGATTGAGGAGTTTTTATTCTGGTAAGAAACTGCCATGACTTCTGAACTGTTTTCTCCTGTGTGTCCAATTCATTATTCTTCACTTTGTACTTTCTATTATCCTTAATATTTGCGTCCTACGTAATGTTGTGTGGTGAGAAAAACCTTAGCAGTTTTCCCACCCACTGTGTGATTGGATCGTCTCCCAAAGCAAGTGCGCACGGCTCTCTGGAGAAGTCGGTCAGTCGAACTATTCGTCTGGATTATTTGAAAACTTGCACATGAGCAGAACGTCATGAATTCTAATAAGAAAATCCCCCACCCCCGCCCCCGTTCCCGTCTGTTTGCCACTGTGTGCCTCTAAAGTCTGTAAGAATATTTACCAAAGAGAAGCAGCCATCTCTGAGGGAAGGGTTTGGGGGGTGTTCAGGTTCCCGGTTTTCTATAATGTAAGATTCATTGTGAGCACATGTTGTTTTTATAATCAGGAAGAGAATAAAGATTGAAACAGTGTTTTCCGATTGATTTTTTATGAAACTGAGGATGTGTTACGAAATTCCCACCTTTTAGTGGCTCAACAACTGAGTGTCTTGGCAAGAGATGAGGCACGAAAGAACCCTCACGCCGCCGCCGCCTCTCCAGTGCCAGCGTGTGCGGGGCTGGGAGCCGGCTGTTACGCCTTTGGGCCCCTTCCTAACACTTGGTAGCTTCAGACTGGCCACAGTTGGGGGTGTTTACACCAGAGAAATCAGCAGGTGCTGCAGAAGGAAGATGTTTTTCCCCCAGAGAGCTAGTTTCCTAGCACATTAATTTTTCAAAAAATCTATTGATTGATTTTTAAAGAGTGAGAGGAAGGGAGAGAGAGCAACATTGATGGAGTCATTGGTTGATCCTTGTACGTGCCCTGACTGGGATCGAACCCACAACCTTGGTGTATCAGGATGATACTCTAACCAACTGAGGTACCCAGCCAGGGCCTCAGCATATTACTATACATTTTTAATATCCACCCACACTTTAAAAAAATTATGTTTATTTTTAAAGATTTTGTTTGTTTTTTAGAGAGAGGAAGGGAGGGAGAAAGAGGGAGAGAAACATCAATGTGTAGTTATCTTTCCCACGCCCCCTACTGGGGACCTGACCTGAAACCCAGGCGTGTGCCCTGAGGGGGATCGAACCTGCGACCTTTCAGTTCACAGGCCGGCCCTCAATCCACTGAGCCACAGCAGCCAGGGCCCCTCCACACTTTCTTATGTAAAGCTTACGAGAGAAGAGAAAATGACCTTTTCACCACCATTAAGACCAAGTCCTAACGTACTATCACGTATTAAGTGTAAAACAAAAAGCTGTTTCTTAACACTTCAGGGCCATAGCCACCTTCTGTTGTTCCTCTTCTGGAGAAAACGCAAAATGCAGTTCGGTCACCCCCGGGTCCCCTTGGGGATCGGTTGCAGGGCCTGCTGGGACACCAGACTCCTCGGGTGCTCAGGGCCCTGATGGGAAACGGCGCAGCGTTTGCCTCCGACCCGGCACGCGCCCTCCCGTCCATCGACACCGCCGAGAGGACTCCCGGGACCTCCTGCGGGGGGGGTGCCAGGTTGGCCATCGTGAGACTGCGTTCGGGGCGGGCCAACCGGTGCCGACGCGCCCGCCGCAGGCCCAGCCCCGTGGCTCACGGCAGCGATGGTGCAGCAGGCCTTCCCAGGTAGTTTTGAAGACGCTGCGTCGAGCGTGCCGTTTCCGGTGTCCCAGGTTCCCCCCGGGCCGCCCTCCACCCGGCACCCCCCACTCACCCGGTCCCCCCCACCGTGTTCGCATCCAGGCACCGTGCACGTAAGTTCTGTGGCTGCTCCATTTCCCGTGTCCGTGGCTGTTCTGTAACTACCTGTTTGTACTTCTTCACCCCCTCATCTCTCCCGCTGTCCCCCACAGCCCCGTCCCGGCCGGCAACCGTCAGAACTCTCCGTAGCCATGATTCCGGCTCTGTTCTTGTTTGCGTAGTTGTTTGTTTGTTTTTAATTTAGATTCAGTTGTTGATAGATTTCTGTTTTTTGCCATTTTATTAATAATTTTGATTTTCTTTTTTTTTTTTCTTATTTATTTATCTTTAGAGGGGAAGGGTAGGAGAGAGGGAGAGAAATATCACTGTACGGTTGCCTCTTGTGTGTCCCATGCTGGGAACTGGCCTGCAACCCAGGCATGTGCCCTGACTGGGAATCGAACCTCGATCCTCTGGTTCGCAGGCCCACGCTCAATCCACTGAGCTACACCAGCCAGGGCTAATTTTGATTTTCTTAAATAAGCCCCTTTAACATTTCATATAGTAATGGTTTGGTGCTGGTGAACTCCTTTAGTTTTTTTCTTGTCTGGGAAGCCCTTTATCCGCCCTTCCATTCTAAATGAGAGCTTTGCTGGATAGAGCAATCTTGGCTGTAGGGCCCTGCTTTTCATGATTTGGAATATTCCTTGCCAATCCCCCTGGCCTACAAAATTTCTCTTGAGAAATCAGCCGACAGTATTATGGGAGCTCCCCTGTAGGTAACTAACTGCTCTTTTCTCGCTGCCTTTAAGATTCTTTATCTTTAAACTTTGGCATTTTAATTATGATGTGTCTTGGAGTGGGCCTATTTTCATCCATCTTGTTTGGGGACTCTCTGTGCTTCCTGGACTTGCATATTTATTTCCTTCACCAAATAGGGAATTTTCTTTAGTTATTTTTTCAAATAGATTTCCAGTTTCTCGCTCTTTCTCTTCTCCTGGTATCCCTATGAGGCAAATGTTGGACCTCTTGAGGTTGTCCTAGAGGGTGCTTACACTATCCTCATTTATTTTTTGTATTCTGTTTTCTTCTTGTTCTGATTGGTTGTTTTTTGCTTCCTTATGTTCCAAATCATTGATTTGATTCTCGGCTTCATCCACCCTACTGTAGATTCCTTGTAAGTTGTTCTTTATTTCAATTAGTGTACCCTTCATTGCTGACTGGATCTTTTTTATGCTGCTGAGGTCCTCGCTAAGCTCCTTGAACATCCTGATCACCAATGTTTTGATCTCTGCATCTGATAGATCGTTTATCTCCATTTCGTTTAGCTCTGTCTTCTGGAGTTTTGATCTGTCCTTTCATTTGGGCCATGTTTCTTTGTCTCCTCGTTTTGGCAGCCTCCTGTGTTTGTTTCTGTGTATTAGGTAGAGCTGCTTTGACTGTGTGTCTTGGTACTGTGGCCTAATGTAGTAGGTGTCCTGTGGGGTCCATTGGCACAGCCTCCTCTATCACCCAAGCTGAGTTCTCAAGGTCTGCCTTTTGTGTGGGCTGAGTACACCCTCCTCTTGTAGTTGAGCCTTGGTTGCTGTTGGCAGATCAATGGGAGGGATTTACCCAGACTAGTCAAAGGCAAGGATTGGCTGTGACCACTGATCACCAACCTCCACCTTCTGTGGAGGATCAGCTGTGAGGAGGCAGGGTGGTGGCACTCTGACGTGGTCTGTAGCTGTCCACTGGGTGCACAGGCTCTGGAGTTTCCTGGGTGGTGCAGGCCAAGGTCAGCCCCCACCTGTGTTCTGCCCAGGGCCACCCTGGCTGAGCTGTAAACCAATGTGAGATGGCTGCTGCTTGTGCTGGCTTCGGGATTCCCAGGTGAAGCCCAGCTGGCAGCTGATGGCTGCCTGGGGCTCATTCAACTTGGTTTCTGACAGTTCTGAACGACGGTTGTTCTGTATTTTGGTTGTAATTCTGATGCGGTTGTACAAAGAGGTGACCAGGTCTGCCTGTGCTGCCGTCTTGACTGGAAGTCCTTTCCGAATATTTCCAGTCAGTGGTTGGTTGAATCTGAGGATGCGGAACTGGTGGATAGAGGGCTGACTGTACCCAAAAGCAAATGACCTAAGATTTTGTACAAATAGGTAATGTTATAGAAATCTTTTGTTCTTCCTGATTAACCTAAATAGCTGGGCTGTTCCATGCCTGTGAACAAGCCAAGAAAGTCCGTTGCAGTCCTTTTTCAACTGAACTGACATGTGAAAATAAACAGGACCTACCCCGAATGCAGTGGTGGGTGACGTGGGTTGGAGTTCGGGGTTAACCATGTAGATGGGAACGCAAGGGGAAATTACCAAGCTGAACTCACTCACGTGAGTCTTAGCTATTCCATGCTCCTCCCGCATCGAGTCTAAAATACTTTGTGTCAACATTCGTCCCCAACCAAACACAATGAATTCTTGGGTTGGGGGCAGGCGTAAATGCGACTCTGCCACTTGAAACAAGGTGGGGAATCAGCGCGTGCTGGGGGGCGGGGCAGAGGTCCGGAGGTCCTGCGGATTTTGGCCGTCCGCAGGAGGCCCTGAGGAGGACGCTGTTACCAATTTGGAAATTCACGAGACGCCCCGGGGGCCATCTGAACTAGCTGCCTTCGGTGACCCTGATAGGTCAGGAAGGCGTCAGGGAGGTGGGGGCAGGGTGACCTCAGGGCTGGGGTCCACAGCCCCTGGGCCTAAAGAAGCTAAAGAGAAGTGGTTATGTGGGCTCCTTAGAGTGTGGGCGCGGGAGGGCCTGTCTCCCCTGGGCCTGTGGTCCCCAGAATGGAGACCCCAGATGGCGCAGCCTGGCCACCCACCGGAGGGGCCTTCCTTCCGGGCCCTGATGACCCAGGGGGAGCTGGCCAGGGGGAGCCCTCCGGCCTGTGAGCAAAGCCAAAGCAGAGCGGCGCCCTCGGGTCCGCTCACGTCCAGGCTGGAGGCGGGCGGGTGTAGCGGGCACAGCGCCCCTCTCCTGTGCGCCTCTGCTCGGCCCCACCCACTGATCGCAGGGGGCGGCACCGTTTCAGGCCTGCTGGACCAGCTGGCTCCCGCAGCGCGGAGTGGGGCTTGTTTTTCCCTGTCCGGCCACAAGGGGCCGCGTTTCACCACATCAGTGCTCACCCCGTGCAGCCTGGGACACCCCTCCACCCCGGTCACCAAGCTCCTCGATTGAACTGACGGTCAAGGCCGCCCCCCCAACCCCCAGCTGGACTGCCCACTGCCTAGGTTGGTCAGGGCCCTGAAGTCGCCCCCCTGCTCCCCCACCCGCACTGCCCGGAGAGAGGGCCTTTCACACTGGGACTGGTGTTTGACTGGGTTCGGCACTGGTCCCCTCCCCCAGGCGTGGCTAGCTGGGGTGGGGACCGCCCAGGGCGAGGGGTCACATTCCCCAGAGCAGCGCCCTGACCCCAGCACGCCCCTGGAATGCTCCTGGGCGCTGCGGCCACTGAGTCCCCTAGACGGGCTGAGGGACAGTGTCGTCTCCGTGAACTGCTGTGAACTGCCGCATCCAACGCGTCTCCTTCCAAGCGGGGTGTTTTCTGGAACCTCGTGGTGCCGTAGCCCCCCTTGCCGCCCGGGGACACGTTCCGGGACCCCTGGAGGCCGGAGGCGGCGGGCAGCGTTGAAGGCCACGTACGGGGTGGGCGGAAGGAGGACCACCGTTGCTCGCAGGAGAAGACAGGAACGCATACGCAGCACGGCGCGAACTGAGGTGCGTGCTCACAGGCGTGAACCGGCGTTTGCCCACCCCGTCTGCTGGGTTTCGCACGCGCAGACCTTTTCTCTGGGCCGGGCCCGTTTCCGGCTTCTCTCGGGCGTGCGTGTCGGACCGCTCGCTCAGTGCGGGTGCCCTTTGGGGCCGTCGCTCCGCACAAGCAGTGTCCCTGGGACCAGGCCCGCAGGCGGTCCGTCCGAAAGCTGGGCGGGGGGGTGAGCAGCGTGGAGACACCGGACAAGGGGGGTCACACGCCGGGCGGGACTGAGCGGGACGGTGCGAGGTTCCACCGCGCCGCTCGGGATGGCGCGCAGCTGGAAAAGGCATCGCTTGTTTCTGCAGCCTCCCACGGGACGACTCCGGACCGAGGCCGGCCGGGGGTGACCGAAACCGCGGACAGCGAGGCCCACAGGAGGAACTGTGTGTTCCGGCAGTGACACTGTCAGCCAGACTCCGTTCACAAAGACGAAGTTAGAAAAGACGCAGCAAAACGGACCTGTGCTTTAAGTGGCTTTCCATCACACAGTGCGGCCGAGGCCCAGAGGTGACGCCGAGGCCAGGTCCCGCGGGGGCCCCCGCCCACTCTCCTGGCCCGTGCGGGGGACGACCTGTTCCAGTTCTCCTTCGGCGACCCAACTCCGAGCAATCAGAAGCGTTCCATCGTTTCGATTCGGCATCAACTGGACGTGCAGCGTTCGAGCACCAGGGCCTGGAGGGTCATGCGGCGCGCCCCTCGTCTGACGGACGGCAGCAGCATCCCGCCCTTGGAGACCTGAGACCACGAAAGAGGATTCCGACCGCAGCCCCGACCCCGCGCGCTGCTTCGGCCGCGGGCCTGACCGTGGGTGGCTGGCAGGCCGCACGTCCTGAAGACGCTCTTGGAGCAGCTCTTGGAATTCTGGGTAGAGGGAGCCGGTGGGGGGTGAGCACGCTCTTTAATGGCGTGTCTGGTCGCCAGCGTTTAACAAGGACTGTTAATTTTCAAAGGAGGTCAGGGGTTCCTCCTGTCCCTGCTCAAGTTGCTTTCAGGGAAAAGGGCGTGTGTCCTGCTGGGGTCACTTCCCTGTCTCCTGTTTTGTCCCCGATCACTGTACGCCCCTTTGCGAAGCTGTGACCAAGCACAGCCTCGATTCGTCAGGGTTGGATGTTGGCCGTCGAACAGGCGGGCCCACCCTGTGACTCCAGCGCCGGGCAGTTTCCACGGCAACCGCTGCTGTCCCACTTGAAGGGCCACCTGGGAGGACCTTCTGCCACGGCTCTGGTGAGCGTCAGCGCTGGGAGGTCGAGGCGTCTGTGCTTGGGGTGCGTGGTTCCAGCCCCGAGATTGTTCTTTCCCCGGCGCTGAACGAGGCTTTGAATTGAGCTGTTTCATGGTGGGCAGTTAATAGCATCTTTAAAACATACCCAGCCCACAGTCGGAGCCTTGCTGCCAGTTCTTCCAGTGATTTTGAAGAGCCAGGATTCTCAGAGGAAGAAGAACCGTTTTTGTCACCAAGTGGGGGAAGGTTGGACAAGCCGGAGCCAGGATGTGGAAGGAAGGGCACAGGCCTGTCCCCACCCAGGACGGCCCGCAGTGTCGCTGTGTCCTCCTTGTCTGTGGTTCCGTACAATGGCTCACCCACACCAGGGCACAGGGGAGAGCCGTCCTGGGGACACGGGTCTTGGCTAGTGGAGCCCGGACCCCTCCCTCTGGGCTTGAGTGGGAGAGACTCCAGGGCACGCACGGGACAAGGGTCAGGCAGGCGGGAGCAGGCGAGGGACAGAGACGTGGGGGGGTTGAACCGCGGTGCAGGGAGACCCCCAGAAACCAGAAAGGAGAGGAAAGGACTCAGGTGTGGCAATTCTGGGGAGCACAGGTCGGGGTGGCCACCCTCAGTGGCCTTGAGACTCTGTCCAGTGAAGATGAGCACCTAGGACTTAAGTTTGAGCGGTGACACGTGAGGTTCCGGGGACAGCAACCCTGGCACAACCGACAGGAAAACAGCATTTGCGGCTTATGGTTCACGCTGTGTCGCAAACACGAGTCACTAAAAGCGGCCACCGTGAGCTTATGAAATAGGCTTGGTGCTGCCCCAAAGACATAAACCGAGCTTAGCATCCGTAGCAAGTTAATTACAAGAGAAAACAGACCAAAAAAGGTGGTTGTCTTATGACATTCAATCAACTTCTGGTGTAAACACACGTTTGTTTTTTAACCGGATGAGGTTTCCTGAGACTTTACGACTTTAAAAAGTGTGTCCTAGCCCAGGCCGCTGTAACAAAGTGTCAGACTAGGCGGCTCCTCCTCCTCATCAGCGGATGCTCATTCCCCACCGCTGTGGGGGCTGGAAGCTCAAGATCGGGGTACCCGAGGGTGTCGGTTCCGGCGAGAACCTCCTGGGTTGCGAATGTTTTCTCCTTGTTCCTTGAGGGCGGACAGGGGACGAGAGTGTTCTCTGGGGTCCCTGTTAAGGGCACCGATGTCACTTCTCAGGGCTCCACCCTCATGACCTAGGCACCCCCGAAGGCCTCACCCCCAAAGACTGTCAAGTCGGGGGGTTAGCGTTTCAGCATAGGAATTTGGGGACGGGTACAATAGTCCATTGCAAAGTACGCAAAAATATACCTTTACTGTAGAAAAGTGAGGAAAAGCAGATAACTGAAAGGAAGGCAATGAAATCATCTGTGTTTCTAGCGGCCATAAATAACCACTAATATTTTAGTATAGATCCTTCCACACGATGTCCTGTGTATTTTATGTTTTTTTATTTTTTTATTTTTAAAGAGAGGGAGAGAAACATCAGTGTGTGGTTACCTCTCACACGCCCCCCACTGGGGACCTGGCCCACAGCCCAGGCCTGTGCCCCGACTGGGAATCGAACCGGCGACCCTTCGGCTCGCAGCCCGTGCTCAGTCCACTGAGCCACAGCAGAGAGCGCTGTCTTTGTCTTTTGAATCGGCGTCTAGTTTCAGGGGAGTTTCTGATCCACTCGCAGGACTACGGCAGAGCGGCCCCACACCCAGGTTCCACGCTGTCACTGCTGCTCTGCCGGGTTTGTCACCACACACGGAGCCGGGCGGAGGACGCCCGTGGCTCCTTCGGATGGCCTTCGTGTCCACCCGGTGTCCCTTGCTGTCCCGGGGCCCCACCCAGGCTCGGCGCCGGGTTTCGTAGCGACGTCTCCTTCGCCCCTCTAGACCGAGTGTTCCCGACGTTCCGTGTCCTTGATGGTCTCTCTCGACGGGCTTGAGGGGCGCGGGCCCCGCGTTCTGTCCAGCGTCCTTCCCTTTGCGTGTCTGGAACCTTTTGCCCAGTTTGAGTCCCTCCGCGGATCCAGGGGCCGCAGCCGGAGCCCGGGGGAGGCAGAGCAGCTGCCTCGGGGTGGGGGTGCCGGGAGGGGTCTCCGCCAACCCAGCCAGCGAGGCTCCGTGTTTGGAGAAGGCGGACCTCCGAGGGCCTGTGTGAACCGTCACCGTCACGAGAGTAAATAAACGTTGGCACCGGGTCCCGAGAACGCTCTGGCATATGCCGGGCGCGCTGCGTGAGCGGCTCCCACCCTTCTCCGGGAACGCATCCAGCTGAACGGGCTCCCACTCTGTTTTTCCAGCGTTTATTACTCTCCGGGGGCTTCCGCCGGAGGCCAGCCGCTCTGGAAGCCGCGGCGAATGAAGCGCGCCTCCTTTGCCCAGCTGCCAACGCGACGGCACCGCCTGGGGGCGGGCCGGGCAGGACCTCGGCCTGCGAGCGCCTGTCTCTCTGCCTCGCGGAGGCGGACCAGCAGCTGGGCCGCCGGTCATCCGTACTGACCAGAGCCGTGTCCCCTGGCCCGGCGCTGTCTCCTCCACTGGCCCGGGGCCTGGAGCAAGCACAGGAGGGCGTGAACCACTGACGGCCGGCCGGCCGCCCTCCGTGCACAAAGCTTCGCGGGGACTGAGCGCGAAATGCGCATTTAGGCGGAGCTGTAGCCGGGAGCCAAGCCGAAGCTCACGTGAAATGCTGGCTCTCAGACGCCTGGGGCTGCGGAACTCTGGGGAACCTGGCGACGGCTGAGAACTCGCCAGAAGAACGCACGTGCGCAGGAGAGTCTGCGCGCAGTTTCAGGAGCCCCCGGGCTGAGAATCCCCGACACAGAGAGGGGTGGGGACAGCGGGGGGAAGAGAAGAACTTTGGAGCCTCGACAAGCGCGGCTTCCTTGAGAAGGCCTCACGTTCGGTCCCGGGCTCCCGGGCGCTGGGGCCTGGCTGGGGGGCGGGCACAGCGTGGTGCCACCGGAAACCCGGGCCCTCGCTCCAGACGAGGCTCGAAGAGCGCTGACCCGAGCAGGGTCCCCCCCGCCCCGGGAAGCTGGCCCCGGGCACACAAGCCCCAGAGGCCTGGTGGGCAGTTCCCCATGATATCCTGCTTTGGGAAGTGTTTGGTGAACTTGGCATCTCACAGTTTGCTTTATTTAATTTTTTATCTTTTTTTTTTTAGATTTATTTATTTATTTATCTCTAGAGGGGAAGGGTAGGAGAAAGGGAGAGGGAGAGAAATATCAATGTAGGGTTGTCTCTCGTGTGTCCCCTGCTGGGAACTGGCCTGCAACCCAGGCATGTGCCCTGACTGGGAATCGAACCGCGATCCTCTGGTTCGCAGGCCCGCGCTCAATCCACTGAGCTACACCAGCCAGGGCTATTTTTAAATGGATTTATTCGCCGGGGTGATGTTGGTTGATAAAATCGTACAGGTTTCCTGGGCACAGTTCTGTACCGTGTCACCACCCCCGTTTGTCCCCCGTTGACCCTCGTCTCCCCCCATCCCCTTCCCTCGGGTCCTCACCACATTGTGCTCTGGGTCCCTGAGGTTCCTGGTCGTTGCTCAGCCCCTCACCTTTCCACCCAGCCCCCAACACGCCTCGCCTCCGACCGCCGTCAGCCTGTTCTCTGCGTCTATGCGTCTTTCTGTTTGGTTTGCTCTGTTCGCTAGAGGCCACACCGGAGTGAGGCCGCACGGTACTTGTCGTTCTCGGACTGGCCTGTGTCACTCCGCACGGTGCCCGCCAGGCCCGTCCGCGCTGCCGCCGAGGGCGGGAGCCCCTTCTTCAGCCGCTCGTCCCGGATGGACACCCGGGCTGCGTCCAGCTCTGGGCGGTGGTAAAGAACGCTGCGGCGAACACTGGGGTGCGTGCGTTCTTTTGAATCAGTGTTTTCGGTTTCTTAGGTGTGATCCCAGAAGTGGACTTGCTGGCTCATAGGCAGTTCCATTTGTAATCTTTTCAGGAGACTCCACGCTGCTTTCCACGGCGGCGGCCCCGGTCTGCGTTCCCACCCGCAGTGCACCCGGGTCCCCCTCCCCCTCGTCCTCGCCAGCACTTGCCGTTTGTGGGTTTATTGATGATACACGTTCTGACAGGGGCGAGGTGGTTTCTCACTGCGGTTTTCGTCTGCATCTCTCCGATGATTAGTGACGTTGAGCATCTTCTCATACCTCTGTTGGCCATCTGCGTGTCCTCTTTGGAGACGTGTCTGTGCCCGTTTTTAAATTGGACTGTTTGGTTTTTGGTGTCGAGCTGCACAAGTTCTTCATCCGTTTTGGATGTCGACCCCTTGTGCCCCTTGTGGGATGTGCGGTCGGCGGGTGAGCACGTTCTCTCAGTCAGGGGCTGCCGTTCCGAGTTGCTGATGGTTCCTCTGTGTGCGGGACCTGCTGGTCTGAACCCGTGAGTCCTGCTTGTCTGGTTTTTCTTTTGTTTCTCAGAAAAAGCACCGCTGCGAGACATGTCAAGTCTGCCGTCTCTATTTTCTTCTAGGAGTTTTACGGTTTTAAGTCTGACATGTAGCCTTCCATCCGTTTCGTGAGTGGATGAAAGAAGGTGGTCTCGTTTCATGGTTTTGCAGGTACCTATCTGTTCAGCTTTCCCAACACGGCTGACTGCGTAGACTGTCTTTACCTCATTGTAGGTTCTTGCCTCCTTTCTTTGTCCAGTATTTACTGACCACAAAGGCGTGGGTTTATTTCTGGGCCCTCTGTTCTGCTCGTTGATCTGTGCGTCTGTCTTTATGCCAGTCCCAGGCTGTTTTGGTTACAACGCCTTGTGCTGTGGTTACTATCGTTATCATCCACAGTTACTACGGGTATCAGGTAGTGTGACGCCTGCAGCTTTGTTCTTTCTCAGTGTTGCGGTGGCTGTTCGAGGTCTTTTGAGGCTCCATATGCATTTTTGGATTATTTGTTCTAGTTCTGTGACATACGCCATCGGTATCTGGACGGGAATTGTGTTGAATCTGTAGATTGCTTTGAGTAGTTTGGACGTTTTAGTGATATTAATCCTTCCTCCCCGTGAACACGGTCTGCGTTCCCACCCATTTGTATCTTCTTCGTTTCTTTCTTCAGTGTCTTACTACTTTCCAGGTGCAGGTATGTTGTTAGATTGTTGGTGAAATTTATTCCTAGGCATTTTTGTTGATGCAACTGAAAATGGGATTGTTTTCTTAGTTTTCCTCTCCGGCAGTTCACTGATTATTGGTGTATAAAAACACAGCTGATCTCTGGATATTTATTCTGTATCCTGCTACTTGACTGAACTCGGTCATCAGCTGTAACAGGTTTTCGGTGGACTCTCCAGGGGTCTCTGTACACAGCATCGTGTCATCTGCTCGTAATTTTCTGTAAAACCTCAACACAATCTTCCTATTTCTGATGGATAAGCCAAAAAACACCCAACAAAAGCCCCCGAGTTACCCTGCCCCATGCTCATGTTGAAGGGTTAGCAGGAGGCACAGCGGCTGGGCTCCCTGCCGAGGGCAGCGGCGGGCAGGCCAGCAGGAACGTGGTGGCCGCCGACTGTCCCCGCGGGGCTCTGCCGGGCCGGCTGCCTGGGGGTCTGGGCTGCGTCACCCCCAGAGCCGACGCTCTCATCAGTGTGTGTCTCACACACACACACACACACACACACACACACACACGGTGTGAAGAAGGCTCACATTCCCCAACGACTCACGTGCAGAAGTAGCTGCTCGTTAAGCTGCTCCCCTCGGCCCTGCGCCCCTCCTTCCAGGACGTCCAACCCCTGAGCTGGCTCTGGGGGGGTGCCTGCCATCAGCCCCCCCCACAAGACACTCACTGCAGCCCGGGGGTGTGCCAGGTGTCACCGCGGACTCCTGCAGGTAGACATCCCTTTCTGTGGCCTCTCAACAGCCTTCGCAGCCCCCTGTGCGCCGGTCATCTCCCGGTTTCCCAGGAGAGAACCCCGAGAACGGCGTTCTCAGCCCTCCTTACAGCGGGGTGCAGCCACCCGTCCGACGCAGCCGCTGGAGCACGGGAGGGAAGGGACATGCGTGGCGCCCAGGGGCCGTGCGGCCAGTTTCTGCGAGGCGGAAGGGGCGCAGCTCCGATGCCCGGTGCCGGGTGTCAGCAGTGTCCTGAGCTGGCTGCGCAGGAGGCCGGGCCCTGAGACGCGGGGGGGCCCCCACAGGGCAGCCCCCGGCACCTCAGATGGGGGTCCTGGAGACTTGGGGCACCACCGGTTTGACCACCCCGTTTCCTGCTTTCCCAGCCGGGGGTGGCGGCTGCGGTTTGCAGCCAGCAGCCTCAACATGCGAGCTCTGGGGCCGAGGCTCCCCGTTTCCGGTCATGGTCCGGGGCCGCGTCCTTCCCATCAGTTGTCGGGGTCTGCGCAATGACGCCCACGCGAGTGCCGTCCCCTGCGGGGCTGGCATGCCTCTCCCCCGTCTCGCGGTCCCGTCTTGCTCCGCTTTGCGTGTCTCCATCCTCGTTTGGAGGCTGCTGTTACAGCTTTCTGTTGCATAAAAACACTTTCCCAGAAAACAGAATGAAGGTCCTCAAAAAAAGTAAAAATAGGGTTATACTACAATATAGAAATCCACCTTCTAGCTAATCCCTCCCCAAGATCTGGGAGCCGGGCCTTACCTCGGCCCCTGCACACACACCCACGTCCCTGGCAGCCCAGGGCGGCGGCACGCGGCTCAGCAGACGCTCGGAGGTGGGACGGACTCGGGAGCCGTGGCCTGTGCAGGCGGAGCGGAGCGTCACTCAGCCGTAGGGAGGAGGGAGAGTCTGACCCATGCCCTGGCCATGTGAGCCTTGGCGTCAGCTCAGGGAGGTGCCACCATTGCAGAAAGACCAGTCCGTGTGACTCCGCCTCTGGGAGGGGCCACAGGGGTCAGACTCGGAGACACTCGGGAAGCAGAGGGTGGGGGCTGGGCGGGGGCCCTGCGGGGCGAGGAGCTTGAGTAAGGGCAGCCCCAGTTTGGGGAGAGGAGAGCGTTCTGGGGACGGGTGGACGGCTTGTTCGCACAGCGGTGTGATCGAGCTTCCCGCCACCCTGCCGCGCACTCAGAGAAGGCGAAGGTGGTAGATTTTACGTGTGTTTTTCCACAGTCAAAAAACATTCCAAGAGCTCCCTTCTGTTCTCAGATTGCGTCACAAAACACCCTGTGCTTACACAAAGGAGGAAACATCTTCCCATTTTTTGAGAAATGCTTCGTTCCTGTTAAAGTCTCTACATGCCCTTCCGTCCCCAGCAGTGTCGCTAGGACTCAGGGTTTGTCTGTCTCTGCAGTTTGTTTGGGGGGTTGGGACGAGTCTCCAATGCTGAGGCCGTTCCTGGAGTATCGGGTTAGCACTCAGCTTTCTATTCGCATTGGAGTGAGGCTGGATGGACGGACGTTCTGTGCCAGGGGCGAGGGGGGTGCGGGGGCTGCGTCTGACGGGCAGGTCTCCCTGTGGAGTCCGGCACGGCTGTGCAGTCGGGGATCCCACCGTGACTTTACTCTGGGGCCCTTCAGCATCTCAGGGGAGAAGTCTGCCTGCCGTCCAGCGTTCTGAGAACGAACTGGGGAGAGGGGCCGGCATGCCCCACTTTGTAAAATCACCTTTCACTTGGTCCACGTATTTTCAACCCTGTTCTCCATTCCTGTCCCGCCTGCTCGGCTCCCGGGGTCAGGGTCCTTCTGACGCAGGCTCCACGCTGGCCCCAGGGCCCCCCAGGGCCCCCCAGGGTGCTGGGGCAGCGTCACGCCCCACTTGTCTGCAGCAGCAGCAGCAGCAGCAGCTGTTGGGGAGCCGGGGATCCGTGGCTCCCTCGGCCTCTGGTCTTACGTCCCCACGCCCCCGCCCGGGCTCCCCGGGGTCAGACAGACTGAGCCGGAATAAACCGGAACCTCTGCCCCAGGCTCGGCTTCCCGGGAAACCCAAATCCAGACCCTGTCGTTTAGCCAGGGTCGCTGTGCGGTCAGGAGAGCAGAAGCAGCCCAGAGGGACCTGTGTGCCTCTGGCCACTCCCTTTCCGGCTCCTTCCTTCACACACACACACACACACACACACACACACACACACACACACACACACACCCCTTTCCCTGAATACAGGACTGCGGGGTCCCTGCCTCCCCTTCTCGATGAGGATGAGCCCAGGGAGCAATTTCAGGAGTTAAATCGCGGTGATGCCACCGCAGGGGAGACGCCAGAGCCCTAACAGGCGCCCCTCCATGACGAGTCTGCCCCTCGGGGACGCTCGGCCCCGTGCCCGGGCCGGCCTGGGCCTCCTCTTCTCTTGCTCTTTCTTGGGCGGGTGGCTGTGGAGACGGGTTCCTGAGAGCTTTTGCAGGAAAGTTCCAGAGAGGGCCCCGACTGGCGGGGTTCAGGTCCGGTACCGCCCCAACGGGCTCACCAGGCCTGTGGGGCGGGGCGTTGCTGGACCTGCCGCCCGCCCGGTGGTCTTCCCCTTGCTTTTGTTTTCTTCCCTCCCCTTCCCTTCCCGCCCCTTCGCCTCCCCTTTCTCTCTCCCTCCCCCCCACTCTCCCTCATTCCCTCCCTCTCTTCCTCTCGCTCTGTCTGCCTATCCCCTGCCATCTATCACGGTAAGAACAAACTTACTGTGACATGGGCCCGGGGCCGTTCCCGGTGGGAAGGCGAGTCTGCACGTGTTGCCGGTGCCAGCCCTGGCCGTGTCTTTTCCACGCTGTCTGCGGGGCTGCCACACCCACGGGCGCAGAGCTGTGCGGTGAGCCCCTGCGGGTTTGGGAGGGCAGACCGCACGCCTGCCCCCACCCCCTCACTGTGCTGACCGCCCCTGGTGGAGACTCTGGGGCAGATACGTCCAGGGCACCTCTCAGCTCACGTTAAAGTGAAACAGCCCAAAAGGAAAAGCCGAGACAGCTTCCGGGCGCAGCACCCCTGCCGTCTCCCTCGTGTCTCATCGCAGCCAGGGCTCGGCCGTGATGTTGATTCACGGTGACGTAATCAGGCGGGCAGGAGATGTGGGCGGCCGCCCGGAAGCCGGGCCAGTTGCCTGCCTCGGGGCTCCTCGGAGCCCTGGAAGCCGGGGCTAGTGGCCACCTCTGGCTGCCCGGGTGGGCTGACCGGTGACCGTGCCCCCTTCCAAGGGGCTGCCCCTGCCGGTGACCGTCTCTCTGCTGATGCCCCTGCTCCCTGAGCCATGTGGCCTCGTGCACATGGCCTGTGTGTCCACGGCTCCCTCTACGCTCTCCGAAGCCACAGCTGAGGGACCCTGTCCAGGAAGTGCCACCCTGGATTGCACGTTAGGGGTCGTGTGGACAGCCCCACCGGGGAGAAAGGCGACTTGGGGAAGTCTCTGCTCCTGTCTCCAAATGCACCTGGGGTTCTAGAAAGTCCCCTGATTTGGGCGCTGGCACGCACCGGCCCCACGGCCCCTGCTGGAAGCCAGGGCCCCGGGAGCGTCCCTGTGCGGTTTCGCTCATCCGTGAGCGGCCTCTCCCCGGGGCGTCGTCTCAGCAGGCAGAGGGAGTGTCTTCCTCTGGGCGCCGCGGAAGCCGTGGGTTCCCTGCGCTCAGGGTCCTCTCTCTGCCTGCACAGGCCGCCTGGCCCTCTCCGTGTCACTCTGTGGGTGACACCGGGCTTAGGAAACCGACCCACGCTGACACTCTCGCTGCCGCTGTCCCTGGGAGAAGCAGGTCTCCCGTCGCTGGCCCAGGGGCCCTGCGGCTGCCGGCAGCATCCTTCATACGGTGAGCGGTGACGTTGGTCAGCGTGGGCCGCTGTGATGGGCGCCGTGGACGGGGCGGCGTAACCAACAGACATTTATTTCCCACGGTGCTGGAGGCCGGTCGTCCAAGGTCAGGGAGTCCGCAGGGTCAGCTCCGGTGAGGTCCACGCTCCTGCCTTCTTGCTGGGACCCCGCTCCCTCGGGGGTGAGTGGGGCAGGGGGCCGGGGGCCGGGGGAGCTCCACTCTCTTCTTACAAGGGCACCGATTGCACTGTGGGGACCCCACCTCTGACCTTGTCCAACCCCGGTCCCCTCCCCCAGTTGCCTCCACACACTATCACGTGGGGACTGAGGCTTCAGCGCACACACTTGAGAGGCACAGACCTTCAGTCCCTGCCACTGGCTGACCTGTTAGCTTGCAAATGGGATATAGTCTCGGGTTCTTCCCAGCTCTGGGCGCCCCTCTCCGGTCCTCCAGGGAAGACGGACGACCCTCCTTAAGAGGATGGGCCGCATCTTAGAGGATCTGAGGTCTAGGCCCCAGAACGCCTTACGTCATGAGCGTGCCGAGTGACTGCGCCGTGAATGTGGGTCGGGTGCAGCGGACACAGCTCTGCACGGCGGTCCTGCAAAGAGGCAGCAACTGAGAAGTGAGCACCCCTCCCTCACCCCCCGGCCCCAGGGGGCCACTGGGCTTCCTGCGAGCGGCGGACCCCAAACTGAAGATCACCTGCTAAAACCCGCCCCTCCCGTTGTCTGCAGCCCTCAGGGCAGAGTCACCTACCACAGGCCACCGTCCTGGTCCCTGCTTGAATCAACTTCCAGTCACAGCACCTGCAGGAGACAAACTCTCCAAGTTCAGGCCCCGGCGGATCCCACTAAGTGCGTACGCATGTGACACCAGGTGGCCAGCGCAGGGTCGTCGTTGGCAGGTCAGCCGCTGGCTCTTCCCTCTGGGTACTGAAGGTCAAACTCCAGACCGGCAGGAGCCCAGCCCGCCCAGCCCCGACGCTCCCGGTCGGCCTGCCGGGCGCACCACCCCTCTGTGAGCCATGGGCCTGCATTTCTGTGCGGTGCTGGGCCTGCCTCACCGCACCCAGGGAGCCGGGACGGCCCAGCCCCGCCTCACGCCCCGCCCCCCACCCCACCTGTCCGTCATCACCGGCCTCCTGCACGGACTGCTCTCCCCCCAGCTGTCGTCCTCCATTTAACGGGCACCCCAGCCCCCTGCGCCAGACGGGGGCTCATGGCTCATGCCAGCTGCTGTCTCGAATCAGCGAGGCGCGGCCACCCTTTCGCTGCTCCTGGAGGCCCCGGGGGTCCAAGATGCCTGCAGGGAGGGAGAGTTCGCCCGTGGGAGGGGCATTTTGTTTAGACACTGCCGGGCAAACCTCCCTCTCCCACCACACGCACCCCACGTTGGATGTATGTGCATGACCCTCCTCTTCATTGTTCGGAGCCTCACCTCAGGTAGCCAAGTGCTGCGTCACCCGATTAACGCACAAGCGCGACCTGACAGCGCCCGGGGTCGTCCCCACTGCTCGGACGGAAGTCGTGGAGCCAGCCAGTGCCCGCCCACCTGCCTGTCCGCAGCGCAGCCCGCAGCGCCTCTGGCCGGCCAAGGAGCCTGCGGGCGACACAAACATCACTCAAGACAAATTGTCTGGGACACGAAGGGGGCGTGGTCAGAGGACAGGGCGTCTCTCTCTGAAAGCCCAAGTCACGGGGCCCACTCTCCCACGTTTGGGTGGGGCTGCCGCCCGAGGCCACAGTCCAGCGTCAGAAGTGACAAGGGCCATGCTGCGCGACCTTCTGCTATTCTTTATCTCGGGTGAAAAGCGTTCAATGGTTCACCACCGACATGTCAATATCATATCGGAGGTAAGGCATTCTTTTAAAGACAGTCTCCTCGGACAGGAAGTTCTGCTCCTCGTTGGCTGGAGTTGTGATCATGAACGAATGGGAAGTTCATCAGAAGCTCTCTTTGCCTCTATTTATGTGGTCACAGAGTTCCCTGCATTTATTCCGTGAATACGGTGAACTCGGTAACTGACTGTAAAATTTTAAGCCAGCGCATCTGTCTAGAATAAACCCCGCCTCGCCCTGAGAGCAGAGCTTCCCCACGCACCGCTGCTTCTGACTTGCAGTGTTTGGTTCGGGGCCTCGGCCCGGCGCTCGTGGGAGAGGCCGGCCTGCGGTTTTCCGGTCTCTCGGGGTCCTCCTTCGGTTTCGGCGCCGCCAACGTTTCAGCCGCACGCGGTGGTTTGGCGAGCACTTCCTCTTTGTGTGCCCTCAGCAAGAGTTTCGTGTGAGATCTGCGCTATTTCTTCTTTCAGATTTATTGGTATTTTCGAAAAAGTTTTGGCCCGTTGATATTCGATTGCTGTATATCTGTATTTTGTTTTTCCCCTCCTGTTATCTTTATTATTTCCTTCCTTCTTTCTTTAGTTTTATATGATTGTTCATTTGCTAACTTCTTGAGATGGGAATTTAGATCATTGATTTCTCAGCCCTTCTTGTTTTTAACACATGCACTTGTTATTTGAATTTAATGAGTTTCCCTCTGAGCACCCCCTTGCTTGCACTCACGTCTTCATAGGTTGGGTCGCATTGCGATTCGTTTCAAAGTGGGTTTTTTAGAAACAGACTACTTAATTTGCCCGCATTTGAAGACTCCCTAGTTACTTTCAGTGATTTGTTTCCAGCTCGATTGCGCTGTGTTCAGAGAGCTTGCTCGGCGTGATTCCAGCCCTTCTCCACTGGCCGGTGCGTGTTTACTTACGGCCAGGCCGCGGTCTGCGGTAGGAAACGTCCTACATGCTCCTGAGCAGCATGGAGAGTCCGTGTCACTGAGCGTCGTGGTCTCTGTCCGGCAGTCAGCCCCAGTCAGTCCCTCACGTCGTCCGAGTCTTCCGCGTCCTCACTGACGTCTGCTGCTCGTCCCGTCAGTCACTGCCACTGCGGCTTCGTCTGCTGTTCGTTTTTGCTCTTTCACATTTTGCTTTCTGTACGATGAGGCCAAGTTATGAAATGCATGAAACTTGCTCTCCCTTTTTCTCCCTGTAGGATCGACCTTCCATCCCTGGGAGATGTTTCTCTTTATCTGCAGTGACGCTTCTGGGTCTGACAGCTGCGCGATGTTCTTTCGCTCAGGGTTTGCATCGTGCTTCTTTTCCTTCTTTCACATTCAACGCTTTTATGTTTGAGGCATCTTGTAAGCAACGCAGATCTTTGAAAATCCGGTGTGACCATCTTTGCTCTTTTTAAATAACCTCTTTATCGAGAGGTAACTCGTACACCATGCAATTTACCACTTTGAAACGTAAAAGTGACTCGCGGCGGTGAACACGCGGTACAGTGTGCGGATGACGCGCCGCGGGACTGTGGCGCCTGCAACCGTGTCATTGTGTTGACTGGGGACCCCTAGTCCGTTCCACACAAAGGGAAAAATAAAATGGAAAATTCAATGGGGGTTAGTATCTTCACAGAGCTTTGCAGCCGTAACACCTAATTTCGGGTATTTTCCTCCTCCTAAAAGAACCCTGCCCGCTGACACTCTTCGCCCCGCCCACCCCGGCGGGCACTGACCTGCCTCTGAGACCCGCCTGCCCCGACGGTCCCTAGCCATGGAGCTGACAACGCGTGTGCTTCGTCACTGGCTTTCTTCGCCCACCGAGCCGTCGGGCAGCTTCGCCGTCGGCACTTCGCTCCTCTCGCGGCCGAGCCATCCCCCGGGGGCGGCTGCCGCGTTCCGTTTGTTCCTCTGATCAGTGGTGGGCGCTCAGGCCGTTTCCCTCGGTGACGGGCTGTTTCCTGGTGACTTGAAGGGACACTCAGGTCCTGTTTTGCAGGAACGTACGTTTTCCTTTCTCCTGGACACACACACATCGGAGTGGAACTACGGGGTCAAAGGGCTCAGTGTTTGCCATTTGGGGGGGCCGCCCAACAGTATCCCCAGATCACGGCATCACTTCCCAGTCTCGCCAGCAAGGCGCCCCGTTCCAGGTTCCCCGCACCCTTGCTCCCAAGTTCACGGTCTCGCTCCCTTGACGCCATGTCAGTGCGTGGGAAGGGGCGCCTCACTGCGTTCTTGAGTTGCACCGCCTTAGTGACGCACAGTGTCGGTCGCCTCTTCATGCGCCGCTTGGCCGTGGGTGTATCTTTTTTGCAGAAATATCTGTTTGAAGCCTTAGTTCAATTTAAAATCAGGCAATTTGTCTTTTTTTTTTTAACAATTTTTTTAAAGGTTTATTTATTTATTTATCTCTAGAGGGGAAGGGTAGGAGAGAGGGAGAGGGAGAGAAATATCAATGTACGGTTGCCTTTTGTGTGTCCCCTGCCGGGAACTGGCCTGCAACCCAGGCATGTGCCCTGACTGGGAATCGAACCGCGATCCTCTGGTTCACAGGCCCGTGCTCAATCCACTGAGCTACACCAGCCAGGGCCAATTTGTCTTTTTTTATGAGGAGTTCTTCATGAATTCCGAATGTAAGTCCCTTATCAGGTATATGATTCGCAAACATTTTCTCTCATTCCATGCTTTGTCTTTTTCTTGGTGGCGTTTTTTGAAATGCAAATGGTTTCATTTCTGATGAAGTCCAATTTATCTATTCATTTTGTTCATTGTGCTTGTGATGTCATGTGTAAGACTAAGTACTGCTTTGTCCGAAGGGTTCATACTTTTAGGTACAACACTCAGCTCTACCACCATGCTGAGTTACTTGACCGGGGTGCGGAAGCGAGCCGACCTCGTTTGTTTTCATGTGCACAAGTTGGCCCGGCACCGTTTGCCGGATTTCCCCGCCGAATCGTGTGGGGCCTTTATGGAAAGTAAATCGACCGCCAAGCAAGCGTCAGGCTCGCCAACTGAGGCAGCTGCAGTGTTAACTAACGGCCTTTGACAAGCATCCACCCAGCCAACCCCCAGTCAGGTCACCACGAGAAGGCCTGTGAATGCGGCTTTTCCTGGGAGCTGCCCGAAAGGTCAGGTAGGGACAGGTGCCTGGGACAGATTTTGGGGTGCCTCCAACCTGTCTGCCCCTTGCAGTGGCCACTGAGGGGCTGTGAGGCTGCGGCTCCCAGCTGCGCAGCTGGGGGGGGGGAGGGGCAGGCGGAGCTGACGCCCCACACAGACGCCGTCCTGTCCCCGATCCAGCTGGCCGGCTTCAGTAAAGGCTCCTCGAGTGACCGAACACGAGGTTCCTTCCCAGGGCTCCGGGAGAGTTCCCTCTGGCTGTTTCTGCCACGGTCTCTTTGCTTTTCCAAAGGAGTGGCATTTCGGAGGTCTTCGCCGACCCAGGAGTGCCCACCTGTGGGACCCAAACCGAAGGGCGAATTTAAATTATCTGCATTACTGAGTTGCTAATACATTTACGTTTATTGCCTTATCTTACTGTTTCTGGTCTATTTGTTGCATTTCTCTTACTTGCCTTTTCCCCTTCACTTTACACTTTACAGATGACTGATGACGCTTTACCGCTTTCTCTCTGTTACCTCCCGGAGACGTATTCCTCGCTCTCCTTTTGGTGACCGCCTTAAACACCACAAAGGCCACTTTAAAGAACCCTCTATTCATTAGCACCTTTACCACTTTGCAGATAATGCTACGCCTTAGAAGCCTTTTGATTCGATTTCCCTCCCTCTCACCTCTTGTGTTACTGTCGTATGCGTTTTTACTTACATCAACAGGAAACCACACATTAGTATTTTTCCAGTCTATACACATTTAATTTTACCCGTATATTTATTCTTTGCATCACCCTTAGTTCCTTCGTACTCCTCTAGCTGCCTGCGTAAGTGCCTTTAGCGTTCCCTAATGGTTCCCTAATGCAGGTCCTCCCCTGACAGTGCTCACCCGGACGGCAGGCTCGGGCGCTCCGAGGACTCGCACGCCAGCGGCGGCCCTGTCAGCCGCAGCTCCAAGGTCCCTCCGTCCCCAAGCCTCTGGCGCTCGGATCTGCACAGGATGCTTTACACGCTCCCCTTGCTGACCCTCAACGCAACCCTTGCGGTTAGGCCTCGTGACCCCCACTACAAAACGGCTACCTCGGCTGGACCTCGAGGCTTTGATCTGGAAACGTACTTGTTTCAAAGCTAGACAAGCTTTGTCACTTAGCCTTCCAAGCACCCAACAGCGGCCCAAACAAAGCCCTCGGGGAAATTACAGGCGTGGCCCCTCCCAGCCGAGCAGGTGCGTCATGCAAGCCTGGGGCGAGGGAGGCGATGGTTCTCCGAGTCACCAGCAGGGCGCCAGCTCTTGGCTGGCGGGGGGGGGGGGGGGGGGGGGCGGATGCGCCCATCCACAGCCGTGGCCTCAGTAGACCCGCCGGCCTCGAAGCCACGAGTTTCCTTCCGGAACCGCGAGGGTGGTGAGCGCCCCGGGGCTGCAAGCGTCCCCGTCTCTGCAGTATTTTCTCAGGTGACAGGGGAGAGCCAGGACCTGCAAGACGGGAGGTCCCAGGTCCCGGCGGGGCCCCGGAAAACCGGGCGGTTCACTTTTAAGTGTGTCTGTAGCCTCAGGGCTCTGTGCACCCAGCAAAAAAGTGCCGTGGGAATTTGGCATCCGGCACCGTTAACCGTCCAGCTCGGCCGTTTGCTGCCCCCCGGTTCCCTGGTGCCCTGCCAGGCTGCCCTCCGCTGGGAACCGTCGGAGACAGAAGAGGGTGTGGGGCTCCGTCCGGCACGGGCGCTCCTGGATGCAGCCGGCGAAGCGGCTTTACGGACCCGACACTCACCTTCAAGGTGCTTCTGATGGGGCTTGGCGCTCATGTCCTTTACAAAAGGACAAGAGAGGCTCAGCTGGGTTTCCGGCCCATCCGCCGTGGAAGGTACCAAGATGGGGGCACTTCCTTTCTCGCCGGCTCCAGACATTACTCAACCAGGGAGCCGACGGTGCTTTTACTTGTAAGACGGGAAACTTCTGGAGAGGTTGGCCGTGTGCCCCGGCCTTGCAGAAGGGAGTGTGGAGGCGGCATTCGGTTCATTTCCAGGAGTTTTATGTCCCCGCATGGAAGATTAATATATGCCTTTCCTCATTCATTCATTCATTCATTCACTCATTCATTCACTGGTTCATTCATCCTTATTAAAGACCGGTAACGTGCCAGGCACTGTACGAGGCAGGGCAGATGCAAGGATGAAGGAGGAGTGAAAAGTCGGGCTGGAGGGGGACCTGTACTTAGTACCATTACTATGGTGACTGAGGCAGTAGCAAGGTGTGGACCATGAATACAGGGCGCATGGCGTCGTGGGGTCTCCTCGAACGGCTGAGAGGAGGTTTGTTTCCTAGAGTCAGGAGTCGGAGCTGGCAGATGGAACGTAAGACCCCTCCCGCTTGGAGGTGTGGAGATCGGAGCGGGCAGGTGTTGTCTCACGCGTGACCACGGTGCATGGGAAGATACTCGGGGCTCTGAGGAAGCTGCCAGGTGCTGCCCGGAGCGGGGGCGGCAGGTGGGAAAGGGGGGCCCCATGGGCAGTGCTGTGGGGTCTTTGGAGAGGTTTTCTTAAAAGATTTTATTTATTTATTTTTAGTCAGAGGGGAAGGGAGGGAGAAAGAGAGGGAGAGAAACATCAATGCGTGGTTGCCTCTCATGTGCCCCTCCACTGGGGACCTGACAGGGAATCGAACCCACGACCCTTTGGTTGGTAGGCCTGCACTCAGTCCACTGAGCCACACCAGCCAGTGTGGCTCTGGAGAGTTTTAAAGAGGGAAAATCACTCGTTGACTTGGAAAGGTCACTGTGGTGGTAGCAGGGTGAGCAGAGACCTGGAAGCTGCCGGAGACGGTTTCAAGCCCCACGCCAGTTTTTCGCTCGGACTTGAAGAAGTTCCTAGGTACCCCTGAACTTCAGGAAAACAGGGTGGTAACTCAGCCCTGGAACTGTTGTTGAGAGAACCGGAAACAGCCTGCGCCAGCACCCAGGACTTGTTACAGTTACCGTGAGGCTAACATAATAACCTCCCGGAAAAGAGAACCGTCTCTGAGACAGAGTCCTGGGTTCTCGTTCTGCTTCTGAGCAGATGGGCATCGTCTGGCGCATTCGGAAATCTTTCTGACTCACTCTCTCACCGGTAGACCCTCACGTATTCAATAAACGTCCAGCAAGGATGCGTTTATTGCTCACGCAACGTCCGTGTGTGCGGCCCTGGGCCAGCAGCAGGTCCGGTCTGTGACCAGCCAGGCACCGTCTCCCCCAAACTCTTCACCCCAGTCTAACGTGAGGAAACTTCAGAAAGACTCCAATGATGGGCAGCCTGCGAAACACCGGACCGATATCCTCCAAAACCAGCACAGTCCTGACTGTCACGGCCAAAAGGAGGCTACGGGGACATGACCACAGAGAAGGGACACACTAGGCAAAAATCAAGGACCTCTGAACTGATCGTGGACTTTAGTAATAATGTATCCCTATCGATTCATCAATTGTAGCAATAAGATGTCAATAAGAGAGGAAGGAGCGTGTGTGCATGAGTGCGTGAGTGTGTCAGGGGGTACATGGAAACCGGACTATCCCTTCGATTTCTCTGTAGATATAAAAATGCTCTAAAGATAGTCACGTCTCCTCAGAAGGCATGGTTCCTGGTCTCTGCGAACCTGTGCCCTCTGAGACGGGAGGGAGGAGCCGACTCGCCGGGCAGCGCCGAGGTCTGACGCCGAGCGTGGGAAGGGCTCTACACGAGGTTAGCGAGCGGCAGTCCGGACGGTGCCCTGTTCTCCCTCCAGCGACTGGATGCAGTTCGACGGCTGCTCCCAAACCCAGGTCTGCCCGTTCCAACCCGTCCAACCCCCATCTGGTCTCCAGGGATCACCGTTTCTCTTGGGAACGGCCGGCATTTCCTTGGTCCTTCACAGGCTGAGTGGTCTTTGGACATGCCCTGGATGTTACGAAGTTTATGGCGGAATTCTGGGTCCTGTTATACTCTTTCAGAAAGAGTTGATTTACTTTTGCTTTCTTTGTTGCAGAATCTAATTAATTTGACTGAGCTCAAACTACAAGCTCACCTTCGGTGCTCAGAAGCCATTATCGTTCAGATACGGAGTGACTGCATAATAACTACGGGGTGAAAACAGGTTCCGGCGTGGACCGCCCCCCCCTCCCCCCGGAACCGTAAGCTTGTGTAAGGCAGGATCTCGTGCATCTTTGCGTCCTTCGCATGCAGCCCCGGGTTGTGCCCAGTGGCCCTGCCTCCCGGCCGCGTGCGGGGTGGGTGCACCCCGTCCCCCGGGAACATCCGCCGAACTGGAAGGACGGAACTAGGAGATGCAGGGCCGGGGGGGGGGGGAAGCTGGGGTTGGTGTGTATGTCAGCTCCCGCCTTCCTGCTCAGTGTGATTTTCGGTGGTTCATCCGGCACCAAGATCTGGGCCTCGGCAACATTTAAACCGCAGCTAGTGAGGGTCCACTCGTTACCTGAGCTGCGATTCCATCCCGTGGAATTAACCTGAAAGATACAAGTTCGAGTCACAACTCAGGCACGCAACTCAATCCTCCTTCATTCATGCATTCAGTAAACGTCTGAGCACCGCGCTCTCCCAGGCTCCGGAGCCAGAAACAGCCACAAGCACAGCTCCTGTCCTTGAGGAGCAGGGAGACCCGAGCTGAGCCCTCGTCTCGGCCAGCGTTGATGGAGCACCTGCTTCACGCCGGCCCTGTGCTGGGACGCGGAGACGAGAAGCGGGACAACCCGCTGTGCTCGGGGCTGCGGAGCTTCTCCGGAAAACCGGAAAACCGTGCCCGAGGGAGGTCTCCTGCATCACAGGCCTTTCAGAGCCGCCTGCACGGTTTTCTATTTTTTCTTTTGTTTGTTTTGCTTTGGCCCGCGCCATGCGTGCTGCTGACTCGTTTTATTAAAGCCTTACTCTTCGAAAGCTGGGATCAATTTATCCAAAAGGGAAGACTGTCTCACGGGTTGGATAGGCTGCTTACGCTTTTCAAATCCACAGGAAAGCAAATGCACCATGATTAAAATGACTGAAAGCAAAATACCCGGCATCGCCGGCCCCGGTCCCGTGCTGGGAGACACTGCCGTGCGCGTGTCACACGCGGTGAGACGTTTACACAGTGACAAGTCCGACGGGACCATACAAGGAGTTATTCATCCCTCCTGAGTTTGCAGGGAGGACTGTGCGGAGGGGTCTCGCTGAGGGAAGTGGCCTTTACTATCCGCCACCCCCCCCCCCGTGGCGGTCAAAATAGAGTCCCCCCAAAGCTGGCCGCGTTCCACGTGGGACCGCGGACTGCACCGCACGACAAGGTGGAGGCGAGCGAAGGTGGCGCAGGAACTCTCAGCGCGAACCGGCTTTCGGACAAGGGACTCAGGCAGGGCCGCGTGGGTGAGCCCCGCGAAATCACGAAGGGCCTTCCAAGCGGAAGAGGCGGGCAGGGAGAGGCCACGCGATTGGGCGATTGGGCGTGATTGACGTGGAGGGGGCGCTACTGCCATTGCTGCAGTGAAGACAAGGGAGGGGCGGCTGCAAGGCCCGCACTTGGCCTCTGGAAGCTGAAAAAGGAGCCAATCAGATCCCTCCCCGCACCTGGGGGCGGTCACGCAGCCTTGCCAATGCCCCCGTTAGAGCGCGGTAAGGCCCGGGCAGGATTCCCGGCCTGCACACGGCGACCGGGCCCTCGGTGGGTGTTGCTCTGGGTCACCGAGTTTGCCATCCTTTGTTCTGGCAGCCGTGGGAAACCCTAGGACCCCACCGCGCCGGTGGATCTCAGGCTCTGGCTAGAAATAAACCACCCCCCAGTGGGGGCGCCCCCCTAAGTTCCTGAAGGGCAAGAGCTTCCTCTTTCTGCCTCCTGCGGACCCAGAGCGCACAGTCACCGCGCACGCAGTTGGGCGCCAGTGACCCTTTTGAGCGCATCTTAAAGGCCAGCACCGTTCACCCTGGCGGTTCCCAACCGGGTGGACAGCTGCTGGGCGCGGGGTGGGCTGAGGAAGGACGGCGCAGGCGGCGGAGCTGCCAGAGACGAGCGCGCACATCTCTGGTGTTTGGAGGGACAGCTCTCACTCAGCAGAGAACGGCGTGCTGGGGGGGACGAGCAACGGGAAGCCCGCGCCTCACGGGGCAGACGAGAGGCCCTTGCATGGAGCACCCAGGATTCTGAGCGGGGTCCTGAGGCCGCAGGGACCAGGTGCCCACCTCCTTCTCCGGGGCATCAGGTGACACAGACTTGCCTTCTCCAAGCTGGTTTCTCCGTAACACCCATGATGTTTCTGGGGCCAGGATCCTGGCAGGCCCTGCGGATGTTTGGGGACAAAGCCCAACCTTGCAGGTGTGGCTTCTTGCTTGGGCCAGGGGTCCAGTGCTGCCCACTAGGAAAGGCCAGACCGGGAGGCAGCCGCGGGGCAGCCAGCGAGTCCCAGCACCCCCGCGCTCCCTCCTGCAGGAGCTAATGAGCCTGGAGGCTTGTTCCATGCGCCCCGCCCCGCATGTGTGCGCAGTGTGGCCACAGAGATGCCCCTGGGACCGGGGCTGGGGCCGATGGTTTAGTTCTGGAGACGTCGCTTCCGCCCTTCCCTGCGCGTTGGGGGGAGAGATTATTTTGCTTTCTCAAAGTTATGGTGTGGAATGGAGGGACAGCAATGAGTTCCAGATGCTTGTATTTTTCTCCTCCTGTAATTGGAAACAAAAACACAGCGTGGCGTTTGGATGGAGAGCGCCAGAGAGGGTTTCGCTGTGATTTACGGCCCAGCGTGGGGCTGCGGCCGGCCCCACGCCGGCCCGCCCACTCCCCAACACAGCTCCCTGCAGACCCGGCTCAGGCCGGCCCTGAGCCTGAGTGGGTGCCACCGCGGGGCCTGGCTTCGGGGCTCTAACGCACGGAGCCCTCCCTTGCAAAGCCGACAGCCTGGGGCGGGCAAGCGGCCGCCCAGTCAAAGGAGGGTTGTTCCGCAGATGCTGGGCTCGGGCCTCCTCTAATGGGGGCTCCCCTGGTGCACCTCGGCATCTCCCCACACCTCATTAATTTCCCAGGAAGGGGACAGCGAACCTCCCTGCTGCAGCATTCCAAAGAGCAATTAAAAAACAAAACAAAACAAAACAAGACCAGAATCTTGGAGTATAAAGTGATCTTAAGGAGAAAGAACGCTCAAGTTACCAGGGATTTGGTGCGCAGCACCCGCTGTTTTGGGGGGCCTGGAAGGCTGTCCCGGGGAGACTCCCAGCCTCGATGGGACCGCAGCAGCCTCCTTGTCCTCCTTGTCGGTTGGGCAGGGTCGTCCTAAGGGCACGGGAAGAAACACTCGTTCCATTTAGATTCAAAGCGGTAGGTTCCTTCGGAGGAACCCTTCCTTCAGCCCTCAGCCGGTGGCCGTCAGAGCCCGGAGCAGTGGGGGTGCTGGGCCGGCACTCAGCCTCCACCTACAAGACGTAATCACCGCACGGTCCACTCCGTCCAGGGAGCCTGTCCCAGGTGCGGGGCAGCCCCCAGCCCAAGTCTCGAAGCAGCCTGGGGAGGGCGCGCGGAGAGCCAACCAGCCCTCCTCTTGCCTTTTGTTCATGGCGGAAGAAATACTCGTTCCAGTTCTCTCCTGATGCCAGGACCCCCGGTCAGCCTCGACGGGCAGTGGACACTGCGTCCCAAACTCTCTTGCTTCCTGTTCTGTTGCCTTTTATACTTTCTTCTTGCAGCGTCCAAGCAATTCACCCTCATTGCGTGACTTGTCATCCGCCGAGAGCCTACTGTGTCCTGGCCACCTCCCAGGGGCCCACATTATTAGCCATCCCGACGCCCACTCTCCAAGCCCCTGGGTCACCCGGCAGTCCCAGAGCCCGCGGGCTGCCCTGTTCTTGCTCATTGTCAGTAGCCAGGTGTGTGGGTCTGAAGAGATGACTCAGGGGTTTCTCACCTTTGGAAAATCTTCCGGAGGCTGGGGCTCCGCCCTGGACCCAGGAAGTCGGGGTCTCTGGGATCTAAGCATCAGGTCTTAAAGCTGCTCCCCCTGAAGCTACATGCACTGGGCTGAGAATCACGCAGGAGGGCCGGGTGACGGGGTTCAGGGGCCATTTGGAGAGCTGCCCCCTTTTCAGGGAGCCCTCCGTCCTGCTGTGGGCACCGAAGCCCGCTGCTGCACTCCTGGGGCCCGAGAAAATAGTCGGGAGGCTGAAGCAAAAGGCGGGCTCCTCATCGGACAGGTCTCCCCGCCCCAGGCTAGCTCCTGCCCCTCCCCCGCCTCCTGCCTAGTGGTTCTGAAGACCTGAGCAGGGCTCCTGCTGAGGCCCCTCCATCCCCGACCGACCGGAAGCGGCTCAGCCCTGATGCCACCGAGTTTACAACTCAGAGGACAAGAGGAGAAAACTGAAGACTCTAAGAGTCACCCCTCCCAGCGTGGGGAGCCCCTGCTCTCAGCTCCTCGTCTTCCCAACGGCTGGGACGCATCTGGTCTCCCCACTGTCCATCCGGGTGGGCCCCCATTCCCGATGGACAACGCCCCCTCCCAGGGGCCCGTTTCCCACTCGAAGGTGATTTTTGGGCTGGGGCAGACTTTGGGTGTAGACCCCCAACCCAGGGACGCTGCCGGGGGGCTTGCCAGAGCTAAGCTTCCAGACACAGCCGCCTACCTGCTCTTCCTTGCGGGTGAGCAGGCTTCAAGCCCGGGTCCCCTCACAGGGATCGGGAGCACGTGATTTTCCCAAATACAGCGCTACAATCACGGTTGTCTTCTTGGAATTTTGGCTTAAGTAAATGATGAAGGTTGTGCTTCCCCAGCCAGTTGTAAGGCTGTTCACGTAACATCACTTCTACCGAGAAAACTCGGAGACGACCAGCTGGCCCATCACGGGAACCGGGTCCACGAGTCACGTCGGCGCTAAGCATGGCGGGCGGCCCTGCTGTGCAGCGCGGAAGGTGACCGATCGCGCCGTGAGCGCCAAGAGGCGGTCACAGACCAATGTGGGCGTTGGAATCTCGGTCTTGCTTCCATCAGCAGTCACCATCTCTGGGTGAGGATTTCCAAAAAAAGCGTCACTAGGTGAGTGGCTACAACTGCGGGACAGTTACTCGATGGAAGACTACTCGGCCATAAAAAAGAAGAAAGTCTTACCCTTTCCACAGCCTGGACGGACCCGGAGAGCATTATGCTGAGAGAGATAAGCCAGTCAGAGAAAGACACACCACGTGGTCTCACTCCTGTGTGGAATCTACCGAACGCACCGCGCTGACGAGGAGAATGGGGACGGATGGCAGTGTGGGGGCAGGGGGCGGGACTGAGCGAGAAGGGAAGAGGACCCACGGACACAGCCACAGCGTGGTGATCGAGGGGACTGAGTGTTAAGGGACAAACACAGTCAAGGTTCAATGACGAATGAACGGGAGAGCTATCACCTCCAGCAGAAAGAGGTCTAACCCTGAGGACTTGCACTGCAACCCGAGCCCTTCCTCTGCTGTTGGGGCTGCCCGGGGAGGTGGCCCCCCAAATCTGCAGCAACTGAGATCAGAGGTAGGGGTCATGCCGACGGAGTCTCAGTGTCGCTTCCGTGGCTGATAAAGGTAGGCTTGGGGACCTGGGCGAGCGCTCTTAGCCGAGTGGGCCTGGGAGTAGCTCGCCACCGGCTGTGCCTGGCCCGTGGCTCTGATCCGGCAACGTGGACCGGTTCCCGCCCAGCCCGTGTCCGGCATGAGGGCACTCCCCCTGCAGTCAAGCAGGAACCCCGTGCCCCCACGAAGTGGGGCTGGCCTGAGTTCTCCAGCCAAACACGGCCTCGCCTCCCCGGTGAGGGGAGAGCGCTGGAGTGCTGTTCCGAAGTGAGGGTCAGCCAACCGCTCCCTGGGGCGGACGCTGGCTGGCTGCCTGCTTCGTAATTGAGTTTTATTGGCATGCGGCCACACGCCTTCCTTCACTGACGTGTCATCTGTGGCTGCTGTCACGCCCCAGCCGCACAGCTGAGGCGTGGCGACGGAAGCCTCGTGGCCAGGGAGCCAAACGCTGCTGACCCCTGCACGGCGGGTCGCCTCTGCCCCTCGGGCACCGCAGTTCACCAGGTCCACTCTTGCGCCGCCTCTCGTCCCCGGACGTTTGCAGAACCTTCTCTCGGGCGTCTCCTGGGCCTTTGGAATCGCACAGGGCTCGGCCCAGGGCGACCGCATAATGAATGGGTCCAGACCAGGGGGGCGGCTGCGGGTTAGCAGGGCCTGGACAAAGCTTTGGGGTAACAGGCAGGCCCGGGGCTGTCCTGGGAAAGCGGAGAACTGTGGCTGTTTTAAGCAAACACACTCATTCTCTCCTCTCCCCAAACCCGGTCTTTCTCAGGTGTTCCCGCGGCTCCGGCACTGCTGCCCTGCTGGGGGCCCCCAGGAGAAAGCCGGGACGGTCCTCCACGCAACCCCCCCCTCTCCGCCCACCTCCAGCCCCTCACCTGCTCCTGCTTCCCACTCCTCTTTGGAACCGCCCCTCCCCACTTCTCCCATCTGAGTGGCTCCAGCTGAGTCTCACCTGGGAGTCTCAGCTGCCTCCCCCGGGCCCGGAGCCTCGGCTTCAGCCCCTCCCGCCCCCCAGCGCCCCCCATGCAGCAGCCAGACAGGGATCCCGTGAAACTCACGTGGCCTGCCCCTGTCCTGCGTGGCAGCTCCCCGAGCCTTTCTGCGCTGGGATCTTCCTCCGAGTCCTCTCCCCGCAGAGCTCACCCTCCACGCCAGGCCACCAGCCGCCACAGGCGCTGGGCTTGTCCCCAGGGCCCTTAGCACGGCTGGCTGCTGGAACAAATGGCTGTAAACTCCGCCCCTGAAAACAGCAGACCTTTCTTCCCTGCAGTTCTGGAGGCCAGAGGTGTGACAGGAAGACATCACAGACACCCCCGTGGGGACCCAGGGGACCACCTCCCCCAGCCCCTGGTGCTGCAGCCTTTCCCTGGCTGGTGGCCACACGGCTTCAGCCTCTGCCTCCCCCTTCTCCTCCCCTATGTGGGACCAGGTGAGCGCTTCCTGAAGTCACCGTGGTGGCATCAAGGGCCCGCCCAGATCGCCCACGACCCTCCCCTCGCCTCCAAGTCCCCACTTGTGTCCTCTGTAAAGATGCTGTTCCTGAGTAAGGTCGTGTCAACGGGTTCCAGGGACGAGGTGTGCTGCTCAGCCTCCCATGGGGACGAGAGACCAGGTTTGGTCCCACGGGACAGAGGCTCCGTCTTGGGAAATTCGGGTGGGAACCCCGGCAGACCAGGGGACAGAGCAGGCGTCAGCGGTTGCCGGGGAGATGCAGCCCAAGGACGCTGCCCACGGGGTCAAACGCAGGCCACTGTCCCCTCCCCCATGCTGCCTCCGCTGCCCCCAGAAACCGCTTCCCGGGCAAAGCGCTCTGGTGGGCGCGGACGGGGTGGGGGCGGGACGTCTGGACTCCTGCTGCCGGTTTTAAAGGCCGCTGGGCCGCTTGCAGCTCTGAGATGCCGCCCGGGAGGTAGACCCAGTCTCCGTACATCTGCGTCCAATCTGCATCGTCTCCCACCGACTGCGCGTCTCTGGAGGGCTCTATCTCACGCAGCTGGGTATAAAAATTTCGTTTACAAATGATTTTCACCCGCAGTTTTAAAAGCTTCCTTCCCTTGTTTTCCAGATCCCATTACTACAATTGAAAAGTCCGATTCTGTTCCGATTCCAAATTCTCAATTTGGGGCGTATTTTTTTTCACCCTTGGCATTTTTAGGGTGTTTTTCTGCGCCATCTCGTCTTCTAGAATCTTACGAGGGTTTTTACCTGAATGTGGGTCTCGTGTTCATTCCTCGGGCGGGAGCTCAAGGGAGCCCTTCCCGCTTGGAGAAGCGCGCGCCTCGGTGGTGGGGAGTCTCCTGCGGCTGCCCGGCCACAGCGGCTCCCGCTCCGCAGCGGCTCCTCCTCCGCGCCCAGCTCCGCCTCCGGGAACCGCTGCCGGTCAGCGCTGGCGTGCAGCCTGGCTCGCGGGTTCTAGTGCTTCCCTCCCCTCCCTCCCGGTGCACATTTTTTTGTCTTCACTCTGGGAGATTTTTTCAAATTTATCTTCTAACTATTCAACTTTTTTCCTATGCGCTTTTAAAATTTCTGTTCTCGTACTTTGAATTTCCGAAAGCTCTTTCTCCTTCTATACATTCTACATATATTACCCTTTTTCCATCAGCTTCTGTTTCATATATACCACTCTGTCTCACCTTTCTAAGGAGGACTTTTTAAGGATTTGTTTAAAAATGTCGTCTTCCCATTGCCGCCACTCTCGGTCTCCGTGGAGTTCCCTCGTCTGCCGTTCCGCACTGTCGTCCAAGTCGGGAGTCTCCCCGTGATGCCCGGCGACCCCTGGCTGTCCATTTCCAGTCGGAAGTGAAGCACAGGGGGTCCTTTGGGGGTCACATGTTCTGGGACTTGACGGGGGCGGTAGCACCATGCTGCGAATCACTAACTGCCACTGAATCTGTCCACTTTGAAATGGTTAGTTCCGTGTTATGTGAATTTCACCACCGAAAAAACTGAGAGAAAAAAAGAGGGAGAGGAAGAAGCACAAAACCTCACGGGGACCAGCGTCTCCGCTGTCGGAGCGTCAGGCCCGCCGACTGGCAGGCCCGGTCCCGGGGGCATGGCCTGGCATCTTGCATGCCACTGGACACGTCCCGCCTCGGCATCTGGTGCCTTTTCCATCAGCTCAGTTTCCCCAGCGCGGGACGCTCCGTCTCCTGCCAGGGGGAGGCACACGCCCAGAGCCCAGGGTCTGGGAGCGCGAGAGGGTGAAGGGTGCGTGCCAGCTTCAACGCACCTGTCTTTTCTGAGTGTGGGGTCTCACTCGCCCCACTGTGCTGCTTCTGGTAACTTCAAGGTCAAAGGCATTCAGGTTCCTCTCCTCCTGGGAGCACACAGTGACGCGGGTTCTCTGTGGCGTTCCAGCAGGATAACCTCCGGGCCGCGTGGACCTGGGAGGTCGAGCTTTGCACTGTGCTGATCCCGATTTTTATTCCCACCCGCCTCCCAGCTCACCTGGGTTCTTGAGCCCCCAAATCTTAAGACTTCGACTTTTGCTTCCTCCTTGGTCTTCAGCGGCCCACAGCTGCCCCGCCCCTCCCAAACACAGGGTTCTCCCCGCAGTGCGTGTTTTTTCAAGCACAGAGACGGCCTCCTTTTGGCTCAGGTGGTCCTCTGCGCGGCTGCCGTCGAAGGAGGGTCGTGCGAACGCGGGGTAGCGGTCCAGAGTCTCCAGACCTAGCCTTTGTGCTGACACTGACTGGCTCTTTGCACTGGAGCCCGGGGCGGGGCCGCTTCGCCTTCCTGTGTTGTAAGTGCCTCCTGATTGTGAAACGGTGGGTTGGAGGCAGGTGCGTTCCCAGCCCTCTGGGCCGGGGCTGGGCCAGAGATCGAGTGTCAGCCCCTTTGGGAGTCGAGAATTGCTGCGAGTCCCTTTGCAACCCCCGGCGGTCATCTAATCCTGCCCGCGCCTCTGGGCAGCATTTTCAGCTGAAGGAATAAAGCTCATCAGAAGTAAGGGAATACTTGGGACACAAGATAATCCCCGGGGGACAGAACTGTGGGGGACAACAGGGCCCCAGAGCTTGGCCTGCAGGCTGAACTTGATATACTCCAAACTTTCATGCATAAAGGACGGCTAGTGGTGTGGCCTTACATTTCTTCCCTCAATGGCCCTCGTCCGTCCCGAGATCAGATCCCGGCTCCCAAACTGCGGTTGAAACTGGAGTGTGTCCCGCACTCGGCTTGTGGGCCTTCAGAAAAGCCCGAAGCAGTGACAGAGCAAATGCTCACCTTCTGAAAAGATGTACCACACTTTCCGAGGAAGGGGAGCCGCAGGGACTTGGGGGTGTGTGTGTCTGGGGCCCAGAGGGAGGTGTGGGTAGTTACTCAGGAGCTCCCTGCAGACGTTTTTTAAGCACAGGGCCCTCTGAAGCTGCATTCGGAGCCTAGACGACTCTGAAGGCCTGCTGTGGGTTTCAGAGCGCGAGAAGTGCGGGCAGGTGTGGGCGTTGCGGGCCCCGAAGTCTCGTGCACCTGAAAGGGCCCTTTTCTCCCCCGCCGCCCTCTGCCACCCGCCTTGCTTTTCTGCTCCTGTCTCTCTGGCCTCGCTCCTCCCGAGGTCATCCCTCTCTGCAAAAAGCCCTTCCTGTCTCTCCCCATCTCCCAAACCCTGGGCCCCGCCCCTGCCCCTCCCTCCAGCCCCCGGCCCCTCCTGGCTGCAGCCTGCCAGCCTCTCAGCGGTCAATGGGGCCTGGGAATCAACCCCTTTGGGTCACTGATGTTTATCTTCCAAGGTGAAAAGTTCAATCGCAGCTCACTGTGAGGCCTGGAGACAGCCGGGGCAGGAGGGGAAGTGATACATTCCCGCCTGCCCACCCGGCTGGACCCCGCTGCCGGCAGCTGCCCGGGCCACTCGCGGCTCCACGGCTGCAAGGCTGTGCCGGTCCGAGACCCGGTCTCGTGGCAGCTCTGGTCTGCTGGTTTCTGCACTGGAATCTAATTTCCCCTCAGCCCACTTTGGCCCGACTCCCACAGTTTTCGGGGTGACTTCTTCGGCCCCGTGTGGCTGATTTAAGTGCGGGGGGGGGCGCCGGGAGCACAGGGGGTGGGGAAGGACGCTCTCGGGCCAGGTCGCACTGTGGGGCTGCTGCGGCCGAGCAAGGCCCGGGTGTTCTTCTCCTGACGAACTGGAAGTGGTCTGGAAGGTGGAGGGGGAGGCTCGGCCTCCTTTGAGACGTTAAGCTGAGTCCATCTTTTTTCCATCCTTGATGAATGAATGGGTTCATGAGCTGGCTTTTTTATTTTTTAAAGATTTTATTTATTTTATTTTTAGGGAGAGGGGAAGGGAAGGAGAAAGAGAGGAAGAGAAACATCAATGTGCGGTTGCCTCTTACACGCCCCCTACTGGGGACCCGGCTCACAACCCAGGCACGTGCCTGGACTGGGAATTGAACCAGCGATCCTTCGCTCACAGGCTGGTGCTCAGTCCACTGAGCCACACCAGCCAGGGCTGTAAACTGGCTTTTTAGAAATTGTGTCTTTTTAAACACACCTACCTACCTGCCCTCTGGAGGGCCCTGGAGTGCCAGTCACAGTGATGCAAAGCCCTGAGCCCAGGGGCGCCGAGGGGACCCAGCTGGGTCTCCCGGGAAGGCCCACCGGGGCCTTGCATTCCTGCGGCTCAGGTGGGGAAGCACCTGGCTGTCTGACTCCATCCCTGGCTGGCTCGCCATGCAGCTGTCAGCCACGCGCCTCCGCTCTGCCATCTCCTCCTGTCGTCGGGGAAAATCAGCCTCCTTCCTGGGGTCCAAGGACACGTTCCCGGGACCTGTGTGGAGGGTGCGGCCTCGTAGGGAGGTTTACGCGGGTGAAGGATGCCCCTGAGTCCCGTCTCCGTCCGTCCTGCGTGGCAGAAGCTCAGCTGCATCTCCCGAGGAGCTGAAAAAAGATGGGTGCCCAGAGTTTCTGCTTCCCGTTGAAGCCGCGGCCTTCGGCGCCCGCGGGCCCACACGGCTGCGGCCCCCACGGCAGCTAGGCCCCCGCGGTTGCGGGTGCTCCCTGCTGCTCCAGCGGCAGGTCTGCCTGGCTGCGGGCCACGTGGCTGCTAACCTGCACGGCTGCCGGCAGATGATGCATGAGCTCGCGGGGCAAGTGTCGGGAGAGCTGCTTCCCCCCGGGATTGCCCCCGGGAGCTTTTCAAAGAGCCGATCGACTTCCCAAGCTTTCGCTGACTAATGATGGGTCCCCCCGAGCTAGACTGACAGGCCTCTACGGTCAAGCACCCCCGTGGCCCCCAATACTCCGGTACTAGAGGGCAAGCAGAGCTCCTGGGGAGACTCCCCGAGCCCTTGGGGTGACGTCTCCGCGACGGCGCCCCCTGGAGAGGGTGCGAGTCTGTCAGTGCGGTCACTTCCTGGCCAAGCACTCGGCTCGTGCTCCCCAGGTCGTTAAGCTCCGTGTCTAATTCCCTTTGCTCTCTTTCTAATTAATAATTAGCTAACTACCGACAATAACGCTCACGTGCGAAATCAGAAAGCGGAGAACAAACCCTCAGGTGGGTTTTTACGGCGTCTGAGATCCGAGCAAGAAATGCGCGGCCGCGTCGACCGCCAGGCCTGGGCGAGGTGGGGCGGGCTGGGAGGTCCCCGTGGGTGCCGGAGCCGCGGTGTCCCTGCTTGCCCGCCGTCTGCCCCCAGCCTTTCCCAACAGCCGCGCTGGAGACACTGGATGTGCGTGTGGACAAAGACCCTCTTCTCGACCGAGCCCCGCTCAGGCTCCTCCGAACTGTTCAGCGAGGCCTTGACTTCAGGGCGTTCGTGTTTGTCTCTGCGTTTGCTCACTTTCAGCAGGAATCCTGCTAAGTGGGTTCAGCCAGAATCCCCCACCTTTGATATTTGATCCGGTTTCTTCCCCTCCACCATCCTCAAGTGACGGCGGATCGCCCCGGCCAGTCGGTCGGCTTGGCCGGAAGCCCCCACCCCGGGGTCTCCTTGCAGTGATTTTCCATCCACTGACCCCACCCTTCTCCTCGGCTGTGAACCCCATCTTCTCATGTTGCATTCAGGGTGGAGTCCGATCTCTCCCCCTTCGGCGGTCCCTACGCCTGCCGCCCTGACCCTGCTGACTCGCGTCCCCTCCCCATGCTTCCGCAGAGTCACCGAATCCTCTTCCCTTCAGCAGTGATGCTGCTTTAAATCACCCTCTTGCTGCGGGTGACACCAGTCAGGGCCACAGCTGTTGTGGTTACTGTTACTAAAACTCAGCTCGGCGGGGCGACTCCCAGCACCCCACAGCTGGGACTGGCAGCTTCCCCACCGTTCGGGCCGGGGCCTGGACTCCTAAACTCAAGCCTACTTTCCGCCCGAGGCAGAACGGAGGGGCATCTCTACTTTGAAGAATTCTTGGAGCATGAAAGAGTTAGGGCTGGCGCTGAGCATGGGGTATAATTTCGATGAACTCTGACTCCTTACCCCAATAAACAGGGTAGTTTCATCTGCTAGGGCGGGAAAGTACCAACCCCATCACAGAACATGGGCTGCGTTCCCCACGAGGACCACCGCCCCAGCAGCGTCTGAGCTTGAAAAGGGCCCCTGGCCGTGGTGAAAAGAATTTGAAAGGGGCTCAGAGACCCCACCATGAAATCAACGAGCTCAAAAGAAGGAACTGAAGAGACTTTTCAGCGCTCATCTGTGCTCTGTGGGGGTGGCCAGGAAGCTGTCACTGACGGGCGATGGCCGCGTGTCTGGGATGAATGCTGACCTTTATGAAATGTTCCCGTGGGGGACACCACAGAAGAAGCTGGGGGGAAGAGAGTAGGGACCATGTGACCTGGGCCCAAATTCTGGGTCAATTATTAACACCCGTGTGACCTTGGAGGAGTCACCTCTCCTCCGTCTTCAGTTTCCTCATTTGTACAAAGAGGCAACTGGGCAGGGTGCCCCCATTTTGAAACCTATAACCAGGTGACATTTTATTTATTTATTTATTATTTCTTAAAAATATATTTTATTGATTATGCTATTACAGTTGTCCCATTTCTCCCCCATCATTCCCCTCCACCCTGCACACCCCTTCCCACCCACATTCCCCCCTTTAGTTCATGTCCATGTGTCATAAGTTCTTTAGCTTCTACATTTCCCACACTATTCTTGCCCTCCCCATCTATTTTCTACCCACTGTCTATGCTACTTATTCTCTGTGCCTTTTCCCCCCTCTCCTCCTCCCACTCCCCTGTTGCTAACCCTCCATGTGATCTCCATTTCTGTGATTGTGTTCCTGTTCTAGCTGTTTGCTTAGTTTGCTTTTGTTTTAGATGTGGATGTTAATACCTGTGAGTTTGCTGTCTTTTTACTGTCATATTTTTATCTTCTTTTTCTTAGATAAGTCCCTTTAACATTTCATATAATAAGGGCTTGGTGATGATGAACTCCTTGAACTTGACCTTATCTGAGAAGCGCTTTATCTGCCCTTCCATTCTAAATGACAGCTTTGCTGGATAGAACAATCTTGGATGTAGGTCCCTGCTTTTCAAGGCTTCAAATATTTCTTTCCAGCCCCTTCTTGCCTGTAAAGTCTCTTTTGAGAAATCAGCTGACAGTCTGATGGGAATTCTTTTGTAGGTGACTGTCCCCTTATCCTTTCCTGCTTCTAGAATTCTCCTCCTTCATTTTAATCTTGGGTAATGTAATTATGATGTGCCTTGGTGTGTTCCTCCTTGGGTCCAACTTCTTTGGGACTCTCTGAGCTTCCTGGAAGTCTATTTCCTTTGCCAGATTGGGGAAGTTCTCCTTTATTATTTGTTCAAATCAGTTTTCCACTTGTTGCTCTTCTTCTTCCCCTTCTGGGACCCCTATAATTCAGATGTTGGGACGTTTAACGATGTCCCGGAGGTTCCTAAGCCTCTCCTCATTTTTTTGAATTCTTGTTTCTTCCTTGTTTTCTGTTTGGTTGTTAGTTTCTTCCTTCTGGTCCACTCCATAGATTTGAGTCCAGTTTTCCTTCCATCTCTATTGGTTCCCCATGCATCTTCCTTCATTTCACGTATTGTAGCCTGCATTTTTTCATCTAACTTGTGAGCAAAATCAACCAATTCTGTGAGCATCCTGATCACCAGGGCTTTGAACTGTGCATCTGATAGGTTGGCTATCTCTTCGTTGCTTAGAGGAATTGACTCCGGGGTTTTCATTTTTCCTCCGGTTTGAGCCATTTTTGGTGGGGTTTTTTGTTTTGTTTTCTTTTTGTTTTGGTCCGGTCGCAGCTGTTACGTATGAGGGGTGGGGCCTTAGGTGTTTCCCCAGGGCGGGGCAGCCCAGTCGCTGGGTTGTGACGCTGTTTGTGGGGGCGGGGTCCGAGAGGGAACAATGGCGCCTGCTCCGCTCTCTCCTCGATTCCAGTCCCTTCCACCGCTTCCCCTTCACCTGGATTGTCTGCTCTCGGGAATGTGGGACCACCTGGTCAGCCAGCTGCCTTGTGCGGCCTCACTGGGTCTGCATAGTTGCCACCCCGTGCCTGGGGTCCGCCAGCTGCCTCCTGTGGGCCCGGGGACTGCCAGCCGCTGCTGCCTGCGTTCCCCAGTCCGCACCTCCACTTTTTCCTGCCGTGACTCCGCCCCTCTTACCGGTCCGGTTGAATGGTTGTTGGACTTCCATACAGTTCAATTTTCTATCAGTTCTGATTGTTTTCTTGTTTCTAAATATTTGTCGTCCTTAATTTTGGTGGTGAGAGGAAGCACAGTGTGTCCACCTACGCCTCCATCTTGGCCAGAAGTCCTCAGGTGACATTCTTTAATCCTCGATTTCCTGCCTCGGCCTCCACAGGGTGCAAAGAAGGGTCTTGGCAGGCTGTGGCCACTGCCAACAGTTCAGAGAGTACCTGCCAGCCCCCTGAACCCAAACATACAAAGGAAATAATAGTATCACTGTCCCACACTGATGCAGACACTGCCTGCAGTGTCCGCGTCATTATGGAAGAAACGAGACATTCACACAGACGACCGAGTCTGGTGGAGGAAAAGGGGCAGGATGGCTTTTCTCTCAAGGGGAGCGAAAGCCCACGGCCTCCGCCATGACAGGCCTTTATTGGGTTTCTGGTCACGTGACATCGTGGTCCTCATATACCATGCCCAGGTTCACTTTAGGTGGTTACCTTTTACAGACAACAAAGGAGCCAATGCTGCTATTCACATCACAGAAGAAGGATATTAGCAAATGAAAAGGGAAAAGTGGTCGAACCGGTTACACTCATCCTAGGAAGGTTTAGCATGGATTTTAGGAAGTTGCAGTAAGCATTTGCTGTCTCAATTCAGGGTGAGGGAGTTTCAGCAAAAGCAAGACTCAAAGCAGCTGAGGCACATTGCAATCCTGATTTCCCACGAGAGAAATCTGTGGGCGTGGGTCCTGTGCATCTCCGAGTGGGAGCTGGGCCCACGCCACGCAGAAGGGTCTCCCACGCCACACAACTCACATCCAAGTGGGGGTGTACGTTAGAGAGCCTTCCGGGGACATTATCTGAACTATTGGGACGAGCAGCCCAGTGTGCCCCAGACCGCTGGGAGGCCTGAGGCTGGCTCAGGTCTTCGGAGAGTCCCATCCCTTCCGCAGAAGCACCACGAGCCTCCAGGGGCCGGCCAGTGCAAGCCTCTGATTGACGTCTGAGGTGATGCTTCCGCCTGTGGTCCCGTGTTGCTCTCCTCCTTGTCTCTCGTCCATCCTTCCTTCATCCACACACCCACCCAACAGTCCAACCACCCATCTACCCATCCATCCATCATCCATCCACCCATCCATGTATCATCCATCCATCATCCATCCACCCATCCATCAGTCCATCCATCCGTCTTCCATCCACCCATCTATCCATCCATCCACCCACCCATCTATCCATCCATCATCTATCCATCACCCACCCATTCCCCCCCACCCCATCCCCTATCATCCTCCAGAAGTGGTCACTGAGCTCGTATTTTGTAGGGGCTGTGGCAGGCCCTGCGTGGGACATGAGGGACAAGTCGCAGGTGGCCCTGCAGCAGAGGAGCCCCTTGGAGATCCAGAAAGACAGCCACTGGAACACAGGCGATGCAGGGAGCGTGGCCAGTGCCGAGGAGAGTGGGGTCCTCTGGACCCCTCCCTCTCTGTCCCCTTTGTTCTCTTGGACACCTGTGTAGCAGGCCTGTCCCTGCCAGACTTCCTCCTTACCTGAAAGGGATTCCGTGGTCACATGTACACAGCGGAGAAAGGAACTCTGTCCGCCACTTGGCAGAGGCGTCCCGAGTGCCGGCATCCTTATTGCGGCTGGGCCCGCCCGCCCAGAGGAATGTCGGGGCGGCAGATGGGTCCTTACTGGAGAGCGTGCTAATGTTTAGAAAAGGGGATGCGCCCTTCTTTGGACAGAGCCTTTCAGTGTGAACCCCACTCAGCTTGTTATTTTATCATTAATTACGACCCAAGGGAACGATTAAAAGGGCAGGGACTCGCGGCGACAGCCTGCTGTGGCCACACGTGCTCGGTGGGAGGGGGCCACAGGCAGAGACCCGGCTGGCGGGAGAGCCCGTCCCAGCAGGCCTCGAAGCCTGCGCTCCCAGTGGTCACAAACGTCCAGAACGGCAGCCCGTGGAGACAGACAGGAGATCGGGGGCTGCCGAGGGCTGGGGGCGGGGAGGTGCGCAGTGACCGCTAACGGGGAGGGGCTTTCTTTTCGGGGGGCAGAAATGCTCTGAGCTGATGCGGCGATCTGGGCGGTGGCCCCGCGCTTCGGTGAAGAGATGAGAAAACCACTGAACTGTCAGCTTTACATGGGGGAGTCGTGTGGTGTGGAAATATCTCCGCAAAAGCTGCCATAACATTTGTCCATTTTAACTTCTTCAGTGCTTTTAACGAGAGGAACAACACTCCCGCACAGCGCTGTCCCTGGAAAGCCCTGGCCGCCCCGTGGCTCGCCTCTGTCCCGTGCTGCTCAGGAGCCCGGAGGACTGGGCTGCGGCACGAGGAACTCGGGGTCCCCGCAGATGCCAGCAAACACCAGAGAGTGTCTGCAGGGGCAGCAGATGCTGGAACCTTCCGGCGGTGAGCGGGAGGGAGGGTCCCGTTGCCGCCTGGTCGTGCACGGCACTGTGAGCACATTTCCGGTGCGGAGCCGGCCTGCTTCCCCTCCTCGTGGGAGGGCCCGAGGGGTTCTGGGAGGACAGGGTGTGGCAGTTGTTCTGGGAAATTCAACCTTCTGTGACTGGGGGGGTTCGTCGTCATAACCAGATGTGTGAGCACGTCCGGGACCCTCCACCTCGCCGAGGGTGGCCACGCCCGAGTTGTGAATGTGGCTTCGGCGTGTCTGCGGAGGCACTGGCCTTTGTCCCAACCCTCTGGCCCTCCAGCCGTCTGCCCAGCCAGCACCCAGGCTCAGCTCAGGGTCCCCGGTGGCACCTGGGCAGGGCCAGGCCCCGTGTGGTCTCTGTGGCCGCAGCAGCCTGCGTTGCAGCCACACTTGCATCTGTTCTGCGCGCACTGGGGATCGGAACGCAACTCCATCTGTGAGAGGCGAGCTCGGCACCTATCGGGACAGGGGCCTGAAAGCCAGGACGACGGGAAGCTGTTCGGGGAGACGGGGCCTTAGGTGTGGATCACGGGAACACGGAGGAGAAGGATCAGCAAATCACACCGACCCCCGACACGCTTTCGCTCAGCTCCTGGCTGCCGGTCTCCCTGTGAGAGTCAGACACACCTGTCACACTCAGAGGTGGCCGGCGGAGGGTGTCCGGACGGAGGGCGGTCACACCGTCTGCAGGGCCGCAGGGGCTGGCCTGGAGCCCAGCGGGACGCGCCTGGACGTGGGAAGAGGGTCGGAGTTAGGACCCAGGGCGCCTCTGATCCGCGGTGGCGTCCCCAGCCCCTGAGCACTGTGTCCCCTGCGGGCCGAGGCCTGTCCACTGCGTGCCCAGCATCACCCTGGGGTGCCCCTCACTGGAGGAACACGAAGTGTCCCGCCCGGAGCGCAGCCTGCACACCAGGGGACGAAAGCCCTGTGTCTCGCGGGACCTCGGCCCCTCTGGCGCCTCACTTTCCCACGGGCACGCAGCCGACAAAAAGGGAGGCGCCGCTGGGACTGAAACGGCGGCCAGGACGTCACCCTTCCGCGGCACGGTCCCTCTGGGGGTCACCGCCACGAGCACTCAAGAGACGGCGCCCGGAGGTTCTGTCCCCAGAAGGAGCGGCGTCCCTCCCAGCTGCTCTGGAGCTGGCCTCTGACCAGGAGGCGGGGGTGGGGGGGTTGCGGCAGAGGGCGGCACCCAGGAGGCGAAGGGCCCCCGGGACAGCGGCAGCAGCCCAGCCTGGGGGCACCGGGCCGGCCTGGGCTCCGGAAGGCCAGGGGCAGCCGCCCCGTGGGGCCACGCTGCTGACCCCATGGTGGGGTGCATTTTCTGTCTTCGGGTCCCCCGCACAGCACCTGTCCCCCTCAGCGGCTCCCATGTGTGGTCCCAGGACAGAAGGGCGCTCTGCTCGGGGCCTCCTCTCTCCAGGTCTTGTCTTCAGCATTTACCTTCCGCGGGGACTGGTGGGCGACTGTGACCAAACGGGACTCTCGGCACGGATCTCCCAGTGCGCCGACATCCTCTGCTCCGCCGCTCACCCGAGGGCCCCTTTGGCTCCTGATAGCAAAAATGAAAGAAGATCCACGTAAATAGAGAAACGCGTTCAGGGACTGGAAGGTTCAACGTAGCAAAGATGTCGTTTCTCCTGAAATTAAGCCAGAGAGTTAATGTGATTCTAACTGCGTCTTTCTTTTTCTGACTGATTTCCAAGCCGCCTGCTTAAAAGCGTGGCGAGTGCGTTTGGTCACCTCTCCAACCGCAAGCTTCGGAGAATCCTCTTTAACGGGCGCCCCAAAGGCTCTTTTCTGCTTCTGACAACTCCTTCTCAGGGTTTCCCTCGGACGAGGGTGTAAAAGGACACTTTTCGGATTTGAAACAGTACGCGCTGAACGGGCGAGATAATGCCATCGGTGGGGGCGCTTGTCGGGTGTGGCTACAATTTTGTTTCGAAGAGATTCGGATGAGTTTAAATAGGAATCGGTACAAAAGCCTGAATTCAGGTCCCCAAACTCTCTTGTCCAGTTTCGAAGGTGGGAAACCAGCACAGGCAGCAGCAAGAAGAAACCAGGTCGTGGGAGCCCTCAGGGCCCCCAGCCCCTCGGGACAGTGAGCGCAGCCCGGCCCGGCCCGCCCGTCGTCAGAGTGTCCGCCGGGCACGGCCGCCCACCCGCCCTGCAGCCCTGCAGGCACTCGGTCCCCCCGGGGCCCGTTCGAAGAGGAGCCCTGGCAATCCGAGAGTCGTCCCCCCGCCACCCTGGGTGGTGGGGCATTCAGAGCCGCCCCGTGGGAGTCACGGGTGAGAGGGATGAACACATTCAGCCCCGGGAACCGGAAACTGGAAGAAGGAACACTGGCCTTAAATATTAAAGGGATAGTTAACTCCGCCGTGTGGGCGGAATCCCGGTCTTGCTCCTCCCGGAAATGGACGGAAGGCAGAGGGGGGTTTGACAGAGACCTGACTCCTAACACCCGGGGTGGGCGACAGACAGAGTGAGTCCCCTCGGCCGGCACGCTCCGGCCAGTGCCGGGACAGCGCTGCCGTGTCTGGCTGCCACAGGGGCGGCTGAGGGACCGACCCAGTGTGGGAGGCTGGGGACTCGGAGGGACGGACTCCGGGCTGTTCTCCAAGGTGGCCCCGCTGACAGAGAGAGAGGGACAGTGAGAGAGGGAGAGAGAACAAAGCAGAACGCAAGGGGATGGGGGCGCGGGAGCAGCCATCGGGGAGGGGTGGTTCCCTCCCTGGGAAGGAGGGCTCCCCGCAGCCCGTCCGCTGTGGGGGCTGCGGGGAGGTCAAAGGTGGACGCGTGTCCCAGCAACGGGGCCGAGGATGCCACTCGGGACGCAGGCCTGTCGGATGAGGACATGCAGGCAGCAGGGAGGATGCGGGCGACCCGGCGTCGCTGTGAGCGCGCGCTCAGCGTGCCGCTGCACCGCCCCCGGGCAGCCTCGTCCGACGCAGGGGTCTTGGGTCACCAGGGCAAAGCCGGTGACGGTGAGACAGGTCTTCCCCTGACAGCGGGCCGGTTCGCGTCTGCCCCGCCTGCTTTCCAGGGACCAACAGCGATCCCTGCGGATTTCAGGGACCTACGGCTGCGTAAACAGGAAATGCATCGTCCCCAGTCTGCGGAAGGGAAAACTCCGCCAACAGGAGCTGAGCCCCTTGCCTGAGACCCCACGGGGCCGGGGGGGGGGGCGCCTGGCCCTGGCGGCCGAGTGTCCGTCTCCGTGCGCACGGCTGGCACGCGCGGCATCACACAGCGCTGCCCACGTGGGGCTGGGGGCTGGCGCCCAGATGTGCAAGGCTGGCCTTCTCTGTCTTCCCCGTGGAACCTTCCAGAAACTCAGCCTCGCATTCCAGTGCTTTTGGTGCGACGGCCTCTTGCTGGGGCCTGGGAAGCGGCTGCGTCTTGCCTCACGGGACCAGCCACTAACTCCGAGGAGCGTGGAAGCAGCCGGGGAGGCCACACGGAGGCGGCGGTGAGGGGCGGTCCCTTCTGAGGCGCAGCGCGGAGGTGAACCGGCCCACCCGCGGCCTCTCCTCACGACGCCGCAGCCCCCTTGCACACGCGACCCGGGCCCAGCTGGCCAGCATGGCACAGGAGGAGGGTCTGAACCCGTGGCCGCATCTGCTCTGGATCCTCGAAAGAGGCTGTGACACCCCAGCCACGACGGTCCCCACCCCGCCACGTCTTACAGCCACGGTTTCCTTCTTGTCCACGCTCCGTGTCTCTCACGGGTGGGCCTCACCCCCACTCATGTCTTCTTCTGAATCCAGGCTGGTGACACAGCCTCCTCCTGGTGGGAGGGGGAGGGGACCGTGCCCCGCTGCTTTGCCAGGAGGTGGCGCGCCATGGGGCTTTTGCTTGCACTGTCAGCGAGAGCCAGTGGCAATGCCAGCCAGGCCTGGTGCTGGGGACAGGGAGGGGACAGCAGAGCGTCATCTCCTTCGAGGAGGGCCAGCCAGCACTTCTGCATGGCACTGCCATCTATCACAGTCTCAAAGCATTAACTCCTTGCAGATGGACAAAAAGTTCCGCCCCGAGCACCATGACCCAATAAACCGTCCTTGGCCTTGATCAGGAGGCATCCTGGGGAGCAGGGGGCCCCTGGAGGCCAGCGGCAGGAATTAGTGTTGACAAGGGAAAGGAGTGGAGCGGCTTCGGTGGCTCCGTGCCGGGGCTCGTGCCCTTGGCCGGGGCGCTGCAGGGAGGGGCCTGGGGGGCGCAGGCGCAGAGGGAGCCTGTGCGGAGGGCGGCTCGGAGGAGGGCGGCCGGCCCTGCCCGAACCTATTACTGTCTCGTTAGAGAATGGAGCGGCTACTTGCCTATGACCCAATTTTAAACCCGTGAGTTCTTAAAGAAGCTGGGGCGGCGGGGGGAGGGGTGGCAAACTTTAATCTCTAAAGGAGCTTAATTTCTCCAAAAAAAAAAGAAGAAGAAAAGAAAAAGAAAATAGCACGCCTGCACCAATAAGTGCCATTCTGTTCAAGTCTGAGAATAGAAACAGTCAGATGGCAGCCAGGGCGCGGCTTGGGGTGTGCTGTCCCCAGCCGTCCCCGTTCAGAGGACCAGAGGGCAAAACCCTCTGGCACCCGGCCGAGGGCCCCTGAGGGCTGTGACGACCTTTCCCACCAGAGCTGTGGCACACACCCTCACAAACACTGTGAGCCGGGCCAGAACCCGTGAAATTAAAGCTGTCCTAACAATCTGGGCTACGGGCCCACGGGCCCACAGGGCCCCTCCCAGTCCCAGACACAAGGCCCCCTCGGAGGGCCCTCTCCGGACGGACCTGGCTGGTCGGACCTTCCCCTTGGCTATCTGAGAACCTGAACGTCTTTACAAGCGTCTGGGCCGACTTCCTGGGCGTAAGAAACCGAAAATGGCAAATGATGCTGGTTAGCAGGAAAAACCAGGCAACGTAAGCAGACGTTTCAACAGGAAAGGGGAAGTTCAACTTCAACGCTCGTGTTTTTCAGAGACCACTAAGGGTGCGCGATGAGAAGCAAACGACTTACTGACTCGCAGGGTCGGCTGGTTCAGATGCTTCAACAGAGGCGAGAACAAGACGGAGGCTCACGTTCTCCCATCTCTAGTCCGAGCTGTCCCGGGCGGTTTGAGGGGTGGGCAGGCCAACAGGCTTGGCCACCAGGCCGGCCAGGGACCCCGGGGCCACGGTCCGTCCCCACACCCACCTTGCAGCCTGGATACGGGTGCGGAGGGCAGGCCGCCTCCCTGAAGGGCAGGGCCCTGGGGCTGGCGTGCCACCTCTGCAATGTCCTGCTTGCAGGACCTTAATTGCGTGGCCACAGCTGGCTGCAGGGGAGGCTGGGAAATGCTGGGGAGTCCTGCCCCGGCCAGGAAGGAGGGTGTGCAGCTGGGAGCTGGGCTCCATGAACAGCAGTAAACAGAAATCTCGAGTTGTCAGAAGCCCCTAAACAGCACGCGCTGGCTGACAACAACAACTGGGACCATTTCTCAGCGTGAGAAGTGCTAATGGACAGCCTCCAGCTGTGGGGTCTCTGGAGACCCTCTCCCGGGGAACACACCCAGGAGGGGGCGCCCCCAAGTCCTCCCCTCGGGCAGCCAAGCCTTCTGACGTCCTGAGCTGTGCTGCTGCTCTACTCGGGCAGCATCCAGGGAGTTTGAGGTGCCCCCCTCCCCCGTCACTGCAGGTCCCGGGCCCCCCAGGGGATTCCCCTGGGGCTGCAAGACTCTGGCCAAAGCTGAGGCCTCTGCTCCCTGCTAGGGCGTCTTTCTCTGAACTTCCTCCCCCGACCTCTCTGCCCATCACTCTCCCCACCGGTGTGACCCCAGGGCCCAGGCATAGCAAACCAGAGCCTCATGTGGTTGGCAAGATCATCCATTTAAATGTGATCCATTTAAATGTTAGTCTGTGTTTGTGTGGCTTCTACAGCTCATCCCACCTCGGGCGGGAACTCACCGCCAGGAAAGCAAGCGGCCTGTGAGGGTGTGCGCTCTCGCCCCCTGCCCGCAGACAAGGCCCGATGCGGCAGGCTGACCCCCGTCCCTGAACTCTTGGCCTCTCCTCCAGGGCTGTTCTGGTGGCTCATCCAAGCCCTGCCAGAGTCCCCAGGGGCACGCAGCTCACGAAGTGGGACCAGCGGGCTGGCTGTGGGCAGGGGGGGCGGGGGTCCCGTGGTGGCGGGGAGGGGGAGCAGGCAGTGCAGGCAGGTCCCCGAGGACAGCGGGAGCCAGGCCAGTGTCCCTGCTGGCGCGGCAGCTGCTAAAAACGGCAGCAGGGACGAGGTTATCGAGGCAGAAGGACATTCGGGAGGAGACTGGCCTCCTCCCCCTCCCCGGGAGCGGGCGCTGTCTGGGGGCTGCAGCCAGCTGGTGCCAGGCAACCCACATTCGCAGGTGTCCCGCTGCGGCCTCCGGAGGAGATGGACAGACGGACAGATGGAGTCGGGGAGGGCTGGGGGCGGGGGCAGTGGCCAGGAGGCACCGGGGACAGGACCTAAAGCAGAAGGAAGAGGAGGGAAAGAAGCAAGAGAAGGAGTGGGAGGGAGGCTGTCCGGTTAGCTCCACCCCGGGGCTCTGGCTTCTCCTTCCAAGCCCTCCTCGCCGCAGGTGTTATGGTGAAATCGTGTCCCCTCTCCCACTCCCCAAAACGTATGGTGAAGCCCTGCCCGCCAGGACCTCAGCGTGTGACCTTATCTGGCGAGAGGACCACAGCAGATGCTGTTCCCTGAGATGCGGCCGGCCGCACTGGAGCAGGGCAGGCCCCGCTTCAATGCGACGGTGCCCTTTCAAAAGGACCCGGAGGCAGAGCACAGAGCGAGCCCCCCTGAGGGGTGGGCAGCGGCCTCGGTGACCGGCCAGGAGCCACCAAGCCGGAGGCAGCGGGGACCCTTCCCGCAGGTGTCGGAGCACGGTCCCGCTGACCTCCATCCAGCCTGCGGGTGGGGGCGGCGCTCTGCTGTCCAGGCTCCCCAGCTTAGGGCCCTTTGTCGCAGCAACCCCAGGGGACAAAGGCACAGGATTGCAGGAGGGGGCTGGGGCCCCAGAGGAAGGGGGCCGCCCCCAGGGCCACAAGCACACTGGCAGGGGGCTCCCTGGGGTCGGCCGTGGGGAGTGTCCTCAGTGAGAGGCTCACTGTTAGGGGGTGCGGTGGGGGGGAAGGGGAGGGTCCAGGGCCAGACCCACGCAGCTGATGGGACCCTTGCAGCTCAAGGGGCTGGGGCTGTGAGCCGACCGTGGTCCTGGCTGCAGGGCGGCTCCTGGGCACCAGGCCGGTGCCCCTCGTCCCTCTGCAGGGGCCCAGCTCCCAAACCCCCCGGGACTCCCATTGTCCCACCTCCTTCACTCCTGCCCACCGCTGCCCCGCCCCAGAAAAGCGCCCGTCTCCCCCGCACATGCTTCTGTGGCCAGACCCGGGTCACCTCCGGTCACTCACTAAAATCAGAGAACACATCGAAGGCCACAGGGAAAACAGGAGGTCCCGTTCTGGGCGCCTCCCGCAGGGGGTGCTCCTCGGCAGAACGACGCCCGCTCCTCACAGGGGGCGGGGTGCTCGCACTCCATGCTGGGAGAGCCCCCCCACCAAGAACCAAGTGCCACGTCTGAAGAGAGGGGGGTTGGAAAGAAAGGAGGGGGAGGGGCAGCTGGTCTGCCGCGCACAAGCCAGCCTCGATCGCGGTGTGTCTTCAGCGTGTGGTCAGGTCGAAAGCCCCCGAAGTTCACCCCGATGGAAACTTGGGCCTCAGGGCTCGTCCGCGTCCTTGGCTGGCACAGGCCCTGCCTCTAACACGGGAGAGAAGCTCTCCACCCCGGCTCTCAGAGCGAGACGTGGGGGGCGGGCGGGGTGTACGGTGACACCGTGGGGAGCTGGGACGCTGGGCCATCCAGGCGTCAGGGCAGAGCAAGGGGCTGCACGATCCACAAGGGAACACTGCGCAGTAGAGAGACAGAAGGAGCCCCTACCCTTCAGGACAGCACGGAGGGAGCTGGAGAGCATGGTGCTGAGTGAGATGAGCCAGGCGGTGAGGGACCAACACCGTAGGGTCTCACCTGTAAGTGGAACCTAATAAAACAAACAAGCGAGCGAAATACAACCAGGGACATGGAAATAAAGGACAAACTGACAGTGACCAGAGGGGGGGATAAGGGGGGAAGGGGGAAGGGTTTGCAGGAACAACTATAAAGGACGCACGGACAAAACCAAAGTGGGGTAGGATCCAGGGTGGGAGCTGGGATGGCTGGGGTGGGGGGGAGCGGCGGGGGAGGGGAAATGGAAACAATGGTACTTGAACGACAATAAAAAAAAGTTTAAAAAAAAAAAAAGAAACGAGCCAATTAGAGAAGGGGCCGAAGACCTCCGCAGACACCTCACGGAAGGAGACGCGCAGATGGCAGGTGGGGAAGCCGCGGGAAGGTGCTCCGAGCCACGTGTCCCCTGGGAAACGCGGATGGAAGCAGCAACCAGATACCGCCGCACCCCAGTCAGGATGCCGGACATCGGGGACAGCAGCACGCCCAGCGCAGGCGAGGACGCGGAGCCCCAGGAACCCGGCGCTGGTGGGGATGCGGGGGGCGCGGCCGCTCGGTTTCCCGCCAGACGGAGCGGGACTGTCCGCGGGGCCCCGGCACTTGTGCTCCGTGCTGCTCGCCCAGAGGAGCCGAACACGTGTGCGCACACAGAACCCTGCGCAGGTGGTCACCGCAGCTGCGGCCATCGTCGCCAAAACCGGGCAGCAGCCACGCTGCCCCTCGTGGGTGACGGGGGAACAAGCCGTGGCCCGTCCGACCTCAGGAGAAACAAACTACCAAGCCCTGGAAAGACTCGGAGGAAACTTAAGTGCCCAGGACTAAGAAAGAGAACCACGGGTGCGGGGACACGAAGGTAGGAAGCACGGCATCGAACGTCACCGGAAATCCGGATCCGGTCCGAGACGAAGCAGGAGGGCGGATTCCCGGGAAGCCGACACTGGCGAGCGGAGGGCGGTGGGCGGGGCCTGCGCCTGCGCCTGGGCCGGGGGCCGAGGCGGAACCCAGACGGACCGGGTCTGGGAACCGGAGCTGGAGACGCTGCATTCTCTGTACACAGGATGTGTCGCGTGAAAAGCCGGCCGGACTCCGAGGACGGAGGCGTGCCCACTGGGGCAGGGACCGGCAGGAGCTTGCACCCAGGGGGCGACGCCCCCTCCCTGGCGGAAAGCGCCCAGGATTGGAAACATCTGCGGGAGTGAAGTGGGAAAGTGCCCCCGCGGGGCTGCACTTGACCTTCAAGAAGACAAAGGCGCGCGACTGCAGACGAAGGTCGCAGCTCTAACCCAGACCACCCACGTGCCGACGGGGTAGAGACTCCGCGCCCCCCCCCCCCCACCCCATGGCCTAGTGGTCCCCTCAGCAGAGACGGTGGCCCGGAAACCAGGAGCAGCCGGGCTCGGGGCGGCCGCAACGGGAGAACCAGGGGGGCTCCGTGAACGCGCAGACGGGCGGGGAAACGGGGATTTTCGGTCACGGAAGCCAAGTGCAGTGAAATGGCGTTGGCAGGGTGCCGGCTGCGGGCGCCCGACGTCCACCGCACAACCCTACGGCTCCGCGACGTGTCTGAGCGTTGTCATGATGAAGATACACGGAAGCCCCATCGTGAAGTGGTGTCAAGATCACGGTTGTTTTTCTTTCCTCCCCTGAAGCACCAGCTTGAAAGCGCGTCTGCCAGGCGGGTGGGCCGCTCTGTGCCATCTGCTCGCTGGGCGGGTGCGCGGGTGGGCGGGGCCCCCTTTTTTCCAAGCTGCCAAGTCATCGCCCCACCATTCTCCGGACTCAGGGAGGCTGCTCTCGTCCGTGCCCACAGCTTGACCCCTCTGTCCTGGCTCTGGGAGGCGGCCCGTGTGCTGAGGCCTGCATCCCGCTGTGGGCAGCGCGCCGCCCACGGAGACAGCCGAGCCACGTCACCACCCGTGACCCTGCGGAGGCTGGGGGAGCCCCAGCCGAGCGCTCGCCTGGGAAGAGGGGGTGCACCCCACTCAATGCTCTCTGAGAACACACAGGGACCACTTACCACCCACCCACCCCCCACCTGGTGGCCACCCCGGGAGGCGGCTGATCCCCCGGGGGGCAGAAACAGCGCTTTGCCCATATTGGGATCATAGGAACTAACCCTGAGACCCAGGATGAGGCGGGTCCTAAGGAGACGCTCACCGGACCAACGAGTGCCTGAAATAAGGCACGGACCAACGAAGTGAAGAAGGACCAGCACCGTCCCGGACCACGGATTTCGTTTCCCTGGCAGGCAAGCCACCACCCGACCTTCAAGATCTGTGATGTGTCCGCTCATTCAAAGCAAGTAATTCCTTGTCAACTTAGGAACCAATTCCTACCCCTCCTCTCCCACTACCTTCCCGGGGGACGAGAATGATCATTTTACAAAGTTTGCCAAACCACCTTAGGAAGGAAAATGTTTAAGCTGGTTAAGAATGGAAGGCATTTTCCACGCACCGAGGCCCCGGGGCACAGCCATTTCGGCTAATTCGATGGGGACAGTGAGTGCAAAGCGTCTGATCACTACGATCGGCCCCCAAGTCTCCTGCTTGGTTTGTAAAAATCTGTGTAGATGCTTAGAAGCACATAATCACGTTTCTGCCATTAGATTCCCTAATTCTAACTTCCATTAACGCCCACTGAGTTCTTTGCCAACTGACCCAAATTATTGGGTTTTTACCACCCTTCTCCAGCTTCTAATCTGAGATGCCAAGAAATACGATACTGTTGCAAATGGCATTTAGCTCAGGTGCTGACTGGGTCGCTACTGAACAAAGCAGGACAGGCGATCTGACCTTCTCTCCCGTGTTTGACGGACGGGGACGTGCCTTCCTCAGGAAGGCGACCTGCACAACGCTGCCCACGTTAATTTCAGGAAACGTTCGGCCCGGCTCGTTACTCTCACCTGATTCTTCTCCTCGCAGGACTAGAGCCTGAGGGCTCAAACGTTTCTGTTTCCTAGAGAGCGTTGCAGCTCGGCGGTTTCGGTTCCTGCGGGGACGTCAGGAGCAGCCGGGCCGCCACTGACCACCCGGACACAGGAGTGCGCCGGACCGATGTCAGACGGCCAGCTCGACGGGGGCCCCGAGCAGGGCAGTCTGTGCGGGACCAGGGCGCACACCGCTCGTGCGTTCCCTGCCGCCTCCCGATCTCGTTGTTCTGCCTCCCCCTCCCCTTACAAAACCGCTGCTACTGAGGGCTAAGGGGGGCTTTGGGCCAGGAGCCCCCATCTTCCCGGGTGGCCGGCCCTTGAATAAACAAGCCTCTTCCCTTTTTCACCAGCACCTGTCTCTCGAGCGTGGCATCTGTGGCGGCAGACAGCCGCACCTGGGCTTGGTCGCAAAGGGGAAAAACTGGATTGGGGGTCACCCCGTTTGGATTTGCCGTGACCCCCGATGTGGCTCGGAGTCACTTCCACAGGCCACAGCCTGGGGTCAGGGCGGCTGCCAGGAGTGTTTCTGCCACCAACTGCGTCAAGCCACCCAGCCTCACGCTGTGAAGGGACCGGGCCTGAGTTTGTCTCGCTGTGTAGACGCGTGCTCAGGCCTGGAATCACGTGGAGTCTGGAGGAGGCACGAGGTTCGAGACGCGCAGAGTCGGAAGCCGTCTACGGAACGCCGCTTTCTAAGTCTTCCCGGCACAAACGCATGGTGACGGAGGCTTTGCCACGTCTGACAACGGTCCCACAGTGTGACATGACGCGCCGTTGCCAGTGACGGGAACGGGGTGGCAGGAAACTTCTCTCAAACACAAATAATGCGGAACGAGTCTGGGTGGCGGCCAGCGGACAGAGTCGGCACGGTCGGTGGGAGTCCTGACGTGGCGAGCGCCCTTGCTTGGACGGGACGAAAGCGGCACCTCATCTGGGTGCCCACCCCCGCCCCCCCCATGGCCCAGGGCCACAGTCGCACCTGGAGAAAGACGTCAGCCAAGCCCAGCTAAGGGACGGTCTCCCAAACCCCCGGCCCGTCCTCCCTGAAACTGCCAAGGTCGCCAAGGACAAGGGCGGTCTGAGAAACGGTCCCGGTCCCGGGGAGCCACGATGAGGATCTAACGGGTCGCCCTGCACGGCACCCCGGAACAGACAGAGGGGACGAGGGGGACCCGAGTGACACGCAAACGGAGCTTGCGGTTCAGTTGAAGATCACGCGGCAAGACTGGCCCTTTACTTGTGACAAATGTCCGAGAGGGGAAGCAGGGGAAGCGTGCCCGGGGCCTCTTCCTGCTACCGCCACGGCTTCCCCGCGAACCTCCCACGTTCCGTGTCGCCGAAGTGGCTCAGAAGGGAAACTGGATGAGACCAGGCCAGAGGAAGACTGTACTGTCTATTTTTTCCAGAGAAAATATCGTAAAATTACCTCGTGTAACCATGTCCTTCCAGAGCCAAAATGAAATTAAAAAGTAGATTGTAGTGGTGTGTCAGGCGAATAATTAGAACATTATATAATATTTCTAAACTTGATGATGTTGATGGTATTTGTCAGCTTTTAAAATAATTAAAATGTCATGTTTTCCCCCTGCTTCTAAATATTTACTTGTGTGCCTAATGTCCTATTTATCATTTTGCATCACTTTTTCCTCGAGGATGGCCCCTGGGCACCGGGGCCCAGCATGGCCCGTGTCGGGTACGACGTGGGTCTTTCGGGCCCTCTGTTACTTTATTTAGACGTTACTTAAATAAATCCACGTGAAGCGCTCATCGCCCACAGTGCGTTTCTGCGGCTGGTAAACAAGACTCTGGCGAACTCGTTGGGTGGGCAGCCTCCAGGGCAGAGGGTCTGAGCCTGGCTGCGCACTGAGTCCCGGGGGTCGGGGCCCTCGTCGGTGACCCTTGGACTCCCGGCGACTTTGCCACTCAGCAGGGTTGAGGATCGTGGAGCAGAGTCCGATCCCAGGGGTCCAACCAGGGGTTCACGCCGTGGGTCCCATCGCGGTGTCCGTGTGACCTCTGTGCCCGTCGCCGGGCCTGGCAGGATGGACGCGCTGAGGGGTGAGGAGACCGTCGGAGCACCGGTCCGCACCTCCTGGAGTGGGGTCAGCGTCTAGATCTTTCTTCAGGGAGAAGCCGACGAGAAAATGAAGCGCGGCTGTCCTCGGGTCTAACGCCGGGAAAGCGCCCAGAGGGCCGCGCTCTGCCCGCCCGCCCCGGGGTGCTGCGTGGTTGGGAGAGTGTCCCGTGAGTTCCCGGAAGCCCCAGCCAGCCCACGCCCGTGACCAGCCCACGCGGCACTCTGGGCGCGGACACCCGCAGGGCTGTGCTGGGGAGGCCCGGAGCCCCTGCCCGCAAGGAGACAAACACAGCCGAGCAGCAACGCTCGTGCGGTGGCTAGGGAAGGATGAAGTGCTTGCCTGGCGGGAGGGGGTGCGGGGAACGGGGGCGGGGAGGGGATTGAGGAGCCGCTGGGTGGTCACGGAACGGCCACGGGGATGTGCAGTGCAGTGTAGGACATGGGGCCACCAGACAGTCTCTGCGTGACCATGGACGTGAGCGATGGTGGGGGGACCGCCTGAGGGAGTGGGGGTGCTGGGCGGAGCGGGCAAAGGGGGAAAAATCAGGACAACTGTAACAGCATCATCAATAACATACAATAAAAAATTTAAAAACTGCTGATCTATTTTTTAAGAAAAGAAAATATAAAGGAAGAGAGAGATAAAGAGACAAGGGGAGGGGCGAGAGCGATCCAGCTTACAACAGCAACAAAAATATAAACTACCGCCCTGGCTGGTGGGGCTCAGTGGATTGAGCGCCGGCCTTCAAACCAAAAGGTCGCTGGTTCGAGTCCCAGTCAGGGCACATGCCTGGCTTGCGGGCCAGTTCCCAGCAGGGGACGCACGAGAGGCAACCACACACTGATGTTTCTCTCCCTCCCTTCCCCTCTCTAAAAATAAATGAATAAAATCCTTTAAAAATATATAAAATACTGGGGAAAAACTTGCAGGATGTGGAGTCAGAAAACAAACATGACTGAATACGTTTGACATTTTTACAAATCCACTTTGTAAACAGAAAAAATAGAGTCGGGACAGTTTAACGTTGTAAACACATGTATTTAGCCCATACTAACCACGTATAGTCATCAGAACGTCCTAATAAAACTCCGTTTGACCTTGACACTAACTGTAAAGCTGACTCGGCGGAACGTGGGGACGGGGCGGGGGGGGGGGTTTCTTCAGACGGAGGAGGGGGGCCCGCACTTCGCCGGACGCTGAGGTGCGGTTCGGAGCGAGAGCACGGAGGGCGGCGCGCGCTCAGGGGCCAGCGGCTACGGGGCAGGACGGGCCGCTCGGAAGCCGCGGCAATCCCACGGGAGGAGCCGGGGCCCGACGAAGGCGGAGTCTGAGTCGGGGTGGGGGGGTGAGTCGCTGGACACAGGACGCGCAGGGACAGGCGACGGTTTGGACAAAACCACGCCTCCTCGTAACACCCACGGGCGTAGCTCGTGTCCGGGTCATTGCACTTCTTAAAAGCCTAAAGGTACCGGAGGAAAAGAGGCAAAAACTTTACGTAAACTTGTCGTAGAGAAGACTTCTTAAGCACAGCACCAAAGGAAAAATCAATAAAGTAACAGGTTGCGAGAAATGATTATAAAAATAACATGAAAGGGAAAGCACATCTGGGAGAACAGCTACGACAGATACGAAAACCACGGGGTTTCGAATCCTTAAAATGCGAAGAACCCTGGCAGATAATAAGAGACACACATTCATGCAAAATAAATGGGATAGAGAAATAACTGATTATCGTCACAACAACTACCCAAAGCCAATAACAGACGGGGGGGAAGCATTCACTCTCCTTCGTCAACAGAGCCCAGAGGACACCAGAGAGAACCTAACAAAGGAGCGAGCGGGCACCGAGAAGCTGGCTCGCCTCCAACCCTGGGCAGGCTCGGCGTCTCTGGGAGACAGGCAGTTTGGTGACGTGCCCCCCCAAGCTCCCAAAGACACGTAGCCCCTGGCCCGGCCCTCCCTCCAGGCACTGGAGAGGGGGCGTCGTAAAGCACGAGGCGCAAGGAGGTCAGTGACCTCGTGTGGGGGCTGCAGCAAAGCAAGGGGACCTTTTTTCCTTTAATTCGAATTTTCCATGTGATGTTTCAGAGGAGGGCTCAAACCAGCGTGACAGACAGACCAGAACCCGTGGAACCTTCTTTGTGGTCTCCTGCTGGTTTTAGTTTCTGCTTTGAATCAGACCGAAATCCGGTGGGAGTCACCATGGGCTCCCCCGCCATAGCTTTAGATCTCAAACCACTTGCTTTTTTTAAGAATTCATTTGTTCATTTATTTTTAGGGACGGGGGAAGGGAGGGAGAAAGAGGGAGAGAAACATCAATGTGTGGTCACCTCTCACACGCCCCCTACTGGGGACCTGGCCCGCAACCCAGGCCTGTGCCCTGACTGGGAATCGAACCGGCCACCCTTCGGTTCGCAGGCTGGTGCTCAATCCAATGAGCCACACCAGCCAGGGCTCAACCCACCCCCTTGACAAAGATGTTCAATCTACTGTTACCACTGCGGTGATGCAAAACCAGACACAGCACACGGAGCGGTGAGTGAGTCTTTTAACATGCCTGGCGCGGCCACGACCCACCACAGAACACTGGGCCACTGAAACGAACCACCGCCCTTCACACTTACCGACACCGCGAGGTGTTCGCAGTTCAGCTGGTAAGAGACAGAGGTCGAAGGCAGTGATCAGGTAAGATCCGTTTTTGTTAAGGGCGTATTTGAAATCGCATTTATGCAGAGAAAAGCCCAGGAGACTGAACAGCGATGTGAGTGCAGTGTTTAGCTGTGTGGGGCGGGCGTGGGGGAGGGGAGGGCAGTGCTTTTCTGGGTGTTTTTTTAATCCATATTTTCTGAATTTTCTCAGTGAGATGACTTGCTTTTGTAATACAGAAATTAACAGAAAACCTTAGCTGCCTAGTTTTAATACTTTCTGGAGCAAGACAGAGTCCGAGTTCATTATTTAATTAAAGGAAAACAGATTGGCAGGCTCCAAGCCCCGTCCCCCGGGTGCTCGGGCCCTGGGGACAACGCCTGTATATGTGAGACCCGTGGCGGGGGCGTCTGACCACGCTCTGGGGGCCGCAGGCAGCCCGGGGCGGCTGTGAATGCGGCCCCACACAGAATCGTAAATTTACTTAAAACAGTATGAGTTTTTTTGTTTTCATTAGTGTTTGTGTATTTAATGGGTGGCCCAAGACTACTCGTCTTCTTCCAGTGCGGCCCAGAGAGGCTGGAAGGTTGGACACCCCTGCCTGAGTCTAAACACGCCTGATTTCCAGGCTTCCGTCCTCTTGGTTTCCTCGGCTACCCTGAATGCACTTGGGGTGCCCCCCCGCCCCGCAGCCGTTAGAGACCAGAGAGCCTGTCCCGGAGCAGGGAAGGGGGCTGCTCAGGGGCACGGAGTTGCCAGGGTCCCACCCAGCTGCTGCACGCACCCCCCGCCCCCCCCCCCGCCCCGTGCCCTGGCTGAAGGACTGTCATTTCGCCGGTCTGTTCTGTGCACCCCATCCAGGCACCTCCCCTGAGACGGGGCCCCTTCCTCCTTCACCGCTTTATTGGGGAACCACTGATGGGGGTGGGGTGCCCCTATCCGGTCAACACTTGCGGGGCACAGTAACGTGTGTGTGACCCTCGGCTTTGGGGAGCTGGAGAGCTTCCCACAGAGGACACCCTGAGGTGCCGGCAGCGGGCAGGCCACCCCCGAGAGCCGGAAGCCAGAGAGGGAAGGCGACCCTGGGGCCCTCTTTGGTCTGTGAAGCCTGAGGCTGCCCTGGGCCTCGCCGGGCTCTCAGAGAGGCCTCACCACACCTGTCCCCCAGCTTCAGCCAGGGACAGTCCGGCACACTCCCAGAGGCTGGCCATCCCACGTGCCCTCCTGGAACGGCCCAGCCCCCCTGCCCTCCAGGGTGGAGGCAGCCTGAGCCAGACAGAGGTCCCGGTGACGTGTGCACCCCTGCAGGGGCACCAGGCAGGGCCACTGTGGTGCCGGGGCTGCTGGGTGATGCAACTCCTGCCGCCCTGCCGGGGGGACTCGGGCACCCGCACCCGCTGCCGGAGAATTCCGGGTTAGCTCCTAGAGACAGGAAGCACTCGATTCGGCCAGCTACCGCTCGGACCTCAGTCCTGGGTGGGGGCCTCGGTGGTCCCAGCCTGCTCGGCTCTGTGAGCCGGCGAGGCCAGAGCCCCTGCCTGCCTCCACCGGAGCCACCCTGCCCAAAACCCAGGTGGCCCTGCCCAAAATCCAGGTGGCCCTGCCCAAAACCCGGGTGGCCCTGCCCAGCGCCATTAATTTCCCCGAAAAGATTTTTTTTAATATGCATTAGCTACATTCACTGGAAACAGATTACTTTTGTTTTTCTGGAAAAAGTATGTTGTAGCCTTGTGTTCTGGCATATTGTTCTTTCATCTTTGCTTGTTAAGAAAGAATCTTTCCAACGGCTTGCCTTCCACGGGAGAATAAACGGTACGTCACTGCCGGAGGGCCTTCGTAAATGAGTTCAGACCTTACTTTAAAAATACTCCGGTGTCACAAGACGGCTGCAAGCTAACTCTGGCTTTTTTTGCTGCCGCCGCTCCTCTCAGCGAGCCCCCCCGCCCCCACCTTTGTTTCTGCCCCACCGCATCCAGCCGCAGAGACAGCGAGAAGGGGGCTAAACCCTTAGTTACCTGCGGGTCCGGGCAGGGCGGCCGTCCTTCCGCGCAGGTGGGCGAGCCTGTGCTCGGTTGTCTGTGCGTGCAGGGCTCGCAGGGCCCGAGGCGCAGGAACCCGGTGCCCTGGCAGAGGTCGGAGGTCGCCGAGGAGGTCCGGGTGGGGAGCCGAAAAGGAGGATTCCCCTGCTTCCCCTCTTTCCTGCAACTGCGGAGCCCGCCTGCCACCCCCAATCTTGACAGTGAGGTGGGGAGCCCCCCACCAAAGGTGTCCGGAGGACCTCCCTCTCGTGACCAGCGTCATTCAATGAAACAGCGCCCAGAGCAGGAGCAGCCGTTCCTAGTTTCCCTGTCTTCCAACCCCGCGCTCACTACCACCACCTCTCGGAGGGGGAAAGCAGAACAGCAGGCGCAGCTTCCGGTTAGACGCTAACGTGGTTTCCGGCTCCTGGACTCCCCCCCCCGCCCACTCTGGTGAGGCCACCCTCAGCTAAGTGAGGCCCAGGGGCGCCATTGGCGCCATTGGCTTGAGGAGCGTGGGGCGGGTGCTGGTGCCCCTGAAGCCAGCCCGGAGGAGGGAGCCCAGGACCACAGAGTCACAGGCCCCGCCCTGCGCTGCTGGCCCCGCCCTGCGCTGCTGGCCCCGCCCTGCTCACCCAGCTGCTCTGAGAGGCCTGGGCAGCCCCTCCACTCTCACCAGGTGCTGTTGGTCGAGGCTGGAAGACAATCCCAGGTCATGCATCAAGTTCATGGAGTGGACAGGAGGGACAGGAGGCCACGGGGTCCGCCCGTGCAGCCGGCGCGCATGGGCCGTGCGCCTGTTACCCTGCAGGGCTGTGACATGCCCCGCAGAGACAGCCTCTGGGGACCTGCCACCGCCTGCCCGGGGCGCCGGTGGGCTCCCTCCCCCACCCGTTACCAATCTCTAAGTCTTCGGCAACTCACGGGCCTAAACGGACTCCGCTTTGTTTGCCGTACACCGGAGACCCCCGCTGAGCTTGGACACCCCCCCACCCCCGCCTTACCTGCTCACCCCAGGCTCGTGTGCGTCTGTGAACCAACCCTGGCGCTGTGGAGTGGCCCTGCCTGCCGCGGTGTGGCCTCCTGCCGTATAGGGGCCCCCAGTCCCCGCACAACGGACCAGCTGCCCCTTTGGAATCGATCGCTGAGATGCACCGTCTACAGGATCTTCCCGCACCCCAGGGTGTCCCGTGGTCCGCCAGCCCCCATGCTGCAGCCACGCCCTCTGGGTACAATTCCTGCAGCTGAGCCAGCCCAGGCCTCGCGGGCCGGGAGGCTGCAGGCCTGCTGGACGCCCGGTGCTGGTGCTGCGCGGGAGCTCTGGCTGACGCAGCCCCGCCCCTCCCCCCGTGGGCTGCTGGCAGCCCCCTGGGCCTTTCCTCCTATCTGTGCAACAGGAATGTTAACGAACAGCCCTCTTTTCGTGTGAAAGTGATAACGATGCGAATGTGGGCCTCAGTTTGCTCTTTGTGACCCAAAGCAAAGAAACGGATTGAACTGGGCGGAGCTGCAGGGAGAGGCTGCAGCCGGCCAAGGAGCGGGAGGTGGAAGTGAGCTCCTCCCGGGAGATGTGTTCAGCTCAGGATGGACAGAGCAAGTGACCGAGGGGTCTCGGGGCCACAGAGGTCAGACCACCTTGACCTTCAAGCTCCTTCCCATTCGGAGGCCTAGGGGACACCTGGCGATGGCCTCCCACGAGCTTCGAAACAGACACAGTGGACTCAACACTGTCCCCCTTATGGAAAACCAAGGGTTAGGGCTTGAAGGGTTTCTGTCTCCCCAAAATTCATGTGAAATCCTAACCTCTAGGACCTCAGAGTGAGCCCACCTTGAGAAACAGGGTCACTGCAGATGCAATTAGTTGAGATGAGGCCACACTGGAGTGGGGGGCCCCTCGTTCCCTACGGCCCGTGGCCTAATAAAAGAAGGCGATGAGGGAGCCCACATGTCGACCTGGAGGCAGCGATCGGGGTGTGTGTCTGTGGGCCGAGGAACCCAAAGGGTGCCCGGAAGCCGCCGGAAGCGGGGAGAGAAGCCTGGAGCAGGTGGTCCCGCAGCCTCACAGCACGCAGCCCTGCCGGCGCCTTAGTTTCAGAGTCCCAGCCTCCAGAAAGGGATGGTTTCTGCAGGGAAGCCCCGGCGTGTGGTGCTTTGTCACGGCAGCCTGCCTGCGCAGAATGAAATGTCCCCGCAGAGCATCTCTTCTCGCCGGGAGCGGAACAGCCGCGTTATCCTCTCTGTGGGCGGCAGCCTGCTTTGCCACCCTGTGCCCGAACGCATGCAGGTGCCCCGCAGCCCGGGGTTGCCTGTTGTGGACAAAACCGTTCTCGGAAGGCTCAGAGGCGGAGCGGCGGCCTGCTCCAGGCCCCTCGTGGGAGAGCAGTCCCCCGGGAGCTCCAGCTCCGAGGCAGCGGTGAATCGTGGCCACGAAGGAGGAGTGCGGCCTTTCCCAGCCGGCGGTCACGGCCCCTCTGCTCAGATACGGGGCACAGGACAAGGGGAAGAAGCGGAGAGCAGGCTCCCGGGCACGCCCAGAAGCCGGGGAAGGCCCTGCTCTGTCGGCCTTCTGACTAGCAGCTTCGAGAACTGGGCTGCCCTGCGGCCAATGGTTTAATTCAGGCCACTGGGGCCCCAGTCCGGGTGCCGACAGTGTGGGGCCGGAGGCGCCTTGAAGAAGCAGAACCTGCGTGCGCTCTGAGCACGCCGCCCTTGAGTGCAGAGGCCCAGAGGCCAGAAACCGCGGCTTCCACCGTCGGTGTCCTGAAACCCTTCCTGACAACTGGACTCTTCCCAGCACTCACGGTGCATTAGGCCCTACGGCGGGCCCTTCAGGGGTGCTGAGTCCTTTTGCCCTCTGTGCTCTCGGGGGCGAGTCCCTTCATTAGCCCACCTTACAGGCACCAGGGAACGGAGCACAGGGCGGTGAAGGAAGTTGCCCGAGGCCAGCTCTGCACTTGAAACCACCGGGCTAACAGCTCCCCCTTGGGGCGCTCCTCCTGGGGAAGTCCCTGGGCAGACTGTGGGCAGAGCCTGACTGGTGGAGACCCCTGAGGTCGTGAGGGACAAGGTCGGGAGCCGGGTCCAGGCCTCTTGTCGCCCTCTGAGCCCGCTACCCAGCGCATTGCCAAGTCACACCCGGCAGAGCTGAACGGGGCCTTGGCATTCGTACGGTTCCCACCCCTCTCACAATGAGGCTGAGTCTAGTGAGGTGATCGGGCTGGTCCCAAACCCCAGAGCACGTCAGTGGCAGAACCAGGCCAGGAGTGGTGTCCTGGTTTCTAACCCAGTGTTCTTCCTTAAATACCACATTCTGTCTTAACAAGGGGGAGTCATTTCCTGCCGGAGCCTGAGAGAGTCTTTAAAGATGCTAAGAAACCCTTTCCTGTCCCTCAGGTTGGGACGTGTTGGTCGGCTTTGCCGCCACAGGTCTTCCACGGGAGTCTGGAAGTGGGAAAGTGGGACAGGTCCCGTGACTCCGGCTGGGACACACATCCAACCTGCTGCAGGCCGATGCCCCCGGGGGAGACCGAACGCAGGTGGAAATCTCCCAAGACCGCATTCAGGTGTGGAGCTGAGTGAAGTCCATCAGCCCCTTTACCCTTACCATACCAGTCACTATTAATGTCACCGGAGGACAAGGGAACCGTGTCAACACAATACGCACAGACAGCTGAGACAGCAGGTATCGGCTGTCAGCGTTTCTTGAGACATGTCTCCAAATTTTCCGCCCATCCAACCATCCACCCCTTCGTCCGTCCATCTGTATAGTCCCTGGGTCCCTGCTCTGGGCAAAGTCTCCCGCCAGACCTCAGGGCTCCCAAAGGGGCAAGACCCAGCTCCTGCCCTGCAAAGGCTTGGGTTCCAGTGGGGGGCAGGGGGCGGGTTCAGGCTGTGACTGCCCCCCGACGAATTCCGGTGGGAAGTAACCAAAGGCCTGAGGGGCTGGAGAGGCCTCCTTGGAGGGAGTGACGTTCGGGTGGGTCCTGAATAGGAACCTGTGAGGCTGACAGCGGTAGAGAGGTCACACAAAAGACAACACAATGTTCGCTTGAAACCCACACGATCTCGTGAACTGGTGTCACTCCCACAGACTCAAGCATCTTTAATCCTCGCCCGGGGACGTGTTTGCACTGACTGTAGAGAGGGAAGGACGCGGTGGGGGGGGGACAAGGAGGTGGCGGGGAAACGCTGCCCCCCACACGCCTCCGACCTGGGGGCGAGCCCGCGGCCTTGCGGTGTACAGGATGGTGCTCCGACCAACCGGCCCACCCCGTCAGGGCCACCCCAGTACATTCAAATAAGTAAACGAGCGAATGAGTGAGTGAAGTGGGACAGAGAAGGGGTGTTCACCAGGGAAGCGAAGACGAGCAACAGCGCGGTGCGGCCCTCTGTTAGTGTTTTCATCCCCATAAAGCCGACGGACCGCGGGCAGCGACCGCACCTGGGTCACAGCGCCCCTGGAAACAAGCAGTGGAGAGGCCCAGCCACAGCGACTCAGGAAACTGCCTCTCACAGGCTGTCTCTCTCTGTTTTTAATCCTCACCGAAGGAAATTTTTTAGTATTGATTCTAGAGAGAGAGTAAGGTGGGGAGAGATGGATGTGAGAGAGAGACATCGACTGGTTGCCTCCGGTAGGTGCCCTGACCGGGAATTGAACCCACAACATTTTGGTGTACGGGAAACACTCCAACCAACCGAACCGCCCGGCCACAGCTCACGGGATGTTTCTTAGTTGATGTAATTACTTGCCCAAGATAGAATCGCAGAGAAAAAAACATCTCTTGAATAACACACAGTAACATAACCCCACCGTTTGCAGCAAAACCTGACTTCGAAGGAAAACAGAAACACCTCGGTCTGCTGCCAGGTAGAATACTTTGAAGCCACCCAAGGCAGAGGGTCACCTGGGAACCACGACTCCCGGGAGTAGCCAGCAGTGGGCTCTCACAGACCCCCCCTGGGGGCCTGCCCTCTCGTCCCGCCCGGCGCCCCGAGCTCTGGTCCCCTGATGAGCACTGCGATTAGGATGAAGGCTGACGTGCACCCAGCAAAAAGGAAATTGTGCCTCATTGCTTTGCCTCCAACCGGATAACTTCCCCGGGTCTCCTTTCTTTCTTACCCAGGATTCTAAGAGACCAGCAGAAGAGCGGGGGGAGCAGGGAGGGCGTGGGGAAGCGTGCTGAAGGGAAGGTGGCGGCGTGTGTCTGGACCCCGGTCCTCCGCAGGGGGCGAGCAGGTGTGCAGGGGGCCCCGCCATCGCACGGGAAGCGCGTGTCTGTGTGTGCTCCTTTGGGAGCGTAGCAAGGAGCGCAGCGGCTGGGTGAGTGTGCATTTTATAGGTCAACGCGATTGTCCTTAAATCTGGGACCGGGAACGGGGCCAGAGCAGCCCTGCAGACGAAGGCCCCCGCTGAGATCGGGCAGAGGGCCTGGCGCCCAGCTCCCTGGGCTCAGACCCAGCTCTGCGGCGTGTGAGCCGTGTGGCCGCGCGGTCACCCGCCCTCTCTGTCCTCGGATACCCCCGCAGGACGGCTGTCTGCAGAAGCCAGGGGTCTTTCTTTGGTTAAAGAAGAACAGCATTCCCTCGGAAGGCCAATAAGAATGGTACTGAGGGAGGGAGGAAAACGGGGGAGAAATGAAAGCAGAGCCCCTCGGGGCTCCCGATGACCCCAGGATGCCAAACGCCGCGCAGATAATCTCTCTGTCCTGGCGAGTCGTCCAGACGCGTCCGTGGAGCTGAAGGGAAACAGCCCGCACGCCCAGCTGTGCCAGCAACGCGACTTCGCCCCTCTGGGCGCAGGCCACCCTTCCGCTCGTCGCCGGGCAACGAGCAGCGGCCTTCCGGGGCGGCGAGGGGCCGCGAGAGGCGGAGTGCTGCCCCGGGGGGAGGACGGAAAGGAAGCAGAGTAACCCCGGGGGGTCCTTGGACTGAGGCCGCGCATGGGGATGGGCCGGGAGGGGGGAAATGATGCCCGGGCTGGGCAGCGAGGTTGGCTGGAGCGGCGTTCCAACACGCCAAGGCTGTGGGTTTGATCCCCGGTCAGGGCCCATGCACGCATCAACCTTAGAATGCATCCGTAAGCGGAACGACAAATCGATGGCTCGCTCTCTCATCAGTTTAAAGAAAAGAGGCGGGGGGTGATGGTTCGTGACGCGCTGACCCATCATCTGACCCATCGTGATCCAGGGCCGTGAACCTGGGAGGGGAACCTGAGGCCGGAGGCGAGCAGGTGAGCCCGGTGCCCTCCCAGAGCTGCCGTTTCCTGGGCGTCCTCCTGAGCCTCGGAGGCGGAAACCTAGCCAGAGAGACGTTGGGAATCTCCGTTTGTAACTACTCACACGCGCACTTGCATTTGTGGTCGAGTTTTCGCCTCCCTTTCCTGCAGTGCCAGCGCGCATGGCCGGTGGGCGGAGTCAGCGGGCACAGGCTCAGCAGGCGGGCTCCGGGCCACGGCCCCGCCTTCCCTGGCCCAGGCAGCGGGGAGATGCCTGCTGGCCACGCACGGTCCAGACTGTGAGCTCCCAGGGGGCAGAGAGGGGCAGCGCGTGTCCAGGCCGAGACCCCATGGTGTCCACACAGTGGATGTTCAGGCCTGTAACTGGGCTGCGTGGGGCCCAGCAAGGGAGCTCCCAAGTAGCCGGAGGTGTGGCCCACAGCCTGGCCTCCAGGGGTCGGGTGACCAGGCGGGCACCTGAAGCCCCCAGGCAATGGGCATCGGGTCGCAGGCCTACGGGAGGGGAGCCTGGGGGGCAGCCCTCGCCCGGCCTGTCAGTGCGAGGCTCGCCTGGCCGCCCACAGGAGTGCCTGAGCAATGGAGGCACCTGCCCGCAGCTGGGCTGGCTGCTCTGCCTGAGCTGGAGTCAGTCACTCCGAGCTGGGGCCAGAGACGGCCCCGCCCCCGCGCCCCCCCCCGCGCCCCCCCCCCCCCGCGTGGATCTTCGCAGAGGACCGTGGTTCTCGTCTTGCCGAAGGCCACAGGCTGCTGAGCACAGACGCCCCTGCGGGGCTTACTGGGCAGGTCACTCGAGAATCCGTCTCTCCCTCCCCTCCCCCGACCCCCACCCAGTCAGCCGAGTGGGAGAAACGCCCCCCCCCCCACAGGAACTGTGCGGAGAGGATTAGCCCACAGAGCCCATCAGACTGCTGGCTCTGGGGAGGGGGAGCAGGACGAAGTCCGATCCTGCTCCTCAGCCCAGACGCAGATTAATTCCAGATGCTTTAAAGGATTAGCTAGAAGACCCGGGGCCAGGAACCAGGAGACTTCAAAGGTGCTGGGGGCTGGAGGGGGGCCCCACGGAGGCGGCTCCCCTGACAGAAAAGTGGGGGATGTCGCCAAGGAAAGTCTGGCTGGGTGCAAATACACAAAACCTCCCCACGCCCGAAGACACCCTGAACCCAAAGGACAAATCACAAAATATTTGGCCCATACACAACAGGGTTAATAGGATTCCTAGTTAAAGAATTCTCACAAAACAATACAAACTGAACAACAGCAAAAACGTCAAGACAGGCGAATACACATTCACCAAAGAGACAAATGTTAACGCACATGTGAGAACAGTAAAAACAGCTAGAAACCACACACCATTTAAGCCAACAACAAAGTATCGTTTCAGCTATCGAGCTCAGCAGATGTATTGCGAAATCACATCCTTTTAAGGGCGTGACTTGGGTCGCACGCACGCAGCCGTACCGACCCGTCTGGTCGGGCAGAGCTGCTGTACCAACGCTCTTCGGAGTCAACTTCCACTGCTCCCCGCCCAAGGCTGGTCCGGCTCGCCGGGCCTGTCGCCTTTGCAAGTGTTCAGTCGCGTGACTGCCTCCGTTCTGTGGGTTTCCGACGTACCAGGAACCTCTGCGTCTCTATCATCCGAGGCTGCAAACTAACCAACCCAGAATTCCGTGGCTCCACCCAGCTGCCACGGCCCTAGGTGCTCAGGTGCTGCACTTGGAATGGAGTTGGGAAGGGGGCGCTTGTCTCATCGCCACAGGTGTCGACATGGCAGCCGGACCCGCCAGGGCCGCCCCGGGCCGCAGCTCCGGGGCCTCGGCTGTCACTGCGGGGGTGGTCCCCAAGTCCCCTCCGTGTGTCTCCTGCACTCAGGTAGCTTGGCTTCCTCCCGGCGCTCACCCAGGCGGCCGGCCTTCTCCCCCGGCAGCGGGCTCCCCCGGAGCGCGGCAGAGAGGCGGTGGGACTCCTCAGCACGAAGGCCGGGCGAGCTCAGCCTCACTCTGCCCACAGCGGATGCACGAAAGTAGCCGGGCCAGCCCGGGTTCAAGGGGGAGGGCTACTGGGGGCCACCAAAGGGACAGTGTCCCCCGCTCTGCGTTTACGGGAACGTTGTAGCAGATTCTCTGGGAATGTACGCTGGCCAGTTACGAATGTAGTTTATATTTCCCCACACAGAAATTCTTAGACTCAGCAAAGCCTGGGCAGGGATGGTGTGTTGGATATTTTACTCCTGGAGCGAGAGCCCCCCGCCCCCCGCCACCTGCTCCGTCTCCCACGGGACCAGGACCGGCCCCTCAGCTTCCTCCACCCCCTTCTGCGTTTCCCGCCTCCCCTGTCTGCCGCTCAGCTGCCGGTCAGCTGCTGTACGTGGGACTGCAGGCCGAGTCCCTCCCAGACGGAGGCAGCCCCCGCACCGCCTGCTGGCCGGCCCCCGGCTCCTCGAGCGCCACCCACGCCAACAGCCGCAGCCGTCCGGTCCCTCGCTCCCGGCCCCTCCGCGGAGGCGCCCGCCCTCCGCCCTTCCCTGACGGCCTTGGCACAGGCTCCCCTCTCTCTGCCTTGAGAGCGGTGTCCCCAAAGCCTGGGTGTGGCCCGTTTTTGGCTCTCAAGTGCGTTCCAGGCCGGAGAGGTTCTTAATCTGGAGCCTAGGACTTCACGCTGTCCGAGATTCTGGAAGCAGGACCCACAGAGGGGGTTTTGGGTGTGTTTTTTTGCTGAGACTCCCAGAGTCCCCCTGGCGGTCCGGCCTCAGCCAGCGCGGGTGACCAGCCCCTGTCCAGCCCCACTCCGCCCACAGAGCCTATCCCTGCCGGCTCAGCCCCGCCCCAGCCTTGTGTGGCCGAGGAGCCTGGGTCCCCAGTTCGAGGGAGCCCATGGCGGCTGGCCCGTTACCTCTCGCAGCCCTGCCAGGTACCCCAAGCGCCCAGCGCCCAGGCCAGGCTGGCTGCACGCCCGCGTCCCCACCAACCACGGGCTCCGCACGCTTCTGCCTCGCCCTGGGCGACCTGTTTGATCTCCAGGACCGTGTCACCACCCTGAAGCTCCATCTGGTCGAGGGGACAGTGGCCGCTGCTGCCGCCGCCAGCGTCCAGCACGCGTGCGGCTCTGCGCTCTGCCGGGCGCCGTTACCGGCACCCTCGCACGGCCGCACAACCTCCGCACACGCAGGGCCACGGATCAGCCTTACTATTCGGCAGGTGAGGAACTGAGGCGAGAGGTGAGACGCGGGGCCCAGGGCACACGGCTAGCATGCGGTGGTCCTCGGAGTCACACCTCACCGCCACGCTGAGCCGAGGCGGGCAGCGAGGAGCCCGGGTCCAGCCGCAAAGTACGCCCCAGCGTGAGCAAGGCAAGCCAGCCCTCAGCAGCCAGCCCACCGGCCCCGCACAGGTTTCGAAATCTCCGACGTGGTCTGGCCCGTGGAGGTCCGGGCCAGCAGGTCCCTGCAGAGGCCGGGGGGGAGCCAGCCTGCTCCAGCTTCCAGACCAGCCCTGGGGTCTTGTCTCCTCCTCTTCTCCCACCATCACCCCTTCTGCTTCCCTTTGATTGTCTCGCCTTGACCCTCGCTGGGGTGGCCGCTCTGTGGGTCCACAGGCCTCCGGGGGTCCTTTTCCCCCGCTGACCCCCAAGGCTGCATCCCTTGACAGCTCCTCACTGGGCCCAGGTGACCCCTTCCCACCCTCCCCTCCCCCCAGGCCTGGGGCCGGAGAAGCCGCTCCTGTTGTCAGCACCTGGAGCCCCTCCTAGGCGCCCCCCCCCCCGCCCACAGCTGGCGGCTGCCCCCAGGTGTCCGAGCCTGCACCCACTGGGACGAGGGCTTCTCCTGGGGTCCGGTCAGCTCCGCCGGGCAGCTCCCCCGTGTGTGTGGGACTCAGGTACCATCTCTGCATTTCCAAGTGGTGTGAGCGTGGGCTTCCCCCCTTTTTCTTTAAATGTCTAAAGAAAGGCTGCCCCTTTATTTCTGCGTTACCCTCTGTCACTGACACTCAGACTAAAGGCGACATTTATCTGCTTTACATTGTCTCTGTGTTTGCCACCCGGGGAAAACTTTTATTTTCACCGTACAAGATGTAGAACCATCCAAAGAGCAAAATATCTTATAAACAAAACAAGGATAAATTTAGAAAATACAAAATAAGAAAATATTGCTTTTAAAATTTAACTTCCCCAAAGTAATTTATGAATTTAGAGCGAATCTAGTAAAAATACTGAAGTTTGGAAGCGGTATTATTGCTCTTTAGGGTTTTTTACCAATTGTTTTTAATCAGAATCAAATTTACTCAGGTAAATATTAAACTACTTGTAGAAACTTCCAACAGCAGCTCATGACAGAAGAGACAGTCTTCGTTGTTTTGAATAAAGTCTGTTCTATGTCAGACTTCACGGGTGGCCAAAGTACTAGTGGACTGTTTATTTGAATCAAATGCAATACTTATATTATCTAATTCTAGAGGGTCCAATGTATGAAAATAATGCACAATATTCACAAATTTTATTAACTGAACTTTATTTTAAATGAATATTTAAAATACTAATTTAAGATTATAATTATATATCTACTTGAATTAGAGGAATTATAGTATCAATTAAATAACTGTGGCTAAACTCAAAAGAGGTGGACCAGAATCACCGGAATAGAAACACAGGCAGATGTTGTGTCCTGGGTGTGGGGGCTCAGGGCCCAGCTGCCGCGGGAACCGAGTCAGACCTGCAGGTGCGCCTGGGTTCTTGCTCTTACTGCGTGACCCTGCTCCTTCCTGGGGACCCGATGACCCGGGGGACGGACGGGCACTTCTGGGCCTCGGTAGGCTGCAGGTGGAGCAGCAGGAGCAAAAGGGCCACCTGGGAAAGGCCAGAAGGTGACCTTGGCCTGGGCCAGCAGCTGCCTGTTGCGATCGTTTTCTCTCCAGAGTTCCTGGAGCCTTCTCTCCGTGTGCTCGGCGGCCATCCGGGCTGCTTCCGCTCTTTCCCAGTGGTACCGAATCTCCTTCTCGTAGTAGAACGAGCTCCTTCGTAGCTCCTGGTTCAGGTCTTGGGCCATCTTCTTACAGGTGTTCAGCATCTGATAGGTGGACTTCGTGTTTCTCCGGTCGTCGAGCAGTTTCTTCTCCATTTCCGAGCAGCGCCTTTCCGCCTCAGACAGCCGTTTCTGGAGCTGTGTGAGGCGGTCCTCATACACATCAGGCTGAACTTGAAGCTGCAGCTTCAGCTGCTGAATCTCAGCGTTCAGGTCTGTATTTTCACACCGCAGAGACGCTTTCTCGGTTCGCAGGCTCCTTATTTCTGCTGCCAGCTCTTCACTTATTTGCTTTTGCTCCCACAGTTCCCGGGCTCTTCCCTGATCTTCCTCGTCAGCTCGTGGAAGGGACACGCTGAGGTCAGCATCACGAGGGACACCCTTGAGGTCGCCTTCCGACCCAGGGACAGACCGGTGAGCGTTTCCTGCTTCCTTCTGACGTTCGACCTGCAACTTGACCTGAGCCAAGTGACCTCTAAGGACCTCGGGCCTGGGGCTGGTCTGCAGTGGGGTTCCCTCCAGGGACAGGGACTGGCTGAGTGTGCCTTGCAGGTCCCGCTCCACTGGCGCCGTCGACGGCTCCAGCCCTTGTTCCTCCTCCTCCTTGTCGTGGACGTCCTGCTTCCGCCCCCTGCTTTCAGCTTGGCACAGCTCTGCACTTTCGGGGTGACGAGTGTTTCTGTTCACGTCACCCGGCGTGTTCTCCTGAAGTTGTTCTCGGTCAGTCCCCCGTGCTTTGGTGACGGGCTTCTCCTCGGTCACACGGGAACGTCTAGGGGGCTGGGTCCTGCGCACCGTTCTCACTAGGTCAGCCAGGTCCTGAAGTGACAACATCCTGCTCAGGTGCTTATTCAGGGCCTTCAGGCACAGGGTCTGTAACCAGAGAGGACTGGCCTCCACCCCAGGTGGCTTGGGGGTGTCGTCAGCTTCTGTGATCGGTCCGGTACTCTCACCGCGTCCTGCACAGACTTCGTCACGGGCAGGACACCTTTTGTCCGGCGCCTTCACAATTCTTGACGTGAGTCGTCTCTTCACCATCGAAGACACCACCACCAGAGCGCCCACCAGGATCACAGAGAGGAGCCCAGGGAGAGCTGGGACCTGTCTCAGGCTCCCGGAAACCAGCAGCAGAATCGCGCACAGGTGCTCCAGGATCAGCTGGAAGGTGGACGCGGTGGCTGTGGCCGTGGCAGGCACCAGGCCCTCCATGGCTGGCGGGGCTCACAGCTCTGCCACCGACGGCCAGTGTCCTGTGGACACAAATAACCGCTCAGAACCCGGTGGAGTGTTCTGTCTCTATGGCGAACAGGCGCCTAGCAACCGGGGCGGGGCAGCGGGTGGGGGGAGGGGCACCGGGAGGTCTAGACACGCCCCTCACTTGGCTCCCAACAGGAAGTGGTGGGGTCCTACAGGCCCCGGGGGCCGAGGAGAGTGCTGACCGCAGCCGGAGGTCGGTCCCTGCAGGCCCAGGGGCTCCTCCGCAGCAACCCAGGGGGTCGGAACAGCGCCCCGCCGTCCCCTTCTGTGCACAGGAGCCCGTCAGGGCTGAGGGTGGGATGGTCCCCCGTGGGGTCCATTCTCCCGATTTCCAGTTTCCTTCTGCTGGGGGCCCGCCCGCTGCTGCCCACACGGGGAGGAGCCGGGGCTGCCCCTCCTCCCAGGTGCCCTCTCTTCTCACCTGTGGTCTCCGAGGGTGGGCAGGAGCCCGGGACCCAGGGGGTCCCCACAGCTACTAACTGCCGGACCGGATGCCAATCCACCATCTCGGGGGGAAGCAGTTAGAACCAGGAGCATGTCCTGCTCACAGTCCCCTGCAGGGGGCGACTCCACCCCAGGGTGACACAGTGACCCCGGCTCCTCCCCGAGTGCACCCCCACACCCCCAGGGTTGCCTGGGAAGGTCAGCAGCCCACTGAGTCCCGTTCTCCTGCCTGTCTGGCTGTTACGGGTTAAATTGCACCCCCACCAAATATACATGTTGATGTCACAATGTGGCCTCGTTTGGAGGGAACCCGAGGTCATCAGGGGCAGCCCTAATCCGACAGGACTGGCATCCCAGTGAGAGGAGAAATGGGGACAGAGAGGCAGGCAGGCACGCAGCCGGCGGAGGGAGGACGAGGGGACGCCGCTGCCTCGGGACGGAGCCGCTGTCGGCCCTGGCGCTCCTCCCGCACCTGCCCCTCCTCCCGCACCTGCCCTCCGATGGCTGGTTCCCTCTTGTGCCTCAGAGACACACCGTCCAGCCCGCTCACTGCAGCACCGTCGCGGCTGCGGGCCAGGCATCAGCAAACGGGCTCCTGGCTGCCCCTGCCGTCCACTCGGAAGGCTCCCGCCCTCCTCACATCTACCTCTCCACCGTCCGAAACTGGGTCCATGAGCCCCGGCGACCTCCGAGGCCCACGACACCAGCCCCCTGGGAAGCCCGAAGGGCAGGGGACAGGGGGACAGGGGGTGACCTTTCTCAGCAGCCGGCCTTGCAGCCTCGAGCGGTTTAGCAGGACGCCGGGCTCCTGCCTGGGAGGCTTGGCTGGTGGCCCCAAACCCACCGCTCGTGGCTTGGCCCGAATCGAAGAAATTCGCAGCCCACACACCGAAGGGCGGTGGGCAGCTGGTGGGTCCGAGTGGGACCGTGAGCCCCAGCTCTGTGTGGTGTGGCCACCTGAGTCACGGGAAACACTGACGTGCTCAAACCCCAGCCTCCCTGTGTGGGGAGGAAGGACGTTCAGGGAGCCGCCTCCGCCCCCCAATCCCCACCCCACCGGAGCGGCGGGGCTGCCTGCCTGTACGCCCCACCTCAGCTCCCTAAGACTGACCCGAGCTGCCTCTCTGGGCTTGGGGGTGAGGTGGGGCAGGGCACAGGGGAGGAGAGCTCTGTACTAGCCAGTTCAGGGGCCATCCGGGCCCCTGGGTGACAAAGGTCCCCACAACGGAAGGGAGATGGGGGGCAGAGGCGGAAGAAAGCAGCGTGACGAAGGCAGCGCAGGGGAGAGGGGACTAGGGCGCGGCCGCAGGCCAAGGGACCCAGGCAGGCAGCCCCTCGAGGCTGCGAAGGCGGGGAGCCCTTCTCCTGCGGACGCTGCAGACGGAGCTCAGCCCCGTCGGACTCGCTTCAGCCTCCGCCTCCGACCCGCAGAGGAGCGCGAGGATGGTTTTGGGTCGTTCGGCCTGTTCAGTCTGGGGACACAGCAGCCAGAGGGAGCTAAGGCCGGTGCGAGGCACCGCAGTGCCCGGGGGGGGGGGGGGGGGGAGGGGGCGGGGACGTCCCCTGGGTGAGAGGCGACCGGACAGGTCCCGCAAGCCAGGAAAGAGAAGTGGGAGCGAGGGCCCAGCGGAGACGACGGGGGTGCTGGGGGAACAGGAGCACCCGAGCGGGGCCGAGCTGGGACCGGACGCGGTGAGAGCCCAGCGCGGAGGACAGCGGGGCCCGGAGCACGGAGCCCCGCATTCTCGTCAGGGAGTGAGGGTGCCGGCTGGGGCTGCCCTGGGGCCACTGCACGGGTCAGAGGGTGATGTTAGGAAGAGGCGTGGCCAGGGGAGTGGAGGACCGGTGTCGGGAGACCCGTTAGACGGCCGCTGCAATTGGCTTGACCAGAGACGGCGAGGCTGGCGTGGGCGGTGAGAGGGAGTGGCTTTGCGGAGGGTAGGAGAAACAAGCCCCCGCGGTCGGTCGGATGTGGGGTCCGAAGGAGAGGAATGCAGCACAGAGAGCCTCGGGCCGGCGGGCAGGAGAAGAGAGGACCCGCACGTGCTGGCTGTGCACGGTCACCCAACCCCTCTGGCTGGTGGGCGGGGCTCAATGATGGGGGACGGGGCCCCAGCGCCCGCGGGGGGGGGGGCAGGTGCGGGAAGAGGAGCTCCGGAGGGAGCCCAGGAGGGGGCAGTCAGCGAGGGAGGAGGAGAACCGCAGAACTGAGAGGGCGGGGAGGTCCCGGAAGGACGGCGTGTGGGTCGGCTGGGGCCGCCGTGACACAGCCCATGGGCGCGCACAACGCTGCCCGCAGGCTCTTCCATCCGCGGCAAAATGACGCGTCCCGAACCGATGCTGTCGGCAGAGACCAGAGCTGGTGCCGGAGCTGTGGGTCAGCACGACGACGGAACGCGGTGAACAGAACGGCATTACTGAGGGGCCTGCTGTGCGGCCGATGGGGGGTCAGCCAATAGAAACGTAGTTTCTCCCGTCCTGGAGGCCAGAAGTCCAAGATCAAGGTGTCCGCGGGCTGGTTTCTCCTGCAGCCTCTGTCCTTGGCTGGCGGATGGCCATCTTCTCACTGGGCCCTCGCAGGGCCTCCTCTGCGCACACGGCCCTGGGGGCTCTCGCTCCTCTTGCGAGGCCAACTCTACCCAACCGGGCTCCCTCGGGACCTCATCTGTCCTTAACCACACCCTCAAAGGCCCTGTCTCCAAACACAGTCACATCGGGAGCTAGGGACTCAACATATGAATTTCTGGTGGGGGCGGGGACAATTCAGCCTATAACAGAGACAGTCACGTGAGATCAGTGGAAACGGTCCATTCTGTTTGGCAACGAGAAAGTTCCCGCTGGTGCTGGAGCGCAACTCCGATGAAGCGGTGGGAGGGGCAGCCGGAGTGCAGGTGCAAAGTGAGCGAAGCCGTGCGAAGCAAGAGGCAACGGATGTGAGGACATCACCGATGAGTTTGGAGTTGGAGTTTGGAGAAGGGAGAGAGCAGATTCGAGTCAGGGTTGTGTTGGGTCACTGGGGTAGCTTGCTGTCATTTATGGGGCTCTGGGGATCAACCTCTGGGGGGAGATTTCCGGGAGTGCTCCCCAGCCTGAGGCCAGACACGTGGTTCTTCTAAGGACAGAGTCTTAATCAGGGGTTTTCAAAGAAACAGAACCGATGGATGGACGGATGGATGGATGGATGGACAGATGGATGAATGATGGATAGGTGGATGGATGGATGGATTTATGTATGAATGGATAGATGAATAGATGGGTGGATGGGCAGAGGGACTGATGGGTAGATGGATGGATGGATGGTGGGTGGATGGATGCAGATGGAGAATGAGGAACTGGTTCAAGCGATTACGGAAGCTGAGAGGCCCCATGGCCTGCCTGCCATCTGCAAGCTGGAGACCCAGGAACGCCCGTCCGAGACCGAGGATTTGAGAGTCGTGGAGCCTCTGAGGCAAATCCCGGCCTGAAGGCCGGAGAGGACGCAGTGAGAGGCCCCAGCTCTACCAGTGAGGCAGGAGGGCCGTGGAAACCCCTCCTTCTGCCTTTTATTCTGCTCAAGCCCTCGGCTGAGTGGGCGGCGACTCCTCGCCCAGCGATGGGGGAGGGGTGGTCATCCGCTTTCCTGCACCCACTAAGCCCGATGCTGACCTCCTCTGACATCCTCGAAGACACACCCAGAGGGGATGCTGAATCGGGGCCCGCCGACACTAGGCGAGGTGACATGTGAAATTCACCCCTGCAGACAGGACGAACGTTTCTGCCTTTTCCCCACGCGCATCGGTCCACCCACTGAACTGGATTCTGGGTATCTATCCAAAGGGCTGGCCCGCGATGCTGGAGGACGTCAAGGTAGGATCTTAACAGGAACTTGCGGCAACCCGCCATTGCCTGGCGGCAGCAAGGCCCCCACACAGACAGGCAGGCCTTGCCAGAGGGGAGAGGCGGACCCGCCCGCTGCTTCACGCCCGTATCAAAATGGTCATTTTGAGAGGGAAGAATCTCATATTCTGCATAGAGAAAACGATGGGTAAGCCAGATGCTCGGGATATTACAAAGAAGCGCTTGGAGGAAAAACCAAGAGCAGATGGCAGAGAGGAGCGTTTCTGATCGACCCAGCAGGTCGGGAGGGGAAGGAGCCTGTTCAGCCCCTTCGCTCGCTGGCTTGTGGGAGCGAGGCAGTGCCCAGAGGCTGCGTGGGGGACCACTGGCCGCGAGCACAGCCCAGGGCTGCGTTCCTGGACACCAGGGGGACGTCGGCGAAGACCTGCCAAGGGCTTTGATGACGATGTTCAAACTAAAAAACGTTAACATTTGTTCTGATTTTTCAAGGGAGGATTGAAAAAATAAGAATGCACACAGGCTCTTAAGAAAAACAGTGCCCTGACTGGTGTGGCTCAGTGGACGGAGCACCGGTCTGCGAACTGAAAGGTCACTGGTTCGATTCCCAGTCATGTCACACACCTGGGTTGTGGGCCAGATCCCCAGTAGGGGGCGCACAAGAGGCAACCACACGTTGATGTTTCTCTCCCTTTCTCCTTCCCTTCCCCTCTCTCTAAAAATAAATAAAATCTTTTTTTTTTAAAAGAAAATATCTGCAGGGCCAGTTAAAAAAGAAAGAAAAAAGAAAAATAGTGACTGATCAGACCATAATGCCTCTATTATGACCTAGAAGCAAAGCGTGAAGGTTTGTGGTACAAAGTTCAACATCCCCAAGACCTGGGGAAAAGACCCATTTCTTTTTTTTTTTTTTTTAAGATTTTTTTTTCCTTTTAGATTTTATTTATTTATCTTTAGAGGGGAAGGGAAGGAGAGAGGGAGAGAAACATCAATGTGCGGTTGCCTCTTGTATGTCCCCTGCCGGGAACTGGCCTGGCAACCCAGGCATGTGCCCTGACTGGGAATCGAACCTCGATCCTTCGGTTCGCAGGCCGGCGCTCAATCCACTGAGCTACACCAGCCAGGGCGAAAAGACCCATTTCAAAAGCCAAGGTGACGAAAGTGCTGGGCTGTTCCTTTAACATCAGCGACACTGGTCACAGTCCCTTCACAAAGGCAGGGAGTCACTGGTTTCTAATGAATACACACAAGAATGGCTGGAGAGGGGGAAGCGCTTCTGAGCAACAGCTCCGGCTGTGATTCGCTTCCTAACCGAGGGGATGCTGGGCTCCCGCCCCCCTCCTTCCTCGCAGTCTTTGACGCAAAGTGTTACCTGACCCACCCGATCACCAACCCGTAGTTCACCGGACAGGATGCGCGATGACTCTTGTGTTAAACCCGCTCACGCAGGAACTGGCTCTGCCTCTCTCGGCAGCCTCCAAAAGGCAAGGAGCCAGGGCTCTGCGGCTGGGTCTAGGGCAGAGAAGATCCAAGGGGAGCCTGGAGCACCGCGCGGTGCCAGGAAGGAAGGAAGTGCTCCCCAGAAAACGTGGGGACAAGACACCCTGCCAAAGGGGCCCAGGAGCTCCCAGCGGCTAAAGCCGGGACATGCCGAGCAGCAAAAGGAGCGAAGTGGTGAGTGTGGAACAGAGGCCCGCGGGTCTGTGCCCATAAGAGTACGTGATGGAACGTACAGACCAATACCTGCGGGAAAGAGACACACCTTTCTTAAAGGAAAACTCCAAGGAATACTCCTCAGAGTATTTCAGCTGCAGGACGAGCAGCTGAAACCCCCGTTCTCCTCCTTTCGGGGAGGGGTGGGGGACAGGGGTGAGACCCGGTCGCGGACCCCCCAAAGCCCAGCGAACACAGGGAGGAACAGGAGCGCCACAGCGCCCACCTGAACAGAGCCCACCTGAACCGCGCGCCCAGGTCGGCTCCGCCCGGGCTGCCACGAGGCTCCACGTGCTCCCCGCACGCTGCGACCCAACGGGCACCTCGCCTCCGCGGCGCTCTTCACACACACCCACAGCCCCCGTCTGCTCACGGGGGAACTGCAGACAAGCCCGCCCCCCAGGGCACCTGGCCAGGACACGGCGAGACACCCAAGGTCACGAAAACCAACGGAAGATGGAGAAGCGGCCACAGGCTGGAGTGGACGGGGTGGGGGGGGCGTGACGACCCAACACAGAGTGGTGTCCTGGGTTGGACCCCGGAGCAGAAGAGGACGTTGATGGGACAACTGGTGACACCCACATAAAGCCTAGAGGCTAGTTGGTGGCGACACGCCAAGGTCGGCATCTCAGCCGTCACACCCGTCCCCTGGCAACGTGAGTGCGAACGCCAGAGGGCTTTGCATCTTTGCACCTAAATTTTTTTCAAAATCAGGTCAGTTGGAAAAAAACAGCAGCCTGAATCCTGGGAGCAGCATCACAACAGAATCCCACCTGCCCGGCGGCGCAGTTGGCTGGGGCCTCACGTGCGCCAAGGTTGTGGGCTCGCTCCCCGGTGGGGACATGCACAGGAGGAGGCTGATGGATGTCTCTCTCTCTCTCCCCCCCCGCCCCCTCTTCCTCTCTCTCTAAAACCCTTGGGACCAGGCTGAAGCCCAGCCGAGCCTGCGGATGGAAGCCTCCCAGCGGCGAAGAAAGAGGCCGGTCCGGCCCACCTCCCCTGGCTGACTCCTCTGGCCGGACCGACCCTAGCCAGCGCATGCCCTGGGTCTTGCCCTGGGCATTCCCCTGTCTGGTGTCCAGACTTCCTCTTCTCATCAGGACACCCGTCACATTGGATCAGGACCCTCCCTCGCTGTGGTCTGTTTCCAGCCGCTCCTCTTTCAAGGCCCTGTCTCCGACCCCCACTACACCCCCAGCAACTGGGGGTTAGGGCTACAACGTAAGAACTTGGGGCATGCGATTCGGCCCCAACACCTCCATAAATGAAATGAAAATGCTACCGACAAAGCTCATCCCTTTTTCTAGCTCCAAGAGTCGGTGGGGGACGGTGGAGTGTGCTTCTCGGACCCTCGAGGAGCCGCACAATTTAAGAACGACCTACAAATGCGAAGACGCCTCTGATGGCTTGGCTTGCTCTTACTTTCCCTGCGACCATGGGGAGCACACTGTCCAATCGCTCCCTGATCTCTGAGGGGCAGCCTGCCCCCCAGGTCCCTGCCCCCCGGGCCAGCGCACCCAAGGACCCCCAGGGTATCGAACCCCGTAAAAATCTGTGCGAGGGGCAAACCTTTCCTGGGGCCCCCGCCTCCTCCTCCTCTAAAGGGCTGGGTGGAGCCAGGTCAGCTCGGGTCCCTTTGAAAGGTTCCGACTCCTCGCAGAACATCGACGTGGAAACTCGACGGTCAGTCCTCCCCACCACCCGCCTTCGGGGCCCCCATAGGGGCTCTCGGTTTCTGCCACGCCACCCCCTGAGCCTCCGCACGGGGGTGGGGGGGTGGGGACCCAGGCTGTGCGCAGGGTGGTGTGTGTGAAGACCCCGCTGCGCCCGGTCACGGAGTCAGAAGTGGGACGGTCCAACAGCCCACCCGGACCCCCTCCCCGTCCTCCTCCCCCCCCCGCTCCCACCCCTCCCCGAGGCCCAAACAAGGACCAGACCTCCAGGCGACATTCTCCGTGTGCCATTTGCAGAGTCTTCGTGGGAGAGCCTGTGCCCCCCGAAAGGAAAGTCGCTGACTCCTCCCGAACTGCCATCTGCTGCGTGTCCGTCACGCGGACCTCGGTTTGCAAATCGGGGAGGTGAGGGCGGCAAACACCCGCAGACCATGCCCCCGCCCGTGACCCCACCTGCACTTAGTCACCTGCTGGCCAAGCACCTCGACCACCTGCGGTGTGTTTGACGATGTGTCAGCAGATACAAGAGGCAGGCACAGGGAGGGAACAGTGTATTCACAGTCTTTATAAAAGTACAGACACCCGGGAACGGTGACACGCACAGTCCTGGCTTATGACCAAACCGTCCCACTGCAGCGGACTCTTCCTCCCGGACCTCACACGAGGCCAGTCTGGTCACTTCCATCGGGAGGCGCAGGCTGACCGAGGTCATAGATGCGAGACAGTCGTGGTCGAAGGGACAAGGCGCGTGGCACTTACCAAAGGGACAGTCGGGCTTCCCACATAAATATAATAAAATAATAAGGAACCGAACACTTCTGCTCTCGTCCACTTCCACTCGTTTGCCAGGGGCTCACACACACGGAAAAGACAGCGCAGCCCCGCCCACTGCCCCTCACCCCTCGCCGTGTCTGCCACACACCGAGTTTGTTCACAGTTCAGGGTCCCCAGGGAGACGTGGCGGTGAGTGTGTTCTCGAAGCGTGCGAGGGGCAGGGGACGGAGACACCAAGGCTCCCATCCGGAGGGGAGACGCGGAAAGGCCAGCCAGGTGAGGGCTGCCGAGGCACAGGTGCGCAGCCTGCCGGGAACCACCTTCGGGACGGGTTCCTTCCCCGATCGAAAACCAAGCTCCCGTCCAAAGAGAGAGTCTTTTTCACCTGCCTCTCTGCTTCAAAAGCTCTACTTTTGAGGGAACGTTCCAGAACCCAGTCTGGAGCTATACGAAGAAATCGCAGCACAGCCAGGAGCCGGATGCCCCCCTGGCAAGCCTGAGAGCGGGAGTGAGCCCGTCCACCACGGAGCAGCCGCTGCAGGTCCGTCCAGGTCAGCCAGGACTGGGCAGCGCCGCGGCTTCTGGGGTCAGCAGACGTCCACCCTCCCCTCGCTCCGTCAGGGACGTGGGGGCAGAGGAGGTCCCCGCAGGCAGGTGAGCAGAGACGAGCCACCCCCGCTCGCTGGCACCGCCGGGCCACCAGTGCGGACCGGCGCAGGCCGGGCAGTCCTCAAGGGCCGCGCTGGCTTCAGCGGCACACCCGGGCTCGGCCGCCACAGCGGCTTCGGGGTGTCCTGCCCGAGGGCGCCAGGCCGCTGTGTGACCCCTCTCCTGAATGAACCGCCCTCCGACCTGTGCCAGTCCTTTTTCCCATGCTGCTCGGGACCAAGCGGTCCCCAAGCGCCAGGCCGAGGCCCCACGAGGAGGCGGCCCCCGGCAGCGCCAGCGAGGCTCGGTCAGACCGCGCTGGGGTGCAAACTCGAGTGCACGCGCTGGAGCGTCTTCGGCTCGATCCTCGGTGGGAGGCGCAGAGACAGCGGCTCCTGGCCTGTCCGGGCGCCACGGCTGTCCTGAGAGAAGACGCAGCGCTGTCCTTGGAGGGCGACCCCGCCAGGCCAGCCTGCGGGTGCCCAGCGGCCCGGCTGAGCTCTGAACCCACTCAAGGGCTGCCCAGAGCGAGGCCGTGCGCCCTCCCGGCGCGTCCCGATCGGCCCTTGGCCAGCTTCTCTTTGTGATTAACCAGCTGAAACCGTGTCCCGCGCCTTCCGGAAGGGTCAGGGCTATGCTGCTACGGTGGCGTGGACCCGGGGCTGGCTGTCAGGCCCGTGCCGTCCTGCAGGTCGCCGTGGCCACCAGCCACGACAGACGGCCCCGCACGGGCCTCCTCGCCTCCACGCCGACCCTCGTGGAAGCACGAGCGTGGTGGCTCGTTCCTCATCTCTCCCTCCGGTTTCTGAAACGATGCCACACCAACCTAACGATGCCACACAGAGAAAAATCATCTTTGGGGGAGACCGTTGACCCGTCAGCAAGTTTCTACCGAAAAGGAAAGAATCCGTCAAAACCTCGCTCGGAAGCGCGGGCACGCCCCTTTGGTCCCCTCCTCTCGAGGGGGGGGGCCCTCCGTCTGGGTGCGTCTTCGTCCAGCTGTCCCCTCCCCCTCGGAGGAGCTGGCGCCCTGCAAGGGAGTCACCTCTGCCGCAGAGGGGCGGACACGCTGGCCTGGATGAGCTGCTGCAGGACACTGCTGCTGGCGCCCTGCCCCTGGGGCCGATGGCCGAACAGGCAGCGAGCGGGGGGGGGGGGCCCAGGCAGGGCTCACAGTGAAGGCGGGGAGCAGTCCGCAGTCCGAGGGGCCCCAGGCCGGTGCCCGGCGCCCACCGCACGTGCGGCTGAGGGAGCCGGAGGAGGGAATGGCCGTCGCCAGCTGTCCCCGCAGCCTGCCCTGCTGGGGCCCGCAGCCCCGAGGGCTGCTGCAGGTGAGGCGTCGGCTGCACCGCGGCCCTCAGGCCCCCGCCGGCCCCCGTCAACACTGGCCCTTGACACCGTCAGCCACGTCGAAGGGGAGGCCGCCGGGCGGCGCGGGCGAGCTGGCCCCCAGGGGCCTGTCTGCGGGCGGCTGCAGGCTCTGGTGCCGCTTCCTCAGCATCTGCCCGATGCCCATCATGGGGAACCTGCCGCGGCTCTTCCCGCAGCTGGGGCTCCCCAGGGGCCGCGCCACGCTGGCACTGGGGCCCAGAGGCGGGGTGTATGCGCCCCCCTCTTTCGGGGGGCCGCTCCTGTCTTCATGAGCAAAGGAGACCAGAGTGGGATGCAAAGGGGTCTGGAGAGGGGACGGGCTTCCGGGCAGCAGGGCGGGGGACAGGGCGCGCTCCCCGGGGTTCCCGTGCGCCGAGCCCCCCGGGGAGCCCAGGGCCCCGCAGTGGGGGGCCGGGGACAGCAGCTCCAGCGGGTCGTCGCGGTCCACAGACTCGAAGGAGCGGACCATGTCGGGCACCAGCGGGTCCTCCCGGGGCAGGACACCGCCGCTGCCCGGGCCCTGCTGCGGGGGCTCCGCCCTCTTGACCACCCTGGGGGTTCTCGGCGGCGGGACGGCAATGAACTCCATGGAGGAAGAAGCCACGCAATGGGAGTCCGAGTTTTTTCGGAAAATGTTGCGGCAGCCAAAGGGATCTGCGCACCAAGAAAGCAAAGGACACCGTGAGGGAGGCTCCCGCCACTCCCCCCCCCGCCCCCACCCCCGCCTGCTGGATCTCTGCGTAGGCGGCCCACCTTTGTCGGGGAAGCCGGACTTGGTGGCCTTGCGGTCCCTCAGCAGCACCCTGGCGCCCTGCACCTGCGTCGAGGGCGAGGCCGGGGGCTGTCTGTGCGCGGGCAGGGGCTTGTCCAGCTTCCGGGGCAGCGGCCGGTGAAGGAAGTCCCCTCTTTTTTCTTGTTCTTTGGGCTTTTTGTCCTTCAAATCAGAAGTGGACAAGTGCTCAGACACACGCACAAGAATCTACTGCGCTGGCCAAAAAGTCCGTCCAGCTTCTCCCACACGACGGCTCTAGTAGCGCTTGGTTGTCTTCAACGTCATTCGACACAGTTTTGTTAGATTGTACTGTGACAGCCGTCATCTCAGTGTGCATTTTTAAAAGGATTTGATTTATTTTTAAACAGAAGGGGAGGAGGGAGGAAGAGGGAGAGAAACATCCATGTGTGGCTGCCTCTCACACACCCCCAACTCGGGACCTGGCCCGCAACCCAGGCACGGGCCCTGACTGGGAATTGAACCGGCAATTCTTTGGTTCACAGGCCTGCTCGCAATCCATTGAGCCACACCAGCCAGGGCTATTACTTCACTTCTCAGCGTGCAGTTTTTTTAGAAAATAATCAAAATTGGTGAATTTTTGTGCGGCCATTTTAATATTGGAGAGGGAAGAAAACACGCAACCTTTTCAGCATATTTTGCTTTCTTACTTCAAGAAAGGTGAAAATGTAACTGAAACACAAAAAGATTTGTGCTGTGTATGGAGAAGGCGCTATGGCCGATGGAACGTGTCAAATGTGGTTTGCGACGTTTCTTGGTCCTGTTGACATTTTGGCCAAGTAATTCCCTGCTGTGGGGCTGTCTCGGGCACTGGAAGGTGTTTAGCGGTGCCCCCACTCGCCCCCGGCCTCCGCCCAGTAGAAGCCAATAGCGGGAGACCGCCGACATGCGCGAATTACCCAAGTCAATCAAGTTATTGGAGAAAATGAGAAATGTGTCTTTCATGGGAAAAAACGTAACTGACTTTTTGGCCAGCCCCACACAGTGTGACTCCTGCCTGAAGGGTTATCCGCGAAGATTTGAGAAAGCCAGTTTTTCGCAAGTCTCTGAACAGAGCCGGGCCTGGGGACCCTCGGGCGCCCCGCCCCTCCTCCCTGGGCCTGGCAGCCTCCCACTGTCCCTGGCAACCCAAGCCGCGTGGCCTCCAGGGGCCCCAGCCCGGGCCCGGTCATCCCTAGGAGGTCCATCATTCTAGAACAAGCTGGACAAATGGAGGCAAAGCAGGGGAGGGCTTCTGGAACCTGCCGTCTCGCTACAAAGTAGACCGGTTCCTGAGGTTCTGCCCCAGTGGCCTCGCAGCCACGTAACCGGGACGTGGCCGTCCTCCTAGGCTCGCAGGAGGGCCAGCAGGAAGCCCACTGGGCCCTGAGCCAGCCGGTGAGTCTCTGACCCTCCACCAGCCCCGGTCATGCGAGCACTCACTCATGTCCCCCAAAGGGGTGCTGTCTGGCCATTTTCGCCATGGTCTTGTCTTCACTGAACTCGACTGCAACCCCCGACAGGAGTGAATTCCACTCCTGCATCTTCAAACCCGCAGCCTCCGGCGTGAGGCCAGGCCCACGGGGGAGGCTTAACAAACAGCCACCAAACGTTAAAGAAGGAAACGTCAGTGGGCGCTGCAGGGAACCAAAACGGAGCGAGGTCAAGCTCCCGGGAAGCCGGGCCACTGAGAAGCGGTTTCCTCTGTCTGGCCCCAGGAGCCGTGTGATGTCTCATGCTCCCCAAGTGGCGGGTGCCAGACCTCGCGGGACTCGGCGGACAGAGGGCCGGCGGCCCCGCTCCCGCCCGGAACCCGGGAGCCTTTTCATCCCAGAGACCTCGCCTGCTCTCACGGAGGAGCCCAGAGCTTCTCGGGGACGCGCGCTACTCTGGCCGCGCCTGCGAGGTGTATCCTGTCTGGCATCGGAGTGGAAAAGAGCGGCAGGGAAGAGGCAGGACGCAGGGAGGCCGCGCTGAGCCCTGAGTGTCGCCGTGCGAGGCCGGAGACCCGGCTGCGGTGGCCTGTCCCCCAGAGACAGGGGAGGCGGGAAGAAGCGACAGGCGAAGCTCCTGCCAGCCCCTTCCCCAGAGGCTGCACAGCCACCCGCAGCCCTTACCGGGGACACCCGGAGCGCCGGGCACACAGAGGGGACGCGATGACGCAAGGCCCGTGGTCCAGCCGTCCTCCAGACGAGGGGCAGCGGGGGCGACGAACCCCAGAGCCCGAGGAAGACTCTGATTTCCCCAGAGCCCCAAACCCAGAGTTCGTGACCCAGACTCCGCACTGCCCCCCGGGGAGCCGGGACGGGGAAGGGCGGGCCATCCCAGTGGCAGACACAAAGGGCAGACCCAGCTGCTGGCCGGGGCGGGGGCCACTCGGAGTCCGAGGGCTCCAGGTTGGTCCCCGGGATGCTGCGGACAAAGCCATGGGCTCCGTCCGGGTCACCAGGCGCGATGCTGCCAAGGGGAAAGGGACCCGTCTGCTCCGGGTCACCTTGGCTGGTCCCCTGCTTCCCTCTCCCTGCTTCCGCAGAATGGCCCCCCGCCAAAGGCAGAAGAGAGGGAGCTCCCAGCCCTCCCCAAGCGTCAGAGGCGCCATGACGACCGTCCCGCAGTCGGGCGGTTCTGCCGTCCCTACGCTGCCAGTGCTGCCGGCGTCTCCGTGGCTTTGCCTCAGGCCCTTCCCCTCGCTCTCGGGGTCTCCAAAGTTGAAGGATCGAGACGCCACAGGTCACCCCCCTGAGAGAGGCGTCCAGCCATGAGTTTTCTGCAGAAAAAGACCAAGGCCGGCTCCAGAAACCTCCCCTGTGACCGACGAAGACACGTTTGGGGACAAGCCCTGAGAGGGCAGGAGAAAGGACAGGTCCAGGAACCCTGCTCCGGCCACCCTGCTGGACCTAATCCCAGGACCCTGTACCCCGCTGTCCTCCAGCCTGAAACAGTGGGTCACTCCAGTGACCGGTTTCTCAGGCGGTCGCCAAGAACTGGCCACCCGACTGCTCCCTGCCGGGACAAGCCACCGGGGACCAGCGGCTGGGTCAGTCCCTGCGGAAAGGGTCCACAGCCCATGGAAACCTGTCTGCTTCTGAGCACGGGGCCCCCAAGCGCAGGCCACCAATGCAACGCCCGTCGAGTCCCCGCTGCCCACTGGCGCGGCCCGCGCATCCCAGGAGGGTTCCTGGAGAGCGGGAGGCCCCACCGCCCTGCGTGACGGACGCAGGTCGTCAGACGGACTGGCACACCCGCCCTCGGCGTGCCGGCGCTCGGTTACAAGGTCCCCTTTGGGCCCCCACGCCCGGTCCCGAACCCCCCGAGGCAGACCAGAGAGGGGACCTCAGGCAGCCCCAGGTGGGAGCTGCACACCCAGCAGCTTCTTTTCTGCAAACCACCCACTGGGGGCGGGCGTGGGGATTTACGCAACCGGTCCCTGACCGTGTGGCCCCCCGGGGATCACCCAGCACGACTCCGAATGCCGTGGGCTGTTGGACGGAGGGGAGCGCGGAGCCTGGGAGTGAGGACCCGCTGGGCTCCTGGAGGGCGATGCCTGCAGGCGTGGCAGCCGGGGGGTTCAGGGGGCGTCTGTCCTCGGCCCCCATGACTCTGTGACCTGAGCTTGGGGCGCTGGTCTCTGGGGACTCAGCCTCCTGCCCCCCAAAGCCCGCACCCGCCCCTCCCTCCCGAGGCCCCTCCCGTGGGTGCAGCAGCGTGACTTTCGGCAAATCGCCTCCCTCTGTAACCAAAAGGGCGGTCCTTCCAGCTCTTCTTCCAACGTAAACGAGCCCACACCTCGCCCGCTTCCTCAGCGTGACAAGGACAGTCTCCCCACCCCCCTCGTTGCCCAGGCAGCTGCTCGCGCCCTCAGCGGGGACACGTGGCCCCAGGGAGCGACAGATGCCCACCGCAGAGGGGCCCTGGGGGCTCGAGCCGAGCCCAGTGACCGTGAGTCCAGCTCAGCGCGGCTTCTCGGGAGCCTTCGGTGCCTTGGACGATGAACGAGCCGCACCTGGCCGTCTGGGACGTCGGAGCCAGGTGCCCAGAGGCCCCGGCGCTGGCTGCTGACCGGGCTCCTTGCTGCCCGTCCCATAAGGGAAAGCCGCCGAGGCCTGACTTTGCCGCAGGAAAAACACAAGCGAGTTGAGAAAAAGAGGGCTTGGTTCACGGACTGGGCCGCCGAGCCGGAAGCGCCAGGCTGCGCGCGGCAAACGCCGTGGCTCACGCAGGCAGAAACACGCGTGCACAGCCAAACATGTAACCACCTCAAGACAGCGTACAACAGCCCGCTGAACGGAGGATCCCGTGGGAGGGGCTTCGGCAGCCCCACTCACGGCGGGGGAGGGGGGGACCCTGCGTCTTCCATTCAGGACGAGGACAGGCGGAGTTCCCGCAGCCCTTGGGGGCCCGCGTGAGGGTCAGTTTCACGCCTGGGCGGCGGGGCCGCGGCAGCCAGTGTCGGGTCAAACACCAGCCTGGATGGGGCTGCGGAGCGTTTTTCAGGCGGGGTTCCGTTTCAATCAGCAGACTGAGTAACGTGGACGACCCTCCAGCACAGGTGGGCCTTGCCCAGTCAGCAGACGACCTTAAGGGAGGCAACCGGCGGGTCCCCAGGAAGAAGCCTCCCGCCTCCCACCTCCCGCCAGCGCTGGGACGGGAGCTGAGACCCCGCCTCGTCCCTGGGCCCCCACGCAGGGGCGCCCACGCAGGGACGCCCGCACCCCGCCAGGTCCACTTCTCCAGAGAAGGCTGACCGATGCGCGCCCTCGCCCCAGGGGCTCACCTGCACGGCAGGGAAGTCCAGGTCCCGCGTCCAGGCGTCCAGGGAGGCCTGCGGACAGCAGCATCGGTCGACAATTCAGAGGCGGCCCCTGCTGTGTCGCCCGCACCTGCACCCCTGCCGCTCGCACCGGGGCGTGAGAATCATTCATCTCGGTGTTTACACAAGACACCAACACCCAAGGTGGCGGTGGAGGCGGGCGGCAGGTGTCCTAAGTCACGCGCTACGTACCCGCTCCAGGGACGCTTGTCTCAGCTCTAAGGCGCCACAGAGCAGGGCTCCCGGGACGAGTGAGCAGGCCAAGGGGCTTTCTCAAAATGCAGCCCACACCGGACGTCCCTCGGGCCCCACCCATGTCCCCCCCGGCCGCCCGCCCCAGTCCCCAAGGCAACTACCGTCCTGGTTTCTAACGGCTCAGCTGGCTGGAGAAACTTCACGGTAAAAAGGTGCCGAGGTCGTGAATCAAGACGCAAATCGGACAGCGTAGCATCTTACCTTCACGCCCACGGTCCCCTTTACGGGCGGGACTGTGTCTCCCCAAGTCGCTACGTGGGGGTCCCCAGCCCCAGGTGCTCAGGACCGGGCCTTATTTGAAGACGGGACCAGGACAAGCCTGTCATATCCCTTTGAAGTTTGGGGACAATGGGGCTTGGGATAACTCACTGTCCTTCGCCTTGTAGAAGGGGGGGCCAGTTGGTGTTACCGGGCGGTAACCAGGTTAAAATGAGGTCACTGGGGGCCCTAATGCAGTGTGACCGGTGTCCTTATACAGAGGGAAACCGGACACAGAGACACATGCTGGGAGCGTCCCGTGTACCGACAGAGGCCGTGACCGGGACGATGCTCCCACAAACCCAGGACCCGGAGACGGCCAGCCCCTCCAGGGGCAGGGGGTGGGGCCTGGGACAGAAGCCCCCAGCCTGTGGGGACGGCCCTGCCACACCCTGGTCTCGGCCTCCCGGCCTGCGGTCCCCTGTCTCTAATACAGTCCCCCACCCCCACCCCCAGCTCTTCCCCCCGACGGCGAGGCCACTCCGACACCACGGAGAGGGCCCCCCGGTTCCGCTGGACACGCTCCTACATGTCAACACGACTTTATTGAACATGGTTTCCAGCTCCGCGAGGCTGCACACGCCAGTTCAAATCTGACGACCGCCCCTCCCTGACCCTCTCGTCCTCCCGGGCCCCTTTAGGAAGGGGTGACCCTGGGGCCTGTGCCCGAGAGGCTCACACGGGAGGCTTGGTCCCCATTTCACAGACATACTCTCCGCCGCGGGCAGGAAGAGGAGGCGGAGACGGGGTCGAGTCGCAAGGTCCTGGTGCGGCAACCCCAAGAGGGAGGGTTTTCCCACTGAGTTCGGCCCCCGTGTCCCCTCGAGAGAAGTGGAATCGCAAACACCAGGCTGCCCGGGCCGCGTGCGGGCAGGGCCCCGGAGCCACACCCGCCTCGGCCAGGGCTCCCAGCCCCCGCCTGGCCGCTGCTCCCCAACCCCAACCTCCCCAGCCGTGGAAGGCGGCTGTTCTTGGACAGCCGGGGGCGCCGAGGGGCCGCTCACCTCGTAGGGCTCCGTGCTGGGCCTGCACCGTCCCACCTGGGAGAGCGGGGTCTTGGGGCAGAGGCTGTCCTGGATGTCGGGTTTCTGCCGGGGAGAAGGGGGAAGCATGCTGAGCGCACGGGAACAGAAACGTCCGTTAAGGCCGATTCGGTTTCAAACCAGGGCTGGGCTCGAGTGCCCCGAGTGGGGGACAGAGAACTGAAGAGAAGCCCCCTCCCTGGCCCTGCGAGGAAAGTCCAGGGGGCCCCGGGCGGGTCGCTGCTCCTTGCAGGCCTCTGCCCCCCTGTCTGCACAAGGAGATGCTCTGTGGTGTCAGCGCGGAGCCCAGGGGCGGAGCTGGGAAGGGTAACTCCGTTCGTTTGAACTGCTACACAGGACCCAGGTCCTTGTTACTGGCTCATCTGATAGCGGTCCCTGTCTGCCCCCCACCCCGAGAAGAGTCCCAGCAGTTCACCCAGGTCCAGAAGAAGAAGACAGACAGACAGCTACACCTGTGATCAAAGGAGGGCCGCCCTCCCCCACCCCACCTGCAGACAGGTGAGATTCAGTGGCCGACTCCTTCATCAGCCAACGAGCATTCACCGAACGTCTCTGCAAGAGCTCCTAATTAAAACCCACGCTTCTTGGCTTTAGAAAAAAGGAACAAGGATCAAGGGAGCAGGGGGAGACCCCAGGTGGCTGAGGTCTACCGTTCCGCCCTTTGGATCACGAGTTTCATTTTCAAAATCACACGCGTCGTCCTTAACGGGTCGAGATTGAGAACTGGGACGGGGCACACGGTGGCAGTAAATTAGCCACCGTCCGCGGGAGCGGAGGAGCGCTGTCCCCACCTGTGGGGCCACGTTCACTCCCCTGAGAGCGGCTGGGAGTGAGGCCAGGTACGCCCTCCGGTTTCGGGGTGACGGCAGAAGGGGCGCAGGGAAAGAAGGCCCGACCGTCCGCAGCGAGGGCGCCATGCGCGGAGGTGCCGGAGAACCTGCGCCGCAGACAGAGTCCCGCTCAGCCCCGACCCCCCAACCCCCCGGCCCGAGGCTGGGCCTCGGAGGGCGGAGCGCAGCAGGCAGCAGAGCTGGGGGTGGGGAGGGACGCAGGTCTCGGCTGCGCGGGTCTCGGCCGCGCGGGTCGCGGCGCGAGAAAGTTCGGGAAGAGGGGGGCGAAACCAGGTTCGCCTCTGCAGATGTGGGGGAGACAAAGCGTTCAAACAGCCCGAGGCCCTCCACCCAGCCGGTCAGCATCCAAAGGCTCGGCCGGAGAAGCGGCGACTCTGCTGGCCGCCGAGGGCCGGAGCGCGCCGTCCTCCGCGCACGGGAGAGCGTGGACCTCAGGCCGGTTTCGGGGAAACACTGACCGAAGACTCGTCTTCTGAAGGTCGTTCATCATCCGGAAAAAGAAAACCCGCGGGTCGGGTCGGTCCCTTCCCTCCCTTTGACTTATTTAAATCCTTAGCGGCCGCCCTCCACCGCGGTGGCCGGGGGTGTGACCGTGAGCGCCCCCCTCCCGTCCCCCCCTCCCAGGAGGTGCTGTGGGCAGGCGCCTGGACCGAGTGCGCATTTGTCGGAAAGCCACGAGCAGGAAACACCCCGCCGGTGCGTCACGTGAGCCATAAACAGAGTCAAGCAGGGACAGGAAGTGACGGGAACGCAGTGGGGGACCCGCGGCCTCTGACCCGACCCAAACGGGAAGCAGCCGCCAGGGCGGCCCATCCTTCCACTCCGCGTCGCGGCCGAACGGCGAGCCGCAGCGGGAGGAGACGGTGCTGCCGCGTAGCCGGTGACGCAAAGCAGGCGGTGTGTCGAGGGCCCCCTCTCGCTGCCTCCACTGCTCCCGGCAGCAGCTCTCCCGAGACCGGGGCTCCGTCTCCAAACCCACCCGGCCTGGCCGCCCCTCGGTCGGTCCGGCCCTCTGCTCTCGCGGAGCGCCCTTCCCCCTAAATCCCGGCTCTCCTGGTTCAACAGCCTCCGGTCACTGGGAGTGTTACACCCTGAGAACACCCTTCCTGGGGTGGTTCCGCAAACACCCGAGGCACGCTGCGCATCACCTCCCGTGGAGGCAACAGCGGGCGCCCCAAACCGCTTCCGCCCGGAGACCCCGGTCCTGCCGCGCGCCCGGCCCTTCCGCGAACCCCCGTGAAGGCCGTCATCTGTGCGGCGATGCTTCCCGGACGCCTCCCAAACCCATTCACTGCAGAGACACACTCTCAACCACCTGGCCTCCAGGCATGATGGAGGTCGTTGCTGCCCTGGCACAGAGGAGGCCGTCCCCCCGGTTGTGGAAGGGTGTCCATCTTTCTCTCTCAAATAGAAACCTCAAGAAAGGCTTCCACGCCCTGGCTGGGACGGCTCAGCTGGTTGGAGCACCGTCCTGAAACCGAAGAGCTGGGGGTTCGATCCCCAGTCCAGGGGGGGAGGGCAACTGATCGATGCTTCTCTCGCGTGTGTCAATGTTTCTCTCGCCCCTTTCGCTCTGAAATCAATTTAAAAAGCCCTCCAGTAAGGGAAGAAAAGGTTTCTGAGCCTGTTGTAGGGAAATTTTGTGAACTATCAGGGTTATCTTTTAAATAGCACCCAAAACACTCTGGATTGCAGGGGGGTCCAACCCGCAGCCCAAGGACCACGTGGGGGTCAGGAAGGCGGTGAATGCGGCCAACGGAAAAGCGTAAATTTACTTAAAACATGATGAGATTTTTTTGTGTGTGATTAGGTGTCACAGTGTGTTTAATGTGTGGCCCAAAACAACTCTTCTTCCAGTGCGTCCCCGAGACGCCCAAAGGTCGGACCCCCCTGCTAGAAGTTCACCTTCGTGGTGGATTTAGGGGTCCTCCTGACAGCGGCGAGCCCCACAGCCAGGCCTCACAGTGCCCCGCCCACAGGGCGGACACCCCCCCGTCGTGACGGCAGGAACAGCACCCGGCTGCCCGAGGTTGGCTGGCATTCCGACGCTTGCAGGTGTACTTCCCGTTAGGTGGGGCAGCCCCCACACCCCGAGTAGGAGGGGCAGGAGGCGCGCTGCCCGGCGCCCGTCCGCCCTCGACCCCGTCTGCCCTGCGCAGTGAGTTCCGAGTCACCGTCCACCGAGAAAGAGCTGAGTTGGTCAAGACTAACCCTTGCCACCACACGCGTAAACTCGCAGCCCCAGGGGCGTGGGAGCCGCCTGCGGTGGAGCAAAGGTGACCACAGGACGGGGCGAGGGCGCCACCCCACCCCGGCGGTGGGACTCCGCGGGACGTCACAGGGGCACAGGCCACCTGCCCTCGGACGCGCAGCCTTGGAGAAGAGGTGCTGGCTCCCGTCTCGATCTTCCGGAGAATAAATGTGCGCAGGGGGTCTTTCCAACTCCCCGCCCCCAGCTTCCATGGCCGCACAGGTCCCCAGTGCCTCCAGCGGGGACCCCAGGATGCTAAGAAGTGGCAGCAGGAAGGCAGAGGAGAAGCCGAAGGGAGAAGAGGCCCCAGCCTCCCAGCAGCCTGCCCCAAAAGCCTGACTCTGCGTGAGGACACGGGAAAAAGGCCTCCGATGGACAGCGTGCCCGGACCCCCCCCCCCAAAACGGGCAGGTTTGCTGCTGTTTTCACCTCCCCCCGTTGGGACCCTCAGCCTCCCCTCGGTCTGAAGTGACGGCCGAGCTCCAGCGTCACTGGGGGGCCCCACTCACCCCCGACAGGTAGCGCTCGAGCTTCTTGTTCAGGAGGAAGTAGATGGCGAGGATGTGGCAGGCGCGGTTGGCGAGCACCGTGCTGATCACGTCGCTGTTCTTGTAGCCCAGCTTCTCCGTCATGTGCAGCAGCACGCTCGGGCTCAGGTCGGCCAGCGAGATCCTGGCGGCAGAGGGGCGGGGCGCGGTCACCGCCCCGCCCACCCCCAGTGACGCAGGGCCCCCGCCCCGGCCGCTCGCCGACTTGCCACCGCGACCAAGGTCCCTTCTACAGCAAAGCGGAGGAAACAGCCTCGTTCCCCTACCTGGACCCAGCCGGGATGGGCCGAGGGTAACACTTCGCCGCCGCGTCTCCTTCCCCTTCGTTCCTGCCCCCTCCCTCTCCCCTTCCTTCCTCCCTCTCCCCTTCCTTCCTTTCTCACTTCACATCCCAGCCATGCGGACATTTCTCCCCGAAACACCTCCGAGTGGGCCTTGGAAACCCAGGGGCAGAATCGCCTGCAGAGCCGCACGCCACCCACGCGCCCAGCCAGGCCGCGGCAGCCTCTCGGTACTTCCCAACGCGGGGACCGAGTGCCAGTCTCCCCGGGGCTCCCGGGCTCGCTGCCCGGGATGGTCTTTCCGCCAGCGGAGCCTGTCGGGCACGGGTGGAGCTCACACTTACGTGAGCGTGAGCTGGGCAATGTAGTGGGTTTTCAGGAACCGGCCCGGACGGGGTTTAAAGGGAGCGTGTGAGCGCGTGTGTTCCTAAGTAGGAGACTGGGCTCGGCCGCCAAGCAGGGTGCTCTCCGCAGACAGGTCAACCCTTTGCAGAGGAAGAGCTCCACTCCTTGGGATAGAGCGCCGAAGAAGTACAGGCGTTCGTCCGCTCGTCCACTCGTCCGTTCCACAAGCCTCTCCCCGTGGGGAAGAGAGACCGGAACCCACGCAGCTTCCACGACGTTCCCATGAGGGGGCGCTATTACCCCCCGCCACTCACAGATGACGAAAGGCGGCCCACGCAGTGACATGCCGCGCCCGGGGTCCCAGAGGCAGGAAGGAGCGGCCCCCGCGTTCACCCGGCCGCCTCTCAGACGGGCACAGGCGGAGGGCCACGGAGCCCAGCAGGCCGGCCGGCCCAGGGGCGCGGGCGGGCGTGCGGTGGCTTTCCAGAGGACACGCCTGAACCCCGGGACCTTCCTTTTCTTTCTTCCCCAACAGGAAACACTGACGACGTCTAAAATACCTAAATCTGGGGCGAGGTGGGTTGGGAAGCTACAGAACACACTTCGTGAAGAGAATTTCTCTTCCTCGGGTCCCATGTCCCTCCTGCATCTACCTGTGGGCTGGTGAGGCCAGAAGAGTAGTTGTCACTTCCCTCCCTCTTGAAATGCTTTTCGAAATGAAGGCAGTAAGCAAGCTGGGCCCCGCCCCCCAGCCCCAAAACTCGGAACCCCAGCTTCGTTCCTGAACGAACGCCCGCACCTCCCGCCGCCTCCGGAACACAGACGAGCAGCCGGCCTGCCGTCCACAGGACCCCCGAGCCCCGTCCCTGCCGCACACGCGGTCGGGGCCACCCCTCCAGCCGCCTGGCCCGTTCACACGCAGCCTGGTCCCCGCGACCCGACCGAGTCCAAGTGCAGAAACGCTAACCCGGCAAAGCCAGCTCGGGGCACTCGGGGTGAAGTCCGCATCTGCGAACGCCTGCCTGCAACCCGCGGGGCGAGCGCAGCACGAGACCCCACACCCCACGGGGCGACTCCTCGTGGGTGGCGCCCCGGCCAACGAGGGGAAGCACTTTCTCACACCGGGTCTGCTTCCTTCGACAGCGGCCGAGTCGGCGGATCGAGCCAGCTCGCTGGGGCGGCGGCGCGAGGGCCTAGCACCTCCTCGGGCGGCCGGCGGCACCCATGCTCGACAGAGTGCGCGCCCGTGTGCTGTGTCCTCCAGGGCGCTGGCCAGCAGGCCTGGCCCAGCTTCGCTCTCCGTCCCCCGCTGGGGTGACTTCCTGGGTCTGCTCGGAGACCGGCCCCAGCCGAGCCTGTGCCGGAAACCAGCCGTCTGGTCCCAGGTGCCCCGGGGAACCAAGGAACCCGGGCTTCGGGGGGAGCCTCCTCGTCGGCTGCCACGGGGACTGGAAGTTTGACCCGGCAGCGTGGACGTGGTCGCCGGGAATGCCCACCCATGTCCCCTCGGGTTCTTCTAGACCGGGGGCGCCAAACGCGTTTTCACCCGGGGCCACATCAGCCTGGCGGTTGCCTTCAAAGGGCCGAATGTAACGTCAACTCCCTAACTGTTAAGGAGCAGTTACGTTTACACAGTCCTAAAACTACATTCGGCCCTTGGAAGGCCACCGACCGCGAGGCCGAAGTGGCCCCGGTGACAGTGAGTGTGACCCCCTGCTCTAGACCCTCCTCCCCAAGACAGACCCCGCCGGCCCCTCTCGTTGGGAGAAGCCGGCACCACGACGTTCGCAAGGCCTGGAAACATGATGGCAGAGGACACTTTCCCCGGCCTGTCACCCCCCGCCCCGTCCACCGGTGGTCCTCCTGTCCTCAGAGGCGCAGGACCCTCCGGTCTGAAGAACGAGCCGGGGGCCCCAGGCGGCCCCCACACTGGTCTCGGGTGACCGAGGTCAGGGCCCCCATTCCCTCACTCGTGTTGGCTACAGCCGCACGCCCAACGGGCGGGAGAACAGACGGGGAAGCACCCCCCTGGGCTGGGCTGGGAGCCGCAGGGAGTCCCCGGGTGAGCGCGGAGTCGCTTGGTGTCTCCAAGCTGGGGCCCCGGCCTGGGGCCCTCCGTACAGAGGCCGCCCCTCAGAATCCGCTCCGGGAGCCTTCTCAGGAAGCCCCAAGGGGCCACTGCTTGGGGCTGGCGACTCCTGCTACCCTCTGTCCCTCCCACCCGGACACCCGGAGGCAGGGCCCGCGGGTCGTGTGGAGGAGAGAGAGGCGTTCCAGCGGTGCTGGCAGAGGAGGCCGTGCGGGCTTCCCGCTCACTCCCGCTCACTCCCGCTCACACACACGCTCACACACTCAGACACACACACACACTCCTCTGGGCACAGCTGGTCTAAATAGAGGGTCCCTTCGTGTGAAGACGAGGCGTCCCTCTGGGAAGGATGCCCGGCAGTGGTAGGCGTGACGAGGGGGATGAGGCCCGGATTTCGGCCTCACCCGCCCTCCGCAGGCGCCGTGCAGGGCGCTCGGGGCAGGGGCACAGGGGGTCGGTCCACCCACACCTCCTCCTGGGCCCTGAGCGGGGCTGGTCGGGGCTGCGTGGGTGGGGGGCGGGGCTCGGGGAAGTGGCTTTGTCTTGAATCACACACGGCTCCCTGCCCAGACTGCTCGGGCCTCGCTGAGGGCCTGTCGGGCCCAGGAGGGGCCCGGGGGAGGCTCCCGCTCACCTGTTGGGGTAGGCGACGCTGCACGGCACTCTGCCCACGGAATTCTCGTTGAGCCAGCGGTTCGCCAGGGCCTGCTGGATGTTGGGCCTCTTCGCGGGGTCGGGCTCCAGCAGCGAGCGCAGGAAGGTGATGGCTCCTGTGGGGACAGCGGCCGCACGCACGTCAAAGCTGCACCCGCTGCGCCTCGGAGGCGCAAAGCTGGGGACCCACCCCTCCCTGAGCCACCAAGCGCTGGTCCGTTCCCTGGGTCTCCGGGCGCTACAGGTCCGAGGAGAGGCCAAGACACCTGCTCAGCAGGTGCGCCTGGCATACAAGAAAGCCAAGGGCCCTGCGCTGCCCAGAGGAACCTGTGGTCCGGGCCGAGGTCACGCCCTCGGAGCGGGGCCGGAGTGACGTCCTGTACGAGTCAGCCCCGAGGGGGGGAAGACAGTGAAGAGACATCGCTTCCTCTCACGGCGGGGTTTTGAGCACTCGGAGAGGAACCAGCGGGGAAGGCAATGGAAGGAAGCCGGACCCTCTACGTGGCCCTCGCCGGGGGACACCCGTCCCCCAAGGCCGGGAGGTCCTGCTGCCTCTCTGGTCCCTTCTCCACGGCCCCCACGTCGTCCCAGACCCGGAACAGGCCAGCAGCAGCCCAGGCCCACCTGGCACAGCCAGCCAGGCCGACGCACCGCCGGAGGGTGTTTTGTTCAAGTGGGCAGCGAACTTGAACAGCGACTCAGGTTTGAAGTCCTAGTTCACGGGCAAAGGCCCTGCAAGCGCCGCACTGGACACCCACGCCTGCCCGACGGGCCTGTCCTCGTGTGTCTCCTCTTGTGCTGGCCTCAGAGCGAAGGGCCCGCCCAGTGCGTCCTTACTCTCAGCACACCAAAGACCGTCTGTCTCTCGGGGCATGCTGGGAAAGGCCGGGGTCCAAGGAAGAGCTGACCAGGTCCCAGAACTTGCCAGCCCCTTCCTCCCTTCCAGGCACGACGCTCCGGTCAGCTGCCCTGGGTCTCCGGTTGCACACGAATGTTCACAGGTACCTGCCTCCCACCTGGCCCGGAGGGAGAGGAAGCCAGCTCATCGCTGGGTGGGACGTCTGCGCCTTAGAGATTTGGAACAAAGGACGTAACTGCTGGACACCGGGAAATAGCTTCCCAAGGCGCCTGAGGGTCACGGGCTCCCGAACCATCCGGCGTGTGAGTGTGCCTGTCCTCCGGAGGGCATGGGGTGCTGGGATGGCTTCAGAACGGGGGCACTCGTCCCGCTCGGGCGAGGGACTGCAGTGGTTCCCCCTTTACACTGTAAAATGCTTTCTCTGTAGCTTCGTACATGAGACCCAGTTCCCAACTCGCCCGATCACAGACCCTGGGAGCTGCCTCCTTGGCTGGGCCCGAAAACTGCTCCGCCCTTCTCTCCGAAGCAGGCTGTCAGTATCCCGAGATCCTCGAACTTTTAGGAAAAGTCATAAAAGCTCCCACTTTCTCCCAGGCTCCAGCTGTCATTTTTTAAAAAGATTTTATTCATTTGTTTTTAGAGAGGGGAAGGGTGGGAGAAAGAGAGGGAGAGAAACATCAATGTGTGGTTGCCTCTCATGAGCCCCCTACTGGGGGACCTGGCCCACAACCCAGGCATGTGCCCTGACTGGGAATCGAACCAGCGACCCTTTGGTTCACAGGCCCAAGCTCAATCCACTGAGCCACACCAGCCAGGGCTCAGCTGTCATTTTTAAACTTTGCAGAGGAGTGGGTGTGTTCTGTCGACCGGTTTTCTGCGGGGAGAAACGAAGCCACCGAAAGAGGGGCGGACGGGCCGGCAGCGTGCCCTTTGCCAGGCCACGCCCCCAGGTGGACTCCCACAGCAGCCGCTGAGGCCGGAGCAGGCACGGGGTGGGCACGGTGCTCTCAGTCCGACCAGAAAGCGGCAGCGCACCAGAATTTAAAAAAAACCAAAACGACTCTAAGTTTGACAGCTGGGTAAGCCCCACCTGCTGCGAAAAGCAAACGCATCTCCGAAGACCGAGACTCCTCTCCTCTGGGACCTGTGTCTCCCTTCTCTCAGCTCCCCCACTTGGCCAGAGTCTGCAGGACGCTTAGTTGGGGACGTCTTTTGTTTAAAGGAGAAAGATGTGGCTTCCTGAACTGAAGCGGGAGGCTGTTGAGTGACGGATGCTTTGGAGCCGTCCCCTCGCTCAGCCCAAAAGGACCTGCGGCTTTGTCACCGTGCGATTAACCGGAGGAGCCGAGAACAGACTGGAGGTGCGCTCTCGTTCTGTTTTCGGAACCGAGCGCTCTGCGGCTCTGCGCCTTCGCAAACAGCTGAGGAGCCCGAGTCGCTTCAACGCGGCTCTCTGCGGACGGACTCCGGCCCTGCGGACACTGCGAAGCCCCGAGAGTCAGGAGCAGAAGGGACTGAGACACACTCCGCTGTCCTGGGGGCCGTGGCGGGTGTGGCCCCGCTGCACCCTCTCTCCTGGGCTCCCCATTCGGGCCCGAGGGTGGGGACCGCCCAGAGGGCGCTCCCTCACTCAGCACGGTCCCCATCTCCCTAGACGTGCATTCGGTGCACTGCCCCGCGGACACCCGGCTGGGACGCGTCGGAACCCGCGCCCTGGCCCGTGCCGGGGCGGGGTCGTCTGCCCAGCACGGAGCCCGATTGGCCGCCGCCTGTGGACTCGCTCGTGCGCCTTGCGTGTGTTGCTTTCACGCCGTCGCCAAGTCTGGAAGTGGAGAGAGGCGCTGCCGTAAATCAGACGCCGTTGTGCGGTGCCCGCTTCCGGAGCGTGGACCTGTGAGCGCCTGGACGCTGAGCCCGGGAAAGGGCCGCGGGACCCGGAGCGCGGCCCCTGGGTGCCAGCCGGTCCCGTGCGTCCCGGGGCTCCGTCCGCACCGCCTCCCCGGAGGCGGCAGCCGTGACGACAGCGGGACAGTGGGGCCTCCTCAGAAGGATGCCGTCACCGGCATCGGCTCCACTGCCGCGAACGCCGCCCCTGCCTCCGCAGCTTCGCTCCGGCGACCGCGACTGCTGGGAAGGGTCTACCAGGGCCGTCCCAGACGTGCCACAACCAAAGGGCAGCCGTCCCTCCTGTCGGAGCCCAGAACGCATGCGCGACGCCGGGACTCACGCGAGCCACGGGCAGGAGCGGAAACCATCCGCAGCCGGCGCTGGAAAGGCCCCAAAGCTGACGTGTCCAACCACAAACAGCGTCTGATTTACGACGGCAGCGCCTCTCTCCACTTCCAGACTTGGCGACGGCGTGAAAGCAACACACGCAAGTCACGCCAGCGAGTCCACACGCGACGGCGAATCAGGCTCGGTGCTGGGCAGACGACCCCGCCCCGGCGCGGGCCAGGGCGCGGGTTCCGACGCGTCCCAGCCGGGTGTCCGCGGGGCAGTGCACCGAATGCACGTCTACGGAGGGCACTCCCCCTCACGCTGGCTTTACCGGGACACGGCGCAGTGAAGTCATGGGCCGGCGACACCGCGCCTTTTCAACTGCAACTTCGCAAAACTTCTTCCCGCGTGACCCAAAAAAGTACACTCATCAGCAGACGTGGTGAAAGCATCACAGGAATGAGGGACAGAGTTGTCCCACGAACAGGATGTGTTCGTGAGACACGTGCTCACGTCGCCTATTTGCGATTTGGACGTTCCGGCTTCGATATCACCCCAAATGCAAGGACGACGGAGGGCACCACCAAATCCGGGCTGGGGGCTGGGGTGGGGCGTCTCAGACCACCCCCACAAGGAAAGGGAGGGCGGCAAAGAGGGGAGCAGGTTTGGGGGTCAAGCGACCTCAGCTCCCAGAGAAGCACGTCCTCTGATGGAGACTCAGCCCGTCCTCGGGGACAGGCTGGGGAGAGCCGCAGTCCCTGGTGTGGCGGGACCAAGACAGTGTGACGGCATGTGCCCGTTCCGTGACCCAGCCCCTCCCGGTTCCTGGGAAAGTAGCGCTGGGGGTGCAAGCAGACCGAGTCACTGATGAGGGGGGCCAGGCCGGTGGCTGGGAGGAGGGATCGGCGTGGTGGGGTGCAACGGGCGAAGGGCTGAGGAAATGGGGGCTGCAGAGGGCGGTGGCTGAGCCCCGAAACCGAAACCATCCACCCCGTGAGCGGGATCAGGTGCCCTGGGCCCCTTGGCAGCTGGCGCCCGGCTTGGCCCTCACACCTCAGGCCAGTTCCCCGAGCGAGCCGTCCAGCGGACCCGGGGGCTGCATTCCGGGCCGCACATGCCAACAGCAGAGTCTGCACATGGACACGAGTGCTCAGCGTGTGCAAACGCCACGCGGCACACAGAGCCCAGCTGAGATTTACGTGTCCCAGCAGTTTTTTTTAAAAAGGGCAGGGACCCAGATTCCTTAACTCGGATCAGAGACGGCAAAGCAGGCCACGCTTGGCGAGCCGAGACCACGGAGGCCGGTGGGGGCGGGGGAGGGCGTGAGACCTGGAGCGGCGCACAGAGCCCCGGGCCCAGGTCCAGCTGGGCTCCGCCGGGCGGGGCTGCACGCCAGCGCCGGAGTGCCGGCACCGCTGGGACCTTTCCACCGGATCTGCTGTGGAATTTCCTTTGGACTCAATTATTAACTTTGCCGGGGGCGCAGCCCTCACTCCCTCAGGCCAAATCTTATTCCCACAGGCCGGAAGCACGCACGGCCCAGCCCACTACGTCTGGGGAGAGTCCGGGGTGAGGCAGGTTGTCCTGAAGGAACGAGACCGACTTCCCTGTGTGGTCAACTTCCCGGTCGGCCTGCCCCCCCCCCCCCACAACCGCAGCTGAACCTCCTGCCCCTCGTCCCACGAGGCCGCTCAGCAGACATGCCGGGCGCTCTGCAACCTAGACACGCAGCAGGCCCGCCCCTCCTCCCGCGACACGTCCCAGGAAGTCAGGAGCTCTGCCCCTTCGGTGGGGCCCTTCCTCCCCCTCGATCAAGGTGAGGCGTGGACGAGAGATGTGTGTCTGCTGCCTCCACCGCCGGAAGCTGGGGGCTACGTGTCGCCACCCGTTGCCCGGCCGCCTTTCCCGACTAGCACGCTGAGGGGCAGCGCTCCGGGGCCTTCCTTTTGCAGGCACGGGGGTGCAAACCCCCTCCTATTGCTGCCCTTTCCCATGGGTCCCGAGGACCAACAGGCTCGGAGCCCCGAGCAGAAACCCAGCATCGTTCTGACAGGTCACACCATGGGTGACGACGTAACCTGGTGAAGAGGCTGCTGGGAACGGCTGGTGTGAACACTGGACCTTACTTACCACGAGACGTCCTCGGACGCCGTCAGAAGGGCTAAAATAAGGCACAGCGACAGCGTCCCGCGCAGACAGAGCCACGGACGCAGAACCTGGTCACCCACCCTCGGCCTGGGGGAGGCAGCAACCCAGCCCCTCCGACCGGGGAGCAGCGAGCGGGGCCTCTCGCCGCCGCGCAGGGCTCACCGCCCGCCCGCAGCTCCCCGCGGGCTTGTGCCCCAGAGGACGGAAACCTGTCCACACGGAGACCCGTGCACAGAACCGGGTTGGCGGAAGCTTCGTTCGTGCAGGAGAGCCCGACGCTGGGGGTGCCCCGACGCCCTTCGGCAGGCGTGTGGTGGAGCAGACCGCGACACGCCGCCACCGCAGAGCTCTGCGCGGCAGCTCCGCGAAACGGCAGAACGACAGAGGGGGCGCCGGCAGGTCAGCAGGGCACAGGCCGAGCGAGCGTGCGAGGCAGGAGGTGGGGATGGGGAGAAGGTCAAGGGTCTCGTCACTGCCGCTTTCCTGGCGGCCACACGGCACTGCGGGCGCCCGACACGCTGCCAGCGCGGGGAACCCGGTGAGGGCAGACGCGGCTCTGCGGTTCCTGACAGCCGCACGGGGCCGCGACGCGAAGGTTCTCGGAAACCTCATCTGTTTGAAAAAAAGCCGTCTTCACGTCCGGATTTGCTTTTCTTCCCCTTCCACCACCGGACAGCGCACGTCCGGTTCCGCCCACTCCCCGCCCGCCTGCCCTGTCGCTCCGTAAGCCCCGCACCGGCGGAGACCGACCGACTCTGTTTCGTCCCCTGCGTCCTGGCGCCCGGCCTGTTCCCACCACGTGGGGGGCGCGCGGCATGTTCCCGCGGACCACGGGGTGAGTGCCAACTGTGGGAAGAATGGAGGGGCGCTGTCGGGGTGCCCCGCGGCCCTCTCGGCCGTTCTGAGCGCCGACGCGGAAACGTAACCGCCGGTCCTTCAGCATCCCGCACGCTGGCCAGCTCCGCCTCGCCACTCTCCGCCGGGAGGTGCCGCTTTGAGGACGTCGGAGCCGACACTCACCTTCCCTGCCCACACGCTCCCCCACCTGCACAGGTACACGCTCCCCTACCTGCAGGGCTGCACAGGCCACCAAGCTTCCGGCCTCCCCAGCAAAGGTGCAAGTGTGGACACGTCTCTGCTTTGCAAACCCAAATTCAGGGTCAGTTTCATGGATGCTTGATGAACTCAGGAGAAGAATACGTAACAGTAGCAAAATAAAAATGCAACATTTTAACCACGTGTCCTAAGTTGAAATGAAATAATTACCTCCTTCTGGTCACCTGTCTCACCACGGGGAAGCTCGGTCTAGTCTAAGGGGCCAACTCAACGCCTGCCAAGACCCGCTGGGACCAGGAGCCGCAGGGAACTGCGATCCACACAGAAACCAAACTGCACTAATTTCCCGGATCTGAAGCCAAATCCGAACGTGAACCGTCCACTGAGACGTGAACCCGCGTGCGGAGCCTGAGGTTCCTTCCCAGACGACACGCCCGGTGGAGCGCACCCCAAAACTCACAGAGCCAAACGAATCGGAGACCAGCCCGCAACGAAGCGAGCACTTCTTCCCGGTGACCGACGAGGAAGACGCAGCACACCCCCCCAGGCGCACACGCCCGTTTTAAAGGCGGCCTCGCAACACGGCGCGTTTCAAAGCGGTGAAGCCCGCCGTCACTCCCGCAGCGGGGACGGCGAGACCCTTCTGCCTCGTGTGTTCTCGGCGGACGAGGCAGCTGGTTCAGAACTCCGGTGGGGAAGGGAAGGACCGGGGGGGGGGGGGGAGGGGGGGCGGGGGGGGGGCGGCGGCAGTGGCTCGGCAGCGCCGGGCACCCCAGCCGCTCCTGAGGCCTGTTTCGGTTCTAGGAAGGGACCTGGAGCCGTGGGGGGTCCTCACCCCCTCGCGGCCAAACGCAGCCCGCGCCCAGGCGCGGACCCCCGGCCGGCAGGCACGTTACCTGTGGAGAGCTGCGTGGGGAGGGGGTTCATCTCCTTGTCCACCATCTTCTGGTACAAAGCCCGCAGGCTGAAGGGCTCCACGGTGAAAGGCAGGGTCCCCGTCAGCATGGCGTACATGTTCACACCGCTGCAAAGGGAGACGCCGAGGCGTGAGACCACGGTGAGGCCCGGGGCCTTTCCGCCCGTCCCTCTGGAACCCTCTAGGATGCGCAGCACCCCCCCCCCCCGCCCCTGACACGGCCAAGGGGAGAGGCCCAGGGAGGGCGAGGCTGGGGCGGCCTGGGCGCCGGAGGACAGCGAGAAGAGGGGTCTGCAGATGCCCCAGAGCTGCCCCGAGGAGGGGCACACCCTACGCCCCTTCCTTCTGCGAGGCCGTCCAGACCAAAGCACCCGGGAAACACAGGGTGTGGCAGGGGCCTCGAGCAAAGGCCGCTGCTCATCCCGCGGTCGTCCAAGTGAGGTTGACCAGGCGGAGCCGGGGGAGGGCCGCGCCTGCGCGGGGCACACGTCACAGCCCCCCGCCCCCCCCCCACCCCGGCAGGCCGGGAGACTGCTCAGCCCGGTGACACGAAGTTCCCCCCCCCCCCACCCGGCACCAGGACCCTGCTCTTCCCGGGACTTCCAGCTGGGCCTGGAACCAGGGAAACTCCTTGCGGGGGACGGTGTCTCCCAGCCCCTGCTGCGCGTCACGTCACTGTGGGCGGGGACGTTCAGCCGCCCGGCCCTGACCCCGGCCCCGGCCCGGTCTCTCTCTCAGGTGTGGTCGGGACACCCTCTGCACCAGCTCCCTGCTCCTCTCCGAAGCCAACCGAGAAAATGCAGCATCTTCTCGGAGGAGTTCCTGTTCTCCTGACCTCGCACGGAGCCCAACATCATCTGGATGAGATTTCCCGCCGGGGGGGACGCGTCTGCCTGCCAAGAGGCCGCGAGCGTTCCAAAGCGCCCAAGGAAGCATGTTCTAAAAACAGGCAGTCGGATTTCCACTCAAAACAAGGCCCACGAGACGCGTTTCGGTTCACTGAGACCCCGGGGGCCCCTGCCACTGCGGCGCGTCTCAACTAGAGCCCTCCCACCGCAGGTGTGGCCCGCGCCCAGCCGGACCCCCTCCCGCGGTGGCGGACTTTCGCTGGGACCTGCCCTGCTCCGCCACCCGCAGCGGAGGCGAGTCGCGTGGGCACACACACACACACACACACACGCACACACAGCCGCTGCACAAGTGTGTAGCTGGCTGGCCCTCTGCCCCAGGCAGGGGTGCAGGTGTCGGGTGGGGGGACCAGGCAAGGTCCCGCCTCCTCGGACTGGGGGGACACGATCAACGAGGAAACAGACACATGAGCACAACCCTCCCGGGTGCCGACGGATGAGGAGGGAACAGGAAAATGCTGAACGGCCCTGCTTGGACCTGGAAAGAGGGGCGACCCACGCGAGGGGGGCGGAACTGAGGCGGCTGGAGGAGGAGCCAGTCTGGGGGGAGGCCTGGAGGACTCGGGCCGGTGACCCCCGAGGACCCTGGGGCGGCGCTGCGTTTGGGGTACGCTGGGGGTAGACTCAGACATCCTTGCCTCGGAGGATTCTGGGAGGTCAAGACGGGGAACGCTAAGGGGGCCCCAAGCTGCGCAACGTCTGCACCCGAAGGGGTCTGGGACACACTGACTAATGGGGGGAACCCCTGAACACCCTACAGTGCGGATGTTGGGGACCAGGAACAGCCGCCGACCCCGCTGTTTGCAGCCTCCAGCGCAGTGCTTCCATTCGGGGCAACCCCACGCGTGAGGGGGGACTTCCCCATGCCACGGGGGCTACCCACGGCGGGGGGCGACACCAGGCGACCCTGCCGGGCTCACCCGTCGTGCCTCCGTCAAGGCTCCGAGTCCGCACCTCACGCTGCCCAGGCAGGTACGTGCCCAGTGCGGCTTCCACAGCAGGTGTTCCCGCCCCAAACAGTGTCTCCGGAACCGAGGCTCCTGGACACCGTCCAGGGGCTCTCGGTGCCACTTTTCCTCCCCTCTTTGGTGACGCGGGGAGCAACGCTTCAGGAGCAAAGCCCCCCCGGGCCCCCCGGACGCCGCACAACCACGTGCACCCCCACATCGCAGCCCGCTTCTTTGCGCTTCGTCACCGCCCACACCTTGTGCCAAAACACATCCCGTTCGCTGTCGCGGGCCAGCGAGGGAGGGTTCGTTCGTCAGTGACGTCCCAGCGCTTCTCTCCGTGGGAAGGAAAGTCAAGTCCTGCGGCAGTTCCGAAGTGTGGTCCGCGGGCAGCACACCGGGAACCTCGCCGAACGCAAGCCCTCGGGCCCGCCCCGAGCTCTACCCCTAACCCTACCCCACTCCGGGCCTGCGGACTCTGGGGCTCGGGGCCGGGCCGAGACCTGGCTCACAGCCCGGCGGGAGCTGCGGCCACACACCAGCGTGCAGGCCACGGGGACAGGGATGAAGGGTGAGTGGTCCCAGGACGCCCGGCCACTCGGAGCCCACCGCGCAGCAGCAAGAGCCGCACCCAGGCTGTGCGCAGCCCTCGGCTGGGCCGGGCGGAGCTGGGCGGGCGGCCGCTGGGGCCCCTCGGAGCATCCGGGGGTCCCTTTCAGACCTGGCTGTAGTAAACTTGTGAGTGGTTTTTGGTTCGTATCTGCACGGAGCCATCAATAAAAGCAGGTTAAGTTTATGTTCGTGAGCGTCAAATAAAATTGAAATAAAAATGACGAGAGGAGGAGAGGGGTTGCCTAGAATGCTCGTCCTGCACAAGGAGGCTGTGCCACACTCGTTGGACGAGTATTGCCCTATGACCTTTCTGCTCCTTTTCAAATGACAAGGTCTACTCATCACAGGCTTGGGAAACACGTCACAGAAGCCGGGGGCCCTCGGGCTCAGGATGGGGAGAGGCCAAGGTAAGGCGCCTGGTGGGGGGGGGGCGCAGGGCGGAGGGGAAGGCGGGGGTGTGCTCCCGAGTGCATCCCCGACCGTTTACACAGGGTCCACAGAAGCGAGGACTGCCTGCGTGTGGCCGGTGGGGCCGTGACCCGGGTGGGATAATTTCTAGCTTTAATGCGAACGTTTCACCTAAAGGAGCCCGTGGCGTGCCTAAGTGGGATGTTGTTATGTTGCAGAGTGACGTGCTCATGGTTTTGTAATAAAAGGTTTTGTAGACACAGGGGTGCCATTTGTGCCAGACCCCGCATTTCCATTTATCTGCAGGGGACACAGGGGTCCCTGCCACAGGCACAGATCGCAGCAGGGACGCTGCGGAAGGCGGCCGTCACGTCACAGCCTGGTAGGGCCGACTCTCAGCCCTGCGGGCAAGTGTGTCCCTTCAGGGAGTCTTTGAACCAGGACACTCTTGTCTCCTTGTCGCCCACCGGCTGCAGAGGACGACAGAGGCCCCCCCCCATGCCTGCCGCACCCCGCTGCCCGGCGGGGCCACTCGCACAGGGAGCAGGGGCTTGTCCTCCCGGTGCCAGAGCCACCGCCGGCCGACCGCGAGTGGTTCCCATGGTAACTCCCGCTGGGTATTTCACCAAATGGACTCCAGGATTCTGTTCCCTGGGAGGAGTCTGTCACCAAGAAGAACAGTCACGAACCCCTAAAGGGCACCGCCCCCTCACTCCCTGGGCCTCTGGGTCTACAAAACGGGGGCTGTAGGAGGGGCAGGCGGACCGAGCCGCAGGAGGAGCTGCACACTGGTTTGGGGCACAAACTCACTGCCTAACGAACGTGACCTGCCGTTTCACCACAAAACTTTAAAAAACCCCAGGAAAAAGGAGACACAACGGGTCACCGTACTTGCCCGGCAATGAGGGACACCCGCGTGAACGGCCGTGCGGCCCCAGGGACTCTAAGAGGGAAACCGGGCGGAGCAGCTCCCCCCTCCCCGCTCAGACCCCACAGAGCTTCGCTGCCCGGGGGAGGGAGGGAGAGCCGGTCCCTCTGACATTCCAGGAGCCTTCGGGAACGCTGAGGAGGGGCGAGGAACGAGGTCCCTGGCTCTCTGTAACCCCGCACGCAGCACCAGCACGGGCCCCCCACACGGGCCCCCACGCACGGTCGGCGTTGAAACTCGGCCCAGGGGCTTCCTCGCTTCACAGCGGACATGGGCCCCCCGAGAACCACAGAGAGTTTTAAAGAAAGAGAGGGATGAGTCTCTGGGATGCAGGGAGGCAACCAGCAAATGCGAATCGGGGAGAGGGGGTCACTGTGGGGTGGAAGGAACCCCAGAGGTGCTGGGATTCCAGGGTGGAGTACGCTGGTGACGAAAGAGAAGGGAAAATGGCCCCACGGGGCAGCTGGAGGAGTTGGGGGGGGACAACTCCTCCCAGAAGTGGGGGAAGGTCGGAATACGAAATCAGGAGCCCGTGTTCCCTGGGGGAAACGGGGCATGTCACCTGCCACCGTCGAGAAGACAGAGTCCCCGCAGCTGTGCCTGGCGAGGTTGGCCAGTGACTGCAGGAAGACGCAGGGACCAGGCCGTGGGCAGGGCTCGGCTGGCAGGTGGCCAGGGTCCCCAAACACTGCCCCCTGTGGACCAGATGCAGCCGAGGAACCTCCCACCGACCCCTGGCTCCTGCGTGATCCTTCAAGAACGAAACTGCCGTGGAGAAACCCAGAACGACCCCGCACCTGGAGCGGCGCCGACTCGCCGCGCGGGTTCTGGGGGAGGCCTGGGAGCGCGGGCCGCTCCGGCCCCACGGGGAACCTCGGGCACCCTGACGGCCCCTGCGCTCATCCGCTTTCACCAGGAAGTCCCTTTTCATGGATGTTAGGACTTTTTTCCATTTCCTTTCTTCCTTCCCCTCTTCTACTTTAAATGCAGGCGCTAACTACAAAAAAAAAAAGTCTTAGATTCTGTAACTGAAAAACCTCAGGAGCCAAAACAAGCTTCTCTCTTGAAAGTCAAAAGCTCTAAATGACCCCACAGGAGGCCCAGGCCCCCCCTTTCCATCTCCTCCTCCTGCCGCTCCTCGTTTTGAGGGGTCTGCATGGACAGAAAATGATGTCCTGCCATATGTTACTCTTTCACAAAAACAGAGGTGAGCCCTGGACCAAATGTCCCTCCTTTATTGCCAGCCAGGTCTGGATGGGCTCCTCTCGGCCAACTGGTCTACCCAAAAGACAGCCCTGGGGGCAGAGCCCCCGACGATTCAGCAAGGCCGGGAGGGGGTCCAAGCACCATCCCCACGAGCACCGGGTCTCAGGCAGACGCTTCACCCACCTCAGGGACCCCCGTGACAGCCAAGAGCAGCTTCGGTTGAAAAAATACTGGATTCTCAACCTTCCAGGGCCAGAACGCTCCATTTCCCTTTCCCTTATCCTTACAGAGGCACTGACGTTCTCCCGCGAGCGCTACAATGTTCTCGAAATAAAGTTAATTTTGATTCTTTTCATTTAAGAGGTGTATCTGCATTAAAGTTTCTTCAATTACCGTGTATGCCACTCCGAGGAAAAGATGGTTAGCAATAAAAAGGGTTCACCGCACCAGAGTGAACATTTTTGCTTTTGTATCTGAAATCTGCAAGCTGACTGGAGGCACAGATCTAAACATTTCATTCATCCGGACGAAAGGGAGGAAGTGAACGATTTTAGACGTGTTCATACGTGGTCCACGTATGAACATAATGACCGTTGAACACGACGGAAGCCCCCAAGGTGCCGGCAACGCCTTCCATTCACCTCGGTCATCCAGATTCGGGGCAGGAGGGGAGCTGGGGCCCCGTTCGTGGGCAAGAGCCCCCTGTCCCAGTGACAAGCCGGCTGTGTCCCTCGCTCAGGCTCAAGTCTCGGGAAGAGGCCCGTCTGTCTGTCCGCCGAGGGCCAAACCCTCTGGAGCGAGCAGGTGCTCACTTTCGATTCGGGAAACGAACCCTTCCCTGTTGTTTCCGAGCAAGAAAAAGGGACGTTTGGTGACAACGGCGTCTGACCAGAGAGGGAACCGGCTCCACGTCCACTGTCTTCCCAACAGCCTTTTTTTTACGTTGAAGTCTCGCTGGGTTTCCCGTGTCCAACGCTGGCGGCCGAGGCGAGGGCCCCAGACAGAGACCGACCGGGTCTCAGCCTCGCAGAGCCTCGGAAAATTAATCCCCACCGCAGGCTCTGAAGCTTCCCGTTTTTCTCCGAGATTAAGAGCAACAGCGGTCTTCCCGCCTTCGCCGGGAGGGCCCCCCTCCCCTCCCCCACCCGGCAAACTCCTCCGGGACCCGCAGGCACAGGCTGTGCTGGCCCCCGACGCCCTCCCGACCCCGTGCGCTGGCAGGGTGGGCGTTCCCCGCACTCTGCCTCCGGCCTGCTCCCTGCGCTCACGGGGAGACTCGAGGGGAAGCCGGAGGCTGCGTCAGTCCAGGCTGCGCAACAGGGACCACGGGCAGGGTGGCTTCGCCGACAGGCCTCCACTTCCCGCAGTGCCGGAGAGCTGGGCGTCCAAGGTCAGGGTGAGAGCCGTCCTGCTGGACTGAGTGACTGAGTCCCATGTGTCACAGGGCGAGCGAGCTCTCTGGACTCTCTTCTGAGATGGGCAGTAATCTTGTCCCGGGGCTCCTCGTGCGTGGCCTCACCTAACCCCACCTAACCAGACACACCCGCCAAGGCCCCGCCTCCAAACACCCGCATGTTGGGGTCGGGACCTCGATCTATTCGGCTCTATCACTGCTCTAAATAGACCTAACTAGGCCGTGCCTGTGAACGGGGCGCAGGTCACGCAGCGCCCCCGCTGAGGGGTGTTCCAGGGGCGGCTGGCAGTTTGCTCCAGGGAAATCTCACTCATTAGATGGACGGACACACGGCACTTCGGGGCTGAGCACAGGGAGCGTCTCCAGCTCAACCCCCTGCCGTGGGGCATGGGGACAGGGACGGGGCGCTGCCTTGTCTGGTCTACGCGGATCGGAGGTCCCGCCCGGGCCTCCAGGGCCACGCGGCCGCTGTCGGCTTAGGGCCGGCGTCGGTGCGGCGCAGCCCGGTCTAGCGAGGCCTGCCAGGTGTGTTCCTTGGCGGCCCCAGGATCAGGAGTGGGGCCTGCTGGGGGCTTTGCGGAAGGCCTCCTGCCGTGTACCCCCTCTGTGGGGAAAAGTGCCATTAAACAGGACATTAGACAAGAAACGTCCAGCGGCCCCCCATTCAGCCCAAGCCCGTCGGCAGCCGGGGAGGAGGAAGGCGTGTCCCGGCTCCCTGGTCCTGGGCCACGCCCACCCTTCCTGCACCTGCATCCCCCTCCACGCCCCCACTGTTTCTGGGTGCAGTCTCTGAGGAGCAGGTCATCCCTGGGCACTGAAGGGGGCCCCTTCCCCGTCAAAGGACTTGCTCGGCAGAGGGGCTGAGCCAGAAACTGACCCTCGGACGGCGCAGCTGGGGCAGCCTGGGGTGCCACACCCGCAGTGACCGGGAGGGGACGGGAGCCCGGCTGGCTGCGCGGCCCAGGCCCCTCCCACGGCTGCGGCAGGGCCGGGGCTCCTTCCTTCCACCTTACTTACTCCCAGACCTGAGGATGCGCCTGCCCCAGCAGGGACGGCGGGGAAGAGTCCCCTTCCACAGGCTGAGCCCTGTCACCATGACAACTGGTGACCACACTGGATTATCGTTCAGTCCCCTTGAGAGCTAGACCTCAGGGGCAAACCGGCACCTGCTCTCCGAGCCACAGTCTTCGCTTTCCCTCTGGCCACCGGGTCCCCACCCCCTCCCGTCACCACACTTACACGGCACCCCCGAATCTCTGGGCCTCTCAGGCTCCTCACTCTCCACAGCCTCATTTGCTCCTTTTTTGGTGCAAAATCTGTCCCTTCCAGAGCTTCCCATTTAGCATAAATGGGTTCGCTGTTAAGGGAAGAATATTCATATTCATCCAGTCCATAAACACGGGCCGAGGGAAGTCACGTGCCCCGCACTCGTAGGAGGTCTCGAGCGCCAGAGGGAACCGAGAACGCATTTCATTTCCTGTGCCAGTGCCGCTGGGCTGGCGGCTGCTCGGAGGCCTTTCGGGGCCGGTGTGGAGTCTGCGACCAGCAATGCGGCCCAGTCACCAGGGCGCCCCCCAGCTGCTCCCTGCCAGCACCCCCACGGGTCACCTGCGGCCCAGCCACACCGCCTGTGGGAGGCGGTGAGGGGGCAGGGCTGGCCCGACTGCCGTGTGGGCCTCTGGCCGCGCAGCCCCTGCCCCCTCCTGTCTGTGTCCTGGGGGTCAGCGATGGAAGCGGGGTCCTGACTAACGCGCCCCCTGCCGACAGGCTGGACCCTCGGCGGGGGGAGGTTCGGGGCACTCTGTGGCCCTCAGACCCCATTCTGATGTCCACGTCCTCTCTCAGACCGCCACCGGGACCTCGGGGCTCCTCCCACTCCGGGCGCCCCCCGCACCGGCTTCCTCTGCCGACTGTGGCTCTGACCCGGTGCTGCACGCGCCTGCCTGACAGGCCCGTCCCTCCTCCTCCTCTGCCTCTCCCTCCTTCCCACGTCCCTCCCTCCCCCGCTCTCTAGCCCGGGCTCCGGGCTCCGTGCCAGGTGCCGAAGAATCCCTGGAACAACCTGGGTGGTCCCTGCCCCGGACCTGCAGTTGGAGGGGTTCCAGCAGGTGAGCAGTGACGACTCCATGACCACAGGCGAGGGCCCGGTGGGGGGCGGAGAGCAGGGACTCGAGGAGACGGGGCGGGCAGGAGGGCCCAGGGCCACTGGCCTCCCACCGAGCACCAGGGGAAGGGAACACTTCCGGCCCGGGGACCGCTCCAGGGCAGGAGCGAGGGGCCGTGGGGCCGCACCGGGGGCGGGAACCGGAGCTGGCTGGAGGGTGGGGGACGGGGCGAAGGGCTCGTCGGAGGCCCAAGCAAGGGCGCGAACGCCACAATCAAGACTCAGTCCTTCATCTCGAGACCCTGGAGACGGCCGGCTGCCCCACTCAGGGCTCCGTGACCTTGAGACATTTCCTCAGTTCCTCCCACGATCAGTGTCTTCCTGATGGGGAGTCCCAGCTTCCCTGGGTCACCGTGGAAAGCAAACGACACAGGTCCTGCCAGACACCAGGCCGTGGCGAGCGCCAGCTTTGCCGCAAGGCGGACAGAGCGCAGCGACTCAGGAGAAGCTGGGGCGCTCCAGGAATGTTCTGGAACAACTCACTCTCAGTTCCAACCAGCCCCTCTCATCTCCAGCCTCCACACCTTCAGCAGCAGCCCGCTCTGTCTGTCCGAAGCCCACTTCCCCAGAGCAAGGGATCTACTCCCTGTGCCACTGACACGTGAAGCTGAGGGCACCGTGAGGGACCCGGATCCTGGGACCAGGGCCCCAGTGGGGCCCCCCATGGTGGGCACCGGTCGGCTGGCCAGTCGGGCGTCCACCCTCAGGCGGCATCCGGGAGTCAGACTCGAAGGGACCGACAGACAAGAACGTGCGGCGCTAGGAGGCGCTAGAGGGACACGAGACGGCGAGGAGACTGAGCGAGCAGTGAGGGGGCCCCCCCGTGCGATGGGGAGACGCAGAGACAGCCCCCGCAAGGTGGCGCTGGGTGAGACCTGGGGTGCGGGGCGGGACAGGCCGTGTGCAGAGCCGGGGTGGCCTTCGGGGCCCGGGAGCAGGTGTGCACAGCCCGGCCACGGGGCCACGGGGCGGTGAGCGTGAACACTGCGTGAGGTGGGGGGAGGGGCTGGCACGGGGTGGGGGGCAGGGGCAGAAGGGTCCTGCAGGGAGCCTGGCACCTGGCCCCCGTCACCGGGCTGAGTGTGTGCGGACGCTGGTGGGAAACCACGGGGGGATGTCAAGCAGCAAAAAGATGTGAGTTCGGGAGTGCAGGGCCTGTTCTCTTGCCTCCCCGGCACCTGGACAAGTTCCAGGAACGGCGTCTCTGGCGGTTTGTGGAGGAAGGACCAGGAGAGGTGGAAGGCCGCCGGGCCCCGAAGAATCACTCAGTGCCTGTGCCGGAGCCTCCCCGCTAAGGCCCCCTCAGCAAACACTCCAACGCCACCACCATTGGAGGGAGGGGCGGCGCAGCCAGCCGGGGGCGGGGGGCGGGGGGGGCCTGCTTCACCAGCTTGGCAACTCACATGGACCAGACGTCGATTTTGGGGCCGTACTTCTTCCTGGCGAGCAGCTCGGGCGCGGCGTAGGCGGGGCTGCCGCACTGCGTGCTGAACGGGTCGGAGTGGCCCAGGATCCCCGCACAGTTGCTCAGCCCGAAGTCTGCAAAGAGGGGCGGCAAAAATCGATCCGCGTCAGCAAGCGGTGGGCACGGGAAGGGAGGGGGGAAGGGCGGCAGGAAAGGAAACATTCCCCGAAAGGAGGCCCGGCAGCGGTGAACTCTGACCTCTGGGCCAGGGTCTCCAGCTGGCTGCACTGGAAACATTTTCTCTCGGGCCTCACTATAAAACCCAGCTCCAGCTGAAGGAATGTGGAACTGAGACATGGTTCTAGCAAGTCTCAGAATGAGTCATCCATCCAGGAAAGAGGGAAGCTGTGCTTTCCAGGATGGAGGAGGAAGCCAGGCCACGCGGCGGGGGGGGGGGGGGGGGGGGCCCCGGAGTCCCCATCCAGCTCCCCGTGGCCCCTGGGGAAAAGCGGGAGGGAGACCGAGTTCCTCCGACTGGTGTCCGCGTCGCCCCACGTGACACGCGACCCCACCACGTAGAGATGACTTTTCCGGCTGAGTGTTTTCGTTTCATGCAAGTCCTGCGCTCCCGACGCAAGCGGCGACAGATGGTGCTCCGCTCCGCGGGACGCCGCACGCCCGGTGATGCAGACCGCGCTGATGCCGGCGGCACAGATAAGGCCAGGGAGAGCGCGGCAGGGACCAGACCGGGGCACCTCACGGCGCCGCCTCGTTCCTGGACGAGCGAGGCGCCTGGGAAGAGGCAAGAGGAGGACGGCCCCCAATGCGCTCCCGGTCCTCCTGCCGGTGGAGCCGAATCTGCCTTTGACCGTGAGGACAGGTGACCAGAGAGCCGCCAGCGCTCCGCCCGCATCTGACGGCGTCCTCAGTCCGTGATGAGCTCAGAACCCAGATCGCTGTTCCTCCTTCAACTTCGACGTACACACGGCGGTTCTTGTCCCCAGACGGAGGACTGTTGCCCACAGGGCCCGGCGAGGAAGGGGCTGTGGTCAGGGAGTACCCAGCTCCACGTCCTGAGCCAAACCCTCGCACTCTCTCAGCCTGCGGGATTTACGTCTGATCTCGCTGCCGTGTTTTCTCCTGGCCTGTAACACGCCTCCAGCCGCCAAGAGCATGACCACCGGGCTCGCTCGGAAAGGAGACACCCAGGGGGGTTCCGGGAAGCTGTCACACGCTGTGGGCCCGGACGCTTCGGTGCCGCACCCAGCGCTCAGCGGAGGCGGTTTTCCAAACCCCGTCCGGGCGGAGCTCCGAGAACTTCTCCGGGGTCCCAAAGCCTCCAGCTCAGGGCTGGAGATGAAGCCTAAGAACCTACACTGGGACCGGCAAGCCAACCGCCAAGCCGCAGGTGCGTCCGCACACTGAGCTGGACTTCCGTTTGTTTACGGCTCCCTTTGGATTCTCGTAGCCTCTCTCCGCCTCTCGTCCCCGGCCTCGCCCCGGCCCTGTGACCTCTCCCTGCACCCGGCCTGCACCTGCCAGCACCCGCGGCCCCAGGAGGCCCTCGGGCGGCTCTCACACTCCCAGCTGGGCTGGGTCCCTGTGCAAAGGGATGGCAGGGCCTGGGTCACGGAGGCGGAGGCGGAGGCGGAGGCAAGGCGGGGGGCACAGCTACTCTTGTAAGAAGGAAGCTCATGTGGAGCTTCGCCCTGGATGGCTGTGGAAGTGCCTTCCGTTTGCAAATCGACCTGAAGGAACTCGAACGGAACATCGAAGGCCTGAGGGCGCCCGCTCTGGGGGAGGGCGGCCAGGGCAGTAAGGGCCACGTGCGGCCTGGGCAGCACTCCGAGGGGCCTTTCCTGGGCCGTCCTCCTCCTGGGGTCCCAGAAAACTCAGCCCTCAGTTTCTGAGGTTAAAACAAGCGTCCAGACTCTGTCCCTCACCTCCCCCGGGGTTCCTTCCGATAACTGCACGGACCGCCCCCCCACTCGGCGCACGCCCCCTGAGCGGGTCTGCCACGACCTGCTGGACAGCCGACAGGGCCGCAGGCCAGATGGGAGGCGGCTGCGGTTCCCAGGCCAGTGTGGGAACGCGCTCTCGCCTTATCTTAAGCCCAGTTTCAGGAAGATAAATGGGCCGCGGGGCCGGGTGTGGAGGAGATAAGATCGGCAGTTTAAGTGGCTCCTGCTGCTCCAGTGGAGAGGGTTTCATTTAAAGTATCTCGTAGAGAAATGAGCAGTAGGTTCTCCATTCGTCATCGCAACTAACAATGTTTTAGGGAGGTGCCTATAATTAGGATGTGGCACAGGAGAGAGGCTCCCAGCCAGGTCCCCAGGTGGGCATCCATCGGAGCCGGCAAGATCTCAGTCTGCTGTCCCCGTGCCTTCTGAGCGCTGCCACGGGGAATCGAGGAGCCTCCAGTGAGAGCTGCAGTGGAAACTGAGGCGCCCACTGTCCCGAGCCGCACCCCGAGGTGGCACTCAGCTGTCAGACGTCAGGCGGCTTCGTTGCAGAAGGAGAAAATCCTGATGAAATCAAATCTCACTCCCGGTTACGTCTGGTTTATTTGAAACATGGCTTCGGCAAATCTATCTAAATCAAAATATTTCAAAGAAAGAGAAACGATGAGGAAGTGGCAGTAGCCACAGTCGACCTCTGAAAACCGACAAGGCAAAGTTCCTTTGAGGAAAACGTGCGAAGGGCTTTCAAGCTGCAGAAAGACATCTGTAGAGATACTTGGTCCAAACTGCCCCACCCAGGGGCAGAAACGCCCGAGACCCTGGGCACGGCTTCCTCCTGCACTTCCCTTCCTGGCCCCACCGTGTGGAAAAAGACGAGGAAACGCAGACTCCGCTGAATGAGCCCGGTGGGCTCTCTGGGGCGGGGCGGCTCCTCCAACTGCGGAGAGCTGGGCTCCTCAGGGTCCTCGGCCCCTGGGAGTTCTCAGAGCCTGGGGGACCGCTGTCGCGGGCACCCTGGTTCCGGACACCCGGTTTCCGGCAGCACCCCGGGGCCCGAGGCCTAACCCCCTGGCTGGGAGCCAACCCGGCCGCCTGGCTGAGGGGCCATAGCGTCCGAACAGCAGGGTTCCCAGTCTGTGACTGTGCAGCCACACCTGAAACTGACACGGAACGGCAGTGACGAAACTGCACCTGAAAACACATCCGAGAAAGAAATCGGAAGCACGATCCACGGAAGAGGAGCACCTGGTTCCCGGGCAGCACTTCCGAACCGAACGGCAGCCACCGGTTTTGAAAAGGTTGACGCTTAATCCAAATTTAAAAAAAAGGAAGAAAAGAAAACCCTGTGTAAAAGCTCAGATCCATCTTGAGTTTAGGGAGAAGCTGAAGCCTGAGCAACCTGAGTGTTCATTTCGGGCTGTGAGGTCCATTACGCGGTCGTTTCACAGCATCTCACCTTCCTACTTAGGTCTGAATTATTTTTTAAGTTAAATTTCATTTCCAAAACCGTTACTAAACACTGGCGGAACGTGATCTAGAAGTACTGTCTGGGGATTGGAAACGGGCCAGGAATAATTTTCTAAGCCGGTTATCCAGAAACAAAGAAAAGACGACGAACAGCCCAGCACGTAAAGGATAATAATCTTCTTTAAGGAGAAAAAAAAAAGTCATACCAATCAGCTTGATGTTGTTGTCTTCATCTAGTAGCAAATTTTCTATCTTCAAGTCCCTGAAACAAACAAAACCACACAGAGCGTCAGGTGGGTATTTGAAGCCACGAAATGACATTTCGCTTCTGAGGGGAAACAAATGGGCTAACCCTCGAAGCCGCCCACAAAGCCTTCTGCCAGAACGCCACAATCGGAAAGTAAATATTTATAGGACGAAGTAAACATTTACAGGACGAGACAGAGGTCGCTGCTGCAGACTGAAACAGCCGGCGGATTTCAGAGAGGACCAGGCGCGCTGGCCACAGAAGTTTCCGGAAGAGGCAGGACGGACGCTGAAACCCAGGCGTGAATGTGACCTGGCGGGGGCAAAAGCGCGGCCCCGCACTACGGAGATGGCAGGCAACCCCTGCAGAGGGGACGGCAACCGACTCGGGAAGCGGTGTTAGCAGAACCGGACACGGATGCCACGACCTCTGCGTGGAGGCCAAACGGGCGGCCGGCGGCAAGCTCATCCTTCACCGCGAGGGTGCCGTGGTGGGCGGAAAAACGGGGCCCAAGGACCCTGGTGCCTGGCGTTACCCCAGAGCGCGTGCTCACCTCGCAGGACCGCAGTGCGCAGGCAGAATGAGGACCGCTCCCCGGAGGACGGGTGTCCCTGGGTAACGGGCAGAGGTGACTGTGGGAAGGAGGCAGGGCTCGGGGTCGCGCTGAGCGCGAAGGGCCATGGCGTCTGTGCCGAGGACCGGGGCTCCGAGGGGGCCGCAGCAGGCCTGCCCGCTCGCCTCGGCACAGCCAGGTGCTGGCTAAGCCCCGGGGGACCCACACCAGCAGAGAGACCGTCCAGGGTTTCCCAAGGCGGGAAGCGGAGGGCAAAGGCCGGCACTTGCTCTTCGGGACCGGCTAGGCCCACGACCCCCAGCATCGCAAACGGCGGGCTGCTCCCTTCCGCGCACACTCAGGACGCTCCCCCCCCCACCCCAGTGACTCCGGACACGGGCCCCTGGTCCAGCTCCCACGTCCTCACTTGGGAACGGGATGTGGGCAAGGGAATCGTTTTTTCTTTTCTGATTTCTCTTGTGAGGACCAGAGGAGCTCGATCACGATAAACAAAAATGCGGACAAATGACACCATGCCAGAGTCCTGAGACGTGAGGGGACAGTGCGTAGGCCTGCGGTGCCGGGACGGGGGCCCCTTTCCTGGGGACGGTCGCTCACCTCCCCGCCCAGCACTGCCCGCCCGCCCGCTGTCCGAGAGCGACTGGAGATCTGGGTTCGATCCCAGCGTTTCAATGCTGGCGGCAGAGGCACAGTTAGAACGGCTGCGGTAACTGCGCCGAGTGGGCAAGCTTGCAGGCGAGACACGGCCGGCAGACCCCCCGCTTCCTGACTTGGGTGGCGGCTCGGCCTTGACGGGACGTGGGCCTGCCCGGGACAGAGCGGACGACAGACGAGGAGGAGAGACGGCCACGCGGAGCCTGTCCGCCCAGGGACCCCGAGGGCAGCGGGCTGAGACGGGAGAGGAGTTAAGGAGTCAAGCACAGAAACAAGGTGCGCTCTCAAAAGCATCCGACAGATTTCGAAGCTGGACGGTGGCTGCAGCCTTGGGGCTGGACACGAGGACGAGGAGGGAGCGGGCGCTGGAAGGCGCGGCCGGGGCCTGGACACGGATGCATGCGCGAGGGCGGGGGCGGAGCAGTGAGTCTTCACGCCAACCCCCACGAAACCGCACGCAGAGTCCGTCAGAGCCGCCACGGCCCTTCGAAGGCACTGCACGGGTCCCCATGCGGGTGACCCCAAAGGTAAGGGGGTCCCCCCATTTTCCCAACGGGAAAGACAAAGGTACTTGGAAAACACAAACACATCATTTTTTAAAACGCAATGAAATTATCAAATGACTACGCACGCTGTTTACCACGGATCCGCCCCACCCTGTTTAACAGCATACACGACGGTATCAGTGTCGTTAGTTTTAGAGACATCACCCCCACACCCTCAGCTCTCACGAAGGTGGTCACTGACACCGGTCCCGAGCAGCACCGGGACAGCAGAGACACGGGACAGGACGTTGAAGTTGACGGGGTCTGGGCGGCAGAGCGCTCTGGGAATCTCCGTAGGACGCAACTGCTGGAAATCCATTTACATAGCAAGTACTCACTAAAACCTTTATGAGCGAGCCAGTCGGGATGGCCTCAGGGTGGTCTCACAAACCCTCGCCATGAGCAGGCCTCTGGGAGCTACGATGAAACAGCAGTAAAAGGTCTCCCTCCCTTTCTGCTGGTTTCCCTGGGGGGCACCCAGAAGCACCGAAGCCATCCCCGAGTCAAGCAGACATTGATGCGTCTCCTCCAGCTAGCTCCGGTGTTGCTGGGAACGAAGTCCCTGAGACGGCGCCCCACCCAATGAGACACCATGCAAGGACTCGGTGAGGCGCTTCCTCCTTGCTGAAGACAGGACGAACGGTGGCCCTGACCTTGTACTCACGCACACACGGCACTCCACACACACGTGTGCACTTGCCAGCCGCGGTCCTTGAACACCGATCACATAAAGCCGCGGCGCTGTTTCAATCTAAAGGGAGGCCGCAGCCTGTTCCCGGCAAATTGAACCTCTTTCTCCAGCAAGAATGGAAACCACACTAAGACATCAAAGGAGAAATGGAGCTTCGAACGAACGCTGTGGAGAACAACAGCTTTAAAGAATGAGGTCAGAAAAAGCAACCGCCGGGAAGAATGGAACAGCTGGGAGAGGCCGGGGCCGCACGAGCCTGGGGAGCAGCCGCGGGGGCGCGGAGAGGAAGGGCGAGAACTGAGAGCGGAGGCTCAACAGAAGAGCCAGGGCCGGGGGGGGGGGGGGGGGGGGTGGGCGGGAACCAGCGGAGCGGGAGGCGGCCGGAACGTGCAATTACCAGGCAAGACGAGAACAGCGAAACCCTTTGAAGCCGCTCGCTTCCCACGCGCTGCCCCCCGCAGGGACCCGCCCCGGCCCGGAGCGGACTCGGCTCTGGGCCCGCTTGTCCCCTTTCTCAAAGAAACCGCCCGGCCCGGCCCGCTGCCGGTCACCCCGCTGCCTGACCCAGAGGAGCCTTCGCCTGTTTCCGCCCCTGCCCGTCTTCTGAAAGGCCTCCAGGGCGGGGGGGGGGGGGGGGGGGACACTAACCTTCTGACTCTTTAGGGAACCGGGCTCTGAAGTCCTGTTTCTTAGAGGCGCTTTCGCCTAGGTATTCACCCCCGTGCGCTGGCAAGGCAGGGACGCTGATGCTTACAGCGGCCGAGCGCAGTCGCCGAACCTGGGAGGCACCCGGGTGCCTTCAGCGGGTGAGCGACACCGTGGTGCATCGGAGGGTGGAGGGTCACTACTCGGTGAGCCGAAGAAACGAGCTCTCGAGTTGCAGAAAGACACGGAGGAAGCTTCTACACGTGTTTCTCAGGGGAAGGAGGCAATCTGAGAAGATGGCAGGCGGTATGATTCCAAGCATGTGACCTTCTAGAAAAGGCAAAACTGTAGAGACGGTAAAAAAGGCCGGTGGCTGCCACAGGTTTGGGGAGGAGGGAGGAGGAGTGGGAGGGGCTCATCCTTCTCAGGCTGGCGAAACCAGTCCTCACGATGCCGCGGTGGCAGCTCCATGACATCGTGATTTGTCGAAATCCACAGAACGGGCAACTCCGAGCGCCCCAACGCTCCTGCACCTTAGCGCGCCCAGCGCAACGCAGGGACCCTCGTTCGGGACGACGTCTCAGGGTTGGCTCATCAGCGGTCACGAATGTACGACACTCTCCTAGATACTGAAAACAGGACGATCGACGCAGCGGGGGTGGGGAAGGCTGGGGAGCTCTTGTTTCAGCGCCAGACCTAAAGCCGTTCTGAAAATACAGCCTGTTAATTTTTGAAAGTAGATGCGGTATCTTTCCCTCCCTCATGAGCTGACCACCAGGATCGGGCACGGCCACAGTCATGCGCCTCGAGCAGGACATTCGTTCGCGGTGGAGCCTCCTCACCCGCCTGAAATTTACCACCAGCCCCTCAGCACAGCGGGCTCCCCAGACCCACGGCCCGGCCACCCGGCAGTGACCGAAGAGGCTGAGGCTGACCCCAGAGGCCACAGAATGAACAGGCCCCTCCTGGGACGATGCGGAAGATGAGTTTATTCGGAAGGTTTCAGCGTGAGCGTATTCAGTGCGCACCTTTGGAAAGGCCAGCAGGCCTCTCACCTCGGTGGGCCGGCGGAGAGCGAGCTCCGTCCCTGAGAGCTGAGCACCGGCTCCGGGCAGCGTCCCGCTTCCGGCGGGGCGGGAGGGCGATGGAGGTGATGCCCACTGCGCATCGATGCCTCCTGACCCGATCACTTGCTCGGCGACCGGGAGAGAGAGGAAGGGGCCGCTCCTCCCTGCGGCAGGCAGACCAGAAGTTCAGGGCGAACCGGTGGCCGGGAACAGACGGGAAGTGGGAGGAAAGGGCCCCTGGGCAGAGGGAAGCTGGTTTTTCTTGGGGTTTAAAGGGGCTGTAAGGGGAGGGCTGGGGTGGTGGGCTGGGGCGGGGTAAAAGACAGAAAACTGTACAAGATCAACAATCAAAAAATACTGATTAAAAATAAAATAATAAAAATGGAAAAAAAGACAAAAAAATAAAACTATCCTTAGAAATGGGGGAAAAAAAAGATGACAGAATAAGTAAATGCTGTGCTAGCTTTCTCCCACAACCAAATCAAATTACAACTAAATTCCAGAAAAACCACCCTTGAGAATGACCAGAAGACTAGATAAACAGTAGTCCTATAATTAAGGATATAAAGAAGCCACATCAAGACTGGTCAGAGGGGAAGAATGGGAAGCCTCCACACCCACAGTGGGGCAGTTAAGAAACAAGGAATATTGTGGCTCCCATTCCAGAGAGAGAAGTCCCCATAATTTAAGCCTGTGATTTACGTTTATTGATTTATTGATGATAGACGTTCTTACAGGTGTAAGGTGATATCTCCTTGTAGGTTTAATGTCCATTTCCCTGATGATTAGTGGTGCTGAGCATCTTTTTTTTATGTCTAGTGACCTCTTCAACTAGAGACTTGTCCTCTTCAGAGAAATGTCTATTCAGGTCCTATCCTGATCAGATTTTTAATCAGATATTTTTTGGTTTGTACGCCTTAACCTTACACAATGTTCTATGTTGATTACATCTCAATAAAGCTGAAAAACAATTTAAAAAATAAATAAATAAAGGGCTGTAATTACAGAGGAGTCCGCACGTGGGAGGAGGGGGCGGGCACCCCCCGTGGTAAGGGGGGATGCGTAGGGGTGGCATGGTGGGGGGAGGGGGCAGCAGTCTCGGGAACGGCTGTGCAGGGGGAGCGGAGGGGCGCAGAGGCGCTGCCCCTCTCGGGAGGGAACGCCCCTCGGGGCTCCCCCAAGGCCCCCCCAAGGCCCTCAGCAGATCGGGCAGTGGGTCAGTTCTCGCCTGTGCTCGGGGGCGGGGTGGGGGTGTCGGAGGTGGGGGCGAGCCCACGCGGACAGCCCGGCTCACCAGCCCCTCGTTCTGGGTTGTCTCGAAAGAACCAGCTCCAACAGGCCAGACTCCCCTGCCAGCTACCAAGCGCCCCGCCCTCCCTCCACCCACCCAGGCTCTCCTGGCAAGTCCGACAGGACGGCGATCGGTCACCACGGGCAGGAGGCCGGCCGTGGCGAACTCCGCCGGGACAGGAGGGCCTCGTGGCCAAAGCAAGCACCGTGGTCCCGGCGGGGGCCCTGGAGAGCAGAGGGGCAGACAGGCGCCTGCCGGGGCGAAGGGGCGTGCGTGCGTGCGTGCCTGTGTGTGGGTGCAGCGAGTGTGAGCACACGTGAGTCTGTGTGTGCACACTGTACGTGTGAACATGTTCATGTGTGTGCGTTTCTGGGGTGTACATGCATCCGGGGAAGGCACGGGTGTGTGCGTGCACAGGTGTGAGTGCAGCTCCGTGAACGTGTGTGTGGCGTGCACACACGTGTGTATGTGAGGGTGCCTGCACCCATCCCGAACACTGGGAGGGGATGAAGGAGTTTCCCGCAGGCCCGGCCAAAGCCAGCAGAGGTCGAAGGTCGGGCTCTAACACACCTGAGGCCCAGGCTGAAGGGGCAGAACCTCACGAGGGAGCCTGGGGAGCCCCTCAGGGCCTCTCCCACACGAAAGGGAGGAACTGAGCGACATGACACAGAACAGCAGGGGCCTCGGGGTTCAGAGGGGCCAGAAGGCCAGAGGGGGGGCCTGGGCGGGGGGGGGGAAGCCGGTGGAGACCCACACGGAGAAGCCGCCCGGAGCCCACGCCGCCCGGGGACGGACGGAGGGCAGCCCTGCAGCGGGCGCCCTCCCACCGCCCGGCCGCTGGCCGCCCTGCCCCGGTCATGCGAGGCTCGGCGCTTCGCACGCTTCCCCGACGGAGGGCCTCGAAAGAGGGTCCGTGCGGCAGGGCAGCTGGCCGCAGGAAATGACAACGCCCGTGCCCCCGTGTTCGGGGCCACGCCGGGCTGAACGGCCACCGACGGGATAAGAGGTGAGGACGCTCAGGTGACGGGTTCTCGCCCCCGTCCGGCGGGAGGTTCCGGAAAGACTGGACAGGGGGACGAATCTGGCGATGAGCACACCGTACTGGGGGCGTCAGCTCTCAAGTGAGGGGTCCGAGGGAAGGGGGGCCGGACCGCACCGCCCGGGCGCCGGCCTGCAGGAGGACGTCTCGCCCACGGACGGGGCCGCAGGGTGGGTTTCAGTGATAAGCCGAGAACCAAGCGTCCACGGCGAGCACGCGGCTCCCCAGGCAGCAAGCACTGTCCCCTGAACAAGGGTTTTGGGGGTCAGGCTTTATCATCTAATCTCTGTATTGAAACCAAGTGATTTTTTAAATCTCCCATTTATTTACAACATGGGCAACCTGGTAAAACACACAAAAAAATGGTAAGCGTGTACCAATTTTATGTATTCAGCATGAAAGCCTAATTGAGTTCCTACAATGTTTACAAAACGAAAGAGCTGTTCACGACTGAAAAGAGGCCACTCTCCGCACTGTGACCTGAAAAATAAACAAATCGGTACCAAGTCACAGAAGAAACTCCCTCGAAATTCCAGGGAACACATGGAACATTCCAGAAAGAACGTGGGACCGGCCACCAGAAAGCTGCCACCCCCACGCTGGCTCGGACAGTGGCTGCATTCGATCAACTTCCCCTCCTCCGTGCAACACGTCCCACTGTGCGCCCCTGGGGCTGGCACGGAGCCAGCCAGGGGCCCGCGCAGAAGACGACATCAGACCAGGACGGTGTCCCATGGGAAGTGTTTGGAAAGCACAGCAGAAGGTGCTGTGGAAGTTTACGACCAGGGCGCCTAGCCTAGAGGGCTTCCTGGAGGAGGCGAGCTTGGAGCTGGGAGCCGAAGGATGAGCAGGATTCGGCCAAAGATGGCCAGAGCCACAGGAGCGGAGACCAGCGAGGGTGGGGGCCTGGGGCCCACAGAGCTCTGCTTGCCGAGAGCAGCGTGATCGACGCAGAGGTGTGACCGTGACGGCGAACACGCCCTCCGCCCAGCAGGTCCTCAAATAACCTCCTCGGGCTCAACGCGGTTCCGGCGCCACGTCGACCGACTGCCCTGGGAACTTACTCTCGTCTGTGTCAGTCAGCCCGTGGCCAGGCGGGTCTGGTTCCACATCCCCGCGCTCGAAGTCGCAGAACCGGCCAACCGCGCTCTGCGAGGACTGGCTGAGGACTGGCTGCGTGCCCGCGCGTCGGCCCCTCTGACCCTCCCGGCACCCCCCCCCCCCCCGCCCCGAAGCGGCCCCGCCCCTTCTTTCGACTGCCCACTTGGAAGCAGAGGCAGGGGAAGCCGCTGCCGAGGGGTCGCAGGCGGTCTGGTTTCAGAATCCACACCGCTGGCCGTGGGCCCCCCCCCGACCCCCCGCCGACCCCGACCCGCCAGGCTGCGAGCCAGAACGTGGGGGAGCCTCACGCCTCCCTCCCTTTGCACAGACCCAGCCGAACACAAAGCCCCCGGTCTCTAGAACCAGCGTCTGCGGAGAGGTGTGCGCTCGCAGCAGAAGGGCCCGTCCCCAAACTCCCCTCCCAGCTGCCCGCCCGCCCGCCTCCCCCGCTCCAGGAAAGCTGAAGAGCTGAAAGAACGGCTTCATTCCAGATGGGTCCAGGTGCTGCCTGCTTCTCGTCAGGCCCGCAGAACAAAGCAGGGCCCCCCTCTTCCCCGCATTCCTCCCCAGCACACGCGGGCCCTGGGCCCGCCGTGGGGGCGGACGAACAAGGTCACGCCAGGGGCAGGCGCGGCTCCACCCCCGCGGTCACGGCCTCTGCCCGTCGGCCGCTGGCCTTTTCCCACTCAGGGAGGGCCGCCCCGTGAGGTCCGCCGGTCCAGGACGATGGGACTCCGTCAGTTTGCAGGCGCACGTGACCCTCAGATCAGCAGCGTGAGCAGAAGCAGCGCTGTCGGGGGCCGAGGCCGCAGGGCTGGAGCTCGGTGCGCACCACGCGGATCATCAGGTGTCGGCGTCCTGCTGGCGGAGCGAAGACCGCGCGGTCTGTTCACCAACAGCCTGTGGCGCCAAAGACACAAACCTCCGGCCGGTCCGGTGCGAGGGGCAGCTCCCCCCGCCAGCCAAGGAACCTGCTCTACGCCCGTTCACCTTCCGTTTTTTTGATGTGATGTTTCCCCGATTGTTGAAGACTGACCTTCAGATGCCACTGAAGCGGTTCTGGGTGGGTGATCGGGAACACAGACTTAACCCCCCAGGGAAGGCGGCTCTCCTGACCTGTGGGTGACGACACGCCAGTGCAGCAGCAGCCCCCACCCCTCGGACCCAGAGCCCTTCGCTCCAGGGGACACCGCCCACACCCTGGTGCCGTCCAATCTGCGTGCTTGGGGCTCTTCCGGGAGGGCCGGCCCCCAGGGCGTCTCTGCTTCCTCCGAGAAGCCTCAGCCTCGGAATAATTTACGAAACGCGTTTCCGTCTGTGCGGCACGGACGGAGGTGGGAGTTCTTCGCCGTGGAAAAGGGTCCCAGTGACGCGCCCACCGGGGGCGCGCCAGGTTACGGGGCCCAGCAGGAGCGGGGTCGAGTCGGAGAGGCAAGGCTTCAGGTAAGGCCGCCCGCGTCGACTCCAAACGACCGTCTTCACGCGCTGTCTCTGCCGCGCGATGGGCCACCTGCCCCCACCCCAGTGCGCTGACGCCCGAGGGCGAGATTTCTGCGGACACAGAGGATGCAGCGTCCTCTCCCCTGAGCCCTGGACTTCACGCCTTCCCCGACTTTCGAACCTCGGCGCCGCGGCCGAGACCAGCTCACGGACGCATTGCCAAAGCGAGGGGCGCAGCCGCGTGCGGGAGATCGCGTGCAGGGGAGAGCGCCCGGTCTCCGCTGTCAAAACATCACTCAGCTCCTTCCTCTCCCGCTCCCACCGGGACGGCAGGAAGAGGGCGGCTGGCTGGCTTACGTGAAGATTCCCTCAAAGGGCTGTGGAAATTTTCCTTCCGGAGAGACCACGGCACAGCTGCCACCGGCTTCCCCTTTGTGGTCCTCGAAGTCCCCGAAGCTGGGCGCACGCACCGCTGTCCTGACGCCCCGGGGCCCACGGAGCGCGCTGCCGCCCTTCCCTCGGCTGTGGCCAGGGGAGCGGTGACCCACGCCGGTTCACCCAGACGGCGTCTGTGGGTGTCGTCCTCACCAACAGACACGGCAGGCACTCGGCACTCTGGTGACGATCCCTTCCCTAACAGCGGCAGAGCTCGGACGTGACGGGCAATGCGGGGAATTGTCAGAAAGAGCCAAAAATAGCATCATTCACTCAAAATTTCTAAATGTTCCCTTCCCCGCTGATCCAAACTCAAAGAGTCCTAACGATGTGTGATTTCGTGACAAAGCGCGGGACTAAAAATAGGGACTCGGAGAGGTTCTCTCACTCCGGGAGGCAATGCCGCCTGAAGGGCACCTCGAGGCCCGGGCTGGCTCTGGGTGGGTTGGGGGGGCTGCCCCCCTGCCCCCCCTGTCAGGAGGGAACGGCTGTCTCCACCCGGAGAGCCGGCCGGTGCGGTGACTTAAAGACCCACGCCACTCTCCCCACCGAGCGGACTGTGCGGGAACGGTGTCCAAGCGACAGAAGCAACCTTAGAAGCTGTATTTTTTTAAAATCGTGTGTTTCCTCGAAAGGTCCAACGCAGGGTTGCCGGATGACCCCGCGGTTCCCTAGAGCAGGGCGAGCACACGTTCACGGCACAACTCGCAGGCGAGCGCGGCAGCAGCTGACCCCCGACAGCCGGGGGGGGAAGGCAGCCGCCACTGAGCGGGGACAGACCGGCTGCGGCGCGCGAGGTCCCTCGGCCGTACAGAGGAGGGACGGAGGGACACATGGACGCCTGCCCTGCCCCGCCCCGGCTGGCACGGCCCTCAGGGAAGGCAGCCGGTCACCGAAGGCCACGGGCTGTCTCTCCCCATGCAGAGAAGCCGTCCTACACCCACGAGTCCACAGCAGCAGACGGGAGAGGCGTGGCTGCCTGCGGCTCCTGGGAGTCGGGGCGGGGGGTGAACGGGTTTCCTCTTGGGACGGGAAAATTCTCTACAATGAGGGTAGTGGTGAGGGTTACACAACTCTGTGGATACACTAACGATGCACTCCACCGCGCACTTTGAAATGCTGCGTTTCATGGTGTGTGGACTGCCTCTCAATAAAAAAGTTACACGTGTGTGCAGACGCACGCCCAACCTGTCTGATGCTGTGATCTTGCTTTTTAAAACGAGAGTCCACTAGGCTCTGGCTGGTGCCGCTCAGCTGGTTGAAATGTCGTCCCGTGACCGAAAGGTCGTGGGTTCAATTCCCGGTCAGGGCACACGCAGGTTCAGCCCTCGGCTGGGACACAGTGCAAGAGGCAACCCATCAACCTTTCTCTCTCACACTGATGTCTCTCTCCCTCCCTCTCTCCCTCGCTTCCCCTCTAAGTAGGTCCTTGGGTAAGGAGAAAGAAGGGAGGGAGGGAGGGAGGGAGGGAAGGAGGGAGGGAGAGAAGGAAGGAGACGAGGACCCACTAAACATGAGCACCCCCTACGCCCCCTCCACAACCCAGAGTTTCCACGGTGGCAACTCCGCGGAGACAGGACTGGGCCGTCACTGGAGAGGCCAGCGCCTCCTGGGGAGGAAAAGGGGGGCTTCCGCTTCTCGCTGCACGGCGGGGCAGCGCTGAGAGCCAGCACCGGCCACCCTCGTATCCGACAACTCGCTTCCACCCACTCTCCTTGTGGGGCTCCGCGCAGGGGGACGCCGGCCTTGCTTTAAAAATGTTTGGTTTTCACAATTATTTGCGAGGTTGGTTGGGCTCCAGGGGGACACCTGTCACTTGTAAGGGCCAGTCCACAGCCCCGGTGGTGACTCAGTTTAACCCAAAGAACAGCTGCGGAGCGGCCGATGCCAGGGCAGCGCCAACACCCCGCGGTGCTTCCTCAGGCCCCGGCGCTGCTGGTCCCCGCCCTCTGCACGGAGGGAGAGCAGCAAGGGACTCCCCCGCCCCGTCCCTTCCTCCGGACCCAGCGCTGGTCCGAGCTTTTTCCACAGACCAACTCGTCCCGTTCTCCGTACGTCCTCCGGACACTCCTCACGCCTACCACGGGGCCGGCATCACCATCGGTCCCACTTTACAGAAGAGGAAACTGAGGCCCCGAGTGGCTACCTAACCTAACTAACACAGGGTCACACGGCGGGTCCAGGGCAGCGCCGGGATGCCAGCCCGGGCCCTCTGCCTGCGGACGCCCCGGCTCGAACCCACCCCGGCATCAGCCTGCCTCACAGAACAACTCCCTGCACACACGAGCACACACGGACGAGTCACGAAACACGCCCGCCGCGCGGCGCTCACCGGTGGACCACCCCGGCCCGGTGCAGGTGCTCCACCGCGGAGACGAGCTGCCGGATGTAGCGGCGGGCCTCGGGCTCCTCCAGCCGCTTCTGCTCGTAGATCTTGTGCATCAGGTTGCCCCCGGGGCACAGCTCCATGACCAGGTAGTAGCTGTTCTCCGTCTCCAGGATGTCGAGCAGCTGGGTGATGTTGGGGTGGCGGATCATCTGCTGGATCTGCCCCTCCCGCCGGAGGTTTTTGGTGACGTACGTGTCCTTCTTGGCGCGCTTCTTGTCGATGACTTTTATGGCCACCTAAGGAGACAGCGAGAACAGGGCTGTGGTCAGTCCCCGCGGGCAAAGGTCACTCCGGACTCCGCGCAAGAACGGAGGAGAACACACAGCCACTCTGCGCCCCAGGAGAGCAGCGCAGTCCCAGAGAGCGCCTCGAGGGAAAGAGCGAAGCGCAACCTCAGCCAGGACCAAAGGCGCAGCCTCTGAGGGAGGGAGGGAGGGAGGGAATTTACTGAAGCGACGAGGGCGGTGGGCTGCGAGGCTCCGAGGAGGGGTCTCCACAGGTGAAACGCCAAGACGTCCCCGCCCCTCAGGCCTCGCTGTCCTCCCTTCAGGGTGGGCCCCGCCCCCGCCCCCGGCCGCCACTTCTGCACCAGCCGACGCTGCCCCGCCTGCCATGGGAGGCCATGGGTGGGGCGCGGTGGGATGCGGGGCTCAGTGAGGAGGTGGCATGCAGCCCTTACACCTGGCACCGGCCCCTGGACCAGGCCGCCCCGCCCCCGGTGCTCAGGCGTCCCCCCAGGAGATGCCCGCAAAGGGCGACTCTCGGCCCCCGTCAGGCCCCAACCGGCGGCTGCCCCCAAGCCTCCTCTCCGTGAGGCACAGGACGCTCCTCCTGGGTCACTTCGCCAGAGTCGACGTGTCGCACGCAGGGACCCTCCAGCCTTTGCCAGCCACTGACGCCCTGGGGACCCCGCCTGCTAACGGCCTCCCTCACCTGTCCTCCTCCCTGTTTCGGACACCTCCGGACTGGCCCACCTGGGGCCTGGCCTCCCCGCGCCCGGACGCAGCGCCTCTCCCTGAGACCCGGCAACCCGCGGGGCGTGCGTCGGCCAGCTGCCGGGCCCCCCGGGCGCAGGTCAGAACAGCGGCCGCCCCGTCCCCGTCCTTCCCGAGTGAGTGCACGTGTGACTGTTTCATGACGCTCTCAGCGTGTTAACACAGAAGTTGACACCGGTCGGTGGTAAGGGACCGATAAGCGGTTGATTCGAACACACACACTCGTCTGCAGAAAGACACTCAAATGCCACTTTCCTGACTCAGGTTTGTGACGGAAAAATAAAGGTCCCGCCCCCACCAGCTGGGACCGTGATGTCAGCGGCGCTCGTCCACCCCTGACACTCACCCGGACCCCTTGTGGTCAGCTCGCCCTCGGGACCCCGGGTCTGCAACTCGGACTTCTCGCTCCCAGCTCCCGGGGTCCCCACTGCTCCGCCCAGCTCTCGCCCAGCTCCCCCAGCAGCCCTGGGACGGTCGGCCCGCCCCCGGCTCCCACGCTCCCAGGACACATCGGTGTCTCTCCCCACGTGCACCCCGCCCCCCACCCCGCTCAAAGGCCCCCAGTCCTTCAGACGCTGACTCAAGTCCCGCCCCCCCACCAGAGAGGGTCCCCTTAACTGTCCTTCCTTATGGCCCTGCCTCGCACGCCATCTGTGGCACCGTTTCAAGCGCTGGCCCCCTTAACACGAGGGCCAGCCCCCGCCGCCGCGCACGGGCCTTTGTGGGCAGTGAGTGACCGACAGACGACCGATGGAGCAAGCACTGAACCGTGTCCTTTACCACGGAAGCAAAAACGGCCACAAACACGGAATCCAGCGTCTCCTCGGGAAAACCGGCTCTTCTGCGCTGAGATACCGGAGACACGGAGCAGGTACTGGGTTCTGTCCTACGGCCTGACGATGTGACACGTGTACACACCCAGGTGCAGGGCTGTCACAGCTCGTCCAGCGCACAGCCCCTGCCGCGCCCAGGTGCGGGTTTGCGCGTGTGCGACGAGACCCTGCGAGACCCCTGCCTCCGCCACTCCCCCAGGACCCCCCGCCGCGTCCCGGGACGCGCTCCCTTCCGACCGGGGGCGCCTGGGCCGCCTTCACTCACTTTCATGGGGATTCTCAGGCCCTCAACCCGAAGACAGGACGCAGAGGGGACAACCGGCCTGTGGGACCGGACAAGCTGGGGGCCGCACTGTCCCCGGTCAGCCGGACGCTGCCGCTGTCCACCCGCAGGAGGGAGGGATGCTCTGGCTGCAGCTTGGCCCCAAGTAGCTCAACGGACACTAGACCAACAGCCGTAAAAACTGTGCTTGTTCGGGACCATGCACACGCACTCACACGCATGCTCACACGCATGCTCACACGCCCACCGTCTTTCGAGGGACGGAGAGGGGGGTTAAACAGCAGGGTCAGAGTCTGCCTTTGCTTTCGTCTGTGTTGCAGTTTTAAAAATCTCGCCCTCTGGCAACGGAAGACGAATCAGGAGTCTGCAGCCCAGCAGTAACGGACCCGCCCTTCAAAACAGAGCCCACGGCTGTTCCGAGGACCACGCGTTCAGCTCCGAATCGCCTGTAGCAGGTTATGCAACGGCCACGGAAGACATGAAGTCCCCGTCCCTGGAGCGCGCGGACGGGACCTTCTTTGGAAAGAGGGAAGGGACCTGAGAGGAGAGAGTGGCCGGCGTTGGCCAGGTGGGCCTTCAACACCCTCCCCAGCGCCCTTACTAAACAGAAGTGTGGCACGTTTCGCACGAACGGGCAGAGGGGGAGGAAGGGGACAGGGAGGGGACAGAGGTGGTGGTGATGGGCCCTTAGCCAAGGAACACCGCGGCCACCGGAAGCCGGAAGAGGCCGAGGGGCACTGGCCGGCTGTCACCTGAAGTTCGGTCCCACGAGGGGCCCTTGGGCTCCGGCCGCCGGAGCCGTGAGAGAGGGAGTCCGCGTCGCTCCGAGCCAGGCCCTTTGCCGGGCGGTGCCACGTTGCCACAGGGCGCTGACGCAGCAGGTGCGTGCGTCCCCGCCCCCGCCAGCCCCGCAGCCATCAGAGACCTGCCCGCCCGACTCTGGGTGAGCGGGGTGTCTCACGGGGAGGACAAGCTGCCTTAGTCGGGGGCTTCAGGAGGAAAGTCAGACCGCGCATCCTCACCCAGGACCGAGGGCGAGGACCACACCGGACCCCCCAGCTGTCCCGAGTAGGCTGAGGGGCTGGGGTGCTGGGGGGCCGGCAGCCTGCGTGTCACCCTCGGCGACCCAGGCGAAGGACAATGGCGTTGTACAAGGCCCAAGGAACGGAGACTCCGGCCTCCGGCTCTTCCACAGGCTCGAGGGGCAGCCGACCCCCGGACTTCACAAAGGCTGCCCGCAGGTCTCCCTGCGAAGCAGCAGCGCGCACCCGGCGAAGGCACCCGGCGAAGGCACCCGGCGCGCCCACTTCTCTCCGTAGCGAAGGAACTGCATTTCAGACAATACGGCAGCCCCACCCTCCTCTCCGCCCCCACTCCCACTCCCGCCGCAACAATGCCCACCCCCGACAACCGGCAAACTAACTTCTAAACAGCGAAGAAGCTTGGTGGGACAGAAAAGGACGAAAACAAAAGAAGAAGCTCTAAGGGGCGGCCGTGGCAGCTGCGGGGGCGGGGGGGGGACGGGGGAGGGATGGGGGAGGAGACTAGAGAGGTGGAAGGCAGACTGGGGGGGCTGCCCTGCAGGGAGGGCCCCCCTTCCATCCCAGGGAGGCGATGGAGACCCCGGCTGTGCGTCCCAGTCATCCGGGCAGCCCGGGGGGAAGGAGTCCGCACCTAAGGGCTGGCCCCTGTTATGCGTCAGGAGAAAAATCACCCGGCAAAACTGTACTGGATGAGGGTGCACCAAGCATCCGGCCCAGCCACAGCACACGCCCCGCACACCCGTGGGTGCCTCGGGCGACCAGGCCACGCCCTTGGGGCCGGTTTACTTCCACCATGGCACCCACCTGTGAAGGGGGCGGAAAGCATTCAAGCTTAGTTCCGCTAAGAAAAAATAAGCATTTCCTGGACCTGCGGTTTTAGCATGTTAAGAAAAAGGCTGGACCACATTGCGGTGTTTGGAACCTCGGAACAGAGGCATGTGTGCACCCCACGGCAGCGGGTTAGCGCCAGTCTGGTCTCCCGGCCCCCCCCCCCACACGGCGACTCAGTGGAGGCTGTCCACGTCCGGGCAGCGTTAACAGGAGTTCAAGTCCGTCCCTCCATCCTGGTCGCCCTCACTGCCTGCAGCATCCATCGCTCCGCACCCCAGAGTGGCAGGCACACTGTCCGTGTGGCCCGCCCCCACCACGGGACGGCAGGTGGATCGGGACCCCCCCCCACGACAGGGGAAGGAGAAAGACGCCTCTTTCCCATCACGAAACACTCGTGGGCGCTTTGCCCACGACAGAGCGCGTGCCGCGCTTTCCAAAGTCCCCGCCTCCTTTCGTTGACGCGACTTCACTTCACAGGGCAACGTCCCAGAGAATCGGGGTGTCCAGGGCCCGATCCCCGGAGATTTCTTCTTACGTGGAACTGAGCTGAGAAGAGCTCTCTCCAGGACACTGGGTTTCTTAACGAGGGCTGGACGGTGAGCTCGCACAAACCTTCCCTCCATCAGCCGACACCGACGAAGCGCCTACCGCATCCTCAGTCACGCTGGTCCCCACGCCAAGTGTGCAGGGCGAGGCGGACTCGGGCGTTCGGGCCCACGTGTGGGGAGCACGCAGACTCCTTCACCGTCACCACCAGCCACGGGCTGGACGGCACTGCCCCCGGAATTCACATGGTGAAGCCCGAACCCCCAAGGTCACTATGTTTGGGGACTGGGCCTCGGGAGGTTACACGATGGATGATCGAGGCCGCAACAGATGGCCCGACTGGACAGGACGCGTCCACACCGAGGACAGGCCCCGTGAGGAGGACCCAGGGAGAAGGGGCGTCTGCCGGCCAAGCAGCGAGGCCTCGGGACAGACCAGCCCTGCTGACACCCCGATCTCGGACGTCCTGCCTCCACGACCGGGAGAAAACTCGTCGGCTGTTCACGCGCACGTGAGAACACCCAGCCTGCGGGGCGCCATCGGGCAGCCCCGGCCGACTGCTCCCGGCCTCCCTGCAAGTCGTCAGCAGTGGCAAACGGCCTCCTCTGTGCACCCCGTTAGGGCCACAGAGTCTGGGCGATGTGGGCTGAGCAGGGCGGGCGGACGCCCCAACACCCACGAGGACCCTGACAAGGGGCCCAGGGCTGCGAGGCTCCGGGTGCAAACCCGCGCCTGCGCCGGAATCCGGAGTGAAGACTGCGGCGGCTGGGGTGACCCAGTGGGAAGGTGGGACAGTAAATTGGTCTCACGCCTTCATCCAAGACACGATCCGCGTCAGCGCTGGAGTGGGACGTGGTTCTGCGCAGAAGGGGCTTGTTCAACAGAGAGCAGCAAACGCCCTTCGCTGGCCTCAGAACTAACCAGGCGGCACCGTCTCCCGGGGAGAGGGGGCCAGACAGCGAGCACGCGGGTGGCCGTCTCGCCCGGGGCCCGTTAATGCCGCTGCCGGCGTAGCCGACCCCTGCTCCCGGCAGGCCGGCCCCCCACCCCCCACTGCTGCTGCCACCGGCCAGATCCCGCCTCCGAGTGTGGGAACGAGAGGGAGCCTTCCTTCCCCGGTGCGAACAACGCACGCAGCTCCTGAGGACCGGTCTCGGCAACCGCCACAGAGCCCAGCGCGGAGGGAAGGCGAGGGCTCAGCCCTGGTCAGAGGAGGGAACGAAGCCGGGTGTCCGGCCTCGGGGGTCTCCGGGCCACACGGGAAGAAGAGGAGCCATCCTGGGCCACCCGTTAAAAACACCGACGCTAACGAAAACCGATGAGGAAAACAAAGAGGTTCTAAGTGCAGTTAAGATCGTGTGTTGGGCTGCACTCACAGCCGTCCTGGTGGCCACGCCTGCAGGGCTGGGAGACCCCCCACGCCCACCCCAGGGGCTCGAGGCCACTGTCGCGGGGACCAGCCGCGCCCTGACTCCAGCTCCGGTCCCCAGAGCAAGTTGTGCCCAGACCCCCTGGGACACCCTGCTGGTGGCACCCGGAAGCCGGTCCTTGCAGGGAAGAAGGACAGCGAGGACGGAGGCGCCAGCTCCACGCAGCCGCGGGGGTTCCCCTCCACGGAGCCACGAGTGGGCTTCCGAGGGCACCCATCACCCACAGGGAAAAGTACCCCAGTTCCCCGCTCAGCAGGAAGTGGCCACAACTCAGGGACCCCAGGAGGAGAGGAGGGAGAAGTTAGAACAGGCAACGCTCGAATCACTTCCTCGGCTTCGGAAGGTCAACAAGGCCCACAGGGAGCCCCTCTTGGTATCCCCCGCCACGGCTGGCTCCCGACGCACCAAACACAGCGAGCCAATAGACACACTGGCTAAAGAACACACCCTGGCTGGTGTGGCTCGGTGCATTGCACGCCGGCCTGCAAACCCAGGGGTCACCGGTTCCATTCCCAGTCAGGGCACAGGCCCGGGTTGCAGGCCAGGTCCCCAGTAGGGGGCCTACGAGAGGCAACCCCACTTCGATGTTTCTCTCCCTCTCCTTCTCCCTCCCTTTTCCTCAGTCTGAAAATAAATAACGTCTAAGCAACAACAACAACCGAGCACCCACTTGCCCCGGATACCCTTCAACCTCGACCCTGCAGCAGCCCCTCCCGCTCCAGCTTCTTCCTCCACGGCCCCCTGGCAATCAACGAGAATCACAACGGGACAATGCACCACCGGAAGGCGGACGGACCCAGAGAATCCAAGGCGGCTGGGGCTGCGCTGCTGGGAAGGCCTCCCCTGGGGACAGCCCCGCCCCATTCCTCTCCGCTCCCCCCCACCCCCGAAAGTCTCCCTGTGCTCCCCTCCCATCCCTGAGGCCACCTCCTCCCCTCCCGCTGACCCCTCCCCACCCAGCACAGTCGGGAGCACCCCCACCCCTGCTGCCCCCCAGCGCCCTGGGCCCCCTCTCCACCCCGAGGCCCCCAGCTTCCCTGGAAGGCCGGCGATGGATGCCACCTGAGCCCAGGCACCTGCCTCAGGAAGAAACTCGGTCCCTTGATGAGAAATTAAAAACCTCTCGTGGCCTCAGCCCCCACAGCTCCCCCAAACCCCCCTTTGTTTAAGAAAAAAGGAATTCTGTTTCCCACATGAAAGAACCAGGTCACTCACCAGGGGAACACGCTTTAAATCCTGAGACCTCTCTATTTTCGGCGGAGGGGCCCCGTGACCAGAGGTGCTGCCCCTCTTCGTGACCCCCACCCCGTGAGTGAGTTACGCGCTCGTTACTCTGTCCTTCGAGGAGGTCGGTGGCGCTTCGTCCGGCCAGAACGAGGCAGCTAAGATGCCAATCCCGTCCTTCCCGGGACGCAAGACCTGCCGACCCCACCAGCCCTCCGCAGTTTGTTAGGTGGATTGGTGGTGACGCCCTCGCCGGGCTGGACGCGTTTTCATCACGACGAGGAGAAAAGACCGACAGCGTGAACGGGGTTCACGGCGCAAGTGCTGACGAGGCCGGGTCCCCGCGATCCAGACCCATCCGGCCGCCCACCCACCTCGGCGACTTAAGCCGCGTAAACCCTCGAGCTGGCTGGGGAACCGTTTAGTGACCCGAATGACCCAGTTCAGCTGTCCGCAAACACGAGGAAAACGCGCTACGCGGACAACCGCCATTTCCTTGGGGGCTGCACGGTGGGAAAACTGCTAAAAAGGCCCACAGCCACCAAGCCACACGCGTCTCAGAACTGGTCGCACTACTGACCTCTGGACAAGCGAGAGGCGGCAGGTGCGCTGCAAGGAGGCCCTGCCACACCCCCTTTCTCAAGGGGGACCCTCGGTTTGCAGAAACAGGCCCAGCTGGCACATGCGCGGCCCGGACCTGACTCGAACGCACAGCTCCGCAGCTCCTGGGCGTGGCTCCCAGCAGGTTCCCACCTGGGCTCACACCAGCCGTCTGCAAATTAGTCATAAACCACGCGTTGACATCCCAGAAACAGACAAAATGTAAGTCCCTTCGTGGACGGTCCTCGTGACTTCGTGTGTCCCTGAAGAAACTCCAGTGGGAATTTAAAACGCTGATTCTGCTGCAGGCTGCAGGAACGAATGCACTGGGGTACCGACGCCGCTGCTGGGAGTTCTGAACCTGGTCCACTTGGCTGCGGGGTTAGCCACCCGCACGTGGACTGGACAGCCCGCGGAGGGCCAGTCGGGAGTCCCATGGGCGATGGGAGTCTCCTCGCGGAGCCGGAGGGGGTGCTCCCAGGGACTCGGGTGTCTATCTGCCCGAAGGAAACTCTCCACAGAGCGGAAGTCGGCGGGTGAGGGGTGTGAGCAGGACACCCCGAAAGGAAAGAACCCCAGAGGAAAAAGTGACGGAAGAGGTGAGCGGATTCCACCAGGGAGCTGCCCCTGCCCGGCGTGACCCCTGGGTGGCCCTGGCTGTCCGGACGCCCAGCCGCCCAGGGCACGGACTCCGAAGGTGCTGGTGGGGCAGCTGTCACCCAGCGAGCACCGAGCACCGAGCACCAGCCCTTCGGGGGCGGAAGCCACCCTGGGGGACACCGGGGCAGCACGGCCCGCCAGCTGCGGGTGCGGGGTCACGAGTCACCGTCCGCATCTGAAATCCTCCTCCGTCACCCAGAGACACGTGAGCGTGAGCGCTCGGGTTACACACGGAGAAACCCCAAGCCATCCCGCTGCTTTCCCAGGAAGAAAAGAACAAAGAAAAAGGGAAACTCTGTTCGAAGGCTCATCGTCTCCACTTGCACGTGACTGCCACCGGCCCCTAATTAAACTGTCTCACTGTTCACCGGACAAGGGAGAACTGGGTGGAGCAGCAATCCGCACTCGGGGGGGTTTTCTCTTCCAACTTGCCGGGCGGGCGGGGGGGGGGGGCGGGGGGGCAGCTGGCGGTCACTTCAACCCTTAACACCCAGGACGCCCGAGCCCGGGCGCTGTCAGTTCCCGTGGTGACTCAGGACACGGAAGGGCCGCAGGTCTTGGGGCTCCAGGGCAGGGCGCGTCCCCGACCCCCTCCCGCGTGTCTCCAGGGCGGTGGACAGAAGCCAGCCGAGCCCCTTCCCCTCCCACGCCCTTCGCCTCCTGGTCTCTCCGACAGGACAGAGCGAGGCCGGGATGCGGGCGGGCGCCTCCCGCGGGGCGGAGTGGCGGGTGTCCCCCCCCCCAGGTCCCCTCAGGTGTCGCACGCACTTCCAGGAAACGTTCTGTGTGTGGGGTTCCCGGCCCGGGGCAGATCTGACTCTGGTCCCTGTTCAAAGTGCGTGTGGCGCCTTACACGAAAACGGCCACTGCGGCGGGGGCGGGGGGCATTCGGGACAGAAACCCGGGCCCCCCTTGGCCTTCAGCCTGCGTGCCCCGGAACAAAGGCAACTGGCCCTCCCGTGCCCCAGGGGGCCGGGGGCACCCAGAGGGGCGCCCTGTGCCATGTGGTCTCCCCAGAGGGGACACCTCCCCCCCCGCCGACCGTCTGCCTAGGCAGGCCCCTTGCGCTAATTTGCGCAAACGCCCCTGCCAGCCGCTCCGCATCAGGAAGACAATCGATAAACGTCTGAAGAAACGCGGACCATTTCGGATGGCCAAGCGCAGGCGGTGCTCGTCTGTCTGAACTGCTAACAGCGGGGAAGCTCCGCCCTCCAGCACACCTAGCAGAGGGCTTCAGGGTAAGGAATGAGTGTTTCCAAAGGGCGTGGGGGGGAGTCTTCCGGGGAAAACCGGGGTGGGGGTGCGCGCTAGAAGTGGGGGGTCCTGAGCTCTCTCTCTCCCCTCCCCGGCCTGGGCCTCGGGTCGCCTTCACGTCCACAGCGAAGGGATCAGACGTGCCATCTTCAAAATTCGACGGTTAGTCCTTTGAACACCACAGTGAGCTCTAACTCAAGAAGCGCCCCTGCCTGTCCGCAGGCTGCGGGAACCAATCGATCGTCTATCCTCACCTCACAGGACACTGGGCGGCCCGACGTGGCTGGAAAGGGACAAGAACAAACTCGGTTAGGGGACTGTGAGAACGGGAAAGGCGGAGATGCGGCCAATAGAGGTCCAAGACGAAGTCCTCCACCCAACCCTGGGACCTGAAGAGGTCTCAGGTCCCGCTGGGCGTCGCAGGACTGCCAGCCAAGAGCCAGTTAACGAACAAAGACCACCACAGCCCCGAAGGGCGGCCCGGTGCGGCGTGAGAGAGAGAGGTGGCCGCCGAGGCGAGCGCGGCGGGCAGAGCTGCGCACAGGCTTCCCCTCGCCGCTCCGGCCCGGCCCCCAGACTCGCTCTTCCTTCCACGGTGAGGACGGTTGTCTGCAGGTGCAGGAGCGGGTGCCAAGGAGGTCACACCAGAAGGACTCGAGGGCACCTTCCCAGCCCCATGGCCCCATCCGAGAAATGGGAGGTGACCCAGAAGCATCTCGAAAGAGCACGGAGTAAGACCCAGGAGGCAGAGAAGCCCCGGCCACAGCAGCTGCCGGCAGCTCCCAGCAGAGGCAGAGGGGGGGACGTGGGGTGCAGGGGGGACGTGGGGTGCAAGGGGCACAGACACAGGGTCCCGGTGGGCGGTGGACGTCCCGTCCCCGGGGGGGGTGCCGACTGCGGAGGGGGAGTGTGGCCAGCACCTTCTTCCTCACCCCCCTTCCTCCTCCAGGTAAAACGGCGCCACCCGAGATGAACGGGGTGGGCGTCCGCTGCTCGGAGACTGAAAGAGGCTAACGAACACAGACCTCAAACACAGGCAGGAGAGGCCAGCAGGCGGGACGGACCAGCTGCCACTGGTTCCCCGACACAACTCCGAGCCTGCTATTCTCAGGCCCCGAGCTTCTCACACACACACACACACACACACACACGTCTCTACTTAGTCCAACTCCCACTGAATCCCGTGAGGTGGTGGCATCGTTTTACAGATTCAGACACGGAAGCTTCGAGGGTCAGGCCCCCTTTGCGAGGTCCGTGCAGCTACGGAGCAGCAGGAAGGTGGCTGGAACCGAGGCCGGCGACCGCCGGTGCCGCAGCGCCCGACGCCACTGGGCCAGGTCATTCGGCAACAGGTTAGAAGACAAAGTCAAAGGTCCCTGCCCCACACGACGGTTTTCTGCAGACGGCAACGACATCATGTCGGGACTTGTCCACGGAGCAGAACCGACAGCAAACCCTCGGGTTTACCGAAGCCTGAAAAACACGAGGAATCCGAAGGCAAAGACCAATTGGTTGGACTAGACAAAGAGGAAATTTCTATGGGCCCCCTCCAAAAAAAAAAAAAAAAGAAAAAACAAAGCCAAAAACGGAATCAAAGGCAAATGACCAGCTGGAAGAACGAGATGTTAAAGTTGTAAGTAACTTCAAATCGCAGAATCCTATCTGTCACCGAAAATCAAAACTTAAGGGAGTATCTGACGCCGTGGGAGACTCTTCTCTCTGCATTAAGACGGGGGGCAAAGCAAGGTCACAACGCGAGTGTCGTCGTCTCGGTTTTGTCGCACGACTTCCGAGGGGCAGGCGCAGCAGCCACAGCCCACACCGCGCACGGCGGAGACACGTTCTGAGACACGCGGCGGCCGTGAGCTCGAGGCCGTGCGAACGGGGAGGCCCTCACACACACCGGACGGCAGCCTGCTGCGCGCTCCGCTCTGCGGGACGTGGCGAGCACGGTGAGCTCGAGGTGCGTGCGGCCCCGGCAGGTGCGGCGCCGCGTGCTGTGGACGGCACACCTGTTTCACAAGCGGGAAGAGTCCGCGCTGCAATAACAGTAAAAAGGTAGCAGACCCACACACCAGGAGCAGAGACGTTTCTCTTCAGCGTCCAGCATGCTGTCCTGCACGAAACTGCGTGTGCTGGCCCTGCAGGAGGTTCGTCCGCACCAGCCTCACCGCGAACACGGGAGTCCCGGGCGTTGTCGGACGTCCGGACGGCTCCGCAGTCGCGGGGTGATGGGAGGCTTCCAACTCCGTCATAATATTCTGGGGCCACCGTCCACTGCGACATGTCGTTGCGTGGCACATGCCTGACAGGCATGAGTACATGTACATCCGTGTCACACACACCTGGCCCACGCACAGACATGTGCCTGGTGATGGATGATTGCTGGCGTGTGTGACTGCACGTGACTTTTGTTTTTTCTTTGTGCTTCTGTTTATTTTCCACAAGGAGCCAGGGGTAAAAGAAAAATCATGTTTAATCGGAAGAAAAAGGACAATTTTTAAAAACAGGAGAGTCGGTAATGAAATGCGATTGGTAAAGCGAAGTAGCAAGTGGCGGAGTTCATAATGAAAAGAGCAGGAGTTCGTGGGTGTGCAAGAAGAATACCTGGCAATTAACAAATGTTGGCCCGGGATTTATTTTGGTAGGTAGTAACCTCGAATGCTCTGGAATACACCAGCAACTGGACTTGGTGTAAAGAATTTTAAAACACTGAGTACTTGGTCCAAAGACTTTAAGATGTGTTGTTAAAATATTTCTACTTTAAAATATAAATACTTTAAAATAAATAATTAAAATATTTGCATTTTAAATTTTAATTTTTTAAATAGTTATGGCTGACCTAGGAAAAACACGGAGTCGCATCAGATAATTTGTAGCTATTTTTAAATACATGTGCCCCTTTGGAATCTGGAAGGCCCCACTCTAAGTCTCATTATTGGAAAGGAACTTTGTTACCCACCCACTCCCTGGTGCTTTAATGCACCGCTCACTACGACAAGAAGCTCGCTGTTGATCTACGAAAAAAATGCCTCGCATAATGAATTAGGTGGCGGTGGGACAGCCACGCAGCTCGTCCCCTCCAGAGGGAAATTCAAGTTCATTACGCCAAATTGGGCTTGAAATTGCCACTGCCGCTCACAAATGCCCGATTCTCCCGAAACAAAATGTCGCCCTGTGGGAACAACTTGTTACAAACCTGGAGAAGCAAGCGCTCTCCGAGCAGAGCGGGGTTTTGCTTTCTTTGCGTTACTAAATGTTACTAAACATAAACGCCCCGCCGAGGAGGACGCAGCAGTCGCGGCTTGTCCAGGCAAATTCCAACCCTGAACGAACGAAGAGCGCACTTGGCAAGCCAGGCCCCCCCCCCCCGCCATCGGAGTGAGCTGCAGCAACTCGAACGCAAAGCCGACTGTTGGAGCCGCAGCTCTTATCTCTGTTCCTCTGCGTTCCCGGACGTGGGGCTCAGATAAAATGCGAGAATGTTCCGACCCCAGACTGGACGCCAACCTTCCCGGAAGCGTCCCCATGCGCCCCAGCACGTCCTCTTTCCAAGGGCCCATGGTCCCAGCCCAGAAGGAGCCGGAGAGGCTGGCCTTGCTCCAGACCGTCTGCATGGCACGCCGGCGGCACCAGGTGTGCAGCTGCGTCTGTGCCGAGTCATCCGTGTCCCCTCGTCCCCGCCTGGAGGGCGGCGTCGCCGGGACCTCCGGGGACACTGGGTGTGCGGCTCCCACGAGCGCTGGCAGCTGCCCCGCCTCACCCAGAACCCTCGCTCCCCTCCCAGAGACGTCCCCCCCCCCCCACCCGCCTCAGCGCGAAGGAGAGGCTCTGAAACCCGGAGTGACCGCCCACCGGAGCCGCCCCACGCCCCTGCTTCCCGCCTTAGGAGGGGCGGCTCCCGAAAAGTCGTGCCTAGATCGCACGGCGTTGCCTGAGTTATACGTAATAGGGTGCACACTCGCACGCGCGCGCACACATCCGTGAGCGTGTGAAGGTAACCCTGGAACAGCACGGGTGTGAACGGACCGGCCCCCTCACATGGGGGGGGGGGGCTTTCTTCAGCCAACACAGTAAGCACGCCTTCTCTCCCCTGTGGTTTTCTCAATACCGTCTTCTCCTCTCCGCCTTACCTGGCCGTAGGCAGACAACGCCTAATACACGTAACACGCGCACTTTGTGTTCCGCAGCAGCAGGCTGCTGGGCACCACCGGTGTGGTCACCGCCGACCCCTGACCTCACGCTTTTGTTTGAAAACCCTCAGTGGGACTCCAAACGCTCTGTTTGCTTGGGCGAACTGCTGTTATCTGAAGAATTCCCCAAAATGTAGCACTTCTGGGGCTAAACTTGAGAGAGTCCTGGACCCTCCGGACAGCCGGGCACCCGCACCTGCGCGGTCGGGAGAGCCGTACCCACCGCCAAAGTCCGCTGTAAGGACCTGTTATATCCACAGCAGAGCCTCTAGGACAGAGGCTCGCAGGCTGTCCGAGATCCCGGAAGGTCAGCCGCCGGTGGCAGTGCGACATCCCCGCAGGCTTCCGTGGGTGGCGTGGCGTGGGAGGTCCCGGAGCCCCCGCCCTGCTCCGGGCCGAGGAAGGGCTGGGAGTCTGAGCCCCGCCAGGACCTGCACACGGAGACGTCCGGCCGCCTTGCGGGCAGCTGCCGCCGCGCCCTCTCCTTCCCCAGCCTGCGCTCTGAGCCCACGGGCGCGGTCGCTGCTGTGCCCGCCCCCGAGCGCTGTGCGCAGAACTGCAGCAGGCAGTGAGCCAGAGAGACCCTTCACGGCCCGAGAGCAGAAGACAGGCAGACACCTCACCGAGGGCTGGGGGGCGGGATGTCGGACGAGGACAAAGCCGCAGAGGTGGCTCGGGGAGGGTCGGGCAAAAGCAGCTTTTTGGCTCGGGAGACTGACAAACTCATAAAAAACGTGTCGTCCGAGAGACAGACCCCAGCCTCCCTGGGTCTCCACGGGAACGTCCAAAAAAGCGCATGTTTGCAAACAGGCACCTCGCCCATCTGTTGTGCTGTCCGTACGGTTTCCTGGAAAGTGCTGAGGGCTCAGTGACCGTCCCCTGACCCGGCAAAACACTCTCTGCTCCGGCTGGTGACCGTCAGTCACTCTGACGCCGGCAGAAGGCACAGGTGTCTGGGGCTGGAAGCCCTCCCGAGGACTGCCAGCGCACAGCCTGCTCAACCCCATCACGCACACGGGCGCCCCCGGGGCTGCAGGCGAGACCGACGGCTCGTCCAGACCCTTCCCGCAGGCCGCCCCTCTCGCCCCGGGAGGCTCGGAGCACCCTGGGTCCTGCTGAGCGCCGGCTCGGCTTCAGGGGCCACTCTGGACTCCAGGTCCCGGACGGCGCCGCTGTCCCTCCCTCACGGGAGACAAACAATCAACACAAATACATGCGGGGGGGGGGTGGTCAGGCGAGGGAGGAGTCCAGGGGTGCCTCCCCCCAAAACCCATGTCTTGTCTTCGTGCATCTGGGCTGCTGTAACGTGACACCACAGACTGGGGGGCTGGTAAAAAACAGAAACGTATTCCTGGCACTTCTGGAGCCTGGGAAGCCCAGTCTGCGGGCAGTGGTGGGGGGGGGCGGGGAGGCAGCGTCTGGTGAGAGCTGGACAGCCGCCTTCTTGCTGTGTCCGCACTCGGGGCCAGGGCGCACGGGGCTCTGTCAGAAGACCGCTCACCCAGCCCAGGAGGGCTCTGACCTCCCACAGGCCCGACCTCCTCATGCACCACATCGGGGTTAGGTTTCACATACTAATTTGGGAGGGTTTGGGGGGCACAAACATTCAGGCTCTGCCGAGTCCCGACGCCCAGGACCTCAGACCGTGACCTCACCGGGAGATGCTACCTACGCCTTCACAGGCACAAGTGAGGGCGTCAGGATGGACCCTGGTCTCTCCTGACCGGTGCGCACCTAACACAGGGAGACTCCACACGGAGACAGACACATGCAGAGGGACGATGGCACAAGTGACGGGAGCGGACGGCCACCTACAAGCCAAGGAGAGGGGCCTCGGACAGGCCTGCCCGCTCCCCCCCAGCCTCGGAAGGAGCCAGCCCCGCCGACACCTTGACTTCGAACTTCCAGCCCAGCCCTGGGAGACGGGGCATCTCTGCTGGGTAAGACGCCAAGTCTGCGGTGCTTGGTTACAGCGGCCCCATCGGACAAACCCAGGGGGCCAGGGGCACTTGGAGGACGGACAAAACACGGTGAAGGTGCAGAGAGGGACGGAGACGGGGTAGAGACGGTCATCGGAGCCAGGCCATGCTGACCCCAGACTCCAAGCAGCAGGGCCCCAGGACCGCAGCCCACAGGCCCCGAGGCACATTCTGACCCATGTGCTACACTCGGTGCCTTTTACATCCAAGTTAAGGGGGGCTCTTGCTCCTTGACAGGTCTCCATCCCGCCCCTGGCTGTCCCCTTTTTCTTCTGTCGACCACCCACCGTAAACTGAATCTATCGCCTTCCCGTGAACAGACGCCGGGACACGGATTGGGGATTCAGAGCTTTCCCTGCGATGGCTAACATTTCCCCATCACCCATCGACACCCTCGCTGGCCCCGCATGGGTGGCTCAGGCGTGGCGGGGCAGGGAGCAGCAGTCAGGCGTCCTGGGACCCCAGCCCAAGGCCATGGTGCGGCCTTGGCCAGCCCCCCTCGCCTGGGCATATTCTGCAACGTCAGCCCGGTCGGCACAGGCGCTGACATCCACGGTGACCCGGTGACACACAAACCTCCCATGGCCAGCGCAGGGGGTGGGCGGGCCGCAAAGCAGCGGCTCTGAACACCCGGGAGGGGTGCGGTAGAGAACTCCTTTCAGAACCTGATGGAAGCCATGGACCCTCTCCCCAGAAACGCAATCGCTCACCTGCAGTGCACTGGGGTTCACAGCCCCGAAAGCCCACCCGGGGTCCCTCTCTAGTCGGTGGGATCCAGGGGCGTGACCCTGCAAGGGCGAGAATCACCCAGAAACAAAGCCGACGAACCAGCGGGGGCGGGGGCAGGTGGAGGCAGCTGCAAGGCACGCCTCTGACCCTTCCCATGTCAAAAGTGCCTCCAAGTCAATAAGAAGACGACCGAACCCCCGAGGGGAACATGGCGAACGGACGTGGACGACGACAGAGGGACCCGCAAGTTGTCGCCGCACGCGGGAAAAGCCGCTCGGCTCGCCTGCACGCGGGAGAAACTGCACGTGAAACGAGACGCCGTGTCGGGTCCCCGCCCCCCCGCCCCCCCGCCGGACGGGCAGAGCCCAGAAGGCCGGAGAGCGCCTCGTGCGGACGATGGTGCGGAAGGTGGCCCCCACGGGGCCGGTGGGGGCACACCCGGGAAACAGACCTTCCCGGGAAGGCGACCCCAGGCCACGGTCACCGACAGCTGAAACTCGAGACCGCCCCCGCCCGAGACAAGCTCTTCCAAACTGACAGTCAGCTGCGGGCGTGGACTGCGGTGCGGCTTGGGAATGACAGAAATGGCATGTCACCCACGTGTCCGTTCTCTCACTGTCCCTCGCTCTTTACTCGACGGCCAACGACTTACAGGACAAGGACGGTCACTGTGGACCCTCCCTCCAGGGATGCTGGCAGTTGCTGAAAGGAAGGAAGGGGCCCCACACTAGTTTTGGGGAAGGACGTTCAAGACGTAATGCCGGGGGGGGGGGAAGGGGGACTCTGAACAGCATGTGCCGTGGAAAGTACCTCCTTCTACGCCTGGAACCGGCACGTCGGATAGACGCGCGCCGGCCTGTGCAGGCCGGGGTGGGGGACCTGAGTGCAGGCCGGGGTGGGGGGCCTGAGTGCAGGCCGGGGTGGGGGGCCCGGGCGCAGGGTAGGCTGGCGTGGGGGGGCGGGGCCGGGCTCAGGGCAGGCCGGGGAGGAGCCCGTAGGTCCTGAGGCCCCGAGGTGGGAGGCGGAGTTCTCCCCCCACATCCCACCCGGACCCCTCTGATTTTCCGAGCAGGTGTCAGCGTGAACTACACCCAACACGAACCCAAATGGATCCTGAAATCCCACGAAAGTGATTAAAACACAAACAGAACGCAGTCGCTGGCCGTCACCTCACAAGGTGGGACAGAGCAGGCACAGCGGTGGCGGCGAGAGGGTGCCCGCAGGGGGCTGGGACCCGAACCCCACACCCCTGCCCGGCGTGCCCAGGAGTGGGGGAGGCGGGGCCTCTCCCAGGCACGCAGCGCCGTGTCTCAGTGGGCACACGGTCGACCAGTCAGCCAAACTCCGCTGACACGGAGTCCTCCAGAGAGAACGCATCCAAGGCCCCGCGGCGCCCACAGACGCCGCAGAGGGGCCCGAGGGTTCCAGCCCCTTGAGGGGATGGCCCGCAGACTGCCCGGGGCTCCCCATCTCACGGCGAGAGGGACCAGACCGGGGCAGGCAAGCTGCCCACGTTCTGCAGGGAAGAGGCCTGGACGCAGGGCCAGCCCTGTCCCGCTCGGAAAGAGGGGGCGCCAGCACCCACACCCCCTCTGCTTCCTGACTAGGAAGGAGAGGACACTGTGGACGCAGGCGACCCAGGGAAGATGGCCACCCGAACTTGGAGGCGCGGAGGGACGCAGCAGCAAGCCCGGGGCTGCCCACGGCCACCAAAAGCTGGACGGACCCGGGAGGGTCCTCCCGGGGGCCTTCAGAGGGGGCCCAGCCCCATGGACACCTTGACTTTGGACGTGTAGCCTCCAGATGCCTGAGAGACTAAATCTCTACACTTTCAAGCCCCAGGCAGGTGGCGGTTGTCACAGCCACCCGAGCAGTGACAAGAGAAGGTTGGACGGAAGCCGTCCTGCTCCGCCCGTGGCCAGGGTCCCCGGCAAGCCTCCGAGGGGGTAACATTCGGGGGAGCCGGAGGGACCCACAGTCACCGCGCCACCACCGCGCCGGCGGGCAGGACGGAGGAGAGGCAACGCTCCCACTGCCTCGCAGAGGTGTCGGCCGCTCGGTACTCCGCAGGCCCCGGGGTCTGCCCCCCTCCCACGGGCCATCGTCCCGCCAGCAGCGCCCGCGTGAGAGCGTGAAATCCCACTCAGTGCTCGGCAGCGGCGGCCCGAGCCCAGGCTGCAGGCAGGAAGGGGTTTCTCCAGTTCGCTGAGCAGGGCTGGGTGATGCCAGGCGGCAGGTTTCAACGCGCCGGCAGGCAGAGCAGGTGGCTCCGTTACCGGGAAGAGCCGGCCGGGATGCCTGGGCCAGGGCGCGCGGCACTTCGTGTCCGAGCCCCCACCCCACGGCTCTGCCCATCATCTCCAGAGGCACGGCCGCCCCTCCCCACGCCGTCCGGGAGGGTGACCACAGTGGGGCAGGGGGGCTGCCGTGCTGCCCCGGGACTGCCAGTGCTGGGGACACAGCACCTGCAGAGATCACTCGGGGCTGCCCTCCTCCTCGTGGGCAGCCCGCAGCCTGGGGCGTGGCCTCGGGCACCCTTTGAAGTCCCTGGGGCCTGGACATCCGGGAGCAGGAATTTCCATCTTTCCCGGGCACTTGGGAAGGAGGCCGCAGCACAGAGGCGGCCCCGCCCGGCCACGCGCCCGCACACCCAGGCCTCCGCCGCACGCCGAGCAGGTGCTTTGGCCAGACGCCGCCCGCGTGCCGAGAAACCCTGCTGCGGACTAATAGGAATCTCCAGGCTCCAAGCGGTTCCTGTTCCTCAGAGCCATTACCGCTCGATTTCTAACACTAAAAAAAAAAAAAAAAATACAGGATTTAGCACCTGTTTGTTTCAGAAATACTTGCTAAAAACGCTAAAAAGAGATCTGCCAAAAGGCCACCTTTAAAATTAGTCGTGTTTCCCGCCCGGCACAGCCCAGGAGTGTATTTTTAGTAACCCTCCCACCCCAGGTAGCTGGCAGCCACGCTCCACGCACCATTATCGGCAACTTACTAAGCAGGCGAATGTTATTTTTAGCCCCCAAATAGCTCCAATGAAAGTCATAAACAGGCTTGTTTCTTAAACCAAAGGTTAGAACAAGCTATTTAAACGCCCTCACCAACCGTGTTTCGTGCCCCACTTCGGACCTGAGAGCGACCTCGCGGCTGCAGGTGAAGGGGACGGTGGCATCGAGTCCTCTGCCCGTCCTGCGCCCACGGAGCCGGCTCCGGACCTGTCATCCCCTGCAGGCCTTCCCCACGATGCGGTGTCGGTGCCTTTTAAACGTCCTAGGGACCTACGTGCCCAAGACGGCGTCCCGCAGGGCCCTGGGCCCAGGTCAGGGCCGAGCACAGCCGGCACTCTTGCTCAGCAGCTTGGCTCGTGACACGGCCTCACTGCCTACTCCTCCAAACCAGACTTCCCGAGCGTCGGCCCCCGCCAGGCCCCAGCTCGGGGTTAGTCAAAGACACTCAGCCCCGACTGAGGACACAGCTATCAGCCGCTTCCCGGGAGCACGTGAACCATTTATTTTTAAAGCACCCAGACGGAGACTGCTCCTACTCCAAGCTGGAGGACAAACTAGGTCTCGGCCAAAGCCATCCTTTTTTCTTTCCAGCAGTAAGAGGGCCATCGCGATGCGGATGACTTTCAAACAAACCTCGTCGGGGGAAAGGCAGGGAAACCCTGTCTCACAGGCAGGACGTGGTGGTGGGCAGCCTCCGGAGGAGACGAGGCTGAAGCCCAACATGAAAGGAGAAAAGTGGGGGTCTGCTATCCAGACTCAGGCAGTCGCTCCCGGCAAGCCATGGAGGATGTCGCCCCCATCTTTTCGGAAATGTGCACTAGGTTAAAACACAATACTCACACACAGACACACACACCCTCCATCCCCCTTCCAGCTTTTTCAGGAACTGACCCCCCCCCACAGCTGCCCTGGATCGGTTCACTCAGGGGTGGAATGGGGGCATGTATCTATTTCTTACTACAGTGTTCATGACTTCCCCACCCACTGTGGTCTGCATCCTTTAGAAAAGGAAAGGAGAAAAGTGAAGTGCTTCCTCCAAAAAGTATGCACCCTCTAAAAGCGGGGGACTGTCGGGCAAGAGCCCCTTGAGCCACCAACACCACCCACCCTGGGGGACACTGCTGAGCCCCTTCCCCCGCTCTGTCACCCAGGTCTCCCCTTCCTCCACTGCATCTGGCTCACAGAAGCAGCGCTCCTCCAGGGGAAACCTCCTAACACCTCTTCTTTTAAAGAGACCAAAGGCAGCAAGTGGTGTGGGGGTGGCTGCGCCTGGGCTTGGGCTTCAGTGAGACAGCGTTCAAGACCGGAGTGGGGACGGGACTTGCGAACTCAGCGGTCCTCCTGGGCAGACGCAGGCAGGCAGGCAGACAGACAGACGCACGCACTGTAACCTCTACAGTCTGCCCGAACCCAGACCTGTCTGTCAGTCAAGCATCAGAGGTGCTGGGTTTGGCGGGTGGACGCCCTGGACGACACCACTGTCTCCTCAGGGCCGGAGAGGTCACAGCGCAGAAGCCCAGGTCGCTCCCGAGGCTGCAGGCTGGGCCCCTCCACCCTGGGGGGACCACTGTCCTCCACCCGACCCGACCAGGCATCCATCCGGCACGGCGGCTTCACAGCCGACTAACAGTTCCGGCCTTGCTGGGGTGACGAACCCACTTTGGTCACGGAAGAAAGGGAAGATGAGAGAGAAAGGGCGTGAGCGCCGAGGGGCCGGGGCTCCTCGAGAGGACCCCGTCTGGGCAGGGACTCCCTGCGTCCCAGTGAGCCCTGCGTGCCCGGCGCCGTGCCCCGGAACCCAAGCACTGGGCAGGGACAGAGCTCAGAGTGCGACCTGGTCGAAGCAGCCCAGGCCAACAGCCCTACGTTGCCATGTTGGGGGGGGGGCGCCCCGACACGGAGTGGAGCAGGGAGGTGGCGAGAAGCCGAAGCAGCGCAGCGCGCAGAAATGTGCTATCACGGGCCACCGGCTGCCAGCGTCAAGCCTCGTCTCTTCTCGCCAAGGTCGAGAGCAAACAGGCACAAGCACCCTCGACCCCACGCACCTGGGGTGAGGATCCGTCCCACCGCCCACCCGAGTGGAAAGCGAGTTTGCACAGGACACGGGCAGCGAGCGCGCAGCGCCGATGGGCCCTGGTGGCCGCGTGCGCCCTCCCCCGCTGCTCCAGAATGGTCTGCAGTTTTTGTTTGGATTCCGTCCTCTCTGAAGAGCTGCTTGATGGAGAGAGTTCACCCTGAACATTTCCCTTCCGAGTGGAGATCCCAGCAAGAGGCACTTTGCAAAGAGCTCTCTGCCCCCACTTAGCCCAAACGAAGGGTTGTAGGAGCAGCGGGCACAGGACCTGGCTGACGAGAGACCTGCGCTCAGAGGCAAGGGTCCCCAGGGCACAGTGGGGGGACCTGAGGAAAACCGAGGTCTGGGAGGGGGACAGGGGAGCAGGGCACCTCACAGTGCCACCAGGGGTCCCACCGCAGGGCATTCCCTCAGGCTGGGCAGAGAATGCCAGGTCGGCGGGTGGAGCAGGGGTCAGGGCCTCCCAGCTTCCCTGCCCCTATTCCTTGCTCCCCCCCGCCCCCCCCCCCACACACACACTGCTGATGCCTACCTCGGCTTTGGGCCACAAACGCCACCGCTCCCAGGCCAGCGCTGAGCGACCCCAGCCTATAGGAGCCTAGCGCCTGAGCTGACCTAAGCTTCGGGCGACCTAGCTCCAAGGATGCTCAGGCAACTCCAGGCCGGGGCAGCCTCCCCGCTCGCGGTGACCCAGTGTCTGGGCCACTCACCTCCGAAGTCGGTCACCATATCTTGGGTTTCTTCTCCCAGATCTAAGTTACCACGTGGATGCGCCTGGGCTTGGCCTGGCACAGGTCACAACCGCCTAACTTCTAACTTGACCCAGGGCTGCAGAGCGTGTTTCTCCGGGCTGTTCTCGCCCCACCAGAGCAGGGTCGTTCCCGAAACTTCCACTCGGGCACGGGAAGCCGGGACGGGGAAGGGGGCTGTGATAACCCTCCTCCCGCACGAAAACTTTCCCGGCCACTCCCGCGCACAGGTGGAAAGGAGGGTCCCCCACTTTCTCCCCAGAGCCCAGGGCGGCTCTCAGACGCTGGCCTCTCCCCGGGGCTGGCTAATCAGCCCTCCCGCCCTCGCCCCAAGGGCGCAGGAGCCGCGGCCTGGGTTCCTGCCTCCCCGGGGATCTCCAGCCGCTACCCCGCCGGGCGCGGAGCCCCCCAACCCGCGCTGGTGTCCGCCAGGCGGCGCCCTTCCAGGAGCCAAAGGGCTGCAAGCGGCTTCTCCGCTGAGCCAGCCTCCCCCCGGGGACCGACCCCCGACTCCTCCCGGCAAAGGCCGCGCCGGGGCTGAGGGGCCTGCGCTCGCACTGGGGTCGATCCTCCTCGGTCCGGAAAGTAAAGGCGGGGGCGGCCGGGACTCCGCGGCCGACTCCCCACGGGGCCCCGCGGCCGGACCCCAGCCCCAGGTCCCGCGCCGCGCCCCGCGGCTCACCTTCTCGCCGGTCAGCACGTGCAGCCCCTCGCGCACCTTGGCGAAGGAGCCTTCGCCCAGCTTCCTGCTGCCGACCAGGTAGTTGCCCACACGCTTGTGGTGCTGGAAGTCGCGCAGCCGCTCGCGGGGCACGCCGCTCACCCAGGCCGGCAGGAAACTTCCCTCGCAGGCCGCCGCCGGCCGGGCCGCATCCTCGCCGCCCCCCGCCGCCGGCTCGCCCAGGAGCCCGTCCCCCGCCGCCGCCGGCATCGCGCCGCCCGACTCCTCCTCCGGCTCCGCTCGGGCTCCGCTCCGGCTCCTCCCGCCGGGCCCGGCCCCGCCGAGCGCGCGCAGACAATAGCGGCCGCCCAGGCGGCGGGGGCCGGGGACCCGCCCCCAACAAGTTCTTCTTCGGAGGGTGGCCGGGGCCCCTTGCAGGACTCGGGCCCCGCCCGGGATCCCGTCCCGGCTGCCGAGGTCAGTGGCCGCGCTCGGGGGCGCGGGGAGCCGCTCTGGCCGGGAAGGGGCGGCGAGGGCGCGGTCCGGTGCCCGAGTCCCGGATCCCCGCGCTCTGGTCCCCGCGCCCGGCGCCTCCGCAGCCTCCGCCCCGCCTGCTCCGACCGCGCGGGCTCGGGTCCGCTCGCCTGCTCGTCCTAGCTGGGCGCGCGGCGGGCTGCAGGCGCCCTCTGGACGGGAGCAGAAGAAAGCCCCATTCAGTCTGAATTTGCGGAAATTTAATCCGGGCGCGGGCGGCGGGAACAGATGCGAGCTCCGCGGCGCAGCCTGTGCACTTTCAAATCCCTCGTAGCCCCTCCCTCGCCGCGCGCAACAGCCACGCTCGCCCCTCGCTGGAGACGGAGGGCGGGGGCGCGGAGCGGCGGACTGGGGACCCCGCGCGGCCTGGCAGACGCGCGCTCCCTGGCGCCGGATTCCGGCCGTCTCCAGCCGCGCCTCCCGCCTGATTCGGAGCTCGGGCTTTCTGGACCTTTCGGCGGTGAAATACTCCTCCAGCCGCACCCACCCGAGGCAGGAGGGAGGGAGGCGCTCGGATCCGGTGTCCAGCCCAGGGCCTGGCACACAGTACGGCCCCCTGGACCCTGGTGGGTGGGCCGATGGAGGGGTGGGTGGGGAGGGTGGGGGAGGGGCGGGCGTCTGCCCGGGTTCGCACGCCCATGGGACCGCTCTGCTGGGGGAGAAGCGGGCGCAACAATAACAGTCCGAGAGCAGCGCGGGAGCCCGGGCGGTGGCAGCCTCTGCCCGCGCGTCTGCACCTTCGCGCCCCGCTGCAGCGCTGCGGGCGGCGGCGGGCTGAGCCGCCCCGCGCTCCCCGCTCCCGGAGGCTTTTGTTCTGCGCGCCCCGTGACTGTGCTCGCCCCTCGTAAACAAGCCCCGCTGCCCGGAGGACACGGATCTTCCGCAGGGTCTCCAGCGTCTTCTCAGACCCAAACTGAGGAATTTGGAGAGGGAGAAGCTGGCTGCGGAGGGGTCGGGGGACTGGAAAGAAATCTACGAAACGCTACCTGTTGAGCGGCCGGATAAAAGGCGCCAACGTGCAGCGCACACTCCGCCCGGATCCTACAGCGTCAGCGTTTCTAGGGAAGGCTCGGCCGGGCCGGAGTGCCTTTCACCCGACTCCCCCTCGGCAATCCAGCAGGACAAGATCCCTGTCGGTGCTCTGAAGGGGGGGTGGGGGGGGGCAGGGAGCCGGAGAAGAGGGGGCGGCAGCTCTCCTTAATCCAGCTCTCTAACCCGTGCCAAAGGTGGCCCGGAGAAGCATCTATTTTAAATAGATCTAATTTTAACTATTAGGCTAATCAACTACTCCCAAGTGTGCGGGTCACCAGCCTCGGCTTCTGTCTTTTCCATGTCTCCATTTTTCCATGTTAAAGAGACAGTTTCAAATGTATCTCTTGCCGTGTTTAAGGGACTTCTTTGCCACCACCCCACCCTGACAGTTTCTGCGAGGCGCATTCCGTCTGTTGAATGTCTCTAGTTCAATCATCAGATTCCAAGGGGACAGTAACATGGGGGGAGGGGACAAGTGTCCAGTGAACGAGGACTACGAGGCTCGCTTTGGGGTCTAAACCATCCCGTCTTCTTTCAGAAGAGCGCCTCGCATCGCCCCCCCCACCCCCGCCTTGGAGTGTCGTACTAATGGAGTATGACATTTTAAAATTCCAGGCGTTACTTCTATATGAAAACTTAGAAATTCCCTTATTCTGGTGAGAGGCAAATGTCAGAGACTGTTCATCAAAGCATCTTTATGGCCTAAAAAAAATTAGCTTCAGGCATAGAAGTGGTGGAAGACATTCACAATAAAATAGAGGTTTTCTTTCCTTTTAATTATCCTCTGGAGGTGGAGGTCAGGAGAGGGGTGAAGAAGAGAGAAAAACCAGGCCTGTTAAATCTTTTTCTAGCCTGATGCCTGGGCTCGATTCAAGTTCACTGCTGATTCCATCAGCTGGGGTGGATGCCAAAGGGAAGTCCAAATTCAACGCTTGTCTGCGCTTAGCAACCGGTTTCTGACCTGCAGGTCCTGCTCCCTGAATGACCTTGTTTAATAAAGAGTAACCCCAGAAATTCCTGTTCCTGAGACAAATTAGCGCACAAGGTAGCGCCCTCCTATCAGACCCGCAGGGACCATCTGGTTGAAAAGCAACGCACCCCCACCGCCGTCCTGAAGACTTTCTAACCCTCCTACACTAAATTTCTCCACCCACCCCCACCCCCGCCCCCACCCGTGGGGCCGCCCTGGACACCAGATGCCCCTGTCCTGCCCTCTGCACTCTCTTCCTGTGCCGCCCCCCTCCCTGCCGTCCGCCACCTCCGCCTCCTCCCTCCCTCTTCCCAGCGGGTCCCTTCCCCATGTGGCCCTCTCGGTCCATGGGCTGCAGGGGCCCCTCCCTCCTCTCTCGCCCACCACCCACACCCCTCACTTCGCACTCTCCTGGCTGGTGTTCTCCCTCCCGCTAGGGCGTAGGGCCCCCTCCCTCAGACGCACTGAGAATGGGAGCTGTGTCTCGTTCCACATTTTGTTTGCCCCGCAGGCCCGAGCCCAGGGCCTGAGGCCTGGCCGTTGTTCAACAGATATTTGTGGGACAAACAAATAGAAGTCACTGTTCACCGATTCTCCAACGAGTGGTGTTTCAGGGCTCGTGAGCACCGGCCGCACCTGTCCTGGGGGAGGAGAGTCCCAGCCACCTGCTCGGGGCATCAGCCAGCAGGCAGTTGTCGGTTGCCTTGTCCAAGGAGCGCCCCTCTCTAACTGGGGTGCGTTAGCCCTTCCGGAAGCGTTACCGACCACGGTGGGCTGGAAGCCTGGAGAAGCTTCCGCGGTTGACTCGCACCGGCCGCTGCCTTCCTCCCCCTCTCCCTTCCTCCCCCTCGTTCCCCATCTTCTCCCCCATCTGGGTGGGAGGCTGCGGGCGGCCCCACGGAGCACCAGCCGGGAGCCCAGATGGAAGCAGTCGAAGACAGGGAGAAGCGCTCAGGCTGGCACAGCCAGGAAGTGAGCTTGGCCAGAGGACTGGGCTGCCAGGCGCGGGCTGGGGCTGGGCGAGGGAACGGCAGCGAGGCCCAGGCGGCGGCGTGAGCACCCTCTGCCTGGAAGACGGCCTGCGAGTGCCGCGCGTTCATGGTCCCCAAACAAAGCTCCCGGGAAGTAGCAGAGCAGGGCGGGCACCCGTGTCCCCAGAGGCCGTAGCCACCAGGATTCTTCCCCAGCCCCCGCTGCCGGTCCAGGTGCTCGATGCAAGGCTGAGGGGGGCAGGGCTGCGGAGTCAGACGGGCCGTCCGCCTCGGCCTGTGACGAAGTGCTGCTCTGAAAAGAAAACGCAGCTCAGACCTCCGGGCCTCAGTTTCCCCACCTGTAAACTGGGATCCAAGGAAGGAAGCGTGACGGCTACATGAGATCAGGCGCCTAAAGCCGGCCCTCAGCCCCGGCAGCAGCAGGGCCGGCCGAGTTTGCCGTCAGCCCTGTCGTCCCAGCCTCGCCGACAGAGGTCGCTCGGCAGCGCCCCAGAATTGCCCGCAGACAGCCGTCTCCGGCACCCAGCACCCAGCACCCGCAGGCGCTGTCTCCAGGTTGGATGCCGTCCCCCACCCGGGGAGTCCCGTGGGCAACACGCCCGACCCGGGCTCCGCGCCTCCTCCCTCCTTCCCCAGGACTCCCCCCGAGTTCCCCGGAAACCCAAGGGTCCTGCTTCGCTTCCTGTCCTTCCTGGCCCTCACCCAGCTCCAGTCCCTCAGCAAACCCTGTGGGCTCCTCTGCACAAGGCGCCCACGTCGGACCCCTTCCCTCCGCCCTGTCCCCGTCTGCAGACGCCCAGCGCCCCCCCGCCCGGGTCACAGGGTGCGGTGTGATGCAGCGTGCCCCCCCCACCCCACCCCACCCCTGCCCTCGTCTTCCGGGGCCAGCCTCCCAAGGCCCAGCGTTCCTGCCTGCCCTTCCTGCCAGCGCCCGCCTTCTCCCCCATCAGAGTCCTTGTCCTCGGCGTCCCTTCCACCAGCGACACGCTGCTCCCAGACCGGCTCCTTGTCCATCGTCCATGCGCCTTCGCTCGGGCTCCGCTGTCTCCATCCGGGAGCCGCCCTCTCCGCCCCGTCCCTGCTCGGTGTCTCCCGAGCCGCTGGCCGGCCGTCACCGCAGACTGCGCGTCCGCTGGCTTTCGTGTTCACTGTCTCTCTCCTCTAGAACGTGAGGTCCCTGAAACCAGGGACTCCGTCCGTGCGTCCACCCGCCGTGCGCGCCTGCTGTGTGGGAGGCGTCTCATCTCGACTCCCGGCCCCTGCACCTCTGGGCTTTGGTGGCCCCTGCAGCGGGAGGGGGTGTGGCGGGCGGCACCCAGCCGCCCTCCCGAGCCCGTTTCCCAGCCACACCGAGCAGACGCTCGGGGAGCGAAGGGGGCACGACTCCCACAGGACACCGACGGCGGCGCCGACTCTCATCCTGCGTGTCCCTCCGTGGGTCCCCGAGAGCCCGGCGTCACAGCTGTTCCGTAAGACATGTGCCCTGGCCTCCCAGCCACAGGGCAGTCCTGGGACTCCACCTCCTGGGGTTGGGGCCCTTTCTCCGGGTCCCAGACACAGGCCGCTGAGCAGCAAGGGAGGTAAATTAACCTGGGTCCCAGGACGCGGCTGCTGCACACTGATGCTCCGGACCGTCTCCCTGGGCGAGCATCTCTCCTCCGGGGTGGCTTCCCCTCGCAGGTCGATGGCAACCTCGGAGGGACCGGCAGCCTTCCCTTGCCCTGGCCTGCCAGGCCCGCTCCCTCTGGGCCCGTCCAGGACCAGCTCCCTCCACACCTTTGCCTTTCTCCCAGACACCTGCAGAACGGGCTCCTCCCGTCGCTGGGAATTCGCTGGGACGTCACCCTCGCTGGGAGCCCGGTCCGACCCCTTCTCTGCTCACAGCGCAGACGTCCGGGCCACACCCCACACACTCCCATGCCGCCCCCAGGTCCCCTTCTGGTTTTCTTCGTGGCGACGCTCAGTGCTCGGTGGCAAAGCCCACCCTGTCCTCACTTCCTCCGTCTGCTGCCCGTCCCCCCCACCCCGGCCGCGGGGGCTGCGGGAGGGCTGCTGCCGGGCGCGCAGGAGGCCCCGGACACAGGTTCCTGGTGGTCGGCCTGACTCGTAGTCCACAGGGCCTCCCCCTGGGGAAGAGGGAACCGTCATCAGTGAGGAAGCAGGGCCGTACGTAGGGGGCGAAAATACCGCTCGAGTCCCCCTGGAGAGAGCTGGCGGCGCAGAGGCCCGGCTGCCTTCGCCTCAGAGACAAAGGTCCCTGACGAGCCCCTGTTTGCACCGCGGCAGGAAGCAGACAGGTACCGTTAGCACACGGCTCACGGCTCCCACCCACGGGTGCCAACGCCTGTCCCTTTCTTGCCTCCGACTGGGCAGAGCCTGACAGCATCAATGGGTGTGCAGAGACCTGGGGAGTGATCACAACGCCTTGCTCAACCCTGAAATGTGGCTAAGGGGAGGGGCTGCTGGGACAGCAGGGCCCTCCGGAGCTGGGCCCCTCACCAGCACGGTCCAGCAGGGCCCCCCGGGCGGACTGAGGACAGCCCGCAGCTCCGGGGAGCAGGTGGCTGGAGGTGGACAAGGAGAGCGGCGCCCCCTGCTGGTTGAATCGGCTCTCTGCAGGCGGGACTCGGGAAAGCGGAACCAGGGTCCCGCCCCAGCTGGGTCCCTCACCTGCAGGCTCCGGGACCCTGAGCCCCCGGGGGGCACGTATCTTCTCTGCGCATCCATTTTCTCCATCTGCAAAGGAAATAACTCCTCTCTGCCGTTTCTAGTTCCCAGGACTAAAGGAGGCAAACGCGTGTGTAGAAGCCACAAAAACAAGCCATTTTCGTGGTTGTCTTAAGTCAGTGCGGAAAGTGTCTGGGACGTACGTGAGAAAACAGTGGCTTTAAAATAAAGTGAGAAGCAGGTGGCTGGACCCGGTGGGCACCCCGCGCCCCTTCCTTGGAGGTAGAGGCTCTCAGGGGGGGCGCTGACCTGGCTGCAGCTGTCCCCGGCCAAGCCGACTGTCTGAGGTCCCTCAGACCTCCTGAACCCTCATCTTCCGACCTTCCAGGCCCCGAGTTACTGCCGACGAGTCCGCACGAGGAGAGCCGCACGGGCAATACGTGCTCTTTGTCAGGACATCCCGTGGGCGGGTGCCTGGGCCCACCGGAGCCCCCCCTCAAGAAGGATCCCCACCCCTCACTGCGGTCCCAGTGGCCGGTCCTGGGCCTGCCTGAGCCCCATCACTGGCTGTTTGGGGCTGAGACCCACACGCGCCACCCCGGAGCCTGGCTCCTGCTTCTTCCTCCTCCGTCGGTGGGTCCTAAGGGCTCCCCACCCTGGTGGCCATGGGGGTGAGCTGATGGGGCGATGCTGGTGCACATGGCGCGGGTGTCGGGGGTCCGAGCCGCCTGCTCACGCAGCTCGTCGGGAGCCCAGGTCCTGCCCGGAGGGTCGGACAGGGTCCTCCCCCCGTGGGCCACTCTGGGGGGCTGTCGCCTGGGGTCCGTGTCCGGATGCTCCGTCCCTCCTTTTTTCTCAGTTTTGTTGGATTTTCATTGACAATTAAAACGGTGTACGTGTAAGGGCTACAACCTGACGGTTTGCAACCTGATATATGTATGCGTTGTGAACCAGTTACCAAAATCGAGTTCACAAACGCATCCGCCGCCTCACACGGTCACCGCGTGTGGGGTGTCGCTCACACCGGGGACCTGCCCTTCTAGTGAGTTTCAAGCACACAGCCCGATGTTGTCACCTCGAGCCTCGCTGTCAGACACGAGGCCCCCAGAACCCATCTCTCCTGTTTAAATGCAGCTTTGTGCCCTGGTTCTACACCCCCCGCGGGCCCCCCTCCCCCCCGCAGCCCCGGTAACCGCCACCTCGTTCTCTGTCTCTAGCACGGTGACCATTTTGGGGTCCCCGTGGAGATGGGGGAGTGCGGCGTTTGCCTCCCTGATGAGCCTGGCTTGCGGCCCTTAGCACGATGTCTTCCCGGCCACCGTGTGGTCCCAAGACCGCTCTTGTCAGAGCGGAATCGCTTCACATTTTCGTTTTCACTTTCCGAGGGACCTGCGCCCTGTTTTCCGTCGTGGTCGCCCCAATTTACGTCCCGACCCGAAGTGCGTCGGGGGCTCCCTCTGCCCCGCTCCTTCCCCGGCACCTGCTGCCTCTCGCCCTTCTAGTGACAAACACCCCGACAGGTGAGAGGTGAGGTCTCAGGGCGGCTCGTCTCCCAGCGAGTGTACGAGTCGAGCTCCGTTCTTGTACCCGGTCGCCATTTGCCTGTCTCCTTGGAGAAGTGTCTGTTCAGGCCCTTTGCCCGCTTTTAACTGGATTATCCATCTGTGTTTTTCCTTGGGAGTGGTAGGACTTCCTTACTGTGTCGGACGCTAACCCTTATCGCACACGCAGTTCGGGAACATTCTCTCCCACCCCGTAAGGTGCCTTCTCCCTTGGTTGGTTGTTCCTTTTCCCGTGCAGCTTTCTGGTGTGATGCAGTCCCACTTGCTTTTTTTTTTTTTTTTTTTTTTTGCTTTTGTTTCCTGTGATTTTGACGACAGACCCAGAAAACTCATCGAGTAGTTTGTACGATCCTATGTCCCAGGAGAGGGCTCCCAGACTAACGAGCTCTCCCTTCTCCGGCCATGCAGCCCAGCCCCACGGGCCCCGCACCCCAGAGCACAGCCCCTTCCGCTCCCGTCGGCCTCCGCCGCACGTGTTGGCGAGGCCCCGCGGTGCCTGCGGTGCGTGGCCTTCCGTGTGCAGCCGCTTCGCTCCTTCCTGCGGACCGGCGCCTCCCCGGCCTGCTCTGTCGGGGCCGACCCGCGCTCCAGGCCTCTCGGCCAGGAGGGGAGTCTAGACCAAGGTGTCTGCAATATGTTCAAGCAGGAGGAAGACGCCAGCCCCTAACAGGGAGAGGAGGGGACAAGAATAGATAGAATAATAGTCTTCCGGTGTCCAGATGGACATGCAAAGTAAAAAAAAATGTGAACACTCAATGTTATTGTTACACCAGAAGCACAAGATTCAAAATACAAAGTGATCTCAAAAGAGAACAAAACTGTGCACATTTAAGCTTATGCCAAACCCCCCCCAAAACAAAGAACCCTAAATGAACAATAGAAAACCCAGCGTCCAGACTTGTACCGAAAATGTAATAAAAGGTTTCAATAATGTCTACTGAATACACTAGCGCGCTTTTGGTGGTTCAGAACACAGCACACAAGGACACGGGGTGACATGAAGCTGTGGCTGTGGCCGGTGGCGTGCAGGCGCCTCGCGGAGCACAGAGGTCGCTGAGGTGCGCCTGGGAAGGCAGGCCGGGCAGCCGGCGGGAACAGCGGCGGGAACAGCGGCTGGGCGTGGGGACGCTCAGAGGACCCAGCAGGCTCTCCCGTTCCTGTCTTCTCTCAGGAAAAAAGGAGTTGAAGAAGGAGTTTTCGTCCGTGAGTTCAGATAATGGGGCATTTCTATTTCCACCCACTGGAGCTGTCCTTGAGTTTCTGGGCTTCCTGGAGTTTTAATTAAGAATAAAGACGCCTTAGAAATGTTGTTTACAATTTTCGAAAACTCTAAACAGACCCAGGGAACTCCGGTGCGCACCTGGGACGTCAGGGACCGTGGACACATCCGGAAACCTTCCTGGTGGCAGGACAGAGCCTGAGACGCAGCGACGCGGCATCGTGGGCTGTGAACACGAGCCCCCACCAACCGGGCTCGGCCGCGTGGAGATGACGGACAATAACACAGACACTCCCCGGCGTAACCGCTGTCCTCCGGAGTCAGACGTCCCGGGCTCCACACTGAGCCCGCCCAGCTAGGACGCGTCGGTCGTCACAAGCGCACGGTCCTTCAGTGATTCAAGCGCCGAAGCCTCGGCCGACGGATGGCACAGATGCCCCAGCACCACAGAGACTCGCCTGGTCCGACAGCCCCTCAGTGCCCCCAGAATCTGTGGAATGAACTCACGGGAGCTGACTTCCCATCTGAAAACCATTTTTAAGGATCTTCGAAGGTTAGTCAGTCCATTTTTTAAGACTCTGTTTCTATCCCCTTCGCGCACAGTTTGTCTTCTTCCCCAGCAGGGACGCACCGGGAGGGAGCGCCAGTCTCCGGATCCCCGGTGGAAACCGAGGGAGCACAGTTTGGGCCCCCAGTCACAAACCCAAGTGCGCAAGGCTGCGGCTGGGCCACCACTCAACCTGTTTCGAAGAGTCCCACGTGATGCCGGAGGTCACTTGTGTGTCACAGAAGGAGGACAATCAAAAGGACAAGAACTTAGATGGAGCAGGAAGCCCTTACTGAACAGAGCTATCAGTACCGTTCACGAGCGGTCGGTCATTCACAGCAACAGTGAACCTGCTGCAGGACAGTGACCGGTGCCCAAGGGTCGCCACAGGTCATCAGGACGGGTGCAGAGAAGGCTGCGGACAAAATCCAACATAGCTCAGGATAAAAACTCTCAACACCCTGGGTCCAGGGGGAACGTGCCTCGATACGATGGAGGCCACGCGAGACGAGCCCACAGCCGACGGCATCCTCAACGGTGAGACACTGAGCGCCTCATCCTTACGACCAGGAAGAAGCCAAGGATGCCCACTCTCCCCGCTCTCCCCGAATCTGGGGCTGGAACGCAGTGCTGGCCAGAGGGACAGGGAGAGGAGGAAGCCAGGGCCACTTGCAGGTCAGCTCCGTCTCAGTAAAACTCGGGGGGAGGGAATCAGCGCAAATCACTCTAAGAACTTGGAGTCTGCAGTATCTTATTACGCTGATGTCACCGGCTCTAAGGCAGGTAGATAGACAGACAGACAGACAGATGGATGTTCTGTAGACCCTGTTCCTGGTACGGCTGCAGCAGTTAGATAGCGCACCGGCCGAACTCGGTATCGGATGCCGGGAAGCCAGCTGACTCCCGGAACGGGGCAGCCGCTCAGCAGGTAGAAGTCAAAGCAGCCGTGTAGGGAGAGCTGGGTCACACGTGGGTTATAAATGGCAAGTGCACTACAGCCGCGTGATACATGACATGAGATGACAGCACGTTTCTCAGCTCTGCACCCGTAGCGTGACCGCAATGATCGGACTGCGCGTCACTGTGACACCCGGCCCCGACGTAAGGAAGGCGTGCGAGAGTGAAAGAGGCAGGACGGTCCCCAACAAGGTTCCAGCTCGTGGCCTCCGATCTCGTGCCCGCAGAGGAAGTGTCACGCCACCACCGCGAGCCTAGAGGCTTGCGCTCTCTTCCCGCACACCTGGGCTGCGGCCCCTGCTCGTCAGGTTTGCAAGTCGCGGTCCCGGGCGGCAGCCACGCCTCACACCGAGTGGTTCACTTCGCTCCTCAGAAATGCGGTGAATTGGTTTTCAGCGGGATTCGGTTTTTAGGGACACATTTCGTGTTCCGATCGGAACATTTCTGCAAAGATGGGATATTTATAGAAAGCCTCCTGACATTTCCTTTCAGAAGTACTACTGATTTCATTGAGACACCGAGTACGGAGAAGCCAAAGCCAGGAAGAGAGGCATCGCAAAGGGTTGGAAACCCATTAACCCTTTCTCGTTTGAAAGAAAGCAAACCTAATGTGGAACAGGCAGCAGGAATTGTTTGTTATGGGTTTGGTTCTGTGTCCCGGGAAATGAAGAAATCACAGTGCACGAGCGTACGTGAGGCGCGTGGACCTGGGTGCCCCCCCAGGCCCAGGCGTCTGTCCCCCGGAGAACCCCCAGGCTGGCACAGGCAGTGCCGTCCACCCACAAGGTACTGGTCACCGTGTGCAGGGCCTGGCGGGGCTTGGAAACATCGGGGCGACCCCTGAGGGCGGGATGGGAATGTCTGATCACTACGCAGTATAATGCGGTGTTGAATGTCAGCTGTAACTGAATAAAAACTCTTAATTTCGAAGAAAGAGTTCCTACCAAAGTGAGCAAAGACACACACGCCAATGAAGTCCCTACTTCACACCGTCAGTGTGAGTCGATTGTGTCAGGACAGAAGCCCATTTCTAGAGCGAACGCTGAAAACAGAGAGTGATGTGTTCATTCTCAGCGTTCCGAAGGGACAGCAAGCAAGAGTGACACGCACACGAAGGCCACACCGGACCCCGCCCCAGGAGGCTGCCTGGATGTGCCGCCCGGGACCCTGGGACAGGGAGAGGACCTGGCCACGTCCGTCCCCGCCCGGCGCTGGGGCCTCGCTGCCCACGGGCTGCTCCTGGGCAGTGACCGAACCCGGGGGCACGCCAGGGGGGCCCAGTCCTGGGCGCAGGGCCGGCTCCTCGGGCCCAGGACCCCATGCTCAGAAGGACCCCAGGCCTGGATCAAGGTTCTGCTGTTCACTTTTTAGCAGGGAGTTCCTCAGAGTCATTTCTCACTAACACACACACACACACACACTCTATTTATTTTATGGAATTCCCTCGAGATACGGGGAGTCTCACGAGTTCGCAGTCGGCAGAGCAGCCTGAGGGCTGGGACGGAGCGGCGTCCGCGGTGTCCAGACCGCAGGCGGTGCTGCTTCCCCGGGGACCCTCCCGCGGGCTCCTCGGGCGTCAGCGGATCCGACAGGGAGGCCCCACCCACCCGCAGCAGACCCATCTCTGCCTTCCCTCAGAGTCCCCCGATCTCCGTGGGACTCTCGTCTACCAGATGCGTTTGCAGACACCTCCGGACTGGCGTCCGGTCGGGCGTCGGGGCACCATGGCGGAGCCCCAGAACGAACCGTCACACCTCGAGTCTGACTCCCCTGCTTCGGAAGGCCTCTCCGCGGTGCAGGAATTCTCTCTCGTCCGCTTGGCCCACTGCTCCGGCACATGGAACAACCCGTGGCACGCAGTAGGCATGTGTTAAATGCTGACCGAACCGCTGTGTCAGCGTGTGAACCGGTGAGGGCAGTTGCTTGACCAGGCTGGTCAGGGAAGCCCTCCCGAAGGGGGCAGTGTTTGCATGGAGACTCAGAGCTGAGCGCGCTCAGCCACGTGAAGCACGGGCAGCTCGCAGAGGCCGCCCTGCAGGGCGCCGAGGTGGGCAGTGCCAAGGGAGCTCGTGGCAGCTGCAGCCGGGGCTGGGGCCAGGACCCGCTTGCCGGGACCCCTCCGGTGGCGCTCCGTCTGCTAAGACCGTGTGAGCCCCGTGTCCGTCACCCGGCTGCAGAATCCAGCCGCCGAGCTCCCTCATGTGTCTCTTTGCTCCAAGAAGCGTCTTTCCTCGACGTGGTCCAGGTACGCACGCAAAAATGTCTGTGTGCTTTCCTTCCTGTTTGCAGAAAGGGGAAGTCTCGGATTCACAGAGAGCGTGGTGTCCTGAGTGGGTCTTGTTTCAATCAGGAAGGGCCCCGTGGCGGTCCGGACCCCATTTCTCTCCCGCATGCTCCACACCCCTTCCAGGCCCCACCCCCCACGGCCCAGGGCAGATAGTTCATTTCTCATGGGGCGGCTCCGGGTGGTTTTTAAGCCCCCATCTTACACCATCTGGCTCCAGAACCAAGCTCTGCAATGCCTCGGGGTCTGCAGCCCGGCACTCTGCTGAGGCAAATCTCTCCTCCTCCCTTGGACGTTCCGGAACTTTCTCCTTCTGACATTTTTCCACGTGTCTCTAAACGGCAGAAGGCCCACGGGGTCGGGGAGTGGCTGGCGTGGTTTCCGGACCCGAGGGGGAAAGGCAGTTATTACGTAGCTGCAGTCACAGGAATCTGAGGTTGTTCTGAGCTGACTCCAGCTCTCTCTTGCGCAGTTCCAAAACGCACACGGTCGCAGGCTTGTCCTCGGAGAGGCCGGCGCGTCTGCTGGGACCTGAGACCAGGCTGGCACGTCATTCTGTGTCGCACGGAGCTGTTCGGTCGACACTTGCTTACCGAGGACTCCGGTGCTTTGCACCATCGATCTGGAACATTTGCGCCCCTCCCTGCGGAGAGGTCCTGTGTCCCTGTGCCAGCCACAGCAGGCGAAGCCTTGGTGCTCGCTTAGGACAACGGAAAGTCTCCGGCAGTGACGTGTCGTTTCCGGCAGCAGCTGGAAGGGCCCCTGTCCGCTCGCCACGTGCCTTCACGCCGGCCGTGGGCCAGCAGCGTTCTGGACGGAGGCTGCTCTGTCCGCATGCGCCCCAAAGCAGAGCCACGGAAGATGTGCCGTGGACTCATACCACGAGGGAGAAACAGGCCTTTCACCTTGTAAGCCACGGAGGGTGGGGGTCACTTTTCTGCAGGCAGCTGCATATGGCCACCCTAAATAACTCACGCACCCACTACACGCTCATCATCGTGCTGGCTGTGTAATTTATGTACACGGACAACTACTAGGCTGCGACCCCGAAATAGCCTTGCTGAATAGCAGCTTCTTTTAAATCAGGGCGCTGCATCTCAGCAGATCGCAAGCGTCCTCTACCCCGAACCCCCTGGCCCAGAATGCCAACCGGAAGACCGATACCAGCAGAGCTCCTCGGGGTGAAAGCGTGAGGGCCGGAGCGTGGTGGCTCCGTCTCCCCGGAGACTGCACGCAGCTCCGAGGCAGACAGCTGGCCGGCAGTCAGCGCACAGTCAATGAATAACCAAACGGATGATTTCCGGCAGCACTTCTGAGGGCCCTCTGGGGAACGATGTCCACAGGGAGAGATTTAAGCTGCCACAGCAACACAGGGTCCTGCGGGAGGTTTTGGGTTCAGAGGTCAAATTCGCGTACATAGAATGAAAGGATGGGGCGCCGATGGTGGAGATTCGGATCTTGTTGGAAGCGGTCGCCCTGGCTTCCCCAGGACATCCCTGTCGGAGGTGTTAACGGCGGCTACTGAACGGCTATGTTCGGCCGCCTCTTACCCAGTCCTTCCTTTTTAGGGAAAACACCTCAATTAACAGTGTGGGCGGGGGCCACCCTCCTCCAGGGGTGATAGTCAAAAGAAGTAACTACTACCGTGACATGTGGATGCCCCTCCCGGCCGTTTAGAATGAATGCTGACTGTAACAGCCAACACCACTAACTAGTTCTGCTCAGTGATTCCCCTGATATCCACCTGTCATGGTCCAGCCAGCAGCAGCAATGCTAGTAAACAGGGGAAGGAAGGAAGGAAGGGAGGGAGGGGGAGGAAGGAAGGAAGGAAGGAAGGGAGGGAGGGAGGGAGGGAGGGAGGGAGGGGAAGGAAGGGAGAGGAGGGAGGGAGGGAGGGAGGGGAAGGAAGGAAGAGAGAGGAAGGAAGGAAGGAAGGAAGGGAGGGAGGGAGGGAGGAAGGGAGAGAGAGGAAGGAAGGGAGGAAGGAAGGAAGGAAGGGAGGAAGGGAGGAAGGTCTACTAACTCACGCACGGGGCGTTCAGTCCGAGGGCAGTAAGTACCGCAGCCCCAGAACATTAGGGAAGGCAGACGCTCTGGCAAGCCCAGTGAGCTGGCTCCAAACCGAACCTTTGCTGTAAGGAGAACCCCCTCCATACCGAATCCCTCTCTCCCCCCATCAGGGTGGCCTGCTGGACAGCACAGGCTAATGCTCGCATCGTCCAGTGGCGGTGATCGCTTGGCAGAAGACGCTTTAAAACCAGAATGGGGGCAGGGCGAGCACTACGGGCAAGAAGGCGGCTAACACCACCCGACCCTCTCTCAGTGAACTCCGGATACGCTGCCTAGAGTATGGTTTTAAAAAACCTTTTAAAAATTTACGGTTGAGTTCATAAGGAAGACAGACGGGACCCAGGGCTGCGTCACAGAGAGAACTCGGACACAGTGGGCTGGTTCCTGGCCCGCACGACCACGGCACTGGGGTGTCGGTGTCAACATTCACGTGAAGACAGCCTGCGGCCCCGGGCGAGACGAAGTGGAGGGGGGGGCGAAACCCCCCGCGCGGAGCTCTGCGGTCAAGCAGCCACAGCCTCCGCGAAGGGTGGGCCGGGAAAACGTCGTCCGCCAGCACAGCCGGCAGTGGGGGAGACAGCTCATCGGCTTCTGCCTGGGCTCTGGGGACAGAATAAAAAGAAGTAAGAGCTTCATGCATCTGAGACCCTAACTGATACTCGTCGTACAGTCCAGGAAACATCAAAACTGGAAGTTAATCTAGATATTCATTCCGGGCGAGGAAAAATGTACCCCAGCCAGAAAATACAAAGTGGTCTCTCAGAGGCTCTGCAAAGAAGGCCACCGTAGATTCCCACAACACAGAGCCTTCACAGAAACGAACTTACAAGTGCGTCACATTACATATATATTCATACATGTGCATGTATGTATACTTACACATATGCACTGCTCACAGGTGTCACGAAACAACACACACAAGAAGATTAGAGACCCAACGACTTCAAGATTTAAAAATTAACAATCTGGAAAATAACACAAGTTGCATGTGCTAAAAACAAGTAACAGATCAGGAGGTACGACACCCTACAGGGTGAACAAATAGCTATAAAAGAGAACAAGCGGGTTCGAGCAGAACCCAAGCAGCGCTTCCAGAAACGCGGCGTGTGTTCGATGACATCAAACCTCAGTAGACAGAAAAGCCGCAGGTCCGACGCAGCCGCGAAGAGGACGGGGGGATGGAAGACCATGCGACGGGATCCCCGAGGATGCGCCGCGGCGAGGATGCGCACCCGGCAGCACGGCGGGGCCTCGAAAAGCACACGCAGAGCCACCGTGGTGTGACCCGGAAATTCTACCCCGGGAACGTGTCCCAGGGGAGCGAAAGCACTGCCTTGCAAAGACGTCTGCGCCCTGTGTCCACGGCAGCGCTGTTCACAGGAGCTGAGACCCGGCGAGGCCTGACTGCACGCCAGGGGGTGAGTGGACAAGGGCACGCACGCACGTGTGCACATCAGCCATATTTAAATGGGGAAACCCCGCCACTCGTGACCACACGGAGGGACCTCAGCATCGTGCGAAGCGAATAGGTCCAGCGGACAAAGACAGACACTGTGTGATCGCACTTACATGTGGAATCTAAAAAAAAAAACCTCATAGGAAAAGAGATCACGCCCCGGGGGTCCCAGAGCGGGAGGGTGGGGGAGGGGGAATTGGAGGAAGGTGGCCGGAAGTGACACAGCTCCAGGCGTAAGATAAATAAGTACTAGGATGTAACGTGCCACGTGCCACGTAACGCGGCTGTGTGGTTAACGTAGGAAGGTAAGAGACTGAAAACTTTCCATGTAAAAGCTCCCATCACGAGGAGAATGTTCCTCCTTTCTCCTTTCTTTCTGTGTGTCTGTATGAGGACGCGGGTGTCAGCTGAGTCTCCCGTTGTGACCACTTCACAGTGTGGTCCCTGTGCATCATCGAACCATCGCGCGGTGTGCCTCGAACTTGCGCAGCGAGGCATGCCACCTACGTCTCAGTAAAACTGGGAATAAAAGTTTAAAAAAAAAAAAAAGAAAAGCAAGCGCTGGCTGGTGTGGCTCAGTGGATTGAGCGCTGGCCTGTGAACCAAGCGGTTGCCGGTGGGATCCCCAGTCAGGGCGCATGCCTGGGTTGCAGGCCGGGTCCCCAGTGGGGGGAGCACACGAGAGGCAACCACACACTGATGGTTCTCTCCTTCTCTTTCTCCCTCCCTTCCCCTCTACAAATAAATAAATAAAATCTTTTAAAAAGAAAAGAAAAGAAAGACAGATGAGAAAGTGGTTAATAGATTATTTGGAGGATAAAGTCAGGATAGGTAATACAGGTCCTCAGAATTTCATGAGAGAGAGGAAGTATTGGAATATAAAATGAGTGAGAATTCCTAGGAGCTTTGTGTCTTAAATATAAGATACTAGAACTACAACGACCCAAGAAAAAAATAGATAAATTGATCTTCATCAAAATTAAATACTTTTGTGCCTCAAAAAACACCATCAAGAAAGTGAAAAGAGGGGAAAAGGGGAAGGGTTTGCAGGAACAAGTATAAAGGACACATGGACAAAAACAAGGGGGGGTGGAAATGGGAGGGAGGTGGGGAGGGCTGGGGGGTGGGCTGGGATGGGAGTAAAAAGCAGAAAACTGTACTTGAACAATAATTAAAATAAAAAATAAAAATTTTTAAAAAAGAAAGTGAAAAGGCAACCCACAGACTAGGAGAAAAAATACTTACAACTCATGTATCTGATAAAGGGCTTGAACCTACAGTATAAAAAGCTCTTACAATTTAGCAATAAAAAGACAACCCCATTTAAAAATGGGCAAATGGCTCAAATAGCTACTTGCCCAGAGAAGACACACAAGAGCCAGTAACGACACGAAAAGCTGTTCCACAGCGTTGGTCCCCAGAGGAAGGAAAATCGAAAGCAGGATGAGAGGCGCCGCTCGGTGGCCGCCATCAGAGAGGGAGACAGCATTTACAGGTGCTGGCGGGGGGCGGGGAGCTGCAGCCCTCACGCCGGCCGGCCACTCGGGAAAACGGTCTGGCGGCGCCCGGGGACGCCCAGCACGGAACTACCGCACGGCCTGGGACTTCTGCAGCCGGGCGTGTGCCCCACCCGACTGGAGACCGGCGTTCTCGGAGCACCATTGATCTTAATAACTAAAAGGTGGGAAAGACCACGATGTCCACCAACCGGCCACTGGAGGGGCAAAGCGCAGCGTGTCCGTGCCATGGAGGGCCATTCGGCCACAAAACGGAAGCACGCACGCCGAAACGGGGATGAACACTGAAAAGACTCCGCCAGATGAAAGACACCAGACGCCCAAGGACACGCACTGTGTCGTTCCACTCACAGGAAAGGCGTGGGACAGACAAACTCGCAGAGACGGAAAATTAATTAGCAGGTGGTCGCCAGTGGCGTGGGGAGGGGAGGCGCCGGGAGAGGCCGCCTCGTGGTTCAGAGTTTCCCGGTTGGGATGCGGTGAAGTTCTGCAATGCTCAGTGCGGCCGATGGCGCAGGTCGGCGAATCTGCCTGAAGCCACTCAACCGAACATTTCTACAGGGTGAGTCTTCCGCTCTGGTCGTTGTATTTCGATGTTTAAAATGGCTAAAACCTATACATGGGGAAAACAGACAACTCTAAAAACAATAACGCTTTCATTAGAAAATACCGTTTTCCAAGGGAAGAATGTGGTTATAAATTGATTCCAATATTAACAAACAAAACAAAACTGAAGAACTCGACGACAGTGTTCCGCTCGCCCTGGTGCAGATTTCGGAGCGTGCTTCCCAGGACCACCCTCCGCGGCGACTGTGGACTGTTCGGTTTCAGGGCTGCGGCTGAGGGGCCGGGCGAGGGGGAGGCCCAACCACAGCGCCTGGCGGGGGGGAAGGGGGTGTGAATGGGCCCATGTTCCTCTTCCAGCACCTCTGCCCCGCGCTGGCCAATCCCAGGGGGAACTCAGGGTCAAGTCCACCAACGCAGGGGGGACAGATCCACTTCTGAGACGCTGAGCAGGGTGGACGGAAGAGACCCAGCTCCCGTGTTTGTGTCAGTTTGCATGAGAGGTCAAGTCAAAGGAGAATCCGAGTTGCCCGGTTGGGTCCCGCTTCTCACCTCTTGGGCCGGGAAGGGCAGAGTGTCTTGACCGGCTGTCACAGGAGACATCAGGAAGTAGATGGAGACACTGTCAGGAAGAAGGGCGGCTGGCTGCCCAGACAGTGCCATCTGGCCCGGACACCTTCTAGAACTTGTGGCACAGACTCGGAACTTCCGTGGCCACCGTCAGTCCCAGACAACGGCCACAACCCAGAAAGGAAGCTGCCTCGGGCTCCGAAAGCAGCTGGCACCTGGTCGTTCTGCTCACGAGAAGCTGAAGTTCTGGTGAAACGCCAAAAATGAGCTCTGCAAACAGTGATAACGAAAGTGCTTCTCAAGCCCTGCTGGTGCGGCTCAGTGGGTTGAGCGCCGGCCTGCAAACCGAAGGGTCTCTGGTTCGATTCCCAGTCAGAGCACGTGCCTGGGTTGCAGGCCAGGTGCCCAGTAGGGGGCGCATGAGAAACAACTACACACTGATGTTTCTCTCCCTCTCTTTCTCCCTCCCTTCCCCTCTCTCTAAAAATAGATAAATAAACTCTTTTAAAAAAAAGTTTCTCAGCCTCACAGAGAGCAGGCTGACCACTGGGGGTAGGGGGCAGAGGGAGGGAGCAAAAAGGGAAAAGAACTCGTGGACCCAGACAGCGGCGTGGCGACTGCAGGGTGGGGGTCTGGGGGGAGGAACAGGGTGGCAGTGGATAAATGGTAACGGGAGAACACAGTAAAAAAGAATACAAAATAAATAAAACAAAGAAACTGCTTCTTGCCCTGGCTGGGTGGCTCGGCTGGTTGGAGTGTCGCCCCCTTACTGGAAGGTTGCGGGTTCGATTCCTGGTCCGGGCTCATGCCTGGGGCCTGGGGTGGGGGCTGCCTCCCCGGTCGGTCTGCCCGCCCGGGACAGGCAACCCGTCGGGCTTCGCCCTCCCACGGATGTCTCCCTCTGCCCCTCCTCCCCCTAGAAGCAATGGAAAAAACGTCCTCCGGTGAGGTGGAAAAACTAACACGGAGAAGAAATCACTTCTCTCCCTGGCGCAGCTCGGGGATGGTGCTTGTGTGGGGACAGGAAGGTGTCTGGGTCACGGAACTGGGGCCCTCGGCACCCAGACCCCGTCTGTCTGCGGAGCGTCGGGGCTGAGGGCGCGGCAGACGGGGCGGGCGGAGAGTCCAGGTCGGCTTCTGCAGGTTCCACCGGCAGCTCTGAACTCAGCTGACAAACCACCTTGTGCCCCTTGTGTGCCCCGCCCCGGTGGGGGCGAGCCCCGCCCGGCCTGGGAGGGCCTGACCTCCTCACCTCTGCTGTCACTGTGACCTCGAGGGCGGAGCGAACGAGGTCCTGACAGCCAAATCATCCCTGCTCGTGGTTTCGGAAATTGCAAGCCTGCCCTGGACGGGCGGCTCCGTTGGTGGGAGCGCTGTCCTGTACCCCACACGGCTGCGTGCGGGGTCCATCCCTGGGCAGGGCCGACGCCTCTGGGATGAGGGTTCGGTCTTCCGTCGGGGGTGCACCCAAGAGGCAGCCAATCGCTGTTGCCCTCTCTGCCTGCCTTCCTCTCTCTCTCAAATCAATAAACGCTTTTTTAAGTTTGCTGAGAAATCACAAGCCTCACCCGGGATGGGAACAGGCTGGACCGGCTGCCGCTAAGTTGAGCCCCAAGGGCTTTCTGAGAGCCCGTGGCACGCGGGGGTTGAAGGAATCTGCCTGAGAGCTCAGCTAGCGCGACGGACGCAAGGCGGAAAGGGCCCTCGAGCGGTCCGCCCGCCACGCTGCCCGGAGACGACCCGGTCAGCGTCACACTCAGACGTCCAATGAGGCCACCAAGGACTGGAGCGGGGAGGACTTCCCCCCTGCATCCCTCGTTCCCGAGGAACCGGAATTAAATGGCTCTGGCGCTCCTGGAGACGACAGCGGATGGAGAGCCTTCATGATCCCTCAGCGGCCTGTTCTTCCCACTCAGAGGCGGAAGCGGCCCTGGCTGGTGTGGCTCAGGGGGTGAGGCATCGGTCCACAAACCAAAAGGCCACCAGTTCGGGTCCCGGTCAGGGCATAGGCCTGGCTTGTGGGCCGGATCCCCACTTGGGGCACAGGCCAGGGGCAACCAATCATTGTCATTGATTGTATCTTTCTCTCTGCCTTCCCCCTGCCTAAAAAATAAGTAAGTAAAATCTTTTTTAAAAGAAGTGGAAGCCATGCCCTGGCTGGCGTGGCTCAGTGGATTGAGAACAACGGGCTGTGAACCAAAGGGTCGCTGGTTCGAGTCCCAGTCCGGGCACAGGCCTGGGTTGCGGGCCAGGTCCCCAGCGGGGACCATGTGAGAGGCAACCACGGATGGATGTTTCTCTCCCTCTCTTTCTCCTTCCCTTCCCCTTTCTCTAAAAATAAAGAAATAAAATATTTTTTAAAAAAGCATACGTGGAAGCCAAAGGAATAAACGAGTGAGGAACAAGCAAGAACATCTATCTGTGTTCTGTATTTCCTTCTGGCTGGGAGTCTGTACAGCCCCTCGTCTCCGGGGATGCGTGCATGAAGCTGACACAAATAGCTTCCCGTGTTCTCCCAGGACTGGCGGGGCCATCTCGAGCCGCGAGCGTGTGCGCCATCGGGAGCCGCGCGCACATTTGGGGGTGAGGAACACTCATCGGGGTCTCCATCTGTCTCCCCGCTTAATGACTGAGCCATAAATTAGCACTTCTCCCTGGCTACGTTCAGCAAATGTGATCGATTCACCGACTTTAATGTCAAATATGGAATATTTTTGACTTGTAAGTGTTTAGCCTTTTAATTCATATTCACACTTGGAAATCTAAATGAGCTATTGAAATCTACCCAAATATCATAATGCTGGGGATTTTTTTTTCTTTGTCTTCTCATTAAGAACTTTCTTTGATTGAAACATTGATGAGAAGACTGTTCAAAGCACAGCTTTTCCCCCTAAAGGGCAAGAAAAGAAAGTGTTTTTAACACTTCGAGGCCCCCATCAGGAAGCACACTGCGCAGCGCAAGAACTGCGGTCTCCAGGCTCCGGCTCCCGGGACGCCCTGTCCTGCCTGCCCTGCGCTGACCCCACACTGCCCTCCGCGGGGAAGGTCCGCGCCCGCTCGGCGCACACTCTCCTGCGGAAGCCGACTCCCTAGCTTGTCGGCGGGTGAGACCACCCACGGTTCGGTGCACTCCCTGTGGGGCCACACCACCCTTGGGCCCAACAGGAAAACGAAGTCCACGGGGTGACCCCGGACAGTCTGGGACGACCAGGGGCAGCACAGGACCCCAGGAGGAGGGAGGTGTTAAGGAAGCGTGAGTAAAAGAACTGCATGCACGCGTGTGCGTGTGCTGGTACGCTGGCACCCCCCGTTTCTTACTCCTTGCCCAGAGAGCCCCAGTTTTGTGGGGGGAGGTGTCCAGTCCAACTCCGAGTCATGGATCCGGACTGAGCAAAGCCAGTCATTGTCACCTCGACCTCTGAGCTCCCGGGTCTTTGCCACTGAGTCACAGGACACAACTCTCACTCGCCCACTGAAATCTGAAGGCTTCTGGGGGCTTCCGGGAAGGCTTCCGCCTCGCTGCCCTGAGCTCTGGGGTGTCCCTCCCACCCTCCCCTGTTTGAACGTAGATGTGATCTTTGAAGTGGTGACACCATCTTGAGCCCGAGAGTTCAGGAGAAAGACAGCGGAGACGCCAGCCCAGAAATGCTTCCTGCGCAGCTGGGGCTGGGAGCTGCTCGCCTCCAGGCTTCTGGTTTCGGGAGAGGAACAAGGCCCCGTGTCAGGCAATGGACGCATTCCCCGCAGACACCTGCGGGCATCGTAACCTGTGTTTAAATACGAAAGTACCAAGATGCATTCGCCAACAGGGAAGAGTTACTGGAAAGCTAAGAATCAGTCCCAGGTCTGCTTCCCAATTAGCCTCAGAACGCCCAGCTGGTCCGATTTCAGTTCCTCACTTGGGTGCTGATTCATCAACCGCTAAGACACTGGGTCCTCAAGTGTGGGCTCCAGGCTGGAACGAATGAGAGAGAGAGAGAGAGAGAGGTGCTGTTTCAACGCCGAGCTCCACCAGGCCAGGCAGAAGAGACAGGCACGGAGTGTTCTGACCGGCTTCGCTGCTCCAGACCCCCCGCCCCCCCCGCCCCCCCCCCGCCCCGGGGGACAGGGCGCTGGGCAGTGCTGAGCTTCCAGGCTAAGCAGCGCCACGTTTAGCCCCTCTGGAATCGGGTGAGAAGGTTCCCCATAGTCCTCACAAGCCAGGACCCGCAGTGATCTACGGATTTACTGCAATTCCCCTCAAGATTCCAACACCCTTTTTTTAAAGGATGGAAAAGCCAGTCCCCACATTTGTATGGAATTGCTAGGGCCTCGGAATCACCAGAACAAACTGGAAAAAGAAGAACAAAGTTGCAGGACCCACACTTGCCAGTTTCGAAACGTACCCAAACGAAGCGAAAGCCGCCAGCATGGCGCTGACCTGAGGGTGCAGAGAGCAAGGGAACGGGATGGAGAAGCAGAACAAGCCCACGCGGACGGAGAACAGCCAGCTTCCCGGCGACGCGGTCTCCAAAGAGCCCGTCTCCTCGACGATGCCCCCGGAACGACTGCGTAGCCGCGTGTAAAAGAACGGAGCTGGGCCCTTCCCTTACGTCACAGGCAAAATTCCACTCCAAAGGGATCGATGACCTCATCATAGCATCTGAAATCGTAGAAGTCTCAGAAGAAAACACACAGGCAAATCTTTCGACGTTGGATTTGGCAATGGATTCCTAGACAGAACACCAAAGCACGAGCCGCAGAAGAAAGCGCTGATAGACTGGACTTACTTAAAATGAAAAAATTATCCATCAAAGGACATAAAAAAAAACCCCACAACATACAGAACGGGAGAAAATATTTAAAAATCATTTATCTGACAAGGGTATGCCATCCAGAACATATAAAGAACTCCTATAATTCAGCAAAAAAAAAAAAAAAAAAAAAAAGATAAGCAACCCAATTTACAAAACGGACATAAAAACTTGAATAGGTACTTCTTGTAAAAAGATACACAAATGTCCGATAGGCACATGAAAAGATGCCTGACACCCTCAGGCATCAGGGAGAGGCGAGTTAAAGCCACTCTTCCTTGCCCTGACCAGCGCGGCTCAGTGGTCAGGCATTGTCCAACCAATTGGTGCTTCTCTCCCTCCCTTCCCCTCTCCCTAAAATTAATGAGCATGTCCGTGGATGAGGATTTAAAAAAAGAAAAAAAAAAAACACTTACAGTTAAAAATCCATTTTGCAAAGGAAAAGGATACATACTTATCTTAAGCACGTCATTTTAACTTAAAGCATATAAATGTCCATTCCTATCTTTTATTTTAAGACTTTATTTATTTACTTTTACAGAGAGGGAAAGGGAAGAAGAGAGGGAGAGAAACATCAATGTGTGAGAGAAACATCAGCGGGGTCCCTCTCTCACGCCCCCGGCTGGGGGCCTGGCCCACATCCCAAACATGTGCCCTGACTGGGAATCGAACCAGTGACCTTTCAGTTCACAGGCCACTGATCAATCCACTGAGCCACACCAGCCAGGGCTCCTGTCTGTTGACGAACACCCAAAGCCTTTCTTGGCTATGGGTTTGCTGATTGGATGGCTGCGTTGTTTTTCTTGCATAAATCACATCCATACATTTCTAGTTTTGGCTTCTTTAAAATAGAACAAGAATCTGAAGATACTGTGAAGTGTTCTGAGCATGGAATCCTTCCAGATCTTTGCAACATTTTTCAAATCATTTTACAGTTGTCTCAACCACACCAAATTAAGCAAAATTTCTGAGCAACTCACATTTGTTGAGTCTCGCAGACCCATTCAACTTAGTCTCACAGACACAACTCTGTGGGGTAAATCACACCTTTTTGCATAGAGTCAAAGTCGCAGAGAAAAAGAGGTCTTTGTCTTGTTCACCGGCTTTATTTCGAGCACAAAGAGCTTAGCATATTGTAGGTGTTCACTTTCTTTTAAAATTTGGTTCACATAATGTTAAATTCAACTTAATTAATCAATTACAGCCCTGGCAGGGTTGCCCAGTGAGTTGGAGTACTGTCCCAAGCACCAAAAGGTTGTGGGTTCGATTCTGAGTCAGGGCACACACCTGGGTTGCAGGTTCAACCCCCCGCCCCCCATCAGGGCACTTTTGGGAGGCAACCAAGCGATGCTTCTCTCTCTCTCTCTCTCCCTCCCTTTCTCTCTAAGCATACCTTTGGGTGAAGTTTTTTTTAAATATTTAATTAATTACAGTAACAGCACAACCAGTATAAAATCATCTGGGAGCCAACACAACTGACCGGCGAGCCCAGCAGCTGAATCGGCCGGTGCGTGGCAAGGGGCCGACTAGCTCTGAGCACAGCCCGCGGCCGCCCCGGCGGAGGGGCGTCTCACGCAGGCCCGGCGTGCCGGCCCAGCCAGGGCATCTGCTAGGTGGCCGTCCCCTCCCTGACATGCGAGGAGCCCCGGTGCCCTGAGGACCCGGAGGGTCAGGGGAAGGCGGCAGACAGAGCTTCTCCACCGGCGACTCGGAACGAGCCCCTTCCCCAGGACATCGCCCGACCGCTGCCCCTCGTCCTGCTCAGCGCGGGGCTGCCGCGCCCCCATGGGTGTCTGCCGTGCCACCCCCGCAAGAGCAGCGCGTCCACCCCGTCCGGAGGCTCCTCCTTCGTTCGTGTCCTCCTTTGCCGAGCGTGCCCTCGGGTAAAATCCTCAGAGACCCACCGGAACGGCGCTCCGTGCGGGACCTGAGCACGCACCCTCCCCGACGCCACACGGCGGCGCTTCCCGTCTCTCTGCCTTGGGGACCGCGGTGCATGGGGTTGTCGCGAAAATTTGATGAGGTGACACATGGGAAGCACTTAGAATCCAACCTATCGCTGCTGTCGCATTTGCGTCTGTGTCCTCCTTGTCACCGGGGCCGAGGGAGTGTCCAGAACGAATAAGCAAAAAGCAAAGAAGCGGCGTTGGCTGCGTTTCTGCTCCCACCACAGAAGGATGAGAGTGCTCGCAGCCCCGGCCCCGGGCTCGCAATCCGCCTTGGCGTCCTCGGGGCCGCACTGGTTTCCGGGACAACCCAGACCTGCAGCAAGAGTCAAACGGGGAGCGCGCGCGTCCAGGCAGGCTTGCAAAGGCTGCCGCAAAGGCGCGGGGGGACACGGGCCACCTCACCGTCCGGCAGGCTCTGCCTCGGACCCCAGCTCACGAGAGACGTTACAGTCATCGGACGAAGCCTTACCGAGCTGGTAAAGCTGAGTGCGTAACGAATGTTTGTGGATGATGGAAAACGGTTACAGTATCAGCTTGAGATTTAAAAAGCTGCTAGTTGTCCCCACAGTCACGTGTTGATGTGACGCCATTGGCAAATGAGACACGCCGTCCTGGGCCCCACGGAAGGTACACTCTCGTCACATGGCTTAAAGCAGGGGCGCCAAGGTCATGTTCACAGGGGCCGCCTCAGCCTTGCAGTTCCTTTCAAAGGGCCCAAGGTAATTTCAACTCCTTCACGGTTAGGAAGCAGTTACAGGTACACAGTCCTAAAATTGCATTCGGCCCTTGGAAGGCCCCCGCGAGGCTGCGGTGGCCCCCGGTGACCCCTGGCTTACAGGGAAACACGGTAAGATTCTTGGGCTGTCCTGAACCTGGAAGGAACAAGATGGGAGAATGAGTGGCAGGGAGGGCGGAGTGGCAGGTGGTGGGCCTCTCCTCCAGGAAGGCGGCCCAGGTGCACACCCGCCCACGGACCCTCGCTCCGCGGTGGGAAAAGTGTTGAATCGGCGGTGGTGAGATGCTCCGCCCTGTCACCATCTGCCGGCCTCTGGTGACGCGCGGTGGCTCTTCGATGGCTCCCGAGCCAGATGAGCGTGGCGGTGGGGACGGAACTTGCTGATGGATCGAAGACACGACCGTGGACATCCCTGTGCCGGTGCTCATCCGGCTGCCAGTGAAGAGGACCGACTCCCAGCTGACACGAATCGCTCTGTCCCCTAATGTAATGTCATCTTCCGTTGATGGGGCCATCCCGTGGTGACGGGCAGCACGCGATCCCTTCTCTCGTGAGGATCGGCGTTGGCCCTCATGGATTGGATGGTTATTCTGGACTTGAACTTGCTCTCTGCACCGGCCGTGTTGGGTCGGCACGACCATTCCCCGACATACGGCTTCTGTCCAAGGAGCACACGTCAGCGGCGGGAGGTAAGTCTGTGAGCCCGTGCGGTTCGCTGGTGCCGCATTCTCCATTTTCACCCAGAAATAGCCTTGCCAACGTGCCCAAACCAGGAGGGTACGACGGATGTTGACCGGGCTGGACCGTGTCGCGGTGAGCACTGTCCTCTCTCGGTGGTTGTGAATTTCCGGGTCCTCGAAGGTAGCCGCCCTCTTTCGGACTAGGCTAGAGGTGACTGAGGGGCACCAGGCAAGACCACACCAAACACATCGGTCACCGCACCTGACCAGGACCCGGGACAACCCGGGCCACCTCCCGCCCCGCTGCCTCCCTTCCTCAGACACCCAGCTGCCTTCTGAACGCAGCCCAGGGGGACCGGATGCACCTCCCTGATGCGCGAAGAATCGCTCCGCTCGCTGTCCCGGGCTTGCCCCTGCGTGCCCCCGGCCCCTTCGCCCCTTCCCTGAGGAGCTTCGAGACCCTCGTGCAAACAGGGCTGCTGGGATCACGAGGCCCCAGGCGGACAGGCAGGCGGAGGCTGGATCGGAACCCCCCCCCACCCCATGCAAGGAGACAGAGGGCGCACTCAGCCGGGAGGCGAACCGTCCGCTGCCCTGGCTTTAGCGCGGGCGGTCCTGCCCCGGGAAAACCAGGACGGCTGGTCCCCCTGGCGGTCAGCGAAGCCAAAGGAAGGGTGTGCACGGTGCGGTTGGCCGCAGGCTGGGTGGGGGGGGGGGGAGGGGGCTGGAGCCCAGTGCTGGGATGGGGCCGTTTCCTCCCTCGCCCCCGCACACGGGGCTCACTCTCAGACCTTCCCAACGGCTGACGTCGCCGCCCTGTGCCCTGTCCGTCAGAGCAGAGCCAGGAAAGATGCGCGGATCCTGCTCCCCCCCACCCCCCCGCGCCGCTAACTGCTTCGCGAGGCACACCCTGCGTCCCGCGTGCCCTGCCTTCCCTCTTTCCGCCACTTCAGCCGATCTTTTCCGAAGCTCTGCCAAGCTTTCTGCCAGACTCTGCCGTTGCTTCGGCCCTGGGACTGAAGGCCAGGCGCACTCAGGGGACTCCCCCTCCCTCTCCTTGTCCCCGCACACCACGAGCACGGCAGAAACCACCGGAGTGTCTTCTCCCAGCGTGGCGATTGCTTCTGAGGTGCCTGCACCTGCAGACAGGGGCACTTCGTTGGTCAAGAGAATGAACGTCTTCTGAAGGTCAAAACCACATCTTTGGGGGTTGCTAGACAGCAGTCTCAGAAAACTGATGTGCCTGATGGTAGGAAGGGAAGTGGACGGAGTCCAGACATCTTGCAGGCGCCCAGGCTCTGCCGCCTAGCTGGGGGGCCCCGGAGACATCACCTCACCGGCCTGACTCTCCGGGTCCTTGTGAGTGACAACAAAGGGGTCAGAAAGGGCATCACAAAAGTCCTCTCCATCACTGCCCACTGGGAAAAAACAAAACACCTCAGGATGACCTCTCCTCCAGCGGGCTGGTGGGGGCGGGGCTGCATCGGCACCACCTGGGATGCTTTTGCGAAACACACCTGCTTCTCCAGCCCGCCACCGAGGCGTGCAGGCTTTTGAAGAAGGAGAAAGAGGCAGTTCTGCTTCACGAAAGGTCTTCTAAGGAGTGTGATGGTCACTGTGATGGGCAGAGTAAAGCTCCCCACCCCCGCCCCCTGGAACCATCACTATGTTGGGTTACATGCCAAAGAGGAATTGAGGCCGATTGAGGCTGCTTATCAGCCGACCTAAAGATAAAGGGATTCTCCTGGGCCCCCCACGTGGGCCCGAGGAGCCCTACAGGTGGGAGAAGAGGTCGGAGCACTCAGACCGAGAAGGACTCTGCCGTCCATGGCTGCCTTTGGAGACGGGGGACAGGTCACAAGCCAAGGGACACAGGGGCCTCCAGCAGCAGGACGAGGCGAGGGACAGACGCTCCCCTGGACTGTCCAGAGGGAGCGCAGCCCCGCCCCTGCCTTGATTTCCGCCCCGTGAGACCCAAGCTGCACCTCTGACCTCTAGAAAAGGAAGCAGTTGGTGCTGTTTCAAGCCAGTAAATGGTGGTGTTCCACTACAACTGCAACAGGAACCAAGTCCAGCCACCTCGAGGGCCAGGGTGTGGACACGCCCTCACTCTCACCTACAAACACACAGCCTCACACTCACTCACACTGACGCCTGCACACACCCCCATGCTCGCACACGCATACACTCCTTCATGCACACACACACTCACTCCCACACGTGCCTTTAAGGGCTAATCCACTGGACTGCCCGGATCTCATGAAATCACGCTCAAGGACTCTTCAGGGTCCCCGGAGAAAACCTTCATCTCCTCGGGCCAGGCCAAGGAAGCGTTCGCTGTGAAACGGGCTGCGGAACCTGGTGGGGCTCCCCAGCCCGCCCTCCCGCCAGGCTCCACCCCGGCCTGCCCGCCCTGTCCCAGGCCGTGGTGACTCCCTGCAGCCCCTCACTGGGCCACATGCACCGCGCCCGGACCCCTGGGAGAATCTCTCCGCCCACCTCCAACCTGGCCCCTCTCCCCCCGGAGCTTGAGGGAGCCCCTTGCTTTCTGCCCCCTCCCGACGCCTGTCTGGTCCCCCCCCAGGGTGCGATCCCAGTGTCCTTCCTGACACCAGCCTACGATTCTGTCTTGCTCACTGCAGCTCTCCTCAGCACTTGCTGTACACCTTTTTAAATTCACCGATTAAGCATCACTGGAGAAGCATTCTCCCGAAAATAGGAGGCCCGGATCAAAACACGGGACTTCGAGTGCGCGGTGATGGAAGGGGGGTGGAGGGGAGTATCTCGGGGACACCAGATTGTCTTCGTCTCAAGGGCCACTGGCTGCCAGAAGTTGACGCAAGTGCCGTGTTGGGAAGAAGCCTAAAACTGCCCTTGGAGTCAGCGGGAAAGGCGTCACACGGACCAGCAATGCCCCCCGTGGGCACGAGCGAGGGGAGGGTGGCCCCTGTGCCCCATGCGTGCGGCCCAGAGAGGCAAACCCCCGACGGCCAACACCTTTCCCCCGTGACTGAAGCCCAAAATCAAAATAGCTTTTTGGCAGGAAAAATGCAATTCACTTACATCGAGCTCCGTTTTCCCACATTTTGCAAAACATTGCAGCATTCGGAGCAAAGAGGAAAACATCGGGTCCAAATATTCAAAACCATATGTATTTCCCCGAGCGAGAGAAACTCGCTGTGACAGAGGAACGGGGGAGACAGAGCTGCTGGACAGATGCCCAGAGCGTGGCTGGGGGCGGCCTGGGGGTTCGTTCGCACACAGGCAGCTCCGAGACAAGACCCGAGTGACACGCTAGCCTCCCACTTGGACCACACCCTCCTCTCACCGTCTGCCCTCTGCTGATGCCGGCAGGCAGCAGACCCACCTGGGGCTGAGCTTGCTGGGGGGAACCGCAACGTAAGGAGGACCGGAGACAGTTTGCTGCCCTAAGACCTGGGGATGGTGGAGGGGAAATGCTGCGGCTGTTGGCGATGGTGATGGGGAGGAGGAGGAGGAGGATGGGGCTGATGATGGGGATGGGGGTGATGGGGATGGGGGTGATGATGATGATGGGGATGGTGGTGGTGAGGATGAGGAGGACGATGATGATGATGATGGGGGTGGAGATGGGGGTGATGGGGATGGGGGTGATGATGATGATGGTGGTGGTGAGGATGAGGATGATGGGGATGATGGGGATGGTGATGATGGCAGTAATAACTAATGCATACGTCGCATTCCTCCATGCCCGGCTCTGTTGCAAATGCCTTACATACGCACATTAATCTCCTCCTCGCAACAACCTCCGGGGCAGGTACTCGCATGACCCCCTTTTTCACGTGAGGAAACCGAGGCACAGAGAAGTCAGGCCGCCCGCCCGAGGTAACACAGCTAGTCAGCAGAGAGAAGTGGAGAGGCTCCTAACACCCCGCTCTAGAATAGATTCGGTGACTACTCCCGATACTCGTCCCACTGAGGGTCTCGCTAGGGTGCTCTCCCCCAGGAAAAGCACAACCTGGTGCGTGAAGGCCAGTATCCACGCAGGTGTCTGTGCGGCACCTTAATCCAGCGTCACTCCAGATACCTGGGGGTGTCCGATGAGGGCGGGAGGGGAGGGCTGGCGCTGAAGGAGAAGCCCCTGGAGAACGGGTCTGGGGGAGGGCTTGCCTGGTGGGAGGGGCGTGTCTCAGGCATCCCTAAGGCAGAGACACATCTGGTGGGCAGTAAGGTGTCTGTGGGTGGGAGGGCTCCAAGCCTGAGGCTTATTCACCTCCTGAGTTTCCCAAGAGACCGCGTGGACCACAGAAGAGGGGAGCTGGCAGGGCAGGCCCCAGGGCAGCTGGCGCAGCGCAGGCGTCTGGAAACGAGGAAGGGCCTGCGGGGGGGGGGGGGGGGGCTCCCTAGGCCTCCTTTCCCTTAAGGGCAGCAGAGAAGCCTTTGTGGGCTGGGAGGGGGGTTAAGCAGGGAGCGGCCTGATGGGATTTGCTTTTAAGGAACTCTGGCTGTATTTGGGGGGGGGGGTTACAGGGGCCAGAGAGGAAGCAGGGACCACGAGGCGGCTCTCAGCAGAAGTCCGGGTCAGCGCCATGGTGGCAGTACAGCGGGCGCAGAGGGTGGAGAGAGGGCAGAGTCCGAATGCGCCTCGGAAGGGGGGGGGCGGGGGGGGGCTCTGTGCGGGAGGCAGGGAACACAGAGCGGAGCAGAATCTCCAGGCTCTGACCTTGGGTGGGAGCAGCTGGGTGGACGCTGGTGTTGCCCTGTGAATGCGGAGAGAGTCTGTGGCTTTTCCGCTTTGGAAGTGGGCTGGGCAGGGGACTGGGTCTGAAATGCCCGTTAGACGTGGGGAGGAGTTCTAAGCAGGACGTTGGAGATGCAGGCCTGCAATGGCAGCGTCCTCCACGTCGGAGCCAGGCCGGGAGAGAGCGCAGCCACCCGAAAGGCGGCGACAAACGCCGCGCCTCTGTGCGGAGCCGCACAGCGCCCGGCACCTCCTGTGCACCTCCGCGCGTTCGCCGGGGTGGTTCGCACTTCCGCCGTTTCGCTGATGGACCCCGTTTTGCAGGTGCACCTTGCTTCGGAGCTGCTGCCAGCCCAGCCCCACCCACCCACCCACCCACCCGCAGGCTGGCTGTGTCACCGCCGGCTCCTTTGAACAACACCGGGGAGCAGAGAGGCGGCCAGGAGCTCCGTAATTACACCTGCTGAGACTCGCACCTGCGGAGGCACCCAGACGATGACTGGGGTTCGCCCGCCCGCGCCCCTGCTCTGGGAAAGCGGCCCTGGCTGGTGTGGCTCCGGGGTTGAGTGAGAGCCGAGGCGTGTTTGTCAGGCGCGGGGGCGCCCTCTGCTGGCCGGCGGGGTCTCTCCGCTCGCTGAGGCTTCTCAGCGGCAAGGCAGGAAAGCATTGCACCAGCGTTCCCTTCGATTTGTGTAAAAACGCTCTTGGGCTAGAAATCCTGACCGGGGACTGGAGAGTTGGAAAACTTTAGTGGTCGGTAACAGCTGATAAGTCTCGATACGTTTCAAACTGGTTAGTTTGTATAACAGCACTTTTCCCAAACCTCTGCTTTCCTTGGCCTCCTGTGCGAACAACCAGGACGAAGCCTGGGAGGCAGCAGATGCCGGAGGTTGTGCTCCCTGGGCCCGCCCAGGCCGCCCGGGGCCGCCTCCTCATCAGCCGCCATATCCGGCTTGATCTCCGACTGAGGAAGCCAAGCCCACCCCCCTCCAGCGGCTGCCCCCGCCCTTGTGGCGGGGCCAACCGCACTGAGAGCAGGGCTGCCCGCCAGCAGCGGGTGACCCTGAACCCCGTGGTGTCTCCTCTGATTGGGAACAGGTGTTGGAGCGCAGCCGCAGGACCCCGGCGGCCCCAGGCACGGGCTTGGACACCGCCCCACTGGGGTCTCAGGGGGGGCAGCCGAGAGCCTCTTATTGGTGGACAAAGGCGGAGTGAAGGGGAGCCCCGGGACGCGCCTGCCTGTCACCACAGCCAGGCACAGGCTGAACGCCGACGGTAAGGAAGCAGGGCAAGCGTGGTGTATCCGTAGGACAGAGTTCGGTGCAGCGGTGAAAAGGCGTTACCTAGGTCTGTGCTTGTGCGTGTGTGTGCGCGTGTGCGTGTGTGCGTGTGTGCGCGCGTGTGCGTGTGTGCGTGTGTGTGCGCGTGTGCGTGTGTGCGTGTGTGCGCGCGTGTGCGTGTGTGCGTGTGTGTGCGCGTGTGCGCGTGTGCGTGTGCGCGTGTGTGTGTGCGGGTAGCGCTCACCAAGGTGATGCGGAACGGCACAAGGAAGCCGCGGAACGGGCGTTTAGTGCGGAACCTACTTCCCAGACGCGTCCACCTGCTCCGTTGCATCCACGGGAAGCGCGTTTAAAGGCACATGCGATCACAGACGCCCCGACCCAACTCAGCGTGCGGAGGCTCCGCTCGAAATAAATAAATGACAGACGCATTCGGTGCTCCTAGAGTCTGCGAACTGGAAGCGCAGCTAACCAAAATGTCCGGGCGGCTCGAAGAAGAGAGGAAAGTCAAAAGTTCTCACAGCAAAAAGCCCGCTCTCGAGACTGGGCAGTCCTGCGTCCCTCCCCGGCACACTGGTCCAGGACGGTCACCAGCCAGGTGTCTGGCAGCAAGGATGACGGTGCCCGGTGGCCCAGAAGGTGGGCGCCAGGAGGTCCGGTCACGTCCAGGGGTCCGGATACGTGAGTGTTTCGGGGGGTAAGGAGAGATCGCCCTGGAGGTGCAGACCCACCCCGACCCAGGCTCTGGCGCAGCACGGGCAGGTTGGAATTGTCCGAGTTTCCGGGCTGGTTAAAGCAAGAACGGAACCTCTCCTCAGGCTCCAGCCTTCATGATGTGAGTAATTCCGGTAGCCTGGTTACAGTGCCTCCATTGTACGTATTCCCTACCTTTACTGTCCCTCGGGTGCATGGCACACATTTTTCAATGGGCCAGAGGGATGCTCACCAAACTTGTAGCAGAAGAAGAGGATGCAGGGCCTGCGGGAAAACCGATGGGACTTCCATTCTGTCCGCAATGTCTGATTTCTCATATTTAAAAGGGGGGCAAGCAAGTATGGCGTGGTTAATTCAAGGGTGTCAAACTCATTTTCACTGGGGGCCCCATCAGCCTTGCGGTTGCCTTCGAAGGGCCGAATGTAACTTTAGGACAGTGTAAACGTAACCGCTCCTTAATTGTTAAGTGAGAGCTCGGTGCTGCCACCAGGTGGAAACAAGGCTCGGGAGGATAAAACGAGGTGGAGGGCCGGCGTGGGCCCGCGGGCCTTGTGTTTGCCGCCTGTGGGGGAATTGGTGTCCACGCTGGTGGTGAGAAAAGATGGTAGGAGGAGAGCCAGCCCCTCTCCTGTGGGTACCGGCTCTGGACCACTCCACAAGGAGCCCCTCTCGGCCCCCCACCCCATGAGGGGAGAGGACCTGCTACCTCCGTCCCCCGGCTCCCTGCATCCTTCCCAGGGTCGCTTCCTGCAGAGATTGCAGTGAAGAAAAACCAGAGGGCAGAGGAGGACTTAGACATGCCCGGAAAGGAGAGGCCAAGGACCACGAGGGCAGGTCCAAGGCTCCAAGTTCCCCCAGTCCGGCACGCCTTCGCCCACCCGCCCATCCCTTCGTCCATCCGTCCGTCCATCCGTCCGTCCATGTGTTCACGCGTTTGTCCAGCCAGTCCGTCTACGAGCGCGTCGGGCCCTGCACTGCGTGCTGCAGGCCCTACCAGACAGTCACAGCACCTTGTCCTCGAGGCACTCCTGGCCCAGGCAGCGGACAGATGTCAGGCAGCCCCAGTTATGGCACAAGGTCAGGCAGGGGTGAGCGCTACCAAGGAAGGCAAATTGGAACAAAAAGACAGAAAAAGGCTGGAAGTGGGGCTGTCTCCTTCTGGGGGCGGGGGGCAGGGCAGGCCGCCCAGCAGCTGGCTCAGCCGCTGAGGCTCTGATGGAAGGAGGGGTTCCGGGAGGAGAAAACAAGTGCCGAGCCCCCGAGGCAGGACCCCCATTAAGGAGCCGTCTAAGGAACCGGAGGTGCTGGCCCACGTGAGCTGGGAGGAGAGGGACAGGAGAGGAGGAGAACGGTGACGCCGAGGCTGGGGACCTTTGTCGGCCAAGGTGAGGACTTGCCCATCCTTCCCTGTGTAAGTGGGCTGGGCACCCCGGGAGAGTTTTAAGCAGGGGAACGACAAGGTCCGATTTTTCTTTCACAGTGTGGTGCGGGCCTGGCCCCAGGCAGGTCAGCTGTTCCTCCGTGGGGTCCCCGGGCCAGAGGTCTCGGGGGCTAGGGGCGAAGTTGTGATTGCTCAGGTGTCCAGTCTTCATTCAGAGATCCTGGCTCACAGCCCCCCAAACTCTCCGACTCTCCCAAGTGGAAAGGGTGAGTCAGGCGTCTGCTGTTATGTTAATGTGATACGTTTACTGGTTGCCCGGAAACCCACCCTGGGAGGGGGGCACTGAGTTCAGTCACCATCGGCCAGTGACTTAGTCGTGACTGTGTGACAGAAGCCTCCACAAAAGCCCAGGGGACAGTCCACTGGCCCTTTAAGGGGGCAGCTTCCCCATGTCACCATGCCCCCACGGATGAGACCAGAGGCCCCTTTGCTCAGGTCCGAGTTCTGTGTCTCTTCGCCTGGCTGTCGGTTCCCGTATTTTCACTTCCTTTGTAGCAGATCGGTAGTGAGTACTCGGACGGGTAACCCTGAGCTCTGTGAGCCATTCTAACAAATTAACCAAACCCAGGGAAGCAGTCATTAAACACCCCCACCTGTAGCCAGGGGGTCAAAATCAGCGCTTGCGACTGGCGTCTGCGGTGGAGGGGGTCTCGTGGGACGGAGCCTGCGCTGGTGGAATGTGGTTCTATCTCCGGGTAAATGGTGTCAGAACTGAGCTGAAGTTTTGGCCGCCCTGCTGGCGACTGAGAACTGCTAGCTGGTGTAGGGACGCTCCCACCCGCTGGACGTGGGGCCCGGCACCCCCTTTCCACTGGCCTGTTTTCCAGTCCTCTCCCCGGTGCGAGTCTTCTGCCCCCTTTCCCAGCTGTCGGCTCCATTTTGTATCGGGGGTCACCTCACACTTTCTGCCCCCAGAGCCCCCAGCTCTGAGCTGCACTTCTAACGCTCTGTCTCCTGTCTGTCAACCTGGGGCCCAGGGCGCACAGCAAAAGGCCCGTTTGCACCTCACCACCTGGGAGAGCAAGAAGGGGGATAGGTGCAATAAACAAATAAGGGGGGCGGGCGGGAAGCGCTGAAGCAGAAAGAGAAGGGAGAAGGGACAGTCACCCAAACCCAAGTCAACCCACGAGATGGCCGCGCCGGAAGCGTGACCCTGAGGCGCCGACGGGGTTAGCAGGTGTTTAGTTTTGAAGACTGCGTTATTTTTCACCTGCGCAGGGAAGGGACCCTTAGGGGACGAGCCCCGCCCCTCGCTCCGCAGCAGGTGCTGGAGAAGCACAGAGGGGACACCGCAAGGTCACGGGCTGGGGAGAGTCAGGGCCCCGCCGTCCCCCTGCCCAGTGACCGCCCCCCGGGGCCTCCTTCCACAGCCTCTGGCATCTCCCGGCAGAGGCCCGGCGGGAGGACGGCGAACTAAGCTCACGCAGCACTTCCCCTGGTGCAAACTCGGAAACCGATTAGAGGAAGAGAAACTTGGGTAAGGCTTGCCCACCCAGAGACAGCACTGGGGAGAAAGTCGGACACTTAAAATAGAAGGAGAAAACAGTCTCTCGTGTGACTGGGCGAAGTATTTTTAGTCTGCGAGAGGGAGAGGCCGCCTGTGAGACGCCCCACTCCGGGACCTGCTGCAGCAGCACGCCGCCCGTGGGCTGCTTCCCCGGGCAGCCAGGAGCGCACCGAGCCCTGCGACCCCGGCCGTCCTCCCCTCTGGCCTCCACGGGGACCCAGGAGCACTGTCCCCCTTTCGCCTGGGGTTCAGCGACTCCTCCAGACCACACGCAACTGGGTTCTTCGTCGTGCAAGGCACGGGGAAGGCCAGGCGTGGAGGTGGGAAGACGTGGGGTGAGTGCAGGCTTCACCGCCTCCCACAGAGAGCCAGCCCCCTTGCGCTCCTCTGGAACGCACAGTCTCACGGGGCGGGGGGATGAGGGGGAGAGTGGGGACCAGTGGGGGAGGGGAGGGCCCGGGGGAGAAGCGCTGGCTCAGGGCCCGCCTCGGGAAGCCTCGGTCGTCATTCGTTCACGCACACAGCTGGCCGTCCTTCATCTCGTGCGGCGGTCTTCCTCCGCGCTCTCCGCACAGCACGTGGCTGAGAGACACGCGGGCGGGCAGCTTTCTTTTCCGGGGGTCCCCCTCCCTCCCTCCCTCACGGGCCCAGTTTCCTAACGAGAAGGATGTTGGCCCCGCGGAAGCCGAAATTCACTTCTCGGAAGACTCCATCAGGGTCCCGGAGGGCGAATGCGAGGCGATGGCCCGCACCCCACTCGTTCGCACAGCAAATGTCGATGCAGCGTCCGCCGGAGCTGAGCTCCAGGGAGACCGCGGCGAACGAGGCCCGGACAGCCCTGGGCCCCGGGAGCTGGCGCGAGGAGAGAAGACAGGCGTGGAGGAAGCCCTTTACATCCCGGACGCGACCAGCGGCCTGTCCGAGCCACTGTAACGAAGTGCCGTGGACCAGGTGGCTAATAGCCAACGGAAGTTTATTTCTCACGCTTCCGTAGGCCCGAGGTCCAAGATCAAGGCGCGGGCAGCTTCGGTGCCTGGTGAGAACTCAGTTCCTGGTTCACAGGTGGCCGGCTCATTGTGCCCTCGCACGGGCGGAAGGGGCGAGGGGGTCCCTTTCAGAAGGGCTCTGATCCCGTGACCTCATCACCCCCGGAAGGCCCGCCTTCCTAGCCCTGTCACCTCGAGGGGCAGAACTCCAACACATGCATTTTGGGGGGACCCACTCTTCAGGCCAGAGCACTGACTCACACACCCCTGGCCCCCTAGTTCTCCGGGGGTCGAAACTGACAGACGAACAGGGGCTCCCCCCTGTTCCCCCCACTTACCTGCAAGGCCGCGTCCAATTCCGTGAGCGCCCGCCCGATCTAGGCGGAGGAAGTCATTTAAGGCCCCCGAGCTTCCTGCCAGCCAGCTCCGCTCGCCCTCCACGCTGAGAGCTGCTCGCGTGGCTGCGTCTGGACGTGGGGAGGGCGACTGGACAGCCCCCTTCCACACTCGGGGGCCATGAGACGGTGGGGGCAGTGGGCCAGCTGCGCTGAGGTCAGCAAGCAGGCCAGACGTGTCGGTGACTACACTCAGGAAAGCCAGCACGACCCCGTGGGAAGACATCGGAAAGAGCAGGTCAGGCTCATGGTGACTCTGAGGATGAGGGACCCAGGTCAGAGAAGTTTTGGATTTCCCTGAAGACACCTCGCTGGTAAGTAGCGACGGAAGAATAGACCCTGGGGTTTTTTATTCCTATTTTTTAACCCTCACCGAAGAATATATTTATGGATCTTAGAGCAAGAGGAAGGGAGGAAGAGAGAGAGAGAGAGAGAGAGAGACAGCGATCAGTCGCCTCCCATGTGCACCTCAACCAGGGGCTGAACCTACAACCTCGGTGTGTCCGGATGACGCTCCGACCAACTGAACCGCCCGGCCAGGGCCAGGTGTTCTTCCTCCTTGCCAGGGCCTCACCTAAAACACGGCTCGCCTCTTTGCCACCAGGGACTGACACTGGCCAGGCCACCGTCCCTCGGAACAAGTGACGTCAGAGCCTCAGGGCTCACTGGGGTGAGGGTGGCGGGGACACAGTGAATGACACAGAAGGGAAGCGGATCAGAAGACAACCTTCTCAGGGCAATGGCAGAGATCCGACACTCGGGTTGTCCCCCCGGTGGCCCGGCTCCTCCTCGAAGTGCCACATCCACCCGTTCGGTCCTCACAGAAACTCGAGTGCGCCCGGCACTGTTGGTGTTAGCCCAGGGCACGGACCGCAAAGCTGAGCGACACACTCCGGCCCGGAGGCTTAGTGAGGGGCGGCCCCGGGGCTTGAACTCGGCATCCCGGCCCCAGGGTCTTGGCTGGTAGTCACTACGCAACAGTGTCTTTAAGCTGATACCCCGGTCTGGGTGTGCGGGAAGAGAGCAGCCGGCCATGAGTGTGTCGGAGATGGAGAAACACCACCATTAAGAGAAAAAGCATCAGTTAGCTTGCTCGGCTGTTTTGCCATTCCATGAAGCCGGAGAAGGGAAACGTTCTTACACACACGCATGCACACACGCGCACACACACGCACACACACACGCATACGTGACCTGTTTAGCAACATCCACCTCTACGGAGTGTACGTTGTGCTGCTTCCTCAAGCTGACCCACAGAGGGAAGGAAGCGGCGTTCTCCTGGCTGAGCCCCTCCGTCCGCAGAGGTGCACGCTGGGAGGCCCCACGCGAGGCGCCGCACCCACGCGCCGAGCCGCCCGGCCAGGCCTGCGGTTCTTCAGGTCGGACTCTCACCGAAATTGAAAACTCTGTGACTAGCTTCTGATTAAGAAAAAAGTTAGCATTTCAAGTTTAACGATCTGTCATGGAGATTGAAGATCGAGGTTTTCAAAGAGTTTAAACATATAAGTAGGCTTTAAAGTTTTAAATTTCCATAAATATTAAACTTCGGATAGAGGCACCTTTGAAATGATTTGCACCGTTTCCAATAAAGACATTATAAATAATGTTTATAAGGAAATAACAAAGCAACGGGCCTTATCTTTGGCGATACATCCGGACACTCCTTAGGAGTTCCGTGTGACAAGCTCAGAAACCGCCTGGATAACTCAGAATGAAGACAGGGTCAGCCCCCCGACTGCCCTTGAGGGGACGATATTTCTTCACCAACATCATGATTAGAGAAAAGTATCCAAGGAAATGGGTTGACAAGGAAAGACCGTGGATGTATATTTTGCCTGGGGGCCGGGAGACGGAGAGGGGGTTACTACTGAGCACGGTGTGCGGAGGGAGGAGAGACCGGCGTGAAACCTCGCCCAGGCCGGTCAGTGAAAGGCAGTGAGTGAAAACGCCCGAGATAAGAAGCGTGAAACCTGACCATCTGAACGGCAGCGCAGGTTACAGGTTTAGGAGCCACGTTGTCGCGGGACGGCACGGCCGGAACCACGCCTGGGCGGGGGGTCAGGTTCACAGAGTGGGGCCGCTGCGGGAGGGCACCAGCATAACCTTGAGAAGCCGGAAGGCAAATCGCCAAAAATGACCTCTGAACAGCAACTGTTACTGGAGGAATCAGATGTGAGATGACTCCCACACAGTTTCAAACTGTAAAACGGTAGAACATTAAAAACACATAAGGACTCGGCCACAGGCCACAAGCCACAGGCCACTCCGTTCCAGCGGCCCTGCGCCCCGAGGGGCCTTCCCAGGGGAATCGGAATGGGTTCAACTTGCTCTGTATCTCAGTTCTCCCCCGAGCAGCTCCGAGCAGCACGGATTTCGATTCCCAAGGTTAAGGGGGTGACATGCATCAAGAAAGAATGGGCTGCTGACTGGTGAAGCCCAGGATCCGACCTGGGAACCACCCCGATCCAGGCAGCGTCTGGGCGGCGGGGGTGGGGGCCGCACAAGACCTAGCCAACCCCCCCCCCCCCCCCCCCGGCCCCCACTTGGACTTTGATCTGACCTCAGGGGAAACGAGTCACTCCTTCGATCTTAAGGGAGAGCCCCTGATCCCAAGTTTGAGGAGGAAAGCGAGCCTCAGCCCACACGGAAGGGCGCGGCCCGTGGCCCCTGGGCAGGCGCCGGCCGGGCAGTGTCGTCCGTCCGCACTCAGGGCACCAGTAACAGACGACGACCGCTAATGGCCCCTTACCTGTGATACAGGGAGGGCGGGTGAACGGTTTGGAAGGAGTCGTTTATACTTTTACTCTGATGAGAACAAGAAGAAAAGCCCCGGCCGGTGGCTCAGGCCGGTAGAGTGTCGTCCCAACACTCCGGGTTGAGGTTTGGGTCTCCCTTGGGCCGGGCACACGTAGGAGGCCACCAGCGAGCGCGTGAGCAAGTGCCGCAACAAGTCCATGCCCCTCTCCCCCGCCTTCCTCTAAATCAAACAAAAGAACAAGAAGAGAATATTTATCTCTTTATAATTTAAAAAGTCTGAGTTTTTCCTCCTTCCTGAGGACCTAAAGCTTCCAATATGTCCCTACAATCTATGTAACTAAAACAGGGGTCAGCCGACCTTTCGGGTAAAGGGTCAGAAAAGGAATAATTTCAGGCGTTGTCTGCTCTCAGTACGCAACTCTGACGCCGAGTGCCAGGGCAGCCGGGAGCGACAGGCAAATGCATGGGCGTGGCCGTGCTCCGTCAAACAGGTGCTGGGCGTCAGTTTGCCATCCCCGCCCGACCTAGAACACTGTGCAAAAAGTAACAGGAAATGCGCTTCCATATAAAACATTTTTTCAAGCGTAGCAGGCAAAAAAGAAAGAAAGAAAGAAAGAAAGCCTAGATTAAAACGACACTGGTATTTGAGGAGACACCTAAAACTGAGAATTAACCATGGTGGTGGTAGTAACGGGAAGAAAAAAAAAGAACATATTGTTTATGATTTAATAAATGCTTACGCAGTGCTTACTGTTCCAGGCTCCAGCTCAAACACTTTGTAAGTATTAGCTCATTTAATTCCCAGAACCATGCCATCGAAACACGATTATGCTCCCATCTCACAGACGAGGAAAGGAAGACAGGGAGACTCCAGTCACCCGCCCCCGATCACAAAGCTAGTGACCAGCGCAGACGAGAGGTTAGGAGAGATTGTCACTGAACTATCGCCCGGACACGGGACAAAAGGCCCCTCCCGCCGCCCACTGGCCAGACAGACCTCTGTGACTGCCGGTTCCCCCTCCAAGAGTCGCCACGGTAACGCTGTCCTCCCTCCCCACCGCCGGGGGCTTCCGCCCCTCTCAAATGCGATCATGCGTTGTTTTCTTCCTGTTTTTAAAAATTGTTTAGTGGTTTTTTAAGGGAGAGAGAGAAAGAGAAACATGGATTGGCCGTTCCACTTACTTAGGGATTCTTGGTTGACTCTTGCATGTGCCCTGACTAGGATGTACCTGCAACCTTGGCACCTGAGTGGTACGGAGACCTGATCAGACCACTGGGGAGGAGCGGGGAGGGGCCTGGGCGGAGTTTGCCAGGGCAACAGTGAACAGGATTGGCTGAGGAGAATGTCTTGAGGGCATGGAAATCAAGAGGGCCGGCTCACTGACCAGCAGGCTCTTCCTTGGGCAGGCGGGGTGGCGGGGTGGGGGTGTGCCTCGGTGATGGTGCTTTAGCTGCGGTGAGGAGGGGGGTTTCCCAGCGGGAGGTGTTTTGGGTGGGAAGGAACTCTGGGCACGGCCTAGGATCCGGCTGGGCTGGCAGAGGGTGGCAGCACTATTCTTCTCCAGGTGCTCTAGAGGGGATGGGCTCCCAGGCAGAAGCCTGCCACTCTTCCCAAATTGTGTAGCTTTTCTATCTTACGTTGTTTTAGTTTGTAAATTAACCCTATAGAAATGACACAACTAAACACTAATCGCGGGAATGATAGGAGAACCCGGGTGTTAGAGTTTAGCCTTAACTGATAGGTTTAAGTGGTGAAAGCTGTAACTACGGAGTTAAAGAGTGTAGCCTTAATTGATAGGTATAAGTGACTAATGGACGTGGAAGGCTGTTATTCCAAAATTGGGAAGCTTTTGAGTCCAGACTCCTTTCCTCTCACACCTCTGCTTCTGCGGCTTTGCCCGGACGGTGGCGGCAGCGGCACCCCGCTTGCTGTTTGCTTCCCTGGGACAGTGCTGTACCCAGCTAAGCTAGCCATTGTTTCTTTCCCATTTCCTCTGAATTATGCATTTCAAAGTGTTCTGTTACTTCCATTCACGCTGACAAAAGGTCGGTTATATTCAATACTCAGTTACCAAACAAAAATAAACATACATAAAATACCAATTATGGAAGTACTGACATGCAAAGATGCACACCAATAGATTTTTTTTCTACATGGAAATCAGCAATCAAAATAGGAACGGAAGTGTTTGCACTGGAACTGAGAGTCGTGAATGGTAAGTGCGACCCTCTCAACCCTCCGGGACTCAGACAAACATAAAACCTGCTTCTGCATTTCCCTGGGCTCTGTAATTATCTGTCACAGTTATGAATTCATCTGATTCTGGCAACGACTGCAGACTAGAAATCTAAGATTCGGAAAAGCAAATTAACCTACCAGAGGTCATGTCACAAACCTGTACCCTGGACCCTTTCCAAGGCCAGGGAGATGATGAGGCGTGCGTTAGTTTACTGTAATTTCACTTGTACAAGTATTTTCTTCCTTTTGTTTCCAGGACAGTGCAAATGCAGCCCCCCAAGACCACAAACTCTGCAGTCCAGGTTCCCACGGTTGGGGGACCTGCAGAGGTCAGCATGTCCAGAGCGCGGGGCCCGACCGTCGCCCCGGGAAACCACCTTCGTGACCCCGGCATGGCCCCTGACAGGGAAGTGTACAAGTATGTTCTAACGGCTTAGTGGAGCCCCATGATTTACGTTACCGGGGATGGATCTGTCAACGCGCTTAAGGTTTTTGGGAAGCAAAGCACATCTCTTTCACCATAAAGACCACATGTTTCAATCATTCTTTAATCCAATCGATATTTATTTCCTTTCACATCGCTTGTCACATTTGTTGTAGTGCCATCTTAGTCCGGGTTCCAACACTCCCGTCTCGCAGGGACTATTAGAAAGGAACACCAATTCTGGAAAACGCCACTAGGAGCTGTACATCCAGAACATTCTGTACTGAGTCGGTTAGGATACTTCGCATCCCCAATAGCAGAAACCCCAAGTCACACGGCCTTCAACCATAAGGACATGCACTGGCTGTCCTGACCCCGAGAAGCAGGGCAGGCTTCAGGGCTGGTTCCATCCAGCAGATCCAGCTCCGTTTCTTGAGGATTCTCTCAGTTCTGCTCCCGGGCCCATGGCAGCCTCACCCAGCCGATACCAAGATCACCCCATGTAGAAGATGCTGCAGGCTTGCTTTCTACAGTTCTCTGGGACATGAGGAACTTTCCCCCAGAATCTCCCAGGACTCATCATCTTGAGCCTCACGAGACCAAAATGTGTCAGGTGCCTATTTCCAAACCAGCCTTTGAAGTCACAGCAATGTCCTGGGCTACGCAGCTTAGGCCTGAGCTTCTGAACAAATCACTGGCAGGTGGGGGGAGTACGCTATTAAACTTGGCTTGGATCAAGGGCAGGCTACTACCTTCGGAGGTGGGATTCTTCTTCCGAATCTCAGAGTCGTTAAACAATAGGGGGTGCAATGGATTGGGAACAGCGTTCATTGTTGTTTTTGCCTCAAAAATCCCTGAATCTCCTTTTACGTTTGGGATAAAAATTTGGATTTACGTCCCCCGATTATAAATCCTGGCAGAAAGCAGACTCCACTTCATGTTACTGATACTGGAAAGCAAATCTGCGACTCCCCAGCAAGGGTGCAGGCAAGCGACCTCGGCTTCACCAAATGAACCCCCCACCCCAAACCCCTACACCATTTTTAAAAACTGGAAAATACAGAAAGAAAAACTTTTCAGACATTGGGCAAAAGGCAAATTACGGACAGAGGAGCAAATAAAGAATCACCAAGACTTCTCATAAGAAACTATGCAGGCCAGAAAACAACAGAAAACACATCTGAAGTGCTGGGCAAAACTCCTGTGAATTCAGTCTTCTGCACCCACCGAAAGTATCCGTAAAAACAGGGGCGAATATAGGCACTCGCACATCGGCAGAAACAGGGCGGTGTCGCTGACGGCAGGCTCGCTCGTGAGGACACAGCAGAAATGTCCTCGGGGAGCAGGAAGTTGACAGCGGTGGGAAGTTGGATCTATCTGAAAAAAAGAAAGAGGATGAAGAGCGTTGGGAACGCTCAGTACGTGGGACAATGTACAAAGCATCCCCTCGTGTCTTCGACACCTTTGAAAGCGAAAGGGCTGTGAAGCCAACACAGCGGCTGAGCGGCGGGCAGACAGACCCCGCGCAGAAGGAGGATGCAGTAGAACGGCGGGCGGGCGCGGAACCGGAGAGGGCTCGGCAGGGTGCAGGCGGCAGGGCGGAGACCCGGGTCGCGCAAAGACGGGTCCTGAGAACGTCAGACGGAGCGGATTTCAGGACAGGGAGCGGTAGCCGCGGGTGAGGGAGGGAGCTTTCCAAATGGTAACAGGATCGACGCGTCAACGAGAAATAACCGCCGTAATGTGTTGTCCGCCCCATAACAACAATTCAAAGGGCGTGACACGTGACGCAAGGACGGGCGGGACTGGCAGGGGATGCAGACAAGGCCGCAGCCGCAGACGCGAAGTCTCCTCTCTGGGCAACTGGCAGACGAAGCGGACAGAAAAGTCCGAGGGGGGGGAGGGGGGCGGGGAGGGGCCGACTGATGCCTGCCCGACCGACCGACCGCCGCTGGACAGGAAGACAAATAGACAAATAACCTGACCTTTGAGCACGCGTGGAACAGTCATCCAGACAGGCGACAGCCCGAGCCATGAGACAAGTCTCAATAAATTTTAAATAATCGAAACCATTCCAAGTACAATCTCTGACTGCAGCGAGGTTAAATTATGAGCCACAGGAAGATACTTGAGAAATTTCTAAGCATTTGAAATTTAACAATGCATTTCTACATAACTCATGGATAAAAGAAGAAATCACAAGTGAAATTATGAAATCTATTTACTGCATAGAAATGGAAACACAACACATCAAAATTTTAAGTTTTAAGTGCTTACATTACGAAAGAAAAAAATCTCCAATCAATGATTTTAGCTTCCACTTTAAAAAAACTAGAAAATGAAGAGCAAAGTAAACGCAAAGCAAGCAGAAGAAAGGAAATAATGAAGATGAGAGTGAAAGTCAATGAACCGGACAGGACACGAACAACGGAGCGAACGATGAAAGCGAAGACTGTGCCGTGGGAAAGACCAACAAAGCAGGTGAACCTCGAACTCCACTGTAGCAGAGAAAACCGTAGAGACCACGTAAAAACTACCGACATGAGGAATACAAGAGGAGGTAGGACCACGGCCTGGAAAAGAACGGGAAGGGACTATTGTGAAAAACCATCAATAAGTCGTTAACCTTTCAATAGACAAACTTCTCAGAAACGAAGGTTATCAGAAGTTATCGACAGAGAGTCCCTGGGAAGGTGTAAGGTGGCAGCAGACAGGGCAGGAGCCTCCGACGGTGGCCGGTGGCCGTGTCCAGCAGCTGCAAAGGCAGGGAAGCGCACTGGCCCCGGAAGACTCCAGGAGGGAGGCGGCGGCTGACAGACACCTTGCTTTTGGACTCCTCCCACCAGAACTACAAGAGGCTAAGTTTGTGTTGTTTGAAAACGAAAAACAAAAAACTGACTCAAGAAATAAAATACCAGAAGGGACCTATACAAATTTTTAAAAACAGATTATTAAAACCCTTCTGTAACAAAAACTTTAGGCCCAGATGGTTTCACTGGTGAATTCTAACAAAATCTTAAGGAGGAAATACTATCCATTCTACACAAATGGCTTCAGAAAATGGAGAAGGAAGGAAATATTTCTTAACTCATTTGATGAGGACAGACTACTCAGACAGCAGAACCATTGCAAGAAAAGGAAACGACAGATCAACATCGCTCATAGCAGAGGAGACGCTCTTGACAAAACCCTTGCAAACTGAATGACTCCGGCGACATATAAGAAGGGTGCTCTGAGACCAGTGGGGTTTATTCAGGAATGTTGGTGGGCTGGTCAAACGTTCAAACACCGACCAATGTGATTCCCCGTATTGACAGAATAAAATAGAAGAACCAGATGAATAGCTCAAGACACAGAAACAACATCTGACAAAATTCAACACCCGTCCATGATTTACTTATTTTTATTTTTTAAAGACTTTATTTATTTTTAGAGAGGGGAAGGAAGGAGAAAGAGACAGGGAGAAACATCAATGTGTGGTTGCCTCTTGAGCACCCCCTACTGGGGATCTGGCCCGCAACCCAGGCCTGTGCCCTGACTGGGAACCAAACTGGGGATTCCTGTTCGGAAGTGACGTATGATTCCTGTTCGGAAGTGACGTGTGATTCCTGTTCGGAAGTGACGTGTGATTCCTGTTATACGCCAGCGTGCCCGGGCCACAGAACTCCCCGATCACACATCCCTTCTGCGCAGGAGCGGCTGGGTGAGATGGGGTTGAACCCAGGGACCCAGGGAGGCAGACCACCCTCTGCAGGGCGGGTGGGCTTCGTCTGACCGGCTGCTGTGGGCCCCCGAGCAACAGGGGGCGGGGAAAGGAGGGTTTGCAGGCCAGCACTCAATCCACTGAGCCGTACCGGCCAGGGTGGAAAGGAAGCATTAGCTCCCGTCCTCCCAGGATGCGACTTCCATCCTGGGCTTCCCTGGTCCTCCGGCCTTCTGCCAGGTACGGGTCGCCCGCTCTCGATTCTCCAACGGTAGAGGGCAGACTTCACGTGGATGTAAGTCTCCACACGTATAACTGTATATAATATATACACGCATATGCAAATGGGGCAGATAAAAGGAGAATATACATACGTGCCTCCATCCTCACGGTTGTGTCTCCGCAGAGCCCTGACCGGCACCCGTCCTGGGCTCGCTCACACACAGGCCGTCCCCGCAGCCAAGGCTACCTGTCCAAAGCCCTTCGGGTTTGCTGCACGCTCATCTGTGTGAGTCCTTTCTCTTCCTTCTTTCTTTCTCCCCCTTCCTCCCTCTCTTTCGGAGCTTACTCTTTCTGATTCCAAAAGGAATACATGCTTCCTTTGGGAGGTCTAGAAAGTGCTGAAAAATTAAAGAGAGAATGAAAATTCCCTGAAGTCCCATCGCCTCAGTTGGCACTGAGCTCCATCCAGTTCCTGGCGGCCTCCTCATCTGCGCCACGGTCTTGGCCCCGGCAGCTGGCACCGAGGCTGGCACGAGAAGGGATCGGGTGGGCGGGGCGGAGGGGGTCCGCACGTGGAGTTCCCAGTGGGCGCTGGGGGATGCAGCCGTGCACCAGGAGAGATTTCAGATGCAGAGGGGGGCAGGCGGAGGGGCACAGGGGGTCAGGTGAGTGCTCAGGGAGGCCAGGAGGCTGCCCAGGGAGAACAGAGGGGTCCTGTGCAACATCAGAGCTTACACTCGCCCCGGGAAGCACCCAGGATGAAGCATGAGAAAGAACCTGTCTCCTCTAGAATTCACACCCATTGATGTCTCCTGGCCCCGGCAGAGGTGGGATGTCTCCTCTCTGTGTTCACTCTCTGCACCTGTGGACTGTAGCCAGCATGCCTTCCAAGAGAATGGAGTCAAACGTGAAAGGCACAGAATTAACAAGGATTTTAAGACATTTTTTATTCATTGGTTTTAGAGAAAGAGGAGGGCAGAGAGGAAGGAGGAGACAGGCACACATCAATTCGTTGTTGCGCCTGTTCGTGCATCACTGGCTGACTCTTGTACGTGCTCCGTCGGGGGATTGAACCTGCAACCCTGGCGCATCAGGCCAATGCTCTAACCAACCGAGCTGGCTGGCCAGGGCGTTGACAAGGAAGTTACTTGTTGAATGTCATCTTTTCTTTCCTCTGAAAACGGATTTCATCTACGCGTTTTAAAAACACGAGTTTGGCCCTGGCTGGTGTAGCTCAGTGGACTGAGTGCGGGCCTGTGAACCAAAGGATCGCGGTTCGATTCCCAGTCAGGGCACATGCCTGGGTTGTGGGCCAGGTCCCCCAGTAGGGGGCGTGTGAGAGGCAACCATACATTGATATTTCTCTCCTTCTCCCTCTCTCCTACCCTTCCCCTCTAAAGATAAATAAATAAATATTAAAAAACGAAAAAAAACACGAGTTTGTTTGGAATGGCTCTTCAAAACTGTCTGTCTGCACACTCACGTCACGAACACACTCTGTTTAGACCCTTGTCCTTTGAAGGAAGGCAAGTTTGCAGTGGGACGAAACGTCTTACTGATCTTTACCAGTCACGTGCGCTCACAACCACCGGGCCGTCTTTCTCACAGGCTGCGTTCCTCTGCTTCTAGGGCTGCTCAGCGCAGCCCTGCAGAGTTTTTTTCGTCACTTGCCCAAAACTTCCTGTTGGAGGCTGTGACTTGTCTGCCTGGAGGGATAGAGACCAGAGTCCAGCAGTAGCTGTGCAGATGCGTAGCAGGTGTCCCAGGGCAGCGAGAGGGGATGCTGCTGGGCAGCTCGGCGGGGCGCCTGCTGAGCACCTGTCCAATACACGAAGGCTTCGGGTTCGATCCCCAGTCAGGGCACATACAAGAGGCAACCAAGTGGAACAACAAATCAATGTTTCTCTCTCCCTCTCCCTTCCTTCCTCTCTCTAAAATCAATTTAAAAACAAACAAAAAAGAGGTGATGCTGCCATCTTCTGAACAGAAAAATGGTAGAAAACTCTGACAAGTCACCCAAAGTCTTGCTGAAAACATGCATTCCCCAAACAACTTGCTTAAAACACCTCCTAAGCACGCTCGACATAAAAACCAACCCTATCCAGAAAAGAACCTCCCAAATCATCCACTTCAAACACAAGGGTCTTACAAGGTAAACCTTGTTCCTTGTCCACTCAACTATCCACGGGACGGCACATGGGACACGTCCCCCTTCGCTCCATCCCACGGCCACGCAGAGCCCGACGGGGGCGGGGTGTTGAGTCGCCCGTGCAGACTGTCCGCAGCCGAGAGCACCCCCTCCCACCCGGCCTCTTTCCCAGCCCAGCGTCAGAGTGCAGCCGTCCTTAGCCAGACCCATTTGCCCACTCACAGGCGGGGAGATGACGGTGCATGTGAATTGAGGGAGAAGGACCCCATTCGGCTTTGTGCACCCCGTTTGGAGCCTCCTGCTGCTCACAGAAAGAGGTGGCGGAAGGTGGGGGGCGCGTCAGATCACAGGAACACAAGGTCAGCCACGCCGGGCCGGGTCCAGGGAGCGCACAGCAGGAGTTGGGTCTGGCCGGGAGGGGCGCGGGCAGCTTTCAGAACGGTGGCTGGCGCACAGTAGGTGCTGGGCACGTGGCTGATGACTAAAAGGAATGATGGCTGAGTATCAGCTAGGTGCTACACAGGCCTGCCCGGCTGGAGGAGCAAAAAGGGACTGTCCACCAGAGCAAAGCTTGGCCTGTGTCCGGTCGCGTCCCTGCCCAGGGAATGGCAAGACTCGGCTTGTGCCCTAGGAAGAGGCTGGAAACACGGTTTGCGATCTCAGACAAATGGTAGACAGGGAATTATGCAGAAAGGCAAGGGGTCGACCCACGAAAACCTGCCCTTGCTAATGCAATGCTAGCGCACCTACAGAAGAGAAGCGAAATGGGTTTTCAAAACATAATGGCAGTTTGGCTGAGAGATAAAAAGGCAGCGATGTGAAGCAGATGATGGGTAGGTCTGGAAAGAATATTTGGGATCTACTTTGTTCCTTTGATAACTAAGAGTGCATTTGTCTTATCTTGAAAAGAAACAAGCGCCCCCCTCATCCCACAGCCTCTGCCCTTCCACTCTGCCTTCCTGGCCAAGTTTCTGCAGTGGGCCTCCTCCCACCTTCGAGAGAGCGCCTGGCTTCTGCCCTTGCACTCCGGCCCGTGTTCCAGTTGAGGCCCTAGATGCTGCCCGTACCTGCTGGGCCGTACCTTGCTAACGGCCTACCTGCAGCATGGGAGAGGCTGACTGCTTCTCCTGTGCCCTTGCTTTTTCTGCCTCTTACCCCTCACACACCTATGTTCCCCGTCTGTTTCAGCCCCTCCCACACCAGCGGTGTGCTAATGGCTCCCAGATCTCTCTACGCCTGCCATCCATCCTGATTCCACCTGTGTTTATCCAACTACCTCCTAGACATCCTCACTTATTTGCCCCAGGGGCAGCTCAAATTCCATAGGCCCCAGAAGGAAGTCATTTAATTCACTTTACTTAACCAAATGGGGCCTCACTTCCTCAAATGTAACACAGGGGTATTACTAATAGGCACCTCACACAGAAGCCTGTTATGGAGATTAAATAACACAGAGTAGCATGTCAGACAGACCCTGGCACATGTGAACAATCTACAAGTATTAAACACGATCCTCTTCACTCAAACCCATTCCCTCCTCCCCATGTATCCCCTAAATTGACTTATAAACCCAACCACCCACATCGTTTAAGCCAGAACCTAGACCATCTTTCTTGAAGCCTAACTCTTCCTTAATCTCACAGCCCCTCCTTTCCACGTCTTAAATATCCCACCTTGTCTCTCCTTCTTAGCTCTAGGGCCTTAGCCCCCAGCACATCCCGGGGACCAGGGCTATTCCTTCCCTGGCCCCACTCTTGCTACTACTCCACACCTGTCTTCTGAAAGGACACATTGCATGACACCACCCCCACCCCTTATAAGCTTTCAGTGGCTCCCCACTACTTTGGGGACAAAATCCAAACTCCTTGGAACGGCCCAGAGGCTCTTCAGGACCTGGTTCCCCTGCTCCTTCCAGGTCCACATCACTGCCCCAGCTCCAGCCGGTCGCCCTTGGAGGAGGCTGATGCCACCCAACCCATCAAGCTCAAGACGGAATCTCTTCTCCCAGTGCTGCTGCTGCTTCCAGATGCATCTTAGGTGCCACTTCCCCCAGCCTTACTGGGCTTCTAGTTTGACGATACCTTTCTTCTTTGCTCCCCAGAGGCTGTGCCCTAACACTTACATGCTTTAGTTATTATCTGCTCATTTGCCTAGCCTCTCCACTAACCTGGGTTGTCCGAAGGCAGAGAAATGATCTTTTATTTCCAGGTGCCCAGAACCCAGCCCAGCGCCTGGAAGACCGTAGACACTCAGGGGAAGTGCATCAGGGTACAGTCTTTCCACCAAAAAAGAAACGAGGTGGCTTGGGGAGGCGATATCAGGGTTTAGCAAGTCCACTCCTCCCGTGGCACACGGCTGTTCCACGGAACGGGGGTTCCTTTGGGCCTGTACGTCCTTCACCGCACTTCGCCTCGCAAAGACTAACCCGCACAACCGCGACACGCGCGGGGCTGCGCAGCAGAGGCCGCGAGGGAGCCGGCACACGCAGGTCCGCGAGCCGGGTGAAATCCTGTGCCCTTTGTTCCCGGCTCCGCGCCCGCAGGACCCGGCCAGGCGCAGGGCCAGCTCCGACCGAACGGCACTCGGAAATGCCCCGGGGGGCGCTGCAAGCTTCAGGGGCCAGCCTCCCGGCGCGGGAATCCGCGACCTCCGGCGACCCGGCGCGGGACGCAGGCTCGGGGCTGCGATCCCTCCCAGGCCGGCGGCCGCGGCGGGCGGGAAGGCGCCCAGCCAGCCAGCGGCCCGCGCCCGCCGCCCGGCGCGCAGGGCGGGGCGGGGCCGGCGTGCACGGGGACGGGGCCGACGCGGCGGGGCGGGGCCGGCGCGGGCACCGGAAGCGCTGGGAGGCCCGAGCCGTCCCAGGGTGCCCCGCGCGGCGTGGACTCGGGCCGCTGCCGCCATCCCGCTGGCGAGAGGCTGAGAGAGGCCGCCCGCTCGCCGGCCGGGCTCGTGTGGCCAGTGCGTGAGGGCGCGGGGGCCGTGTCAGCGAGACGCAAAGCGCAGCCGCCGCCACCGAACGGACATGTTAGGGCGCAGCGCCGCCGCCTCTTGTTCCTCAGCCCCCGAACGGCACTGAGAGGGGCCCGCCGCCGCCGCCGCCCGCCCCGCCGCCCCGCTTCCTGCCCGGCCCCCGGCCCCGCCGCCGCCGACCGCTCCGCCCCTGCCCCCGCCCGGCCGGGCCGCGGCCCCGCTCCGCCCTGCGCGATTCTATGTGACCGGCGGGCCCGGAGCCGCCGCCGCAGCGCGAACATGGACGCCGTCAACGCCTTCAACCAGGAGGTGAGGGGGCGCGGGCCGGCGCCGGCTCTCCCGCGCGGCGGGCTCGAAGCGGGACGCGGGTGGGGACGCTTCCTGCTCTGGTTCCGGCGGCCGGGCTCGCGCGGCGGCCTGCGGCCCGGGAGGTGGCAGCGGCCGCGGGGCCGACCCCTCCCCTCCCCCACGCCCGGCGACGACCTCGGCCGCGTCCCCGGCCGCGCGGGCCCCTCGTCCGGCCCGCTCGCCCGCTGCCCGACTAGTGGCCCCGGGAGCCAGAGCCCGCCTGCGGCCGGGACCGGAGCGCGGCGCGTGGGGGGCGGGGCGGGAGCGGCCGCCGGTCCCCGCTGCCGCTGCCGCTGCCGGGCCGCGGCCGCTGGACTCTGATCCTGGGCGGTTGGCGGCCGGAGCGGGTCGGTAGCGAGCCGGTCCGACTCGGGACGCGCGCACGTGGGAAGTGGGGTTGGTACCCGACAGGGGTGCTCCTTGTCACTGCCAGTCCCGCGGGCCGCCCTCGGGGGCTCCGAGCCCGGCGTGACACCTGAGAAGTTGAATGAGCGACGCGAGCCCGCGGGAGAGCGGCCTCGGTGCACGGTCCCCCGGCCGTTCTCCCTCAAGCACCCCCGCTCCCGAGCCTTACCCCGCGGAGACCCCCCAGCCGGGCCCGGGGCTGCCGCGACCCACGAGCTCCACTTTCCTTCCAGTTCCCGCGGGCGCGGCGGCCCGCGCAGTGGTGGGTCGGAGCCTTGGGGGCAGGGCGCCCGGCCCGGGCGATTTAAAACGCAGTCCCGGCGTGGGGACCATTGTCATGCGTCGGGTTGGGTAGCCTTCCTTTTGCAAATGCTAGAGACAAACCCGAAATTTAAAAAGCCAGATGCAGCGGTTGTAGGTGTCTGGATGGGCCGCTCAAAACTTGCTGCGTCTCACGAGATCTTGCGGGGTCCCTCCCATCGCACTTCCGATTTGCGGGACGAGCTGTCCGCGGGGCCGGGGGCTGGGCCGGGCGCGGCGAGGACCGCTCACCGCCTGTTGGGTCGCCGGGGAAACGGCGCCTCTCCGCCTGGGGCTGTCCCAGCGGCCGCGGGCCCGCCGTCGCACGTTGCCGGCCAAGTTCAGCAGCGGCAGCTTCCAGGCTGGGGAAATGGCTCCTGTTTGACCTTCTTTTTATTCTTCAGTCACAGCTGACGTCCAGGGTCGGGTTGGTTTGGGCGGGCAGCGCCCTGGCTCCACATTTATGCGCCTTCGCGGGACCGCGCCGCGGGGCAACGGGCGGTCGTTCCTCCCAACGCTCTGGCGGCGGCTTCGCGGGCTTGGCTCCAGGGCAGAGCCTCTGGCCCGCTGCCCCCCACATCGTCCCTGGGGCGGGGACTGGCAGGTGCGGCGCCACCAGCGAGTTTATACAACTGGTGCGACCGTGGCTTAAAGGTTCCGAGTAGATTTCTCTCCCAAGATAAAAACGACGAATTGCTTTTACTTTGAAAGGACGTTTATTAAAGCTGTGGACAAGGAAACAGGGAGGGTTTAGGATGGGAGAAGCAACGGAGGGGACGGCTGCCCCCTGCCCCCTGTTGCCGTCCCGGCCCCGGCGATGGGGGCCTGAGGGGGAAGGGGGGTGGGGGGCGCTGGTTGCGGAGTTTCAGGGGAAATTGTTGGCGGGCGGAGAGGAGGGTGTTCAGTGCCGAGAAGTATTTCATTCTCACCGGGACTCCGTGGAAGTTGCCGTGAAGCGCGCTACCAGGTACAGGATGTCATGTTAGTTCTGGAAAAGTGTGACGAGTCGTTTTTGATTCAAAAAAAAATTAGGAATGACATTGACTCCTCGGAAAGGGGAAGTGGTATTTTAACCTTTTTAAGTGTACGGCATGAGAATTTGATCATTGCTTGTTTCTGTCGATTTTTCTTCCCATTCCCAGTCTGTATGGACTTGATGTCGCGTTCCGTAAAGCGCATGGTGTCAGTCCTCTGGGGGGAGGGTCTTCTGAGGGGATTGGTCTGACTCCAAACCCATCTTGGTCCGCAGTGCTTCTCGGTCCTTTCTCAGCACCCACCACATGGTGTTGGTCACCTGTGATCTCGAGTCTCCCGGATCTCACCCGCGCAGACCTCAGGGTGCTGCCCGGCTGCAGGGCAGAGCCCTGCCTGCGGTGGCACCCAGCACAGGGCACCTCTGCTGCTGGGAGTCCGGCCTCTGCTCTGCGGTAGCACAGCTCGCTGGGGCCTTTGGAGAGCACCGAGGCCGTGGGGACAGGGCACAGCGTGGGAAGCGCTGATGGAGGGGCAGGAGCGAGCCGGCAGCGGGCTCCAGAGGCTGCTGCAAAGTGAGCACGGCTGAGGAGTGGGGCCCGACGCCTGGCGCGCATGAGCTCCACGTTTAGGCTGTGGGTGATGGAGGCTGTGAGGTCGTGGGGGGTGCGATCGAGAGGCTTGGTTTGTCGTGCCCGCTGCGGAAGGCAGAGGTTTGGGGACGAGTGGCCCGTTGGGGTTCAGCTGGGAGAAGCCAGTGGAATCTGGACTTGGCGAGTCTGTAGCGGGAGGACTCCGGGGAGGGGAGCTGTGGGCCAGAGGAGCCTCCCGTGGCTTGGTCATCACCCGGCGTCCCGCTCTAGGTGCTGGGCGCGCGGCGGGGCGGGTAGCACGGCCCGGCAGCCACCCGCGGTGCGTGCGGGGCGTGCGGGGCGGGGCGCGTGGGGGTCTGAGTGGAAGGCCTGTGGGAATTCTTGGTGTCCCGCTGGGCATCTGGCACTCAGACCCGGGCGAACCCAGCGACGGAGGGAGAGCCCCCGGAGTCCCTCGCCCGTGGGCCCTGCAGAAGAACACTGGGGGTGAGTGTTTAACAAGCGCCTGCGGCACTCGGGCACTTCCCGTGCACGTGTCCACCTGAGGCTCCTGCCGCCTGACGGTCAGGGCCGGCGGGCTGGGCTGGACTGCGGGGGCTGCCTCTCAGGGTCGCCCGAGGGTGGCACGTTGCACTGCGTCTGGAGTGTGGCCGCGGGCTGGAGCCGAAGGGAGAGGCGTCTGGACGTTGGGAGGGCAGTGGGGTCGGCAGTCTGAGGTGAAATGGGGATGTGGACGATGGAGGAAGGTAGCTGATGTCACGTCGTCTTCTTTAGAAGTTCGGTTGTGAGAGTTCAAGGGCGAGGAGAAGGAAGAGCAGTGGCCAGCAGCATCCTGGGCACTGACACGGGCCTCCCGGTGTTTGGGTTGGGGCGTCTCCAGGGACTGGGGGCGGGGCAAGTCCGCAGAGGTGCAGTGTCAGGCAGCGAGAGCGGGCGGATCGCTGGGAGCAAGGGTGTGCGGCGAGGAAGGAGCGGGGGGGGGGGGGCATCACAGACACCCACCGCGGAGCACCCCTGGGCAGGACGCCGCACGAAGTGTTGTGTGGGGTGAAGATAAGCGGGGGACGTCAGTGATCAGCTACTGCCGGCTTTCAGTCGGGTTCTGTTAGGGCCGCACACGCCGGGTAGAACGTGAAGAGTTTGCTGCTCGGCAGCTTTGTTGAAAGACTCAGGTTGATAAGTGGGGCTTCTTCATCCATGGATTGCATTTTTAGCATTCAGCCCATCTTCTAAATCCCAAGGAACGTATTCCCCCCCAGCCCCTCCCCCAGGTCAGAGGCAGATAAGGGACTCTCAGTCTCCGGGGTGCACACACAAAACACAGTGCTCTGTGTTTCGATGCACGCGGGTAGTGGGCTGTACCAGTTTTGGGAAGCGGGTTTTTGCTCAAGCGTGAGCGCTCTGTGAGACTGAGTTCATTCTGATGGCTGCGTAGTGTGCCGCCTTGGAATAAGTGGCGTCCTGGGTGAGTCCCCAGTCGATAAACATGGGTGGGTTCTCGTTTTTTGCCACAGACACTGTAGTGAACGTTCTTAAACATCTTGTGTAAGACTTTCTGACTTCCGGTCAAGATGGAGGCATAGGTAAACACACTGTGCCTCCTCTCACAACCAAAATTAAGGACAACAAATATTTAGAAACAAGAAAACAACCAGAACTGATAGAAAATTGAGCTGTACGGAAGTCCAACAACCATCTATCCAGACCGGTAAGAGGGGCGGAGTCGCGGCAGGAAAAAGTGGAGGTGCGGACCCGGGCACATAAGCAGCAGTGGCTGGCAGTTCCCAGGTGTTCAAGCAGCAGCTGGCGGACCCCAGGGACAGGGGGGCAACTGTGCAGACCCAGTGAGGCCACACAAGGCAGCTGGCTGACCAGGTGGTCCCACATTCGTGCGCGCAGGCGGTCCAGGCAGAGGGGAGGTGGTGGAAGGGACTGAATCCAGGAGAGAGCAGAGCAGGCGCCATTGTTCCCTCTCAGACCCCGCCCCCACATACAGCGTCACAACCCAGCGACTGGGCTGCCCCGCCCTGGGAAGCGCCTGAGGCTCCACCCCTCACTACGTAATAGCCGCGACCAGACTAAAACCAAACCAAAACAAAACAAACAAAAAAAAAAACTCACCAAAAATGACTCAAACCGGAGAAGAAATCAAAGCCCCAGAGCCAATTCCTCTAAGCAGTGAAGAGATAGCCAACCTATCAGATGCACAGTTCAAAGCACTGGTCATCAAAATGTTCACAGAATTGGTTGATTTTGCTCACAAATTAGATGAAAAAACGCAGGCTACAATACGTGAAATGAAGGAAGACGCATGGGGAACTGATAGAGATGGAAGGGAAACTGGGACTCACATCAATGGAGTGGACCAGAAGGAAGAAACTAACAACCAAACAGAAAACGAGGAAGAAATAAGAATTCAAAAAAATGAGGAGAGGCTTAGGAACCTCCGGGACATCGTTAAACGTCCCAACATCCGAATTATAGGGGTACCAGAAGGGGAAGAAGAAGAGCAACAAGTAGAAAACTGATTTGAACAAATAATAAAGGAGAACTTCCCCAATCTGGCAAAGGAAATAGACTTCCAGGAAGTCCAGGAAGCTCAGAGAGTCCCAAAGAAGTTGGACCCAAGGAGGAACACACCAAAGCACATCATCATTACATTAGCCAAGATTAAAATGAAGCAGAGAATTCTAGAAGCAGCAAGGGATAAGGGCACAGTCACCTACAAAGGAGTTCCCATCAGACTGTCAGCTGATTTCTCAAGAGACCTTCTAGGCAAGAAGGGGCTGGAAAGAAGTATCCCAAGTCTTGAAAAGCAGGGACCTCCATCCAAAGTTGCTGTATCCAGCAAAGCTGTCATTTAGAATGGAAGGGAAGATAAAGTGCTTCTCAGATAAGGTCAAGTTCAAGGAGTTCATCCTCACCAAGCCCTTATTATATGAAATGTTAAAGGGACTTATCTAAGAAAAAGAAGATAAAAATATGACAGTGAAAAGACAGCAAACTCACAGCTATTAAGAACCACACCTAAAACAAAAGCAAACAACTAGAACAGGAACAGAACCACAGAAATGGAGGTCACATGGAGGTTTAGCAACAGGGGAGTGGGAGGAGGAAAGGGGGGAAAAGGTACAGAGAATGAGTAGCATAGACGGTGGGTAGAAAATAGACAGGGGGAGGGCAAGAATAGTGTGGGAAATGTAGAAGCTAAAGAACTTAGGACACATGGACATGAACTAAAGGGGGGGAATGTGGGTGGGAGGGGGTGTGCATGGGAATGAAAGGGGGAGAAATGGGACAACTGTAATAGCATAATCAATGAAATATATTTAAAAAAAAAAAAGACTTTCTGTGGGACAGCTTTTCTCAAACCTTGGATTGCGACTTCTTTAAACTCAAAAGTTAAGGGCCACAGAGAGCTTTTGTATGGATGGATGGTGTGAGCTGATGTTTGCCATACTAGAAGTTCAAGCGGAGAACTACATTTATTAAAAACAACAGTAAACCCACTACATAGGAACGTAAATGACAGATGTTTTCAAAACAAAAAATTAGTGAGAAGAGTGGCGTTTTCCGTTTCGCGAATCTCCTTTGAACTTTGGTGAAATAAAAGCTGGATCCTTGTCCCACCTCCCGTCTCTGGCATCGCTCGCATTGCTCGCATCAGCAACAGACGGCGTCAGGGAGAGGGCGGCGCCCTTGGGAGGAAGGGAGTAAAGGGCAGCATCTCCCTCTGGACAGGGAGGCAGCTGCACCTCGTGGGCCGGACGGGAGCTCGGACCCTCCCAGGTCGTGTCCCGAAACTGCAGCCTGAGGTGGGTGGAGTGCAGGCCGCGCGGTGCTGCCTGGAAGTGCAGGCGGGAAACGGGCGCCGGGCGCTTGCGCCCCGTTCGCTTCCCTTCCCTTTCCCGTCAGGCACAAGGAAGCTTCCTGAACACTTAAGGCCTGGCTTGAAGTTGGCGCCCTCCCCTGCGTGGGCGGCCCCCGGGCGCTGCGGGCGGGCAAGGAAGGGCTGCTTTGCGGGAAGTCGTTCTGCGCGGCTGTCTTCTGCGGGTCCGTCCTGCGATGAGGGCGCCTTGAGACGTGTTCTTGCAGCCTGCGGTGTTCCTCTGTGGTTGCTCTCACCTGAGGTCTGTCTAGGAGACGCGGGGACGTGGAGCAGGGCAGGTGCAGGAGCACCCCAGGGCCCTCTGGTCTCCCTCGGTCGTGCCTCCCTGCCACCACAAGGAATCTGGGGCTCTCAGAAGTCAGCCGTTCAGCCCTGGCTGGTGCGGTTCGGTGGATCGTGCGCCATCCTGCAAACCAAAGGGTCGCGGGTTCGAGTCCCAGTCAGGGCGCATGCCTGGGTTGCAGGCCGGGTCTCCAGTAGGGGGCGTGCGAGAGGCAACCACACACTGGTGTTTCTCTCCCTCTCTTTCCCTATCCCTTCCCCTCTCCCCTCTCTAAAAATAAATAAAGTCTTAAAAAAAAAAAAAAAACAGAAGAAAGAAGTTACCACCTTCACCTTGGGTGGAGGACAGCTGGCTCCTTACCGCTTTCTGCAGCAGTGTTTATCACTGACGTTCATGTTGAAAATGTCCCCCTCCTATGCATTATTTTGTGAAGTATCTTGTCTCGGAAAAAAACTACTTGGGCACATGATGAGGAACTGATCCAGAGAAAAACCGGGAGAATGGAAAAGTTGGCTTGTAAAATCTTGTGAAACGGCACAGGAGATAAAGAAACGGAGAACATGGCACTTCATCGTGTGTGTGTTGGGGAGGGGTGGCCGTTTTTTTACCAGACACACATCGGAGGCTGCGCTCCGCCACGGGACACTGGAGTTCCTTCCGTTCCTTCCAGGCTGCTTTTCCATGGGTAGCTGCGCGCATTCAAATCTCACTCCGAATACAACTGGGTGACGCGGTACAAAAACACGGTTACATAAAGGGTGGACCTTTAGTGTTACTTGTTGAGACAATATGCTGAATCCTTTTTTCAGCACATTTCAGAACAACAGCGCACAACTTTAATGATCTAAAAAACAACCTATGTTATCAGATATATAGAATAAGCAGCTTACCTTTAGTTGAATTTTTTGGTAAGACTGGTGGATTAATAATGTTCTGTTCCTGTGGAACCACAGAAAAGGTAGCATTAGTAATCATTAAATTTGCATTAGGGTTAGGCCTGACCAAGGTCTGTTGAGAACTGAGACTAGAAAAGATATGTCTACATTTCTCTGTTAATATGAAGTGTAATTAACAGTATACTGTTAACAGATTTCTTGAAAATTAGAGGATTTCACAAACGGTATTATAATTTATTACATCCTGGTTACCTTCATCCTGTTCAGTATTTGTATGGCTTATTGATTACTTTTCATTCCTTTATAGTTAGAGGTCTTTATTGATGCTTGCGAAAGCATGAATGAATACATAGAAACCTTGATATTCCCGTGCAGCATTGGACAAGGAGTAGAGAATTCGGCAAGAAATCCAGTATAACTCTGGAGTGGAGTTTAGGGTAGAAGCTACAGTTCGATGTGAAAAATATTAAAGATGGCCACTAGAGCTCAGTTAAAAGTGGAGGATGGTCCAAGTGCCTCTTCAGAGTTATCGTTTGTGTTTGGATAGTTGGTGATTTTGGTATACATCCGTGTGGGTCAGCGATCCTCGTTGGAAGACATGGTAGAGCAGTGATGTACCCAGCGTATGGGACATCGAGAGCGGAGCCTTTTCTTTACTTTTTCTTTTTTTAAGCACACTATTTTTTAAAAAAGATTTTATTTATTTATTTTTAGAAAGAGGGTAAGGGAGGGAGAAAGAAAGATACATTGATCCATTGCTTGTCTCACACACACCCCACTGGGAACCTGGCCCGCCACCGAGGCACGTGCCCTGTCTGGGAATCGAACCGGCAACCCTTTTGTTCGCAGGCTGGCGCACAATCCACTGAGCCACAGCGGCCAGGGCTGAGCACATTACTTCTGTTACAGCAAAATTATTTTCAGAAACAGTCGCGGAATGAGCCAGGAAAGAAACCTGAACTTCATACCAGTTACAAATAAGTATCATGATGGGAAAAAAGCCAGTTAGTATTTTTAAGTTCCATTAATACCTTTTGGGAAAAGGTAGAAGAACTCGTCTACATACTGGTCTGTCACAATAATGAATAGTAACACTCCAATTTCTTTTCAGGCCTTAACTTCTGTGCATTTGTCAATGACCGTGGAAGTTGATCGTCACATATTCTATGTAGCAGACACAGCCAGATTTATTGATCTTCTCTTCACCCATAGTTGATTGAAGCACACTTGTTATTCATTTTAATTACAAAAACCTGCACGTGATGCAACGGATGTAAAATAGTTGGGAAGTCTTCGCCATGTTGACATTCTCTATAACTTTTTATTCAGGGACCTTCAAGCTTCGTGTTTCATTGTACCTTTGTTCCAAGCTGATTGTGGCTATTGGTAAATGTTTACGCCAGAAAGAACCGCACACCGTTGTATTTCGGAAGTACTCTTTAAACGCAGGGTCCACAGGTGCGTGTGCGTGTGTGCGTGTGTGTGTGTGTGGACCGCAGGGCGGAGGCCCCCGAGCCCTTGTGCGGTGTCTCTTCGAACGCCGGGGTGCGCGGGCCGGCGTGTCTGGGGCGCTGGCCGTGGAACCGCAGGGTCTCCTCATCGAACTCGCCTGAGAGTGGTAGACTGCTCGGTACAGCACACAGGATAAAAACGGGCAGAGTCCATGCTTACGTGTTATCGAAACTTAACAGCCACCGCAGCACGGTAGCATGAAACTTCAAGAGCCCCAGTCAGCAAAATGTCGTCCTCGCTGTTACTTAGAGTTGCCGGTGCCTGGCGACGATAAGATGACTTTAGTCGGCCGTGTTGCTGTGCTTGGAGACGGTTCACCCACGTCCCACCTGACCCTCGGCGGATGTCTCCTCCCGTCGCTCCGCTCCAGGTGTGCCGTCACCTTCGAGAGCAGCAGCTGGCGAGACCTGTGGTCTCCGTCTCCCTTTGCAGCGTCCCCGGTCCGTGCGCTGTGCCCTGAGCATTCCCCTCCATTCCCCCTTTTAACTCGGTCAGGGCTGCATTTCGGCTGACGTAGAATTACAGTATTCCGCCTCAAGGAAACTGTAATGCGGAAATTTACGGTAATACACCTTTTAAGCCTTTAGGAAATAGGTAAAATATCCTTTAAACTCGAATAGTTACGTATCATCTAGTTCAGCTTAATTAAGAGATGCCGAATGATAAATCATTTGAGAAATAACAGCCAAGTTTGGAGTTCATTTGGAGATATGTTCAAATCTTTATAAAGGCCTTTACCATTGCTTAATAAGTGTAAATGCATAGTTTACAAAGTTGGGTTTTTTAAAATGTATGAAATGTCCAAAACAGACAAATCCATAGAGACAAAAAGTAGAAACAAGGCGCCCGGCCAGATAAAACAGAGTGGAGTGGAGGGCCTCGTGTTTGCCGCCTGCGCTCTTGGGGATGGGTGTTATGCTCTGTGATCTCAAAGATACTTAAGGAACAGCACCGGACCGTTAGGTTTTAACACCTTATCTTCCTTGTTTTGTTACTTGGTCTGGTTTTCCTTTTTGTTGATACTTTTAAAACTTTGGAGAGTAGGCTGTTCAAGCCGGGGACCGTGGTGCAAAGGAGGGCTTACGGTGCAGGAAGCCACAGGAGAGCGCCCAGGCCGGGTCGCTTCGGTGCTCTGGGAACACAGTGGAACCGTGGTTCTCGAATCCGTTCGTTCCGCAAGTCTGTTCGGTAAGCTGTCGGTCTGAAAGTCGAATCTCCGTGCCTCCTGAGCGATGCGTGGCTCGTCCTTGTCCTGCAGGTACCAGCGTGAGAGGCTGTCAGCCGTAGAACCAAAGCTTTGGTCAGGAGCCGGACCCCGCCGTTTAGGGTGGGAGGTGTCGGAGAACTGAGATTCCACTAGTGCAGGAGAGGGATGCGCCCAGGCCGGGCTGCGTGGGCTCGCTGGGGAGTCACAGGAAAGGGGCCTTGGCGACGGGGGGGTAGGGGGGGCCTTCCGCCAGCTGCCGCTGCCCGCTGCTCCCAGCTGCAGGTCTCCCGGGCACCCCGAGTTTAGGGGGTGCTGCCTGTGGGGGAAGGAGCGGGGGCAGGGAAAGTCACCAGCTCGCTCTCCATAAGGTTGAAACAATACCTGCCAAACACTGAATGGCTCTGTAAATTATATTGTTAATCATGAATCCTGAGTTCAAAAGATACCTTTAGTTTTTACATGCTATTTCAAGATCCAGTGGGGACATTTGAAGGAAAGGACAGGAAAGGAATTCCACATTTGCTTATTAAATACCAACCAGATGCCACCTAATGGGTTACGTGTTTTTTATATATATATCTTCGTATTCTTTCCACTTTAAAGGTAGGCGTACTGGAAATGTGGTGTGAATTGTCCAAGGTCACAGTGCGGGAATGGCTGTTCTGAGATCTGTCAGAGTCCAGCCCATGGCCCCGATGGCTGCTCAGACGTGTTGGAGCAGCCGGTTTTTGTCCTTTGGATGGTTTGTGAAGTGAGAGGGCTCACTACAGGGCTCTTTGTAGGATGGGAAGCGTGGCAGCAAGGGTGCCCCAGCGCGTGCTTTCGGAAGCACGGGGCAGCGTTTAAGAATCATGACGTGTGGTTAGTTTTTAAGTCATCTGCAGTAATGCAGTAGGTACAAGGTTTAGAGCTCGGGATATGCCCTTAAGCAGTGATATTTCCTTTACTAATTTATATTCAAAATGAAAATTTTTAATGGATGAGGGATTTTCTAAATGCTAACATTTTCCGTTTCGGCCCCACGCATGTGCGTAGACCCAGTCATTGCAACTTTACAGAAGTAGCAGGGTCTGGATAAAACATGCCAAGTGGGGGTGATGTGTATTTTTTCATCTCGTCAAATGAGTGTTTGTCCCAGAAACAGTTTTCCTTTTTTTCTCTTGAGGTCTAAGAGAAATGCTTAATTCGCAAAATGTTGCACGGCCAGCCTCGGGGGTGCGCAGAGTCCACTGGCAAGGCCCAGTGGAAGTGATCTTGAAACCTGCGTCTGTGCCGGTAGAACGGCGCGATGGGACGGCCGGGACACCACGCGCTTTCTGAAACCACCGTCTGGCCTGCGTCTGGAGCAAGTGGGAAGGAGGCGCTGCGGCCTGAGTGCGGTTCAGCGAGCCAGTGTGGAGGGGAGGGCTGGAAACCCCCGGGGCTGGAACGCAGCAGGGATGAGCGCTGCCGAGGGAGGCGGCCAGCCAGCCAGCCCTGGGCCCCCCCGGGGCGCAGGCTGGGGAAGCGTGGACCCGTGGAAGTGGGAGGGGCGTTGGTCTTACGTGAAGCTTCAGTTAGGGCATACTCGGTAGAGTGAGTCATCAGAAATTATTCAGAAAATTAGTTCAACCAGCCGTAAGTGGTAACAGAATTAGGGCCCGGTGATACAATTAAAAAATGGGAATTAATGCAGGTGAAGTTTAAACTACGGTTTGCTGCATCACTGTTTCCCGTTCTCTTAAAGACAGGTAGGAGGAGTTAACCCAACAGTGGTTTCACATTTGGTATTAACAATAGATATTGCACTTGTATGTATTTTGTAAAAAGCCTTGTAAATTTGTCCCATTTTAGGGATATTCCATCATAATGTCTCCCTGCCTCCTAAGCAAGTGGAAAATTGGTTAAATATTTGGACTTCCAAGGATTTGACTAAGTAAATAGAATTTACATAGGAGTAAATTACATGCTGCTAATTAAAGGGGTATGTTATTTAACACACAGGTGTCAACCAAAAATACATTTGAAGAGTGATTTCCCAGATTTGGTTTATTTATTTTTAGAGAGAGGGGAAGGGAGGAAGAAAGAGAGGCAGAGAAATATTGATTGGTTGCCTCTCACACACACCTGGACCGGGACCAAATCCACAATCCAGGCTTGCGCCCTGACTGGGAATCAAACCAGCAACCTTTTGTTTTGCAGGACAGTGCCCAACCTACTGGGCCACACTGGTCAGGGCAGATTTGGGTTTTATATCCACGAGAGCTTCAGTTATATTTTTTAAATGTGGCAAATTTTTAAACTTCCTTTGAAAAATTTGTTTTAGTAATTTTGAAAAGTTTTATTAAAGATTTATAAGCCATTGATTTAGACATAATCATTAACTTTAAAAAAGGTTTAAGCCATGGATAAGTTGGATCTAATAATAATGATTCTATATGTTTATATTTAAAGTAGGAGAAATGCATTTTGTGTCTCAGACAGAAACGAATTACAGTTTGTTTGTTTTCAGCTCTGGCTGGTGTGGCTTAGTGGACTGAGTGCCGACCTGTGAACCAAAGCATCCCTGGTTTGATTCCCAGTCAGGGCACATGCCTGGGTTACATGCAGGCCAGGTCCCCATAGAGGGTGTGTGAGAGGCAGCCACACATTGATGTTTCTCTCCCTCTCTCCCTCCTCCCCTCTGTCTGAAAATAAATAAAATATTTAAATTTTTTTTTTTTAAATTTAAAGTTAATGAAAGTTAGGCAAAGTTAAATTAGAAAATATTTTACCAAATACCATTAACATTTTAGAGTATTTTTGTCTTTTTTCCCCATCCACTTCTTTTTGAAAGTTTTTGCATGGTTATGAAATAACATGATGTTATTTTCTAATTTTAAATCGCTATCGTGGAAAATTTGAAAACATTATTTTATAAATTTCTAGAAATAAAAGTATTAGATTTAAAAGATTTAGTCATTTTTTTTTAGTTCTTCATTATATAGCTTTAAACTTTCCCCTGAAATTAAAACCCACCCACTAGGTCCCATCAGCAGAGTGTCCTGTGTGCTTTATGCTCTTTTTCCCTTAAGCCAGGTCGATGACTGGAGGATTACAACGCATTGTTTTAACTGCTTATTAATAAGGTTGAACTTTCTGTGTTTGTTAATTAATTAGGGTTGTTTTTCTTAATTGAATTACTTTCCTCTGTACTTTTTTTGATTTCACTAGTATATCTTTGTGTTTGTAGATGATATTGACTCATACTCTGCTCCCAGGGAGAGGGGCAGAGTGGTCCTTAGCTGGGGGGGCTGATTTCCTGCCCCCAGCCCGGACCCTGACCCCTCATCACAGTGACTTCCCAGTGGGCAGTAAGAAAGTATTAGCTCAAACGAGCCTTTGGTAAAGCATATGTAAGACATGGCGTGGAGTAGCAGGTGAGAAGGGACCGCAAACTCCCCCTTACCTGATCGCTCCAGCGGCAAGTCTTCTATGGAGCTGTCCTCAGCCTGTAATTAGGTGGACAAAGCATATTTGCAGGAAAATGATTTTAAAGTTTTTTCTTAGTTATGTTTTGTTGGAAAAACTTGTGTACTTTCATGAAGTTTGTATGTGTTAGCAATAAACCTTAAAGTTATGGTGGACTTAACTCTTGGTTTGGTTGAAGCCAGTATATGTGATATATTAGGTCAAATGGACAACAGGAAAATTGTAGAATTAAACGCTTTGATATCTGCATCTTTAGGGGGAGATTTCAGTAACAGCCTGTCACTCCATAGGCATTTGTTTGTAATTGGGGGAAGCGGTAGGAGTAAGTATTCCACTGAAAAAGATTCTGAAAGGAAATCTGGTTTGAGGGATTTAAAAGGTTAAAAACATTACTTAGACGACTGTGTGTTCTTCTAATTCTTTTCATTGCTTTGACAGCTCAATTTCAAAAAATAGAAAGACATATTTCAGAAATCATAGGCTTGATGCCAGTAACTTTTCTCTGTCAGTTGTTAGTTTTATGAGTTTCTAGAAATGTCTAGTCACTAGGAGCCAGAACAGATTCACTCATGATTTATACTAGACCAAATTAAACTTCTTTGTTTTGTAAAGTGTGTTTTGTCTAACGAGCTCTATAAACTGGTGATTGTCAGGATTTCATCGTGAGTAAGTTAGAAAAATGGAGGCAGGAATAGATGTGTTGCTAAGTGAATTCTAGCTAACTGGCAGTGTCCAAGGAATAGCAGATAAAGTCGTCCTACAAGAAGGTTCTGTTCTTTTTAACTTGTAAAAAACCACTGAGCGGGGGGAAGGCATAGAAAGCAGGTTCATGAAACCCACAAGCGAATTGGAATAGCTGCTGCATCGGGTAGCAGAAAACAGTTTCCAGACTGAGAAACTGAAGTAAAGTCAGCGTGAAGATCTAGTTACGACAGAGATGCCTGTGAAAACAGTCGGAAGAGTTTCAGTTGATAGTAGGTGTAAGTTTAACAATGAATGAAGCGCTGTTTAAAAAAAAAAGTAATGATAAGTAATGGCCCTGGCTGGTGTTGCTCATGGGTTGGGTATCCTCCTGCAAAGCAAGGGGTCCTGGGTTCAATTCCAGTCAGGACACATGCCTGGTTGCAGGTTCGGTCGTCAGTTGGGGCGCGTAGGAGAGGCAACTGGTATATTTCTATTCCTCTCTTTCTCCTTCCTTCCCTCTCTCTCTAAAAAAAAAACTTAAAAATGATTATAAGACTTCTGGCCAAGATGGAGGCATAGGTGGACACACTGTGCCTCCTCTCACAACCAAAATTAAGGACAACAAAAATATAGAACCAAAAAAAAAAAAAAAAAAAAACAACCAGAACAGATAGAAAATTGAATTGTACAGAAGTCTGACAACAATTCACCCAGACTGGTAAGAGGGGCGGAGTTGGCCGCCGGCGGACAGGGGTCACAGCAGGAAAAAGCAGTGGCTAGTGGTCCTGCACGTGCAGGCGGCGGTTGCACACCCCAGGCACACAGGCAGCAGTTAGTGGGCACGGGGAGGCAACGAGCAGACCCAGCGAGGCGCACAAGGCAGCAGACCGCGGTCACACATTCGCGCGCAGATAAACCAGGTGAAAACAGGCAGCAAGACAGACTGCACAACCCAGGACCCCAGCGCCGGGAAATAAAGCCTAAAAGCACCGATTGAAAACACTTATTGGGGTTGAAGTGCCAGGAGAGACTCCCAGCCTCACAGGAGAGTTCGTTGGAGTGACCCACAGGGTCCTAGAATGCACATAAGTACACCCACCCGGGAATCAGCACGAGAAGGGCCCAATTTGCTTGGGGAAAGTGGCAGAAGGGACCGGATCCGAGAGAGAGCAGAGCAAGCACCATTGTTCCCTCTTGGACTCCACCCCCACATACAGCATCACAGCCCAGCAACTGGGCTGCCTCACCCTGGGGAACACCTAAGGCTCCACCCCTCACTACGTAACAGCTGCGACCAACCCCCCCCCCCAAAAAAAACCCGAAAAATGGCTCAAACGGGAGAACAGATCAAAGCCCCAGAGCCAGTTCATCTAAACAACCAAAAGATAGCCAGCCTATCAGATGCACAGTTCAAAGCCCTGGTGATCAGGATGCTCACAGAATTGGTTGATTTTGGTTGCAAATTAGATGAACAAATGAAGGCTACACTAAGGGAAATGGAAAACGCACAGGGAACCAATAGTGATGGGAGGGAAACTGGGACTCAAATCAATGGAGTGGACGAAAGGAAGAAACAAACAACCAAACAGAAAAGAAGGAAGAAACAAGAATTCCAAAAAATGAGGAGAGGCTTAGGAACCTCTGGGACATCTTTAAACATCCCAACATCCGAATTATAGGGGTCCCAGACGGGGAAGAAGAAGAACAAGTGGAAAACTTATTTGAACAAATAATAAAGGAGAACTTCCCCAATCTGGCAAAGGAAGTAGACTTCCAGGAAGTCCAGGAAGCTCAGAGAGTCCCAAAGAAGTTGGACCCAAGGAGGAACACACCAATGCACATCGTAATTACATTAGCCAAGATTAAAATGAAGCAGAGAATTCTAGAAGGAGCAAGGGATAAGGGGACAGTCACCTACAAGGGAGTTCCCATCAGACTGTCAGCTGATTTCTCAAAAGAGACCTTCCAGGCAAGAAGGGGCTGGAAAGAAGTATTTGAAGTCTTGCAAGGCAGGGACCTACACCCAAGATTGTTCTATCCAGCAAAGCTGTCATTTAGAACGGAAGGGAAGATAAAGTGCTTCTCAGATAAGGTCAAATTCAAGGAGTTCATCCTCACCAAGCCCTTATTCTATGAAATGTTAAAGGAACTTATTTAAGGAAAAGAAGATAAAAAACGTGACAGTAAAAAGACAGCAAACTCACAGCTATTACCAACCACACCTAAAACAAAAGCAAACAACTAGAACAGGAACAGAACCACAGAAATGGAGATCACATGGAGGGTTAGCAACAGGGGCGTGGGAGGAGGAGAGAGGGGTAAAGGTACAGAGAACAAGTAGCATAGATGGTGGGTAGAAAATAGACAGGGGGAGGGCAAGAATAGTGTGGGAAATGGAGAAGCTCAAGAACTTACGACACATGGACATGAACTAAAGGGGGGAATGTGGGTGGGAGGGGTGTGCAGGGTGGAGGGGAGTGATGGGGGAGAGATGGGACAACTGTAATAGCATAATCAATAAAATATATTTTAAAAATTAATTATAATAAATAATGCCGCTCCCACCCCTCTAGATTCTCAATTCTAGAACTTGTGCATTTGTTTGAATATGGTACCAGAGAATTTGCAGATGAGATGAAGTTAAAGGGTTGGGTTAATGAGCGCACGTTGTCCGGATGAGCCCAACGGAACCCGAGAGTCCTTCAGTGAGAGAGGCAGCGGGGAGAGAGTGGTGTGACGGCGGGAGCAGGGGTCCCGGAGCAGAGCAGGTGCTGCGCTGCAGGCTTTGAGGAGGGAGGCCGTGAGCCACAGGCAGCTGGGTGCCCTCTGGGAGCAGGAGAAGGCGGGACGGGTCTGCCCCCGAGGCTCCGGGAGGAGCGCAGCGCGGCCAGCAGCGCCTTGATTGTGGAGTCTGGCCTCCAGAATGTAGGGTAGTACGTTTCTTCTGTTTTAAGCAGCAAAGTTTACTGTAATGTGTTAACTACAGAAATGGGAAACTAACACAGAAGACAGTTTCTTAGACCCCGGTAAGGTAGGAAGAAATCCGGAAGGAAGAATCAAGAGGGAGATTTGGGGTCAGTAGTGGGAGGGCCGCGGTAACCACTGGAGCGCGCCAGTGGCTGAGCCTGTGTCACTGGCCGCCAGCGGCCAGGGCTGTTGGGATGCGGTCATGGCTTTGGCGTGAGTACTGGAGTAGGTATACGGAGGTGCTCTGCAGCTTTCAAGGTCTTTTTTTTTTTTTTTTTTTTTTTTTAAGATTTTATTAAGAGAGAGAAACATCTGTGTGGTTGCCTCTTGCACACCCTCTACCTGGAGACCTGGCCCGCAACCCAGGCGTATGCTCTGGCTGGGGATCGAACCAGCGACCCTTTGGTTCGCAGGCATCCGAACCAAAGGGTGCCTTGGTTGGGGCCACACCATCCAGGTGTGACCACACCATCCAGGGCTAAAGGTCTTCGATACTGCAACATTTTCACCCTTGAGAAGGTTGCTCTACACGCAGTGCTTGGGTAGCGGATGTAACACAGAGGGTAGGGTCCCCGAACAGAAATCCCACTCGGGGCACTGCGCCGCTCCACTTCCTGAGCCAGGCGTGCGTCAGGCCCTCCGGGTCCACAGGGTTCTGTGCGTCGTCTCATTTAGTCTGAAGGACAGTGTGACTGGAGGTGAGGGCTTGTCACCTTTGCAGATTTAAAAGGCCCCTGAAGGTTAGAAAGGTTAATTTATACCAGCAGTAAGCAGCACAGCATCGTATTACTTTGACCAACACCAAGACCCTGAGTTCTGTAGGTGTTGTGACCGAATATTCTCATTCTTTATCGTCTCTTGAAACTTCTTCGTTGATGGAAGGGATTGTGAAATGAATGATCCGCCCTAATTTTGTGACTGCTTTGTGTATCAAGCTTCTGTGCGTCATGCAGGGGACGATGTTCATACTCAGATTTCTCGTAATCATTCCGCTGGTGACAAAGCAGAGCGTCAGACTCACGTCTGTTGCTGGCAGGTATGTTTTTCCTCCTCTGCGGAGGCGGTCGGGGTGCGTGTCGTCCCCTGGGGGCCTGCTGCTGGTCTGCGTGTGGGCCCCACGTGGCTCTCCGTGGGTGTGTCCCCACGTCCTTTCCTGGACGGACGCACAGGCTGTAGGGAGAGGGCTGCCCTCACCGCCGTTCCGCGAGCACCTGCGCTGTTGCCGGCGAAACGCTGGTCGGTCCGTGTGCGGAAACCCACGTGGTCACGGTACCTGAGAGGCAGGAAACAGCGTGTCCTTCTCACGTGCGCGGACCCTGGGCTGACAGCTGACGTCACTCGCCCAGGATCTTCACGACTGGACGCAGTTTCAAAACCAGCTCTGTCTTCCTTGCTCCATAGCAACCACAATGTCTGTTTTGGGTCTTTTTTCATTAATAGAGTTCGTTGGAATTATATTAAGTTTCATAGCTTTCAGCTTTTATATGTAAAACTGATAGGTTTTTCCCTCAAGTTTGCTGGCCGAGCCTGGGTACCGGTCGGGAAAAACGACGGCCTGCGCTGTCTTCACCCCCCGCCCCCCCCACGTTGCCGTCGTGTGTGTCTGCTGCTGCGGGTCGTCTGCGGGAGGCAGGGCGGTGTCTCCTGGGGCGGCAGCGCTGCCTGTCCCCAGCCTTTGTCCCTAAGAGAGGGGACGCTGGTGTGAGGACTCTCGGCCTTGCTGAGCGGGGCCCCGCGGTTGGTTTGGACTGTATTTCCCTCAGTTGTAAAACAGAAGAGCTTTTCTGAATAATTAGTTGCCTTTGGTTTTTCATTTGTTTGTTTCCCACGACCCCACAGTGAGAGTTTCAGTTCTACTCTGAGCTGGGGGGCGTGTGCACGCGCACCACGCCCGGAGTGAGAGGCCGCCCCCGGTGCTCCCCCGGGTGTGGCGCTCCCCCGTGTGTGCCGTGGGTCCGGCCCGGCCCGGCCCGGCCCGGCTCGCTTCTGCGATCTGCCGGGTGTCTGCCCGCGGTTGGACAAACCCGGCTCTGGGGGTTCTCCGGGGCTCTTCCTTGAACACAGCCGTGTGCACTAGAAGTAGCGTGAGCTGACATCCAGTGCACGCTTCCTCTGTGCAGGGGCTGCATTAGGCGCTTGCAAATGGGTCGCTTGAATTCTTCAACTTCCCTAAGTAAGTAGGGGCTGTCACTCACCTTGTACAGAAGAGGAAACGGCGTCTCTGAGCCTGTGACGGCTTTCCCAGGGTTCCCCCGGCAGTTGGTCAGGGAGCCTGCGTTCCGATTGTCGGACTCGAACAGGACCGCACTGCTGTCGGGGACTCAGTAACCACGCTCCGAATCAGGGATGTGCGATCAGCACAAGGTCGCTCGTGTCCGGATGTCTCGGCCAGCGCGGTGGCCCTGACAGTTAGCGCCTCCTGTCCGAAGTCATTGAATTGCAGCCTTGCTGCAGACTCAGGTGAGGGCTGAGTGCATCTCCTCCCACCTGTTGCTGGGTTGGACCGTCACTTTACCTCTGCGGCACTTGTTTGTTACTAAAAAAGTCTTCGGGCCCACCCCCTTATAGCAATTATATCTTACTATTTATCACTTTTTCACTGGGTCTAAGTGCATATATTTTCTCTTACTTCACAGTGTAGTCTTCACTGTCTTTAACATCTGCACTGTTCCCTTGTGCTAATGTACTAGAGTATTAAAAAATTTCATTATTGGGGTGGGAGTAGAAGACAGAAAACTGTACAAGAACAACAATTAAAATAAAAAAACTTTTTTTATTATTTTTGGGTATTTATTGGAAAGAATTCAAGCTTGGGGTAATAGGCTGCAGATTGAAATGACTCTTAATTAGCTGTATGACGTTGGGCAGATTCTTGAACTTCTGTGCCTCAGCGTTCTCATCTGTAAAGTGGAATTCTGATACCTACCTCGCCGTAGAGGCTCCTAGTGTTTCTGTTCCAGTGAGCACCGTCAGTGTGCGCCGTCCTGTAGAGGGTGTTGCTTTCGGCACCGTCTCTGGGTCCCTGCACCTCACGAAGGCCTCGATCTAAATGCGAGGGGGCCTGTGTGCTGGCTTTGCTCTTTGAGGAAGTCAGTGAAGTACTCATGCCTTTATTGAGCTTTGAAAAGGTAACTTTTTTTAAACCTCCCGTTTTGAAACTTCTGTGTCTGTCGATAGTATTTTTCTTCATACGTTATATCAAATACGAATTTATGGGTTTGAGGTTGAAGACAGACATCGGTAAAGGAAGGTAAGCGGCGTCTATCATGAAAAGAAGCCTAGATGTGAAGGAGGCCGTGCAGCGCGTAACACGGAAGAGCTGTTTGAGGGCGGACGTCCGCAAGGCTTCGAAGGCCGCCGTCTCCCTCCTTGGGCCACGCACTGAGCTTGCAACGTCGAGCCACTCGCTAAGCTCTCAAATTTTGTCGAATGAATGGAAAATGATCCGATACTGCATTTCTGCTTTCTCACCTGCCACTTATGTCTTAAGCAGTTGGACTTCGGAATCGCTTTCAAAAACTGGTACCACTTCATACTGAAAGAACAAGGTTTGCATCCTAATTGACCTCGTGGCATTTCACCATGGGATTGGCCTGGGTGTCCCTTGGTGCGGCCCCTTCTCGCTACCCCTTTGGCATTTTGGGCGTGTGCCCCGCCAAGTTCCCATCTTGTTCCTGGCTCCCTCGTTGTGCCGGGAGTTCCTCTCACTCATCCTCATGGCAGTGATTCTGCAACCGTCTGATTTTCAGCCTGGGTTTCTCCTTCTGCGTTCAAGGTCCGTGTACCAGTCTCTGCCGGAAGTCTCCGCCCAGGCATTCGCTAGGCATCCCAAATTAGATTCGTCACGTTTCCTTACGCTGTCCCTGAATCGACACTGTGTGTGAAACCAGGTGTGGATGCCTGCTTAGCGTTTTTTCTGTGCCCCCATCATAGTTCATGGTCCCTGCGAGTCTTTAGGGGGTCCACAGCGTTGTGTAAGGCCGTGGGTGTGCCGTTAGCGATTGGGAGCTTTCACCACATTTTAGTCAAGACAGTTCTCTGGGCATCATCCAACAGAGATGCAACCCTTCTGGGTGTTACCTCAAAACAGGTGTAGCAGCATTTGTTAGTTATTACTATATTGGGTTGGCCAAAAAGTCTGTATACTTTTTTTTTAAATAAAAGGCTTATTTTTCATATTCACCAATAATTTTGTTATTTGGATATTTTCAGTATGTTGGTTATCTCGTGTGGTATAACACTGATTGTTCTCTATGTCTTGATTTGGTCGCTGTGGCCTTCAGCTGGTCAACCCAACCATGGAGCATCGTCCAGCGAGAAATCTCTAGCACTAAACTCCACAAACCACTTGTGACACGTTGGATCCATCACAGCACCTTCTCCACGCACTGCACAGATCTTTTTCTGCGTTTCAGTTGCGTTGTTTCCTTTCCTGAAATAATAAAGCATGATATGCTAAAAATATTGCATGTTTTCTTCCATCTTCAGTTTTAAAATGGCCACACAAAAATTCACCGATTTTGGTAAAGTTTTTAAATGCACGCTGATATGACAGCCGTCACAATATAATCTAACAAAATTGTTTCCAATGAAGTTAAAGACGACTAAGCACTACTAGAGCCACTGTATGGAAACAACCACACACACTTTTTGGCCAGCCCGATACTTGGATAGCATAACGTACCCCTGCAGCTCAGCTCTCCCTTCCATGGCGCAGGCCCTCTGAGGCCGGCCCCCACTCCCTCCCTGTCCTCCTTCGCCTTATGGAATGGGGGGACACGCTTCCTCTGAGTCTTGGGGGTGCTGCTTGAGGGCTCTCCTGCCTGGATGATGGTCACACTATCATACGGTATACTCTGAATTTTAATTTTTTAATAAGTCCTGATACCTTTTTAAATAGATAGACTGCATGGAGAATTTCATCAGAAGATACACTTACCTGGTCTGTCTTGTGAGCTCAGTTGGCTGTTATTTTAATACGGCAGGTTATTTCCTGTTGAAATGATCAAGAAATCCTGTTTGGGACGTTAGTGAATATCAGCTCTGGCTTGGGCTTCGTTAAAGTGGTTCTCTAAGCTTTTAATGGCCAGAGAAGTAGTTCTCACTGTTGCTCATTCTTAAGACCCATGTATTAACTTTTTTGCATCCCCCTTTCTCTGCTTTAAGGGATAAAGAAGGAAATAGAACAGTAATAAAAACCCTCTTAATTTTAAAATTTCAAATGGTCAGAATATAGCCTTTATAAATACATATTGCATATTTCAATTTGTTTTTTTTTGACTTGTATAATTTTAGAATTTATGTTTAAGTTGAAATATTTTCAGTTTTTCTTGTTTTTAATTGATTTATGTATCTCAAATATTACTATCTCCTTTCTACTTGCTTTTCAATTAGCATCCTCAAGAAAAATTTTCATTATGTTGCTAAATAAAGTAGTAAAGAATTATGAACATACTTATTTAGATATTCCTTTTCAAAAATGAATTTCTGTGTTAGTATCTTTGTTTCTCCTATTTTCTATATCTTCTTATTTATGGGAAAATTATCCGTTTCAGGATATGTTGCCAAGTAGAGCTACCCCTCTGAGACATGAGACTTCCGTTTTTTAGGCTAGCCTCTTAGTAGTGATCTAGCAAAGGTCTGTGTCTGAGGAATTCCATATCTGAAGTAGTAACATTCATTGGGAAAAATAGAAATACGATTCGTGTAAGGTTGAAAATGCTTATTTCAAAATATCCTTTTAGAAATCCCAGGTATTTGGTGTGTGCCTGTGATTAAACAAAACAGAAACAACAATTTAAGAAGGTAGATACAGGCTTCTGGCCAAGATGAAGGCATAAGCAGATATGCTTTGTACCTCGCACAACCAAAAAAGGACAACAACAAATTCAAAAACACAAAACAACCAGAACCGCCAGGAAATTGAACTGTATGGAAGTCTGACAACCAAGGAGTTAAAAGAGAAGCATTCATCCAGATTGGTAGGAGAGGCTGAGACCAGTAGCCAGATGCGGGACTCATAGCAAGGCAGCAGCTGGCAGACCATGTGGACCCACATTTGGGTGCAGATACAATGGGAGGAACAACTAGGGAGCGAGACAGACCACACAGGTCAGGGTTCCAACCTGGGGAGATAAACCCTCGAAACCTCTGACTACAAAAATCTGGCGGGGTGGGGGGGTGAGGCAGTAGGAGAAACTCCCAGCTTCACAGGAGATTTCGTTGGAGAGACCCACTGGGTCCTGCAGCACACAGACCCACCCGCCCGGGAATCAGCACCAGAAGCGCCCACTTTGATTGTGGGTAGTGGGGGAAGGAACTGGAAGCCGGCAGAGCCGAGCAAGTGGCATTGTTCCCTCTCCGACTCCTCCCCCACACACAGCGCCACAACGCAGCCCTGTGGGTTGCCCTGCCCTGGTGAATACCTAAGGCTCCGCCCCTTACAATGTAACAGGTGTGCTGAGACAAAGAAATATGGCCCAAATAAAGGAATAGATCAAAACTCCAGAAAAACAACTAAGCAACGAGGAGATAGCCAACCTGTCAGATTCAGGGTTCAAAACTCTGGTAATCAGCATACTCACAGAAATGGCTGAGAATGGTCGCAAAATCGAGGAAGACGTGAAGGCTATATAAAGTGAAATAAAGAAAAATGTACAGGAACCAACAGTGAAGGGAGGGAAACTGGGGCTCAAATCAATGGTTTGAAACAAAGGAAGAAATAAACATTCAGCTGGAACAGAATGAAGGAACAAGAATTTTAAAAAATGAGAAGAGGCTTAGAAACTTCTGGGACAACTTTGAACATTCCGACATTTGAGTCAGGGGTGCCTGGAGGAGAAGGGGAACAGCAAGAAATTGAAAACTTATTCAAAAACATAATGAAGGTAACTTCCCCAATCTGGTTAAGGAAACAGACTCCCAGGAAGTCCAGGAAGCTCAGAGATTCCCAAAAAAGTGGGACCCAAGGAGGAACACACCAAGATACATCCTAACTAAATTACCCAAGATTAAAGATGAGAGAATCTTAAAAGCAGCAAGGGATAAGGGGACAGTCACCTACAAAGGAGTTCCCATCAGACTGTCAGCTGATTTCTCAAAAGAGACCTTACAGGCAAGAGGGGGCTGGAAAGAAGTATTCCAAGTCGTGAAAGGCAAGGACCTACATCCAAGGATGCTCTATCCAGCAAAGCTTTCATTTAGAATGGAAGGGCAGATAAAGTGCTTCTCAGATAAGGTCAAGTTCAAGGAGTTCATCATTACAAAAAGATGATCAAAATTATGAACGGTAAAATGACAACAAACTAAACTATCAACAACTGAACCTAAAAACCAAAAACAAACTAAGCAAACAGCTAGAACAGGAACAGAATCACAGAAATGGAGCTCACATGGAGGGTTATCAGTGGGGAGGGGAAGGGGGAGAATGGGGGAAAGGTATGGGGAACAGGACGCATAGATGGTAGGTACAAAATCGACGGGGGCGGGTAAGAACAGTGTGGGAAATGGGGAAGCCAAGGAACTTACATGTACGACCCATGGACGTGAACTGGGTCGGGGAACGCTGGTGGGAGGAGGGGTGGAGGGCTGGGAGGGATAAAGGGAAGAAAAAATGGGACGGCTGTAATAGCATAAATAGTACAATGCACTCTTAAAAAAGGAAGGTAGGCATGAGCATCTGAACGTCAGGGTCGTGTCTTCAGAACCTGCGGACTCTCGTTACGCCTCGGGGCGGCTTTCAGCTCACAGGCGCTCCTGACTGACGGTTGGGGTCGCTGCTGCGCGAGTTGCTAAGTGCGGTTCTTTTTTTTTTTTTTTTTTTTTTTTCTATATTTTATTTATTTATTTTTATTATTTATTTATTTATTTATCTTTAGAGGGGAAGGGAAGGAGAGAGGGAGAGAAACATCAATGTGCGGTTGCCTCTTGTATGTCCCCTGACGGGAACTGGCCTGGCAACCCAGGCATGTGCCCTGACTGGGAATCGAACCGCGATCCTTTGGTTCGCAGGCCCGCGCTCAATCCACTGAGCTACACCAGCCAGGGCCTAAGTGCGGTTCTTACTCCCCCACTGAGTCAAGAAACTGTGAGTTCCAGCTTTACAGTGGCGCTTTAAATTTCTCGCTCGATTTTAATACACGTGTTTCCTCAATGAATCTTAGAATTATTTGCATACTCAAATCTCGGTGAGGTTTGGATTGAAGTTACGTTAAGTACTGAGTCACACTGTTGCCATTTCAGTTTAGGGAAATGGTGTGTCTGTTTACATTTAAATCATTTTTGAGTTCTTTAGTAAGGTTTTGTGATTTTTTCTATTGTATGTTCTGTAAATTTCTTAATGTTTTCCCCCCTTTCCCCCTTTTTTGATATTCTTAATATGGTCTTTTCCCACTTACTTTCTAAGTGCATAGGAAAGCTCTTGATTTCTCCTTAGTAGTCACATTTTTTACATTAGTTCCAAATGTTTTGTTACTCTTTTAGTTAAGAACTGGTGAATTGACCTCTACCTTTACCTGTAATTAAAACAATTGTTTTTGCTTGTTTTTTTTTTTTTTTTAAGCTCTTTTCACTTATGGACATGAAGCCTCCCATCTCCAGAGCCAAGATGATTCTCATCACAAAAGCTGCTATTAAAGCCATTAAGGTAAGAGTAAAATCACCGTATTTAACTTGAGAAAGTGGTTTTGAAATTTCGGAACTGTTTCTGAACTTGAGAACTGGCCCTGTGCATCTGTCTGCTCAGGCCTGAGCCGTCGAGCGCGGACCGGCCTTCTGCCCTTTTGCTGCTAGTACTCGCCTCGTGCAGTGTCCCAGCTTCACCAACGTGCAGCTAACAAGCAGGGACTGTGTGCATTTAATAACGTGCACTGACGCACGGCCTGGCGCATGTGCATCGTTCGGCGATCGCCGCAGTTACGCTCGTTAGCGCTGTCACCTCACGGGGACCACCGCCGTTTGCGTGCGTGTGGTGCTGGGACAGGCCAGCTCCCGGGAGGGGACAGTAGAGTGGCCGTGTTTTCTGTTTTGTTTAATTCTTGTCGTCGTAAATCAGCTAAGCGTTAGTTTTATTTTTATTTAAAAAAATAATTTGGGCTGCCTGAAATTACACTTCTTACCCAAGATGAAACCTAAGTAAGTGATTCATTTTAGAAACTGCACGATTTAGTTTTGATTCCATTGTTCTTATCCCTCTCATAAATACTGCTTTATGAAGGTTCAATGATTAAAAATCTGAGAAAAGGGCCTTCTGTGTGGGGGTGGGGTTGTAGTTTTGTGGTTTAGTTAGTTTCTGATATTTTTTCAATTGACTTTTCAGCTGATATTTCTGATGAGTTAGTTATTCAGTATTATCTTGGGAATCATTTAAATTGTGCAGATTTCAAGGTTTTAAGTATTTGCTAATTATATTGTAGGAAATGTAGACATGTAAACTAAATAATTTTCTTGTAATTCTTTTCAGCTTTATAAGCATGTAGTTCAAATAGTAGAAAAGTTCATCAAAAAGGTAACTATCCATTTTATGATTACCTCCTTTTAATTATGTGCAGTATTTGGAATTTGCTTTGTAAACTGTAATTCAGGTGCTTGCTTGTGAAGCCACTGAGCCAGCAGATTGCCACTAGGGGTTCTTGTTAATTGTCACAGAGGCTTTTTTTCAAGAAACAAAACCACTCCGGGGCAGCCCTGCTGACTGAGTGCCCGCCGCGCAGTCCCCTGGGCACGGCCCGCCAGGACTCGCCCCGCGCGGCCCCGCCCTGCGCCCTGGTGCTCTGCGGGCACGTCGTTCATCTGGAAGCATTTCGGATGGTGGAAGCACTTTATACGAGGATTTGTCCGGCTTCTCCCTGCTCCCAATGTGATTGTGTCGCTCTCAGTCACAGGGAGAGTATGCCTCGTAATGGTGTGACGGGCACACGTGTCTCAGCGGAACACAGAGAGCGGGGACTGGGGCATCTCTGTCTCCCCCCCAGCCTGGAGCTGTGGGGATGTCTCTCATCCTTGGCCTTTGAATACTGGCTGAGAGAGGGGGTAGCAAATCAAAGTACCACTAGGTAAAATGGAAAAAGGTAAAATTACCTGCATGCACGTTTGGATCTGCTCATAGTTTGTTCCAGACCTGGACCCGAGTAAAAGGAAGGGGGAACCCATAGCCTGATAACCTGCTTCCCCGCTGAGATTCTCGCAGGCCCCTGCAGAGGGCCCTGTTGCTCGACTGGGCTGCACTGGCTCGGCCAGTGCCCTCCGTTGGCCGTCCCACCTTCCGGCCGGCCGGGGGGGGGGGCGGGATCGGGTGCAGCGCAGACGGCTGTCAGCCTGTGCGTGTGCTGTTTGGTGTTGACTTTGCATCTTTATCTTCGCAGTGTAAACCAGAGTACAAGGTTCCGGGACTGTATGTGATCGACTCAATTGTACGCCAGTCTCGTCATCAGTTTGGGACTGATAAAGATGTTTTTGGGCCAAGATTCTCTAAAAACATAACCGCCACATTCCAATATTTATATCTTTGTCCATCTGAAGATAAGGTATAGTTGGTAATTTTTTAATTAAAACTTGTATTGTTCTTATTTGTATTTATTTGAATCTATTTAAATGTATTTTAGATATTGGAAATCTCTATGGTATTTTCTAATCATATAGTAATCTCTGAACTTAAAACTCCATTTTTTCTGTAATGATCATCTCACATTTATCTATTTTTTTAAAGATTTTATTTATTTATTTTTAGAGAAGAGGGAGAAGGGAGGAAAAAAGAGAGGGGAGAAACATTGATCTATTGCCTCTCACACGAACTTCCTACTGGGGACCTGGCCCCCAACCCAGGCATGTGCCCTGACTAGGAATCAAACCAGCAACCTTTCAGTTTTCAGGACACTGCCCAACCCACTGAGTCACACCAGCCAGGGCTGTCTGTTTTCTTATAAAGTCCTTTAGGGATGTTATACTATTGAAGTATGAAAGGAGTACCATCTTGTTTTAAGGAAGACAGAGAGGAGTACTTGTAGCTGAGTGATTAAGAAATTCTGTAGTCGACTTCTGGCCAAGATGGAGGTGTAGGTGGACACACTGCGCCTCCTTGCACAACCAAAATTAAGGACAACAAAGATTTAGAAACAAGAAAACACCCAGAACTGACGGAAAATTGAACTGTACGGAGGTCCGACAACCATTCATCCAGACCGGTAAGAGGGGCCGAGTCACGGCAGGAGGGAGCAGAGGTTGGCAGACCCGTATGCGCAGGAGCTCCAGGCGTGCAGGCAGCTTGCGGACCCAGGCGTGGGGTGGCAACGGGCAGACCCAGTGAGGCCGCCCAAGGCGGCTGGCTGACCAGGCAGTCCCATATTCATGCACAGATAATCCAGGCGAAAATGGGGAGCAAGACAGACCTCGCAACCCAAGGCCCCAGTGCCGGGAAATAAAACCTAAAAACACCCATTGAAAACACTTGTGGGGGTTGAGGTACCGGGAAAGACCCCAGCCTCACAGGAGAGTTCATTGGAGAGACCCACAGGGTCCTAGAACCTACACAAACCCACCCATCCGGGAATCAGCACCAGAAGCGCCCTATTTGCTCATGGAAAGTGGTGGAAGGGACTGAAATATGAGAGAGAGAGGAGCAAGCGCCATTGTTCCCTCTCGGACGCTGCCCCCGCAAACAGCATTACAACCCAGCAACTGGGCTGCCCCGCCCTGGGGAACATCTAAGGCTCCACCTCTCACTATGTAACAGCCACGACCAGACCCCCCCCCAAAAAAAACCCCGAAATGGCTGAAACAGGAGAACAGATCAAAGTCCCAAAGCCAATTCATCTAAGCGACCAAGAGATAGCCAGCCTATCAGATGCACAGTTCAAAGCCCTGGTGATCAGGATGCTCACAGAATTGGTTGATTTTGGTTGCAAATTAGATGAACAAATGAAGGCTACGCTAAGGGAAATGAAGGAAAACTCACAGGGAACCAATAGAAATGGGAGGAAAACTGGGACTCAGATCAATGGAGTGGACGAGAAGGAAGAAAGAAACAACCAAACAGAAAAGAAGGAAGAAACAAGAATTCCAAAAAATGAGGAGAGGCTTAGGAACCTCCAGGACATCTCTAAACGTCCCAACATCCAAATTACAGGGGTCCCAAAAGGGGAAGAAGAAGAGCAACAAGTGGAAAACTTATTTGAACAAATAATAAAGGAGAACTTCCCCAATCTGGCAAAGGAAATAGACTACCAGGACGTCCAGGAAGCTCAGAGAGTCCCAAAGAAGTTGGATCCAAGGAGGAACACACCAATGCACATCGTAATTACAGTAGCCAAGATTCAAATGAAGGAGAGAATTCTAGAAGCAGCAAGGGATAAGGGGACAGTCACGTACAAAGGAGTTCCCATCAGACTGTCAGCTGATTTCTCAAAAGAGACCTTTCAGGCAAGAAGGGGCTGGAAAGAAGTATTTGAAGTCTTGAAAGGCAAGGACCTACATCCAACATTGCTCTATCCAGCAAAGCTGTCATTTACAATGGAAGGGCAGATAAAGTGCTTCTTAGATAAGGTCAAGTTCAAGGAGTTCATCATCACCAAGCCCTTATTCTATGAATTGTTAAAGGGACTTATCTAAGAAAAAGAAGATCAAAAATATGACAGTGAAAAGTCAGCAAACTCACAGATAGTAACAACCACACCTAAAACAAAAGCAAACAACTAGAACAGGAACAGAGCCACAGAAATGGAGATCACATGGAGGGTTAGCAACAGGGGAGTGGGAGGAGGAGAGAGGGGGAAAAGGTACAGAGAATGAGTAGCATAGATAGTGGGTAGAAAATAGACAGGGGGAGGGCAAGAATAGTGTGGGAAATGTAGAAGCCAAAGAACTTATGACACATGGACATGAACTAAAGGGGGGAATGTGGGTGTGCAGGGTGGAGGGGAATGAAGGTGGGGAGAAATGGGACAACTGTGATAGCGTAATCAATAAATTATATTTTTTAAAAAGTTCTGCAGTCGAGAAAGGGAGGGTTCATCTCAGATGGCTGCTTATTCTAGAAGGGACAGCGGTGCGAGAGCATAAGCGGTCTTCGCCAGCAGTCAGACGGCAGCCCTGATTGCTCGTGTCCGAGGCTGGTGTTTCGGTGTGTGGACTCCAGGGGGTCGGAGAAGCAGGCTGGGTTGTGGGCTCCGTGCTCATACGGGGGGAGTGCTCTTGTGGGCGAAGGGCCCAAGAGCAGAGCATCATGCCTTCTGTAGGAGACCAGAGTTAGGCCCTACGTAACACACCTCTGGACCTCCGTACTCACTGGCGCACAGAACAACTGCCGCGAAACTTACCGGCCCTGGCCAGGTAGCCCAGTTGGTTAGCGTGTCGCCCCAGTACGCCGAGCTTGTGGGTCCAATTCCCTGTCAGGGCACATGCAAGAATCAACCGTGAATGCATAAGTGAATGGAACCACAGTGACAAATTGATGTTCCTCCCTCCCTTTCTCTGTAAAAAAAAAAAAAAATCAATAAATTAAAAATACATATTGTAATTGTTGCAGTCATACTAAAGAAATTCTTCACTTCTGTAACTTTTTTTCCAGTGACAGGGTTTCTTTTTAAGTATACATTAAATACGAAAACTCCAAAGACATTCCTTCATGGTTAAATCGCCCATTTCTTTTCAGTCTCTAGTTTGTTGCTTTCTGTCCCCTTCCCCCCTCTCTGTCTGTTGTGGGGGTAGCTCACACTGTCCTGGTGAAAGGCTGATCACAGCCGTCCAGCAAGGCTGCGGTTCTGATGATAGACTTTTCTTTCCTGTGTACAAGACAGATTTCCTATGGGAAGATTGGCCTAGGACTTTTTCTTCACTTCTTCTGTGAGGTACAATGAATTATATATGGAAATAGTTACCATGTTTTCATGTTTTCTCACACTTCACAGAGTAAAATAGTCCGTGTGCTGAACCTTTGGCAGAAAAATGGAGTATTCAAAATTGAAATCATCCAGCCCCTTCTGGACATGGCCGCGGGAAGCAGCAATGCTGCCCCGGGAGCAGACAGCGTCACCAACAACGAGGGTGAGGCCCCGCGTGTCTGCGGGCATGGCGGGGAGGCTGTGGCTTCCCGTCCACAGGGGCCTTCGGGGTCTCTCTCTGGGGAGGGGGGTGTTCTCGTAAGAAGGAAATTTGTGTTTTGGTCGGGGAAGGTACAGGGTATTTTTCCCATAATTACTTGTAGTGAAAACACCATTTTTCCAGGACTCAATACAGTACAGGCTCTAGTACCGCAATCTGTGGTTTTACTGTGTTGAATGGGGCCGAATGTTATTTTAGTAAGAAAGCTTAATGCATTGTAAAGAGGAACACAGGCACATGGACGTTTTCTTAGGCCTTAACATCCTTCCCTTTTCTAGGTTCCCCCCCTCCCCCAGTCAAAGCCTCTTCGGAACCCCCTCTAGCCACTACAAACTCCGTACCAGCTGCCCCGCAGCTGCCCAGCTCCGATGCTTTTGCCGCTGTGGCCCAGCTGTTTCAGACCACTCAGGGCCAGCAGGTAAGCCGCCCACCCAAGGTCAAGTCGTTTGCGGTTTGGTTCTGCTGTCGGTTGATGTTCTGTCCCCAGCGATGAGCACAGTTAAGGGGGAAAGAGTTCTGCTGTTCAACCGGGACCGCCTTGACCAGGGAGGCGGTGGCATCGAAGAAAGGGGAGATGTGGACGGGGAGAGGCGGGGGCAGACCTGGGACTGAGCGGCGCCCTTGGGAGGGGACCCCAGAGCTGCTCCGGCCAGTGCTGCTGCCCCTGCGTCGGGCTCTCGGACCGATCGCAGAGTCAAAGCGCACACACCTGCCTTGCTCGCTGTTCAGCGTACCGTCTCTTCTTTTCGACCGTTATTTTCACCGCCGGGGTTGTCAACGTATATTCTTAACTTTAAGTAGCGCACCTTATATCCCTGATGGTATTTGTTCACAAGAAAACTTAACCATCTCTGAAACGTTGGCCCCTTTTCCTGGCTTACTCTGTGCCTGTGGTATTCCGAGGCACCTTGAAGGGTTCTTCCTTGGTGAAATACCTTGTGATGCAGTGCTTTCACCTTGCGGTGTGGTTGATCCGTTTACCCATTCTTTAAGCTTCAGCAGATCCTTCAGACTTTCCAGCAGCCTCCAAAACCACAGTCTCCTGCCCTTGACAATGCTGTGATGGCTCAAGTTCAGGCTCTGACAGCCCAGTTAAAGACAGCTCCCACGCCCCAGCCCGAGCAGAAAGCCACTGCATTTGACAAGGTAACGACGCCCACAGAGCCGGCCCACCTGTGTCTGCGCCCCTCCCTGGGGGCCGGGACGTCGGCCTTCTTTGGGGTCTCGAGCGCTCGTTCTGTTGTTTGTGGTTTCAGAGACTCCCCCGTGACATCAAAACATCGGTTATTCTTTTCTAGTTATCAATTCAGTATATTCTTTATGAGAATTTTTTCAGTGAAAGACAAAATAAAGGAAAGGAAAGGAAAGGGGACTATAACCCCGCACTGGGAGGTAACTACTGTAATAGTTTGCTGTGTACGTTTCCAGAACGTATTTCCTGTGGATATGCGCCTTTATTTGGTTGTCTCTCTCTCTCTCACACACACACACACACACACACACACACACACACACAGAGTTTTTAACTTGCTTGTTTTGATCTTAATCTGCTTGTCTCATTTTTGTTGGTGGTGGTGTTAAGGCTAATAGATTTAGATCTACATTCATTCTGGGGGCTTGTTGGGCATATTCCGTTAGTGGACACATCACTGTTCGTTTAGCCAGTCTCCTTTCAGGAGACATGGAAGTTGCTTCCCGAGTCTTGCTGTTAAAAAACCTGTTAGCACATGCGTGTGAGGGTTTGGGCTGGGGGGCAGCCGCTGCGGGTGTTGCTGTGCTGGGAAGGCGCAGCTCGGAGCTCCTGGCGGACATCCGAACCCAGGCCGCTGCACCCTCGTCTGTTCACGTCTCTTCTGTTTGTTGGGTTTACGGCTGCGTAAAATTTTACTTCATTTTACAGGTTTCCCTGCAGATAAGCATGTTTGAAGGTCCTAGAACTAAAGGGTATTTTGAGATTTCTGATTTCAACATTCTAGCGATAGATAACGACTTTAGCTATCGTATTTTATATAACGTGTGGTGCTGGTGGTCCGGAGTAAGACTCCAGGCAGTGAACACTGGCTGCCGTTGCATCTTGGTGAGTTAGGAATGACCACTGATTAGAATAAGGTTAGATGAAATTTTTTAGTGCAAAAGGCATGTACACATAAGATGAAAATGCAGATAATACAGAATGTTGTAAGGTAAAAAGGGAAGCGATTTCTCTACCTTGAACAGATGTGTGTATTTTTTCAGACCTGTTTCCACGTACATGTGAACATAAATTCTCGTATACTATGGCTTTGTTTATTAGATTTTTATTTTGAGTTCTGATTAGGAAACCTTCCCATCTGTGTATTTTTTAATTTTGTATTTTATTCTAGAAGTTTATATTTTTGTTTTTTTACATTTGTCTCTTTTAATCCTTCCGGAACCTACATTAGAATATGGTTCAAAATCGTTAAATCTCTGTATTTTTAGAAATGAGTATGTCTCCCTCACTGTTTTGGTCATACACTAAATTCTCATTTGTCTCTCTGCCTGTCTCTAGACGCGGTTCTGTCCCACTAATGTATTTGCTTATTCCTGCGTTACAATTTAGATACTTGCAACTTATATACCATCTTTCACTTCCAGGCGGCACGTCCTTCCCACCCGCTCCCCACATTCTCTTTGGCTGTTCTCAGCATGTGCGTTCGTCAGGCTCCACCAGAAAAGGAGCTGGTTTTATACACGCAGAAAAGGGGGTGGGAGGGGGAGAGGCAGCGTTCGGTTGGTTTTCGAGGCGCTGGCCCACACGGCCACGGAGGCTGGCCGGTCTGAGATGGCGGGGCAGGTGGGAAGCTGGAGCCGCGGGTGAGAGTCGGCGTTCCAGGCCGAGTCTGCTCCGGAGGGCAGGGTTTCTGTGCTGCGGCTCTTACAGCCTTCAGCTGATTAGTCGGGGCCCACGCAGATTATGGAGGGTTTCTTTTTTTCAGATTTTATTTATTTGTTTTTGGAGAGAAGGGAAGGGAGGGAGAAAGAGGGAGAGAACCATCAGTGTGTGGTTGCCTCTCGTGTGCTCCCCCCACTGGGGACCCAGCCTGCGACCCAGGCCTGTGCCCTGACTGGGAATCAAACCGGCGACCCTTTGGTTCGCAGGCCTACACTCAATCCACTGAGCCACACCAGCCAGGGCCAGGGGTTATTTCTTTATTCAAAGTCTTCTAATGTAAACGTTAATCTCAGTTTTAAAATATCTTTGCAGCAACAGCTAGATTAATATTTGACTAAACAGCTAGGCACCATGACCCAGCCAAATTGACACATAAAATTAACCATCACAGCCTACTTTTCCAGATGAACTTGAGCATGCATTTTGGAATTCATGTACTTGTAGGCTGATTTAAGAAGTATTGATAGCTTATTTATACATTGTCAATTTATACAGTGTCCATATATTACAATACCTTTTCCATGTTGTGTACATCTGTTTCATTTACTCTTAGCTATTTAGTCATGTTTCACATTTAATGTTTCATAATATTTCACGTTTAGTCATGTTTCACGTGTAATAGTTAATGATGACATAGAGCAAAACTGTTGATTTTTATTTTACCTTGTAAATGGTCGTGGTATTAAATGCTTAGTTTTCTAGTTGGTTCTCAGATTTTCTAGGTCTGTACTCTTCACTTTTCCTCTTTAACATCTAAACCTGTTTCCCTCCCTCCCTCCCTTCCTATTGTATGGGTGGCTAGGACTTCCAGGAAAATGTTGAATAATAGCAATGCTCCTGGCAGCCCTATCTTGTTAATTTGAATGGTAATTCCTCTAGTATTTTACCTTAAGTGAGTTGATCAATGTTTGTTTTTATATCAAGTTTAGAAAAAAGGAATTTTGTGCTTTTCCTGTTGCTAAAAAGTCCTGTTTTAAGCTAGTCAAACAAGTTGACTGGAAACAATGTGTATTTCAGCTGATTCATAGATTTTCAGTTTCTAAAAAGGAACAAAAAATATGTTTGTAGATAGATCTCAGTTTAATTTTTTAATTGCTTCAAGTCTTTTTCCAAAACAATAGGTAAAAATCTTAAAACCTTAAAAAACATGCCTACATGTGGTAAAGCGCGGGGGATGGTGGCACCTGTGTTTTACTGCCGTGAGGGTTAAATAAGCCAGTGCCTGTGAAACAGCGAGGCGTCTGGATCGCTCGGCCACAATAAGCACTTTTAATCACGTGGCCTGGAACTGCAAAGGGAACACGCCTGCTGCCCCTTCCGGATCCAGCGATTGGGTGTTCAGTGACGGTGTGGCAGAGCGGCACCAGGGCATTGCCGATGTAGGGGTTTGCGGTCGGAAGCCCCCGAGCAGGACAGACACCCCTGCAGGGAGAACGTGTGTTGGGGGCCAGAGAACGGGGGCCGGGAAGTTGAGAAGACGTCCCCGTTCTGCCATTCTCGGCTCTCCCATCTCGGTGATGCGTGGAGTGACCAGAGCTGTGGCTTTCTCGTTTGCAAAAAGAAGAGACTGTCTGCTTGCCTGCTTCTTGTAATGATGAGGCCTCGTGGGTGGTCTGCCCAGCACGTGGTGGGTGGGTGTTGTGCTGCCCGCCCGCCCGCCCACCCGCCTGATCACATGTGATGGGAGTTCCCGTGGTCCTTCCGGGCATGGTCTTGTTCAGTACCCTCTTTCCTTCTTCCTTCCTTTTTTCTCTTCTCTTCTCTTCTCTTCTCTTCTCTTCTCTTCTCTTCTCTTCTCTTCTCTTCTCTTCTCTTCTCTCTAAATGAACGTTTCTGGTAATCAGAGGTGAGCTGTGAGGTTTTAGAAAGAAGCTGGCGCTCAGGTAGTGAGATCCCCGTGCCCTTCGCGGTTTCCTTTCACGGCAGCGGTTCCTGAGCGAGCAGCAGTGGGCGCTTCCTCCGGCCTGCGTAGTGACCGGGTTGCGCGGTCTCGCCTTGTGCGCATTCCGTAGCCTCCTGGAAAATGTGCGCCGTTGTCATATGTGTGGAGTTCCAAGTTTTCCCTCTAGGAACATGACTATTTCAGTAAAACATTTATGTCGCTAAGTTAACAGCAAGCATATAGACAGTGGTGAGGAAACACTGCATTTATAATTGGGGAAGAAAAGCAGAACAAAAAGTGTCTTCCCCAAATGACATTTGTCTAAAATGGGTTGCCCGTGGACAAAGGTCCTCGGGACGTGTGCGAGAATGGTACTGCGCATGACCGCGCGGCGGGAGTAGCGGCGGCAGAAGCATCTGCTGTTCTTACAAAGCTCTTGGGCGCTGAACGCGATCAGCTTTAAAACGGAATGCTGACGTACCTGTTGCAGAAGCTGCTGGATCGATTCGATTACGACGATGAGCCCGAAGCTGTGGAAGAATCCAAGAAAGAAGATGCTGCTGCCGCCGCCGCTGCTGCCAGTACGGCCTCTGCTGCCGCCGCCCCTGCTGCACCCGCCGCCGCCGCCCCGTCCGCCGCCGCCGCCCCTGCTGTGTCTCCGACACAGGCACCCTTGTGAGTCCCCGCGCCTCGGTGTCTGTGGAGTCTGTATAGTCTTTGTGAGGCGTAGCTTAGGGGACACTGGGTGGTGGGATCGTTTTCCATGTACAGTCGTTGTCTTTTTAAATACTGATATTTGGGGTTTTCTCCCAGATGGGGAGGGGATCCCATAGGATTTATAACAAAAAAAAAATGGCTTTTATGTTGGGAATAATGCTTAGTGTTTTAGTTAGTACATAGGCAAAGAGATGCTTGAGCAAAATGTTGATTATTAATGATTCCTAGAGATTTTTTCCCCATTTTCAAATCACTTATTTTTAGATTATAGTTGACGTACGTTACTATATGAGTTCCAGGCTAGACAACGTTCTCTGTGCTTCTGTATACGTGTGGGTGAGAACCCCGTGTGTTCTGAATGGGTAAAAGGATCGCTCACGTTTTTTCAGTGGGTTTCCTGGCGATGGCATGCAGCAGCCGGTGTACCCCCAGCATCAGAGCCTGGACCCGTTTCCGCCGCCGATGATGGCGCTGCAGCAGGACCCCGTGCACCATCAGGTACGGGCGCCTTTGTGGCAGCAGCTGAGCATCTTCACCTTCCAGCATCTTCATCAGAGTGTATGAGTTGCACCTCACAGACCAATGTTCGGCTGTGGAGCACAGGACTGATCGGAGGTGCTCTTTGCTTTAATTGAAACAAGGATGCTGGCCCCGACCAGGTAGCTCGGTTGGTTAGAGCATCGTCCTGATACACCAAGATTGCAGGTTCGATTCCCGGTCAGGGCACGTACAAGAATCAACCAAATGAATGCATGTATAAGTAGAATAATAAATTGATGCTTCTCTCACACTCAAATTAATAAATTTTAAAAAAAATTAAAAATGTTTAAAAAAAAACAAACAAGGATGCTAAATACCACATGCTTACACTTTAATAATGGGTGTTTCTGTTCAAGTGGCTTAGAAAGCGGTCAGGGCTCCGTCTCCAGGAACTGGCCTGTCTGGTTGCAGAGCTCCTTCCTGGAGGAGGGGCCTCTCTGGGACCGGGTGGTGGGTGCCGAGAGGCTGTCGGCACTCCCAGGCGGGACCCGAGGAAGGGGCATGGGCTGAAGCAGAGCTGCAGGGAGGAGGGGGTATGTATTAGTACAGCCTCTAATTCAGAGCTTCCTAAACTTTGCTCTGCATCTAAGTTAATGGGGGCGGGGAGGGCATGTTGAAAACACGAGTGTGGCCCCTTGGTGCTACAGTCCGTCTAGAGGCTTGTTTTCGTTTTCGCTGTGCAGTGTCCAGTTGGGCTGCTAGTCTTGAAGTGGGACTTGATAGCCTTGTTCAGGAAGGGCTCGGAGAACTCAGTTTAGACTGCGTTCATTTTCTTACATCATTTTCGGTCCATTTCATTCATTTGGTAATATGAAACTTACGTTGGGATTTTAATGATGTGTTGACGAATGAAGTTTGAAAAGTATTTTATTATAAGTCCATTTAAGATATGAAGAAAACCTATGAACTTATTTCAAATGTTTAACAATTACTAAAAGTTTATAAATGATTTAGAAAGAATACTTTTTTTTTAATATATTTTATTGATTATGCTATTACAGTTGTCCCATTTCTCCCCCATCATTCCCCTCCACCCTGCACACCCCCTCCCACCCACATTCCCCCCTTTAGTTCATGTCCATGTGTCATAAGTTCTTTAGCTTCTACATTTCCCACACTATTCTTGCCCTCCCCCTATTTTCTACCCACCATTTATGCTACTTAGTCTCTGTACCTTTTCCCCCTCTCTCCTCTTCCCATGCCCTTGTTGCTAACCCTCCATATGATCTCCATTTCTGTGGTTCTGTTCCTGTTCTAGCTGTTTGCTTAGTTTGCTTTTGTTTTAGGTGTGGTTGTTAATATCTGTGAGTTTGCTGTCTTTTTACTGTCATATTTTTTATCTTCTTTTTCTTAGATAAGTCCCTTTAACATTTCATAGAATAAGGGCTTGGTGATGATGAACTCCTTGAACTTGACCTTATCTGAGAAGCACTTTATCTTCCCTTCCGTTCTAAATGACAGCTTTGCTGGATAGAGCAATGTTGGATGTAGGTCCTTGCCTTTCAAGACTTCAGATACTTCTTTCCAGCCCCTTCTTGCCTGGAAGGTCTCTTCTGAGAAATCAGCTGACAGTCTGAAGGGAACTCCTTTGTAGGTGACTGTCCCCTTATCCCTTGCTGCTTCTAGAATTCTCTCCTTCATTTGAATCTTGGCTACTGTAATTATGATACGCCTTGGTGTGTTGGGTCCAACTTCTTTGGGACTCTCTGAGCTTCCTGGACTTCCTGGAAGTCTATTTCCTTTGCCAGATTGGGGAAGTTCTCCTTTATTATTTGTTCAAATAAGTTTTCCACTTATTGCCCTTCTTCTTCCCCTTCTGGTACCCCTATAATTTGGATGTTGGGATGTTTAAAGATGTCCCAGAGGTTCCTAAGCCTCTCCTCATTTTTTTGAATTCTTGTTTCTTCCTTCTTTTCTGTTTGGTTGTTTGTTTCTTCCGTCTGGTCCACTCCATTGATTTGAGTCCCAGTTTTCTTCCCATTTCTATTGGTTCCCTGTGCGTTTTCCTTCATTTCCCTTAGCGTAGCCTTCATTTGTTCATCTAATTTGCGAGCAAAATCAACCCATTCTGTGAGCATCCTGATCACCAGGGCTTTGAACTGTGCATCTGATAGGCTGGCTATCTCTTGGTCGCTTAGATGAATTGGCTTGGGCTTTGATCTGTTCTCCCATTTCAGCCACTTTTGGGTGGTTGTTGTTTTTGTTTTTGTTTTTATTTTTTTGGTCTGGTCGCACCTGTTACGTAGTGAGAGGCGGAGCCTTAGGTGTTCCCAAGACGTGGCAGTTCAGTTACTAGGTTGTGACACTGTATGTGGGGGCGGGGTATGACAGGGAACAATGGCCCCTGCCCGGCCTCTCTCGGACTCCAGTCCCCTCTGCTGCTTCCCCTTCGCCTGGATTATCTACACACGAAGGTGGGACCACTGTGTCAGCCAGCTGCCTTGCGCAGCCCCACTGGGTCTGCACCATTGCCACCCCATGCCTGGGGTCTGCTAGCCGCCTCTTGCATGCTTAGGATCTGCCAGCTGCTACTGCCTACTCACCCCAGTCCACCAACCTTCACTCTTTCCTGCCACGACTCCGCCTCTCTTACAGGTCTGGATGAATGGTTGTTGGACGTACAGTTCAATTTTTCTATCAGTTCGGTTGTTTTCTTGTTTCTAAATCTTTGTTTTCCTTAATTTTGTTTGTAGGAGGAGGCACAGTGTGTCCACCTACACCTCCATTTTAGCCGGAAGTAGAATGCTTCTTTTCTGACATTATAATTATACTTTTAATTGTATAGACATTGAAATGGCACATACAGAAATGTTAGTTTGTGGTTCATTGTCATTATTATAGTTGATGTCCTAAAAGTAGGCATGTTAGTTGAAACTCTCCTTAGAGTAAATTTTTTTAAACGATTTTATGTGTATGTATGTATGTGTGTGTGTGTGTGTGTGTGTGTGTGTGTGTGTGTGTGTGTTTAGAGAGAGGGGAGAGGATGAGGGAGAACTACAGGGAGAGAAACATCAACTCGTTGCCTCTTGCACACGCCGAACCAGGGACCTGGCCCACAGCCCAGGCTTGTGCCCTGACCCAGAATGGCACCGGGTCCTCCCAAGCCCCCACGCCCCACCCATCAGGGCTGGAGTAAAGTTTTTAAGGAATGAACCTCAAAGTCACTGCTTCCAGCCACTTTCTCCCAAAAGTCAGACCTTGGACTTTAAGTTCATTCTGTCTCATGGTTTCCTCACATAAATGAAGTTATATCTTTATATAAAACCCAAACCTTGTGTTTGTCATTTCGAAATGCGTCGTAGTATTTTTAACCAGTATGCTTCGGTGTGTAACAATTCTGAGTTGTAACAACAACTTACTATCTGTGGAAACTGTTCATCACTATTGCATGTCATTGTAGTTTTTCTTAGATCAAGATTCACTGGAGATATTTTAGTTTTATACTAAAATAAGGATTTTTAAAAAATTGTTTTTAGTAGCTGTTACTTACAACCTACTATACTTTCTTTAAAAACGAAGGTTCCACTCCCTCCTAATGGACAGATGCCAGCATTTGGCCTGCTTCCCACACCTGCGTTTCCGCCTCTGGCTCAGCCGGTGGTCCCTCCGGCTGTCCCCGGGCAGCAGCCGTTCCAGGCCCCGTTCCAGGCCCCCAGCGAGCCGCTGACGCAGAAGGCACATCAGGTAAAGCTCTGTTCGCGGGTGTCCGCTAGCCTCGGGGGCAGGGGCTCGTGCCGGCTCCTGCCTGTTGGCTTGGTACCCGCATTCGTTAGTAGGAAGAAGGACTCTTCCTTGGGCACTTGTTAACCCTCTCTGTGCCCTGTGTGTTTCATCCAAAAATGGACATCGTAACGCTGCCGGGCCGTTTCCATGAGGTTCTTAAGGATCGAGATACATGAGGTACAGAGTGCTTGGCCGGTGCCTGGCCGTGGCGCGGTAAACCGGTGTGTGACCTGCCCAAAGTGCTTCCTGACGGGACTATTTCTCCCAGTCTTGTAAACCGTGTCAAAAATCTTTCCCACTGGAGACCAGTGATTATTAAGATCATAACATGGACTCAGGCCACCAAAAGAGAACTGCTTCATGGCAAGAGATTTGTGGTTTAATGTCTTCTAGGTTCTGTCCTCTTGTCTTAGTTATACTTTTCACTTTTCGTATGTAATGATGGCTGGTTCTTCGTTTGTCTGTCTTTAAAGGAAATGAAAGTGGAACAGCCTTGTACTCCAGAGGTTAATAAGCGGCACATGTCCGACAGCAGAAAGTCAAGATCCAGGTCAGCGTCCAGGTAATTCACGGGAAGTGCTTTTCTGAGCCTGTGCGTCTTAGGAGGCGCTGAGAGTAAAGTCAGGTTGGGTTGGTTTCACAGTGGGTGAATAGAAACACTCTGTGGGTGTGTGCGCGCGCACACGTGTGTGTAGTGGGGACAGGAGCACGTCGAAAAAATCCCAGGCTCAGTCACCTTGCCCGTGTTCGTTCCCTCTGAGTTGCTTTAGTGCCTGCGCACAGAGAGTGCGTGGAGTTGCAGAGGCATGTCTTGACAGTTCTTACAGAAATAAGCACAGGGCCTTTTCAAGTTTAACGGCTGGCAGAACAGAAATAATCAGGTTGCGCTTTGCCTGCTGCGGGAAGAAGACCCGACTGAGGAACAGGGGCAGCCGCAGCGCAGGGGCAGCACCCGGCCCTCGGCCTGCCAGTGCGGGGTCGGCGCTGCGCTAGGGCGTCGAGGGCCAGAGGCGCCTTCCGGAGTGGGCCGCTGTCCTTGGCGCACTTACAACGCGACCTTTCCCTGCTGCTGGTCTCTCTCACATGTCCCAGAGTTGTCTGCGCCCGTTCTTCCCTCTTTCCACAGTTAACACATGCTCACACGCAGAACAAACTTGTCTCTTCCTGTGCTGTCCCTTCTCCATCCTCATGAAACTGCCAGGTCACCAAAGAGGAGGCGCTCTCGATCCGGTTCCAGATCTCGGAGGTCTCGTCATCGCCGTTCCAGATCTCGGTCCCGAGACAGACGCCGACACTCTCCGCGATCTCGGTCCCAAGAAAGACGGGACCGGGAGAAAGAAAGAGAACGCCGCCAGAAAGGCCTTCCTCCGATCAAATCAGAAACTGCGAGTGGTAAGGTCGCCTCGCCCTCAGACTTGCTGCGTCCTGTCCTCGTGCCGTGGGTCGTCGGCGCTCCCGCACCGCTGGCGAAGCCCGGCTTCGTCCTGTCGCGCTAGTTCAATGTGTGTCCCGGCTTGGGTGTCCAGCTGCGGGCTGCCTGCGGCCCAGCACGAAACCGTAAACTGACGCCAAACCTCCTTTTTGCTCATCAGTTCTCGTTAGTGTTTGCGTATTTAGCGGGTGGCCCACGACACCTCTTCTTCCCGTGTGGCCTGGAGACGCCCCATGCGCGCTCCACCGGTGGGCAGGGACACTTGCACAGAGTGACCGAAAGCACCGAGTTGGTTGGTGTTCCGGAGTTAGGGTCACATCTTAGACCTGCTCCCAGAGACCAGCGTCTGCAACCCTGACGTGTGTTGCCGGTCCCGGTCCCGGTTCTGGAGGCAGTGCCCCGTGATTTAGAGACTTGAGGCGCGTACAGGCGGTGCTGTCCCGCCTTGCGGTGTCTTGGCCTGATTCACGCGTTCTCCCGTCGTGGTGCTGTCCGATCAGCCGCGCGTGCTCACGGCCGTGGTGCTCCTTTCAGTTTGCAGCACCACCCTCTGGGTGGGACAGCTGGACAAAAGGACTACTCAGCAGGACGTCGCCAGTCTCTTAGAAGAGTTTGGTCCGATTGAATCAATAAACGTGAGTGTTTGTGAAATTATTTAATGAAAGTGGACAGAGGCAAAAGTGTTTGTGTGGTGGAGCTTGGGGGATTGTGGGCTCGTTAATGCCTGGCAGTTGAGGCCAAGTTTGAAGTGCCAGTTTACCAGTGATTGAATGCCCGCTGAGTGGGACGGGGTCGATTGAAGAGATGGGGCGTTGGAACTGGTTACTGATGGTTACGTCTCGTTGCTCTTCAACTTTGTTGCCACGTTTTATAACGTTGGAATGTCTTGGAGCAGATGATCCCCCCCCGAGGCTGCGCCTACATCGTCATGGTTCACCGGCAGGACGCGTCCCGCGCCCTGCAGAAGCTGAGCCGCGGGAGCTCCAAGGTGAACCAGAAGTCCGTCAAGGTGCGTTTGCTCGTGCGCGCTCCTGACGCTGCGGTTCTGGACGCGGTGCTCCATGGGCATCTATTAAAAAAGCGGTGGTCTGCTAAAAGTTACCAGCGGTTAATGTCAGGCTCATGGTAGAATTTTTACTTTTACTTTTTAATGTAGATAGAACAGCTCATTAAGGTATTTAATTAATTGGCTCTTTATATATAATGTCACTTAGTGAAATATTTTACGTCATTTCAAAAATTTTGGATTTAAAATTTGTCATCTTAGCATTAACTATGAAAATATTCAACAAAGAGAGAAAGGGTATGTAGACCATGGGTGCTCTTCCCCTAGGGGCCACAGCCAGGGTGTCCTCATTGGCATAACGCTCGTTCTGCCCTTGCACTGGGCCACAGATGGGCTTTGTCCAGAGTCCCAGTGAGTTTGCTGGGCGGGGCAGGGGAGTTTGCACCGGGCCTGGTAAACCTTTTCCTTTAAGTTTTGTGCTGGCTCGGCTTGGGGAGGGCGGGGTGGGAGGAGTGGGTAAGGAGGTGACGCCAATCAAATTTCCATCCTAGGACAGAGTGACAGGAATGGGCAGCCAGTGTCCTGGTGCCACGTAAGGTCCAGGGAGAGCTAGGCCAGCTGCGACTTTGCTGCCCAGGTCGGGGAGGGGGGTGAGAACAGTGGGGAACAGTGAAGTCTCAACATGTGTGACACTCTCGGCCTCCTTTCTTTTCATGTTTTAATCAATGGTGAAACAGATCGCCTGGGCCTTAAACAAAGGAATAAAAGCAGATTATAAGCAGTACTGGGATGTAGAACTTGGTGTTACTTACATTCCATGGGACAAAGTGAAGCCTGAAGAACTGGAGAGTTTTTGTGAAGGCGGAATGTTGGACAGTGACACGCTGAACCCAGGTACGGCAGGACCTGATGTCTTTCAGAGTCATGCGTTTTCTTGCTAGTGCCCATGGCAGGGGTTTTTTTTTGGGGGGTGGGGGGTTGGCAGTGTTACAGAGTGGCTTTTGTGGTCTTTGCTTTCCTGCAGCGCATTAAGTGCAGAGATGCAGATCCAAACAAAATAACTGATCGTGGGGAAAAAACAGATCAGATGAGTCTTAGCCTGGTCGTCGTTGGTGCTGAGTTTCAACCCATGGCTTCGTAATAATTGCTTTCAAAGTGTTCAGGCGTTCAGAGAAGCGTCGAGAGTGACAGGGCACGTCCAGGAGGTGCAGTGACTTGGGTCGGGGGTGCCAGCAGTGCCCGGGAGACGGGGTCCACGCGGTGCGGGGAGTGCAGCGCAGGCGGGCACGGCCTGGAGACCCACGGGCGGGCTGGCAGCAGCGCAGCACAGGGTGGCACCGCGAATAAAGTGGGCGGGGCGGGGACACGCCCCGGCAGGGGCAGGGGCAGGGGCAGGGGCGACTCCGTGCTGGCCTGGCCGTGCCCACGCCCCTCCTCCCTGCGCGGGGCCCACGCCTTCGCGCACACAGAGAGCTGAGTGTGTGTGCAGGCAGACAGGCGTCGGGGTCCGCTCGGTGCCCGGCCCGCGGGGAGGCTGTGGTCCAGGGACGGGTCGTGGTCTTCCTCCCCGGACTCTGTCCCGACAGCGAGCGCCCAGGCTAGAGCCGGGTGGGTGTGGGTCGAGTCGCGTCTTTGCCACTTGCGGGCAGGTGACCTGGGACAGTTTGTCTTTGTTGTCCTCATTTATGACATGGGAATGACAGTAATAGGAACTGCTTGGGGTTGTAAGGATGGACTTCATCAGTGTGTATAAAATGCTCAGAACTGTGCCTGGCACCTTTTTTTTTTTTTTAAATATCTGCTAATTTAAATAATATGTATAAGATTAGCGTAACATTTCCTTAATAATCGGACTGCTGGTTTTTTTAATGGAATCTGCATTTTAAAAATCATTTCTGGATTTAAAGTTACAAACTGAACGTGGTAAGCTTGCATTGTAAAATTTGTTGAACTCTTACAGAGTGGAAAGGAATTCCCAAGAAGCATGAAAATGAAGTTGCTCAAAACGGAGGGGCGGAAAGCTCGCACGCGGAACCAGTGTCGCCCATCCCTAACCCTTTGCCTGTGCCGGTCCCTCCGATGCCTGTGCCCGCACCCATAACGGTGCCACCTCCACAGGTACGACCGCTGGGGCGCTCTCCAAGGCCCAGGTGTCTGAGAGACGCCTTCCTAACCTTCCTAACCTTCCTGCGGACGTGCGTCTGCACCCGAGGTCCAAGCCGCCAGTGCGTGAGCGCGCGCTGCTAATTCAGTCCATTGCGGTGTGTCTGACCTGTTGATATGGTCTTCTGACACGTTTTTGACCGATGTAAGTAAAACCAGGGACACTCGGAGCCCACACCTGTCTGTGTCCCTCCTGGAGTGTGCCCCAGGTGATGCTGCAGACTGGAGGTGCACACCTGCCCCACCGCCTCCTGCTCTTTACCGCCCCCTTGTGTTCTCAGCGCTGCTCCGCGCTTTGTGGACTCGCGTTCTGGGGGGCGGGGCGGGGGGCAGCTTGGATTTGCACTCTGCAGGCAGCTGTTCGGGGGGGAGGTAGTTGATGTCTTCATTCTGGGTGGTGCCATCAGGAAACTTTTTTAATGAATTGAGTACCATTAAACAGGAAGGCGTAGTCTTAGAGAGTCTTTGCTGCCGTGGTACTTCAGAAGAAAGGCTCCGGATTCTGGCAGAACGGGCTCTGGTCCCAGCCCCGAGGTTCGCTCGGCAGTGAGACCCCGGGCGAGCCACCTGACCTCCAGGCTGGTTTCCGGTGTGTGAAATGCGGATCCCTTTCCTGGCTCCCACTCTGGGCTCTGGCCTCCCCCTGGGTCGGAGCTGTTTCGAGGATTCAGCGAGCCAGTGTGTGTTAAACACTCAGCGGGTCTCCTGTTACATAATAGGCTGAATCATGAAAAACCTTTTGGTTAAAACTATAAATAGTTGAGCCATAGCTTACGTACGTTCTAGATTTTTCTCGTCTCTCGGGACCTCCTTTCTCGGTTTCTCGCGGTGCATCTCACCGGTGGATCTGCACCAGCACGAAGTGGGGCCTGGCCTGCGCGTTGGCCGCGGGGTTTCTCAGACCGACGCTCCGCCGTCAGCCTCCAGCGGGGCCCGTCAGTGTCCGTTCTAGACGAGAGTCGAGTATATCGGCGCTCGCTGAAAGGAACCTGACTAACCTGTTCAAACCGACCGTGCTCACGTTTATGAGTAGCTAGTATTCATTGGCTGGGTGTTCACGAAGTGCCGGGCGCCAGCATTTAGCGCCAGTACTAGCCCTTCGATGTCCGCAGTTCGGCGCGGGCAGCGCCTTGCGCTCCCAGACGCGTGCCTGCCAAGGGCCCGGAGCCGGCTCCGGGCCGCGGCCGCCTGGCCTGGGGCCTGGGTCTCTGGGCACTGGTCAGGTAGCTCTTCTCGGAGCTCTGTCTGTCTCTCAGAGCCACCTGTTCCTGGGGTGGGGTGGTTTTGAGCGGGGCGCATTCTGTCGGGTGGCTGGCAGGTGCTGGCGAGGCGCAGCGGGCACTTCCCGTCATCAAGTAGCGGGCAGGGCTGCTGTTTGGGGCGGGCACCGGTGTCGGCGTGGTTTTGAATTCACTCACGCAGCACGAGCAAGCCCAGGAAGAGCAGTTCCTCCCAGCCAGACGTTGCCGTGGCCTCGCGTAGCCGCGCGGGTGGGAGGGCTCGTGCGCAGCTTCCCGTCCCTGTGTCGCAGGTGCCGCCGCAGCAGCCTGGCCCCCCCGTGGTCGGCGCTCTGCAGCCGCCCGCCTTCACGCCTCCCCTGGGGATTCCTCCTCCGGGCTTCGGCCCTGGCGTTCCGCCGCCACCGCCGCCGCCTCCATTTCTGCGCCCCGGATTCAGCCCGATGCATTTACCACCAGGTACGCCCAGCCGCGTGGGGAGAGGTGGTTTCTGAGCCCGAGGCGCAGCGACACCGTGGGGGTGACACCGTTTTTGTCGCCGTAGGTTTTCTCCCGCCCGGACCCCCGCCGCCTATGACTCCGCCAGTGTCCATCCCTCCTCCGCACACTCCACCCATGAGCATCCCCAACCGTAAGCACGGCCTCCTTGTGTCCGCCCCTCGCGGGGGCGGGGGCGGGGCGGGGGGCGGCTGGCCGTGGGTCTGCAGCGTGGCGAGAGAGGGGCCGGGGCACGAGGACGTGTCCAGCTTCACGTGTCGATGTGGTTGTGTCCCTTAGCTGCTATCGCTGGTGTAGATGAAGACACCAGAAAAGACTTACCTATTGGAAATCCCATTCCAACAGTGGTGTCGGGGGCACGAGGGAGCGCCGAGTCCGGGGACAGCGCCAAGGTGTTCGGCTCTGCTGCGCCGCCCGCCGCGCCCACGGGCCTGCCCGCCCCGCCTGTGACCCAGCCCGTCTCACTTCTGGGTAAGTGGATGTGTTGCCACGCGCTTCCTTTCCTCCCCCCACGCTAGGTGCCGTCGTTTTTTAACTGGTGGTTTTGGCAAAATCTCCTCTAGGAGTCCAATGTCTCCCTTTGAGGAAGCCCTGCCTCTTACATGTGTGCTCTTGGTCTGGACCGAGAGTAGCCCTAGAGACAACCTCCATGATGGAATTAGGTTTGTTCGCCTTGCGTAAAAGTTGGGGCTTGCCTGTCTAATTTGGCACAGGAAAGGGTCTCTGAAAAGGGGGCGGCGTGTTGTCCAAGACTGGCGCAACGCGCTCGGCTGCCCGGCTCTGTAAGAGATGGCATTTCTTCAGCAACATAGTTGCCCACGCCCCGCAACCCCCAGTTTGGACCAGTTTTTCTGTATCTGACCTTTGGTGGCGTTCTCTGTGGGCTGGCAAAGAAAATGGTCTTGGATACATTGCAGTGAGGTGGCTTCGTTGCCTGAGTAACAGACCCCTCGGTGTCCTCCTGCTAGAGCTTGTCTGTCGTCCTCCACCCACAGTGTGACCACAGTGATGAACGGAAGTGTGATTTGGCACGTGTACCACTTTAAGAGGCCTTACCTGGCTTGCCCGCGTTATAAATGAATGCATCGTATTCTTGTTGTACTGACCATCTCTCCATTAATACCTTGTTGTCCTGGAGGTGGTGGTGTCCAGTATGCTGAACACCTGAGTCTCCTCGTGGGTGGTTGGTTCCCCCTTGGTGTCGGGGCGCTCCAGTCCGCGAGTCCGCGGGTGTTCAGGGGTGCCCGTGCGGGCACGCTTGCGTTCATCACCTCAGGTGCTTCAGGAAAGAGCAGGTTGGTCCCCTGAGGTGCCGGGCTGTGGGGTGTTGGTGTGGGGCGCAGGGCTTTGACTTTCCACCTCCACCTCTCAGCACTGCCGGAGGCTTTTACTTTGTACCTGTACCACATTAATAATAAAAATGTCTTTGTTTTTAAATGGCATGCTGTCTTCTAGCCTCTCCGAGACTGAGTTCAGGTTGACAGTAAACCGGACCTTTACTTCCCGTAGCACCCAGACTAAGCAGCAGTAAAAGGGTTTGGGGTTGAGATCTGTCACCGGTGGTGTAGCGGTGGTCGTCGTAATGACGGCAGACAGTCGGTGGAATGAGGAGGCTGCTGACGAGGCCTGCGCCCTGGGAGCCCTAGAGCAGAAGGACCATGGGACTGGCGGCCAGGGGCCCTGGCGGCTTTGGTTCTCAGTGTTGCTTTGTTCTGATGTTTGCAATACAATGGTTTCACCAGACTCACGGACTCGGAGTTGGATGGAACTTCCTGGTTAACCCCCTCTTTCACCCCATGCCCCGGTTATGAATGCCGTGTGAAATAGAATTTTCTAGTCTAACATCCATGGATATTAGGCCACCTGAGACCGTTTACAAAGTCGTATGCTTTTGCTTTTTTTTTTTTCTGGGCTTAATAAATTAATTGACTAAGTGAGAAGGTTTCATTATCTCCCCGAGTATAACGCCCAGCACTTTCAAACAGCCGTGAAGAATAAGTAGCCAGCCTCGATTTACCATTCGGGGCGTGAAGACCCTGCCCTTTGTTTCTTACCGCTGCCCAAGTGCACAGGTGAGACTGCACCCGCCGCGGGAGACAGGGTAGGGCGGGTCAGCAGGCGGCGAGCATTTAACGTTGCCTGTGGTGCTGTCCGTCCGCCCCTCGCCCCCTGCCCCGCCCCCAGCACCCCCACTAGAGGGGAGCCCCGAGACGGAGGGGACGTCAGCTACATGACCGTGCCAGGCTGTCCCGCCCCGCCTGTGGCGGCCTTTGTGGCTTTTAAAGTGCAGTTCGGAAATTGAAAGCTCTTCAAAATCTGGAAAGCTTAAGATCTGATGTAACGTGACAGTGAAAACTTGTTAAAAAATAAGCAGTTTTTTACTGAAATGGAGTTTCGGTCAGAGAAGGAAAGCTTTCTGCGTTCCTTCCATTAGAAACCTTGAAAAGAATGCCCTGTGAACTTGGACCTTTCAGAGAGAAATGAGACTTCTCTGTGCGCATGCAAAGAAGGGAGGATTTATCCAAAAGACTGACCGTGATCCCATCTTTTTGATGAAGGGCTGACGTCATCCACACCTACTAGGCAGGGACCGGGAGGGGTCCCTGCTGCTCTTGCCCGGGTCGCAGGGCCCTGACCTCAGGTGCCCCCGGGTTCCTCTGGGCACCCTGGCGCTCAATCTTGCACGGGGACGGGTGCGCCGAAGCAGGGGGCCAGGCCAGAGCCCTTGGAGCCTGAAAGGGCAGTGTGGCTCTGGCCTCCGTGTCCTCACCCGAGAAAAGGGGACTGGGGGCGCCGTGCATGCAGGGTGTCGTGGGACCGCACAGCCTGCCACGAGGCGGGCGCGCCACGCGAGGGGCGGAGCAGCGGCAGGCAGCGTCCAGACCGCCTCGGGCCAGGGCTTAGCTGCTGTGACCAGCCTCACACGGTCACAGTTTCTGACAGAGGAAGCGAACCCCTCAGGGGGCAGAGTTTTTATCCTGACGCTGTCGCCTCGGGCGTTTTCAAGGCAGAGCAGACCAGATCCCGAGTCCACACGCCCTCAAGTCCCACCAGTTGGCGTACTGAGCGGAGGTGCGTGTCAGTCGTGATGGGATTTCCTGCAGACAGCATGACGTGGTGTCTGGCTTCTCCCCATCCCTCCTGCTCAGAGAGTTGCACGGTGGAGGGTGAACGGGTCCTTGAGAGACCGAGCCTCCTTGGGCCCCGATTTCTGCAGCGTGGCAGTCACATGGTTAAGTAGCAGGGGCCAAACCCAGGTCCGGGAGAGCTGCCGGGGTCCGCAGCACAGCCTGGTCGTGCTGGCGGGGCGGCGAGGCACTCTGGGGGCGGCTTGGTCTGAAGAGCCCTCCGATCGTCAGGCGTCAGTGTAGGCACTGGTTTGGGGTCACGACTCCATGTGTCTGGGGTCGCGCTCAGGCAGCCACGCCGCCAGAGTCACAGAGAACTGAACCTCCAGCTGGTAGAGACTCTGGCATTTTAGAGACGGATCGTCTGAAAGCACCAAAGTGCTCGATACACGATAATCCGTTCTCACCGACGTTTGAAGAGGCCCCAGCTCAGTCCTTCACACTCCGCACTAGCAGGCGGGAGGGCGGGTGTGGTCGAGACGGAGGGTAAGTCTCCTGGTGCTGGTCACTGAGCAAGGGGGGCGGGGGGACACGGGGACACGGGACGGTGTTAACGCCGACGGCGGCTCGGCCCGTCCTCCTCGCTGTGCACGTGCGTCTGTCCGCGTCTCTGCGACACGGACCCGTGATGCTCTGTGCAGCACGCTTCCGCCCGCTCTGTCGTGGGTGTGGGGTTAGGGTTCCTTTGATGTTCCAGACAATAAAAAGATATGTAAAACAACGTTTGTTTGTGTTACGTGTGTCTGCTGTGGTGTGGTACCAGTGCATCCAAAATGCTTTCTCAAGGAAGAAGTATCCTAGGTTGGACTCACTCCTTTGGTGGAAAATTAAAGCTTCTTTTCTTGCCAAATACATTTACCATTAACGTGCAGAGAGTCCTCCCCGTTTTGTGACGCTGCTGTAGATGGAGGTAAATTCGTAGATAAGAACTGGGTATTGGTAAGATTGTTTCCTACTTACTGGTAATCTCTGTTACCAAAAATTTAAATCCAAAGCGACAGGTTGGTGGCCGCAGCCTGAGCTGCTGGGCGCGCCGTAGGCTGGGTCGTCATCTGCCCTCGATGGCCTCGGTCAGCACGGTGTGTTGAGGTTCCCAAGTCCGTGCGCTGAAGAGTCGCGAACTGTTACACTGAAACAGCTGCGTTTGCTCTTATGCAATACTTCATAGTCCTTAAAACTGCCCAGAAGATACATAATTTTATCCTTAACTTGTGTAACTACTTCGAAGTGTATTTGGTTTGTGGTGATTTTAGTTAAATTTCTGTGCCCAGAATTTTTTTTAATAACTAGTAATTTTTAACAACGTTTGAACTGGAACGTTGGAGCACCAGCTCACGAGTGTGAAACGGTAAAAGGGAACCTGGCGCCTGTTCTGGGAAGTAGTAGTTTCTAATATCTAATTTTTTAATATAATTTTTGCAGCCTAATATGTTTTCCTATGAGCTTTGCCATGATGTCCGGTTACATTGATCATAAGCTAGAGGATCCGCCCCGTGTTTGATTTGGTGCCAAACGAGCTCGTGGCCTGTGGACCCTGCGAAAGCGCTTTCCTTTGGGAGGCTTCCAGTAGGCGTCACGCCGCCCGTCAGCGTGGCGCGGCCGCAGTGGGTCCCCAGACTCCCCACGGTGCCTTCAGCGCAGCGTGCCGCATCATTCGGTAGCCACGCCCTGCAGGCGAAAGGGGCTCGTCACATTCCGCCCACGCCCCCTGCGCCCCCTCGCCGCAGAGCCCCCGCCCGGAGCCTTCGAGTTCACGTCTCTGGGGGATGGGGGCAGGCGGCGGGGCGAGGCTCTGGGCGGGCTTTGTTAGACAGATTCTGCTGTGAAGAATTCCAGGTAAGGTCTGTTTGCCGGTGACATTGAGAATAAAACGCCTTATGGATAATCTCATTCAGTGACAGGTTAACTGTACGTTTTAAACTCTTCATTCTAATAGCCCAGCTCTTAAATCTAAGTCATAGCTGTTACACTCTGCCAGTTATAGGAGGAGAGCAATTAATATGCAAACTGGAATTCCAAAAAGCAAGTGAACCATAGGGAAGTAATCAGACAAAGCCCTATTACACTCCTTTAAAAAAAAAACAAAACAAACAAAAAAAACCAGGAGTCGTTTTTAAGTGATAGTAATCAATCTCTGATTTCTCTGTATTTGAAATTCTGGTTCTCATGTAATAGATTTTATCAGAAGTGGACCTTATGCTGAAAATAGATATTGGCATACCTGCATTATTTATTATTGAAAACTCAAATTTCTCTTTAAAGATCTTTCACTAGTATTCTAAGCGCGATTTTAAAAATAACCTTCATGTATAACGCAATCTAAAATGTGCTTTGATTCTCTAAAAACTGGCTCCTTGCTCGTCCACTCTCCCCAGCGGCCCCCACGGTGCCTGTGATAAGAACCGCACCGCAGGCAAAGAGGCCGGGCCTGGAGCGTTGCTCCCCAGTGCGTCTCGGCAGACGGCACACACTCAGGGGCTGTCCTGTTTCCGTTTCCTCTCTCTCTCTCTCTCTCTTTTAAGACTCTATTTATTTGTTTTTAGAGAGGGGGGCAAGAAGGGAGAAACGGAGGGAGAGAAGCACCAACGTGCAGTTGGTTGCCTGTTGCGCCCCCCAGGCCCGTGCCCCGACTGGGAACTGAACCGGCGACCCTGCCTTCGCAGGCCGGCGCTCGGTCCCCCGAGCCACACCAGGCAGGGCCTGTTTCCGTTTTCTGGGGTAAAAGAGAACGCTTGGTGACGGCAGGGACCTGCCTGTGGAACCGAGGCCTCGGCGAGAGAGAGGAGCGCCGGCCTTTTTCCTCGAGGGGGAAATCTCGTGTTGGGTTCATGCAGAATGCCACGATGACAGTCTGTCGGGGCCAACTCAGGATAGGAAGGCCTGCAGCTGGGCACGGCCGTCGGGCTTGCGAGGGAGACACGGCCTCTCGAGGCTCGGGGCACCTGGGTTCCCGCGGGCAGGGCCTTGCTGCCCCGCGCGGAGGCCTGGAGCCGGCGCCCTGCCCGCCCGCTGCCCGGAGGTGTCCCGATGAGTCTGTCATCACCTCTGCCACCACCGCTCGTTCGGATGTTCACCGTGTGTTTGCTCCGCACCCACTGGGGGCCGGGCACTCGCTCTTCTGGGACCCGGAGAGACCTGGACGAACGAGACAAGGCCCGTCTTCCTGGAGCTCACGTTCGGGTAGGGGCTTGGGTAATCGGTGGACCGGTAACTTCACGTGGAGGAGTTTCGTGAAGCGAGGAAAGCAGAGGTTCGGGGGCTGGGGAAGCAGCCTGTGGAGTGTGCCGTTGTACACGGGACGGCCGAGGGGGGTTCTGGCGGGGAACGGTGGGGGAAAGATGGCTGGTGGGACAGAAGAGGGCCCGGGCTGGGGTGCCCTTGGCTTGGGTGAGGGGCCGCAGCGGGGTGGCGTAGCCGGGGGCGGGGGCGTGGCAGGCGAGGGCCGGCTGTGGTGGGGTATGGAGGGTCTCTGGACAGAGGGTTCTAGGGGACTTACACTTTTAAAGGGCTGCCGCGGCTGCTGCACAGAGAACAGACAGAGAGGGAAGTGGAGGCTAGTCTGAAGGCTGTCGAGTGGGTGGAAGGAAAACCCACACTGTGGGGGCACATCTGAGGCAGTGAGTGCTGGGCTCTGACTTTCTTTTAAAGGTGGGGCTTGCAGAACTGCCTCACACCCCGGGGCGGGGGTGAGAGGAAGGAGTCACAAATGACCTTGACCTGAGCGGAGGGCGGGGGGTGGGGGGTAATTCCCATTCCCGAGGTGGGCAGCTCTCGCAGAGGAGCCGGTGCATTAGGAGAGTCTCCAGTTAACGACGGTGGACGTCTCAGCCTTGCTACGCGGTGCCCGTGTCCAGGAAACAGCTGGTGAATGAAGTCAGACGCTGTCGGCTCCGGTGCCGTCTGCACAGCCGCTGGGGCCTGAGAGGTTCCCCTGGGCAGGGGACAAGAGGGGGCGTGGAGCGGGGCGAGCCCGCAGTGAGACTTCAACACGGGGCGTGGGGACGTGGGAAGGTGCTGTGAGCCGGGGTTCCAGTCCCGGGCGTTCTTAGGAGGAGTTGGAGCAGATCGGTCCCTGGAGCCGTGCAGCCCCGTGGGCAGAGCAGTCACCCCATTTCACACGCCGGGAACCTGGAACACGAGGGGTGGGGAACCTGCCCGTGGTCACAGCTGCAAGTGGCGAGGCGAGACCCGGAGGCAGCGTCCCTTGGACAACCCCTGTGCATCTAAACTGCCCTGCACCGTGCTGCCCCGCAGGTGATACCGAGAAGGCTGGGCGGTCGGCTCAGAAGCCAAGAAATGGGAGGTGTTCTGGAAGGAAGCGGAGAGTCCCTGGGTGGGAGGGAGGACGGGGTGCCGTGTGTGGGTCAAGGAAGAGGCCAGGGGGCTGCACTGGGTGTGGTGGCATCAGGCAGCAGACCTGAGGCCATGCGGTTCCGTTAGGGCGATGGGTCCAAAGCCGGGCGGAGAGAGGATGGGCGGAGCAAAAAGCGCATGCTGTGATTGGGACACCCGAGGTTTTCTCTGTCGGGGAACGGGAAAATGGGGCAATCGCTGCAAGACGAGAAGTGAGGTTTTTTATTTCTAAGAGATGGGTGGGATTATAACACCTTTATCATTGGAAGATGCAGTGGCAGGGAAACGTTTGGTGCCATATGCAGGGGAGAGGGGCTGGGCTCAGCGTCTGACTAGGGGGCGGGGCCTGCCTGACCCTCAGACCGCGCAGGTGAGTGAGCTGGTAGGTGTGGTCAGCAGGGAGACAGACGCTCCTCCAGCTCCTCCGTGTTCTTTTAGATGACAAACCAGCTAGGACAAAAGCCGTGCATCCGCATGGTGGGATATTAGCGGGTCGTAAAAAGAAGAGAAGGACAGGCTCACCTGAGGGACGGCAACAGGGTTGCGTCCAGACCACCGCAGCGCAGCCAGTGGTGCCATGGCGGGGGGGGGGGCTCGGCCCTCTCGGTGCCCCTGCACGTGCAAGTTACGCCTGCACTGCGTGCTCCGGTCTGTTGAGTGTGCAGTGGCATGTCTTCAACACGTGTGCGCACTTCAACTAAAAATCCCCTCATCCCTAAAAGATGCTGCTCCTCGTCCGAGGCTTCAGGGGACTGGGATCTTTCTGCTGCGGAGCGTCCTGCCCTCGATGTTGATGGCTGCTGCTGACTAATCCGGTGGCAGTTTCTTAAAATAGGACGACAGTGAAATTTGCCTCATCGTTTGGCACTTTTTTCAAAATTGGAGTCAGTCCTCTCAAGCCCTGCGGCTACTTTATCAACCAAGTTGGTGCCATGTTCTCGGTGCCTTACCATCATTTCACCCATCCTCACGGCACCCTCACCGGGAGCCCGGTCCCTCTCGGGGCCGCGCGCTCCGCTCACCCACAGGCAGCAACGCCACACTCGTCAAAGTGCCGTGCTGAGCGGGCAGCACCTCCGCCCCGCCTTCAGGCTCCCACCGCACCTGCAGCTGTCTGCTGCGCCGGAGCCCTGGACCCTTCCAAGTCATCCGCGAGGCCGGGAGTCGACTTCTTCCAAAGGCCCGTTAACGTTGCTGTTTTCACCCCTTCCCGTGAATCACAGGTGTTCTTAATGGCGCCTGGAACTGGGGAGCCCTTTCCAGAAAGTTTCCAGTTGACTTTGCCCAGATCCATCAGGAATCACTGTCTGGGGCAGCTGTGGCCTTAGAAAATGTGTTTCTTAGATAGCGAGGCGTGAAAGTCACAGCTCGCTGCTTGACCCCTGGGCTGCAGAGTGGCTGCTGGCTTAGCAGGCACGGAAACAACAGTGATCTCGTCCATCTCCTTCGGAGCTTTGGGTAACCGGGCGCACGTTCCCCGAGCCGTAACGCTCCGAAGGAGATTGCTGTTTTCGGAGCAGCAGGTCTCAGCGGTGGGCTTCAGGTACTCAGTAAGCTGTGCCGTAGGCAGGCGTGCTGTCCCCCAGGCGTTGTTCTCTGTGGTCACAGGCAGACTAGATTGAGCATCGTTCCCGAGGGCCCTGGGGGTTTCGGGACAGTAAGCGGGCGCTGGCTGCAGCAGCCCCTCACGGGAGAGCCAGCCCGCACTGCTGCTCTCTGGCTGGGGGAGCCCTGGATGGCGGCGTCTCCCAGGAAAAGGCAGGCCTGTCTGTGCTGCAGACCTGCCTGATGCGGCCGCCTCCGTGAGCCATCCATCTGAGCTCGGTCTTCGGGAGCACTTGGGCCTCGCCTGGCGCTTTGTCACGGAGACAGCCTCCCTCTGTGAACCTCACGGACCCACCCCCGCCAGCTGCAGACCTCCTTCGGCAGCTTCCTCACCCCTCAGCCTTCGCAGAAGCGAAGGGAGGGCCTTGCCCGGGCTCAGGCTTCGGTTTCGGGGCGTGTGGTGGCTGGCGTGCTCCTCTGTCCCGACCACGGACGGACGCGCTCTGCCCAGCAGCAGGAAGGCAATGTCTCTCTCTCATCCCGGTGCGCCCCGCAGCAGCGCTTCACGAGTCTGCGGGAGCGTTGGCTGCGCTGCGCATTCACCGCTTGGCCGCTCGGTGCAAGAGACCGGGCGCTCTGCCTCCGCCGCTACGGGCATGCCGGCCTCCCTCCGCCTCGCCATCGAGAGCGTCCGATGTACGTCGAGACGTGCGGCCTCCCTCCCTCCCGCTGGGGTGCCCAGCGGCCGTCGTCGTGGGGTTGGTTATCGATTCACCGGTGTGGTTTCAACGTTGCTGTGTCCTGGAACGCAGAGGCCTGGGGACAGGCAGAGCGACGGGGCGGCTGGGCCGGGGGAGCGGCCAGAGCGCAGCACTGTGGATGTGTTCACCGCCTTCTTCGCGGGCCTGGCTAGGGTGCCCCAGAACAGCTGCAGAGGCAGCATCGAAGATCACAAATGCCCGTAACCAGTCATGAGAAGGTTGGCAGTCCTGTGGGGACCACCAAAACGAGGCGCAGACACAAAGCGAGCAGATGCGGTTGGAAGAACGGTGCCCATGACTTGCCCGCTGTGGGCTTGCCCCAGCCTCCGTCGGTGTGAAACACCAAAAAGGCAGCGTCTGCAAAGAGCAGTACAGCGAGGCGCACCCGGCCTGGCGCCTGCGGCGACATGAGTGAACCTTAGACGGACGTGCCGAGTGAGAGGAGCCAGTCACAGGCGCCACGCCGCGCGGCTCCGCTCACGGGCGCTGTCGGCACGGGCCCGGCCGCTGAGCCATCCACAGAATGTGGGGCTGCAGGGGAGGGGGCGGGGAGGGGGTACAGGGTTCCGTGAGGTGCGGAGCACGGTCTGGATGGAGCTGATGGTGATGGCGATGGTTGCCCGGCTTTGAACAGCCTGCAAACGGAATTACACGCTTTCACGTGGATGAACGAGGGCCCTGCATTTCATCTCGCTGAGGCCATTCGAACGCAGTGTGAGCTGGTTAAGAACAGGCAGGATCCAAAAGAGACAGACACATGGAGTGCGTGTGGGGACGTGAGAACACGAACGAGCGGGAAGGTTCGGGTTGCTGGCCAGGACGAAGGGGGCAGGCGTGGCTGGGGTTGGGGGTCACAGGGAGACCAGGTGGAGGGCTGGAGCGGGGCAGCCCCAGCCGCCCGCGAGTGCAGCGTAGGTAGAAGAGTTGCACGTAAAAACAGCATCTGTGGTGAGGGGGAGACCCTGGGCTCCCGGCAGGTAAGGCGGGAAGTGAGGGCGTGGAGGCGTCAGGGGGCGATGCTGGCAGGACTGGGGGACACTCGGGAGGGGTTGGAGAGCGGGGTGCAAGGAGGTGACGGAGCCGTTTGGGGTGACAGGGCCAGAAGGCAGCGGGGAGCCAGGCCCCTGGCCGCCTGGTGGGGCCGCCCTGCCTTCGCACCCCCGGCCGAGCCGTTCCCGCTGCCCTCCTCGGCTGCCTCCCCCGCTCGCTCTCGGAGCCAGGCCTCGCGTTTCTGTAAGGGTCCCGTTCACATGCGCGTACGTCCTCGAGGAGAGTGGCCGGTGGACCGGTGCAGCTGGGCGCTCCCCCAGGGCTGGCCTCAGACCCGCCCTGGCTGCACGCTCCTGGCCTCCCCCCCCGCCCCCCCCACCCCCCCGCTGCACCTGCTGCTTAGCTCACACAGCCCCGGACACCTTCGCTGTGGGCAGCCGAGGTGCCTCCTCGCGCATCTTTTCACTGTGAAACAGCCCTCTTCTGGCTCGACGTGAGAAGTACCCACTTAAGTCTTGCGTTATTTCGAGTTAAACTCCAGTGTATTTCTTAAACTAAATGAATTTTAAATACAGAAATTTTGGGCTGTCTCTTTCTTGGCTCATCTTAAGATCTTGCTACATCACAGGCTTTACATCCTCTATCGAATGTGCTTCGATAGAGCGCAGGTCTGAAGTCTTCCCCCTTTTTTTAACCTGCATCCCGGTGACAGGGGCTCCTCTCTGAGCTCCAGGTGCACACACCGCCATCCTCTCTTCAGCGCGTCCCCTCCCGGGGCAGCCTGGACCCCCCAGCTCTCAGTGTCCCCGCCACGATCTGCCATCTGTCCCAAGAAAGAAGGGCTCCTCTTCCTGAAGACCAACATTTGGGACTTTGGGAATATTCTCTAGAAAAATCTGTAAATTTTCTTGGTCCACGAAGGGTTAAGGAAATCCATTTATTTACAAAAGAGGAAGGGGGTTCACGTGTTGGATGTTTTAAGCAAATCCCAAATACAAATACAAATACCTACACGTACAGAGCAGATGAATTGGGCAGTGTCTTTCCGTGTGAAGCCGCGCTTTGCGGGTGGGTCACGTGGGCAGTGAGCGCCGTGCTGACCCTGCGGGAGGGGTCCGTACACCCTCAAACCGTGTCCGGGTGGGCGTAGGAGAGGCTCGAGGGACGTTGCACGGGGAGTGCCGCTGCCTTCTCTGCGTGCCGGGGCGAGGCGGCCTTGCAGCCTCCGGCCCCCCTCGAACTTGGGGCGCCTTCGTCCTGGGGGAGCGAGCAGGGATGGGACCTGCCCACCCCGACCGGAGACGGCTGGTGTCCCCTCAGACTCATCTTATGATGCTCGGAGCCCCTCCCCCGTTCCTCTAGGGTTGTGTGGGCATTGGCCATGGCACCCCGAGCCCATGGCTCCTTGAGTGTGCTGCGCCGGCCCGGTGACAGCGAGACACCGGTCTTCGGCCCCTGGCGGGAAGTGCAGCTCCGTTCATGGGAGTGAGCGCAGCGGTTGGGAATGAAAACTCGTTGGTCTCTGCAGCAGACACTCAGCGGCGTGCCATCCATTAGCAGGCAGGACGCACGGGTGGCGAACGGCCTCGGCGCTCGGCTGGGGGCCTCCGAGCTCGGCTGGGGGCCGCGCCGCCCGCTCCCGCTCCCGTGTTCGGCGCTGTTCAGTCTCGATGCGAGGCAGGTGTGATTAGCCCCGTTTCTGAGGCTCGTGTACAGGGTGGTGCCTGTGTGCGCTTACATTTCACCAGACAGGTTTCTCTTTGGGCATTTAAAAGAAGGTACTTTGTTTGAACACCAAAGCTTTTGAGAGTCCCCGGCCACAGAGGTGTGGCCTGGCTTGCGTTCTCCACGCAGCCACCTGCGGGCTGGGTGCCCCCTCCCCGGAGCAGGCCTGGACACCCCGCTGTGCGGGGCGGGAGCTGGGTGGAGAGTCTCGTCCGTCACGTCGTGTTCATTGTCCACACAGAGAACCTGGGAGCCAGCGGGACTCGCTGAATGTTGGCTTGGGGCAGGTGGAAGGACGGGATTCAGGATGCGAACAGAACAGCCTGAGGTCGGGGGAGGTTCGAACACCGAGTGTGAAGTGCCCGCCGTGCGCCCGCACCACCCCGGTTCCCACGTGTCCGTGTCTGGAACGCTGTCCGCTGGGGTGACTCCCAGGGGCGTGGCCTTTGCCCTGCGAGGCTCACATTCGCAGAGAAATAAACGGGCGGTGAGAGTGCCTTTCCGTCACTGAAGCGCTGCGCTGAACACGGCCGGTCCCCACGTAGAGGAGCGGAGCCCAGCGAGGCTCTGTCACTTCAGCAGCACTCGCTTGGTCGGTGTCACCGCCACCGAAGGAAAGGATGAGCGGCAGGGAAAGGCAACCGCCGGCAGTCGCCCGCGGGCCCCCCGCCTAGCCAGAGATGCGGCGTCTGTGCGTTCGGGGGCCGGGGCGGCCCGGAGAGTGGACTCTGCGTTTGGGTTGGGCCTTCCTTCCGTGAGCCTGAGTGCGTGCGGGGGCACTCCCTGCAGAGGCGCGGCGGGGGGTGTTTTGGTGACGTGGAAGTGGGGGGACCTGTCTCTCCAGTGAGGAGCGGGATTGAGACCGAGTGCGCGAACTCTCCTAGGAGGACGCGGGAAGGGACCTAGCACGCCGCGTTCCTCCGGCGCCCCTGGTGCTCCGAGGGGGCAAAGCGACCCCTCCTCGCAGAGCCCAGCCGTCACCGGGTCCTGGTCCCACATGCCCGGACCGCTGCATGGAGGCTGGGGCGTGCGGGCTGCTGCTGACTTACCTTGCACACGGTCAACAGGCAGCGGGTCGCCGTGGTGGTCGCCGGGCCCTCGCCTTGGGTTTATGGCGGGGACCCTGGCGAACGAGACCCAGTTGCAGGAAGGTGGATTAGTTCCATTTTGTTTCAAGCTCCACAGCAGAGTTGACAACACACCGCCGTCTTCCGTGACTTTACTGACATTTGGACTCTCGTTGCCTTTCAGGAACCCAAGGAGTCGCCCCCGGCCCCGTCATCGGGCTGCAGGCGCCGTCCACCGGGCTCCTCGGGGCCCGGCCCGGCATGATCCCGCTGCAGCGGCCCCCGGGCCTGCCCCCGCCTCACCTGCAGCGCTTCCCTCTGATGCCGCCGCGGCCCGTGCCGCCGCACATGATGCACCGGGGCCCGCCGCCCGGCCCGGGGGGCTTCGGGGTGCCCCCGCCGCACGGAATGAAAGGCCCCTTCCCGCCGCATGGCCCCTTCGTTAGGCCCGGTGGGATGCCAGGGCTGGGGGGCCCGGGACCGGGCCCGGGGGGCCCCGACGACAGAGACGGGAGGCCGCAGCCGCAGTCGCAGCAGCCGCAGCAGCAGCAGCCGCCACCAGCGCCACAGCCGCCACCAGCGCCGCAGCCGCAGCCGCAGCCGCAGCCGTTCAGAAACGAGAACAGGCCGCAGTTCAATTCGGGTAGAGACCAAGAGAGGTTTGGACGAAGGCCCTTCGGAACTAGGGTGGAGAACGACCGGGACCGCTACGGGAACCGGAGCGACGAGAGAGAGAGTGGTGGCCGCGAGAGGCGCGAGTGGGGCCGGAGGAGCCCGGACCGGGACAGACACCGGGACCTGGAGGACCGGAGCCGGCGGTCCGGCGGGCACCGCGACAGGGAGAGGGATTCCAGGGATAGAGAGCCTCGCAGAGAGAAGGAGGACAGCCGGGGCAAGGAGAAGCCGGAGGGGGCAGACAGGGCCGCCGACCCCCCCCTCAGCCACGCGGGCGCCGCGGAGACGGCCTCGGAACTCGCCCAGGGGGAGTGCGCGGCCCCCGCGGCGGCCGCGAACCCTGCCGCGGAGCCGCCCGCTGAGGCTACCTCGTCCGCCGGCCCCGAGAAGGAGTCGGGCTCGGCCGCGGAGGCGCGCTAGGGACTGGGGCCGCCGGGCGGGGCGGGGGCGCGGGGGGCGCGCAGGTGTACAGACGCTGTATTATATTTGCCCCTGCTCTTTCTGCCCCGCGGTAGCTGTGGGGCCTCGTAAGCAATTTGATTGCTTCCCTTCTATTTAAAAATAGCCACAAAATAACAAAAAATACTGAAAATATGAATAAATATTACCCTTTTTGCTGTAACTTTTTAAAAGTTTTGACTTTAAAAAGTTTACAAATCGTAATTAGAAGTGCTCTCTATTTTTTTTTTTTAATTTAAGACATGGTAACAGTGAAAGCTCCTCAAACAATAGGGATGTTTTTAATAAACTCTATTTTCGTAACAAACCGCAGTGCGTGCTCTCCTTCCTGCCCTGGGGTGGGCGAGGCCCTGGGCGCCCCCCGCCCCCTCCCCCCACCCCTGCGCTCTGTGCTGCGCCGGCCCCTCCCTGAGGGCCGCCGGATGGGGACATGGGGTGGGGACAGAGGCTTCGACTCGCAGTGCTTTCCATTTCTAGTGTTGTGGTCGTAAGGTAAAAGTTGGTGTTCTGAATATTTTGCAGTTTAATCAGGGTCTTTTGTTTGGGAGGCTTTGCTTTCTGCCGCTGGCTTCGTGGCAGGTGCCGCCCTCACCAGCCCGTGAAGGGAAAGTCTGCTGGGAGAGGCGGGGGTCTAAGGCTGCCCGTTGCGCTGTGAACCACGCGAGTGCCCGGGCGCTGCTGGTGGAGGCGGCGGGGTGCCTTTCCTACCACCCCAGCGAATGTTTGAGACGGCGGGAGACACCAAGGTCCGCGCTCGCACCCTGAAAGCTCTCTGTCTGGCTTTCCGTGTCCCCGGCTGTCCGTGCAGACCCGTCGTCTCCGTGGCCTTGCCCGCCGCCGCCTCTCTGGCCGGGTTGGGGGAGCTCCCCTGCTGGGCGGAGGGGGGGGGACTGCGCGCCACCTGCTGAGCACTCTCTCTGCTTCGGACCGCGGGGTCAGGTGGGGACACTGGTCGTAGGGTCCCCAGGAGGCGTGGCACGAGAAGACGGCCGCCGAAGCCCCGCCCAGCCGCCACACAGAGCGGGGGCAGGGGGGGGCTGCGTCAGCCCCCCAAGGCCCCACCGGGAGCTTCATGCTCGTCCGTCCGTGCGGGGCCCCGACCTCTGCCCCGTCCGTGCCCGCAGGCAGAGCCGCAGCACGGGGCCGGACGCCGCCCCCCTGGGTGGGGAGCCGCAGCTCGCGCAGGGGTCCCGCCCCTGCCCGTAGCGAGCGGGAGAGCCCCGTGTCCTGGACCGGCCCCCGAGGTGTGACAGCCCCGACAAGCTCTCCCGGAGAGCAGGGTCTGTCCCACGTGCAGCCCGGACCTGCGGTGGCAAGTAGGGATGGAGAGCCCCCTGCTCGTTCGCCCACGACAGCCCCAGGAAGTGCCGGAACCGCTGTCACCGGGGGAGGCGTGCCCTTGGGCCTCGAGGGAGCCCGAGGGAGCGTCTCCCCGACGCCTGTGGACGCGTCCTCAGCGAGACCTCGTTCACATGCCCTGCCTGACCGCGGGGGGTTTCGCCCCTCACGGGAGCCGGCCTTCGCCATGCGGGCGCTGCGGACTGCCCTCTCTAGACTCGCTTTCCTCGGGAAGGATGCACGTCTGACCGAGGGCGTCCCAGAGTTGCGACCCAGCAGTTGCAGCTCGTTTCTGGTTTTGCTGCCGGAAATATTTCACAGTATTCAGTTAAGAGACAACCAACCCACATGGTTGAACCTGCGTGGGGCTCACGTTTCGTTCACACGTGTTCCTTCACACGTGTTCGTTCACACGCACACGAGTGCTTCCAGGAGCAGCGGACCGGCCAGCCGGCTCCTCGGCCCAGAGCCCTGCCCCTTCCTCTCAGGGGCAGGTCCGCAAGCAGGTGAGGCCACCCCCTCCTTTTACGGGAGCAGCGCAGCGTGGCCGTCTGGGCCGGTCGGTGAGCTCGCCCTACCAGCCCCCCGAGGCCACCCTGAGCTGGCCAGCTTCACTGTTACCCAAGGGCTCTCAAACTGCAACGTGCAGTTTTGAAATAAACACACTTTCGGGTCAGAGGCTAAGTGGTAAGTGGGGAAGCCCCTTAGCTCCCCCAAAGCTCACACAGGACAGGCCCCCCCGTCCAAGACTGAAGCTCAAGTCCATCTTAGCTCAAAGACCAGTGGTGAAAAGTGCGAGCAGTGCAATTACCTATTTTAAATACTTTCAAAAGAGCAGTCTCTGGAATAACCTGTCAGCATGGTACTTAACCTGTCCCATTCGGGCTCCACGTGCGAGTGACAGCCGGCATAGGAGTTCAGTTCGGATGCGTTTTAACGGGCTTGACGTACAGCCCCTTGTCGGGTCTCCGTTTATTGCAGGCTCGAACGAAAACGGAGGAAATTTAGACAACTCGCTGCCCGGGGGTGTGCGAGGTCATCGAAACAGGCATTTTCATTGAATGAGGCACAGTCACACAACGCCTCCAAGTGACCGTGAACCAGCTCTCAGCGCAGGCACTTACAGCCGTTTGCACAAAAGACACGCGCGCACGCTCCGAAGGTTACAGAGTTTAATGGTGACCGAGGTGAGGGTCTACAACCGGCGGGACCGCGGGGGGCCACCAGGGCCCGGCCCTGCGGGGAACGCTCACTGCGCGATCCCGATGACCCCGCAGGCCAGGCGGCTGCCGGCGTTGCCCGTCTTCTTGCTCTCGTCGTTCCCGCCGCGGCCCAGGTCGTCCCGCTTCTCGTGGACCTGGTGGGGACAGGGAGAGCACGGAGCTGAGGACGGCCGGGTCGGCGCCGGCGGGCGAGGCGCTCCGCGTGAGGAGGCAGCAGGTTCAGAGAAGCGCCCCAAGAAGCGGACCGCCCCTGAACCCGGCCGGAGGAGAAGCTGCGCCTCAGCCGCTTCCTGACGATGCAGGGCCCAAGGCACCGCGGAGCACCCGGCGGGTGTTCTGCCTCGGAAGGAAGCGCTGAAACCCACCCGGCTCCGTCCCGGGCCACCCGGTGCTGCTCCCCACCCTGCGCGAGAATGCCCCGTGAGCACCGCTTTGGGAAGGACGGGGACCCCCGAGAAAAGGCATCGCGACTAGCGAGTGCTTCTCAAGTGATCATGGACTACTTAAAAACAGGACTTCAAGTTTTCCTCGTTCAACATTCGCAAGTTTCTCTGCTTGTCCACCACGGCTGAAGAAAGTTCCCCGGAGAAGGGTCAGCCGAAAGAAAGGTGCGACAGTGAGGGCCAGCGGTCCTCCCGCTCAGCGTCTGCGTGGGCCGGAGGAGCCCCCGGGGGAGACTTGGGGCAGCCGCTGCCCGCGCGCTCGGCCAGGGCTGGTGCCCAGGCAGCAGCCCACGCTCACACCGGGCCTGTCCAGGACCTCGGCCGGACGGGCGCTCCGCCGGACCCCCACGGGGAGTGCTGGCGGCTTCGCCACCAGGCAAAGGCGATGCCCACCGCGACCTGCCGCACCACTGCCGCTCCGCAGAGCGGGGCTCCTCCCTGACCGACGACTCCTCACCGCGCCCATCCAGCACAATCGCTGCTTCCTCTAAATCTGAGCTGAAGGCGCAGTGTACCCGGCTCCTCGGGAACCAGGACTGAGCGTCGGGAACAGATGCACGACCGTGGGGGGGAGCGGGGGGGGGGCAAACTGTCTGCACACCCTCGGCACCTGCCAACTCACCACCATCGTGCGGCCAACGATGGAATGGGCCCCCGAGAGGGAGATCAGGGAGTCTTCCAGAGACACCTTGGCCACCCCGTTTTCCTCCGCCATCACGTTGCCCAGGTCCCCGACGTGCCTGGCGTTGACAAAGCATTGGAACAGCGCATGAGCTCGACTGAACACCGTCAGACCTAGCGTGGGCACGCTCACCGCACGGACCACGCGGGGACCGCCTTTCCAGAGACGGACAGGCGATCAGACAGGGCGGACGCGACTCTTCGAACACGGCTCCTGGGCTGTGGGCGGTGCCCGGAGGGGTCCCGGCGCAGGGCCACCTCTGACCACTGGGCGTGGGGGGACTCCGCCCGCCTGCCTGCCTGCCGGCGTGGCGTGGCGTGGCGTGGCTGCGGAGCCGGGCCCTAGGCCTCTGCGAGGGAAATAAAGGGCACCCTTGTCCTCGGGCTTGTTCTTTCCCCAGACGGCTCTCGGGAAACACGGGCAAATGCAGTCGTTCCGCACAGACTTTTAAGCCTCCGAGCGTCCGATGCGGGTTCCTTTCGCTAGCGACCGCCAGCGCTGCTGGTCAGTCCCCAGGCTGGGTCCCTTCGGCGCGCGCACGGAGGAGTTCCGCGTTCGGCAAACGCTGCGAAACCACGCTGCTCCCGGCGTCCCCGTCGGCACGTGTCTCCGCGCGGCACAGGGCCACGGGGGCCACGGCGCTGGCACGCCCACGCTGACCCCGAACAGCCCCTGCCGTGTTTCCGATAGGAGGTGGGTGTCCGTCACTCACCTCTCTTCATCCTGGGGTCCACCGTGGGTTTTGCGCAGAGGATTGAAGTGGGGACCTGCACTGGTACAGCCTATGGACCAAAAAAAAAAAGGGAGCTACGTTATGAGTCAAAATTCCGAAATACACTCCAAGGAAAAACTGGCCGTGGCCGGAACCTCCTTCGGAGAAAGTGGGGACCTACGGCACAGCAGGGGCAGGAAGGAGAGACAAGGCCTCAGCGCCCTGCGACGGTGGTCAAGTTCAGACCCTTCTCTGGGCCTGGGTTTCCCCGCCACCCTGTAAAGTAAGAGGCCCCGGACTGGACCTTCGACAGTTCCCTTCTCCTCCTAGAATCCCGCGATAATGGTCCTGGCTTCTGCAGAGGTAAAAAAAAAAACCCATGAACCACAAAAACTTAGCTCCCCAGCCACACGCTACAGGGGCCCCCCGATCTGCAGCCCTGCCCGTGGGCGCAGAACACAGAACAGCAGGGCACCCAGCCCCAGGGCCGGGCTGCGGCCCTGCACGACCCAGTGGCACACAGACCGGAGTCTGTCAGCAATGGCCCCTGGCCCGCAGGGACCGCCCTTCGCCCACCACACGGACGCAGGGGCTCGCCCCACCCACCCCGCCCGCCCGCCTTTCCCCACGGATGGACAGTCTCCGCCGTGTGCCGCTCCACCCCACCCCTGCCGCCCACCAGGAGAAGACAGGTCATAGGACACTGCCCAGCACATCGGAGCCGCAGAGCAGCTGTGTGCTCACGGAAATGGGTCAATCTGGTCACTGCCTCCCTGTTTACGGGGACCAGATTGTGGGACATCGCCAACCACTCCCATCAGAACGAGTCGGGTGCCAGTCTGCCCACGCACTGAGGTCAGATTACTCAGAAACGGGGGAGATCACCAAACCCCTCTTCCACCTGTAAACTCTGTTCGCCACCTCACTTCTGCCCCTCCCCCCAGGACCTGGTGCTGGAGGCGGGGACCTTAAAGGCCCACACGGCCCTGCTCACAGAGCCTGGGAGCAAGCAGGTGCCAGGAAAGGAGCTGAGCTGCCTTTCTTAAACAACACCTGCAACCTCTATAATCAAGCCATAATCATGATAAAAAAAAAAAAACCCTCCTTCCCCTGCCGTCCCACCCACAGGCGTCAAGAGCTAGTTTGAGGCCAGCCCCAGGAGGCTGTTCACAAGGTTCACTGTCTCTCGAGGGCGAACAGGTCGGGGTCGCAGCCCCGCAGGGCACCCACCTTGGGTGTTGTCGCCAAACTCGTGGACGTGGAACCCGTGCTCGCCTTTGGTCAGCCCGCTGATGGTCCCGGAGACCTTGACGGGGCCGGTGCCCTAGGTCGGAGGAGAGCACAGCAGGTTGGAGGCGGCGTCCGAGCGAAGGGGACGGGTGAGCCCTCCCACCACGCACAGGAAGCGGGACGGGACGTGGACTCGGGCGTCAGACGGCCGCCGGGCAGGGCGCCCCGCCCACGGGAGATGCGGCCCCAGCCAACGTCCAGAGGGCTGGCCTAGGGTCCCCTGCCCCGACTGTTCCCGGAGGGGGGGGGGGGCGTTGATCAGGTTTGCACGCTGGGGCCTGCGGTAACGCTGGCAACCCAGGGCTCTGCACCTTTCAGGACTCCCCCTCCCCCAGGGGGACCCCGCGGAGAGCTGATTCTCGGCCAGAACACGCGCCCTCCCGCGGCCCGGGGCCCCGAGTCTGGTGGAGCCAGCAGGGCCGCAGAGGGGCCGTTTTCGGAAGTCGCCTGGACGCATCTCTGTCCGTCCACACTCGGGACCTGCCGTCCCCGAGGGGTCCCGGGCGGACCTCCCGCTGGACAACTCGATGCTCAGACCACGCGGCACGGTAACAGCTGCCCTTGGGTGTGCTTTTTCGTCGTGAAAATAGAGTACTATGATTCTTCTGGGGACGACCTTTAACTTCGGAAAAATTCCAATGTGTCACCCCACAAAACACATCATCGAAAAGCACGGAAGACAGTCGCTGGGTTCTCCCAAGCCCGGGTTTCTGGGTGATGAGCGCAGGGGGTGCCTGGAGGCTGGGGGCGAGCCCCCTGCACAGCCCGGCGGCAGGGGCTGTCCTGTTAAATGGGTGAGCCCCTCGGCAGCACAGCACGGCCCTGGGCCACTGTGACTCAGTGTGGGCGGATCTCCAAATGCTCCTAGAGCAGCTAGGGATTTGGACTTACAGGTGAACATCTTGATTTTAAAAACCTGGGAAGTGATCCAAAATTTCCAGCACACAACAGGCCAATCAAATACCGCTCACCGGCGATTAGACGCCTGGGCCTACCCGAGAAACCGTACTGCCCAACTGTCCAAAGGTCTTTATCAGGAACAAACAGCACCCCCCACTCCCAACCCCCCCCACGCGAACTTGAGAACTGGAGGGAGGGAGCCCCGCAGGCTGCTAGGGAAGGTGCGGCCTGGCTGCCTCCCAAGAATGAGGAGGGTCAAAGAGACGTCTGGCCAGTGAAAACAGCAAAATTCAGTCACAGGCCAAGGAGCCTTTTCCAGCTCTGGAAACCCCTGCAAGGAAAAAAACCCGCTGCACCCTAAGTCCCCCTGTGTGAGCACTTCCCTGTCCCCTCCCACTTCTGGAAACCTCTCCGAACCCTCGGTCTCCCTCCCTGGTAAGTTACCCGATCGTGAGTGGTAAGCCCAGCACAACCCGAACAACCACCGGCCGGCCGCCCCACGGAGACCTGGGGACAGTCCTTTCGCTGGACTGCTGCGCAGCACGACCTGCGTCCGCACACTCTACGTTACAGGACTGAGCCGAACGTGTCTTCTGCCGTCTCGGTAACAGGCCTGTTGGTTGAGAGACTTCACAGCCACTTTACCGAGGACAGGCTGAAACACGCTGCCAGGACCGAGCACCAGCTCCCCGCGTGGACACCGGGGCTCCCCGCCCGCGCTCCCACCAGCACGAAGGACCCGCTGCGGCCCCAGGTCGCTACGGCGCGGACACAGGCCGGACCCCGCCGGTCTGCATCCAGCCCACGCCGACCGTGCTCCGGGGAGGAAGCCCGCTGGGGGCGTCGGAGGGGGGCTTCGGGGAGGAGTTTGTGCGGAGCACGTTGCTGCCCTAGCACCTGGCCGTGACCCGGAGCAAGAGTCAACGAGCTTCTCTTTAAGGCCACTCGCACTGTCGCATGTTCTTATTTTCACGACCCTTCTTTCCACACAAATCCACCAAAGCGCCCTCGGCCGCAGGGCTGTGCCCACAGCGGTCCCGGGAAGATGGGGCCGGGGGCCGAGGTCTGCAGACCCCTAAACTAATAAGACATTTTAGGTTGCAAAGGAGCCCCAGACCCGCCAAGGGGGCCACGGCTCCCTGCGGCCGGATCTGCTGCGCAATCGCCAGGCCAGGCGCACAGAACGCACAGGCGGCCCCGAAGGGAGCGTCAGAGCCGCGCCACCAGGCCCTCCGCCCGGCGGCGGAGGCCCGGAGCGGCCGCCTCCTCCCTCCCGCCCTCGCTTGCTCCCAGGCCCACGGTCCCGCCCAGGCCCAGCCCGCGCCGCCGGCGATCTCGCCGGTGACTCAGCACCGCGGCCTGGCCGGCGGTCAGCGGCCCCCGGGCCTTGCCTCCTGCTCGAAGCGGATGATGCCCTGCACCGGGCCCTCGCCCTTCATCACGCACACAGCCTTGGTCGTCATGGCTCGCGGAACGCGCGCAGGTCAGGATCCGGTAGACGCCGCAGGACACGCCGACGCAGGGGCGACGGCGCCGCGGGCCTCTTATAGGCCGGATCCCGCGCCCCGCCCCAGCCTGGCCCGGGACCAGGCGCCCCTGGACCCGGACCAATTGAGCGCGAGCTCGCCCTCCGCACAGGGGCCTAGGACGCGATTGGCCGGCAGTGGCGGGGGCGGGGCCTAGGGCACGTGGGAGCCCCGCCTCCCGCGCCGGCGACTTCCCGTGCGGCTCGCGTGAGCTGGCCCTCGGGACTGAGCCCGCTTTCCTCTCGCAGCGGGTGCAGCCCGAGGGTGGCAGCACCGAGGCTGGCGCGGCCGCGAGATCGGAAGTCACTTGGGCTTGAGATGGCATCCGTTGTAACCGAGTTGGGTCCTAAACGTGTTTGGTAGAAATGGGGACGCGTGCAGCTGGGAGATTTTGCAGTTTGCTTGTTTCCTTTGTCTTGTGTGCGGGTTTCTGGGAGTGTAGAGGCCACACACCTCCGCCCCTGGTCTCGTCCGGCCGGGCTCGGTCCTGAGCGCGCGGCGCCTCTGATGTGCGCGCCAGGGCTCTGTCTTTGCGCAGTTCCCCTCTCGAGCAAGGAAGGCCACAACCGTGAACCTACCCAACGTGTCCAGTCACCGCACTGACCTCAGCACGGGACCCCGTTTCCCCCCACTCTGCCGCCACGACGGGGCCGGGCTGGACGGCACACGATTTCTGTCGCCCCTGAGGAAGCGCGGGAGGAGAGAAAATGGGGCCGCGTTAGCCGTGCCGCGCACTTGCTCGGGCCCACCAGGGCGAGGCCGGAGGAACGGGTTCCCCTGAGCCTCTAGCATGGCTGGGAACTGGGGCCGCCGGCCTCTGCAGCCCCGCTCCCTGCAGGGTGTGCGGCAGACCCCCAGGTAAGCCTCGGGTCGCCCCTGAAGGACCGGGGGCGCTGCTCACGGATCCAGACCGGCCGCCATCTGGAGCAGCGGTTCTCCGCCTTTTCAGCTCATGGCACACACGAACTAATCCGTAAAACTCTGGCACACCAGAAAAAAAATATTCCTTGCCGGTCTGACCAAAAAAAAAAAAAAAAAAACAGGTATAACTTTTTACATTTTTATTCATCGACGTAGGGAGGGAGGGAAAGATGGATTTGTTGTTCCACTGACTGATGCATTCGGGGTTGGTTCCTGTGTGCGCCGGACCAGAGGCTGAACCTGCCGCCTCGGCATACCTGGCCGCCGCGCTAACCAAGTGAGCTACCTGGGCAGGGCAAAAATGGGCGCAATTCTGATTCGTGCACGCCGGCCGCCTGTTGTGCTGGCGGGTGTCATTTTTTAACTCGACAGTCTAAGGAGAAGAGGCCAGGCCCCGACTCAACGGTCCGGTGCTGCACGGTTTAAGAGTTCCCGTGGCACACCATCTGGAATAAGACCGGGAGCTGAGGGGCCGGACCGAGTCCCGACGCACTTGTCACTGTGAGAGCCTCGGCCTTCCTCCGTCCTCAGAGCGCTCTGGGTATCACCCCGTGTGTTTCCTTGCAAACCCTAACCCCCCAAAAACCTTTATCGTGTGTTTCTCGCCAAAGCCCCCTGATTCCATCTGGGCTCGGCTGACACCCCCGCATGCCACCAGATGGGGACTGTGCCCGCCGGCAGTGTGGGCTCCTGACTTCTTAGGGAGGATCTCACGACTCGAGTCCAGGTGATTTTGAGAGTGTGTTCGTGAAAGCTGGGGACAGTGCAACGCAGGAAGGGCGAAAGGCAGAAGCAGCAGCAGGGGAGAGAGAAAGAAGGGGCCTAGGGGACAGGGCCGGGGGTGAGCCCGGCACGAGCTGCTGCCGCCGGGCGGCCAGGCTCCTGGGGTGGGGCCCCGTGGGTGCAGGAGGCAGAGATACCAGGCCTGGGCGGCCTCCAGGGGGAGAGGGCCCTGGGGCTCTCGCTCTCGCTCTCTCTCTCTCTCTCTCTCTCTCTCTCGTTGGTTGGGCAGAGCCTGGGGAGGTTCCTAACAGAACATCCACTAGCTTTTCAGGTGCGTCCTCCCACACCTTGGTTCATCGGAATGTGCGCACAGAGGGACGGGGACTATTTTTTTTGTGGTCGGTCTTACTGTTACAGAGTGTCACGGAAGAGGGAGGGGCCGAGGCCGGGCGGGTGGGAGTGTGGGACCCACGTGCTGTGCGGTGTCCTTGGGGAGGGAACGGAGAACCTTGGGATCCCTTAGCCGGCTGCGACTTGTTCCAGTTGTTTGGCCTTCGTTAATCATTTTGTCTCAGAGTCTCTCCTTCCACGTGCCAAGGAATTTTGGTAGCTTCTCACCCTCCTGCCTCATGCACACCAATGTTTCTTCTCCTTCGAGGAAGATGTTCCAAAACACATTACGAAATGAGCAAACATTCCAAACACGTTTTGTGGGGTTTCGAAACACGTAAACGCACATCGTGTGCTCAGAAATCTCCAGAGAGACGTACAGGGAGCTGTGGGCCCCTGTGGGGCGGGACTCAAGCTTTAACGCGCTTCCCTTATTAGACTTTTTCAAAATGATACAAGTTTGTCTTCGAAACATGACTTAGAAGGAGGGCCCCGCCCACACGTGCGCTTTTGTTGGACGGACAGTTTGATGAACTGTGGAGGGGGCGGGGCGGGGAGAGGAATCTTCGCCTCTGTTCCCACCAGCCAGCGGTGCCTGACGCCCAGGGTGGCCGGCCTGCTCCTGGCAGCGAGGTCACAGCCGCCGGGAAGCTGCGCTGCCCTCCCGGGAGGGCCCGTCCGCGGCAGGCGCTGTGTCCCCGGCTCGGCGGGTCCCCGGCTGGGAGCCCAGAACCTGCGCTCCTCGCTTGTTTCCCGGGCGCCCGGACGCTGCTGGTCCGGGGCCTCCTCCTTGGCCGCTCTGAGTGGCGGGTGTTCCTCAGGCCGGGCCACGCGGGCAAGCCGGGGGCGGGAGCTGCAGCGGCGGGACTGGAAAGAGGTTCAGGGCAGACGCGGGGTCGAGGAGGCCCTGTGGGCAGCCTGGCGCTCTCCCTGGGTGGGGCTTCACCCTCCCCCCCATCTCCCCACCACCCTTCCAACACAGCCCGCCTTTCCCTCGCAGGTGCTCTGTAGCCAGGGCTGTGTGTGTGTGTGTGTGTGTGTGTGTGTGTGTGTGTGTTTGTGTGTTTGGGCCCTTGGACTCCGAGGCCTTCCCTGTCAGAGACGCACAGTCCCGGGTCTCCCTCCAGAAGAGGCGCCCGTGTGGGCCCGGCCTGCCCCACTCTCTGGCGTCTCCCGCCCGGCCCAGGTGTGGGCCGCCCGGGGCCTTCGCCCAAGGCCAAAGTCTCTGGGTTTCAGGAAGGCAGAGTCAGATTTCAGTTCCCCGGGCGAACTTGCCAGGGCAGCAGCCCGAGAACAAAGGGTGGACCTGAGCCCGGCCAGGTGGTCAGTGGGTGGGAGTGTCGTCCAGGCTGCGGGCTCCATTCCCGGCCAGGGTGCTCATGGGAGGCAAGCGATCGCGTTTCTCTGTCTCCCTCCCCGCCTTCCTCTCTCCAGCAGTCCCTGCACAGGCCCTCGGGTGTGGGTTCAAAACGGAGTCGCTCGCTGGTCGCTTGCTGGTCGTTAGCGCATGCAGCCTGCAGAGCCCCTTGTGTGGGCGAAGGAAGGGCGGGCGCCCTGCAGGGTTACGGGAGCCCTGAGGTCTGTCCTGGGGCCGCCCGCCCATCCAGACCGGGGGCGCCCTGGGCCCCGCCCCGCGGAGGGCCCTGCTCTGACCCCGCTCAGCCCCGTGCCCCGTTGGGGAAGAAATCCGCAGCCCCAAGGAGGTGCCTCCCCGCAGAACCCCGCCTGCCCTCCCAGAGCAGGCTTCGTGAAGCGTGGGGGACCGGGGCCGCCCCCAACCCGGAGCCGCCCCGGGAGGCCCCGAAGGGCGGCCCTGACCACGTGGGGACAGAGGGTCACCGCCCAGGGTGGACTGGACCCGGAACTTCCCAACTACGGGGAGGGCGGGGAGGCAGGGGGGAGAGTCACAGGTGGCTTCCTTGACAAGTGTCAGCTTTCACCGTCCCTGAGCCTGCCTGCCGTCCCTTCCGTCTAAGCCAACACGCCTCAGAATCCTCAGAGTGGTGCCCTGCCCGGGCCCCGCAGGGCTCAGCCTCCCCCCTCCCCAGCAGGAGGCCCCGGGGCCCCCAGGGTCTTGGTCCCCAGCACCACCCCCAGGTGCTGCCGCCCCACCCCCACCCCAGGGAGGGAAGCGGGCGCCTCTCCGTGTACTCTTCACCCGGAGACGACCTCTCCCCGCTTTGCTCTCCCCGCCCCCTTGGTCTGCCACCCACGGGCTCGTGGGCCCCCCTCCCCGCTCCTCCTCGGAGCCCCCCGGGGGGGACGGGCTGCCGTGCTGAGGACCGCGCTCCCGTCCTGTTTCGATCTCACCTCCCGGCCTGCCCCCACAATGCGGCTCACGTAAACTCTTACAGGACTTCTTCCGAGGACAGTCCGTTCTTACCGGCCCCGAACCCTGCCGTTCTGCCCGCCTCCCCCCGACTGCCTCCGGCCACCGCCAGGTTGTGCTCTGATGTCAGTGGGGGCCCGCAGGGCTGGTCTCTGCCCGGCGCATTTCCCTTAGCACAGTGTCCCCGGGCCCATCTGTGTGCGCACAGCTGGCGAGACTCCCTTCTTTTTGGGGGCGGAGTCGTGCTCCACACATCCACACGTGTGTGTGTGTGTGTGTGTGTGTGTGTGTGTGTTCCGGACTCCACGTTTTCCTTATCCAGTCACCTGTCAGCTGCTTCCAAGTCCCGTAAATAATGCCGCTGTGGACCTGGGCGTACACAGAGCTTTTCGAGTTAGCGTTTTTGTTTTCCTCAAACGAATAGAAGGGGCATTGCCAGATCGCGTGGTAGTTCTGTGTTTAATTTTCTGAGAAAATCAAGTTAAAATTTAAGGAATTTTTAAATCAGATTTTGTTTGTTTAGAGAGAGGAGAAGGGGGGGAAGAGAGGGAGAGAAACATCAGTGCGTGGTTGCCTCTCATGCGCCCCCTACTGGGGACCTGGCCTGCAACCCAGGCTTGTGCCCTGACTGGGAATCGAACCAGCCACCCTTTTGTTCACAGGCAGCTGCTCAGCCCACTGAGCCACACCAGCCAGGACAAAATTTAAGGAATTTAAATGTGGGGTCTGGCACAGGCCCGAGTCCCCCTAAAGCAGGGCGTCTTGGCCTCGGCGCTCCTGGCCTGTTGGCCCCCCGCCGGTTTTAGGGGGGCCGTCCTGCGCATTGCAGGACGTCTGGCAGCAGCCCTGGCCCCTTCCGTGAATTGCCATAGCCCCCGCTTTCCCAAGCTGTGACAACTAAAATGTGCACAGACTGGGCCACATGTCCCCCGGGGCCGGCCTCGCCCCCCGCTGAGAACCCCATTCCAGAACATGCAGTGAGCACCCCTGGCCCCGCAGCTCCCAGCCCGACAGCCCTGAACCTGTGGTGGGGCCTGGGCCCGAGACCACAGGCTCCCGCCTCAGCGTGGCCGCACCCGCCCCTCCGCGCCACATGGGGCCAGGGCTGCGGAGGGACCGGGGACCGGGGACGGGCCCGGGGCCCAGGCCACGGAGTTCAGAGAAGCCTGCGGATCCCAGGTGTGAGCCTGCCTCCGGGTCTCGGTGAGCTGCGCGTGTTGAGGCAGGAGGACGGGTGTGTCTCGTTCAGCTGCGTTCCCCTGGTTTACACGTGAGCGCTCAGCAGGCTGCGGGCCGTCCTGCGGGCGGGGCGGGGTGGGGGGCTGGAGGGCCGGCCTCTGCCCCCCCTCGAGGTGCTGTAGCCTAAAGGCTCCGTCTGGGGTTCGTGGGTCTCAGGCCGGGTGTGAGGGTGTGTCTCAGCTCGGACAGGTGACGTGGGGAAGTTCGCTGCTGCGCCCACCCGGCCAGCCCCACTGAGAGTCTGTCCCACAGTAGGTGGGGCTGCCTGGAGCCCTGGCCCGGCCGGGGCCTGACGGGGAAGGTGCGCGGGCCCCCCAGGACCATCTGCTCTCGGGGGGGTCGGGGGACACGAGGGGCTCCGGCCCGCACAGCTGCCTCCCGTCTCCGGCATGTCGCTCCAGTTCCCCGAGGGGGAGGCCGTGCCCGGCGCCTTCTGCGCTTCGTGGTGGACGGAGAAGACAGACCGGAACCTGGGCCCTGGGCGCCGGTCCTTCCCGCTCCCTGTCTCGGGGCTCCTCTGCTCCCCCCTTTGCCTGATCTTTTTCCCCGACATCGTCCTTTCTTCTGTGACCCAGGGCGATCCCCCCGCACACCTGCACCGTTCTCCCAGAGCGCTCGGTTTCCCAGTCTCCGCCTTCACACCGAATGTCGCCAGGGATTTTCTCGCCAAGGCCTTTGCGAGAAAAACATACTTTATGTGAATTGTAGGGAAATAGCAGAACTCGGACAAATCCAAAGAAGCACAGTATGAAGCTTTCTTCATGCTAAGGAACAAACACTAGTAACTAGGAAGCAAATTAGACGCCGTTGAGACAGGCGCGAAGGACCCCACCCGAAGGGGTTCAGCGTTACTGAGTCGCACACCGAAAGGAAAAGGCGAGAAAGCTGCTACCAGCGAAGAACCCTGTCAGGAGACTCTGCCACGGCCGTGAGGCATCGGAGGCGCTTCCGAAGGCCGGGCAAGCGTGAACGTTGGCTTGTTAGTAAGCGGGAGCGAACGGTCTGGGGGAGCCCGTCCCGTGTGCGGCCCACGTTGACCTCTGCACTGGCCCACCGTTAGCCCCAAGAAGCCCGCAAAGTCATGCAAAGCAAGAGGTTCAAATCCCCATGTTTCCCTGAAGAACGCTGGTGGAACCGCCCAGGCCGTCGAGGCCGTGCATATTTGCAAAGCCACCAAGTGTCTAGGGACGTCCCTTTAGGTGGTGGCACGGGCAGGTGTGCCCAGAACGAACAGTGGGGTGGGCACAGGGCTGGGGCCCCCCAAAAAAAAGTGCTGGATTTTTGCAGCACATGCTTAAAACTGCAGAGAACGATGTGGAGCCGAGGGGTCTGGGTGCGGACTCCCCGGCGGCAGAGCCGGGCCAGACGAACAAAGGTCCTGAGACTCGGTGCAGAACTTAGCGCTCGGGGAGGACTGCCCACAGGTGCGCTGACCCCCCGCCCCCAGATGATCCCAGAGAGGGAGCAGCTTGTTCCTGAGCCAGAAGAGGGGCTGCACGGAGGAAGAGGGAATCCCAGAGGAAACGAAAACGGGCGGCCTGCACAAACTCCACGTAAAAGCAAACGCCAATAGCAACGCTGAAAAGCCTGCGAACGGCAGAGGGAAGTCAGCTGAGTGTTCGGCGATCCCGGCCACGGCGTGTGGCACGTGCTGCCCGTGCGGGGCGGCTCCAGCCCGGGCTCTGGCCCGTGGGGGCCCCGGCTGTCCTCTCCTGAGCTCGGATCTCTGAGTCAGAGGCCTCCAGGCTGGCCGCACGGAGTGACGACCTGGGAGCTCTTTGGAAACACACCGTGCGTGGGTCCGGTCCCATGCAGTTACTCACACAGTGCGTGTTTGTTTCTCTATTTTAAAGACTATTTATTTTTAGACAGAGGGGGAAGGGAGGGAGGGAGGGAGGGAGGGAGAGAAGCATCAGTGCGCGGCTGCCTCTCGCACGCCCCCTACTGGGGACCTGGTCCACAATCTAGGCATGTGCCCTGATGGGAATCGAACCCACGACCCTTTGGTGCGCAGGCCGGTGCTCAATCCACTGAGCCACAGCCGGGGCTCACGCAGTGTGCATTTAAACCGTAAGTGCACATTCAGCTGCTGAGAGACACAGGGACGGTCTCACCGGGAGTGGACCGCTCACATCGGCACTCCGCCTCGCACTCGAAAAAAGACCGGCGTCTGATGACTGGAGCGAGACCCAGCTGCTGTTCCATGCAGTCAAAAGCAAGTTCTTTTTTCTTTCTTTCTTTCTTTTTTTTTTTTTTTGTGGAAGTATTATTTACCTTATATGAGTCATTTTCATGTTTTTTAATTTTATATATATCTATTTGTTACTGTTGTTCAATTACAGTTGTCTGCATTTCCCCCCGCCACTCCCCTCCACCCCAGGCAAACCCACCTCCCCCCCCGGGCCGCCACCCTCCCCCTTGGTGCTGTCCATGTGTCCTTACAGTAGTTCCTGAACCCCCCCGCCCCGGCAAAAGCAATTTCTTGCCAACAGAGAGGAGCAGCCACCAAGGAGGGTGTCTGCGGAGGGAGCCCGGCCACGCTCCTCGGCCCGAGCGGACCCAAGGACGTCTGAGCTGGGGCAATGGACGGGGCAGGGCGGCGCAGGAGGCCGAGAGGCCGTTTGGGAGACGAGATAAGGCCCTGGCCCAATGCCGTCGCTGCAGGAAAGCGGGGAGATAATGGAAATGGAACCCCGGGCTCCAGCAACTGACTCGAGAGTGCGGGGCGGGGGGGGGGCAGGAGGAACTCCCAGGTTTCCGGCTGGCGTGCGCCGGTGGGCGGTGGTCCCGATCACCCAGAAAAGCAAGGTGAGCGAGAAAGAGCTCCACCCAAAACAGGGCGCGTGGGGGTGCCGAGGAGGTTCCCCGGACACGGGTCTGCAGCTCAGGGTGACTTTTAAGTCTGGGCTCGATATCCAACACGGCTCAGAAGCGGCTCAGATCCGCAAAGAAACGAACAGTCACTTATTCCTTCCAGGGGTGTGGCTGCCTCCTTGACCCCTGCCCCGCCCGGTGGTCGCCATCTGGTGGGGCAGGTGTGCCGGCGATGCCACCTCCCGGCCACCTGGGCACAGGTCCCTTGACAGGAGAGACTCCGGACCAGCAGGAAGGCTTGTGAAGACGCATCGCTGGTCCCCACCCCCAGGAGGTATACCCTTTTTTAGAAAACCAGCTTCATTAGCATACAACTCACTATGAAAATTCTCCCGTTGGCTGGGGCACCTTAGCAGGTCTTTTTAGTGACTGTATGGGATTGGTGGGGATTGGTGGGGATTGGCGGGGATTGGCGGGGTTCTTCGGAGTCCCTTCCCCCACCCCAAGCCCCAGGCAACCGCCTTTTTCTCTGGAAACTCGCCTTCCCTGGGCGTGAGACACCACACACACACACCACACACACACACACACACACAGGAGCGCGCGCCTTTCGCACCTGGCTTCCTGTGCTCCCGCCGCGTGCGGGGGCTCACTGTGCACCGCGGCGCGCACCTGCGTCCACTGCCCCTCCGTCTCCGGGGCGTGCCACCGCAGGGCAGAGCACGCCCTGTCACCTCACGGGCTGGCGGGCGTTTGGACTCCTCACGGGCTGAATCGTGTCCCCTCCAAAGTTCTTACATCGAAGTCCCAGCCCCGGGTAACTGGGAATGTGGCCTGGTTTGGAAACTGGATTTTGTGGGTGTGTTTGGCTAAGATCAGGTCACCCTGGAGCAGGGTGGGTCCCTAAGCCAGCCTGACCGGTGTCCTTACGGAAAGGAGAGCTCTGACACCGACGCACAGGGAGGGTCCCCTGTGAGGACGGGGCAGCGGTCGGGGCGGTGCTCCCACAAGCCCTGGAACCGAGACCACCAGCCCCGCTGGGGGCTGGGAGAGGGGCCCGGGACAGAGGCCCCCGGCCTCCGGGGACAGCCCCGCCGCACGCTGGTCTCGGCCTCCTGGCTCGGGGCTGGGAGACAGTATCTGTTGTTTAGGCCCCTTGGTCTGCGGTCCCTTGTCACAGCCGCCCTCCCCCACAGCAAAGGCCACCCCAGCCTGTGGGCGGTGCAGGCCCTGCACGGAGTGTCCTGCGAGCCTCGGGAGGCCCCCAGGTGGGCTAGCGTGTGCGTGGGGCCCAGGGCTGCAGGCGCCGCGTAGGTGCGGGGTGGGGCCGGCTGGAAGGTGGGCAGCGGGCAGCCGGGTCGGGGGGCCGGCACGGGCGTGGAGTGACGCAGGCCCCCGCGGTGACCCGCTGAGCCTGGCTGCGGTGGACAGGCCGCTGCTGCGGGGTCCAGGGCCCCGCCTGGGCCCCCGGAGCAGTGACCGCTGGCGGAGGTCGCCTCGCTGGAGAGCGCGGTGAGGCGTGTGGACCGGGACCGGTGCTCAGGGGCTCCCCAGGGCTCTGCCGTCAAAGCCGCCAGCCCCCTGCAGGCGTGGCCCGGCCCCTACTCGGGGCCAGGGTCGCCGGAGGAGCTACGGTCCTGGGCTCCGACCCAGCCGGTGGCGGTTTCCGCCGCCAGGAGACTGTGCTGGGGGAGCGGGCGTCTGCTCCTCGTCGTGTCGCTGCTGATGGTGACGACACTGACTGGGAGGCCCAGATGTGGGGAATGACAGTCGCCTGGGAGCCCAGGTGGGGCTGCTGCACCCCAGGGTGGGGGGTGAGCGTTCCTGGGCCCTGGGACCGCAGGCCGAGCCCAGGTGTGGCCGGTTCTCCCCAGGCCGGGCGCCGAGCACCGTGCCTGCAGCCGGTTGGCCGCTTCCCCACGCGGGCCACACCCATCTCCAAGGCCGCGTGACAGCCAGTCGGGGTCCAGGGAGCTGCAGGTGCACACAGCTGGGCAGCCCCACCTGCACGGGCCAAAGGGGCTGCGTCCCTGGGGCTTGAGTGACCGTGGGAGTAGCGGCCAGCTGGAGGGAGAGGCCTGCTGTCCCTGGGGGCCGGGCTAACCCTGCGTGGCCGCCACAGCCATCGGTGCTGCTCCGGGCTGGCCGCGCACCGTGTTCGTCTGCCCGAGGAAGGTCCGGTCGGGTTGTGGACGTGCCGGGGGCCACGCGAGCAATGAACCGCGTCGGGGTCCGGTTACCGCGTCACAGTGCTCACCCGCCTGTCACGGCGCTCACCCGCCTGTCACGGAGCTCACCCGCCTGTCACGGCGCTCACCTGCCTGTCACAGGGCTCACCCGCCTGTCGCGGCGCTCACCTGCCTGTCACGGCGCTCACCTGCCTGTCACAGCGCTCACCTGCCTGTCACAGGGCTCACCCGCCTGTCGCGGAGCTCACCTACACTGGCAAACCTGCGTGTTGTGGAAACAGACACTGACATGTGTCCTGTGGGCAAACCAAGCAAGTCGGTTGGGGACAGATCCGCAGGCCTGTCCTGGCACCGAGAGTCAGTCCCGTGACTCGTGCTCACACTCCCTGGTTCACAGTGTCCCCCTGCTGGGGACGGGGAGGAGCAGGGGCGGGGTCCCCCTTTGGAAGTGGGGGTTGGGACCCGGGGAGGCCGAGGAACCCTGAGGCCCAGACTGGCCGCACCCCGGGGTCAGTGCTGCCGCCCGCACGGACCCTGCACTGCGCTTGCGGGCTGTGAGTCACGCGTGATGGAGGTGACCGAGGAAGACTCCCCTTTGTCCTGCTGGTCACAGTGCAGCCATGGCAACACCAGAGCAGCCGCAGGTGGGCCGCAGGGCGGCTCTGCGTTTGCGGACCTCACGGGGCCCTCGCCGCGGCCCACGGGTCTCGCTTCCAGCGACGCACCCGCGCACCCCAGGCCTCTAGGGTGTGTTGGGTTTTCTCTACCGGAAGTCCACCGGATCGGGGTCCTTCCCCGCCTCAGTTTCCCTACAACACCGAGTCAGCCTTGCAGGGCTGGGCGCAAACGCTAGAAGCGGCCTTTCTGTTGCCCTCGGCAGGGGAGCAGGGGACGTCATTCCTGCGCAGAGCAGTCCCGGGCGGGCGGAACACTACCTGCCCCCCCCGCCCCCCCCCCCCCCGGCAAGGGGCGGGGCCTTCTCAGGAAGCTCTTCCTCCACTGGAATGCAGACCCGAGCTGCTGGGGGGTGGGGAGTCCGGTCTAGCTCTGGCCGTGCAGAGGGAGACGGTCAGAAGGGTTCGGCTGGGTGAAGTGGTCTCGGCACGCTGGGTTGGAATGTCCTCATTGTTTCTTCCTTTATTTATTTATTTTTTATTTGTGTTTATTTTATTTATTTATTTTTAGAGAGAGGGGAAGGGAGGGAGAAGGACAGAGAGAGAAACATCAGTGTGCGGTTGCTTCTCACACGCCCCCAGATGGGGGACCCGGCCTGCAACCCAGGCCTGTGCCCTGACTGGGGATCGAACCGGCGACCCTTTGGTTCACAGGTTGGCACTCAACCCACTGAGCCCCACCAGCCAGGGCCTTATTGTTTTTTTTAGTCTTTCAGATGAGGAACATTCCAAAAGTGCTGATAAGCTGACGTTTTCAAGGAGCAAGTTATTTGTTCCGTGTCTCGGGGAGACTCGGTGGTGACAGAGGGTGTTTGCGGTGGGAGGACCTTTGTCCTCCCGTGACACCGCCCTCGCTCGCCAGGGGTCACCAGGGCAGGGCTGGCCCGCCCCGTGCTCGCTGGCGCTCTCGGTCTGTGCTGTCCCTGCACAGTGAGGGTGACAAGACGTTCCCTGTCCAGAGCTGACGGGGCCTTTACTCATTTCCTCGCTCTGGTGTCTCCAGGGCGCGGGAGGCCGGGAGGGGTCGCTCTGGGTGGAAACGCCGGTGTCTGCAGACCCACACCCCTTTCCTGAGGCTCTCCAGCTGAGCCCGTTCTCTTCCTTTTCCAGGACTTAGAGGCCGCCTGCCACTTCCTCCTCTTCAAAGCCGCAGCCAGAAATGCGCTGAGTCACCCTCGGGCTGCTCCCCAGGCTGGCTCCCTGCCTCCCTCTCCTGCCGGGAAGCACCCTCGTCCTGCTCACCCAGAAGCTTCTCTTGGCTTTGAGGTCAGCTGACTGCTCTGCCTGACGAGTCACCGGTTCTGTCCTGTCTCAGGGACGCCCTGGGAGTCACCGTGCTGCCTGCTGCACCCACGATGTCACCCGCCTCTCCCTTTCCGTTCAGAGTCGTATGAAAAAGAACGGCGTCATTGTCCTCCAGCATTTTGGCTTTAAAGTGCAACAGATAAAACCCAAACAACTAGGTAGTAAGGCAGTAGGGAAAGAAATAGAATGTTTACTTGTTGTTTAATATTTTTATGATTTTATTTATTTATTTTAGAGAGAGGGGAAGGGAGGGAGAAAGAGAGGGAGAGAAACATCAATGTGTGGTTGCCTCTCACGTGCCCCCCACTGGGGACCTGGCCCGAAACCCAGGCATGTGCCCTGACTGGGAATCGAACCTGTGACCCTTTGGTTTGCAGGCCAGCAGACAGTCCACTGAGCCACACCAGCCAGGACTATTTAAATATTATTTTATTTTTATGTAAGGAACCGTATTCACATAGTTCAAAAGCCTGTTGAACTTTGCCCTCGTGGGGGGTGGCGTGTTTTTCCAACTGTCACCCACATTCCCACGGCTGAGGCGCACAAGCGAACACGGAGGTGAGCTCACACTCTGGCACAAGTTGCAGGTCAGTTTTCCCTGTAACGTCACCTCTCCCGGACAAGTAATTTGATAGAAGAATGAGGAGTGTTAATCTTTGGGATTTGTTGGGGCTTTTGTTTTGTTTTTCAGGATTTGGGACCCACGCTAAAAACGGGTGCCACCCAGGGGCCTGGCCGCCACCCACCGGGAGCGGCAGCGGCTGGCAGGGCCTGACGCAGCAGACGGGGCTGCACGCAGCTGCTCCCCCACTTCTGCGGGGTGGACGTTGTCACTAACCGGAGTTGACTGTCCCTTCTCTGCCCATCAGCTGTCGCTGGGCTCCCCTCGGCCTTCCTCCTCCCTTCTGCAATGCTTGGGGCCACCCCCCAGGCCCTCTGCTAGCCACGGGCGGGGGCCGGAGGGGATCTCTGGGTCAGAGGCGTGGGGGTGTGGGGGTGCAGAGGACAGCAGGCAGGCGCCCCGTTTGTCTCAGGGTCTTCCAGGGAAAGGGTGCTGAGACGTGAGGGGTTTTGCCTCACCCAGGGAGACATCCGGTGCTCGCCGGGCTGGGAGGAAGGGGCGCTCACGTCACGTCACGGGTGGGGACACCAGATGGCATGTCCGCTGGTGAGGGGGCCTGAGCGGCAGCGAACAAAGTCGTGGCGCAGTGTTGAGCCTTTGCCTTAGAAATGTCACTCGTGGGGCGATGTCCCGAATTAGAGCGAACGGCACTCACGTGTTATGGACGGGGTGATATCGCAGCATAGTTGATAACTGCAAATTATTAGAAACAACGCAGCACGTAGGAAATCCGCTTTACCAACGACAGCTGTCCACCCAGTGGGACGCCGTGTCGCCCTGGAAGCCAGCGCGGAGGAGGAGGAGGAGGAGCTCTGTGACGCGACCCGAGCGGTGCCCAGACGCAGCGTGCCCCCGCGGGGTTCCCTGCGCCGCTCCCCGTGCGTCATGGTTGTCCGATAACTTCATTTCAAACAGTCGTGTGTTCGGGGAAACCGGCCGCACGTGAATCGGGAGACGGCCCGGAAGGCGTTTTGTTACAGCGACGGCACTCGTTTCTTCGAATTCCTTTAGCTCAATGTGTCAGAAACCTTTCGTCATCTTTCATCAAAATTCATTGTAACGATCCGTGATCGGCTGGGTCCTCCTCTGGTTTCGTTGGAACCGACGCCCGGGAAACGCCTGGTTTCTCAGGACTCGTCACCGGTCATCAGCCACCGACGGGCTCGTTGCAGGCGCAGAGGTTGCCGTCTGTCCGCCCGGTGCCCCAGGGACGCCCCCTTCCCCGGGGGACAGTGACCGTAGCTCACACTGCAGGCAGGGGGCTGGCGTGGCTCCCTTCTGCCAAGTGGGAGGGGCGACCGTCAGGGGGACGCAGAGCGACACCCTGCGTGAGGACGCTTCTCACCGGCCGTCCTGCAGACCCGGAGTGAGGCTGGGGCTCTGGGCGCTGTCTCCCTTTGGGAGTCATCAGGGTGCTCCCCGCACCCCGGTGAGCCCAGACCCGTGCAAAGGCCCCATCGCTCGCCCTCCTTCCACCCCGGAGGAAGGGGCGCGGACGGCAGCCCCAGAACTCGCGCAGAGCACCAGCGAGCGCCGCCCCGCGCAGGGTTCGAACGCGGGCGGCGAGCCGCCGCAACCCATGGTCGCTCGGCCACTCTGGGCTGAAAGCGGGATTTCCGTGTCCCCCTGGTGGTCACGTGGGTCAGTGCAGGTTTACGCGTCTGCGGGTGTCGGCAGGTGCCTTGCGTGTCCCCGTCACTAGGTCTGGTCACCCTACTGCTGAGCACCCAGGTGTGCAAAAGAAGGCTTGTGCCTGAACGCAAGCTCAGCACCCGCCCGGGGAGTCCCGCTGCAGCCGTGCCAGCGTGGCGGCTCTGCGACCAGCAGGGGGCGGCAGCGCCTCACAGTTGCCTCGGGGACTTCTTGCTTGGCGCTGACTGGTGGCTTTGGGGACGGTTGCTATGGACTCAGGTGAACTGGAAACAGTTTGCGATTCTTTCCCCCCCCACACACACCCCGCGGCCCGCTGACCTCCGCCCACAGGATCTTTGCCTCCAAGACCAGTGGCTCCAACTCTCGTGGGTCTGGTTTCCTGGGATTTCACTTCTTTGATGCCAAAGAGGATGTTAGCTGGTAGGTTTGGCCAGGAGCAGGCGCGGAATCAATACGTTATTGTGAGGGCTCGCTCCCCGAGAGCTTCCTGCGTCCCCAGCACCGCAGGCGGGCATGGGAGTTTCCCTAACGTTCGTACCACGGCCTCAAACAGCGCGAGCTGTCTCCCTGGGTCGTGGGCATTTTTCATTCCCCACAGCAGCTGACAGCTATAAGACAGGTCCTTGCAAAGCCCCCCCCCCCCCCCAGTTCCTCGGGTTCCGTTTGCCGGGCAGCCCGGCAGCAGCCCCAGGGCCTGGTGGTGATGGAGGGGGGGCGGGGGGCAGGCAGGCAGTCGGGAGACACAGGCTGGGTTCGCTCCCAGCTCTGTTTCGTCTTGGCCCTTGGCCCCGGGGTGCCCCGAAGCCTCTGTTCGCTCATCCGTGGGATGGGAGCCACGCCGTTGCCACGAGGGTGAAAGGACACGGAGCTTGGCCCGGAGCCCGTCTGTGACGAGAGCTGAACGGGTGCTCTCGGCTGCAGGCGCCCGGAGCCTGAGTGGCCCTGAACCGTGTGGCCGCCCGGAGGCCCCGGCCTGGACTCGTGTTTACCAGTCGGCACCTCGGGGTGGGGCCCGGAGCCGGCCCTCGCTCCCCTGCCCGGCCACAGCGGGCATCTGACAGCTTTCCCTCGGCGGCATCCACCCGGGTGGCAGGGGACGTTCCGGGCTCTGTTCCTCCGAGCGCAGCTGCCACCCCCACGCTCGGCAGCTCGGCCTCGGTCCCTGTCGCTGTGCCCTCACTTGGTTTGGGGAGAAGGTGTCAGAGGGCGGGGGTGGGGGTGGCGCTCGGCAGGAGAGTGAGGGGGCCTCGTCTGCCTCAGCAACCCCCACGGGCGGGCGGGGCCCTTGGTTCCCTGCATCCGCGGCGTGTCGGGGCGCGGGAGGCTGTGAGTCCGCCGCCGGGCCCGCCGGTGGGGCGGCCCCGAGGGCAGGCAGGGGGGCAGGACTGGGGTGGGCCTGGCTCGGCCGAGAGCCGGCGGAGCGGCGGTGGGGCCGGCCAGCCCTGGGGCGGCGTGGGCCTTGGCTTGCAACAGCAAGAGACTAAACAGAGGCAGGCAGAGGCCTCGAACCCGACACCAACTCCGGCGGAGGGTCTCGTCCCCGCCAGCTGGAAGACCGTGGGTCGGGTCCGTCACAGGGGGTGTCTGCCACCCTGGGTTCACTCTGAGATTTCCCTGAACTGTGAGGGGCAGCGGGGCGCGGGCCGGAGAAGATCAGGGGGGTGAAGCGAGCGGTTTGGGTGCGATCGTCTCCCTCTGCAGGAGAGAAGGCGCATCGCCATTTCCGACAAGCGCTGCGTGTCCAGCGGGCCATCTGGCGACTCCTGCGCCATCCGTGGTCCTCACCGCTCTCCTGGTGCCACGCGTGGGCCCGCTTACCACCTGTGGCCGGAAGTTCAATAAATGTGTCTCTTTCTCATAGCACGTGGCTGGATCCCTTCCGGACAGACCTCGCGGATCTATAATTTTATAAATGCTAAAGCTGTTTACAGATTTGAAATTCAACAGATAAATAAAGATCATCTAATCCTCGCACAGCGGTGGCAGACAACAGCGCCTGATTGGAAACTCGCCGTTGCTAAGAGACCGGATCTTACGCGTTCCCACCGCGGAGAAGGAATGGAAGCTACGTGAGGCGATGCTGAGTGGTCGCCACGCTGCGGCATGGTACCCGTGTCCCACCAGCGCGTCCCAGGTCTCGGTTTACGCAACGCCACGTGCCGACTGTATCTCAAGGAAAGCAAATGTGAAGACAGAGAGAGAGAGAGAGTGTCTGTAAAAGGACCTAGCAGAGTGCCTGGCGTGAAGATGATTTCTTTTCCTTTTTAAATTAAGATTTGTTTAAAAGAAACCCAATTTTTAATTTTTTGTAGTCAAATGCGTCACTTTCTTTGTTTTCTTCTGTTCATATTCTTAGACACCCCTGAGCCATCCACAGGTCACTTAGTTTTTCTGTTTTTGCTGTTGCTCTTAACGTCTTAATCTTCTGGGAATCTGGGCAGACGTAGGCGGTGAGCCTTCCACGTTCATTTCCCCAGCCGCCTCTCAGCCTCGCGACTGCCTGCGAGAGGGACCCCGGCCCTGCCGGCCCTCGGTCGCACCCAAAGGGCCCACCCTTGGGAAGCATCCCTGGGCTCAAAGAGCCTCCAGCTACGACTGTGGTTTGCAGAACTGACGCACAAAAGATCCTGCCTCGTTTGGCGGGCCCACAGCTGTCCCATGGGCTCTTGCGCGGGGAGCCCGGCCGGTTCTGTGCACGGGGTGGGGGTTTGGACCGACCCCGCCGGCCGGCACTGTGGTTCGGCCCCGGCTCTCGGCCCGGCTCTCGGCCCGGGGCTCATCTGTGCTCGGAGGTTACTGGCCGGACTGGCAAGCGGCTGGGAGAGGGATGTTTGCAGCTGCCCTGTGCTGACTCCCCGGCTCCCAGCCGGGGCTTCTCTGTGGGTGCAGGGGAGCGGCGGGTGTTTCGGGGCCAGCTGGGGCTCCACCCCCAGTTTTGAATTCGTGTACCCTAGAAATGACAGCGGGGGGCCTGCTGAGGGCAGCATCGCCTGGTCCCAGGGCGACAAAGCCGGCAGGGCCCCCAGCAGACGTGGCTTCGGCCCAGGGGACGTGCCGTGGCCACAGGCCCTCCCCGTGGAAAGAGGTCCAGAAACGCAGGTAACAGGCCTGGGGCCAGGAGCTGAGTCACCGGCGGCCTGGGGACACAGGGTGTTGCCACAGCCACGTCCTCCCCACCTGCCTGGGGGCCTGTCTCTTGGAAAACCTGCGCTGACACAGGGCACCACGTGGCATTCCGCAGAGGTCGGCGTCCCCGACACTGAGTCCCTCTGGGGGAGATGACAAAGGGGCCCACCCCCACTCGTGCAAGCCGGCGGCATCCTCATCCGTGGGCGCAGTTCGGGAAAGAGGCCAAGTCACGGGGCTCTGACCCAGCTCCTCCGGGAGCCGTGACCTGCGCAGGCGACTTCGACGAGGAATTCGGTGTCTGGTGAGAGCTGGCGTCCTAGTTCAGAGGGGGCTCCCCCTCCGGGATGCAAGAGGCCAAAGAGGCAGGGGCCAGCCTGGCGCCTCTTGGGCAAACGATAATCCCCTTCTCAGGCCCTGCCCCAGGGCCCCACCCCCACCCGGAGACCCCACCTCTTAAGACCCTGCACTGGAGGTTAGGACTGCAGCCTGGGCATTTTCGGGGACACCAGCATTTCCTCTGTAGCAGGTCCCTGATTTTGACGACCATCGTTCACTCCTTGACGCCGTCCCCTGCCCCTCCTTCCCCTCCCCCTCCCCCTCTGCGCCTGCCGCCGGCTTGTGGTTCAACCAGCGGCTCAGCACCGCTCGTCCTGACGACACAAACCCTCAGCGCTCGGCGGGCAGGCGGCCCCCCACAGCGACTGTCTGCCAACGACGACGACTGTCCGCCCCTCCTGCGGCTCCGTGACAGTCCCCCGTCACCTCCTCTCCTTCTTCCTTGTCACAGCAGACATCCCCCGACCCGGGCGGCTGACGTTCTGAAGGAAAATCAGTCCCAACCCAACCACCCGCAGCCCAGTCCCGCGGGCTGACCCGTCTCCCCTTGGCGCCCCGGCCCGCTCGGGAGATCTCTCATCGTCTCGCCTCTCCCTGGCCTCTGGGGCTCGCTGTGGCCGCGGTGCCCGCCACGCCGTGCCCACGCCGTGCCCACGCCCCGGGGCGTGTTCGTTCCCCCGCGGGGCACACGGCCGTGACGGGGAAACCCAGCTCCTGCAGCTCCGAGCGTCTGCTTGGGCGGTTCCCGTGGCGACGTCCTCTGTGTCCGCACTTCCTCCGCCTTCGGTTTGCAGGAGGCCGGTGGTCAGGCTCCCCTCGTGGTTCCCCCCTCGTCTCCCCCGCTTCCCTTGCTGTGTCGCCCCCCCACCCCCCACCCCCAGGGAGCTTCCTCGGTGCCATCTCCCGAACCGCTGGCCGAGTGTCACGCCAGCTACCGCGTGTCTTGCTAGCGCGGCGCTCGCGTCCGGGGCGTCCAGCGGCGTCCCCGCACCTTCTCGGAGGACACGGCTCAGGGCCCGCACCTTCAGAACCCTGCTCCCCGGGTCGGCTGCGGCCCCTCGAGAACTTCCGGACGGACCTCTGCTGCTGGTTGGTCTTCGCTTTCGAATTTGACAGCAGCTGGGTTTTTAATTAAAACGTGCTTTCCACTGCGTTTTATTCTGTTCCCCTCCGTTCCCCTCACCCCTCCCTCCCAACAGCCGCCACGCTGCGGTCCGTGTCCACCGGCCCTTTCTCCTCTCGGCGCCGTCCCTCCGCCGCCCGCCCCTCCCTCGGCCGTCGCCCTGCTCTCTGTGAGCCTGGCCCCCCGTTCCCCTGGTCGGTTCGGCGGGTTCCGTAGGCTCCACGCAGGAGGGAAGCCACGTGCCGCCTGTCTCTCTCTGCCTGGCCCGTGTCGCTGACCGCAGTCGTCTCCAGGTCCACCCGCGCTGTCGCTGGGGGGGAAATCGGTCTTCTTTCTCACGGCCGAGTGGCACTCCGCCGTGGGAACGCCCACGGCTGCTTCACCCGCTCGTCCGCTCACTCGCACCTGGGCCGCTCCCGGACCGAGGCGGCTGTGAATCGCGCTGCAGCGGACACGGGGGTGCGCGTGTTCCTCCGAGTCCGTGGTTCGGGCTCCTTGGGGCGTGACCCAGTCCTGGGCAGGGAAGCCGCCCGGACGCCTGGGACGCCTGGGACGCCCGGGATGCCCACGCTGGCACCGGAGGAAGTGGCTGTTGCCCTCCCCCCCCGACCCCGTCCTGGTTCACGTGTGAAGGGGATGCACCACAGGCGGCAGGCCTCGGGGTGTGGCCTGGGGACCCCTGGGCATGCGCGGGAGCCCTGGGGCGTTCGTGAGGCCAAAGCCACTGTACCGACGGCGCTGAGACCGTCTCTTCCGCAGTCTCGATCTTCACGGACGGGCGCGCGTGGAGTCTTCCGGAGGCTGGCCGGCGGGGCGCGCCGTTTTCCCGCTGGCAGTGCTCCCGTGTTCCTGGGTGTCCAACTGTCGCCGCCTGCATCTCTGACACAGCCCATAGCAACGTGCGTGATGCACGTGAACGGCAGCCCGCTGCGGCCGAAAGGGGCCGGAGCCAGCGCCACGGGGACCCACGAGGGTGAAACAATCGCCGCCTGCCGCTGCGGCGCGCTGAGCGAGCGGCAGCCTCCCCCTGTGGCCGCTTCCCGGCTGTTTCGGGGAAAGGAGCCTTCGGTCGCTCGAGCTCCCGCTGGTCGGACTCCGTCACTTGCAGACAAATGTGTCTTAGCCGGTCACAGCCAGGGAACCTGCATTTTGCTCATTTGTTTATTGTTTCAAGAACACCAAGCGATAGTACGTGTGGGTGATTTTTCTGGCGCATTTTGGTTTCTCCCCCCAAAAAACAAGCTCTTCAAGCTCCTGCCGAGAGCCTGACTGGAGAAGGGGGCTGAGCGGCGGTGGGGGGGGGCGGTGGGGAGTGTCCCACGAGCAGGGGGCTTCCTCCCAGTGACTGTGGTTCCAGGGTGGCGGCCACGGCCCCAGGAGCTGCCTCTCATCTTGGCCCCGGGGCTCCGTCCGCTCTGCTCTGGGCGAGGCGTCTGGGACGGGGAGGGACACGGGGTCTCTGCTTCTCCTGTCCCCCTCTGTCACTGCCCCGCCCCCTACCCGCCTTCTCTGGTCCCTGGGCCCGGCCTCCCGCGCTTCCCTGGGTCCAGGAGTAGAGCAGAGGCTTCCGCACGCGGGTCCTCTGCAGGCCTTTGCCCAGCTGCCCCCGCCTCTCCGTCCACTCGCCACGTTGAGATGTTCGCTGCCGGCCTTGACCGCCGGGGCCTGCGCTCGCGCTGTCTGCGACCTTGGCGCCCCGTCTGGTGGGAAATGACTAGACTGGCCGTTCGGACTGAAGGCGGACCCGCCCCCGGGGGCTTCAGCCGCTGTCGAAAGGCGGTGGGTCGGACTCTGACAGTGGGTCTCTCGCTGGTCACCAGCTTAACCCGCGGCTCGCGCTCCCCCTCGTCTCGTTCGAGGGGGCCTCTGAGGAAAATGAGCACCCACGCCTGTGTCCCATCCCCCACGTTTCACCGGAGGCCCTCCACACCCCGGGGACAGCGTCTCTGTCCCCCTTCCCTCGGGGCTCCCCCGGGACCTGGGGGGACCCGCGGGGGGCTCTGCAGGTGGGCTCCTCAGAATGTCCGCTCCAGAGACGCGCTGCCCGGGTCTGACCACATCCTCCAGGGTGACAGTGGACGCTGTCGGGCTTCCTGTTCGGCCTCTGGGGTCCACGGTGACGGTGACCAGGTGGCAAGCCTCCGCTGCATTCCAGAGTGCACGGGGCTCAGCGCCTGTTTGCCCACGTGGGGAAACTGAGTCCCCAGCCTGGTCCACCTGGAGCGGGGTGACGACCCGGCCAAACGGGAACCCCAGGCCCTGGGCTCCACACGGAGCCACCGCAGGCGGTGACCACGGGACGTGGCTGCCCTGCTTCCTCGGGAGCCAGCGGACCTCCGGAGGCTGGGGGAACAGGGGTTTCTGACGAAAGTGCACAGGGCAGCCCTGGCTGGCGGGGCTCAGTGGACGGAGTGCCGGCCTGGGAACCAAGGGTCACGGGTTCGATCCCCAGTCAGGGCACATGCCTGGGTTGTGGGCCAGGTCCCCAGTGGGGGCCATGTGAGAGGCAACCGCACACTGATGTTTCTCTCCCTCCCTTTCTCCCTCCCTCCCCCTCTCTAAAAACAAATGAATAAAATCTTGAAAAAAAAAAAAAAAAACAAAGTTGAACCTTTCAACTTAAAAAAAATACACAGGGCTAGACTGTGCCACAGAACGCGAACTCCGCCTGGAGTTACAGTAACACAGGAATGAGCGGCGCCGGCCGCGTGGGCCGCGGAGGCCAGATTCTGCGGACGGCGCAGCGCAGATTCTTGCACCCCAAGGGGCGCAGACTAGTGGAGGTCGCAGCCCTGCCGGTGGAGGCGGGTGTGCCCGACGCGCGTGTAGGGGGCGGGACTGACTTCGCCGTTTCTTTGGTGCCGCCGCCACCGCCGGCGCCGTTAGTGCCGCTGTCACCCGCTATTTGCAGAGCGCCACCAGTGACCAGCGCGCAGAACGGAAACGGAAACGCGTCCTTCCAGGTAGGAAGCCTTGGCCGGGCCCTGGTGCGTCGCTGGGCCCTCTGATGACGCGCACACGCTCCTTCTCGAGCGCGTCGCCAGGCCCGGCGAACTTCCAAGGAGGCGGGAAGAAGGCGCGACTGAGACCGCTCTCCGCCGGCCGGGCCTGACTCAGTCTCCCCGAGTCACGCGCCGTGTGCCGCGCGGCGACGGCCCCCTCTCTCTCGTGGGCGGGAGTTTCTAGCACAACAACACGTCCCGGCGCTGGGCATTGTTCCCCGGGGTTGCTACGAGACGGCAGCTATTTATTCCTCCGCGATGTTTTCCGGAAGAACTGGGATGTTTTTAGGCTCTGCTGACGGCGAGCGGGTGCTGTTCCCGGGCGCCCAGCCTTTCCGGCTCCCTCGGATTCAGAAGGGAGGGGAAGGCCGCGCCGAGCGAGGGGCACCTCCCGCTAGCGCCCGAGAGTGTGCGTGCGAGGCAGGGCGGGCCCTCTCCGCGCGTCTCACTTCTGCGTCCACTGATGGCGTGGTAGAAAGGAGATTTGCCTCGAAGGACCCGAGGTCGTGGAGACTTCAGGGAATGCCCCAGTCGTGCTCGAAAGCAGTAACAATGGGCGCCTCTTGGGGCAGTGGACACCTGGGCTTCGGAGCAAATGCAGGCGCGGCAGGGGCAACGTTGGCCTGCGTGCATGCGGTTGGCAGGGCAGCAGTATGTGGGTGACGACTTGTCGTTTCTATGCGAACATTCCACCGAGGACGTCATGCGGTGCGCTTGAGTGTGATCCTGGGACGTTACAGAGGGACGTGCTTACGATTCTGTGATGAAAGGTTTTGGGCCCTGGCTGGTGTGCCCCAGTGGACTGAGCACCAGCCTGCGAACCAGTGTCGTGGGTTCGATTCCCAGTCCGGGCACAGGCCTGGGTTGCAGGCCAGGTTCCCAGAAGCGGGCGTGTGAGAGGCAGCAGAGATCACAGCGACAGGTGCTATGCGCTTTCCCAGGTGCTGCTGGACGGGAACATCTCCCCTTCTTAGAGCACCTCCACCTGACCGTGAACCCGAACTCGGAGAAAGAAACGGGAGCGCAGCACGCAGGCTGAAAGGACGCAGAACCACACTGCGGCGGGCCGCCCTTCCAGGCCCCGGGTTTCTGGTGGGGCCTGTGGGTGTCTCACGGTCAGAAGGAGAGGGAGCACCTGCCATTTCCCCGCTTATGGGCCCCCCAAGGGAGTGCCCACCCTTTCCAGAGCCTCCCACAGGGCGAGCCTCTTCCACGGTCCTCCCTGCTCCCTGGGTGAAAACGGAGATTGTAAGGAGCTTAGAGATGGGGTGGACCTCTGCACTCAGATGGGTATGGACAGCAGCAGGTGGTGACCCGAAGGGGGGGGGACGGGGAATTGGGTCAAGGGGCAAACACACGCCGATGGAAGGAGACGAGAGTTCAGGTGGTGGCCGTGCAACCGAGAACACACACGTTGGATTATAACGCGGTGCGCCTGGAATTGGTGTGTATTATCAACCCACGTTACCTCAACACATTTAATGAAGAAACAGAAATTGCCCTGACTGGGCAGGTCGTGCAGTCCGAGCCCCGGCCCGACACGGCCCGGTCCTGACGCGCCAGCGCTGTGGGTCGGGTCGGGCTCCGGCCGGGCTCATCCAGGACGCAGCCAACGGCCGCATGAGGAAGTGTAACAACGCATCTCTCTCTCCCCCGGCCCTCCCCCCTCCTTCTCGCCCTCCCCTCTTCTCTCTTTAAAATCAATAAGTTAAAAAAAAAGACCTAAGAAGATCCAACTCTGTAACTGGCGTAGCACTGCTGGGCGGAAACGCCGGAGGAGCCGTGGCCTGTGATACGTTCTGTCTCCTTCCAGAAGGGGTTGCGGCCCAGGAAGGAGCTGTCATTCGGAAGTCGGGGGAAGCTGCGTTTTAGGAGTCATAGGGGCGGCCACTGGGGAAAACAGTGAGGAGGTTTCTCAAAAAATGGAAAATGGAACTGCCTTATGACCCGTGGATTCCGCTTCTGGGTATTTATCTGAGGAAATCCAAAACACTGACTTTAAAAGATACACGCTCCCCTGTGTTCCCTGCAGCATTATTTACAGTCACCAAGATGTGGCAGCCGCCCACGTGCCCATCGGTAGGCAAGCAGATACAAAAGCGGTGGCACGTATATACAATGGACTGTTATTACTCCGCCACAGAGAAGAATCGGACATCTTACCGTTCGCAAGAGCACGGGTGGACCTGGAGGGCAATATGAGGAGTGAAATAAGTCAGACGGAGAAAGGCAAATACCGTACGATCTCACTTCTACACGGGATCCAAAGAGCAAAATAAACGACAGACAAAACCGAAACAGACCCACAGACCCGGAGAACAGACGGACACTTGCTAGGCGGGAGGGGGGCTGGGGGGCTGGTGGGGGAGAGGGGAAGGGACTGGGAAGCACCGAGGGGCAGGTGCAGGCCTGCAGGGCCCGGCTCAGGGAGTGTGGTCAGTGCTCTTGTGATGACTGCGGGCAGTGCCCGGTGGGAGCCGGGAATGCCGGGGGAGCACTTGATAAATTATAAAAACGTCTAACCTCTGTTAGCACCACCCGAAACTAACATAAAATAATATGGAGTGTCAACTGTAATTGACAAATAAAAAATGATAAATAAACCTGACCTCAGTGGAGAGAGGTTGAAGGAAGAATGATAGGGAAGAATAAAATCGAATAATTCTGAAAATAAGTAATTCGGCAAATCAATAAAGCACACACAGCTCATGGAATACACCTTATTTCCCTTAACTGCCTTCAAGCAGGTGTGGCCGGCAGCCTGGTGGCCCTGGAAGACATCCAGGTTCCCAGCCCTAGGATCTGGGAGCGGAGTGACATGAGGAGGCGGATGGGACTGGCGCTGCCGACTGACTGGCTCAGGAGGGGGCGTCAGCCTGCATTTTCCAGGCGGGCACGGTATAACCACGGGGTCCTCGAAAGCGGCGGCGGCAGGTGGGACCGGCCCAGGGCCCACTAGGGAGATTGCCGGCTGTTGCCGGCTTCAAAGGTGCGGGGGGGGGGGTCCCTGGGCCAAGGAAGGCCGGGCGGCCTTGGGAGGCGGGAAGAGGGGAGAACACAGATTGTCCCCGAGGACCCCCAGAGAGGATGGCGCCTGCGGACGGCCCCGCCTCGGCCAGGGCGCCGGTGTCTGGTCTCCGACCCCAGACGCCTCGCCGGGCTTTGGTTCACTCAGTCAGCGGCTCTCGGCCGCAGCAGGAAGCCCCGGTGGTGGGGCGGGCAGGTGAGTGGGGACGGCTTCTCGTGTCGTGTTTGACCGTCGAGGTGCGCGCCTGGCTCCGATGCTCGGGGTTCATCCACGGGACCTGCTTCCGCCAAGCGCCCTGCATCTCGTTTCACGTACATTTCCTCCAGACTTCCGGCCAAGATGGAGGCGTAGGCGGACACACGGTGCCTCCTCTCACAACCAAAATTAAGGACAACAAAGATTTAGAAACAAGAAAACAATCAGAACTGATAGAAAACTGAACTGTACGGAAGTCCAACAACATTCATCCAGACCGGTAGGAGGGGCGGAGTCACGGCAGGAAAAAGTGGAGGTGCGGCCCTGGGAGCTCAGGCAGCAGCGGCTGGCAGTTCCCAGGTGCACAGGCGGCAGCTGGCAGACCCTGGGCACAGGGGGGCAACTGTGCAGACCCAGTGAGGCCGTGCAAGGGGGCTGGCTGACTGAGTGGTCCCACATTCCCACGCACATTTTCTCTGTAGGGCTGGAGTCAGTCTGGTTTACAGGAACCTTTGTCCCCCCTCCACCGAGCGGGAAGGGCACTCTGTCCCTCAGTAGCTGGCGACCAAACATGGCTTACAGTGATGTCCAAGCTCCTTACCGCCAAGCAGACATCGTCTCGGAGCGGCCCTGGTGGAACACAGACCAGTTGCATGTCCAGCAGCTGGCCGAGCAAAGGGCAGAGAAGCGATGGGTGAGTATTCAGTGGGGGAACACGGCGTGCCTGCAACTCTCAGTGTGTTTGGCCGCCTGTCCACGTGGGAGGAAATGGGGTTTGACCGATGACAGGAGGACGCATCTCCTCAGCCCGGCCTTGGAGACACCCCCGCATCTCCTACCCCCTGTGTTCCCTGAGCCCCCGCCCCGTCCCCCACGCCCCTGCACCCTCCAAGCCCGGCACCACCCTTGGCGCTCCCCCTCCCTCGGGCTCCTCTCTCTCTGCGACACTGAGGCTCCGTAACCATTATTCTCCTGCGTTCTCAGGCTTTTAAAAGAACATCTTAGAAATCTCAATAGAGAGGCAATTCCCCGGCTTTTCAAAAGGGAGGGAAGGAGTGTGCTGAGGAGCAGGAACACCTTTCCAAGGGCCCTTTGCTAGCTAACGGATCCAGTTCAGCTCAGCAGCTACTCCGCTCAGAGATCTGCCCAACCAGTGGGGGGTGCCGTCTGCGCCGATTCCGAAAGCCCGGCTGCGTGGGGGGGCTGCTCCTGCTTCACAGGGCAGACCCCCGGCTGGTGGCTGGTCAGGGGCGCAGCTGGTAGATCCAGCCAGCAGGACAGGCCACGGCCCCAGACCTCCTGAAGGGGCCAGCACGCCCCCTGGGTGGGGAGGACGATGGGGTCCGGATGAGAACGCAGGCCTTTCACGCGAGGTTCTCGCGACGCTGTACTCCACAGGTCATTCCCCTGGAACTGATGGCTCGGTCCCCCTTGGCAGCCCCTGGACTGGCTGTGGGGGCCTGAAGGGGAAGGACCCCTCTGGGGGCAGCCAGGGTTGTGCCCGGTCCCCGCTGGCACAGCCTGCTGGGCAGCAGGTGCGTGGGCTCTGTGTCCTGTCGGGAGGCCGGGAGGCCAGGGCTGGGCCCCAAGTCAGGGACGCAGTCTGGGAGACGAGTCATTAGCTCCCTGACCTTGGGCAGCTCACTGAAGCTCGTCTCCTTTCTCTGTTCACTAAGATCAGGGAATACATTTTGGAAACTTGGTGTGACTAGTACATGAAACATCTAATTAGAAACTGGACACTAGTGCCTCACAATGGGGTGTCATCTGTCACCCCAGGAGATACGGCTGACCTTGAACCTGACCAGCGGTCAGGGTTGCGTGGAGAACTTGGGCGGAGAGAGCTGCCTGAGGTGGAGGGCTGCGGGAAGACAGGAGGTGCTTGGGGGCCTGGGCACACCCCGTGGGGCGGGAGGAGCGTCAGGGCAACGGGAAGGGCAGGCCGGGCCTCCGCGCGGGGCGAAATGACGGCGTTCATTCGCTATGGAGTGGACGAGACGGGGGAGAGTTCTGCCATGGGCTCGGGGGCCCTGGGAGGCCACGGGCGGAGGCCACGGGCGGAGGCAGCGTCTGCCAGCCGGGAAGCGTTCTCTCTGGGCCCCAGCCCTGCTGGCACCTCGACGTTGAACTTCTGGTCTCCAGAACCGTAAGACCATTAACGTCCTTTAAACTAAAACAGGTGTGTGAGGCACCCAGCCCGTAATATTCTGTTACAGCAGCCCGAGGTGACTCATGCAAGGGCAACTAAGCACAGAGACGGTAAGCAACCTCTTCAAGGTCACACAGCTGGCAGGGCACAGGGGCTGCAGCACACACGTGTGCACGCATGTGTGTACATGTGCAGGGCCAATGTCTCCACACAGCCAGACAGAGGGGGCTGCCCCCATGTTCCAGGAAGAGAAGCTGGTGCCTGCGTTTCCACTGCACCAGCTTGGTTCCGGGAAAGATCGGCTTCTCGGGCCGAAGGATGGCTTCGCTGAGGCCGCGTGGCCGCACTCAGCCTGTCCTGATGGTTCCGCTGAGCCGGGAGGTGGCACTTCTGTAGAACAGAGAACCAATGAAAGGCCTGCGGACCACGTCCTGGGGGAGCGGGAGAGGAGGCAGCTCCGACCCCCACTGTCACCGGGTGCAGGACCGGGGACATTGTGTGTAAGCGAGGGGGCAGTCCAGGCGGCGAAGGTCCGGCCCATCAGCTCAGCTGTGCCTCGGGCGGGCGGGAGGTCAGGCTGGTTGAGAGGGGCGTTTGCGCTTGCTCACAGGGAGGCGAATTAGTGTTGGGGCCGGGCGGGCGGGCACAGGAGAGTCACACCGACCGACCGACGGGTTCCCTTTGGGAAAGCAGACCACGCAGTCCCCACCGTCGTCCCTGAGTCCCAGCTCCTTCCCCCTCGCACGTCTGTCTGTCCCTCTGCACCCGAGCCGAGCCGTCTGTGTGGCAGAGGCAGAGGCGCCGCCTTCCCCGGGAGCCTGTTCGCAGCCGCGGGGGCGGCTTATCCACAAACTGCCATTTCGGTGACAACACAGAGGATGGAACCCGGCGTGTGGCAGATGGGAGGCGGCTGGGAGCTCCCTCCCCCGCCCGCGGCCTCACTGGTCGGCCGGCCTCTCTGACCTTGAACTGCCCCCGCGGGCAGGGGCCTCTCTGACCTTGAACTGCCCCCGCGGGCAGGGGCCTCTCTGACCTTGAACTGCCCCCGCGGGCAGGTGTGCTTGTCGGCAAGCCGAGGCTTCCTGGCTTCCCACGCCCTGTTCTGGACCCCTCCCCCGCCCGACTCCCCACAGCTGCCTTCAGGTAAGAAGGCCTCGGCCACGGGAACTCTTCTACGGAGAACTTGGCCTTGGCGTGGCCGTTCCTTCTGGGTGGCTTTCGTGGGCAGAGGGTGGAGGGGTTTCCCAGACGTCGTGCTGAATTGCCCGGATTCAGGGCAATTAAAACTGTGGATTGACTCAGTGTGTGGGGGCTGGGGCTGGGATCACGCATCTCTGACGCCAGGTGCTGATGTTGCTGCTGCCTGCGGCCACGCGTTGCGCAGCCTGGCTGCAGAAGGACTTGGGGGGGTTGGGAGGTTGTGGGGAGCATTATCGGAATGCGCATCAGTGGGGTTCTCCAAGGAGACAAACCAAGTGGAGATTATGTACCTGTCTACCAAGCTGTTTATCTATTGATCAGTTGATGCGTCTATTGCGATTTATTATAAGGAATTGGCTTGTGTCCTGATGGGGGATGACAAGTCCCCAGACCTGTCACATGTGGGCTGGAGGCCCAGGAGAGCCCCTGGCGCAGGGTTCAGCCTGAAGGCAGGGACAGGCCGCGGTCTCAGCGGATGTGTCAGGCAGGAGGGTGGCCCCCTGACTCACAGGAGGGCCGGCTGTGGGTTCTGTCCACCCGATTGGATGACCCCTGCCCCAGAAGGGCGGCCTGCTGCGCCCAGTCGACTGATTCCAGTGTGCGTCTCATCCAGGACACCCTCACAGGCACACCCAGGAAAGCGTTTGGTGGGGGGTGCTCCGTGGCCCTGCCAGGGAGAGGCGCACGGTGACCTGGCACAGGGCAGGAGCGTGAGTCCTCCCTGGGCCCCTTTGCCTGTCTTCTTGAGATTCCTCAGGGAGAGGAGCCCGCTGTGCCCCTCCGTGAGCAGAACGCTCATTTCCGCACTGGCTCCCAGGCTGCCCCGGCGACCCGGGCGCACAGAGGGCAAAGGGCACTTCCCTTTGTGTTGGACCTTCCAGTGGTCTCACTGCCTGTCTGCTGGGGGAGGGGCACACGCCACGTGGGGTGGGGCAAGGAGGGTCGTGGATGAGCCACTCTGGGGTGTGGAAGGGCAGGACACTCAATTTGTGGGGCCCAGAGTGCATGAAAATGGGGGCTCCTTGGTCAAAAGTTAGGGTTTTCAAGATGGCAACAGCAGGGCGCTCCACCCAGTGAGGGCCGCTCCTGAGCGGGGGTCCCGGCAGCCGGCCCTGGGCACGGAGCAGGCAGCAGGAGGGGACGCGTGCAGGGCTGGAAGGGACGTGCTGGGGGGAGAGGAGGTCAGCCGGGGGGCCAGGGGCTCGGAGGTCTGATGGGGACCCGCAGGGCGCCGGTTTGTGTTCCTTTCCTCCCTTTCTCCTTCTCTCTCCCCCCTCACTTCTCTCCTACGAGGCAGTTTTAACAACCATCCCACTCGAATGAAACGTGCCGCCATCCAGGGTTTGTCGTTCCACAGACATTTGTAAATTCAACCAGCCGGGGCTGGAACCGGAGTCCTGTCCGCAGAGGGGGTCTGTCCCTCGGGGGATGCAGGGGGGCTGGCGGTCGGGAAGCCCAGGCCAGGCCACAGGCTTTCCGGGGTCGACAGCCGTTTCCCGGGGCCCATGGAAAGGCCTAGAGGAGGGGACCTCAGAGGACAATCAGCCCGGGAGGGGCTGGCCCCACCCAGAGGGAGGACAGTCCTTCTTCCCTGCATGTGATGTCGGGGCCTTGGTGTCCATGCGCCACCTGGCCTGCGGGCTAGAGACCAGCCCTTGCAGGTGGGACGCAGAGGCCCGTGACGGTAAGGACTGTCCACTCGTCCCTGGGGGGGCCCGTGGGGTCAGGGAGGAAGGGATGAATCGCAGCTGCTTGGGAAAACCGGCCTCTCTCACCTGTCTGCCGGCGGGTCCCGAGTCCACGATAACTCCACCGCTAAGGCCCTGACAGCAGCGCACAGTGGGGGTGCTCCAGAGAGCCAGGTGCGCCCTCGGGGAGCCCTCACGGGGCGGGAGACCAGGCTCCACGCCCGCTGCCCTCTCCCCCGGGAGCAAAGCCCTGCTGGAGACTTGGGGTTTACAAGAAGCCTCCTGTCCTCTCTTTAAAGAGGGCATCTATAAACGAGTGACAGAAAGGAACACAAGTGAGTGCCACGCTCCCTGCAGCAGGGTGCGCAGACGCCAGGCTCCATTCGCCCCCCCAAACGCTTCCTGGGCAGGGACCGTGTGCCTGGCTGTGCACCGGGGGACCACGGCCCTGCCCTCGGGGCGCACCTGCCCCACCCGCAGACCCGTCCGCCTGGGCTGCCCGCAGCCGAGGTGCAGGCTCCTCTCTGCTGCGTCACCTTACTGCCCAGGGCCGTTTGCCGTGACTTCGCCAGCATCCCACTTAGTGAGGCCTTGCGTGTTGGGGGATGGCGGGGAGCGGCCGGCCGGCCGGCTGGTGAAGCTGAGTCATGGACCGGAGACGCAGTCTCTGCCCGTCCCTGCCCTCAACCTTCGATGCTGCCTCGGACACTCGTTTCTCTTTAGCGCCAGCGAGGTGTTCTCCTCAGATGTCAGCAGTGCCCTGGGGACCGTTGTGGGGACATCGCAATACCCCGACAGATGGCATCTGTGTTTCGGTCAGATGCCCGGTTCTCGGTGCCGCTGTGCGGAGCAGCAGCCCGCTGAGCAGGGCAGACGGGGGAAGCGGCGGGGAAGCCGGCAGGGCTTTGCAGGGTTTTGAGGTCGGGAAGCGCACCCGGAGTTTGGGTCGGCTTAATTCCACCGCGGCCAGTGGCGGCAGAATGTTCCGGGAACGCGGGCCCCTGAGGTCAGCCCTGAGCAGCTTCTGAGAGGCGAAGTCCCGAGGGGGTGAGGTAGGTAGGAAGGGGGTGAGTGACAGAAAGATGTGGGCGGGGCCGAGTCTCGTTCAGCTGTTTGGACCACTTTAGGAGATGCCAGCCCATTTCACAGGTGAGGAAACTGGCTCAGAGATGCGTCGACCTCGTTAAACCCAACAGCTGACTTTGACGGGTGCATCCTACGTGCTGGGCAGGGCTACAGCCTATGGGGCAGGGGGTAACCCCCGTTTTACAGACACCGGAGAGGGGACTGATGGGAGACGGTCCCCCACTCCAGGCTCCAGAGCTAGGAAGTGGTTTGGATTCAAAGCAGCCAGTCCGGCCCCAGGATTCTGGGTCTCACCTGCTTCCTGGATGCCCTTAGGGCAGGAAGGGCTTTGTCGGGTGGATGCTCAGATTTGCCGGGGCGCACCTCGCCCCAGGTAGGGGGCAGTCGGGCTCAGGTAGAGCAGAAAGGGGTGGAGCGTCACCGGGGCAGAGAGTCCTGGGCGCCTAGCAACGGGCAAAACTGGAGAAGACAACTATTGTAGGCTCGGACCTCACCCTCAGGGTGACCCTGCCTCCCTGGCATGTCGCTCGCTTGTTGTGTGGTTTTCGACCCCCTTAGAGCGGGAACGAGAGGGCCGGAGGGTAGCCTCATGCAACCCCCACATGCCCGCCCTCTTAGGCACAAAGCCCTCAGGACAGTGAGGTTCTTCTGCTCGGCGACAACGAATCTCAGGGACAAAGCCTCGGCTCCGTGCACCGCAGAGGCCAAGCGCTGGTCACACCGCAGAGAACATCGAGGCCTCAGCTGCGTTCGGCTCCAGGCCCCGGGAAGCAGCAAAACCAGGTGAAGCCTCGTCCTGGCTGCCCAGGGCCAGCTGAGAAGAGCAAGGACAACCTGCAAGGCGCCAAGCAGTCAGCACAGACCGTGACCTTGAAAGGACACACCTGGAAAGCTGATGCATCCTCTACTGAGCTCCTCCCCAGAGACCGCCCTCAAACCCCGCCCCCACCTTCAGAAAACAGATAAAAGCCCAGGGAGGCCAGCCCCAGCGCGCTCGCTCTCCCCCTCTCGCCCGGCCTTCTGTCCGCCCTCCCTCAAGCGCGTTCCCTGGCCTTCCCCCTCCCAAGCTCCAAGGGCCCTTCTCTTCCCTCGTGACTTGTTTCCTGGGACCCTGCCGCCCAGCTGGCTCACTTCTTTTTTTTTTTTATTTGATTTTATTTATTTTTACGGAGGGCAAGTGAGGGAGAAAGAGAGGGAGAGAAAAATCAACACGTGGCTGCCTCCCGAGAGCCCCCCACGGGAGACCTGGCCCGCAGCCCAGGCCTGTGCCCTGACTGGGAATCGAAGGGCGACCCTGGGTTCGCGGGCCGGCGTTCCGGCCACTGAGCCGCACCGGCCGGGGCCCAGCTGGTCCACTTCTTCCACCTTGTGACTTTCTAAATAAACTCACTGCGTTAGAGTTCTTGGCTCTGAAGTCTTTGCTGGCCGCACTCGAGCACCGGGGTCCAACTCCACCATCGCCGCCACCACGATCCCTCCTCTGAGGTCGGAGGTCGGAGGTCGGAGGTCGGGCCACCGTGCAGCCGCCCGGAGGGAGGTGCTCCAACTACAGGGGCCTTGAACAGCCCGGGTTTGACCAGCACGGGTCCACTTACACTCGGAGTTTTTTCAATAAATAAGTACAGCACTCTAAATGTACTTCCTCTTCCTTATGGTTTTTTACGTACCGGGGAGAGAGAAGAAGGGGGAGAGAGAGCAACGTCAACATGCTGCGCTGCTTTCTCTGACACTTTCTTCCCGACACTTTCTCTGTTGGATTCCGGCACGTGCCCTGACCAGGGGCCCGTAACCTTGGCCTGTTGGAACGATGCTTTAACCGACCGAGCTCTCTGGCCAGGGCATGGTTTTCTCAAAGAGTTTTTTTTCTAGCTTTATGGTGAGAATACAGTTTGTAATGCACGCAGCATACAACACGTCGATAAACTCTTCATGCCGGTGAGGTTTACGGTCAACATGTGGCTGTTACTGAAGTTTCGAGGGGGTCAAAGGTTGTACGTGGACCTTTAACCGTGGGGGCCAGCGCCCCTAACCCCACGTGGATCGGGGTCACCTGCACTCGGAGTTCACCTTCAGGAGAGCCTCTGGGAACCTGCTGGGGGGCGGGGCCCGCCACACGGCCGCAGTGGGAGGTGCTTGTTCAGCAAACCTTTTCGTGTTGTTTTTCCATCCTCACCGAGGACATTTGTTCATTGCTTTTCATAGTTATTTATTTCTTGGATTTTATTTTTAGAGGGGAAGGGAGGGAGAAAGAAAGGGAGAGAAACATCCGTGTGCGAGACACACGTTGATTGGTTGCCTCCTGCACGCCCCCGACTGGGGATCCAGCCTGCAACCCAGGCCTGTGCCCCGATTGGGAGCTGAACCGGCGACCTTTCAGTTCCCAGGCCAGCACTCAATCCACTGAGCCACACCAGCCAGGGCCATTTTTCCGCTGCTTTTAGACTGAGAAAGGGAGAGGGAGAAACACGGACGTGGGAGAGAAGCGCTGGTTGGTTGCCTCCCTTAAGTGCCGGGATTGGGGAATCCTAGGCACTTGGACCAGGAACAAACCGGCCTAGGTATGTGCCCTGACTGGGAATCAAACCCGCATCCCTTTGGTTATGGGTTGATGCTCCCGCTGAGCCACAATGGCCAGGACACATACGCCACTTCCTTTTCTAAGTATATTAGTAATATTTAGTCATTCATCCTCTTAACAACCCTATGCAGTGGGTATTCTGACCTTCTCAATGATACAGCTGGGAAACCGAGGCCCAGAGGTCTGAAGTAACCTGACCAAGGTCACAGCTAGAAAACGGTAAGGATGTGACTTGAAACTGGCAATGCAGCTCCAGAGCGTGGCCGAGGGCACTCCTGAGCATCCTTTGGGAAAAACCTCCTATTCATTTTCATGAACACATTCCCCTTCCAAGATGGTGGCTTGTCACAGGTTCAGAAATTGCTCTTTCTCCTGGGATGAAAAGCTTCACAAAGGAAAGACTCTCCACTTGGAGGCTTGGGCAAGATACGGCCTGAGATGAAGGTAGTTTTTGAAAGGCCATCTTTCGGAAAAATTTTCCAGCTTCACTCAGTGCCACTACCCACCCCACACCCGCACCCAACACCCACTGGGGGACCGGGTAGGCCTATCACTCTGAGAGCTACTATCCTCGTCCTTCCCCGACTGATGCTGTGATGCGCTTCCCCGGCCCGGAGCTCTTACCTCTAATGAGAGCTCCTCTGTAACTCATGACAAATTTCCGAGCACTCCAGATGCACCAAGAACTACGTTAGGCACCGGGATGCCGCAGAGAACAAGATGGGTAAGACTCCGGATCCATGGGGGGTGTGGTTAAAGGGCAGGGTCAGCCCCGGGAGATGCCGGGGTGGGGTGGGGGCATGGGTACCTGGCCGTGACTCGACCCAGGCAGCTCCCAGTACTCACGAGACTGCGCTCAGTAGTAGTAGTTCAGCAACGTCCTGTGCTGGGTGCCTGCACCCACTGACTGCAGGCCGGGTCCTGAAGAACCGGAGGGATCAACGAGTGAAGAGGAACTATGGGGGTTGGGGGTGTTCTGGGCAAAGGGGAGACCGAAGTGAGAGAGCAAAGTCCTTTCCTGTTTAGAAGGACGATTCTGCAAAATGTAGACTAGATTTCAGGAGCAAGGCCTGGGGGAGAAAGCATGGAAGGCCTTTCATGTCTGGTGGGGTGAGGGGGTGGAGACCAGGGCTTGCATCTGGGAGGCGGGAGAACAGAGGGGAGAACCAGGGAGAAGTCCAGCATGACTTCGTTTTCCAGTTTAGGGTTACCTGAAAGACGCCGGCAGCTTCTTCGGTGGTTCCCTTTCCTTTCTTTTTTAAAGTTGATTTTTAGAGAGAAAGAGACCAATTTGTTGTTCCATTTATTCATGCATTCATTGGTTGCTTCCTGCATGTGCCCTGACCAGGAACAGAACATGCAACCTTGGCTTATTGGGATGATGCTCTAAGCCACTGAGCCACCCGGCCAAGGCCTGTGGTTCCATTTTCAACCACAGAACCCCAGGAGCTCAGGCTTTCCAGCCCCCGGGGGTGAACACATCCACCGAATCAGGTTGGTATTAATGGTGAAGTCCAAAGCTCTGAAGGTGAGCGGTTAGCGCTTTCATCGGAGCCGCTACAGTCAGTGCCCAGTTTCCGTGTGCTTCACCACCTCGCGAAAGGTCAAAGGCCAACGGCCAACGTCATTTCTGGATTTTACAGAAGAAACTAGGTCTGTGTGAACCTTTCCAGACTCACAACTCTGCCTGGTCCGTGAATGTGAGGCTGGAGCCCCTCGCTAAGATTTCAAGTTCACGTGCTGGGCAGGTGAGTCTGAGGGGGAAGGGTTGGGCTCCCGGAGGCTGGTTAAGCCACCGCACCCTTCCTGGAGCCTGGTTGGCGCCAACATCCCTCAGCAGCCACGGGGAGGGAGTAGTTAGTTTCTTCTCTTAAAGAAGTTCTCGCCTGCCTTAGAGCCAGGCACACGCCTCCAAGCCGGACCACGTGTCCTAGGTACGGCGTTTTTTTTTTTTTGGGGGGGGGGCAGTTACCCTCCCGCGTTCCTTTCTCCTGCCGTCTGCTTTAGGTGGCAGGAAAATCCTTTACCTCCGACCAATCCCACCGATGCTGAGCCGAGCGCGCGCGCGCCAACTCGAGCCCCTTTTCTGTGCGTCATTGGTCACCTCCACCTATGAAGGGTGACAGGCAGCTTCGCGGACCTATTGCGGCAGGAGGCGGAGGCCATTCGGCCCACCCAAAGCTGCTTTGTTAGGGGCTCCGTCGCCGTTACCCAACAGCCGCGCCTTCTTGGCCAACCCCAGGGGTCTCCAGGCCGCGCCGCGGGAGCTGCGTGGGAAGGCAGCCCGGGGGCGCGCGGCACCGCATCCTTCCGGCCGCGCGCGGAGGCCGGGATGCAGCGGGGTACCCAGCGTGCTCCTGTTGTCAGTCTCCAGTCCAACTCCGAACGCCCCGCTCCTGTATCCGCGGTCGTTGATTGGCCGGAAGGAGGCGGAGCGATGGTCAGGCAGGCCAATTGGAGCCCGGTTTCCCACGCGCTCCTTTGGCCCCGCCCCAGAGACCGCCCGCGGAGGCGCTCTGACGGCTCTCATTGGCGGACCGCGAGTGCCGAAGCGCGGCCGGGCGGAGCAGCGCCGCCGCCGTCGGGCTCGCATCTCTGCGGCGCAGCGGTCGCCTCGATCCCCGCAGCCCGGGATTCCGGCGTTCCCGCATCGTTCCGTCCCAGTCGTGGAGATCCGGGACGAGCGTCGCGGGTGAGTACCGCGGGCCTGGGAGCGCGGGCCGGCTGTCCGGAGCCACCCGGAGGGCCGCGGCGAGGATGCCCGAGCTATACTCTGCTCCTGACGGGCACGTCCCGACCCCCGTTTCCCGCACACCGGGGCTCCCGGCGGGTCCTAGCTCCCCCCGATTGCGCTCTGCTGGTATTGTTTTCGTGTTCGCAAACTCGGGAGGCGGGGATTCAGCTCTCGCTCGAACCTTAAGGAGGGAGACAAGCGAGCGGCGTCCAGGTGCCCGGCGCCGAATGGAAGTGACAGTGTCCGGGCGTTGGCATTCGGTCTTCCTGGCGGCGGGAGGTCAGCGCTGACTTGCGGCGGCGGCCGCGGCACTTTGTATTTGTCGGCTGATTTTTATCAACTTCGGGGAGGGCGTGAGTGTGCGTGTGTGTGGCTGTGTCTCCGTCCTCGACCTGGGCACCTCCAGGCCCGGGGTTTTGGCGACATTGACTGGGCGCTCACCTTGGCGATCGGTGCCCTGCTCGGGGCCGGACCCACGGGGAGGAGAGTGGGGGTCGGCACGCTGGGCCGAAGACCCGCGGCCGATCAGGGAGGGGGCATTTAAAGCGGCATCTTGCAGGCGAGCAGACAATGACTGGCCCGGTTGCGGGGTCCAGAGGTCTGTGCGTGGGGTCCCCGCGCACGATCGCGGGCCGGGACCCTGGGATGCTGCCGCGCCGCTCACCGCCCTCCCGGGGACCCGCGTGGGGCCCGCTTTTGTTTACAGACCTCGCCATTGGGCGAGAGCTGAGCCGTGTGCTCCCCGGGCCTGCCGCTGCCGCGCGCCCCTCCGAGCCGGGAGAAGTTGGTGCGTGCTGTCAGGTGATGCCCCCTCCCCCGGCCTCCTGGAGAAACGCTGCAGGGAAAAGACGCCCCGGCGGCGCCTTTGCTTCCAGTCTCCGCTGTACGCGGCGCCCCCAGCCCCCCCCGCGCCCCCCCGCCGGCGCCCAGAGGCACCGCGTCCCGGCCAGGGTCCTTCTCAGTTGGGCGGCCGTCGGGGCGCTGACCGAGCCACGCTCCCCTCCCTTCCAGTAGCGTCTTCTATCTAGCCTTGCCCCCCAAAGAGCCCACGTTGATCCGAGCCTGCCCTTTTCTGCGTGCTGGCAGGTCTTGAAGGACGCGCGCGAGCCCTTCAGGACGCTGACCAATCCGTGCCGCTTCGGTGGTACCCACGCGGCCGGCGGAGCAGCTGTGGGGCACCCTTGAGTCAGAGCGGGCCGGATCGGGTTACCCACGCGTGCTGACTTGGCACACACTTTGTCTGAGCTGGAGTAGAGGTTGAGAGCCAGGCGCTAAGGTCAAACCAGCCGGGGTTCCAGTACTTGTTCAGTGCCACTGGCGAGTGGGGTGAGCCAGGACAGCTACTCAGCCCTCCTGCGTCTCAGTTTCCGAGCCTGGAAAGTGGGGATGCGCGTTCCCACCGATGTGTGTGTGTTGGGGCGGGGGGCGTTTAAAATGACAGTATCAATCTACTGCTTAGGACAGTGCCTGCCCCGTGTGAACTGCTGGAACGATGTGGTTTTCCGCGTAGGGGACTCTGCTACAGAGGCCAGCCCGTGTCCTGTCCCACAGCCCCCCTCCCTCCCAGCTCCCGTTTGCTTTCAAAAGCGTGAGGACTCGCACCAGGGCGTGTTTTAATGGTCTCAGATTTAACTACACCGAACTAAACTAATTGCTTCCAGCTTCGTTTCCTGCTTGAATTTCCTTCAGGTTTGGGTTGTTTCTCCTGCCCGCTTTCCTTCTTCCTTGAGGCTATGCTGAGGCTCAGGCCTGGGCGGAGGCGGAAACCTGGCCAGGTGGGAAGGAGCCAATGGCTGCTGTGCAGAGTCGTTAGTGCCCGGATGGAGGGAAGTTCGAACAAAGAGATACCTGGCTTTGGCGGGGAGGGAGCACTTCCTGATAGCAGGGGAATGTGAGCTGGTTTCTAGAATGTGCTCTTTGTGCCCCGTGGCAAAGAGCTCCTCCAGGGAGATCATCTCTGGGCGTAAACACGGAAGTTGCCAAGTAATTATCACCGAGTGTGGGAGAAGCAGCCCTCCGGAGGGAGCTGGGGCCGCTGGGACGCAGGGAGAGGACTAATCCTGATGAATCGCTCCAAATGTCGTCAGCGTGTTGGACTGGTCTGTCTGCTCCACCAGCTGATGTTCTTTAGGCAAAGAAAGAGCCAGTTGCGTACAGAAAAGACCCAAACAAGAAACACTCCTGAACATGACCGGAGAAATAGTTTAAAAAGGACCCTCAGGCTAGCCTGCAGAATAAGACGTTACTGAAAAGGAAATGCTTCTGTTTCAGCACCCTTTGCCAGTTGCTGCAAATTACGGCTCTGGGTCTCGGAACCCAGCTTTGCGCGCAGACCTCAGGCCTTTACCTGCCAAAACAAGCAAGCGCGCGGACAAACCCCCAGACAAAACCCAACTGGGGGGTGGACTCCCACCGGCGCCCCCTCCACCCCCGCATTCCCGGACCGCCTCAGTGGTGAGGGCCGCTGCAGTGGTGGGTCCAGATAAATTTAGGACCAGGTTTGAGTTCCTGCACTTGCTTTGGGAATCCTCCTGCCCTTGGGGACGGGGAGGTGGCTCTGCCCCCTGCTGCTGTCGGGGGAACAGATCGTTTGGGGCCTGGACTTGAAAGGGGCTCGGGGTGAGGAAATCTCATTAGCTGACAATTTAACTTCGTCTAAAGCTCATCCAAAGAGCTAGAACAAAGGCTTGTCCCCTGTCCCCTGCAGATCTGTCTCCCAGTTCTCCTCCTCTCCCTGCCCCTCCCCTCTGAACCTGGAAGGAAAGGCAGTCCTGGACCTGTCCCCTCCCCTCCCCGCCCACAAATTCCTGTGGGTCCGCACCCCCCCCCAACCCCAGCCATTCTGGAGCTTGGGGCAGCGTGGTTCCCAGAAAGTTGCTGAGGGCCTGCACTCCACCCCAACAGCAAGGAGCTTACTGTCCTAAGGAGAAGCCCTTTGTGCTGCTGTGTGTGACTAGCTTGGGGCTTCCAGCCTCTCCCGTAGGTGTCAGTGAGGACCCCGCTGAGGCCGAGAGGGTACGGCCTCGCCCGGAGTCCTGGGGGCACCTGACCCTGGTTAGGAGGCTTCTGGTTAGGAGAGACCGTGTTTTTCATGTCTCCAGCCATTTGGATTGCTGTATCTAAAACGCTGTTTCACTGGTGTGCGGAGGGTCTGTACGCAGATGGATACATTTTCCATTCTAAATTAACCAATTACGGGTCGGCAGAAGTAACGCCTGCTTGAGTGCGATTGGTAGGATACTAATATGGGTGTAATAATCTACAGTTTTAATGTGACCATTTCACCTAAGTATCACGTGGTGTGTGTGTGTGAGATACTGTCACGTTACAGAATGACAGGCTTGTGATTTCGTCATCAAAGAGGGGCGTGACTCGTGCCGGACCCTGCAGGTAGGCGGGTGTTGCTGAGTGCGGCTCTGCCCGCCCCCCCCCCCCCCCCGCCCCGGGCAGGACCGGAAAAAACGACCTGCAACGATGCCCCAGCAAAATGTTTGTTTTTTTCCCAGTTCAAACTTGGGGTCATTTCATCTCTTCGTGTTCAGTTTTATGTGAATAATAACTCCTGTGTTAAAAAGACATTGCTCATCTGTGTAGGCTGCATCACTTCTTTTTAAACAATTAAAAAAATTATTAAATAAAGGAGGCACTGAAAAATAAAGCGGTGCTCAGCCAGGAACAGAGTGTTTTGAAAATGAAACAATGCCCCCGTGTAAAAGGGTACAAGGTATTAATAGCGAGGCGGCAGCTCCCTTCCGCCCCCTCCCCGGCCTCCTGCGCCTCCTTCCCTGCTCCCCGGCCGGGCGGGCGTGAGACGCACACGGTTCGGGGCCCCGGGGCCTCGGGGGGAACTTCATCCCGGCCTAGACCGGGGCTCTGGAGAGGTCCTGCCTGTGCTGGGGTGAGATCCTTCTAGAAGACCTTGGAGTTCTCGCTCCCTGGTTGGGCGGAGGCTGAGCTGAGACCGGTGCACTGCAGGTGGGGACGTCTGTGCCAGGCGGGCGGAAGTGGGGGCTGCAGCCCTGGGGCGCCGGGCGGGTGTGCGAGCCGCGTTCGGAGGGTGCCAGACAAAGAGCCATGATTCAGCCGGAGCTCGGCGGGAGGCAGCCTCTTCCGCCCGCGAGTCCTCGTCTCTGCGCGGGCCGGGGCCTCGGCGGCTGTGTGCTGCCACAAGCGTGCCATCCACCGGGGCACACGAGGGTGCGATGGGCCGGGGGTGGGAGGTCCCGCCGTTTTGGGAGCCCCAGCAAAGCTGAAGTGTGGGAGGCAGGCCACTGCAAGATTTTCTAGGGTCTCTGAATTCGGGAAGGAGGAGGGAGAAAAGGGAGGGAAGGGCCTGTGGTTTAAAAAACAAAAAGGCACACCTGTGTTGTTTCACTCCAGCCCCGCCCCCGTAGGCTGAAAGGCTGCACCCCTGGAAGGCAGTGGCCTGGGCTCCCCAGGAGTGGGTTGGCCTCGAGGCTGTGGGACTCACTGGCTTTTCCTTAAAGATGCCACTGAGCTCTGTTCTCTGTGGCCAGGGAGGAGGCGGGGTCCTGCAGAAAGCTCTCTCTGGTGGTGCTTCCTGGAGGCCAGGAGCTGCCGACCTTGGACGCAGAGATTCCAGCCCCCGGTCCTGGCTTCCCCTGCCCTCCGGCCCTCCGCAGAGCTGATAAGGGCCCTGCCCTCCCTCCGCAGAGCTGATAAGGGGCCTGGGAAGCCACCAGGCCAGCACTGTGGAAATGGTGGGGACCGGATTCTCCCCCAGTGCTCTTCAGAAGAGGGTGGGGGTGGCCTGAGGTCTGCAGTGGGGGCCTGGGGCCCCCGAGGAGGAGGAGGTCGGCTTCGCCTCTCCTCCCTCCTGCCAGGTTGGGGCCCTTTCTGGCTTCAGGGGGTGACTTTCCAGCCTGGCCGTCTCAGAATTTCTTCGGATCCTGGGGACAAGATCTCCTTGACCCAGCTGCACCCCTGGGTGCGGGAGGAGCACTCGGCCACCCTCGGGCAGAGGACAGTTCTGGTCGGGAGAGGCAGGAGCTGGGGCTGGCCGGGGCCCGCTCGCCGTGGGGGCTTCTGGGGCCGTGTGGTGGAGGGGCGCTGGGCTTGGTCTTGCCGTGGCTCCCGCGTGGGCTCTTCCTGACCCAGCGCACTGGCGCGATGTGCTGGTTGCTGTCCTCTGGGTGGAGTGTGCGTCTCCGTCTCCTCCCGGGGCACGAGGGTCTCTTTGGTCCCAGAGGGCAGGGAGGGCCAGCTCCTCAGGGTGTGGTGGCCCCCAGGCTGAGACCTCAGCCCTTCCAGACCTGCGAGGCCCCGCCCTCTGGGGCCTGGGACACTCCTGGTTGCGCCTGTTGTCTGGTGTCACCTTAGTTCCACCACCTGAGCCCCGAGGGGCAGAGTCGGAACCCAGTGACCCAGGTAGGGGAGTCCTTTCCCACCACGCACATTGCTGGCTGTGTTGGGGGCGGGGAACAGCCGTCCCTGCACCTGGGGGGGCTGAAAAGCAGGTGACCTGGGGCCGCTGGGTGGGGACAGTGCTGTGGGCACATTCTCGCCTGGAACGACCTTTGGATCCCAAGGTGACCGAGGGCGTCCCATTGCGGAACTTCGACCTTGCTGTGAGGGTTCTTACTGTCGGCTGTGCCCGCTCGAGCAGAGGGCAGGGGCTTTGCCCAGTCTCCCCTGAGGACCCGACGGGTGTCCCCAGGCCGCCTTCACGGGGAGGCCGCCTTGGGCTGTGAAGCCAGCGTCGGTTCTGCTGCGGCGCACTCGTCACGGCTTCCCTCGGTGACAGCAGCGTCCACCTGGACGTTTTCCCCGACACACGTTATGTCCTTATTTCGTGCTGATTTGGATTTCCTTTTGTTAAAGATTTGACTTTATTTATTTTTAGAGAGGGGGGGAAGGGAGGGAGAGAGAGGGGGAGAGACATCCATCCGTTGCCTCTCGCATGCCCCACAATGGGGACCTGGCCCCCTTCAGCCCAGGCGTGTGCCCCGAGTGGTGATGGAGCCCACGACTGCTCGATCGACCTCTCGCTTTGTGGGACGTCGCAGAGCCATGCTGGTCAGGGCTCACGCGGATCTTTCAGCTCCGGTAAATAAAGCCAAGTTTGACTCGATGCTGGAAACGGCGTCTGAAGTCTGGTGACGCTTCCAGGCAGCGTGAGGATCTGGTGCGGAGCCCCGGCCCTGCAGCGGGAGGGGCCCCCGCTTCGCCCCCCACCCCTTGCCCTGGTCCCTCTCTGCTGTTCACGGTCTCTGCCTCTCAAAACAAGCCCTCTCTGGGTGTGCCCTCCTGTTCCAAGTGGCGATTCCGCTTCTTCGCTGCCCTCACCGCCGTCCTGTGCCCTCTAGCCTTTTGATGGTTGTCTTCGCAGCTCCCGCACTGATGGTTCTTGTCGTTCTGTTGCTACTGAGACCTCTGGTTTAGTTCCCTGCCCGACGTCCCCCCAGCGTCCCCTGCGTCAGGCGAGCAGGTCTTCGTCCAGCTTCCTCTCAACTCCCGCCTCCCCGCCACCCCTCCCCGCCAGGGCCCACGGGGCTGGTACGGCTCTGTGCTGCGGGCACAGTTCAGTCTGCGTCTCCATCACGTTGAGATGTAATTGACACCCCGCCCGACTCAGGTCCTGGCTGCGCAGGAGTCACCGGTTTTCGGTCTGTTAGCAGGGGTGTGCAGCTAGCACCCTGGTTACCTTTAGAACAGTTTCATCGTCCCCAGGAGAAGGAGCCTCGCTCCCTACGCTGCCGCCACCTCTGGGAACCGTGAACCTTGTTACTTTCTGTCTCCACCGATTCCGCAGCTGGCCTTTCCGTGGGAACGGAACCGTATCGTGTGGCCCTCTGCGACCGTCCCCTCTCCCTGAGCGCTGTCCGCGTGGCGGCAGGTGGCGGTGCTCCGCTCCTTTTTGTTGCCGAGTTGTGTTGCATCGCACGGATACTCCGCGTTGTATGCATTCATGTCTCGGTCGGCGGACGTTAGGGTGGGTTCCCCCCTTGGGCCGTTGGGAATAGTTACGGCTCCGAGCATTCGTTCACAAATACTCGTTTGAGTGTCTGTTGAAATGCTTTCCGGCGCCTACCTGGGAGTCCAACGCTGGGTGGTGCGAGTCCAACCGCCGGACTGCGTCCGGGTGGCCGCCCGTGTGACCTGGGGGCCAGCCGTGCCCGCGGGGCCGCTTCCCCGCACCTGTCCCTGGTGGGAGGGGAGACGGTGCCTCCGGGTGGTCCCGCGTGCATTTCCCGGCGGGCGCTGGCGTGGGGCAGCCTTCCAGGGGCTCGCGGGCTCGCGGGCTCGTCACGCGTCTTCTCGGGAGAGGCATCCTTCAGACGGCTGATCGCATTGCGAGGGTTCTCCGTGCATCCCAGGCCCGAGCCCCTTACCAGGCGCGTGATCCGCAGACGTTTTCTCCATTCCGAGGGTCATCTTTCCACACTCCTGACGGGCTCCCTTGCGTCTCGGTTTCTTTTTAAAGGCTGACGGCCAGCGGAGCTCGCTTGCTCGGGGACGCTGGTCAGCACTCCTGCTGTGCAGCAGCGGGCCGCGCGCATGTCCCCCTTCGCTCTCTGGGTCTCTGGGTGCGGCTCCAGGGAGTGCGTAGATGGAGAAGGGGCACTGGGAACGCTTCACATCAGGGCTGACTGCACATTAAAAAAAGCAAGACTGTGTTTATTTGAAGAGCTGTGGGGATGGCTCCCTGGTTCACTTGTCAAAGCTGCGTGAGGGGAATCTCTGCCAAGCGATGCGAGAGTGAACTCCCTCGGGACCAGCTTTTGGGGGTCCCTACTTTTCCTCGTTACGTTGGCACACAGGTTCGCGACTGGGGCAGTTTCACTGGCCAGCTGGGGGACGTGGGCTGTCCCACCGGGGAGGCCGTGTCCATCTGGCTGCAGTTGGAGGAGGCCGGGATGTTGCTGGCGCCCTGCCCCTCGCAGGACAGTCCCCCCCGCCCCCCCACAGGGGGTGGGTGGGGCCACCGCCAGTCGTGCAGGGGGTGGGGGCGGCCCTGTGCTCAGAGGGCGCACACACTGGGAGAGCGCGGTCCCGGGTCTGCACGGAGGAGGAGGGGAGCCCTTTCTGGGTCCTGCCTGGTCTGGTGCGAGCGCATCAGGTCAGTCAGTGACCTGAGGCGTTGGGTCATTTTGGTCACTTAAAAAATTGGGTTATTATTAAGCTACACAAAGCGTCTTGTAGGACAGGCAGTTTTCAAACACTGGGCAGTAATTTCAGGTGCTTCGGGCTTCTCTCCGCCTGGGCCATGCCGCCCCCCGCCCCCCACGGGGGGTCACTGGTAACTGCTGGGAGAGCCTGTCCTTGGCCCGAGAGGCTGCTGCGGTGCGCGTCGTGGACAAGGAGGGGGCTCTCGGGCGGGCCGGCTGGCTCCTCTTCGCTGGGCTGCCCAGCATTAATAACCCTTCCGAACGTGCTGCAAGTTCAGGGCAGGGCCCACCGTGACATTTGAGAGAAGTTTCATGAATGTTGGCTAATTATCTCATCTCGAGATCCATGCGATTAGACGTTAACATTTCAACTCCACAATTACATCAATCGAACCTTAACATTTCGTTGTAATTAAAAAATTGCAACCTCATAACTATGGTTTTCACGTCACTGAACAATTTAAGAATCCAATGATTTAAAAATCGATTTACAAAATGCACCCTGTGGGTTTTTTCCTCCTTCCCACCTGACAGTTAATTCCTTGCCGTGGGGGGTGACCCTGGCCGCAGCCTCCGTTTTGTGAGCCGTCCGCGGTCGCAGCAGCCTGTTCAAGTCACCGCGGAAAGGGTTGTGGGGACTCGTCGACCGATTCAAGCCCCTTTCCAGCGACTCTGTCTCCGGGAAATGGGGTCAGAACCCCGGGGACAGCATTTGTAAAAGCTGCAGGGTAGCATCAGGGATTTGGCGTCTCTGGCCAAGGACTGGAGATGGAGTGAATGGCCGTTCTTTCTCTCTCTCTCTTTTTTATTTACAAGACTTTTATTTTTAGAGAGATGGGGGAGGAAGTGAGAACGAGAGGGTGAGCAACATCGATCGGTTGCCTCTCTCACACACCGGGACCGGGCCCGGGCCCACAACCCAGGCGTGTGCCCCGACCAGGAATTGAACCTGCTGTCTTTCACTTTGGGGGTCGATGCCCACCCCACCGATCCCCCTGCCAGGGCTGAACAGCCCATTCTTGGTAGCAGGACTGGTGACGTGGCTTCTTAGAGTTAGAAGGGCTGAAGTGACTGCTCACAGACGGCCCCTGGGTGTGGTTGTGGAAATCCAGCTCTCTCGGCCTGTGCCGCACAGTTCTGGATACCTGCACCCCCCCTGCACTCCCCCGCCCCCCCAGGCGGAGTGTGGGGACAGGCCTCCAGCTCCTCGTCTTTTCTGCAGCTCTTGGGGCCAGCACTTGGACATCGGGCCGGGCCCCCGGGCGGCTACAGGGCTGTGGGTAGACCCTCTCCAAGGGCATACGATGTGGTCTGGATGGCGGTGTTAGGGTCTCCGGAAAACCGAAATCTGGGGAAGAAACGGAGTCCTTCTGGGAAAGATTAAGGGACTGCTTTTCCAGGCTACAAAAACTACCGTGTGGAATTCTGAAACAAAGAGCTTAATGAGGACACGAGTCCAGTTTAATAGTTTAATGCCCTGAGCATTACTGCAACCAACTTAAGGACTCTTATCTTAGCCGAGATTCATATCTTTGGATTTCCTCCTTTTTTTCTTTTGAATAAAATCCTTTCAACTTCTTGCAGTGTTAAAAGGGTTAACGGCCTTGGATTAACCTGGCCCACTTGCCTCCCTTTTTCTCAGGGGGTCTGTGCCCCCCACCCCCTTTTCCTTTGAGTGATTCTTCCCAAATGTCCCATCTTCAGAGTTTTTTCTTCAATTATAAAGTGTTTCTCTCAGTTACAGCAGGCACCGATAGTAAATGTAGCCAAAATACCAACAACACATATCTTTTAGTGTTGAGATTAAGGGGGATTTTTAGTCTGCAAAAGTTTTCCTGGCTCTGAAAGGTTTTACAGTGATCAGGGGCTGCTTTTATAGTCGGAACGCTGAGTTAATTACACGGACGTTGGTCTTTGGATGGGGGGTGACTGGTGGAAACCTGAGTTTCTCGAGTGACTTTTCCCCCGGTAATCCACGTACACACACAGGGCGATTACGCGCCTCTCCAGCAGGAGGACGGGGCAGAGGGAAGAATCCGGATTCCCGCTGGAGGGACAAAGGGGAGAGACCCCCGACCGGATGCCAAGGGGAGGGATAGCCCCCTCTCGGACGCATCCTCTCAGGCTGGGCCGAGCCGGGACCCTCAGTCCTCCGAGAGTGGTTGACTCGCGGGCGGGGCAGCCCCCACCTTTGCTCGGAGAGTGGCTGACGGCCGCGGGCACAGCCCCACTCGGGCCTCGTGACCTGGTTCCTCTGGAGGACGGTGGGCGCGTTCACCGACTGTCCCGTCCTCTCTGAAGTCCCCACACACTGACGCCGGTCGAGTCCAGCCCTGTCCGTGTCCGTGGTTTCCCAGGGCTTCTGTGGAAGGGGCCCACGATGCAGAAACTCCCTCCCCCGCCGTTCTGGAGGCCAGAAGTCCAAAACCAAGGTGTCCCTGGGCCGCATGTCCTGCGAAGGTCCCAGGGACGGGCCTTTCCCGGCGCCTTCCGGGGTCTGGGGCGCGGGGTCCAGGGCTTCTGGCAGCTGGCAGTCCCCCCTTCCTCACGTGGCCGCTTCCCGAGGGGCCGGGCGCGGGGGTCCTTCCGAATCTCCTCCTGTCTCCGGCGCGGACTCCAGCTGTGGGACGCGAGGCCCGGCCCAACCCCATCTGGCCGGGTTTTAAGCTCATTCTGTGGATTGTGTTTCCTGCACTTCCACGGCAGTAGGAGCGCGTGGTGACACCGTTCCTTGCCCGCGCGTTAGGGACGGGGCCGGGCCGGAGGGCGTCGCTGCGGACGGGGCGCGTCCACCCCGCTGTGCAGGCGGGACGCGGGGGACCAGCGTTTGGGGGTGCGCGCTCCTGTGAAATGAGGCGGAAGCGCACGCTGCGCGCACAGCAGAGCGCGCCCCCGCGGGGTCAGCGGGGCGAACTCCCGCCGCAACGCCCTGGTGGGACTCGCACTCGGAGCCGCGGCCCGGCGGTGCTGGGGCCCGGGAACAGCCCCTGTGCCCCCTCCTGCCGGCCCCCCCGGTGAGGGCCGCCCCGTGCTGAGTGCCAACCCCAAAGATTGATCTTTGTACCGGAGAATAATGGGCTCGCTTTTCACAGGTTTTCTTCCACGAAGTTTTGCCTTTGCGTCTCTGCAGATGCAAACCCGAACGTGATGCGCCCATGAGGACGTTTCGCCCGCCCCCTCCCCCAGTACCCCATGCTCCCCGCCCTCTCAGGTAAGGGCGGTCTTGCTCCCCGCGAGTCCTGGCAGGGTGGGCGTGCGGAAACGCGGGCATGCGCTCCGAGTTCCGCTCTGTCCCCTCCGGAGGAGAACACCCTACTCACTGTCTGCACCTCGCTGAGTGGTGTCGGTCACCGACCCTCGGTGTCCCCGCTCCGGCCCTGCTGCCTTGGCCACTGGCCTGTGAAGTGGTGTCCTGCAAACTCCTGCCCGCTGGGACCTCAGTGGGGCCCCGTTTGGAGATGGGGTCTTTGCAGGTGCAGTCGGTTGAGAGAAGGCTGTGTGGGATGTGGCGCCCGGAGTCCAGGGGGTGCAGGCACAAAGCGGGGAGGCGGGGACGATGGGTGGAGAGGGTGGAGTGATGTAGCCATGAACTGGGGACCTCGGGCAGCGCCAGGAGCGGAGTACGAGGCAGGGCCCGCCCTGGAGACTCGAGAGGGAGCGCGGCCCCGCGGCACCTTCATCTGGGAGGTCTGGCCTCCAGGGCCGTGGCACAGGACACGTCCGCTGTTGACGCTGCCCGGCGTGTGGCGCCCTCTGGGGGCGGCCCTCTCTCCTGACGCCCAGCCTCCCTGACGTCTCGGCCGTGCCCTCCCGCGCCTCTTCCCCGGGGGCTGCTGGGGAGCGGGGCAGAGGGCCGCGTCCCTCTAACCTAAGTCCGACCCCGCCGCTCCGCCCCTCCTGCTTCCGAGCCCGGCAGAGACTCCCTGCTGTGTTTGGGCAAGGTCCAAGCTTCTCAGTCTGGACTGTCCCCTGCTCAGCCTTTCTGTCCTCGCCTGTCACTCACCGGGCCCAGCCCACTCACCCTCCGGGCGGATGCAGACAGGGCTGCTGGGGGTGGCTGTGCTGGGCACCCAGGGCACAGGGGTGACTGGCGGGGGTGCACGTGAGCGGACCCGTGGGCTCCTTGCCCCCACCATTCTCACGGCTCGCTGCGGTCAAAGGATCTTGCGTGGGGACACCTGCCTGGCCTCTGTGGTGGCTCAGGTGCGAACCCCACTCACAGATCCACAGGCCCACGCGCTCTGCGCAGCGGCGAGGTGTGGTGTGAGGACAGCCGCCCGGGGCTGGACTGCCGGGTCGCGCGGTCTGCTCAGCCACTGACTAGCGGCACGACCTTGGACAGTGCGCGACCTTGCCCTGTGCGTTGGTTCTCTCGTCTGCGAAGCAGCGCCCACCTCGTGGGGCAGCTGTGGGGATGGGTCCCGGTAGGTGTGTCCCGGGGCCCTGGCACCTGGCCCAGCGCTCGGGGTCAGCCGGAACCGCCCTGCGAAGCCGTGGCTCCTCCTCCTGGGGTCTGTTCGTGCTGTTCACGCTGAGGGTATCGCGGTCACCCCTGGGAAGCGTCTGGGACCTTCTGTGCTGGCGCAGCGAACCCAAGGTCGTCTGTGGGTCTGCTTCTGCGCCTTCTCCTTCCAGGTCTCGCACAAGCCCTCTGGGTCCCGGTCACTGTCGCTGTCCCAGGGGCGGCCCCGCAGGCCTTCAGTGGGGGGCTTGCTCAGGAAAAACGATGAGGTGAGCTCAGGAGGTGCCAGGGCCGGACCTCAGACTCCTGCCAGCCGAAGCCCCTCGTTGGGGGGCTTGTCTGTTCCCAGGGGCAGGTGTGGAGCGTGGGCTCCATGAGAGACCGGGTCGTGGGAAGGAAAGGAATTTTCTCTGCAGCAGAACCCCCTTGGACGAGTTCATCCGACCAAGCAGACGGGTGGTCAGCGTCTGTTAGGAATGACAGAGTCACACCGCCTGTGTGGCCCAGTGGAGGTCGAGGCTGACCTGAGAGGTACAAGCAAACTCTTCTCCTAAACACTTACGTAAGTTGGGTGCCTAGGTTCAGTCAAGGTCATGACTACCTGATGGCTTTGCATGAGTCATGAACAAACGTGGACGGTATGTGCTCTGACTGGGAATCGAACCCACGACCTTTCTGTTTGTGGGCCGCCGCCCGGCTCACTGAGCCACACAGGTCAGGACAGTGACCTGAACATTTTACATGAAACCCCAGAGATGTAACAGCCCATACGGCTTACATTGTGCACGGTTCTGAGCAGCCTGATGAAATCTTGGTGTCCTGCTCTGTTTCACCCGAGACCTGGACCGTCCCTTGTCCAGCGTCTCTGCGCTGTGGGTGCTGTGCCCACCGGTCACTGGGTAGCTCGGGGGTCAGCTCCCCTGGCAGGTGTCACAGAGCTCGTGGTCACTGACCCTGAGTTCACTGTGTCGTGACCCCGAAGCCGCCACGTAGCTCACCGTGCTGTGTTGTTGGAGCGGCTCCGTTTCGCTGGTGGTGGTCCCTGCTAACCTCCCGCTGGGTCTGCTCTCCAGTCACACTTTGTCACAGGCGTGAGCGTCTGGGGCTCGGTGCTGTCCGCGTCTCTGGCGTCACCTGGGTCTGGAATGACCCCGCAGATGGGGGGGAACGGGTGACCCACCACGCCGGTTTGCGCCGCCTGCTGCCGGTGCCATGCAGGCCTCCCCTGCGTGGTGGCTGGTTTGCTCCTCGGAGGGTCCCGGCGATGCGAGGCCTTGTTTTGTCTCTGTAACTCCCGTGTTGTTGGACGGGAAATGCCAGCGCCGGCTGCGCTTGCTGATTGAGTCAGTGGCCATGCAAAAGCAGATTACGCCCGTTGCCTCTCTCCTGCGCCCCTTGCCCTCGGCCCTGCTTTCTCAGTTTCGTCCGCTGCCTCCCTCCGTTCCCTCCTGCGTGCTCTTCCTGCTAAGGCGTGGGTCGCACGGGGCAGCCCCCAAGGATGCGCCTTCAGCTGGCCCGGTGCCCTGCTTTCCCAGGGGAGGCTTTTTTCAGCTGAGTGCCGCTTTGTTTTCATTCCAGCCTCTCTGCCCTTCCTTCTGCGCGCCCCTCCCCTCGGCAGCCCCGGGGGGCATGGCCCTCCCCTCCCCTCCCCTCCACTCCCCTCCCCTCCCCAGGCTGGCTCGGGCAGACCTGCCTCGGGCGAGGGCCGGGCCAGGCCGGGCCAGGCCGGGCCGGAGCTGGGCACGCACTCCAAGCCTCCGCGGAGCTGACTGGCCACGGCCCGGGGTGGAGTCGAAACAGTCCCCATGGTGAAGGGGCAGGAAACTGCGCCAACTCGTGCTGGAGGTGGCCGGGAGCGTGGAGGCGTGGCCACGCCCGCGCCCGCAGAGGATGCGGGGAAACATGAAGGGCGGTCGGAAGGTGAGGCGGGCCCGGGGGACACCGTCCGCCTGGAGAAGCTCGAGCCGCCATCTGCGGGCAAGGCAGCCACGGCTGTGGCTCTGCGGGGCGGCCGGCAGCGTGCGGCTGTCGCGGAGCCCGCGCCAAGTCCTGGCGCTTGCTCTCGGAGGTCAGGAGTGAGGGTTTGTTTTCCCAGCCCCTGAATTAGTTAGGGGTGCAGCCAGCCCCCCGCTCCGTTCATGGGGCTTGGCCTTCAAGGTGAACAGACTCGAAGCAGCGCGTCCCTCGAGGGACGTTTCGTCGTTGGCCCTGGACCCCGAGGGTGGCCCCGGGGCCCAGGACCTTGGAGGTGGGTCCTGGGGTTGGAAGTGCGTCGACCAGCCTGTGGGCCTGCTGCCTGCTCAGGGCGGCCTGGCCGGAGCCTCGGGGCCGAGCTGTCAGTCCGTCCAGGGCTACCCCCTTACAGATCTCAGTGTGGGGGGGGGGCAGCTTCATGCGGGGAGACCGGGCGGCCGAGTGGGAGGGCGGGGACGTGGAGCTGAATGGGTCTCTAGGCTCCACGGAGATGCTCACTGGCTCAGCCTCGCCCCCTTCTCTGTGGAACGGCGCGTGGGGCTGGAGCGGTGTGCCGTGCAGAAGCCTTTGCCGGGAGTGACTGCGACTCGCCCGTCGCGTGAGCGGAGGTCCGGCTGGGTTGCTGCGAGTGCTAGGCGGTGCCGGCAGGGCTACGGGGAGCGGACAGGACGGAAGGTCCCGGCCTCGTCCCAGACGGGGCTGTTTGACCGCGGAGTTGCCTTCCTGCCTGGGACGCCGTCGGCCCACTGCCGGTCCCTGCACCAGCCACGCTGGCAGGGAGTGATGGGACACCTGCGGGGGAGGGAGGCGAGTGATGCCACCAGGGCCGCTGGAGGGGCCTCGCGTCTTCCCCACGGGAGAACCCTGCCCGTCTCCCGCGGATGCTCGCCCGGGAGGGGCCGGACTGGAGAGGGCCTCCCTCCCGGGAGCTGCAGGGAGCGATGCCTCAGGCGGACGGACGGTCCAGCTGCTAAGTTCCCAACACAGGCTTGGGCGCCGTCCGCTCTGCGGTGGGGAGGAAGGATGCTGGGGAGAGGAGGGGCGCAGGGGGTGACTGTTTGGCTGCCTTGGCTTTCTTCTGGCCTCGAACGGGCAGGTGGTCTTGACCCACGAGGCCCTGAACGGCGCGGGAGGAACGGCAGATGCTTTTAACACGCTCAGGGGAAGGGACCTCCCTCCTGGGATTGTTAGGCGGCCGGGTTGTCGTGCAGACGGGAAGGGGGGCGTTCCCCGGGCCGGCACCTCCTCTGAAGCAGCTCTGCGGGCTACGTTAGAGGGCCTTCTTTAAGCACAGGTGGAAAGACCGTAGTCAGAAAGAGAGAGATGAGAGAGGGGAAAAACCTCACAGGTAAGTCCGAGTATTTAATAAATGCAGCAAATCAGACGTTTAAAAAGCTACTGGGAAGGTCAAAAGACAAACGTTTCTGACCGAGTTCAAACCCCAGTGAGCGGTTAGGGGTGCACAACAGGAGAAGGTCGAGAGTGTGACGTCAGTAACAGAGCTCGGAGAAGGAGTGAAATTATCGTCCTTGTAGAACGCCTTTGAACAAGCACGTATCAGCTTAAAATAGGCTCTTGGAGATCTGGAATGGGATACGTAAGCCTTACGGTAACCACAACCCCCAAACCTGTGAAAGATCCTCAAAGGATAGAGCGAAAGAGACCCAAACAAAACACCCGGCAAAGCGGCAAAGTGAAGGGAAGAGAGCGAGAGAAGTAATGAGCAGAACTATAATAACAACCAGAAACAGCAAAATGGAAACGAGTAGACACGTCTCAGTAACTGCTTTCAGCATAAATGGTTGCGCTCGCCTATAAAAACCCATCGGGTGGCGGAATGAATCAAGGAAGGCAACCCATCTCTGTGCCACTCACAAGAAACTCACTTCAAAGCAGAAGACACACGCAGCCTGAACGTGAAGGGTGGAAAGAGATACTCCACACAAGTGAAAATGGAAAGAAAGCTGGGGTAGCCATACTTACATCGTCCAAAACAGGCCTTAAAATAAAAAGTGTGAAAAAAGGACAAAGAGGAACATTGTGTAACTGTAAAGGGGCCAGTCCAAGACACAACAGTTGTGAATTCCTGTGCACCCCGAGCAGGGGTACCTAACTGAATACAGTGATTATTAGGGGATGTAAAGGGAGAAGCCCACGGGCATGCAGGACCAGTCAGGGACTTGAGTGCCCCGTTCCCAGCATTGCGCAGCCCATTCGCGCAGAAAATTGTGGGAAAAGAGCAGCCTTAAATGTCCCAGTGCATCAGCCCGACTCCATTGACGTTTGTAGAGCATTTCATCCCCAACCTGCCGAATACACATTTTTTTCCCGAGTGCACAGGGAACATTATCTAGGACAGGCTTGCGAGGGCACAATGCAAGCCTGTCGATTCGGGAGGACTGCAGTCATAGCCAGCATCTTTTCTGACCACAGTGGCAGGAAGCTGGAACTCGGCCATGGGAGGAAAACCAGGAGAAGCAGAAACTCCAGACAGATGGAGGCTGAGCAGCCTGCGAGCGCATGGCCAGTGCTACGAAGAGGGGCGCGAAACCGGCCCTGGGAAAAAATGAAAATGAAAACACAGCTTCCTGAATTTACAGGATGTATCAAAAGCCGTTCTAAGAGGGGGGTTTACGGCTATACAGCCTACCTCCAGAAACAAGAACATCTTGGGTTTTAAAGTCTACACCCGAAAGAACTAGGAAAAGAAAAACAAAACCCAAATTAAACAGAACTGAGGAAGTCGTTAAGATCATAGTGGAAATAAAATAGAAATTAAAAAAAGTAGGAAAAAACCAATCCGTGAAACTGAGAACTGATTTTTTTGAAAAGGTAAGCAAAATGGCCAAATCTTGAGCTAAAACTCATCTAGAAAAAAAGAGGGAGAGCCCAGATAAAATCACAAACGAAGGAAATTATACTCAACGTCACAGGACTGAAGAGTCATTATGGAATACTGCAACAATGACATGCCAGCAAATTCAACAGTCTAGACGAAAGGGATACATTTCTGGAAGTGTATAACCTTCCGAGACTGAACCAGGAAGAAATACAAAATCAAATCGAAATCATTACTATCCATGAAATTGAAGCAGTCATCAACAAAACTTCCAACAATTAAAAGTCCAGGACCAGCTGGCTTCTCAGATGAATTCTACCAAATAGTCTGAGAAGGATCTTTCTTAAACAATTTCAAAAAATTGAAGAGGAAGGAACGCATCCAAACTCATTCCGAGAAAGCAGCATTGCCCTGATAGGAAAGTCAGACAAAGAAAGACATTAAAGACATTAAAAAAAAAGAAAAGAAAATGACAGGCGGATACACTTGACGAACATGGATGTGAAGAGCCCCACAGAATATTGGCCAACTGGATCCAACAGCTCATGGAAAGGATCGCACGCCAGGACCCCGTGGGATCTGAGCCCAGGATGGGAGGACGGCTCAACAAACGTCCCCAAATCGGGCAGCTCGATACGTCACGTCACAGAAAGAATGACAACCCCGTGACCATCTCCATAGATGCGGAAAAAGCATTTGACAAAATGCAGCATCCTCTTGTGATTAAAAACTCCCAGCACAGTCGGTGGGAGGAATCTTATCTCAACCTAGTGAAGGCCGCATGTGACAAGCCCGCAGCTCACATCAAGCTCAGCAGTGAGGGGCTGAAAGCTTTTCCTCTAAGCCCTGGAGCGAGATAAGGACGCCTGCTCTCACCACTTCCGTTCAGCACGGTACGGGCAGTCCTAGCCACAGCGGTCGGATGAAACAAAGAAACAAAAGGAATAAAGACATCCAGGTCACAAAGGAAGAGTTACAACTTTGGGCATCTGCAGATGAAGGGATACTGTATAGAGAAAACCCAGCACACTCCTCCTCCAAACAACGATGAGAACTAGTGAGTGAGGTCAGTAGAGTCGCAGGACGCAGCATCGGGGGGTGTGTGTGTGTGGGGGGCGGTGGCTGGTGCCTGTTTACATGGAACCCCGAATCAGTAGCACGCTTCCTCATAAATGCTGCGTGCACACCCTCAACTGTAACCCTGCGCGCGCCCACCCCGTGTGGGATCCGTGATGTCTGCGTTCACCAGCACGAACCCCCAGAAGGAGAAAAGCCGGAAAACGTCCGCATTTCCAGCTGCTGCGCAGGCCGTAGTCTGCCCAGGGGTGCGTGCAACCGAACTGGTGACAGACACACGCACTCCGAGAACTAGCGGGCGTTGACGACGGGAATGAAAGAAGGCGCAGATGAATGGATGGAAGGACGTGCCTTGCCCCCGGAGGGAGAGATCCGTACTGTTACAACAGCCGTACTGCCTAGCGCGCCGTACGGGGAGGACCGCCAACGGGATTCTTCTCAGAACGGGAACGGCTAACCCTACAATCTCCCAGCTAGTTCAGCTGGGAGACAGGCCTCTCAGGTGCTGTGAACAGCTGTGCTAGAAGTTTCTTTTGAAGGGATGTCACTCAGTACAAGGCCGGGGGGCCTGAAGCTCAGAAGCAAGGGCCCCCCTTCCCTGGACTGCACACGAGGACGGCTAATCATTTCAAGGGAGAGACCTGATGGACGATTTCTTATCAGTCAGAGTCCTCGCTCTCCTTTGCCTCTTACTGTGACCCGCTGACCCTCCAGGCGTTAATTGAGAGGCCTAATTGGGTGTCCCTCTCATTTGTGATGTGAAAGCCAAGGATCAGAGAGGGTAAGTCAGTGGCCCAAGGTCGCACAGCTAGCGGGTGTTGGAGCCTAAGTTTTCTGGAATTTTAGAATAGGATCTTTAAGAAAAACCCTGGAACCTGTTTTCTAATTTAATTGAAGACTTTCTTCCAGCTTGGTGTTTTGCAGACTCTGTTATTTCCCGTTATCTGTGCGTACAGTGTTTGAAAGCTGACCTCATTAAGCATTTCCGGATGATGAGGGCTGTTTCCTAGGGAAGGTAAGTAGGAGTCAACCTGGCAGTGTCTTCCTGAAGAAGAAGTTCAGGAACAAGCCAGCACGCGGCCCCTGAAACGGGGAGCTCGTGTCCCTGGGGGGACGGGAAGCGAGCGCGGCCCTGGAGGAAGCCCTAACCGTGGTGCGCGCTGTGGTGCGCCCCCAGGCCGGGGCCTGGTCCTTCCCGCGACTTCTGGTCGCCCCGGGAAGCCGGGGTCCCTCGGCAGCGGGAGGCTGGGAGCTGCCCCCCGGTGCGGCGTGGGCGGTGGGGGGCTGAGGCAGACCTCGGGTTCAGCCTCTGGTCCCCAGACCAGCATTCCCCGTCCTGCCCCCCACCCTCCAGCTGGTTCGAGTTTCCAGACTGCGGACTGCACACCCGCGGTCAGGGCTGCTCTCCAGGGGGCGCTGTCAGCCCGGGGCACTGGTGGCTGGCCTTGCCGCCGCAGCTGTCCGAAAGGAACGGCTTTCAGGAGCCGGGTTTTTGCTCTGGGACGGTGCGCGTTGCAGAGGTGGGCAAGGACGGCACGGCGGGAATTCCATCAGTCCCCGGGGTGGTGGGGACGGGGGGGCTTGGCCAGTCACATGGTCCCCTTTTCATATTTAATGCCTCAGGTGCCCCCCCTTTTTTTTAAAGAGGAATTTCATGAACGAAAATACGGAAATCGAAGGAGAGGAAAGGAGAGACTTGCCCGGAAGCTCAGCACACGAGCTCTACCACCCTAGCCGCGGGGAAGCGCTGGGCATGCGCAGATCGAGTGCCCTCGCGTCCTGCGCGTCCTCGCCGCTGCCCGCCCCCAGACCCTTGGCCTCCTCCGCGCTGAACTCCGTGCGCGTCCAACAGCGGCTCGCCCCTCGCCCTCGCCCCTCGCCCCGGCCGCCACGTTCTGCGTTCCGGCTGTCGAGATCCTCTGTGTGAGCGGAGTCGCGCAGCACCTGTCCCCGCGTGACGGGTCCAGCTCGCCGTGCACCGCGCCCCGCGGGCTCCCCGAGGTGGCGGCCGTGTGGGCGCCTGCCGCCTCGTTGGGAGAGAGCAGCGCTGGTTGCAGGCGTGGGCCGCATCTCGGTTGCCCGTGCGCCCGGTGGCGGACACGGGGGCAGTTTCTTGCTGTCGAGAATGGTGCTGCGGTAAGCACGGGGGTGCCTGTGTTTGGCAGAGGGAGGCCCTGGTTCTGCCTGGGTCGCGGTGCACCCAGAAGGGGAATCGCGGGGTCCCATGGCAGCTCCACGGGCGGTTTCCAGAGGGCCTGCCGCCCCGCTTTCCGCGGCGGCGGCGGCACCGTCTCGCGGTCCCAGCAGCAGGGCACGGTGCCCGTTTCTCCAGGTCCTTGCCGGTACCTGTTAATTTCTCGATGGGGCGGTCGCCCTCCCGACGGGCGCGCAGTGACGGCTCACGGCGACTCCGTTGGAGTTTCCCTCTTGGGGAGTGACGTTGGGCGCCTTCTCCCGGGCTTGTCGTAAGCACAGGCGCGCGCACGCGCCGACAGCGCGCCCTTCCGCTGGCCCCTGGCCCCTGGCCCTCTCCTTCGCGCTCCAGGACGGCCGTCGCGGTCTGCGCAGGGCTGTGTGAGTCCACTGTTTCCGCCCAGCCTGTCGCCGGCAGGCTCGGTGTCGCCGCAGAGCGATCCTCCGGGGGGCGGTGCGTTCAGTGGCCGTTCCCAGCAGCCGAGGGTCGTCTTAGGAGGAGGGCCGTGGCCGTGGGGTTCCGCAGCCCTGGCGGGCGTGTCTGTTTCTCCCGGGAGGACCTGGGTGTGCCACTCGGGGGAAGGCGCCACGGGGCGGCGATGGCCAGAGGGTGGGGGCCGCCTGCCTGACAGGCGTGACCGTGTAACTTGGACCCTCCCACGAGGGGATTCATTTCAGCGCTTTGATTTCTACGTGGAAGAATGGTGTTGTGGATGAGCGTATTCTTCCCCCGCCCCACGTGGACTTCTAAATTTCCTGGTTTTGGGGATCCAGAGCCTGTTTTTATAGAAACAGTGTTACCGGGGTGACTGTTTCCCAGGTTACCCCTAAGGGCCAGGGAACCCACACACTGAGGCGCGGGGCCAGCAGGTGTGTGGCGGGGCCAGACCGATGGTGTGCTCACCAGCTCTGCCGGGTCCCCTGAGTGATGTGCTGCCCGCCCCGCTAAGGGCGTGGCTCCTGTGCCACACGGGGGGGGGGGCCGGTGCTGAGGCCCACGGGTGTGCCCTGGTGTGTTAGTTTCGTGAGCCACACACTCGGAGGCTTGCGATGACGTGAGTGTATTCCCCTTTCCTTTCTGCCACTGGGAGTTCGCACTCGTCAGTCTTGCTCGAAGTCGGGGTGGCCAGCAGGGCCAAATTCCGTCCGGCCCTGGGGGAGGAGCCTCGCCCGCAGCCTCCGGCTCCTGCCCGCAGGCCGTCCCACTTCACGCCCACCTTCGCTTCTGGGCTCCTGTTCCTTTCTCCTTTTCTCAGCGTCTTTCTCTCGTATCTCAGCCTCCCGCTGCGTCCATCTTGGTGGGATACGTGTGATTGCGTCTCGGTTAGATCCTTCACTCGTGTACGGTAAGGCTCATGGATTCTGGGCTCTGGGGTGTGGGGGTCTTTTCGGGAGACGTTTTTCAGCCTGCCACCACGAGGAGTAATGGTGACAGCCTTCCCGGCCTGTGTTTTCGTGTGACGGGACATCTGCGGTCAGGCCTCGGCCTCTCCGCCCTGCGTGTCTCAGCCCCTGGTCCGGCGCCCGGCACAGGACAGACGCTGCGTGCGGCCTCGTTCAGTCTCCGAGAATGTTCCGCTGTGCCATCCTGACGCGCATCCGATTTTCTTCCAGCACCCTTTGCCCACCTTTCCTTCTTCTTACCCTGGGTGGGCTCGGCCGTGAGGGCGCCGATGGGCGGAGCTTGGGACCCGGAGCCCTGACGAGGCGAGAGGAAGCCCTGCCAACCCGTGCGGGTTAGTCCCGCTTCGGGGATCACGTCCTTCCGGAGCCCCTGCGGGGTTTCAGCGCTGGTGCCGTGGAGCGAGCCAAGACCCCTCTGAGACAAACCGGCATCTTTCCAGCATCTCCCGAGTGTGCTCTTCACCTCTCCAAGGTCTTTCCTCGGACAAATGGCCGAGATGGGGTGCCTGGCACGCGTGGTTCCTGTCACTTGCTCCACAGCCCTCTGGCCATCTCCAGGTCCGTTCTGTGGGATTCCTGGCGTGGGTGCCTGGACACCAGGGTGATTCCACAAGCTTGTGTTTCCCGGTGCCTGGCTTGTGCCCCCTGCTGAGGGACTTGCCAGATGGACCCCTCGGCTGCCTGGGTGGAGCTGGAATAAAGCACCAGTCCTGGCTGTGGGTGCTGGGTGGGCATGACCCCCTGGAAGGCTGGAGATTGCGGGCCCAGAGTCCGCGCTGCAGCAGGTTGGGGGAGGGCAAGAGCTCGGGCGTTGATGCTGCTGATGCAGGAGCTGCGCTTTGAGAGCCACTGTGCAGGGGGGCCACGGCGGATGGAGCACCTACCCACCCTCGGGGTCAGAAGGCACCGCGGGGTGGCTTTCTCCAGTTGACCTTGGACAGGCTGGCTGGGCTTTCCTGGTGGACAGAGAAGCAGGAGTTCGGGGGGTGATTGGGACTGGAAAGGGGCTCGGGGCTGCGGGGGCGGCCTGCAGCTGTGTGGTGAAGAACGGGGGCGTGCGGGGGGGCAGAGTGTTGGAGGGGTTTTGGTGCAGGGCCAGGGAGCGTGGGTTTCTGTGGGCCTAGTCCCCGGGGAGTGCCGTGCAAACCAGGCCCGGCCCGGCCGCGTTGAGGCTGCGCGTGCCCGAGTGGTAGACGGGAGGAGGCTCGGGAGCGGGAGGGAGCGGGCCGTGTCTCGCCCTCGCTGCGTCCCAGCTTCCACCCGAGGCGCCTCCGGAACAACGCGGGCTTTGTCCTGGGCTCCCACCTGCGGGCCTGCGCGCTGCCCTTCAGACCCTGGGGCGGTGGGAACTCAGAAATCAAAGGGACCCCTTCCTCTCCTTGCACCTTGTCACGGAGCCCTTGGGCAGCTGGGTTCCTAGCCCTGACCTCGCAGTTTTTAGGGCCTGAGAAGAAAGGACCCGGAGGTTGCTGCTTCCGTCCTTCGACCCGTTGGGTTGGGTCACTGCCTTTTCAGCTCAGCAGCTCGTGCTTGCTGTAGTCCTGGGTTTGCATTGCATTGTGGGGCAGGCATCTTGGCTTCTCCGGTCAGTGAGTCCGCTCAGGTCAACCTCAGGTCATGAGGGTGGGGGAGGGTGGGGGTCAGAGCGGGCTGTGACACAAAAGGGCTCCTTCCCCCAGCAGCGCCCCTCTCTGGGGGGTGTGCCACCCCGGTGCTGGCGAGCAGGTCTGCTTGGACGTGGAGAAAACAGTCACCACAGCCAGATCCCCACACAAGAGGCGTCTTTCAGTTCAGAATTTCACTTTTCCGGCTCTGGTTTCTCAGGAGCTTGTGTCGACGGCGTGACCCCACTGCTGCAGAACCCGGCAGGAACGACCACTGCTGAGCGTGAGAGTTGCGGGGCCCCCTCTTGGGGGTGCGTGGCAGTGATGAACAGCTGGCACGGGGGTGCTGGGGCGAGCTGGACTCACGGTGGTGGCCGCGTGCCCGCACATCCGTACATCGAGTCATTGCGTTATGCTCCTGAAGCTAATACACTGTAACGTTCAGTTGTATCTCAGTAAAAAAAAAATAAATGATCTCGAAACACTTTGCATTTTGCACGAAACTCCTTTGGCATTGAAACTCAAAAGGAAGTCTCCGTTGTGACGCAGGCAGCGGAGATGGACGTTGACCGAGGTCAACCGAAGCAGCACCGCCTGGCAGCTCAGCTGCCTGGGCTCGCATCCCCCCGCTCTTGGCTTTGAGCAGGCGGCTGTCAGGGTCTTAGTTTCCTCTTCTGTGAAGTGGGCATAATTCAGCTCGCCTGTGTCCTGGGGCCCTTGGGAAGAGCAAATGAGCTCCTGTCTGTGTCTGGTGCATGGTGCGTGTGTGTGTGTGTGTGTGTGCATGGAACACGTGTGTGGCACATGCTTACACATGCGTATCAGATAGACAGCTTTCCAGACTTCAGGGGTGCTGTTGCGGGGGAGTGATGCTGAGCTGCAGTGCCCTTCAGCAGAGCCGTCCGCCCCCCAGAAAGCCAGCGTTGTCTTTCACATCCAGCCTCAGGTGGTGTCCTCCGGGACATCCAAGTTCCGCGGCGCTCGGAGAAGGGTATCTGAGCAGCGCTGGGCGTTGTCCTCAGAATTCCATCCCGGAAGTGAAATCCTTTGGCTACGGGCGAGGGGCAGCGTCCTGGTTTTCCGGCTGTGGGTCGCCTGGCCCCTGTTGGCTTGTTTGGGCTGCCGTGGGGACGGAGTGCGGGGACCTGCGGGGGGATAAAAGGATCCTGAGCATCCTGCACAGCGAGGCCAGTGTCTTGTGCGCACGCCTGGGTGACCCTGGCAAGCTGTCACGTGGCAGTGGGCGGGGCTGCCCTGCCTGGCCACTCTCCTCTGTGCCCATTGCTGGGAACAGCATCTCTCTCTGTTTCGTCCAGGTAGTTCCAGCTGCCCAGGTTCCAAAGGGGTTCTCCAGTTGGATTTTCTCGAGACCACTTCCCCCTGGCCCTAGGAACCAGCGTAAGCAAGCCTGGGGTTTTTATTCCGAAAGTCAACTCTTTCTTGAGAGGAAGGGAGAGAAACTTCGATTTGTCATCCCGCTTGTTCCCGCGTGCGTTGTCTGACTCTCGCACGCGCCCTGACCGGGACCAAGCTCCCGCCAGCCGGGCCGCCCAGCTGGCCAGGGCCAGGCTGGGGTTTTCAGTGGTTCTGGAGGCGTTCCTCTCCGCTCCGCTCTTCCTGGGACTTGGGCGGACTTGGGGGTGCACGTGGTCCGCCCCGGGCTGGGGAGGCTGCCGCCAGGGTTCTCAGGGCTGTCACCCACCGCAGCAGCCGGCCGGGGTGAGCAGACTCTCCTGCGTTTGGACTCTCTGCCAGGCAGGTGGTGCTTCGTACAGGTCACCCTGTTTGATTCCGCAGCAGTCTGAACTAGATTCTGTTGTCATCGTCCCCTTCACAGACGCGGAGAGCCGAGACCCAGGGCACGACCTGGCCACGCTCGGGTGGCTGGTGACTGTCAGCAGGGCTCTGAGCCGGACGGTCTGGCTGCAGGGACAGAGGGGGTCACCGCTCTGCTGTGCCACGTGGTGAATCGATTTCTGAACCTTGGTGAAAGGTTCGATGGAGGCTCTGTGTGCGTGTCGCTAAGTCCCCTCAGGGGTCACGACCTCCCGTGTGAGCACACTGGGGTTCTCAGGCCTTGGTTTCCTAGGGCTGTCCTAGCAAAGTGCTGGGCGACTCGGACCAGCATGCGGTTATTGTCCTAAATCCCGGGGCCAGAAATCCATCATGGAGGTGCTGGGAGGGCCCTGTCCCCGCTGAAGGCGCCGGCAGAATGTTCCCTTTCTGTCTGAGAGGCAGGGCCGCCCCGGTCCTTGGCTTCTCGGTGCACTGCCCTGCTCCCCGCTTCCGTGCGAGGGCACCGGGGTCACAGGGCGTCCACTGTGCCAGCGTGTCCTCGTCCTAGCCAGTTGCACCCACAGGGGCCCGGCTGTGAGACGTAGACGGTTTCCCAAACGGTCACTGTGGTGGGGGCTGAGTTGTGTGGGGGGTGGGGAGTAGTCTGTTCACCCTCAGTAATGCAGAATGTGCCGTATTTTGCTGTGTATAATGCGCACTTTTTTTGCCCAAATTTTTGAGGGAAAAATAAGGATGCACATTATACATGGGTAGTAGTAATTCTGTATCTATAGAAATGTTTTAATTCTTTATTTGTGTTTTTGTGTTAAAGGTGCAACCAGAAAGCAATAACAATATCCACTTGCAAAATAATACCCTGGAATACGGTAATCAGGTTTTTCTATTAAAGATTTATTTTTAGAGAGAGGGGAAGGGAAAGAGAAAGAGAGGGAAACATCAGTGTGTGGTTGCCTCTTGCACACCCCCTACTGGGAACCTGGCCCACAGCCCAGGCCTGTGCCCTGACTGGGAATCGAACCAGAGGCCCTTGGGTTCTCAGGCCAGCGCTCAATCCACTGAGCCAAACAACGAGGGCCAGTTTTGTTTCTAAAGATAAATAAAAAGTTGAGTTAAAAAATTAAAATGAAAGTTTTTTTTGTAAGTTTGGGCCAAAAATGTGGGTGCGCATTATACATGGCAAAACACGGTCACTGTATTTAGAGATGAGTCTTCGAAGAGGTAATTTAGTTAAAACGAGGCTCCCTGGATGGACCCTCATGCAATCTGCCGGGTGTCCTCATCAGAAGAGGGGACCTGGACCCTTGCAGAGACAGCGGAGACGCTCCGGCCCGAGGAAAGGCCCTGTGAGGACGCAGGGGGAAGCCGACCACCTGCAGGCCGAGCAGGGAGGCCTCGGGAGAAACCAGCCCTGCCGACACCTTGCTCTGACATCCAACCTGCAGCGAGCCTGCGGGACTGCGTTCCTGGCCTTGACGCTGCCCAGTCTGTGGTGCTGGTGAAGGCAGCCTGAGCGGGAGCAGTCACGTGCCCGGGGAGGGGAGGGCGCGGGGGCGGGGATAGGTCTTCGCCCACAGTGCCTGGCTTGGAGGTCACCTTACTCGTTAAGAGCTCCTTCCATGGCCTCGCTTTGTAGGGGCTGGTTCTGGATCGGGGTTACAGGGAAGGAAGGGGCTCCTTTCCCCTGTGGCCTGCCGGGGCACCCCGCTCCTGCTTTGGAGAAATAACTACTCATCTTGTGGACGGGAGGGGGGCCTGCAGGTGGGTGTGGGGCGAGGCCACGTGCCGGCTTCTCGGGCACCTGGGCGCCGAGCTATCGTCGTTCAGGGTTGCCTCTGACTGTCTTCCCTGTTACTCCGCCCACGGTGCAGGCGTGCAGGCTTGCGCTGGGATTGGGGATGCAGGTGTGGATGCGGAGGAGGACGCTCCTTGCTCGCCCCGCCCCTCTCGAGGGCCCCGCCCCTCTCCCTGGGGACTGGAGAGGCCGGGAGCTGCTGGGCAGGGAAGCGGCCGTTATTGCCAAGTGTTGCCCTGTGGTTCTCGCTCCCGCAGGTGCGGGTGTTCGTGTTCACAGGCCGGGATGCGGCGCCTGCGCCCGGGGCTGGCAGACGCTGCGAGAGTCGGGCTGGCTCCGTTGTCCTCCGAGTCACTCGTGCAGGGCTGCGGGCGCCGCTGGCAGCGCCCCCCGTGGCGCAGTGCGTGGACCTGCAGAACCCCCCGCGGTCTGCGTCAGAGATGGTCCCAGAGGACTGAGATAGGGTTGGGGGGGGGGCTGCACGGGAAGAAGCGCGTGGGTTCATTTCGGGGCGGGGGCAGCGTGGGCTACTGGCATTTAGCCGGTTTGCTGAACCACCTGCAGTGGTCACACCCCAAATGCCAGTGAGTGCCCCCGTCGCCCCCTGTAGGGCGGTGTGGACCTGCCCTTGCTGGACCAGGGGAAGACGCCCCTCCTCCCAGGGGCGCGTTGAACCCAGGCGCTCACTCCTGCTGCAGAGTCGGGTCCGTGGGCGGGGTCCTGGGAGGTGTGGTCAGAATTGCCGCAGAAAGGCTCTCTCCCCTCCCTCGCCACCCCAAGGACAGCTCCCTGGGGGCAGCGGTCCCGGGGACTGTCATCCTACCCCACGTTGGCTTCCGGCTGCGCTGAGGACTGCAGACCCCGTGCTTTAAGGCCGCGGGTTTATTCTCTCGGGGGGGCTGGGGCCGGAGTGCGAGGCCAGGTGTGGGAGAGTCTGCGCCCCCAGGAGGGGTGGGCCCCCCCTTGCTCCTCCCTAGCTCTGGGGGCCCCTGCCTCTGCCTCCACCTTGATAGCCCTTCCCTCGATCTGTTTCTGCCTCCACATGTCCCCCTGACGAAGACAAAGCCACTTGAACAGGGCCACCCTAAGCCAGCGTGACCCCAGCTTAGCTCAGTGACACCTGCAAAGGCTGCTTCCCGTGATGCCTCATTCACAGGTGCTGGGGTTAGGGCTTCAGCACACCTGGGGGGCATGTTTGGGGGACTCAGGTGAAGCCAAACATACTGCTCCCACCTCATTGCCACTCGGAGATGCCTCCCGCCGAGTGGCTGCTGGGACGGAGTGCTGCCTGCACCGGGTTCTCCTCGGGCAGCCCCTCCCGCTTCCGTTGGGCGGAGTCAGTCTGGTGACTAAATGTGCCCCTGCCCCTCCCCTCCGCGCCCTGTAGTTGTCACCCTCTGCACTGCCCCAGCTCTGACGGCACCTGCGTCTGTGTGGACGCTTCTGCTCCGTGTCTCCCGGGGGCGGACACGCTGTCCTAAGATGCTGCGTGCCACTGGCCACAGAGACGGAGAAACAGACACTTGCCCGCGACCTGACTCCTGTCTGTCCCTCCAGACTGCAGACCCCAACTGGACAGGGGCCGTGCCCCTGGTGCCCACCTGCTCCATGCCCAGCACATAGCCGGAGGTTTTCAATGTTAGTTGAATAAAAAGAGGACTTGCTTTTCTATTAATGGCGGCTATGGGTAAGTGTGCTCTAATTTCGGAAAGGAACAGGTACCTTCCCCCCAAATGGAAAGTCGAGTGGCCACGTGGTCCAGCAGTCCCGCTTCTGGGGGGTACCCAGGAGCACCGGCGGCTGGGCTTTGGAGGGACGTCCGCGCTCCGAGCTCCTGGCCCCGTCGCTCACAGCGGCTGGGCTGGGGGAGCAGCTCCAGGGTCCACGGGCGGCTGAACGATGACGGGACCTGGCGTGTGCGTGTGTGCGTGTGCGTGTGGTGGAGTTTCGCTGAGCTCTAAACAGGAGGGGCGTTCGGACACGCGGGTGAACCTGGAGGGCGCCATGCCAACTGAGCTAGGTCGGCCGTGAAGCGGGGAATACCGTGTGCTCCCTCGGGCGACCCAAGGTCAGAGGCAGGGAGGAGAGCCGTGGGGGGGGGGCTGGGTGGGGGGGGGCTGGGCGGGGGCTGGGCGTGCTTGTGGAACTGGGGCCCGCGTTCCGGTTGGCTGCCCAACGACGAACGTACTTAATGTACTTGAGCTGTGCATTTGAAAATGGTTAACATGGTACCTTTTGTGTTGTGTTACCACAACAGAGAAATGGAAGGATGCAAAAAAAAAAAAAAAAAGTGAGTGTGTGTGCGTGGGAGAACGAGAGTGGCCAGGGCGGGGAGGGGGCCTGGTCTGCCGTGGCCGTGATTGTGGCCGGCTCTCGGTGCCTGGTTTTCTTACCTGTAAAACACGTGGAGACCCAGCGGGTCTGGGGGGGAGACGTTCCGACTCTGGTCCCTGGGCTCTCCGAGGCCTTTGTTCTTTTTTCCTTGTACAGCGTTTTGCCCCCATTTGGAAAGGGCTCCTGCCAAGGCAAGTTCGCCCTCCGCACCTGAGGGAGGGGTTGGAGAGTGGCCGTTCCTTAATGACCCTCTCCCCCCGTCCGCGGAGACGCTGCCAGGCGGGGAGGTGGGGGCGGCCAGGCCTGGATTGCCTGCTCCCCCCGCCGCTCGGTCGTGGAGCCCAGTGCGGAGGCAGCTGGGGTGCGTCCGCCGGTGCCCGCAGGGCGCACCAGGAGACCAAGGACAGGTGATCTGGGCGACAGCATTTCAGGCAGTGCCCTGCGTGGACCAGACACCCTGTCCCCTGGCACGCCAGCTCCGAGTCCCCATGCCTGTCTTCTCCGGTTGAGCCTTTTCCTTGGTGCTGTCCGTCTGCCTCCCGAGTGCGCGCACTGCCCCGGAGTCGGGCGGGCGGGCGGGGTGGCACTTCTCCCTTCGTGGTTCCCTGAGGCGTGTCGTCACCTGGTGGACCGGTTTGGCGACCGTATTAGAAGGAGAAGGAGCGCTCTGAGTCATTACGTCTGTAATTGCATTCCTTGCCGCGAAGTCTCCCCTGAGCTCAGCGAAAGCTGAACGACCCGGTGGAGTGGGGAAGGAGGCAGCACGGAAACCAAGTCCAAGGCCCACCGTGCGCCCCCCCGCCCCCCCCCCCCCGCCCAAGTCTCACTCCCGTCGCGTTATATCCCACGCTGGCGACCGGGCACCTGGCCGGCCGGGCCCACTCGTCCACATAGTGCCTTTGTTCCTGGTAAAGGCCACTCCGTCGATTCTGTGGGTCCCAGTGAGGGCGCCTGTTTCGAGTGAGCGGGAGAGAAGGTTCTCCTAGTCCGTTTGCTGTGCTGACCAGGCGGCTCAGAAGCAGGAGGGATGTGGTTCCCACAGGGCTGGGGGCTGCAAGTCTGGGAGGGGGCCCCCTGCCCTGACCTCCCGTGGTGGAGGACGGGGGCGGGGGGGCTCTGGGGGCTGCCTGACAGGGACACCGACGCCCCTCAGGAAGGCCCCACCCGCACGGCCTCGTGGCCGCCCCCGGCCGCCCGGCAGCTTTGCTCCCGCTTCCCGTGTCCTCCGGTCTCAGTGTCTCCCGTCTGTCCGTGTGCCTGCCCTGTGTGGAGGGAGTTCTGTTTTGTTCATTGTGTTTGGATAGGAGGTAAATTCGCATGCTTCGAAATTCGGAATGCGTGAAAGAGCTCGTTTGCAGGGAAAAGCCTCCTGCCCTGTCCCCCAGCCGCCCCGTCCGGGGCCCAGGTGTCGCTGCAGGCAGGTCACGCACAGACGATGACGTGTGCGTGTGGGTGCCCGCAGGTCTGTGGGTTGGCCCTCCCCCTTCCCCCCTTCTTCCACATTCCGAACGGCCCCTTGGCCTCTTTTTTTCCCCACTTAACTGCAGCTTTTAAAGATCTTACAGATATCAATACCTTCCTCCTTTCCGCGACCATGCGTTCTGATGTCATTTCAAACTTACAGAACAGAGTGAGGAACTTCCACGCCCCTGCCCCCACCCAGCTCCCCCGGCGTCCGCATCTTCCTCCACCGGCTTGTCGCTGCGGGTCCACGTGGGCCCGCACGCCCACGCCGCTGTCCTCCGCACACCTGCGGCCCACGGGCCCATCTGCAAGGGCGGCGGCGTCCCCTGGTTGTGCGCGTTCTGCCCCGTGTGGTCCCCGGGGGCAAGGACTCCCCCTCGCACCCCGAGAGCCCTCAGTCACCCCGCGCCTCGACCGCACCCTTCTCGGGTCCTCTGGGATGCTCGTGACGGGGCGTGCGCTCTCCTTCGTTTTCGGGGCGCCAGTCTGCCGTCCTTCCTCCTGCGGGAGAGCGGAGGGAAAGCGGGTGCTCTCCCCATGGGGCCTGCAGCCTCCCCCACTGGCCTGGCCGCAGGTGGCTGTGGCGCTCTGTCCTTGCTGGGTTCCTGCGGGCGGGGCTGGGGGGGGGGTGGAGAGTGTTCTTCCCCGAGAACAGGACGGCGGGGGGGGGGGGGGTTCTTCCTGGTCCCTGGGGCTTCCCTGCCCTGCTTCTTGGAGTAGATCACTGAGGCAGGGAGACTGGGGTGGGGGGAGGGGGCAGCAGGCGCCTCCCAGGGACACTCAGCCTCAGGATTTAGGGGCTGATGTGCGTTAGGGACCCGTCAAAGCTGCGGAAGACAGCAGACTCCTCCCTCCCCACAAGGCGCCCGGTTCTGCTGGACGGTCCCTGCGGAGCCTGCAGGTGTGCCCGCCCGGCTTCGGCCCGGCTGGGACACCGGTCTCCCCGGCCCCTGCTCCAGCGCAGACCTGTCCGCTGCCGCTGCGTCTGTCCGTCTGGAGCTCATCCCCGGGTGTCACTGCCAGGTCCCTCTGTCCTCGTCCGACCAGGGTGGGCGCCGCGGCCTGGCGTCCCGTCCCACCGGATCTCTTGGTTTTTTGGTTCTTCTCTAAACTCGAGATTTTCCTGAGCAGACCGTGCATTCCAGCCCAGCCGGATGCCGGCGCTGTCCCCAGGACGCTTGGCGCTTTCTGCCTCCTCGCCTGGGCGTCCGCTGTGCTCGGAAAAGGCCCGTGCACCTGATTCTCCGTCCTTAACGATCCGTTTCCAGTGACAACTCTCATCGAGCCGTTCTTAAAACGCTCAGCTAATAAGATCTCTTCCTCTTTTAAAGCCCTCTCCCCCTTTCCATCTCTTCAGCTGTGGGTCGTGTGCCGTAGGTCACACATTGGTGTGTTCGCCCCTCTGTTCCTGCTTTCCTACGTTCCTGGGAGGTGGAATGCGTCCCCCCGCCCCCGTCCCAGGTAGGACCCGGTGCATCAGGGCTGTGTTTGGCATGGCGAGCTCTCTGCGTGCCCGGGCTGCACCGGGAAGGTAGCCCTCACCCAGGTGTTCGCAGGGCTGGCTTACTGAAAGCGGGAGGCCCCTCGGGGGTTGTGCTGAATTTACACGCAACTCCAAGAGGCGGGGATGCCGGGAGTGCCCACGTGTTTGTGGACAGCCTCGATGACTTCCGTGAACACAGCACACACGTACCTGTCACCCTGGTTGAAAAGGCAGCGCCATTATAACGCACCTGCAGTGTCTGATCCCGTTTCCAAATCAGATCACACTCTGAGGTCTTGGGGCCAGGACTTTGATGTGAGGATGGGGGGCGGCCGTGCATCCCAGAAGAGAGGCCTGGGCTGCTCCTTGCAGGAGGTGCTCTGGTCTTGATGGCACGGTGTCCCCACTCACCACATGCCCAGGCTCTGGCCCCGGGGCTGCAGTTGGAGATGGACCTGGAGGGAGAGAATTCAGGTTAAACGCGGCCTGAAGTGTGGGTCCCTAACCCAGTGGGCCGGGGTCCCTGGGAGAGCGTGAGGGAGCTCCCTCTCTCTGTGTGGGCCCGGAGAAGGCGGGTGAGGAGGCAGCGACAGGTGACTGACGGCACACCAGGGGCCGGCCCTGCCGCACTGTGAGCTTGCACTTTGGCCTCCGAGCTGGGGGATGTGGCTTCCTCTTGTTTAAGTCTCCCGGTCTGTGGGGCTCTGTCCTGGCCGCCTGAGTGGATGACGGCATGTTTTCCCCTGTCTTCCAAAGGTGGCCGCTGTGCGCACTCCCTCCATGGTGACGTCGGCTGTTGTCGGGGTCAGCGCCGGCCCCGGGCAGGGTCGGGTTTCCTGTCCTCTGCGTCCACCCTCTGTCTCATTGGGCAGATCGGCGAGCCAGGGGCGAGGAGGCCAAAGCCGTTTGCTCAAAGCCCCTTGCGTGGCCCGGGCGGTGGACCCCGGGGGTGAATCCGGTGCTGTCAGCGTGCGTGGGTAACCCTGCACAGACACACACAACGCCTCACTCATGAATGGAGCTCCCGGTGACACGCGGTGTCCCTGGGCAGCAAGGACGAGGAAGTGGGTCAGTGACACACTGCACTGCTTTGTGATAAATGTGGGTGACCCGGCTTCGTGGGAGCCACAGTCTGAGGGAGAGTGCGCTCCAAAGTGCAAGCACCCAGCGGCGGCAAGGGGAGAGCAGGCGCAGCCCGCCGTGGGGACCGTCCTTCACGGCCCGCCCGACCGCTCCGCCTCGCAGAGCTGCGGCTGCGGGCCAGGCCGCTGCTTTCTTCCAACGCGTCCTCCCGGGACGGAGGCTCCGCGCCAGGCCGGCCCTGAGCCCCGGGGACCCAGGTGCGTTGTTGCCGTCCTGAGTGAGCCCACGGTCCAGGGGGACCGGCCGTGGGGGCAGGTGCCGCACGCCTGCTGTGGGAGCGTGCCCAGGGCGGGCGGGCAGGCATCGGGGACGGGGCCCCCCCCAGAGCGGGCGTGCCGGAGCGGAGTTTGGGGCCGGGCGTCCCGGTCACTCAGGCCAAGCCGAGCGGCCGTGTTCCAGGCAGAAAACCCCGAGTGTGTCCCGCAGGGCCGTGCGCACACGCGTCCTGTCCCTCATCTGCCTTCTCTCCTTCTGTCCGGCCAGCTCCGTCCTGCGAGCTGATTGCATGGGCTGAGCAAACGGCCCCGTTTGTAGTGTCTGCCGGGTTGCACAGTGCGGACACTCCCCCTGGGGGGGGGGCGGGTTCCAGGGTGCCCACACGCTGTCACACAAAATTCCCACAGCCGTGAGCAGCTGGTCACAAGCCTCTGCGGTTCCACTCGGTAGACCCCTGCCTCCCATCCGTCCATCATCCACCATCCATCTATCCGTCCACTGTCCATCCATCCACCATCCATCCATCCATCCTCCACTTGCTTATCCGTCCGTGTGTCCATCCATCTGTAAATGTAATTTTAACCAAATGGAGTCATAAGAATAAGTCGTGTTACAGATTTTAGAGTTTCTTTAGTCAAACCCTCTCGTGTTATAGACAAGATGGCTGATACCTAGAAAGAGAAAGTGACTTTCTTAAAGTCTGTTTGTAGACCCGAGATTAAGGTCCTGGTCTTCAGAACGGAAGTCCGCCGCCGCCTCCCGTGAGCAGCACGCAAACGCTGGTCCGGCCTGGCACGCCCCGACGTGGGGCAGCGCACACTTCGCGTTGCACGCACAGTGGGTCTGTCCGTGCGCCCGTTTCTGTCGCTCCTGCCTCAGTGGCTGCTGGTCGATCCCTCCTGTCCTGCCGAAAGGACGTTCTTCTCCCGGTCGGCGGCAGTGACTTCAGAATGTACTCGAGCAGCTGGCTCCCCTGTTTGCTCCGTCTCCGCTGTGTCTGGGCTTCCTCTGCCTCGGAGTGTGTGTGTGTGTGTGTGTGTGTGTGTGTGTGTTTGTGTGTGTGTGATGGGCAGCCCTCCTCGGGGACGCCCCCTGCAGCCACCCCCGTGGGGTGCCAGCCGCCCACTTTCTGGAGCCCCCTCAGTGCTAGGCGGAGTCCCTGGGACACACCTGTGCAGCCGAGACTCCTGTCTTCCCTCCCGGGCTCCCGCAGCGTGGCCTGGGCGCCCTGGGGGTGAGCCGGCCGTCTGACCGTCTGTGCCCCGGGCAGGGCGCTCCCTGCTGCCTGAGGAACTTTGTTTCGAACCTGCGGACAAACGGGCCGGGGACTCGCGTGCTCCCGAGGACTCGGTTTAAAACTGGCTTCTGCACTGCGAGGCTGAGTGAGAAAACACGCCGCCGGCAGACCCCGGACACGAAGGAACAAACTGTGCTTCCATCTGGGGAGGGGAGATGAGGGCGGAGCCGAGGGGAGCCGAGAACTTTCCGGGAGGGCTGGTTGTGCTCTCGTCGGGCTCAGCTGCACGTGGGCAATCCACACACTGTCGGTCGGCCGTCCCCTTACGAGGGTTTTCGTTCGGCTGCTGTGAACTTTCCGTGCGCGGCGTCTTCGCGTGGAGACCCCGGGATTTCAGACGGACTCGGTTCTGGCCGCTGGGAAGCTGTCACCGGGCAGGGTGCTCCGACCTGCGCCGCGACGCCGCGAGTCTGAGCGTGAGCTGCGCTGCAAGTTCTCCCTCCCCTGGCGAGTTCTGCCGACTCCCTCTAGACTTGGCCTGGCGCTCGGGGCTGGGGATGCGGACGGTCATTCGGGTTCGGTGGCTTCCCCGGGAAGCACCGTGGTCCTCGATGCCAGCGGTCCCGCCTGCCCTCCTCGTTCCCCTTAAATGAACTTCCCTCACGCGCTCGGTGGTTCTGTCCTCGTTGTTGCGGTGCCCGCCGGTGTCCCTGGTCTCAGGTTAGGAAGAACACACGCAGTCCCTGTGGTGGCTCTGTGCACTTGAAGAGGTGGGGGCGGGTGGGTATGGCACACCAAACAGTCGGGTGAGTTGGGAGCAGCCGGAAGTAGAAGAAGAAAGACGACCTCCTATCCCGGCACTTGCAGATCGGGGCGGCCGCCTTGCCCAGCCGACTCTGGGGAAAGTGTCTCTGTGGCCACGTGGGCGGGTCCGTGGCGTGCTGCTGGCGAGCAGTGGCCGTCGCCCGGTGGAGGAGACGGTTCCGGCCTCACGGTCCGGGCCAGCCTCTCTGAGTTACTAGGTTGAACTAGAGGGATTGCCCGATGGAGCTTCTGGAAGGACGATCTCCTCTGGCCTGCCCGGGAGAGCCGGTGTGCCAGGTGAGGCCCCGGGGCCGTGCGTCCGCCTTGGGAAGGGACGCAACAGGACTCGGAGGGGCCGTCAGGGAGGCGGCCGGCCCCCTCTCCCTGGGACCTGTCTGCAGCGGCCAGAGTTCACGTAGCTGGCCCTCGCTTGTCGCCCCCCTTGCTTTAGAGAGTGTCTGGAGCGGCACTGGCTGCCTAGCAACGTGTTCTAGCCCTCGGGGCAGGGTGGGGAGCGGGTCGGCGGTGACCAGTTCTGTGCAGTCAAGTTTAAGAACTCGCCGAGGCCTGCGACACCCGCCCTGACTGCCAGGAGGCACCAGGTTGCCCCACGTTTGTGGGAGTCTCTGGGGGTCCGCTGCAGCTGTGGCTGGTGCCCCCGCTGTGGCCAGGGAGCGCCCTGCTCACTGCCGGGGCTTCTGAGCATCGGTCCGTCTTGCAGAAGCACCCGGCACCCGGCGTTCACTCGGCCGCCTGTCTGGGCCTCGCCCCCCGGAGGGCGAGCGAGAACAGGAGGGAGCTGGGTGTTTATGATTCTTGGCGTCTGCGCACGTCGGCCTCTGTCGGTGAATCTGCGACTTGCCAAGAACGAGGCCACACAGAGTGAGGGGCAGCCCCCGTCGTTCTTTCCGGAATTCCGAGCCCTGGGCCGACGGTCCTCCCGAAACCGCCCAGGGGGCCCTGAAGCGTTCCCCTTCCTCCCGTCCAGCGTCCCGGCCCCGCGGCGCCTTCCTGTCGGCGTGGGTGTCCCTGGTGGGCCGTGGCCAGCACGAGGCGTCCGTGGGAGCCTGGGAGGCCAGGAGTGCGTGTGGCGTCCCGGAGCATCTCCGAGTGTCATCAGCTCATCGATTTTTAGGCCCTTTCCGTTTGTGTTTCGTTCCATCAGCAAAAAGGAACCTCCCCGCCAGCCCCGCCAGCTCAGGGCGGGGACAGTGGCGGATAAGCCGCGCGCCTCGCCAGCCCTGCCTTCCGGCAGCCGTGGCTTTACTGGAGGTGGTCTGCGTTGGGAGGTGCGGTGTTCGTACCATTTGTCTGGGGAAGGAACAAGGTGTGCGAGCGAGCCGTGTGCGGCCATTTCGGGCCTTGTACTTATGGTTTGTCCACGATCTTCATCTGTCAGATGCCCCGTAACCTTTTCCAGCCCTCGCTGCTGGTGACTCTGGCCCCAGCCCCTGAAGAGGCTGTCGCATGGTCCCCAGAACCTCTGCATCATCGGGCTTGGCTGGGGACAACTCCAGAGCCCCAGCCGCTTTCCTTGGTGGCTGGGTCCTCCTGCCCTGCCCTGCGGGCCCGGCTGGACAGGGGCAGGTGGGCCGGTGCTGGGAAACGCCCGGCGGGCTGGGGGTCTCGTGTGGTCGGCAGGGAAACCTCACCAACCGTGCTGACGGGGTCTCGGGGCCAGGGGGTCTGGTCTGGGCAAAAACCAGCACCTCGGCCTGCAAGTCACTCCGTGGGCAACACAGGGGCTTCCCTGAGCCCGGCACCCAGTGTGATGCCGTCCAGCAGCTTCTAAACAGCGTCCTGGAGGCAGCGGGGCCTGGGGGCTGGCCGAGCAGCACAAACCCTCGGGCCCTGGGGTCAGCACCCCCGGGTGGGGGTGGGTGAGGAAGGACTGTGATACGCGCTTGGGCAGGCGGGCCTGTGGTCCTCGACCCCACAGCCCAGCAGGGGCCGAGCTGGGCTCCGACACAGGCCTGGGCCGTGGGGCTGACTCCTCGGCGGGCCCACCCCACCCCAGACCGGGGCGCCTGCGGCCCCCTCTGGGCATTTCCGGCAGGCTCAGCCTGCCAGTCTGCTGTTTCCGGAGCCTTCCCCCCACTCCCAGGCTGCTGCCCCCCACTCCCTGACTCAGCAGCCGGAGCTTCCAGAACAGGGTGCGCTTTTCCAGCCCCGGAACTGTGGCTGCTGTTGCTCGAGCTCCGGTGCACCTGCTGCGCGACGGGCCTCGGGGACGCCACTGGCCTGCGGGAGCGACCGGCAGGGGCTCGCTGCCAGCTGTCTGCTCGCGGTGGGGCGGCAGGCGAGTGGTGGGGGGCGCCTCAGTGAGTGGGCAGGTCACAGGTGCCGGGGCATTCTCCTCCCGGGCAGCTTGGCTCTGCACTTTCGAGTCCGCTTCTGAGAGTACAGTGAAATTTCCGACCTCTTTCTTTCCGGATTTCTCTTGTCAGAAAAATGCTCAGATGTGCAAGACCCGGGGTGCCAGCTCCGGCTTTCACCGGGACCCTTACAGGGGGCTTGTGCCCGCACGCGCGTACCGTGAGGTCTGGCTCGGAGACTGGGTTTCCTCTCTGCTCCTGCGTCCTCTCAGCTGAGGGCAAGTTCGGACAATTGAGTCTTTGATTTCTCTTTCCATTGTTGTCCCTCGGAGGCCTGGCAGGAAGACACACAGTGCGCAGAGAGGTGGCAGGGAGTCTGTGAAGCTGGGCCGCAGGGTCAGGAAGCGAAGGGGCTGAGGTTCACTGCGGCAGCAGAGGAAGCCCGCCCGACGAAACCGCTCAGGCTGCTGCAACAGACCACCACTCACCGGGCGGCTTTTGAAGGCAGTTCGGAGGCTGCAAGTCCAAGGTCAGGGTGCTGGCAGACTTGGTGCCGTCTTCCCGCTGGGCCCTCACGTGGTGGACAGGGGGGCGGGGAGTGCTCTGGGGCCCTTTCACAAGGACACTGGTCTCATTCATGGGGGCGCTGCCCTCCTGACCTGGTAACCCCCTCCCAGAAGCCCCTCCTCCTGGACCAGCACATGGCGGGTTAGGTTTCAACACGTTCGGTCTGAGGGGCCCTCTGCCCCCAGAACTGCGGTAAAAGGAGGGCTGGCTGAGTGAGGCTGTGTGGTTTGTGGTGGGGAGACCCCTCCAGGTGACCCTGCAGGGAGGAAGCGGGGGGGCCCATGCGCCTCCTCCGTTACCTCCTGGTCTCCTGGCTTCGGCTGGCACCTGCAAGGGGCCAGTGGGCAAGGCGGCCTGGTTGGTGCAGCCCGGAGGCCCACCTCCCAGGGCGCCGACACTGGGGGAAGAGATGGGGAGCAATCTGAAGGGCAGCCTGAGAACGTCCTGCACGCCCCGCGCACCCCCACTCGGCCCTTCACGATTCTGAAGTAACTTTTGTCCAGTAGGTGGCGCTTGCGAGTGGGCGAGGGTGCAGCTTCGTGGCCGTGGGGACTTTGGGGGCTGGGGGACCAGGCGCTGCGGAGGCTCGTAATCCTGCTCGGGACCGGAAGTCTCCTGCTTTTTCAGCTGCTTTCGAATCCAGCCCTTTAGCTTCTTCTGATGTGTTGCTTTCCAGTCACTGCAACACTCCTTTGAAAGGTCTCGTTACCAGTCTGCCGGAGTGTCGCAGGGATTGTGTGTAAATGATCAGGGGCTCGATGTAGAGAAGTGGGCATTCCCGGGATTTTCAAAACAGAACTCGCACTCGGGGAAGCAGCGGAGACTCGGGAAAGTGTTCTGCTGGGCACGGCCTCAGGAGGCAGCTTGGGTCCGGCAGGCAGGGGCTGCCCCCGGCCGCGCCCACCACTCTGCCGCGGTGGACGCCACCTCTGCCCGGAGGGCGGGGTTCCCGGGACGGACAAAGACTCTCTCCATGCCAGCCACACCCCGAGCCCTCTCATTGACCAGGCAGGACCTTGGTTGCCGCCCGTTTCAGCAAGAGGCCCGCCCAGGCAGTTCCGGAGAAGCCCCACCTGTGGGGTCTGCTCCCCCAGGGCTGCCTCGGCAAAGTCCTGATGTCCGTGGGGTTTTTAAAAGATTTTATTTATTTATTTTTAGAGAGGGGAAGGGAGGGAGAGAGAGAGGGAGGGAAACATCAGTGTGTGGTTGCCTCTCATGCGCCCCCTGCTGGGGACCTGGCCCGCAACCCTGGCCTGTGCCCTGACTGGGAATCGAACCAGCGACCTTTTGATAGACAGGCCGGCACTCAGTCCACTGAGCCACTCCAGCCAGGGCCCGTTGTCTGTTGGTTTGACGAGAACCCCTGCGCTTGACGTTTGCCCTCAGTGATTTTCCACCCATGACCCCTCCCTGTGCTCGTTGCTCTGAACCTCCCCGGTGTCTGCTGTGCTCGTCAGGGAGCCCGTCTCTGTCCTCCGTCACGGTGGCCGTGAGTAAAGCCTTCTGACCTTCTCAACGAGCATCAGGATAACGTTGCTAGGCATTTCGCCGTGCAGGGGTGTGGGCCCTCAGAGACTGCCGTCCACCCGCTTGCCATGTCGAGGGCGTGTGACAAGCGGCCCGCCTGCTGGTGGCTGGTCCTCACTGTTGGGAGCCCTGCCTCCGTCCCGGGCTGGACATCTGCCTTGACTCCCACTGGGTGAGCCCAGGCCTGCCTTGGCTTGGCCTGTTCCCGCCCCCGCTGGGCGAAGACATTGCTGCTTAGGTTTTAACCGTCCTACTAAACGCAATCTTCGGCAGCCCCTCCATGGCCCTTCTCACTCATGTACCGGGGCTCCGAGCCCGGCTGCAGCCGGGCTGCCTCGGATCTGGCTGTGGTCACGGCGGAGGGCTGTGCCGGGGGGTGGTGCCCTGGGCCGGCCCTGTGCCCTCTGGGTCTTCACCCCGCGGACTCCCGCGTCTCCGCTCCTCCACTTTTGGTCTTTCGTTCTCCTCTGCTGCCGGTTTGCGCTGGTGCCAGGCTTGATCGTGTTTATGAATGACACTCGTTTTTCTTTCACGGAACACAGTGCGTGGGCTTTGGGAAGGCTGTTGGTCACAGAAGTCTTTTTTTTTCTTTAATTTCCAGGTTGATGGCCACGTCCCAGATGCTCGCGTTATCGGAAGCCTGACCCCCACATGGTGAGAAGTTTGCACTCTTGGGCTCCCCAGATGCTTTGAAGGACTTCCTGGGTGCATCTGGGGAAAGAAGGACATTCATTGGCTTTTTGATTTGGGTGTTTGTCTGGTGGCCCTGAGTCTGCGCCTGGTGTTTACTGCTTTGCATCCCTATTTTTTTTGCATCACCTCGTTCACGGGTGTGTCTGAAAGCCAGTAGCCGTCTACAGGTCGGCACAACCAAAGTCGTTTGCTTGGAGAAGAATGTTAGGGAGAGATGTAAAAAGACAATCATGTTTATTTCCAAACCCTTTAATCTGACTCTGAAAAGATAATAATTTTTTTTAACAACCTAGTGCTGTTGTTATCACACGTGAAAATGAGCAATAATTACTTGTTGGCATCACCGAACCGTCATGCTCAGACCTCCCTGGAGTCTCAGAGATGTGGTTTTCCTTGTTGGTTGACGATGCCCGAGGCCGATGCCAGGACCCAGCGTCCTCTCGCTGCGTCTGGCCGACGAGCCTCTCCGGTCTCCCGAGGGCGTCCTGTCCCTCTTGTTCTCTCCTGCCGTGCATGTGGCCAAGGAGCCGTTGTCCTGTGGAGTCCCCGCAGTGGACACTGCCGCCGACATCCTTGTGTTCTTTAACGTGTTTTATTTCACCCCCCAATTTCCTGTACACTGAGGCCTGGATCGGATTAGGGTTCAGTTTATTGGTAAAAAGTATCTCCTATGTGATAGTGTGACTCTGTCAGGTGACACGTTCCGGCTCTTCTCTGCATTGAAGGGCACAGATGCCACCTTGTGAGGTCCCCGTCGTTCGTTTTCCTGTGGTTTTAGCGGCCGTCCACGGCCTAATGGACCCCCGAGCCATCCTTTATTTAGGGGTTGCAATACTCTATTCTGCCATCCGTTCTGTATTTATTAGGTAGAAGGTTTCTGTAAAGAACTTCATTTAAACCTTTTTCACAAGTTATCTTGAGGTATAGCTTGTATATAAAAGGCAGAATAATGGCTTCATTCTTTCCTCGTATTTTCCAGAATAACGAATTGGTTCCATATTTCCCTTTAAAGATGATCAGGAAGTTTTTAAGAATGATACTGTTGAGAACTGTTGGGTTGCTAGCGCAGTCGGTGTTGGGTCAGGATCCGGTGGGACAGGAATAAGAAACAGTCTCAGAAGTCGCAACGCTGCCTAAGCGTTCCTGGATGTGAGAAAGGAGGGAAGGGGCGTGGAGCAAACCGATGAGGCTGGAGATCTGCAAGTGCAATCGAATTCCGACAAAGAGGATAAAGAACACGGATGCTCAGAATAAGAGATGGGGACAGGGACCGTCTGAGACGGCGAGGACGCAGGGTGACGGGGGGTGGGGGGTGTGTCGGGATCCGGGTCACAGAGGGCCTCGCAGGCCGCTGTAAGGCCTTTCGGGGTCCTTGCACGGACCATGTGGCACTGCGAGAAGCAGTTTGGAGGCGGAGGGGACGGGCTTGCTGACCCGTGACCTTCGAGTGAGTGTGACAGGAGGAGCTGTCCCCGAGGGGGAGGAGCCACAGGGCCTGGGGGGTGGGCGGGGCGGGGTGGATCTGCAGGTAGGGGGTGAAGGCTGGGAGTGGGGGGCCCCCAGTCCCAGCGCGTCTGAGCTGCTGGGCGGCTCCTTCTCTGGAAGGACGGTCACCTCTTTCAGCTTGGTGACCACAGCCCGCAGCCCGATCTTGGTTGGCCCTGGCTGCTGCCAGCCACGCTAAGGGCCGGGTGGTTTGCAGAGGTGACTGCCGCGCCTCTGATGAGCGCCCAGTTCTGAGGACGCGCCCGCCTGTGATGGAGCAGCGCTCCTCGTGGGAGGCAGACACACTTGTCGTGTGAGAACAAGTTGAGGGATGGCCTCGGCCTCGAGTCTGGGGTGGACTCCGGTGCTTTTTTTGGAGGTCTCCCTGGGGTGACGCGCCGGGCCCTGCGTCTCGGTGTCAGGTCCTACCGCGTCCTCCCGAGGTCTCGGGGTGCTGGCGCCCCTCCTTCCCGGCCCTGGGAGGACTAGGACGCACGCCGCGGGTACCGTTTGGGCCCGTTTCTGTAGATGGATTTCTGTCGGAGCCAGGCGCTCCTCGTCTACGTGCTCTCTCCGTGTTTCCTGCCCTGCCATGCTGCGCTGCGCCGGCGCGGGGACCTGCCGCGACAGAGGGTGTGCATCCCACAGAGCCTGAACCGCTTTCCGTCTGGCCCGTTACCAAGAACAGCGCGCTGACCTTGGAGCCAGAGATCCGCGAAGAGTGAGCGAGCGGGGCTGTCGTTACAGGGCACTCGGAACCGTCGCCTGTCCCGGGACGCCTGCAGCCTTAGTGCTCGTGGATGCGGTGGATGCGGCGTGCTGCTCAGGTTGGGCTCGGCGTCAGCACCGGAGCTGTGGTTCCTGTGCTCCCCAGGGAGAGGGCAGCGCCCCTCCGCGGGACAGGGACTCGGTTCAGCGCGCGCGCATGCGCCCTTTGTACTTGGGCCGCGCGCGCGTCCTTTGTGCTCGGCCGTTTCCTGGCCTGACGTCAGCCGCCCAGGACCGCCCCGCGGGCGGTGGCAGCCTCCGCCGCCCTTGGGCGGTTGTGCGGTGAAGGATTCCCCACCTTTCCAGCCCCTGCCTGGCGCCTAGGTTTGCAAGGTGAGCAGCCTGGCCCGTTTCCCCTCAGTGCGACTCAGCCAGTTTTAGCGAAGCGGTTCCTTTGGGCTTGATGGGTCTTTATGGATGGCTGTGGAATTCTTTATTTCAAAAAAATTGAAATGGATTTAAACTACAAGGACTTGTCTTCCTTAATTGCATCTTAATGTAATAAAAACCAGAGTGTAATTATTAAAAACGATACAAGAAAACAATTAAAGCAGTAACATTGCCCCGCGAAGAGCCTGGCTCATCATGCATCCGGGACTAACTGGAAGCGTGATGTGTAATTAAGGCTCTCTCCGAAGTGCGGGGCTGGAGCGGGGGCTGCAGGGCGCCCAGCTGAGGTGGGGCTGCGTCTGCCCCGGGGCGCTTCTGAGTGTGCGCAGGCGCGGCACGGCCGCTGCGTTGGTTTTTGTGTGGGATGGAGGCGGATGCTGAAAGACGCACTAGGGCGCAGGCTCGTCCGCTGCTTGACCAGACGCCCCCTACGGCCGCCGCCCCCTACGGCCGCCGCCCCCTACGGCCGCGGGCTGGTGGGGAGCGAGGGCTGTGGCTTCAGCTCAGGCCGCAGGAGCATTTCCGGGGAGTTGCACTAACCAGGGGCAGGGCCCTTCCTGCCCGGTGTCAGCTTGGCCCGGGGCTTCGGCATGACCCGGGCTCCTTTTCTACAGGGGTCTCGCTGCTGGGATGTCCAGGGACGGGGAGGCCGAGGAAACAGCCCAGGAGCAAGGGGGGAGTGGTGGACTCGGAGGCAAGAGCCCGAGCCTCAGTTTCCCCACGGCTCACCCAGGCACCCGTGGCTCGCTGAGGATGGGGAGACCAGAACACGCAAGATATCATTAGTTGAAAGCGTTGGGAGAGAACCTTCTAGGAAGACCCCGGCTTCCCGTCGCTGTTCTTTGGTTTAGGAGTTTATTGCCCATGACCGCCGCGTGCCGGCTTCTGGGAGCGGGAGGTGCTGCTGCTGCGCTGTCCCCTGGCGCTGAGGGCCCGGCCCCGCCTGAGCGCTGTGACGGGACAGAGGCAGCTGTCAAATCCGCCTGCAGTCAGGGGTGGGGACTTGGGCGGGGCCGGCGCGGGCGGGATACTCGTCCGGAAGAGACCACCGCTGCTCGGGAGTTTGGGGCCTCTTCTCTGGAAGCAGCTTGTAGCGTCTGGGGTGCATTCTTTGAAGCATCTGCCTCAGTGGCAGGTCTTTCTCCTTTCCAGGTGGTTTGATTTTCGGTAAAATGCCGAACAGTTGCGCCGCGGTGGGTTTCCTACTTCGTCCTCCTCTGCAGGGTCGTCAAAGTGCTGAGCATCAGGGAGACCTTCTTCCTGCCCAGAACCCCCCCGGGCAGCCCTGCCAGCCTGGGTGCGAGGACCGGCCCCTGCCTGCTGCCGGCCTGGGGGGTTTGCCTGCGCCCCACCTGAGCTCTTTGTACCTCTGGGCGCGCCCACCCCTGGGCGGGACAGGGGGCGGCCTGCCTCCTCCGCGGCCTCCGCTTCCCGCAGGCAGCTGCCGCCCCCCACCCCCATGCCCGGCCCCTCCCACGGCGCAGTCTCCTGCCACTGCTGCCTGCACTTCCCACGTGGCCGGGCGCTGCCTCAGTCAGAGCCTCCCAGGGTGTGGGTGCTGCCCTTCGGGGCCAAGTCTGCCGTGCAGGGCCAGTTCCTCAGCTGGCCAGTGTCTGCTAGGTGGTTTTCCAGGACAGCCACGCTGAGGGAATGGTGCATTGGGTTGCAACTGAGCCTCAGATCCCACCCTGTGTTGAGGGGAAGGGGCTGGGCAGGGCTGAGGCTCCCTGGGGGGGTCCCTTGAGGACGTGCCCTTCGGAGATGGAGCCCAAACCGGTCTCGGCTCTTCCACACCTACTCGTGTGCCCAGACTCTCAGCTACCCGGCGTTTAGCTTGAGTGTTAGCTTTCTCACACACACACACATGCACAGACACGTGCATGTACACAGAGACCACACACGTGCACACACCCACGCTCTGGTGTTATCCTCATCACCCAGTCTTCCCCCGAGGAGCAGGGGGCTTCCCTCCGCATGGGTGCTGTTGGCTCCAGGCACGTCACCCTCCAGCAGCGTCCTCATGCCCCCCCTAAGCCCCCTGCACCCTGTCTCCCAGCCCGTGGTGACTCCTTTCTCTGAACCCCACTTCCGCCTGCTTCTCGCTGGACCCCTCAGGGCCATAGGACCCGACTGCTCGGCTGTGCACGGACTTGCGCTTCCTCTCACACACAGCATTTTCCTCGTCCTAAAGCACAGCTGGGCGAGTGGTCCGAACTGGATGATTCGCAGGAAAATTGGCTGCACTGAGTGAAGCCTGCTGTTTGGCAGTGTGAGTCACCCACGTGCCTGTCCCCGCGGCTGGCCCTGCCTGCGGCGGGGCACCCAGATGTCAGCAGGCCTGATGGACGGCTAGCACCAGTGCGCTGGTGGCCCCGAGGCCTGGCTGGTGGCCGTCTCGGCTGCGAATCTCCGTGGCGCACTGCGGCGTCGTCCCTCTTCTGTCCTCAGCCTGGCAGCTGGCTTGACTGAGTCCTCTGGACGGACGAGGTGCTGCTCAGTCTGGCCTGAGCCACGAGGGCCCCATGCCGGCCCCGGGGGCACCCGCAGTGTGCGTGCTGCCGACTGTTAGAGTCGCAGGGCGTGTGCCCACAGGAGTTCGGAGCCTTGTCACGGGTGAGGGCCTGCGCCCCTGGGGTCGGAGTGCGTGGCTCCGAGGCAGGGTTCTCATCACCATGGACAGCCCCGTGAGCCTGTGACTCAGCGCGGCCCTCCGTGTGCCGGGCGGCTTTCCACGGACACGGTGCCTGCTTGTTGCATTCGTCACCTGCTGCTGAGTCGGCTCCACCTCCTGGTGACCTTGCAAGTGAGTGATGTCCACCATGTCGAGTCCTCACAGCCCCGCTCGGCTCCCCTGGACGTGGCCTGCGGCGTCGTTCACGGCGTCCATCCATCTCGTGTTTGGGCTCCTCTCCCCTGCTGCCTCTGGGTTCCCGGCGTCACCGTCTTCCACAAGGACCTGCCTCCTCGGGACTAGCCTGCAGTTCGTCACGGCGGCGCCGTCACGCTCGCCTCCGGCGACATCGAGGCTCCTCTGCCCTGGGGCCCGCTCGCTGCTCCGCCTGGTGCCCGGGGTCCCCCCCCCACGGCGCTCGCCCCCCACCCCGCGTGTCCCCGTCCGCCGCCCCTGCGGTCCAGCCCTCCCGTCCGCTCGTGAGAGCTGGGAGGACGGGGGCGGGGGCTCGGCCTGGGCCTCCAGGGACACGTCTGTGCTCGTGGAGAGCTTCCCTGGTGCCCCCGCCTCAGCGCCTCCGAGCCCGGCTGCGCCTGGTCTCCGGGCCCGTCTCCGTTGAGGGGAGGATGGGGTCGGGGGAGCAAAAGCAGAGGTCGGTTTGCGGTCTCTCGTTCTCAGAAAGGGCCTCCGACACACACTTTTCACCGTTCATGTTTAAGGCAGGCTCCGGTCGCGTTGGGTGGTAGCGCATTCTGTGTCCGAGGCCCTGCGAAACGGCCCAGGCTCACGTTCCTCATGCTGACAGATTTAACTTTGCTGCTTGTGCGGAAAGTAAATGTGGAGCTTTTGTATTCAGTGCGCAGCAATTACCCCCCTCTCCTGATTTCCTCCCTTGTAAATTCCCGGAGCGTCCGCCCGGAAGCCACCGGTGCAGATGGTTGCGCCCAAAGCCACCGCGCCGCCTCGGATCTTTGGCTTCTCCCTTGAAATGCGATGCAGTGAGGACCTTAGCAGAAACCTGCCTTGACGGACTTATTTTTAACCTGGGAAGCTGTGTCCCCAGCTGTCCCCGAGCTGGTTGCAGGCTGACTCAGCGCTGCGCCTCTGATGGCAGGAAGGCCAGCGCAGCCTCTGAGTCTCCGCGCCGCTCCTTACGCGAGTGCGTCCAGCTGGGGGGCGCGCGCCAAGCTTGTTACAGTTTCCACGGGACAGCCCCTCCTCAGCGCTGTGCTCAAAGACAGAGGTTGGATCTTTGTGACTTCTTCCCGTGATGGGATGTCATCAGTTTCTCTCCTCCTTGCTGTTCAAGTTCGAGGCTCGGGAGGGAGGGTCCGAGGGCGGGTCCCGGGCTGCGGCTTCTCTTGGCTTTGGGGAAGCCAAACCTGGGAAGCGCCGCCCAGGCTGCGCGCCCCGAGCCCAGGTTCAGGATACGTCCTCACTGCCCTCGTGGCAGCCAGCCCTGCCCGGGGTGTCGGCTACATCGTGGCTGCACTCAGGTTGCCCACAGGGAGCCGCAGGTCCTGGTTTATGGCTTACTTGCCAGGGCAGCGGGGGTGCTGCCGGCCTACTCAGGAATGAAAACGTGGAAAACCGTGATAATCCCGGGCTCCTTGTGGAAACCAGGGCTGTAAAACAGGGGTTTATTTGGTCCCAAATAAGCATATCAGAAATTGTATTTCGAAAGCTGAAGGAGATTCACATCTTGGGCCACAGGAGTCCGGGACCTGGAATTTCATTCTAATGGTGGAGGTGGTGGGCCCAGGAGGTTTCTCATCGAGGGCCTTTATTATTTTTTCTTAAAGATTCCAATTATTTATTTTTGGAGAGAGAGAGAGAAGGAGAGACACATCAGAGACACACCGCACTGGGGACCTGGCCGGCAACCCAGGCATGTGCCCTGACTGGGAATCGAACCAGCGACCCTTTGGTTCGTAGGCCAGCACTCAGTCCACTGAGCCACACCCGCCAGGGCTCACTGAGGGCCGTGAAATGTTGGGGCCCCTTTAGAAGCTGACTGAAGCTCAGACCGCTCCCTGGAGAAATGCGTGGGGCGCCACACAGCTCCCTGTGCGTCTGTGTGTGTTCTGGAGTCGCCGTGGAGCCCAGTGCTGTGCTGAGCTAGGAGCCCCGGGAAAGTCGGGTCTCTCTCGATGTTCTCTCCAGACTCGGTGCTGACAGGCTGCCCTCTGGTGCGGCGTGATGACGTTCCCCTCAAATCAGAGGCCGTGAATCAACTGCATTGGGCAGTTGACGTAAAATGCAGTTTTAAATAAACTGCGTTTTTCATTAAAAAATAAAAATTCCGGGCAGATCTGCTAGGCAGGGCGAGGCCCGAAGCGGGGGGCGGGTACCTGGAGGGAGCGTTCACACTTCGGGCTGCGGGACTCAGACCCTCCCTCCGAGGGGCCGGGCGTGGGCAGCAGGCTGCTTGGGGGCCTGCACTCACTTGAGCACCGTGGGGGGCGCCAGGCGTGTCTGTGGGAGGAGGCCGCACCGCCCGCCCCTCGCCTGTGCTGCCTGGGGAGCTGCTCCTGGAGCCTGTGCGTTCTTTCTCACCCAGGACGCGAGGGTTTAATCATCCCCGTGACGCAGCGCTGGGGAATCTGACAGGCCTGGCCTCGTCTGCGTGGGCGCCGGCAGCCTGTGCCTTCCCGTCCTTTTCTGTTTGTTTCTCAGACTCAAAGCCGAGAAATGAAGGGTGAGAGGCCAGGTTTTCTCCTCTTCAGGCAGGAATGCCGTTGCCTGCGCTGCTCCGAGGTGGCTGGCAGTGGCTTTTGTCCCTGGGTGATGCACGCATCAGAGGCACGGCCAAGTTCGGTATTTAACACAGTAGCTCTCTGACACGTGGGGTCAGACCCCGCCCACCCCAGAGACTGCGGGTCCTGGCTCCCTCGGCCACTGCCAGTGTGGCTGGTGGCAGGTGCCCCCTCACTCCGCTCTCCTCCCTGGGTCTGAGGGAGGCGGCACGGGCCCCGTCCCGGCGCTGTCACCGTGACCGGCCTGCGGTCGGGCTCTGTGTCCTCTTCTCGCCTGGGCCCCGGCCCCAGGCTCCGCCTTCTGGCCCTGTCTCAGCCAAGAGTCTTCTGAGTCACCCCCAGCCGGGACGTCTGCCTGCCCAGGCTCCGTGTCCCCACCCTGGACGTGTAAGGCCTTGGCCTGCTCCCCCACGTTCTGTTAGGTTGGTCCCGAGAGCCTCCTGCCCTTGATGTCCCTTCTTGGCGACATCAGAGCAGAACTTGCCCTCCCGCCCCTGCGGCGCTCGTCTTCGTGACGTCTCCGTACCCTCCGGACACAAGTCACACGGCTTTTCCCGTAACAACCTGGGGGTTCTGGCGTGTCCGAGATGGGGCCCGGGTGGAAGCTGGGACGGGCCGGCTCCGGCACCGGAGCCCGAAGCACCGCGGCTGTGACCTCGCAGAGGCGTCTCCCTCTTGCACGTGACACTCCCTCCAGGTGGGGATCTGGGCCCAGACGCCCCAGACGGTGGCTCCCCGAGGACGGGGCGAGCGCCGGGGCCTTGTCGGGGAGGGCACAGCCCTGCACTCACGGGCCGGGGGCCACAGTCCAGCCCGAGGCTGGGACGCAGGAGCGCCGCCCAGAGGGCGGGGGCTGGTGGGTCTGCTGAACAGACTGTCCTCACACGTCCGCGGAGCCACCCGGCCAGGGGGTGCCTTTCTTGTCTTTGAAGGCCGGGATCGACTTGGGGAGGGCTTGCCTGACCCCTCGTCTGGCTCTCAAGTTCTCCCGCACTGACTGCGTGGTTCTTACTCAGCAGCTGGAAGCCATGTTTGGCACGCAGTGCGCAGGGCGATGGGAGAACCCAGGCCTTGACTTCAGTGCCGAGCGCGCACTCGCCTGCATGCGTTTCGGCTGCTTCGGGGCTCACTGCGCCGCTTCCTCGGGCATTTCTCTGATCATCAGGGACACAGAGCGTGTCGCCCGAGTGCCGCCGTGTCCAGGGCTGTTTTCCAGCCTGGAGGTCCGGTCACTCTCGCCCCGCCTGACAGGAGGCCTGCCGGCGGGCTACAGTCCGGGCTCTGGGTCACGGCATTTAAGGCCTTTCGCAGTGTGACCCCGACCCCGGATTCCCTTCCAGCCCCACTCCGTCCCGCACCTCCGCTGCGGGGCTGAGGTCGTGAGGTGGCCAGGCTGAAGTCGTGAGGTGGCCGGGCCGGGCCGCGTTTTTCGGCAGCTCCGTGGGTTTCCTCCCGTGTCCCTGGAAACCCTTCCCCCTGTGCCTCCCCCGCCGGGTGGAACATGTGGGGACATCTTTCCAGCCTTCACCCGGCGGACTGCTTCGCCCCTTGTCTGGATTCCTGCCACTGTCTTGGCACCTGGCCTGAGGGGGTGTCTGGGAAGGGGGTGGGCCCTCGTGGCAGGAGGGGGGCTGTAGACCCGAAGGTCCGCTCCCAGGCCCGCCCCGCCCCGCCCCGGGACTGCGCAGGCAGGAGTGCAGTCAGCATGGAGACGGCAGGAGCAGAAGGGTGGCCTGTCCTCTCTGTCCCTGTCCTCCCACGTCAGCTTTGTCTCCCTCTGCCCGGAGCACCCGAGGGAGTGTGGTGGTGGTGTGAGACATGGAGAGCTCTCACGGGGTGTGTGCAACAGCCAGGTGTCTTGGATCTTTGACAGTGCTACCCCGTATTTACTGATGTTCCTCAGCCTCAACGAACAAGAAAGTAGATGTACGAGTTCACCGTGTAACAGTGCATCCCAGTGCTTTGTGGGAGCAGATTCTACTTATTTGCAAAAACCGAAACAAACACAAGTGTCTCTCTTCGATCCTGAGCGCCTGCTAAGGGCCAGCTGCTGTCCTTGGGCTCCTGGGATGGATGGGGTTGTCACCTTCCAGGGACTCGGGGGAGGTCAGCGCCTCGTAGCGGGGCCCCAGGCCAGCAGCGTGGGCCGCACCTGGGAGCCTCAGAAATGCTGGTTCTTGGGCCCTGCCCTCTGACTGCGGACTGGGACGCCCTCCCAGCGTCCCAAGGGCCCAAGCGGGGGAGGGAGGCGGGCCCGGCAGTGTGAGTTTGAACCATCCCTGTGGCTGGTGGGCCAGACGCACTCAGGATGGTGTGGACAGAGCGGCCACATGTGGAGCGTGAGGGGTCGCTGGGGAGACGGACGAGGCCGTGGAGAGCCAGGGAGGTTGCTAACGAATGAAGGTCAAGCTCAGTCTTGACTGGGGAGCGGCCGGGTGCCCTTTAGATGACTAAGAGAGAGAGGAGCGCGTTTCCGCGTCCCACACGCAGAGCACCGTGCGCGCGCGCACGGCGCAGGCAGGGGGCTGGGCCGCTCGTTACTCGTTCCTGGTTTGTTGTCACCGCGTGGGAGTGGCTGGCGTTCTCACGTCGGGGACGTGTGATGGGCGGGGCTGGCAGGGTCGGGGCGGGGCATGCTGAGATTTTCGGCGGTCCTCCTGGAAAATAGCGAAGTGGCGTTCTAGCCACGTAGTGAAGTAATACCCGATTTGCAGTTCTGTTGAATATGCCCTCGAAAAAGGGCCATTTTAAAATTAGAACAAAGTTTTCAAGTCCAACACTTTAAGCTGAGAGTGAAGGAAGAAAAAAAAAGCGTTTGGAGTTGAATTTTTACTGCTTATAATAATCGTTAAAGAAGTAACAAACTTTTTAAAAAAATATTTTGTTCATTTATTTTTAGAGAGGGGAAGGGAGGGAGAGAAACATCAGTGTGCGGTCGCCGCTCACTCGCCCCCTACTGGCGACCTGGCCCGCAGCCCGGGCCTGTGCCCTGACTGGGGATCCGACCAGTGGCCCACTGGTTCGCAGGCCGGCGGGCGCTCCGTCCACCGACCCGCACCAGCCAGGGCGAAGGTTTTACCCTTCCTGACGTCCAGCTTGTCAGTTCTTCCCGCGGTCGGGCTTCTGGCGCAGCCGGAAAGCCTTTGCTGCGCCCGAGGTCCCCTGGGTTATCTCCTGTCACCTGCATGGCTTTGTTTTCTGTGTCACGGTTTCACGCTGCACCCCCCAGGCTACGGCTCCTTTTGAGTGGGGGTGTGGGGGTGTGGGGGTGCGGCCTGCGCCGGCACCCTTCTCTGCAGGTAGGCGCCCGGGTGCCCCAGCTCCGCTGGTGGGGAAGACGGCGTGTTCCCCGTCGCGTGGCCTCTGCTCCGCGGCCAGAGGCTGGCTCCGTGTGCGCGTGGGTCTCTCTCTGGGCGCGGCTGTCCGCCCCAGTGACCGGTCCGCCTGGGCTTCCGTCGGAGCCGCGCTGTCTGGATGGGAGCTGTGAAGCGTTTTTACCTTCAATAGTATTTTGGCTAGTTGGGGTCTTTGCTTTCTCCCTATAATGTGAAAGAATTTTAATTCTAAAGTACACATGGAAAATTTTAAAGCTAGAACATACTAGAAGAAAACACAAAGTGAATTCCTAGCTCGGTCTAGAACGAGCTACTCGTTTGTCTTTCAGGGGTAGTTCGGTCTAGTCGTCTTCTCTCTGCCTGCTTTTTGCTCACTGTCTGGAGTCTGCATAATAAGCACATTTACATTCTTGATGTTACCCCTAGGTAAGGGGGAAATGGTTGGGATTCGAATGTTCTGAAATACTTTGGAAGCGTCACTTTAACGAGTGTTTGACATTCTGGGTTTACTCGGCTCTAATTTGCAGGCATTGGCTGTGCTTCTGTTAGGGTTTGCTGAGAAGGAGGAGCAAAGGGTGTGCCTGTGTGTGCGTGTGTACGCGTGTGCGTGTAGAAAGAGAGGGACACAGAGAGAGGCTCCCATGGCGGTGCAGGCGGAAAAGGCCGGCTGGCTGCTGGATGCCAGCGGAGCCCGAGGCACGGTTCCGTGGAGCCCGGAGGCTGAGCGCCAGAGTGCCCGTCACTGCTGGGGGGCGGGGGAGGTGGGCGTCCCAGCCCCAGCACAGGGACGACAGGTCGCCCTTCCTCTGTCTCGTCCGCTGGGGCCCTCCGCGGTGGACGGAGCTTGCCCACGTTGTGGGGATCGTTTTTCACTCCGTGCACCCATTCACATGCCGGTGTCTCCGAGGAACACCCTCACGGACACTCCTAGCAGCACTGGTCAGCAGTACGCGTAGGGCATCCCGTAGCCTAGCCACGTGGACACGTAGAAGCGGCCTTTGCAGTGTGGGTGGGGAAGGGGGCCGCACCGGGGAGCTGGCCCCTGCGCCCGCTGGGAGCTGGAGGAGGTCTGTGGCAGGCTGTGGTTCCGCCTGTGCCCGGGCTCCTCGTTGGGCAGGAGAGCGACGGGGGGAGTCGAGGCAGCAGGGACATAACTCCCACCCCCGTGACCCGATGGCTCAGGGCGACTTGCAGAGGACCCCACGCCCTTGCACATGCACCTGGGCCCGGGAGTCAGGCACCACCCGCTGGCCTGCTCCTCACAGCTTGGGCCTGGGAGTCCTGGGCCAACCCGCCCCTGGAGGGAATTCTGGGAAATGTAGTTCCCAGGCAGCTGTGGTGACTTGATGGTATCCATCGCCCCTCGGCTGTGATTCTCCTGGATTTATCTTCCATGACGAAGACACTGCATCTCCACGTGGTGCCTTTTCTGAAGTTTGGGTTATTCCCTCAGCGCAGGCCCTCAGAGGAGGACTCGCTGGGCCAGAGGGCCTACCTAGCAGGTGCAGCCCGTGTGCGTGGTGCCCGTTTACCGGAGAGGCCCTGTCGGGGGCGCAGCCGGGCCCACCAGGGAAGTCTCGCCGCTGCTGGCTCCTGATGTAACTAACGCCTTGAGGCTCCACTGGATTTGTTTACTCTGGCCCTTGAGGGGCCGGCATTGGTGACAGGTAAATCGGCTCTGCAGCGAGGAAGGGCTGGTGGGTGGCAGCCTGTGCCTCAGCCGGAGAGAATGAGGCCTCGGGGCTGCTGTGAGCCCCAGATCCAGGGCATGCCCTGTGCTGGGACCTGCTGATGCACTTGGCGACAGAGTGCGAGGGCGACAGAGGGTGACAGAGGGTGCGAGGGCGGGCTGGGCACCCTGGTCCAGGGTGGGAGTGGGGGCAGCAGGTCTGGGCTGCTGCAGTGACTTTGGACGCCCCTTCACTTCAGGGCGAAGTGTCAAAGGTCTTTGCAGCCATGCCCAGGTAGGGGTTCAGTGAACAGTTTCCTTTCTCTTTTTTTTCTTTTAGTTGTTCTCCTCTCTCTTTAAAAGTTTTTTTTTTCCCTCCCTACAGGAATACTTTTAGTTGTCATTGGTGACTTCTGCTCGTGGGAACACAATCGGTCACTGTCGTCCCCTTTCCTGGGGCCCGTCCTTTCCTCTGCAAGGTGCCCTGCTGGCCGAAGCCTCCGGACCTTTGAGCCGGGTCTGCTGAGCAGGTGGCTTTTCGTCCAGGAATCCTCCCTGGGGGCTGCCACGAAAGCCAAGGCTAAAATGACGTGTTGTGGCCCTGGCTGGCGTGGCTCTGTGGGCTGGGCAGCGTCCTGTAAGCGGGAAGGTCGCTGGTTCCATTTCCGGTCAGGGCACATGCCTGGGTTTCGGCTTCTGTGCTGGGCCGGGCCGGTACCAGAGGCGGCCGATGATGTTTCTCTCCCTCTCTTTCTCCGTTTCCCTCCTTCTCAGAGTAAAATAAAATGTAAACAAACATACTTACATGTTGTCTGCGGCTCTGTACAGCGAGCTGCTTGGGCCCTCAGTGCCCTGGCTCGGCCACTGTGGCTCACCGAGGGACAGGAACGAGCATGGGGGTCAGCTGTGGGCCCTAATTCCACTGAATTCTGAGCTTTAAGTCCCCTTTAATATTCCCCTTACGGAACCCGCCCCGGTTGGTTCCTGCCCCACCCCCGCAGACCAGCAGCCCGTCCGCCCGAGCCATGTCGGTGTGGATCAAACTCACGTCTGGTCCTGCGTGAGCCACGCAGATTGACTACACGTGTTTTCTAACTCCGGCTGGAAGGGGCTGGGATCTCAGGGCTGCTGACTGGGGTGGGGGGCCACGCCCAGAGACAGCTTCTCATCGAGAAAGGAAGGTGGTGGGTTGGTCCTCGCGCTGATGGGACCCCCAGGGGCTGGTTCCACATGCAGAGCCCCAGGCTGCGCCTGGGGCCAGAGCTGGTGTCCCCCGACACAGACCCCTGTTGGCCCCTGGGCTCTGTGATGCCCAAGATGCTATGTCCTGGGGAGACAGCCCCTGCGCCCCCTGCTCTGGGAGCTCGCAGACCCCAGGTGGCCTCGTTTATTGACCGTCACCCCCAGGGGTTTGTTAACATTGTTGGAGCTCCCTGGGAGCAGTGACGGCAGCCCCCTGAGCTCTCTCCCCTGGTGACGTCTCCTCTTTGTCACCACGTCCCTCTGGGTCTGTGCTGGGCAGTGAGGCTGGGAGTTAGCAGGCTGCAGTTGTTTTTTAATTTACAGTTACTTTATTATTATTTTTTTTAATTCTCACTCAAGGATATGTTTTTCTTTCACTCAGCACAGCATTTCTCAAGTTCACGTACAACTCTCTAGGGTGTTGGCTGGGCCTCCCATGTGAGGGATCCCTCGGTCACCCCCTGGTGTTCATGACGCCGGGAGCCAGGTGCCGGGCTGGTCCTGAAGGCTGCCCCTGGCTGCGGAGGGCTCTGTCTGTGGGGAGAGGGGCTTTCAGTGGAGGGAGTGTCACCAGACGCCGTCACAGAGTGTTGGTGCACGTCACGGAGAAGCCTGGGCCCTCTGCGTGCGTGGCAGGGAAGGAGGGGGGCCTCGCCATCCTCGCCCTCCACACGGGGCCGTCCACGCACCTCACGCCGGGCAGCCCTTCGGCCGGCGTTTCTTAGGCGGCACCGTTGGGTGACAATGGCGTGGTCAAGTGCGAGACTGTCTTGACAAGCTCCCCTGTCCTGGGGCAGACAGCCACCTGCTGGGGGCTGGGCCAGGTGTCTTGGGCGCAGGGTGGGTGTCCAGGGCAGCCTTGGGAGCTGCGGCGATGCTGGGCCGCCGGGGAGGTCGAAGGGTGACTATTTAGGAGGCCACCGTGTGCCTGGGGGAGGAGCTTCTCCGCAGAGTTCACGGGAGCAGGCCTTCAAGGACAGGCTGCCCTGCGGGGACAGGCCGCTGTGTGGGGACACCCGTCCGAGGGGCAGCAGGCTCCCACGTTGTGAGTACCAGGAAGCCAAGGTGAGAGGCTGTCCTGCAGCCTCTGATCCCCGCCTTCGGTTCTGGGCCCCGCCCCCATCGCAGGGAGCTCTGCAGTCCCTTCTGAGGGAGACTCACATGAGGGGGTGGGGGTCGCCTACCCTCCACAGACCCAGCTAGGGGCCGCCCTGGCCTCCTGGAGGGAGCTGCTGAATTGCTCTGGCTTCCCTGGGACGCAGGCCCTCGGAGCCCAGCTGCGTGGTGTGGCAGCCCCGGGGCGAATGCTTCCTGGGATCCGCCTGTGGGGGAGGGGTGCTGTAGCGGCCCGCCGTGCCCAGGGTGACGCTGTCATGTTGGGTTGCGTGGCGAACGGGTGTGAGACGGGCCAGGTCCACCACAGCGAGGCCTTCTTGGTCCCGCACCCCTGCCTCGATGCCCAGGACTCGGAGACGATCAAAGCCGGCACCCCCCGCCCCTCGCCCCCCGTGGCCTGGCCAGCACCGCTGCGGGCTGCATTCGACGCTGGTGCCCGGGACGAGTGCGGGCCCTTCGTCCCTCCTCCACCGTCATGTCTCCTGGTGTCCCTCGCCCTGGCCCGAGCGCAATCAGAGGTAGACGTGTCCCCACCCCGAAGGAGATCGCTGTCCTCAGAGAAGCTGTGGGAAGCTGGGGACTGAGAGTGCAGGCGCCCTCGGGCTTTGTGGGCACTCGGAGTCCGGAAGGCAGCGGCACTGAAATCACGTTCATGACTGCGTCTTGGCCTGGCTCCCGTCTGGGCTGGTGGGACGCCTGTTCGCCTGCAGCGTCCCCGCCTGGGCCTTTGCGGGCTTCCAGGGGACAGCGTGGCTGAGGCTGGTACTGGGTGGGCACAGCTGCCCAGCGTACCACCACGGGGTGCGGGCCCGCCCTGCCCGCTGTGTCTGGAGAGAGCCAGGGAGGGCGCAGGGGGGTGGCGGTCATGCAGAGAGACCGTCGCTGGGGCTGGGCCCGGGAGGCCTGGCACAGCTGCTCTTCAAAGCCACCTGCATGTATAACCTTGACCCCGTTTCTTTTGTCCAGCCGCAGGAAAAGCAGGGAAGCTCCGAGGGGCCTGGCCCGCAGCGGCTGGCCCCCAGCGGGCCCGTGTCTGAGTTCCCTGCGCAGCCCTGAGCTGTGGGGAGCGGCCTTTGTTCTCCGGCACAGGGTTGTCCTCCGTGTCCAGAGGAGCTCCCAGAGAGAAGGCTGCTTCTGGGTTTCCTTGTCACCTGGGACGACCTCTCTCACTTGCCATGTGAGGCTGGGCTGAGCTCACCACTGAACCTCCTGCTGGGCACCTCTGCGCCTTTTTAGTTGGAAAGCCGCAGGGACCTGTCGTATAGCTGCGTGTGCCCCTCGCTGGTTCTGCGGCCGCCCTGCGAGGAGGTGCTGGGTGGGAGGCGTGGGTTCCCTGGGTGTTTAGTCAGATTTAGGTGACTCAGAGCCTTGTCCCCTGAGTCACCACCCAGCCTCTGAATCGCCCCCTTGCTTTGTTGTGTCCTCCCGCCGCCTGTCTCAGAGCACCTGTCCCATAGCACCTGTCTCAGGCGGCACCTTTCAGGTCGGTCAGAGTCATTTGCTCAACACCTGCGTCTGCTTTTCAACGCCCCCCCCCCCCGGCAGCGTCCAAGCCAGGTGCTCACAGTGCAGTTGGCGCGGCAGGAGCCGCCCTCTGTTTGCGGTGTCTGCACCTACCCTGAGCCCTCTTCCTGGTTGTTCCCTCTGCTGGGACCCCATGCCAGGGGCTCTTCCCTCCTTAGGGGGGACTGTCCTGCGTCACCCGCTGGGAGCCAGCAGGAGAGTGTCCACTGGAGCGTGGCCTGCACGTCTGGCGCCTCCGCAAGGACCTGGGTGTGAGCTGGCCTGTAGGTGTCCTGGGGGGCAGGCGTCTGTGCGCTGCTGGGCCGGGGCGGGGGGCGGGGGGCTTCTGGCCCCGTGCGGCAGAATCCCTGTTAGGGACGTGCCTTTCGTTCCCGTGACTGGTGGCGGTTCTTTCTGACCGGGACCTTTGCTTGGGTCCTATGACATGTTAGTTTGGCTCACTTCTGAGGCCACTGTAAGATGTCCCCAAATTGTCCCCTGTTGGCAAGAGTTCTGGGTTCCCGGCGCGAGGCTGTCCGGGCTGTCAGGTCTGCTGTGCCTGCCAGCCATCCAGTGGGTAACGGGGTGGGTGCACCGCAGGGGTCCCAGTCCGCCTTGGCTCTGCGGGGAGGGTTCGGGCCCCCACACTTCCGGGACGTTGGTCCCGCTTGGCTCCGAGGCGCCGGTTCAGACAGGACGGGGGCCGCGCGGAGGTGGCCGCGGACAGAGTCGCTGTGGGGAGTGGCGGGGTGCCGGCTGATGCCACGGCCACGTGGGCGTCGTGGGCCTCGGGGGCGGGGGGCGGTAGGCGTGGTCGCAGCCGACTTTCGTGCGCCGAATGGACGTCGGGACGTCGGGACGTGCGACGCAGGCCTTCCGACCTTCTGGCGGAGCGGCAGCGAGGCGCAGGCGCACTGGAGGTTCGGTCCTCGCCGACCTCCTGGCGGAGCGGCAGGGAGGCGCAGGCGCACTGGAGGTTCGGTCCTCGCCGACCTCCTGGCGGAGCGGCAGCGAGGCGCAGGCGCACTGGAGGTTCGGTCCTCGCCGACCTCCTGGCGGAGCGGCAGCGAGGCGCAGGCGCACTGGAGGATCGGTCCTCGCCGACCTCCTGGCGGAGCGGCAGCGAGGCGCAGGCGCACTGGAGGTTCGGTCTTCGCCGACCTCCTGGCGGAGCGGCAGGGAGGCGCAGGCGCACTGGAGGTTCGGTCTTCGCCGACCTCCTGGCGGAGCGGCAGCGAGGCGCAGGCGCACTGGAGGATCGGTCTTCGCTGGGAGTGGCGGCCTGCGGTCTGAGGCGGGACCGCAGCGGAGCCGCGGCCGCCCTGCGCCTCGGAGGGCGTTGTGCCCGGGCTGGTCTCAGGTGGGCCGGGGAGCGGTGGCGGTCCGTGCGTGAGACGCACGTTTGGCTTGGGGTGCGTCCGGCCCAGGACGGGTTTGTCGGGGCATAGCTCTGTGCTAGGCCGGCGCCTCCGCTGGGCCGAGCGGGTGAGAGCCCTGTGTAGGGCGGTCGGTGTGGCCAGGACTCAGGACCACTTTACGGGGGCGCAGCCCACGCGGCGGATCCTGCGGCCTGCGCAGATGTTTAGCAAGAATGGGAGTCGGGGGTGAGGGCGCCGTGGGCAGGGTGACGACCGGTGGGGGCGGGGGGACAGGGCTCGGTGAGCAGCGTGCTGGCAGTGGAGGGGTGCAGGGAGCAGTGTCCTGTGGGCCGGCGGGTGGGGCTTGGCAGGGGCTGGATAGGAGGGGAGAGGGGGCCTCGCCCGGGGGTCAGATCTCTGGGCCTTGTCAAAGCGGGGGGGGGGGGGGCGCCGTGGAGCTCGACCTGACCTGCAGAGAATGGAGACGACTGGGAGTCTCCCGCAGGGAGCTATGAGTGCAGCCTGCCCTGGGGCGAAGTCCCTCGGGGGCAGGGGACCTGGCTGGCTGGTCAGGTTGGGGCGGGGGGGGGGGCAGGGGGCCTTGTTAGGAGCTTGTTTGCGTAACTGGGTTAGCGGTGAACCCGACCTGGTCCGGCCGAGGATGTGGCAGGAGGGGACAGTGGGAAGAAGGCGTCCTGTGGGGTCGGGGCCACGAACATGAAGGCGCACAAACGCCAAGTCCCGCCCCAGCCGGTGAGACGGAGTCGCTGGCCTTGGAAGGAGCCCTGGGGGAGGGGATGGGGAAGGACCTCCCGCCCCACAGGGGAGGTCAGCACAGGAGGAAGTGCAGCGTTTGGCTGCCCTGCGGACAGGCGTCCCTGGTCTCTGGCGTCAGTGACCGATCGCCCGCCTTCCTGACTCCTGGGTTCGAACACCAGGGGCACCAACTCCAAGTTTCCAACAGGTGTGCCCTGGACGTGGGAGAGAATCATTTAGAACTTTTGGATTTGTGGAAGGTAATTTGTTAACATACTCAATGGGTTTGCAGAGAGTAACATCGTTTTCGTTTCTGCAGGAAACACAGCTTCCTGTGGCCACGAGCGCTATCGCTGGTGGCGTTAGTGAGGTGGTGCCGTGGTCGAACACTCAGGCTAACTTCCTGACTGTTCCCAGCCCGTGCGAGCACTTCATAAACGTGTCCCACGTAGAAGGGGACTCCCTGGTTCTCGGGGCCTGAGGGCAGAGGACCCCGCCAGTGGAGGCTTTTCCGTTTGTTGTACGTCGTGCGTTAGTCCTGGTTCTACAGGCGGAGGAGGTGCTCTTGGTGGGAGAGCCTTGCATGACATTCCCTGTCTCGGGGGCACCTTGTCTACTGGCGTCCTGTCCTCCTGGCCCCTCGGACCCGCTGACCCCCAGGCCGTTTGCAGGCAGGCCTGGGGAGCCGCCGTCGGTTCAGGTGTGGGGAGGCGTCCCTGCCCCCATGGGCCTGCGTCCCTGCACACTTGGGACACTCCGGGCTGATGGATCAGCTTGGACATGCCCTTTCCCACTTCCTCCTCCCTGGGCTGCTGCCTGCCGAGGAAGTGCTCCTCGGCCCCTTCCATCTGCCCCGGTGGCAGCAGGAGAGAGAATTTCTCCGTCCTGCGGTCCAGGTCCAGCCGAGCAGACACCTGTCCTTCAGGGGCTCGGTGTCCTGCTCGGGGTTGCTTCCTGACGCACAGGCATTTCCGCCTCCTGCTCGGAAGTCATCGCGCTGGACGAGGGGCAAGCAGGAGGCGGCCCAGGGCTGACCTGGGGCGCTGTCATCGGCCGTGTGCGGGTCCCAGGGGAAGCGCCTGTCCCCGCCTCCCTCTGCACCCGGCCCTGTTAGCCAGTGGTTCCCGTTCCTGGTCGGTCCATCCTGGGGCTTTCACGCCCTTTCGGGGTCTCTCACTGTGAGACTGGGGGGGAAACAGGACAGCTTCGCTGTTGAGGCTGATGAATACCACCTGAGGGAGATGTGTGTGCGTGTGCGTTGTATGTGTACATGCGTGTGCTGTGTGCGTGCAAAGGTCTGTGTGGGGAAGGTCCTGCCGTTGTTAACATAGTGAGAACGGTTTGAGCAACATTGACGTGACCTGGCAGCCAAGGAGCGTGGACTGGAATGCGCGTGCATGAACAGTGAGGACTTCACTGCACTGGTCAGTGGGGGCGGGGTAGATGTCCTTGAGCGAGCATGTGCACTGTGTGGCCGTCACATCCAAAGTAGAGCAACGAGTCCACACTGAATTTTGCGTTAAGCTTGAACATTCCTCCACGGAAACTATCTGGATGATTCAGAGGCCGCAGCTCTGGGCACCTGGTGATTGGCAGCTTCATCGTGACAACGCACCCACTCAGGCATCACGTCTCCTGAGGAGTGTCTTGGTGAAACATCAGATCACCCAGGTGACTCAGCCCCCTACAGCCAGATTGGGTGTCCTGTGGCTTCTGGCTTTTCCAAAACTGAAATCACCTTTGAAAGGGAAGAGATTTGTCACCGTCGTTGAGATACAGGAAAATACGATGGGGCAGCCGATGGGGACGGGGAGCACCGAGTGAGGTCCCCAGGGGCCTGCTCTGAAGGGGACTGTACCGCTACGCAGGATGCAGCCATCTGTTGTTTATCTGAAGAACCTGGATGACAGTCCCTTCCTCAGGGATGCCAAGGTGGGGCTCGGTGGTGGTGGTGTGCACAGTGAAACCTGCCGGGAAGATGCAGGTTGGGTTTGAGGGGCGCCCTTCTCCCCAAACACGCAAGGATCCGCGAAGGGAGTCGTGCGGATCAGCGTCAGGTTTCTTCAAAAGAGCAGCCGAAACGTACTTCCCGGTGCTGCCTGTGCCGCGTTAGCGACAGTGCGGCCTCGCCCCAGGGGATGGAGCCACCAGGCCAAGTCGGCCGCCCTGTCTCTGTAAATTCAGTCTCCGGGAACACGGCCACACCCAGCCATGTATCCCCGTGGCTGGGCTCTGGGTTGAACGGCAAGCCTGACCTGGAAAAGGCTCCCAAAGCCTGAAACGCCTCCTCTCCAGCTTCGCACAGAAGGTTGCCTGACCTTGGCTCTCCACCCACCTTTATCTAGGCGGCCGCCAAGTCCATGCTGTCATCCTCTTTACGTAGCGTCGCCGGGCGTGAACTTGGCGGCTGGGAATTCCGCCCTCATTCCTCTCCTGGTGGATTGTGGATTGTTGTTGGGGTGTCCCGTTCTGAGGGGTGCTGTTTCCCCCTTGAGGACTTTTGGAGTTACGGGGTGGGGGGCAGGTTCCCCCAGTGCAGGGTGGCCTCAGCTCAGTGTCGGGGCCCTTGGAGGGCCAGTTCCCAGGCAGTTTTTTGTCCTTAACTTTAAGTTTCTCTGGGGGCTTTGCAGCGCCCCCAGTCAGGGGGGTTGGGGGTGGGCGTTCATTGTGTGCTCCTCAGCCTTCGAGTCCCTTCGAGGCTGCTGTCAGACGCAGGGACCAGCGGGTGGCTTACCTGCTGGGTGGGGGCGGGGGATCGCTTGGAACTCTCTGTCCCTCTCTCTCTGACACACATGCACCCCCCTTGCCCGCCCCCCAGTTCTGCCTTCTCCTGACCCCAGGGCTCTGCTTTGGTCCATTCCCAGGACAGGATGCTCCTGACTTTCTTTGGCTGCCTGTGTAGAGCTGGAGAGAACTTGGATCTCCTTTTCTTCCTCATAGGAATCTCCAGCCTTTGGAAATCCTGCCTGTAAAAAATTGTCCTCTCCATGGCTCACCGCCCACCTGGCCCTTGCCGCTTCTGGGCCCAGGCTGTAGCTCTCAGCCCAGCTGGGCGGGGAGCTGGGTGGGGAGTGGTGTCCCACTGCCTGGGGACAGCAGTGAGGCCACGGCAGAGGGGGGGCAGGCTCAGGGCGGGCGTGGCGGTGGCTCACGGTGGAGGTGCAGGGGGGGACCAGCGCGTCGCGGTAGCAGGTCGGGGCTGAGTGGCAGCGGACCCTGGACCCTGCACCTGTGTGGAGCAAGGTGAGAGCTGGTGCTGGGCAGGGTCGCAGCCTGTGAGGGCGCCTGAGGGTGGGGAGGCCCGAGGGTGGGGTGCCCAAGGGACCAGTTGCAGAGGAAGTCCCGGGCCTGCAGGGTTGGGGAGCTGTGTTGGCGGCATCCTTCAGACCGCACCCTGGGGAGGCCCAGGGGACACGGCAGGGATGCAGATGATGTCCCTGCCGTGCTCACACTTTCCGCTGTGGTGCTCACACTTGAGGGGCGTCAGAGTCCCGTGGAAGCCTCGAGAAACACGAGAGCCCCAGCCCAGAGTCTAGGATTCAGTGGGTCTCCCAGGGGTGGCGGGGTGGCGAGCGGTGGCCTGTGTATCACGCTCCCAGGTGTTGCTGATGCTGCATTGTGGGGCCACCTTGGGGACCCCTGATCTCGTGCAAGAGGGAAGCTGGGCCCTAGCATCCATGCAGCGGAGCCGAACAAAGGGGTGGCTGGTCGGTGGGACCTGAAGATGGCCGTGGCATGTCGACGAGAGTGGTTGGTCCCCATGGGACAGGTACGGGGCTGCTCTCCGAGTTCCAGAAGGGGTTACGCTGGCTGAGCCGAAATGTCTCAGAGCAGGGACCTGGGAGTGGAGACTTTCGTGAGCATCCAGTTACTCTGCACTCTGGAAATTCCGCCACTGTAAACAGGAAGGAGGTTTCAGAGCTGGGTTTTGGCTCTTTGTCATCTGGAGTCCTTTCAGCTGACTCGGTGGAGAGAGTCCCTCGCTTGAACTTTCGTCTGTGAGAAAGAGTTGAAGTGCTTTTCCCGCCTTCCGCTGTCTGGGTTTGTCCTCAGTGCCAAGACGACCATTGGATGTCACGGGTCTGCGCTTTCAGCTGGCAGATGGTTGTTTCTTAAAAAAGAAGTCTGGTCCCAGCAGACACTTGATACAAAGTTTTGGCCACAAGTGTAAAAGTAGCTGAAACGTAAGCAGAAGAGTGCTGGACAGACAACCAGCGGCATCACTCAGCGCTGTAAAACTGTCCCGAAGGCTCCGGAAACGTGCTCTCGGTCTTCTGTACAGAGCGGAAGTCCGGGCCCTGGGTGGGGATTTTCTTTCTGGAAGGCGGGGGCGCACCTCCAAACTGCACCGTCGCTTTAAGGTGCAGAGGTGCGGACGGAGAGCCGCTGATCAGGTCCCTGCCCTGGTCAGTCACCCACCCCGGTCACTCCCCTCAGTGCCTCCCCTCAGGTACTTCCAAGGGCTGATGCGAGCCCGTGGGACTCCTTGGGGACAGAGAGTATGGACGAGCTTGACCTCGGAACTGGAGCCCGTGGTGGCCATGGGGGCTGGGCCCTGGGAACTCGGGGGTCTTCTACAGTGGCGTGTATACGGGGCCTGCGATTTTGGCCAGGACCCCCGACTTCTGTGTGTCTGGGTCCCGCTCTGCAACTGCAGGGATGGTGCGTGAACGCACAAGGCGCTCCGTGAGCCGGGGGTGCCGCGGGGACCATGGCGAACCACCGTGAACTGAGCCAGGGGTCCCAGGGCACTTACAGTTCGGGCTTCGAACACGTAGGCATCTGGGATCACTTTTACACAACTGGCTTCACACCCCAGGTTCCCCTGCGGGCTGGGCAGCGTTTCAGAGACCCCAAGGGTCCCTCCGCTCCGGGCTGTTTGGTGGGAGCCGGTTTGTGTGGGGGGTGCGGCGGTTCTGGGTCCACTCCATCCGGGGGTGTTGGCGGGGGGCGACAGTGCACCTGTCCTCTGCAGGAGAGGGATGAGCAGGGAGGAGGACAGCCAGCAGTCTCGGGGTGGCCGGGGTGGCTGGCGGTTCGGCAGGATTGTCGGCAGGACTTGGAGAGCGTGCCTGGCGGCGGTGTGGGGAGAGACAGACAGCGCGCAGTCTCCGGAGTCAGCTGGTTGTGGGGTGAGGGAGGGGCAGCGGTGCGTGCCACGTGCCTCCACGTGCCGCGCCACCAGGCAACGCACAGGCCGCACAGGCCGGGGGACACTCGGGGAGTAAGCGCACCGCAGCCTCGCCCCCTGGAGCGTGTCTCAGTGCGTCTGCCGGGACTCTGGTCCAGGAAGCAGAGTGGTGTCCTCACGTTTCTGTCTCCTTTAGTTTTTTAAAAAGGCTTCACTGATGTATCTTTAGAGAGAGGGGAAGGGGGAACGAAAGGGAGAGAAACATCAGTGTGTGGTTGCCGCTCACGCGCCCCCCACGGGGGACCTGGCCTGCAACCCAGGCCTGTGTCCTGACTGGGAATCGAACCGGAGATCCTTTGGGTTGCAGGCCAGCACTCAATCCACTGCGCACACCAGCCAGGGCCCATTTCCTTCTAATTCTGTAGAAATGCATGCATTTTTTTCTTCCCTTAGATAGGACCGTGTAGCAGACGGGGGGAGGGGTTTCGTGTCTTTTGAAAATGACGGTAGTGTCGTGCACATGTGTGAGCACTGCAGAATCCATGAAAATGTCAGCGCTCTTTGAAAACGCTCTGTTTTTCCAGGCGAATGTTAAACGACCTTTATTTGAATTACGGGAATAAATAAACCTGTGAGAGACCGTTTGATGGCGAGGGGAAGACATTCCTCCTTGTACAGAGGGCAAGTCGCTTTGCTTTCCTGACTCCAAGTTGGGAGTGCTCGTGGGTTTGAACGGCACAGTGTCACACGGAATTTGGGTTTGGACAGTTTCAGGTCACGCCTCTGTGCAGTTGCTGTGCTTTGCTTGTTTCTTCAACTAAAGCATGTATCTCGACATAAAATCCTCTATTTTTAAAACTTTGACATTTTACCGCTTTGGCTATAAGAGACAGAAACTTTCGGAGGCGGGCCCCTTTAGATGGAGAGAAACATTTGTCTCCCGGGGTGAATCCAAACAGAAAGCCCGTTTGCTCCTTTGCCCTGGGATTGGCAGCAACAGTGTATCACATTCAACAACTTCACTGTGTTAGCGGAAATGTAGTCATTGCTGAGCATTTACAGATTGTTACACGCCGTCAACTCCACTACCGTTTGAGATGGTACAAAGAATTTAAGGAGATGCTGGTTACAGTTTCAAAGAGGGCGCTAGCCAAGCCGTCGAAAGTGGCCGGTGTGGCCCCGTCGGTGGGGGCAGCACCCCTGCATCCGGAGGTCGTGCGGGTTTGGTGCCCGGTTGGGGCTGTGCGCTCGAGGCAGCTGGTCGGTGTTGCTGTCTCACGTCGATGCTTCTCCCCCTCCCTGCCCCTCTCTCTCTGAAAGCAGCGCATCCTCAGCCTGGGCACACCGGTCACAGGCCCGTCGGCGGAGGCAGGGGCAGCAGGTCCGAGGCGTCGAGGGGTTGCCGCGCTTCACCGCACCCCGTCCGCGCCGGGAGGAAGCCGCCCGCTCCGTTGTCCCGGGTTCCGCTGCGGCTTCTTGCGCTTGCTTCCCAGTCTGCGGCAGAGGGCATCCCTGCCTGCTCAGGAGGGGCCGGAGCTGGGAGACGAGATGCCGACCTTTACTTTACGTTTCTCTTTGTCAGCGACACAGGACAAGCGGTCAGCTCTGTGCTTTTGCACCAGATCGTGTCCCCAGAGTGGCGAGGGCCCTCGTCACATTGTTGGTCGTTGTTCCCCTCCCTCGCTGAGGGAGCGCCAGGGTCTCAGGTGGGGGCGGGCCGGTCACTGTGGGGACAGAGCTGTCTGGGGCTGACGTCGCCCCACCCTGTCCCCCCGCGTGCAGGTGTTGGGGGTGCGCAGGAGAGACGTGGCCGCTTCCAAGGGGTCTGCTAGTTTCGTTGTTAGGGGATGGCCGTCGTGGGGCGGCTTGCTCCAGAGATCCGCACACGTGCGTCGTCGAAGTGAATGCCGCCCGGCGGGAGGCAGCCAGCCTCCCCCGGTCCCCGGCCCCCCCCCCCCCCCCCCCCCCCGTGACTCGTGCAGCAGGGAGACATAAAAACGGAGGCTGTTGAAACGTCTTCCACCCCATGCTGAGAGCAGGTGCTTCCTTTGTGAGTTCAAGCGAGTGGATTTCTGTGGTTGTTTCAGCCCCATTTAAGCCTCGGTTCCGAAGAGCAAAGACGTTTTCCTTGCCCTGAGATTGGCACTTGCCTGCAGAGGTGAGGTGCTTCCCGCCACCCCGGCTGTGTTTGGGGAGGCCAAGGGCGGGTGACCAGAACCTGCCCCGCACAGGCAGGCCGCGGCGTGCGCAGCTCGGCCCGGATCTCGATGGTGCGCCGTGTGGCCGCCGGCAGCGAGTCCACACGCCTGCGTCCCCTTGTTCTCCCCGAGGGTCAGGGTCGGTGCGGAGACCTGGGGCCGGACCCCCTGGCCGCACCCCCCGTCCTGCCCTGCTCGCACTCTCTCTGCGGGAACTCATGCGGCATCTTCCCGTTCTGATCCGGGGGGGGGGGGGGGCGGGGGATGAGAGCGCTCCTTTCTGTGCAGAGAGGGTCGTCGTTCAGAGAGCCGCCTTTGACGCCAACGGCCCCCCCAGCCGACCCAGAACCTGACGCGGCGGCCGAGAGCCAGGGTGGACGGCCGTAAACCGGTCTGAGGGGGGGGGCGTCCTCGAGTCTTTGTCCTGCCCTTGTTGCGTTTCGGTGCTTTGGTCCTTCCTTCCGTGAAACCTCGAGCGGCTTGGACCAGTGGGATTGAGCTGCTTGAGGTCGGAGACGCCCCCCGAGACGCACAGGACGCGGTGAAGGAGCTCGGGCCGTGGCAGCGCGCTCCAAAGCTGGGCCCCGCCCCACGCCGAAGCTCAGGGCCGCTCCCGGCTCTCGTGGGGACTGTTCCTTCGCTGTGACCGAGACGCAGACGAGGCGACGGGGTTCCTGGCTCACTGTAGACCCGACGAGAATGAGCTTCCGGGGCGACCCAAAAGTTGGGGCTCAGAGAAAGAGTAACACGAAGGGAATTTAACGAGGTGTGCGTGCGTTCACTTTGGGAGGCAGGTATAAAGATGCTTGTATGTGGATCCCTAGTTCTTGGACTTTTTTCCCAAGAGACTAGAAACAGAAAAAGACGGAAAACCAACGGGAGCACAGAGGAGGAGAGGAGGAGGAGGGACGGGTGGGCGCGCTGCGGTGCGTTCCAGGGGAGGGGCCTTGTGGGGTCGGGTCGTGGGTGTGCGGCTCCCGCCACGCCCACCACTGCCCCGGCCTTGCTTCCGACCCGGTGCGGCAGCCCACCTTCGGGGCGAGTGTCTCTTGGGAGCTGAGCACTGGGCCGTGCGTGGCGCGCTCAGTTCCCGTCTGTCACGTTTCCGCCGCGGCGTCTCGTCTCTGTGGCTGAGCGCACGTGCGCCCTCGTCGGCGTGGTCTTAACGCCGGCCTCGTGCAGACGCTGGTCACTTACACCGGCACCGGGGGGTCCCTGCTCTGGCTCCTCCCTGAGAAGCTGTAGGACAGAAAGGGATTTTCCCCCTTTAACATGTTCTTGAAGGACCGCCTCCGAGCCACAGGCTGTTCGGGGAGTTGAGGACAGAGTGGGAGCCGGATGGACGGAGTCCCTGTCCCCACGGGAGTACCAGGCCAGGGGGACAGACGGAGCCACGGCGACAACTCCAGCGGGGGTGTGTGTGGGGGGGTCCCTGGGAGACAGAATGCCCCGGAAACACTTCTCCGGGGCCGCGTCACTTGCCCCTGCGGCGGGGAGCAAGCGTGGTGGAAGTCGGGGTGAGGCTGCTCCAGGCAGAGGCAGCGGCAGCGGGGGATCTGGCAGAGAGCGGGGGGGGGGGGGGTGGCGCTGGTGCGGGGCAGGGCGGCAGGAGGCGGGCCCGTCGGGGTGAACCCGAGGCACTCGGGCCCCGGCAGGGTGGTCACGCTCCCGCTCACCTGCGAGGGCGTGCGACCTGGTTTCCCGAGGGGACGGGGAGCGGCGCGTCCGCTGCCGTGACCGCGGTGCCCCTCAGGTCGCGGTGAGCCGCTCACGGTGATGACAGGGCCGGCCCTGGTGCCGCGGGGCCGCTCGGGACCGCCGCGGGCCGGTGTCCCACTCACGCCCACAGCCCGTGGGGACGGCGCGCGTTGCTGCCGAAGCCGGAACCCAGCGGGGGCCTGATGCGCACTGGTTCCCCCGGGACCCTGGGGCCCAGGGGCTGGGAGAGCGAGCATCCCCGGCTGGCACGGCTGCCGGGCCGCAGGCCGAGGAGGGCCCCGCTCACGGTTCCCTGCGCCCCAGCGGGAGACACGAGAGGCCAAGTCAGGCAGGTTGACGTTGCCGGAAAGCCCGGGGGTGTGCCAGCGCTGGGGTGTCCCTAGAGGGCGGCGGGAGCGGCCCGTTGGGGAGTGGGGGTGCGAGGTGTGGCCGGAGTTGCTTGTCCTCTGCTGCCCTGGGCCGTTTCCACTCCGCGTGTTTTGACTTGTCTGCAGCTGAAGCCGTTCAGTTTCAAGGGCAGTCTGCTGTTACAAGTTCAGGGGGCCTCAGGGGGTTGGCTCCGAAGGTGGCGGCGGTCGAGTGGTCCTTTGAGCAGCGTGGTGAGGCCGGGTTGAGGCAGGCGTGAGCTCGGAGCTGGGGCAGAGCCCTGGGCTCTGGACGCGTCTCTGGAGGCCCTGAGGAGGGGGAGGGACTTGAGGACCCTCGGTCGGGGCTAAATCCTGGGAACAAACTGGCCCCGTGGAGGGTCAGTCCACCAGGGCGGCCAGACCCACGCGGTCAGCCTGGGGTCCGGTTCAAGGCTGAGAGGCTGTGGTTTCCTGGAGAAAGGCCGTTAGGTTCCCTTTTCCTTCCTTCCTCTGATGACCCCTCGGAAAACCGTGGGGTGAACGACTCACCTCCGTTGGCCTGACCCGCAGCCGCAGGGAGCTCGGCAGAGCCCCAGCCCGTCCTGCCCGCGCCCTGGGCGTCTGGGCGTCTGGAGGCAGGCTGGCGCGGCGTGGCGCGGCCGGAGGGCCGGGGAGCCCAGCTTCCCCCCGCAGCCTCTGGACCGGCCGTATGTTTCCAATCACGGCTGGTGCTGTGTAAGCTGACGCTCTCCAGGCGCTGCTGTGGAGGCGGTTGTCGGAGCTTCGGTTGGGGCGGAAGGCGCAGCTTGGGTGGCTTGGCCGACAGAGATCGGGGCCCCTTCTGGCGACGTGGGCGCAGGGTCAGGGCCGGGCAGGGGCCCCGCCCGCAGGACCCGCGGCGGGGACTGAGTTCCAGGGTGGCCAAGGTGCTGGCAGGCCGTGCCCCAGGGCCTGTTGCTGTGGTCCCCACTTGCCAGATTTCTGTGTTTGTCAGGGGAAGTTGGAAATCCTGATTTTATGAGATGTTTTATTTTAGATGTTGGACCAAAAAGGAAGAAATTAAAAAAAAAACAGCCTCACGATCCAAACAAAATATGTTTGCAGGCCACACACACCCGCGGGCCACCCGGAGGCCTTTCCTCGTGTGCAGACGCAGTGAGTCTTGCGTGGACTCGACTCCCCGAGCCTGTGCCGGGCGGACAGGTGCAGACGCTGAGGAGTGGGGTGCACGGTACGGTGACCCCACGAGTGCTCACGGGCCCGCTGTCCGGCTTCGAGCGCTATCAGTCCATGGCCAGTGGGCTTTCATCCACCGCCAGTGCACACGCACACGCCCACAGACACGCACACGCATGCCCATTCCCACCCCCCGCACACGCTCACACACACGGGCCGTGGGTCACTGGGACGCAGATCCCAGGCTGTCCCAGGATGACACCCGTGGCCCGATGGGCACGCGTCCCAGGGTCGCGGGGCCGTGGGAGTCCGGACGGGCGTGACTCCCAGCATCGCAGAGGGTCCCGTCAGTTTTCAGGTGCGCCGTCCCGCCTCCCCGCTGTTGTAACGACTCTCTTTGAATCGGGACCCGGACGACACCCGTGGGTCGCAAGCGATGGGGGCGTGTCTCCACGCTGGTGCCCTGCCACCTCCCTCTCTGCCTCCCTTCCGTTCCTCTCACTTGTCGACCCTCCGCCCAGGACACAGGAGGTGCCGGGGTGGCGGTGGCCGGTCCCCGCTGCGGTGCAGCAGCGCTCCGGGAGGGGAGGAGCGGGCGCCGACCCTGTGCTGAGAGGCGCGGGCGTCTCGCTGGCTGTCCTGGGGCCCCGGGAAGGAAGCAGGAGGCCGGCCAAGTGCCTGGCTGCCCCTGGCCGCGCCTCGCCTTGCACCAGAGGAGGCCCGGCCAGGTTCCCTGGGCGGGAGCTTGGGTGGAACACCCCGGTGCTCGGGGTCAGTTGCTCGGGGGGTCCGTCACAGGGGAGAAGAAGGCAAGCGGTGTCGAAGATGCGGAGCGGGCGCTCCGCACAGCCTCCTCCGTCCCGGGACCTGCCTGCCTGTGCTTCCAGGTCACGGCGGGGGCGGGGAGACCGCGTCTGGGGCCCTCGGCGTCCAGTCCGGCGGGGACCGAGCGTCCCGGAAGGGGAAGCGCCGTGCCGAGTGGCTTCTGTGGGGTCGGAACCCGGGAGACTGTCGAACCCCTTTCCGGGCGGTGGGGAGGGCTGGGAGGTGAGGCTGGGTGCCCCAGGCGGGCAGGGGCACCCTCTCCCTCCTGCCTTCCCCCTGCCCCCCTGCCCCCCTGCCCGGGCATCCTCGGGTCTCGGAGCTGCGCCACCGAGCTGCCCGCACCGCAGCTCCAGGCAAGCTCTCCTCGGGTTCCGCTTGTGCACAGATCTGATTTCTGGCTCACTCGTGTGGGAGACTTCCAGGGACGTAAATCGTCAAAGGAGTCCCGAAACAGCCTCCCTTCGCTGGCCGCCAGCTCCCGGGGACACGCGGGGACCGTGGAGGAGGCTGCAGACGGGCTGAGCTTCGCAGAGCCCATCACGCAGGAGGCAGGTGGTGATGGCCTCTCCCGGCGGCCGGCTGGCCGGGGTGTGGGTGAGGTGGGCGGGCAGGAGCTGCTGCAGGGCGCTCCTTGCACGGCGACCCCCCAGACGCGGGTCCAGGGTGACGGGTTGCTCGTCCTCTGCCGAGGGCACATTTCCCCTCACCCCGGGTGACCGGTCTGCCTTCGTTTCCGTGAACAGCCAAGGGCCGCTTTTGGCAGGGGGTAATTCCAGCTTCCAGCGGATGCGTGCAGCTTATGTCCCGTGACCTTCGTCAAGTGTCCGAGGGACCTGTTGTCCTGCCGTGCTGTCAGGCAGGCCGGGGAGGCCTGGTGGCTCGGTGGCTATTCCTGGGTTGTCCCTCAGGTCACCCTTGGGCAGCGGCACCTGCGGTGCCGGGGAGTCTGACTCGACCTAAGGAGCGTGGGGCCCAGGTCGTGGTCCAGGCTGGCGACACGGGGGACGGCACAGGGACACGGGGGACGGCACAGGGACACGGGGGACGGCGACGTGACGTGCTGGAGGTGAGACTGGCTCGCGCGTGCCCACTCGTGGGAGCGGGGCTGGCTGGAGGCGGAAGGAGGCGTGGGCGCGGGGCACCGGCTGCAGCAGCGCCTGCTGCGCTGGGCGCCCCTGGGGACGCCGAGCCCGAGGGCTTGCTGTCCGCGGCGTGGGGACTGGACCGGGGACCTCCGCCCGCGGTTTGAGGGCCAAGGCGTGCTTGCTTCCTGTTTAACGGTTGGCAAAAAACCAAAAGGATAATAAGTTATTACATGTAAAGATTACGGTGTTCAAATTTCAGTGTCCAAGAGCGAAGCTCTGTGGGAGCAAAGCCACACTGTGGGTTTCCACACTGCATGCTGCTGCTTTTACGTGGTCGCAACTAAGTGGAGTGGCCGCCGCAGACCGTGGCCTGCTGTCCGGCGTGGTGGCTCAGACATTTCTCTCCTTGCTGTTCTGGAGGGTGGACTCCAGGATCAAAGGTGTGGGCAGGGTTGGTTCCTCCGGAGGCCCCTCTCCTTGGCGGCCAGATGGACACGCATGTCCTTGCCTCTTCTCACGAGGACACGTGTCATGGTGGGTTGGGGCTCACGCAAGCGAGGTCGTTTTTACTGATTACTTCTTTAAAGACCCTTCTTCTAAACAGAGCTGCATTCTGGGGTGCTGGCTTAGTCCTTCAACAGGAATTTTGGGGAGCGCAGTTCAGCTGTGATACCGCAAAGCCTAAAGTAGTCGCTGTCTGACCGTCCGTAGGAAACCTCTGCCCACTCTGGATTGGGGGACTGGCGTTCTTCAGCAGTTCCGGTGCGGTCAGCCTGTCCTTCGTTCTCTCCCTGTGTCATTCGTCCATCTGTCCCTCCAGCCGTCCACCTGGGCACCCATTTATCCATCTGTTTGTCCATCCATCCATCTGCTCATCCACTTACACATCCATCCATCCGCCTGCCCATCCGCTAACTACCCATCACGCCGTTTGTCCATCCATTTAAATGTCATCCATCCCTCTGTCCATCCATCCATCCGTCTGTTCATCCACCCATCCATCCATGTATTCATCTCCCCATCTCCCCATGTATCCATCCATTTAAACGCCATTCATCCCTGTCTATCCATCTATCCCCGTCTGTCCATCCATCCGTCCATCCATCCATGTACCCATCCCCTTGAACGTTGTCTACCGTTCCTCCATCCGCTTGCCCACCCAGGGTTTCGGCCCTCGTGGTCGCAGCTGCTTTGGCGTTTGTTTATGGAGAGCACGGAACTCGCTCCAAGAACCCCTGTACGTCCAGCTGCGTTAACTCTCCACCCACGGCTGACGTTCCGGCAGCTCCGCAGTCCCGCGCTCCTTCTCCCCAGCACTCACTGCCGTTGCAGGGCCCACAGGGGGTCATCCGCTCGCTGCCCGGCAGATGGCTGGGTGCCCGGTGGGTGTTCGGCAGGGGCTCTGGAGGGCTTCTCGTGCCATCTCAGTTTCCGATTGGGAAGCGGAGCCCCATTCGTTGCGCTGTAAGAGCGCCCTCTGTAGGCGGTTTTATTTTCCAGTGGCCCTTTGCCTGACGCGGGCACCCCACCGGGAGGCTTGTATTTTTTTTTTTTTTAAAGATTTTTTTTTTTTAAGTACTTTCTTTTTTTCCTTTTAGATTTTATTTATCTTTTAGAGGGGAAGGGAAGGAGAGAGGGAGAGAAACATCAATGTGCGGTTGTCTCTTGTGTGTCCCCTGCCGGGAACTGGCCTGGCAACCCAGGCATGTGCCCTGACTGGGAATCGAACCGCGATCCTTTGGTTCGCAGGCCCGCGCTCAATCCACTGAGCTACACCAGCCAGGGCAACCCCACCGGGAGGCTTGTATTTTTTGGTGGCCCGTGGAAGTGTCAGAGGATGCAGTGCTGGGGCCTCTTACTGTCTCTCAGAGCTGGGGACCCTGCGATTCTGTCGCTGTGGGGTGACCGAGGGGAGCCGTTGGCTGGGGCAACTCTGAGTGCGTTTGGCTGTCCTGAAAAACGCCGACGGGACGGGTTTAGCTGTCCGAGAGGGTGCGGAGGAGGCTGGAGCCGGCGCACAGGCCGCCGCCGCCCTGCACGGCCGCCGCGCTGTCGCGGAGCGGTTTTCTCGCGCGTCCCTCTCTCGAAACGGAGCGCCGCGGGCCTCTCTGCCGGCAGAGCGCTCGCACAGGAAGGGTGCAGGACGCGGCCCCCACCCCCACCCCCACCATCGCCGACCTGCGGTCCAGAGGCGCTTTCCCTGGCGGCGCCGCGCGGCGTTGCCTGGAGCCCGAGCTCCCTCGCGGAAGCGCCCCTGACCCTGGTCTTCGTGCCGCACACGCGCCTCCCTCCGCAGCGCTGCTTCCGCTGCTCCGCTGCAGTCCGCAGTTCGAGTCCGCGTGCTCACAGGAGCGAGGACGCGCCTTCACCCCGGGGAGCAGCGCTGGCAGCAGGGAAAGCAGGGTGAAAGGAAGAAATCGGGGGTTGGTCGGCGTTAGCTCGAGTGTTGAAAGCCTTCTCTGAGGAGAGAAGGCCCAGGGTCCCCTGGCTGCTCACGAGCCGATTGGATGGGGGTGGGCCGCGGCTCCCTGTGGCCCCGAGCGGTCCCCCGGTAACAGCAGCGCCCGCCATCAAGCCGGAGGAGAGACCCCGGGGAGAGTCCCCACCCCATTGGAACTGGGCTGTGAGGGTCAGAAACCCACGGTGACCTAAGACCACAGTGCGCAGGTCTTGGTGGCTGATGGGACGGGTGCAGCGGGACTTGGGAACAGCCAGGCCTGGGGGGCGGGCCCTGCTCTGTGGGGCCCTTGGGCTCCTTTTCTGCCCTCCCTCCCTGTTTTCCAGTTTTCAGACTTGTTTTTCTCAGTCTGGCTCGGGTCTGCAGAGACTGGTGGCCCGCAGCCCTAGGCGGACGCCTCAGTGTGAGCATGTGGGCTCCCACGGCTGACACGGACCAGCCAGGGCATCCGGGGCTGCGGGCTTGGACCTGGCCCCGCCTGCACCGTGCCGGTCTGGGTGGCCGGGGTGTGGAATTGGGAAGCGTGGAGTCGGACTGTGCCGAGCAAGTTAGTGACCGATAGGGGGAGAGGCCCGGCCCCCACCAGCCGAACAGACACCAGAGGCCTTGATGGGCCAGCTCTGGAGGCCGAGAACCACTGGGAAAATAAAACCGCCCCTTACGTGCGGTCAGAGAGGCAGGCTCCCCACCCCACAGGCGATGAATGGGCCTTTCTTTAAAGATGAAATGTAGCCTGTTCCTGGGTAGCGGGCGGATCCGTAGGGGCTGAAAGGCAGCCGGTGCGGGGTGGGGGGTGCAGGCTCTCGGCTCAAGAGTGGGGTGGAGCCCTGCCCTTCCCCTGCTCTGTGGGGCCCTTGGGCTGTCGGCTCAGGACTGGGGTCACCCACGAGGAAGGGATCCTTCAATGCTTTCGTTTTTAAACAAAGTTGTGGCAAGGGCTGTGTTCTTTGGTTGGGTCACATGTGTGCACACACATGCACGCACACATGTACGTGTCCAGGCCTCATGTTTGACCACATGCGAACATGTGAGCGAACACACACCCATGCCTTGTGTGTGTACGTGCACATGTGCACATATGCACCCATACCACACATGTGCACGCACACACATGCGCCCACGCCTCACACATCTCTGCCTCACAGTGTGTCCACGTCTCATGTGTGCATCTGTATGCACACGTGCACACACGTCCATGTTTTGAACATACGAGTGCGTGCACACATGCATACGCAGGCACACATGTCCATGTCTCATGAGTGCACACATGCATGATGTGCATGCACATGCACATGTGTCCGTGTCATACACATGAGTGCACATGTATACATGTGTGTGCATGTGTGTGGGTGCACACGTGAATACATCTGTCGTTTATTCGTCCACCCTTCCATCCACCATCATCTTTCTGACAACATGCCATAAAGAAGGGTCACTGGAACTGTGACCGTATGGCCGACTCCCAGTTCCCTGGTGACAGCAGAAAGCATCATGAGCTGTGCGTCTCCGTGACAACACGTGCGCTGTCTCCCGGACCTAAGTACTCAATGAGTTTCTCAGCGATACTGAGAAACGGCGCTGCTCACACAGGTTTCCGTATCTGTGGCCAGAGGCAGGACGGTTTCTCTCTGGGGAGGGGCTCATGTTGGTGGGAAAGGTTTTCTCCCAGTTAACAGTCCTGTGGATTTAGGAACTCGCCTTAGGTGGGGGTGCACGCCAGCGCCCGGAAGAGCACCTGACTTGTGTCTGCGCAGCCCCTGGGGGTGGCGCTCTGGCTCCGGACCCGTGGGACCCAGGGTTTTGTTTGCTCTCCCTCAGACCCCGCAGCCTGCTGCCGGGGAGCAGGAGCGGAGGAGGCCGTCTGGTGGCTTTAACCAGGTTGGCACCTTTGCTGCACAGATGCGGCCAAGTAACAGAGGGCAGGGAGTTCCGGAGGGGACTCGTGGCCCCCGTGGAGGCCGAGGGCCACGCCACTGTGGGGGCCGAGAATGGGGCAGGCAGGGCTCCTGGGGGCGGGCTGGCTGGCGGGTGCCGAGCGGGGCCGGCCTGGCCGCAGAGGCCGTGGGAGGTTACGGTGGCGCCGCTCTGCTGACGGCAGGGAGTTACTTCAGAGATGCAGCCGCGGCGCTTTGAACGTGCGGAGCCGAGCGGCCGGTGCAGGGGACTGGGCCACCAGAGTCGGCGTGCGCCACGGCTCCTGCGCTGCTGCTCCAGTTGGAGGGGGGCTCGCCGGCAGGTGGGGTCTGATCACGCCCTGGCCGTGGTCGTTGTCGAGGAGCGTGTGTGGCTGGGGTCAGCAGACGCAGCCCCTGCAGGGTTACCTGGGCGTCAGCGGGTACGACGTCCCACCCTGTGGGGCTTCCCGTCAAGTGGCGGGGTGGGGGGGGAGAGTCCCCCAGAAAGACAGCAGCATAAGACACGGGGAGTGCGCTTCCCTCGGAGAAACGGGAAAGCGGGGCGGGCGATGTGCCTGGGGAGGGGCGAGGCTTGACCCCCCCTCCCCCGCAAGGTGACCTTGAGCAAAGAGCTGGGATCCGAGGTCACAGGTACACACGGGACAACGACCAGCACCCACAGGGGTGAAGAGGAGGAGTGGGTGCTGTGTCCCAGGGGAGCAGAAGCCCGCCCCATGTTGTGCCAGGCGCCGCTCAAGGGGAGGGGCCGTGCCGTTCGGTGGCAGCCGTGCTGGACCTCGGGGGGAGGGCCCCGGTGGGAGTTCCTTCAGGCCCGGCCAGCTGGACTCCTTTCGGCCAACGGAAATTCGTGGGCCGCTCTTCAGTGGGCCAAGTCCGCCTGTGGCCAGAAAACAGGCCAGGGGGGCGCCAGGCTGCGGGACTCGCCGGGCGGGTCGGGATCCGGAGGGCAGCCTGCGCCAGGCGTGCATCTGCGGAGCACGTGGGGCCCAGGGCATTGGGAGCCAGAGAGCGCCCTGGGTCGGCTCCCCGCGCGGCCAGGTGGTGTCCTGGCTCCCCGAGGCCAGGAAGCGCCTCCTTTCAGAGGCCCACCCCTCGGGAGTGTGAGGCCACAGTGCCGTCCAGGTGATCCGTGCAGTGCTGCCGGCTGCCTGCCCACACCACCCCCGCAGCCATGTGCAACCGTGGCCCCGGTGCCAGGGGCAGTGCGTCATCGCTGAGTCACCTGCTGCCTTACCGGGAAGTCTGGTTGAGCTCGAGCAAGATTCTGTTCGTGAGGGATTTCTTTTGATTGTGAACCACAGAGTTCCAGGCAGCGAGAGGTCAACCACGTCAGGCCGGTCCTCGAACTCTCACCCCTTTCGGGAGGCGGCGGTTGTGCGCGCGCAGGTGCCCCGTCGGCCCGTGTGCGAGGTCCGTGCACGTGCCTCACGCACACCCTTTGCCGGTGGCCCCAGGGGGTTTGCTCACCCTTCCCAGACCGCTCGTTCGTCGTCTTTCTCAGGCAGCGCGCAGTCACCCCCGGGGAGCTTCGGCACAGACCCTGCTGCTGTCCGCTCGCCTCCGCGGTGCCTGGGGCCGGGCCTCGGCCCCCGAGAGGGCGTGCGGGTGTCGGGAGGCTGGCTCCGCTCTGACTGTGCGCCCGTGACCTGCGCGTGCTGAGGCGGATGCACCCGGCCCGTGCGCAGGGGCCCTGGGGTGGCGGTGAGGCAGGGGGACCGGGTCCCGGCCTCGCAGACGCCTCCACCTGGTGAAGCAGCCTTGGGGGTTCAGCACACCTGTCCGCGCCTCTGCACATCCCCTGCCGGGGACCGCACTCCTCTGAGGGACCGCGACGACGGGGCCCGCGGCCCCCGGGGTGGCGCAGAGGCCGGCAGCGAGTCCTCAAGTCCCTGGAGCCTCACCAGCGAGACGCTGCGTGCTGCGACCCCTGGCTCCACAGCGGGCGAGGCTTCCCGAGGGAGAGGTGACGGGCTTGTCCCCGGGAACGGGATCCCTCGCCCGCCCAGCTCTGTCCTGGTGTGAAATGCGGTCTGTTTGGTGTGTGCCCCTCACCGTCCTGGGGTGGCCGTTTGAGTTTGGTCGCCCTGCGTGTGAGGTTCTGTACGCAGACCCACGCCGCCTGGTCCGTGCGTCAGCTTTGAGGGTGGGGCTGGGCCGTGGGGGAGCAGGCCCCCAGCGGGGTGGGGGGGCGACGAGAGGCATTCTGTGCAGGGGCGGTGATCGCTGTCAGGCCGAGCGCCTGCGGGGTAGGTGCGCCTCGCTGCACCCTGGTGCTCACCGAAGGGTTGGCCCGGCACCGCGATGTCGCCCGGTGGTCTGTCTCCGCGGCGGCACCGTGCTGTCCCCGGTGTTGGTCTCCGCAGCGGAGTGCCGCTCTCCCCGGGGGCGGGGAGAGGGATGGGAATCCGGGATGGCAACAGGTCCCGGAGAGGGCGCCTCGGTGCACAGCCTGGTCGCAGTGCCCCCTCGCAGGCGCTGGTGGCTTTCTGTTGGCGGCGGCAGCATCTTGAAAAGCTGCATGTCCCTGAGCCAATATTTTGAAAATGATGTGGGTTGTTTTTATCTTCAAAAAAAAAAAAAAAAACCCGTGGTAAAAGATGTCACAAAAACTTGGCTGTTCAACCACTTTGAGTTTGCAGTTCACCAGTGTTAACGACGTTCCCCGGACTGTGCAATGATGGGAGTCGCCCCAGACAGGAACACTGTGACCTCGAGGCGGCGACCCGCAGCCCCTCCCCGCCCGCTCTCGGCCTCCAGCGACCCCTGATCCCCGTTGGTCGCCTTGGGTCCGCCTCCCCCAGGCACGCCGCCCGCCTGCAGCCCTGTCCCAGCCCCCCATCCGTGCCCGGCTGTGCCGCCCGGCAGCGCCGCCCGGCAGCACACCCCCACCGCCCGTGCTCGCCGTGGGGCTGGAGAGAGCGCCGTCCCTTCTGCGGCTGCGCAGTCTCCGTGGCTCAGCCCTTCCCGCCCCTTGTGGGAGCGATCCCCAAGCCCCCTCCTCCCACCCACGTGTCCGCTGTCCTCCCTCAGGGCCTTTGCTGTTGTTCTGTGTCCCCATCGCAAAGAATCTTCACAGGGGCTTTGAAATCCTCGTGAGGGACTGAGACAGAGACAGAGAGACAGGACGGAGGGGGGGCGTGGATGTGAGGGAGGGGCTGAGTGGCTGCCTCCGTCCGTGCGTGCCCCGACCGGGGCTCCAACCCGCGGCCTAGGCGCGTGCCCTGACTGGGCGTTGGACCAGCGCCCTTTCCCTTTCGCAGACGGTGCTCCAACCCACCGAGCCACCTGGCCAGGGCGGGCTTTTGTTTTCCATTAGGGGAAGTGGCACCCGGAGCTCCCAGGACCATAAAGCCTGATGTCTCTCCCTAGAAGGGAAAGCAAGAGCCGTGGCGTCTCATCGGCACGTTCCTCCTGGCGTCAGTGTCCCCCCATTTCGACGGCTCCGCGCCTGCTGTTGATGTGGGACACGGGTGTCTGTCAGTCCGGCACTGCCCCCTCCACGGTGCCGCTGCGCCCGCGTGCCAGGGGTGCCTGTGCCGTCCCGCCCCCCCGCCCCAATCCCACCACCCCTCCTGCGGGTTTGGTCCAGAACATGTGTAGTTACCAGCGCATTTTAATGTGGAGCAGCAATGGAAACCGTTCTCCTGCGTGAAGGACACAACCTGGTGTGACTCATCTCGGCGCGTGCCCAGGGCCTGTGAGCCTCGAGAGGGGACCTGCCGTTGCCCCCCAGTAGGGACTTGCCGGGGACGGTGCAGTTCACGAGGCCTGCCCGTGGCCCCAAGGCTGGGGAAGGGCCCCCGCGCTCCGTCTGGCACGTAACTGGTGTCCGACACCAAAGGAGCGCTGTGCGCACGGGCGCAGTTTGAGGGGTAGGTGAGGCTTCTGTCCGACCGGAGGGCTCCCTTCGCCTGTTTAGTGCCCCTCCTGGTCGGGGGGGAGCCCGGGGCCCGTGTCCCTGTGGTTCCCGCTCTGCTGAAGGGGCGTCTGCCTGGCCCATTCCGAGCTCCTCACCCGGCTGTCCTTGGCACCTGGACTTGAACAAGACCTTGTACGTGTCCTTGCGTCTCCCGTGACCACAGGCAGCTGGCCCTGGGGGACGCTCCCTGACCGGCCTTGACGGGAGCCAGACCGAGGGCTGCAGGAGGAGCCCGGCCTGACCGCACATGCTTGGGAGCAGGGCAGGACGGAGGGAAGTTTTGTCACACTGGCCACTCCGCAGGCTCATCCCCTTAGTGCTGAGAACCACCGTCACTGTGGGCCACTCCTGAGCCGAGCGGTGCCTGCGGGACCCCTGAGCTGGAGGACCCCGATGCCGTCACCCCCACGGACCACAGGCACCGCCGGTGCGGGTGCGGGGCCCTGGACCCACAGCCCCTGGCCTGCCGGTGGCTGCTGTGGTTGCCGAAGGTCATGGACTTGTCCTCTGCCGGCTGCATTACCTTTGTCCTCGTTAGTTCGTCCTCCCTCCCCAGGGACCTTCCAGTGACAGGTGCATGGCCACCAGGGGGTGCAAAAGCGACGGGACACTTAAAACCACGGAACCGTGGAATGGGACGGCAGACCTGGGAAGCGAGAGAACGAGAACTTGAGCGTCGCTCAGTGGTGGAGGGGCCTGGAGCCTGCGGACCTCGTGGAACGCCCCACGCTCTGTCACCGCCACGAGTTCCGGAGGTGGCTCCAAAGCCATCGGGGTTTCTGTCCCGCAGACTGTGCGTCTCTTGGGCCGTTCCAGCTTGTTGGTCGGGCGCCCGGTTGTCGGGTGGAGCGAAGTGTCCCCAGGGCCCCTGGCGCAGGTTCGCGGGGGCAGTGGCGGAGCATCCTCGAGTTAGGCCCGAGTGAGCGGGGCCTGGACCCCAGGCCTCGTCTGCGCGGGTGGACTTGTTTCTCTCTCGGACGTGAAGCCTCTTGCAGGGCCCAGCCAGGGTGCTCGCGTGGCCCAGCGGAGTGGGCGGGCGCACCCACGGTTAGACTCCCAGCGGTTTCAAACGTGAAACATCGATTCTGGCGATCAGCCAGCAGCCGGCCGCACCGTGTCTTCCTGAAAAAGCTTCTCATCTCCATAGCAACGCTCAGGCTTAGCTGGGTCTGTGTTGGGCTCCGCAGTGAGGCGGGGGACTCGGTCCTTATCTGGACTCAGGTAGTTGGTGTCAGCGAACACGCCCGTTGGGCTGCACCTGCCTCCCACCTTTGCTGCTCGTCCGCTGCTGCCAGGTGGCGTGGCGCCGGCCGGCGGACTGGCCTGAGCTCTCGCCCCTTGCTTCCGAGGACCCGCCGCTGAGCGGGTTGCGGCGCCTCTTGGAAAGGCTGCCTCCGTGCCTGATGAGGCTGCTTCCGAGGACGTCCGCGCTGCACTGCTGGGAGCGCAGCGTTAGAGCTGCGGGCGCGCGCAGTCGGCGAGGGTGCGTGCCCCCGCACGGCCGTGAGACAGAGACCGCGCGTCTCGGGGGGGAACGCGCGTCTCGGGGGGGAACGCGCCTCCCAGCGTCTGTTTCCGGAGAGCGCCGCCATGTCGTGTCCTCAGGCACGTCCTCCCCACGCGGCCTTGTGCCCGCTCGGCCGGCTCTGGTGGGCAGGCCCACGGACAGCACCATGCCGCCTGAGGCTGCCAGGGCCTCCTCCTTCCTGTTACCGTCTGCCCACATCTTCTCACGCGTGGAGACGTGCGAGTTGTGCCACTTGTCCCCAGGTCTGGCTTCGTCTTGGGAACGCGTTAAAAGTCAGAGTCCCCAGGCCCCCTCTGCAGGCCGCGTTTCCTTGGGGCGCAGGGCCTCCGAGTCGTGCCGAGGCCCTTGCTCACAGGCAGGCTGCCCGCTGTGCCCGCCCCTCCTTGTCCTGCGTGTGCGCGGCCCTGGACGAGCAAGGGGCGTGGCAGTCAGACGTGCAGGTCCAGCGCCGGCGCCCTGAGGCGGGGCCCCTTGCTGTGGGGGTGAGCGGCCGGCCCCCTTCCTCCAGCTCTAGGGCGAGGGCCCGGCTGCTCCCTGTGGCCCTGCCCAGGACACGCTTCTGCTGCGGGCGGTGGGCTTTGGAACAGGGACTCGGAGTGAGGCCCACAGGCTCCATGTGCTCGTGCACCGGGTGGGGGGGGGCAGGGCAGGGGCTGTGCCGTCTGCCGGGGAGGGGCCGCGAGGTGGGGGCTCACCCTGCGCCCGCTGCCGGTTGGGCTTCGAGGGGTCCCTGGGGAGCGAAGCCCCTGCCCCCTCTGGAGAAACGCTGAGCAACAGCCGAATGGCCCTCCTGCCCCCGCAGACCTGAGACGGTGTCAGAAGGAGAACAAGGCCTCTAGGACGGTCCAGTCGGAAGGGCACCCGCTTGGGCGATGACCGGTTGGGAAAACCTGCGGAGGAGACGCCGTCGTCATCGCTGTGGGCCCCGCCCCCTGCGCGTGGACCTGGGGGCGCTCGCGCTCTTCCTGTAGGAGGTGCGTCCCCCTCCGATAAGCCGGCGGAGGCCGGCCGGCCTTCCTGTTCTCTCCGGAGTGGCGGGAGCTGGTGCCGGGCAGGGCAGAGGTGACTGGCACGGCAGAGGTGACTGGCACGGCCGGGGTCAGCCTGCCCCTGTCCCCGAGTCGTTCCCGTCTGCTCGCTGTGCTGTCTCCGGTCCCGGGCCGGCCCTCGGCTTCGCGTCACCTTCCTCCCAGCCCTGCTGGTGTGTCCCCCGCTCCAAGCCTCGCACAAGCCCTCGGCCCCTGGACCTGTGCTGTGCCCCGCACCATCGAGGGCCTTAGTGCCCCTCAGCCCAGCGCCCCCTTCCCCCCGGGCCCACCCCAGTGGGAAACGAGGCCTGCCCTTCCGTCGTCCCCAGGTCCCCTCAGAGACTCGTCACCGTGCGGGCGGTCGTAGATGGTGGCGGTCCGCTCCCCCCACCCCTGGGCTTCTCACCTGCAGTGCTGCTGGCACCTTGGGCTCCATTATTCTTGGCTGTGGGGACTTCGCGGAGCATTCTGGGACGTCTCTTGGCACTCCTGACATCTGCCCCCCAGGTGCCCGGAGCCACCCCCAGTTGTGACGTCCACACCTGTTCCCCCGTGTCGAGGAGCAGTCCTGGAGGACGCAGCCCGCGCGCCCCGGCAGCGGTGCCGCCCCGGGCAGACACCCCTTTCCGTCCTGGCGGGCGTTCTTCAGCCCCTGCGCTCCGCTCGTTTGCCCAAGTCGCTGCGTTTCCACGCGGGCCGCCCGGGTGCAGGTGCCGGGCGGGTGTGGCTGGACCGGACGCCTGCTCGTCACGCTGGCGTGCGCATCGGTGCACGCGCCTCTGTCGGGGCTGGCTCTCCGCGTGCTCGGCTCCCACCGCTTCCATCTCCGTCGTCATGGCCCCGAAAGCTCTCTTTTCTGCGCCTCGCCCCCGGCCCGGTACTCGGACAGGCGCCGAGGCTGAGGGCTTCTTCAGTGAGCGCCGCACTTCCACCTCTGTGGCGGGGTCGCCGAGCAAGGCCCGCGCCGTGCGGTCGGTGTCCTGGGCTTTGCGCCAGCTGCCGGCCTTGGGGAACGGTACCGCGGTGCCGGCCCCGCGGTCTCACCCTCGGGCGCTGCAGCTCCTCCGCCTGGGGCTGCGGCCCGGTGTCGGTGCCTGGCTGTGTCCCGGTGGCTGCTTTCCGTTCCTGCGAGGAGTCGCCTGAGGCTGCGCGAGAGGCAGGCTCCCTGAAAGCTGCGTTCGGCAAGACCCTGCCTGGGTGCCCGGTCCAGCCGGCAGACGGAGGTCCACGGGGTGTCTCCCAGGCAGGCTGTGCTGCTGAGAGCTGCTGCAGACCGGACGCAGAGACTGCTCGCCGGAAGGCGGAGGAACGGCAGCTGCCTGCTGGGGGGAGCGGGCCCTTTCAGAGAAGGGCTCCCAGGCGACCCCCCCCCCCCGCCCGGCCCTGTGTCGGGATTTCAGTGTTCAATGCTGTGTGGTGGGTCCTTGGGGGCTGTTTTTGAAAATACTATTGTGTATCTGAAACATTGTGTAAGTTTTAAAGGAAAGCTGGGTAGCTCAAAGTTGGTTTTCTGTTCCTCTGTCTTCCGCTGTCCTTGCAAAAGGTCCCTTTCCTGCCCTTGCAGAGGGTGCCTGCGTGTGGCTGGTGGGGACTTCCAGGCCCCCGCCGGGGAGGTGGCCCTGCCCTCCCGCGCTGGGCTGCGTGCCGTGCGGGGCGGCCAGGCTGAGACCTGGGAGGGACCCCCTCCCCTGCGGGGACGCGGGAGCACCGCACGGCAGTGCCAGCTCCACCCGGAGGGAGGCGGGGAGGTGGGTGGGGAGGGAAGAGCGACACTCCCTCCCGACTCACCCTGATGCCCAGATCGGTCTCCACAGAAACTGCTCCTGCTGCGAGCCCCGAGCCGGGAGCCTCTGGAACTCCGGGATGTGAGGCAGCGCAGGCACACGGACCGGCACGTGCCCGCCCCGCAGGGTGAGCTCCAGTTTCCAGCCGCCGGTCCCACCGGCGGGTTTCTCTGTGTTGGGCGGTGGCTGTGGACCGGGCGGGCGGGCGGGAGCTGGGGCAGCCGTGCGGGGACCTGGGCGCCAGGCTGCCCCGGGACCTGGGGTGGCTCTTCACGGCCCCCACCTTCCGTGACCAGGACTGGAGGCCACACGGGCAGGAGGGGGGGCCGTGGGATCGAGTTGCCTGCTGAGACGCCTCCTGTCCTCCTGTCCCAGCCTGCTGCTGTCAGTCCTGCTGCGCCTTCAGTGCTGCAGGGGGCTTGGGGTTCGGGGGGACTCCCCAGGAGTGTGCTGGGGGGCCTGCCGACTGTGCTGCGGCTCGGGTCAGGTTAGGGCGGCGCAGGGTCCCGGCTGTGGCTGCTCCTCTGGGCGGTTTTGAAATGGTGTCTCTAGCCTGGGCGGCCGGCTATCTCCAGAAGGATTGCCCAAGTCCAGTTGGGGCGGGGAGAGGAAGCAGGGGGCGCTGGCGTTGGGAGCACTGTGAGTGATGCGGAGCGTGTCCCGGCATGCGGGCAACTTGGTCCCAGCCGGTTCTGGCAGCCTCCCCTGAGGTTTTGTGTGAACAGCATCTCCAGCAGCTGGGGGGCTCCTCGGTCTCCTCCTCCTCCACGCCTGGTCCCGGGGCTGGTGCGGCGCAGTGTGGACGTGTGTGTTAGGTGGCGGGAAACCCAGGTTTCGTCTCAGTGCTGTTTCTCCCAGCGTGGGGGCGGGGGCGTCAGGGGGGGTGCCGGCTGATGCCCGCGCGCACCCTCCGCACGAGCCCGGGGGCGTCGGGGGGTGGGGGCTGCCGGGGCCACGGTTTTGCATTGTTCCACCCTCTGCCTTCGCTGAAGGTAGCGCAGAAGCAGGCTGAAATGACTCCGAAACCAAACCAGACACGTCCCAGGGACGAGCAGTGGGTGGCTCAGACGTCACAACTGCCAGAGCGGGTTCCAGGCTCAGTGTCGGCTCCCGAGAGAGCAGGGCAGGGAGCTGAACTTGACTCTGGTTCCCACCCCACCCTAGGGAGCCTGCAGCAACTCGCTGAGCAGGAAAGACTGCCTCTCGGGACGGGGCCAGGGCCTCCGACCGACAGGCCCTGCTGCCGGCATGCGAGGAGCGGAGGGCGACCCTCAGCTCGAGGAGGGGCACAGGCTGTCCCCGGAGGGGTCCAGACGCTGTCCCGTGGGGCTGGGGGAGGGCCTCGGCACGCCCCCGCTGCCAGCTGGGCGCGTTCTACCCGACCCGGCAGGTGGCGCGTTACTTTTTTCTCAAGGACCCTTTACCTGTCCAGTGGGTTACCTGCTCTGGCTGCGTGTTAGTTAACTGCAGGCAGGTTCAGCTCGTTGCGGGGCCAGTAGAGGTCTATCTCACATAAACGTTCAAAAGTATCGGTATGAAGGGGCACGTACTGCCCTTTGGCAGCAGTCTTAAAGGCCGTCCCGTCCGCAGGACCGCTTCCTTTTCCATTCCTGGCGCTGCCGGCTTCTGCTTTGCCCTTCCGCCGGGCCTTGCCGACGCGTCCTCAGTCTTCCTGGTCTTCGGAGAGAACCAGCTTTGGTTTGTACCTGTGCTTTAACCGAAACGTCAACAAACGCCACCTTCTCTCTTCCCTTTACGTAGTCAAAAAATTCTGGCTTGTGGAACTCTACACAAGACGAAAACATCTGTAAAAATCTTTAAAAAAAAAAGACCTTCAGGGCCTTTGAGACGAAGTGGCTGAGGAGCAGGCGCTGCGCATCTCTCTGGACGGGCTTTGACGCAGCGTATCTCGGCGCGTGAACAGGCGCCCGGGTTCTCGAGCGTCACACGCGCTGCATCAGGATTGCTTTAAGGCGCGTCCCGCGTCCTCGCCGGGGCGCGCTGCTGACTCGGTGTCGGAAGCAGCTGACTGGGCCCTGCCCGAGGCTCCGCGGTGACTTTGCGTGCACGGCCGGTGCCCGCGGCCCCTCCCGGATGCGGCCGCGCCCCGTGCCCGAGCAGAGCCGGCTTGCTGCGACCCTGCCGGAGTCCCGCTTCACGTGGGCCCGTGTTTCGTGCCGGGCTCTTGCCGTTGTAGAGGTTTCTCAGAACATCCTCGGGCGTGTGGCTGGATCGGGACGAGGACCTGGGGGTCGGAACGAGCTGGGGGGCCCCCCTCGCGGCCGTCGCCGTGGGCTGCGGGGCCTCAGGAGCGTTGCCCCGGCCCCTGCGCTCGCACTTCCTCCTGCGAGTCGGAGACAGCTCGCCCGGCCTGGGCGGGGGGTGGCGGGGAGGTTCCCGCGCGTGTTCGTGGGAGGTGTCTGCCCTGGGGTTCGGCCCTGGGTGGGCGCCTCGCACATCCTGGGACGGGGTGTTTCCTCCCCTCCCCTACCCCCCTCCCCCGTCGCCAGCCCCACATGTCTCTCAAGCCCGCCCCCCAGAAACTCGAGGGGCCGTGCATCGGGATGCAGAAGGCACCCCCCCCCCGCCCCGCCGCCGTCCGTCCCGTGGCGTGGGCGGGTGTGGCTACCGGGGCCATCTTGCCCAAGTCGGTTCCCCCCACCCCCGTCTCGTTTTCTTTATACGCCCCTGCGGGGCCTCGTTTTCTTCTTCACCTCATCTCACTCCCGAGGCTGCTCTGCTCTTACCCACCCCCCACCCCCCGCAGGTCTGCGGGGCCCCGTCGCTGGAGGCCCGCCAGGGCCCGGGCTGCACGTCGGAGGGGCCGCCTCTCCGGAGGCGTGTTGGTTGCGTCCGGCCACTTCCCAGGGAAATGGGGGTGGGGGCGCAGCGACCGCCGCGTGGGGCTTGTGTTGCCCTCGCATTTCTGACGGCGTCTCTGCAGAGCTTGGGGGACAGCGAGGGCCTACCTCGCCCCCGAGGAGGGGACACGGAGCCCGGGCGGGTTGATGCTGCCTCACCAAGGAACTCAGTGGGCCCCCCCCCCCCCCCGTGGCTGGTGGACAGGCTCCGTGGCTGGTAGTGCAATGCCGAGTAAGGAACCAGGTTCACAGTGGGCCGTGTGGTGCCGACAGGAGTTGAGTGCCCGGGACCCCTCCTCAGTGTCACCCCGAAGCTCGGGAGTCTCCTCTCAGGCCCAGCCGGTGGGGCCACGAGGCTCGGCCACAGTCCCATTGAGATGGTGGAGGCTTGAGCTTGTTATCTGACTTCTAAACCCGTGACCGTTCCTGTGGTCTCGACTTGGTGGAAGTTCCAGAGGGAAACCGAGGCGCTGAGATGGGAACTCTCAGGCCTGTTGTCTCCAGCACTCGAGACTCGGGCGCTGGTTCCGGGCCGGCACGTGTTCTGCCTGACTGGCTGCCAGGGCTGCCGTGTGCAGGCGGGGCGTGGGGGGGGGTGGTGAGATGAGGGATGTTTGAAAACTGCGGAGCGAGGGCTGGCCGTTCCTTTCGGGTGCCTGTCACAGCTGAGGCTCACCGGGCCCGTTCTCCGAGCACCCCGGGGCCACTGAGCGGGCGTCCCGGCTGGCGGGGGGGCCCCTGCCCTGGGCAGCCCCGGATGCTGGCCCCAGGCCCGGTGCGCCGGTGGGGCCGCAGCCGTCTGTTGTGTTGGCTTTCCCCCGCCCACGTGGCATACGCATCGGCACGGCAGGGACAGATGGCCACTCCAGGGCCTCTTTGAGGTCACACCTGGTTGCCGGGGTTGGGGAGGGCGGGGAGGAAAGGCCCACGGAGATGCCCACCCAACGGTGGGCAAACAAAGGCTCGCGGAGGGAAGGCAGGGCGTGTGTGGTGGGGTGGGCGTGGGGGCGGGGGCTCCGAGCAGGGCCTTCCTGTGTGCGCCTGACGGCCGGGTGTTCAGTCTTGCTGTGGGGACGTGAGTGGACTGCGGGGAGGGGGGCTGATGGGTCACAGGTAATTTACTGTCAGAGCCAGAAAATGCTTCCTTCTGGAGGCCTGGGCCAGCTTTGCTGCAGGTTCAGGTGACTGTCCCGCGATCCTGGGAGAATCGAGGCCCGGCCTTCTTTGGGGGGCTCCCGGCCAGCCCAGCGCCGCAGTCTGGGGGGTGGGTTGAAGGCCTGGCTGGAAATGGGGGGCACCGGAAGCAAGAGCAGCGTCCACTGGCTGGGGTGTGAGGCCGCCCACTCACTCCTGAAGGGTCAGTCCAGAGGTGACCGTGAGCACAGCCGGGGGCTGGTTGGGGGCTCGTTTCGGAGGGGACGGCGCGGACCCAGCGCGACTCCGACCAGAGCGACAGCGGGAGCCGCAGGCTGCGGGCTCCACACAGCCTCCTGGCGGACACGTGGCCGTCTGTCTCTCTGACGCACCTACAGAGGGCCCCGCAAGCCAGCTCGAGGGACTGTGTTCAAGGCCACATGGCGACCCCGGGTGACCAGGCCTCCTGTCGATCGGGCGGCTGGGGCAGGGTGAGTTCCAGCGTTCGTTTCTCCGAGGGACCGTTCCCTGGTGAGCCGTGGGCCCGCCTTGGGCAGGGCCGGGCAGAAGCGGGGCCTGGAGAGCGTTCGGCGTGCCACGACCTGGGGTCCGGAGAGGGTCCCACCTGACCCGGACACGGTTGCCTTCCCACGGGAAGGTGCCGGGGCCTCCGCACACCGGGTGCACCGATCTCCACGGAACAAACAGTCTCCACAAGTTTTCCGGAAGGCTCAGTGTTCCTCCTTGCAGGCCGCCTCCTGCTTTCCAAGTCACCGTTCACATCTTAAGCAAATGCTTCCTGGGTGCGGCTCTTGGTGCCACATTGACTTCCGGGGACCGGGTGCAGCCGTGAACATGAGGCCCAGAGGAGTCTCGGGCACGTGGCCGACCTCCGGGGGGTGGGAGGTGGATGACGGGCAGGTGGCTGGGACGTGGCGTCTCTGGACATCGTAGTGACGGAGAACGGAGGAGCCGGGAAGAGGCCCGGAGGGGCAGGCAGTGTGAACCTTTGCGTGGGGAGGCCCCAGGGCCTGGTGATGCGGGGGCGGGACAGTGAGGCCTCTGGCGAACAGTGGCCGTTGGGCGGAGAGGGTCAGGCCGGGCTCAGCCCCGTGTCCTGAATGGCCGCGCCCGAGGGCTTCCTGGGCTCCATGGGTGATGCGTGGGGCCGCACCGCACGGAGGACCACTTCACGTGGGAAGCGAACGGGGCTCCGGGTTGTGTGTGCCCGTAACTGCCACCGTCCCTCGGCTCAGTGGACGGACGAGCAGCCAGTCTCCCGGGGGGACAGTGCTGGGGGGCGGCTGCCATCACCCAGGGCGGGGGCCCCAGGCTGAGGCTGAGCCTGTGGGTTCCGGGGCCACCGGCAGGGTGCGAGGCTGGCCTGTCCTGGTGACCGCAGAGCCTGTCCTTCCTCAGCCCCTTCCCTGGTACGGCGGGGGTGGTGACCCCACCGCAGAGAGCGCAGTGAGCAGCAGACGGTGGCAGGACTCGGGGGTGCCCCGCCCCGCCCTCCTCGGGGCGGTGAGCTGGAACGATGGTTGCAGCGTGATGGCCGGATGGCCCTGGGGGGGCGGTGTGCGGGGCCGGGGGCGGGAGAGAAGCCGGGCTGGGAGCTGGCCTCTAGTTGCTCTTCTGGGTGGTGCTTTTTCGTCACCGTGCACATCTGCTCGCTGTGCGGAAAAAACTTAGAATACGTAAGTAAGATGAAAGGACCACGAGAACTAGCCCTTGGCTGCTTCTAGGGGCCCCCGCCCGCAGTCAGCATTTAGCTGACGTCCGTCTGGACTCCTCCCTCCCCCGAGGAGGTGGCTGCGAAGGGTGTCAAGGAGGGTCGGTCGGTGTTTTCCCGCACGGAGGCCCCTCGGTGCGGTGTCTCGCGTGTCCGTGAGGACCATCTTTACCTGCCTTTCCTGCTCTGCCGGGAAGTCCTTGCTGTCCCCGGGGGGCCTGGAGACAACGCAGCAGCGCCAGGCAGAGCTCGCCGGTGGTGGTGTCCCCGCCCTGTCCCCACCGTGTCCCCGCCCTGAGCGGCCAGCCAGGCGACTTCCTGTTTCCCGACGCGGACCCTCCGAGCCCGAGTCCCCTTTCGCAGCCCCGCAGCCAGGCAGGCCCTCAGAGGCTGAGGACCACGCGGCGTGGCAGGAAGGCCGGCGTGGGGCTGGGGGCGAGGGCGCCCGTGGCCACCGTCACGCACGTGCCGGCTGTTTCCTGCCCACGTTTGCTGCAGCCCCGGCCCAGCCTTTCTTGCCCAAAGCTACTTACTTATTTTTTTAAAATGTGTGGGTAGTGTTTTTGACTAATCACGTTTTGAAGTGTAAAGTGAGCAAAACTGAGCTGCTTTGTGTGTGTGTGTGTGTGTGTGTGTGGTAAAATATGTGCAATGTAAAATTGATCACTTCAGATATTTTTAACCAAGTTCCAACGAACTAAGTACATCTATGTTATGCAACTATTATTGCTATTTGTAGAACTTTCTCACCCTGCCAAGCAGAAGCCCTGTCCTCGTTAAGCAGTGACACCCCACCGTGGGGGGTGGGGATCTCCCGTCCCCACTCTGTCCCTGTGGCCGTGCCCGCCCTGGGGTCCAGGAGGGGCCCCAGGAGGCCCCTCCATCGTGGTGGCTCCGCTCACCGCCGCGCTGTGTTCCAGGCCCGTCCCTGCCAGCACGTGTGAGACAGTCACTGCTTCCTTGACAGCATCAGGTCCTGTCGCCTGCACAGAGGGCGTTCTGTGTGCTCGCTCGTCTGTCACGGGGCACCGGCGGCCACCGCACAGCCCACTGGAAGAAATGGGCAAGCGGGCTTTTCCCCGGACAGAGACACGGCCGGGAGGCACCGGAGAAGATGCCGGGGTCCCGAGGGAGAAGCCGATCGGTGCCGTGAGGAGGTGGCGCCTCACACCCAGTCGATGGCTCTGGTACAGAAAATAACAGAGAACCAGGGACGGTCCCCGCCCGGCCCCGAGGCGGGCTGCTGTCCTCTCCCGACACGTTGTTATTTACACGTAGCGGAAGCTTCACGGGCTTTGCGGCCAGGTTCGGTGACCCTCCCAAGTCCCACATTTACAGATGGAATCTCTGGGGGTCCCCCCCATTTGAAAAGCGGGTAAAGGCTGCGGAACGCCCCCTTGTACAAGCAGCACCTGCCCCTGCACACGACTCCGCCCCGCTCCGGAAGGCGCAGGGCCTGTGCTCGTTCCCAGGAGCCCGCGCCGAGGGCCCTCGAGCCGGCCAACTCCCGGGCCGTCCCGGGCTGCCGGAGCTGGCGGTCTGCGCGACCTCTGCCCGAGACAGGCCCGCACGGTTTTCGGAGAAGAAATGAAAGGGCTCCACGCGGAAACCTGTCACTTCCCCCGGGCAGAGGTTTCTAACTGAGGGTGGAGGCCCTTTGGGACTCGCGGAAGCGCAGTGGTGTGGGGCCCAGGGGCAGCAGGCCGGTGTCCGGCGTCCGCGCGCGCGGGGTCGGCCGGAACGGCACGGCAGCCTCGGGTCCCAGAGCGGAAGTCGGCCTGCTCCGCTGCGTGCGATGCTGCGGGGATGCGCTGCCTGGGCCCGGGGAGCGCTCCAAGGAGTCCGGCCTCCTTCCGCCCGAGCATGCTCGGTGCGGGCTCTGCCGCTTCCTCGCAGAAGGGTCGCGAGCGCAGTGTTCCCACTGGCACGTCTGTGTCCGAACCTGCTGCCCCGAGTCCCCGCCTGCCCACAGCTGAGGCAGGGTTCCCGGGTGCACGTGCGCCCGCACCGCGCCAGGCCCTCCGGGATCCCCCCTGCAGCCCAGGGTCGGGGTGGCGCCCCACGGCCCGAGCTCGCCCCGACTCCGTTTCCTCCCCTGTAACTCGGTCCCGACAGCATCACGCCCTTCTCCCAGGCCGACTGGGAGGGCGAGCCGAGCTGATGTGTGTGAGCCGGGTCACCGAGCCTCTGCGAGCGCCCACCCGTGTTCTGAGTCCTGGGCGAGCTGCCTGCGGGCCCTGCGGGGCACTCCCCGCGGTCAGCGCGCCCCGTGCGATTCTGGATGGCAGCCGGTGTGTCTGGGTGTTCGCTTCGAACCCTGAGGTGCATGCTGCCTCCGCGACGGTGAATTTCCAAGGCCCCTTTGGGGCCCATCGTGCCCGTGTCCTCTGCTGCCCAGCCCCCGCCCCCGCTGGACCTGGGCTCTGGGTGGGCAGGGCCGGGGCTGGGAGGCTGCTGGGAGGAGCAGCCGGGGGAATCGGTCCGCAGGAGAGGGGTTTTTGCCCCGCGCCCCTTTTCCAGGTGCCCGGCGAGGCCTGTGGGGCGTGTGGCACAACTGTCAGCGCGCTGTCGGCGGTGGTCCTGGGCTGGGGCCCACGCCCCCCGTGACCACGTGGGCTTCCAGGGGGACACTGACAGTGACTCGGGTTTGTCCCTTGTCCTGCAGCGCTCTGGAGGCCCCAGGGCCCTGAGACTCGGGGCGTGTTTTTCTGAGTGTCCCGCGGACTTGAGGTGCACGCGGGGAGTTCCCGACTGCCCTGGGCGTGGCTTCACGAGGAAGAACGGGGCCGTGAGGACCTCCTGCGGCGGAGGGTTCGGGTAGCCTGGAGGGGACCCCAGGGGCCGGGGGCTTCTCTGGAAGCCTTCTGGGGTGGGAGCGGCAGAGTTTACCCCGCCTCCGTCCGTTCATCCGCATTTTCCGTGTAGTCAGTCACCTGCTGAACGGTCTCTGTGTTTGGGACTCGGATTACCCCCGGCTGCTCTGTACTCGCGTGTGCGGCTTGGATCGGATCGCTGCGCTGACGTGCTCAGCACTCGCTGTTCAGTTGGGAGTGTAAGCGACGGGGAAGAACGCGGTCAGCACGGTACGAAGGGTTTCATTTCGCGCCAGCTGGGAACGCGTCCCGTCTCCACCCCCCCGGCCTCGCTCCTGTCGGACGTCCTTCAGCTTGGTTCCCGGGGACGTCCCCTTGGGGTCAGAGCTGCGCCCTGCGCAGGCGCTCCCGGGACTCCCGGTTCTGACCCGGCCCCTGTGGGTGATGTCCGCTCAGCTCGGCCTCTTGGCCAAGGCAGCGCTGCTGGGCGTCTCTGCGGGTCGGGGGTTCGTGGAGAGACGCTGAAGTCACGGACACCCTGTTTCTCATCGAACTCTGGGTTACACGCACTCACACCGCACGCTCACACGGAACACACACTCACACGGCACACACGCCCCTGGTCTCCTGTTGGAGCCCGTGGGTGGCAGAGCTAGCCGTTGTCTTTCCGTCGTTGCCCCGGCCCGCACCCCGGGGGCTGAAGCCAGGCTGGCTGTCTGGGCTGGTCCCCCCTCAGTCCCCCAGGAGCCCCTGTTTCCTGGCTGCTCCCCGGCCCCTCGCCCTGTTTGGGGCTCTGACACCCCCAGGTCAGGCCACTCCTGCGGGTCACCAGGCTTTCTAAAAGCATGCTTGGTGGTCATCTTGGGTCAACACACCACAGACACTCCGGCGAAGGCTTTGGGGGAGAACGGGCCTGTTTCGGACTTGCCCGCCGCCGCGGAGCCTGCAGGCTTTTCCGACGGGCGTTCCGGAGAGACCGGGGGTGTCGTCTTGAGAGCCCCAGGCCGAAGCTGTCGCTGTCACGTTTCCTTCCCGCAGCGGGTGCCGGTAACATCTCCAAGGCGAAGGCTGGAAGCTGGCTCGGGCGAGGGCTCCCCTGGCGGGAGGATGGAGGACGGAGGACCGGACTGGCTCCTCCCTCTCCTGTCTGCTCCCCCTCCCTTCTCTCTCCCTGCCCGGGGCCCCGCTCTGTGCACCCCCACACGCACCCCCAGCTCCTCGCCCCGTGAGCCTCCTCGTCACTCGGCTTTTGAAGCAAACGCTCACTCGATCCCCCTCATTTCCTACGTGTTGTATTACAGTTTGCCACTCCAAAAATAGTCAGTGACAATTCTTGGCTCCACGTTTAAGTTTTAAAAATTGTTTGTAGATAGATAGTTTTAAAAAGCAATATTTCACTGGAGCGATAAGCGTAACGAACACTTCATTTGCACATGCTTGGGAAGCAAAACACTGAAACTTCACACCGTCTGTGTCATGAACACAACTCCCCCTCCCTCCCTCCCTCCCGCACATCAGTGGGGTGGAAGCAGGAGTTGGGTAGATTTCGAGATTCCAGAGATGTCAAGGATATGTCACAATCTGTCGCCGGAGCACTCCCAGACCGGAATTTCAGCAGCCCCGCTCCCGCTGGGAACAGCTGCCCGGGCCCGAGTGCGGCGCGGGCCGGTCTGGCCGAGCGGCGTGGACTCGGACCCCCAGTTGGAGGCTGGTGGGGTCGTTCCCCAGAAACAGACTCTCCCGTGGCTCCTCGAAACCCAGAGCGTCCGAAAACTCAGTGCTGGGGTCGGGCCCTCGCTCCCCGGGTCGTCCGCCCTGCTCCCCGCTTTGCTTCTCGTTGGCCTGCCCCCTTCCCTGCAGCCGCCTCTGTCCTTCGCTGCTGCCCGGCGGTCGTCACGCTTCCGGTGCGAGCACGGGCCGCCTGCGGGTCGGCCTCGCGTGTCTGAGGACAGCGCGGCGAGAGCGCTTCTCCGCTCCAGCGGAACGAGCCTGCCGCCTCCTCGGCTCGACCAGGACCCCCTCCCGGGGCCCCTCTGGCCGAGGCCTCGAGTTCGTTGACTGGTGCTGGGAGCTTGGGGTCCCTTTCACACGGCTTCCCTCCTAACGTTCGCTTTGGCTTCCTCCTTGTCACGCTCTGCCCGCGGAGGGCTTTTTTAAGGCCTGTTTCGGTTTGACCCTTACAAACCACTCCGATGCTGCTCACGACTGCCAGGGCGATGCTGCTCTGTCACCCGAAGACCTGGGTCCTGGGGTTACTCCCGGGACAGCGGGGCGGGACAGCGGGGCTGGACAGCGGGGCAGGAGAGTGGCCGCTCAGTCACGTGTCGCGCAGCAGCTCGTCCGAGCTGTGGGCAGCACCGTCAGCAGCCCCACGGGAGTGCGGCTCCCCCTCGCTCCTCGCTGCCCGCCGCCGGGCCAAGCGGCTGACTCCGCGGTGAGGATGGGCCACCCCGACCGCCCCCCGACCTGAGGCGCTGGGCACAGCGTGCTGGCCCCCACGTCCTGGCTGCCGTCCACACTGGCAGGCAGACCGGCACTCCCCAGGGGGCCTTGCTGTGCGGGGTCCCCGGTCTGCAAGCCCGCGTATACACCGGGGGTCCCCGCTCTGGGCCAGCTGTTTGCTGCCTGCTTTTCAGAGTCAGCTCGGCAGCAGATGCATCACTGACCCCTCCCCCCACGAGGCCGCAGGGGTTGTGTTTCTCCCTCCAAACGGTGACCTTCGCAGTCTCAATGTCATGGAACTAGTGTTTTAGCGAGTCTGTATTTGGATACGTTTACGTACTTAGTAAATCTTATTTTCTAGGTTGCTGAAAGGTTTGGGGCGATAAACACTGTACTGCTGTTGGCAACGTTTGTTATCTTCAGCCAAGGTGGATACTTAAGTTTAGAAGATGAATTTTCCGTGAGTTTAATTTCGGGCAACAACAGTCTTTTCCAAAAGCTCGTGATGACGCGGGTGAGCCAGGGGATCGGCTGTGCGCAGTGGGGCCGCCGCGCCCCCTCTCTGTTCTGGGGGCCCCTCGCGCCAGCGTCTCAGGCTGCGCGTCCTGCGCCTGTGGGGGCTGCGTGCGCGGTGGCCGTCAGCAGGGAGGGAGGCAGACGCCGCACGTCTGTCTGGGCACGGAGCCCCCGGCGCAGCGTTGCCCTTGCTCTCTCTCCGAGAACTCCGAGTTCCGGCCCGGGAGCCTGGAGGCCGTGACGCGCACCCCAGTCCAGGGGCGAGGAGGGGGCGCGCGTCCTTGTGTTTCCCAGGCGGCCGTGCACTGGTCCCCGGAGGTTCAGACAGCGGCCGAGTGGCCTCCAGTGGGTCCTTCTCCGTGCTCCCGGCCCCGCTTCTCACCGAGGGGACGCAGTCACCAGGTGTGGGAGCGTCCGCAGCGGAGCCGCTGCCTGCTTCTGCCGTCCGTTTTCCGCACGCTAAGCTCTCCGTCCCGGCAGTGGGTGGCCCACGGCAGCAGCTGCATTTGAGTCTGGTCTCACCTGGGAACAGGCCCGACTTGGCCTGGTGCCTGTCGGGTGTCTCAAGGTTGCTCAGACCTGCCCATTATCTATCCAGATTTCTCGGCGAGATTAATAACGAACCCTTCAGGGCTTCTCCCATTGTGTCAAGTTCAAACAAAAGCAGCTGACAAAGTCCCATTATGAGTCCAACCCGCATAGCAAACACCCAGCACAAGCCCCGGCAGGAAGGAGCGGGGGATGGGCGCAGCGTCCGCTCCGCTGGGGCCCGGGCCCGGGTCGGCCGCTGGCAGCGCCCTCGGACTGTGTGGCCCTTGGCCCGGCGCCCCGGGAGCTCGGGCCGTGTTTCCCTCCGTCCTGCGAAGGCGCGGAGAAGGTGGGTTTGTGATGGAACCCCGAGGGGCTGCTGGTCGTCCTGAGGGTGTGCGTTCCGGACTGCGCGCTGACCCCGGCGATTCACCACCGCGCCCTCCGGGCTCCCGGACGCGCTGCGCTGAGAAGGACAGAGCCACCCGGGGGGAGGAGACTCGGTTTGCGGCGGCGACACTTCTCATTAGTGAGGAGAGGAGCTGCTGGCGAGGCGGGTCAGGTGCCAAGTCTAAGTTGTCGCCGAGTGGAATCGCCTGTGCAGCCCATGCTCTGTACGCCCCCGCCCCCCCCCTCGGTGTGTTTAATTAACACAGAGCGGGGTGTTGCCACTTTTCTCTGAGGCATTTAGACCAGCGCTGGGGGAGGAGGGCTTGGCGGGGCCACGCACGCCGTCTTGGCTGTTTTCTCACACACGTGACCCCGGGAGTGGGTCTGGCATGGTCTGTGCTGGAGTGTGAGCCGTCTGGGGGCCACGGTGGAGGCCGGGCAACCACGGCCTTCTTTCCCGTGGCTGTGCTGGGGCTGGTGGCTGACCGGGCCAGGGAAGGTGGACATTGGGTGGGAGATCACCGGGCGAGGACATGCCAGTGGTGACACTTGGAACTGCCAGTCACGGGAACACCACGGTCCCCCGGCTCTTGGTTCTGCCAGCAGCCCGGCCCCGCTGTGGTGGGGGTGAGCACATCTGTGGGGCTCCCTCCCCACCGTGTCAGCCATGGGACATGCGCGTCCCACAGGCAGCGGCCCCCAAAACAGGCTTTCGGGGTGAAGCTCGTGCACGGACCACGGGGGTCCACTTCTTCTCTGCGAGAGGCGGGCTCCCACCGTGGGCCAGCGGGTGGCCACCCCTAGCGCCCCGAGGGCCCTCCCTGCCCTTGGGTGCAGTGCGCACGTGAGCTGTGAGCTGGGCGACCGTGTGGGGGTGGGGCTGCGTCTGGGCGGGTGTCGGGCTGCCGTCGGGTCCCTGGTCTGCGACCCGGACGCTGGGCAGGCTGGCCGTCGCTCGGCACAGAGGTGGGCGTGGGGTGTGGCACGCCCCTCCAGGGCCTCCGTCGGCCAACGGCCTCATGTCCTCAGAGGCCTGTTCACGTTTCGGCGCGCCTGCAAGTACTGGTTGCTTTCCCGTCGCGGCGTGACGCTCGCCGTGTAAAGCTCGCCTCCCCCATTTCGGGTGGGCGCTCAGCGGCCCCGGTGGGTCTGCACGGCTGTGCAGCCATCGCCCCCGTCCCTTGTCGGGACGGGCGCGTCCTCCCGACCGCAGCCCTGTCCCCGTGAGTGCCACCCGCTCCGCCCGCCTGCCCTCTCCGCCCCACGGCTGCAGCGGGTCCCTCGCCGGGGAGCCGCACGGACGGGCCCTTCGCCGGCAGGCCTACTCCACCCAGCCCGGCGGCTTCGGGGCCTACCTCCCCGTGTCCGCGTTCCCGCGCCACTCGCTCGTGTCCCTCGTCCAGCGCAGAGCACGGGGGGGGGGGCGCATGTGTGCGTCCCTGGGTGTTCGTGGGCGGTCCTGCAGACTCACCCGGCCGGCTGGGCGCTGGCTTCAGGACAGGGCGTGCTGCGGAAGGGCCTTCAGGAGGGGCCGGGCCGACACACCCCCGCTCCTCACGCAGCGGGGAGAGGCCCCACCGCCTGGCGGGAGATGACGGCCGGTCTCTCTGATCTGAAACGGGGGAGCCGTGTGCTGCAGCGCCTGAGCGGCGCCTTTTCCTCGTGTGGGCGGTTCCGGCACAGGCGCGATTGGCGGGGTTCGCATTTCACCACTTCCCTCATCTGACGCGGCGACTCGACGCGGCGCTCTTTCGGGGGAAGTCCTCTGTGACCTTGCGGGTGGAGCCCTCCATTTCTCACTTGGCCTCCAAGTGGAAATGGCCGTTCTGATTTCAGTACGGCCCTTCGAAGGTGGTGTTTTTGAATGAGTGCTCTGCACCGTGGTTTCCTAGTCAGTCATTTCCAGAGCCCCCTTACTCACCCGCCACGATTAGAAGCGTTTCCTTCTCCGGGGTTCCAGCAGTATTCTGGTTACAGGTTAAAGACCACACCAAAGTGATCCCCGTTTCTCCGGAGTAATCATGAAACTGAGCTGAACGAGGTCAGCAGAGGTGAACTACCATCTCAGCGTGCTGTGCGCATTTTCAGACTCCACGCGCCTGTCCCATCTTTGCCCTGTCGAGAGCGGGCGGTCTGTTGCGAAGGGAGTTCCATCAATGTCAATTCTTCCCACCTCCCGAGCACCCCGTGGGCGCCTGGGCCCGGGGCCCTGGGCGTGGGTCTCCTTGCTCCTTCCCGCCCCGTTCTCTGGAGATAGGACCCTGTCAGGGGCCTCACACCTTCCCCCGGGCAGCCTCCTCGGGGGTCTGGGGCTGTTCCCACCCCCAGAGAAGGGCCTGGCGCCCATCAAGAGCGAGCTGCGATGCGCTGACTTGAGACCGAGGGCTGGAAGCAGTAACTGAAGGGAAGCTTTGATGTGACAGCCGCCGCCGGGGTCTCCCCGACCTTTGTGGCAACCTGACCCCCGCTGGGGACCCGCAGATGCAGCAGCCAGGCCCTGGGTGTGTGGGGCTGCGGCGCCCTTTCCCGCGGAGCCAACCTGGTACCAAAGCAGCAGCGCGAGCCGCAGCCCTGGAGCCCGATGCTGGGGAAACGCTTCCCGTCCACGGTGCCAGGCTCGGTTGGGGAAGCACCTAAAGCCGTGGAGAAATCAAGGGACCTGCGCACGGTGACACCTGCGCTCGGCGAGGGACCGCCCCCGCCCGCTGTCTGCGCTCTGGTTCGAGCTCCCCGTGCCCGGAGCTCCCTGCGCCCCATTGCAGCGAGAGTGGGGCCCCTGAGCCGGCTGCCTCCGCCTGCTCTCCCTGACGGCGATCGCTTTTGGAAAGGGGCCTGCAGGCTCGGGAGGCCGTTGGTGCACTGCCACCTGCCGGCCCCAGCAGGCTGGGGGGAGCCGCTGCGCGGGCGGGATGGGGCTCAGGAGCCCGTGCGGGGGGGCTGTTGAGCAAGCGCTCTGACCCTCCTCCTCCATGGTAGCCCGGCTTCCCAGCCCCACCGGAGGCCAGGCCCAGCTGCACGGACACCGCCCCGCTGCCCCCCACGCAGTGTGCCGGAAGTCCTGGCCAGGCGGGGGAGAGGGTGGGAACTTCACGTCCCGGCGAGGGCAGAACTGTCACCTCGGGGAAGCGGAAGCGCCCGGGACTGGGGACTTCGTGTGTGCTCGGGTGGAGGGTGAGGGGAGAAGGCTGGGGTGGGTGTGTTTCACGGTCCAGGAATGTGGTTGGACGCTGTTTTCTACACGGGAGAGCTGCCCTTCCGAGGGACGCGGCTCGGAGGGTGGGATGGTCTGCACATGCAGGGCAAAGGTGACACTCTGGCAGGCGGGTCACTGCCCTCAGTGACCCCCGAGCATCCCGGGCCTGTTCTCCAGCTCGAGCGAAGTGGGCTTGGGGGCTGGGCGAGAGCCAGGCCCTGCTGCCGCTCCCGGTGTGCCCATTCTGGACGTCACCAAGTTTTTGTGCCTCTGGGTTGTGCTGATGCTGGTGCTGGGACCTGGCGAAGGCGTGCGAGGGGCCGGGCGTCGTGGTCACGTGGCAGGCAGCGAGCGGGGCCCGGCGGGGCCCGGTCCCGGTTTAGATGGTGCGGTGAGAGACTGCGGGGATGCTACCAGCATCTGAGTGGGGACACGGAGTGAGGCAGATGGCCCTCCCTCCTGTGGGGGGCCTCGCCCAGTCACCGAGGGCCTGGGACGCGGGGCTGAGGTCTCGTGCCAGGGAGAGGGCTTTGCCTCCCTGCGCCTTCAGACTCGAGACCGCGGCATTGGCGCTCCCTGGGCCTCCAGCCTGTCCCGCAGGCCGTGGTCTCTGGGGCCTGCGGTTGCTTGAGGCAGTTCCTTAAAATACAGCCCCCCCCACCCCGGTCCATGCACCCCCCCATCCCCCTTCCATCCTTCCAGCCATCCACTCCCCCATTTACCCACCCATCCACCCACCCATCTACCCATCTCCCACCCATCATCCCCCCGTTTGCCCATCACCCGCCCCTGCTGGTCCTGTGTCTCGGAGAACCCTGACGCAGGGGCCTGTGCCTGGTGCTCCTACCGGGGGGGGATGGATTAAGGCAGGTTTTCAAATAATTGATAATTGTGGCGTTCAGAGGAAAAAAGGGATGAAGAAAATCCTGGAAGAGTAGAGATTTTCAAAGCTTTCCCACCAAACTCTCCGTCATAAAGAGAGAATAAGCCCCTCGGTGCCCCATGTGGCATTTTATTTGGGGGGGGTGGGTATTTCATCTTAGAAAACGACACACGTCACACTTTTTGCTCCCTGCTCTCCCTGAACTCCTGAGTGCATCTGTGAGTGACACGGACTCTTCAGGAGGACGCCCCACGACTCCTGGGCCCTCTCTGCTGTGCCCGCCAGGACACCAGGGTGTCCTGCGTCACTCAGCCCCGGGGGTCGGCGTGGCGGCATTCTCGGGGACGCCGAGTGCGCGCAAAGGCCTGCTGGTTTGGCTTCGCGGCACCGCGTGCGCCCAGGGGTCGGGGTGGGCGAGAGGCGTGTGAGCCGCGGGGCGCGGGCACGGAGGTGGGCTTAGGAGGGTGGCCAGATGGGGAGGGGCTCCGGGGGCCTGGACGGGGAATCGAGGAGGAGGGAGGGAAGGAAATGGACGTGCACGGAGCTCCAAGGGCCCAAGGAGGGGGTCTCCCTGCGCGCCGCTTCCCCACCGCGTCCCCGGCACCCACCGGCAGGGCGGGCGGCCCGTGTGCGGAGGGAGGAAGTGGGCCCGGGGGTGCTCCCGACTGGCTTGGGGTCTCGGGGACGTTCTGGCGGACGGAGGCCTGGGCAGCCTGCATCCGGTGTCTGTGGCGCACCGAGGAGCCGGCTGCCCCCTGTGGGGGTGTCTTCGTGTGGGAGGCTTGCACCGGACAAGGCGTGCGGCAGGGGAGCGGGGCGCTCCAGGGGTGTGCGCCGAGGGCCCAGGCTGAGGCGGAGGAGCGTGCGGAAGGCGGTGAGCAGGTCCGTGTGGGGCGCCGTCCCGTCCCGTGTGGGGAGTCGCAGGAGGCCGGGCGGAGGCTCGGCTGCAGCAGGGGGCGTGTCTGAGGAAGACGCGGGCTGCGTCCGGGGAGGGGGCGCGGCTACAAGCAGAGTGTCCCCGAGAGCCACCCGCTGCCGGGCGACCGTCCTTTTCCCCTTGCCCCGCTCACGGGAGGTGCGCGGCGACCGGAGTGCCCGTGTGTCGGGGTGTCCCGGGCGCACCGAGCGATCCCTTGCGCAGAGACCTTGTGCGGGACAGACCCCAGGTTCCCCGTCGGGTCGCTGCGAGCGGGCCCGGCCTTGCGTGGGCGCGTCGTTTGAATCGGGTGTCCCGCTTGCCCTCGTGGTGGAAGGCGGGAGTGTCACCTTCGCCTTCGCCAGTTGCCCTTTCAAGAGGGTGCGCGCCAGAGCCGTCCGCCTCGGCTGTTGCCACGCCCGCGTGGGGTGGCTGCAGGCCGGCAGACACCACGAGTCTGGGGGCTCGCTGAGCGGTTTGGCCTGACCCCACGAGCACAGTGCCGGCCGGTCGGGGAGCCCCGAGTGAGCGGCAGTCTCCCCACGTTGGGGCAGGACGTGTCAGTCTACTGTGAGACACGCCGCCCTGCCCTGCTGGGACGTGGGGGCGTCCGTCTGTCCCCAGCCAGGCCTGCTGGTTACGGCTGCCGAAGCCTCGCCGTTCCCCAGCGGGGGCCCCCGGGTGGCAGGGAGGCCCCGAGGCAGAGCTCTGTGCAGCCCCGACGTTCTGCCTGCTTCCACGCCCAGCTCCCTCCGGGCACGTCTGGGCGCACCAAGGGGCCACCTTGCTGACGGCCGGGGCGGCCTCTGCAGGCGGGGCTTTTCGAGGTGACGCTCGGCCGGTCTGGGCGTCTGTGCCCGCCTGCCCTGAAGCCGTGGCTGCGCCGACCCCACGTCACCTGTGCCATGTGGGGCAGGAGCCAGGCATCTGTGCCGCTGCTCACCCACCTGAGGGCGTGACTATTCGCTGAGAGTCCCGGTCCTGCCCGGTGGCTCCCCCGAAGGGATGGTGGGGCACCACTTCCTTGGGTAGCCTCAGCTTTGTACGGCAGCCGAGCTTGCCGCTGGCCCGGCCACCGCTCTGGGTCAGCTGGGACGTGGCCATCGGGTGGCTGGCCCGCTCTCCCTCAGTCCCCCACCCCTCACCCCGCTGGGATCACGTGCTCCGTGCGTGGCCTCTGCATTGCAGCGGCCTCCCGTCACGGCCACGGTGCGCAGCTGCCCCCTTTCCCTGCTGGAGGCAGCCACGGCGTGTCTGGCTGTCGTCCCGTGCCGCCCTCGCAGCTCCCCGGGCTGGGCCGCGTTACCTGCGTCCTTCCGCTGCTCCTGTGGCCTGAACCTCTGGGTTGCTCTTCTTTTTCCGGCAGTGGTTCCTCCACGTCCAGTCAGAGGCTGTGTCTTTTGCGGTCACCCTTGAGCCTTTGGTTGAGTAAAGTAACAGCTAAAAAAAAATCAGGGAAGAAAATGGTGAATTTTTTTTCGCCCTAGTTTCTGACCTGGTAAAAACTTCGCAGTGCCCCAGATCCTTCCTTCCTTCCATCCATCCTTCCATCCATCCATCCATCCATCATGATTCTGGACTAAGCACGAATACTAGACGCTAAGTTCTTCTTGGGCCTCTTGCATGTAACACGAATACTCAGGACTGACTGGTTCAGGATGCTGATGGAGACTTGCGCGTCCCCCCACCCCGAAAGGGTCAAGGGCGTGGGTCCTGTGAACTCCGTGATTGTACAGCACCGGAGGCACTGGGTCACCACAGACGGGCAAGGGGCAGCTGGCTGGCTGCACGTGGTAGTGCTTCGGCCCGGCCCTCTGAACTCGGTCTTCTCGCCGCCTCTTCAGTGTAAGTCACGGTGGCGGGGGGAGGGGTGTCCTCGTCGGTGCTGCTGACTCTCCGAGTGGCCGATGCGCTGGCCGAGGGCGCAGTGAGTGCTGTAAGTTAGTGACAGGCCGGGCCCCTGAACTCGGGTGTTTTGGGGGTGGGCACGGTGTCATCTTCTCCACATGCTCTGATTCCTGGAGCTTGGAAGGTCCTTGGGTGACAGGTCCCCTGAGGAGTGGTTTGGGGTGAGAAGGAGTTCCGGTCCTGCGGACCTGAGCAGGAGCGTGGGTTGGCCGCCGTGGATGCGGCTTTCCCGCCGGTTCTTGCCCCACGTGGGCCGTGGGGCTGCAGCCCGGACAGGTGAGCCCATTTTCTGAGGGCCTGGGAGCCCCGGACCGGTCCGGCCATTCCGGCCCCACCCGTAGGGCACCCACTCCCGCTGCCCTGCGACTCCGGTGACGGGACACCTGACAAGCGGCCGATGTGCGTTGGGGGTGCGTCAGGCGACAGAAGCGTGGTTCGTGCAGCGTCTCTCTCTCGCACGGGGTTGTCCCAACAGCACACGGGCGGGCTGAGCGGGTGGGCTGAGCGGGTGGGCCATGGTGCCCGCAGACCGAACGCCCACTGTCCCTGCCCACACGCAGGGTGACTGGTCTCACCCGGCTTGCAGCACGGCCCCCTTTCAGCGGGCTGGCATCACGCCCCACAGCCGCGGTTTACAAACGTGAAATTGTGTGGGCGCAGCGGCCGGCACTTGTGGAGGACGGACCCTGGCATCGCCCTGAGCTCACCCGTGATGGCGCTCGCCTGACAGCCCCGTGGCGTGGGGAGCTGACCCCTGGTGTCTGCCTCTGACCCCCCACGCGGCAGGGTGACGCTGAGGTTTGGCCGGGCACCGAGCGGGCGCGTGGCTCCCTCCCGCCGGAATTGAGTCCTGAGCAGCCCTCGCGGAGAACCCGGGTCCTGGTCGTTCCCCGGCTGCCATGACACGCGGCCACCGGGCACAGCGAGCGAGCCGCTCGTCCGCACGCCGCAGCCTCTGCGGGCCAGCCGACGGCCACCCGGGTGTGGGGCGTGGTGGGGCGGTGCTGTGGCCGGGCCGCAGGTGGACGTGCTCCCACCCGAACCAGGAAGAACGGGCAGGAGATGGGTGCGGCGGGGCTCTGCGCACGCCCGGGAGCAAGGCCCCCTCCCTGGGGTCCGGGGTGCGCGGACTCGTGTGGAGGACGTGGCTCCGGGGGGCGGGGAGGGTGCGGCTGGACTCCAGGAGACGGTCGTCGGCCCCCTCTGGGCAGGCAGACGCAGGGCGCCGCCGCTGCGGGCCGTTTGCCGGCAGGAATCAGCCCGTGCGGGCGGTGGGGGGCCCGCGTCGTGTAACCGGGCTTCTGCGACCTCGTTTCCGTCCGTCACTGGAGGGTTCCGGAGCCGCGCTGTGAACGCGGAACCGCCCAGAGAGCAGCGTGCGGAGGGCGTGCAGGGAAGGGGCGCGGACAGGACGGCAGTGGGCCGTGGGAAGCGCAGGTGTCAGGGAGGGGGACCGTGGGGCGCTGCCGCGAAGTCACGCTCCTGCCCGGGGGGGGGGGGGGGGGGGCATGAGTCACCGCCTTCCCGGCACAGAGCGCACGTTTCCCGAGACGACGGACAGGAGCGCCCTCGCTGTCCCGTCCCGTGCGTGTGTGGCCGCCTTCCCCAAGGGGACCTTCTCTCGTGTCCCTGGGCCCCTGCGTCTCCGCCCCCGCTCAGCAGACGCCCCTCGCAGGGTGGGCCGGTCCTGGCCCGTTCGGTTTCCAGATCGAGTCACGGTTGGGACACTGCCCTGACTTCTCTCCCGTGCCCTCCCTCTGCCGGGCTTCCTCTGGACGAGACACGTGGCCGCTCGGGGACACGCGTGCCTGGCGCCAGCTGCGCACTTCGTTTGGGCCTCCGGCGTTTCCTCCGCGTCCGTCGGAGCTGCAGCTCTGCCCTGGCACCTCCGGGTCCCCCCCTCTGGTTCCGTTCGGCTCTGCTAGCTGGGCCCTTTGATGAGGAAGAGGAGCTGCGGAAATCGCTTCGTGAGCACCTGTTTCTGCTGCCCGGCCCCGTAGTCCGCGGGCAGCGGCTCAGGGGACGCGCGCGCTCAGCCTGCGGGGCTGCCTGTGCTGTGGGTGGGAACACTCGCGCGTGTCGGTGAGGGCGGCCGTGTTCGCCCTCGGTGGACGTTGGAACCGGGCGGCAGCCGGCTTGCTCCTCATGCTGCTGACCGTTCCCTTTCCTGTGCTCCGCAGGTTTCCGGCGCCTTCCTGTGCACGCAGGTGAGACCAATGGCCGCCCCAAGGAGCAGGTGCTGACGCCCCAGCCTGGTGCTGCGCCTCCTGACACCACCGCCCGCCCAGGAGCTAAATGCCACAGTGCCCCTGGGGCACGGTGGGCTGTGACCCGCGGTCGCCCGCGAAGGTGCGTTGAATGGGCCAAGCTGGGTGGCGTGGGAGTTCGTGTGAGGGAGTCAGGGGGCGCGGTGGGACCTGCTCCGATGCGAAGCAGTCGCCGTGTCGTAGGTAGCTCGTGGGAAAGAATTCGAACCTCTTCTTTGGATTAAGGTTACACCCACTTAACAATTCAAAAGTATTGGCATTGAGACTTAAACCAAGAAGAAGAATAAGCAGGCGCCCGTGAAGTCTTTTTTCCCCTGTGAATTGCCCTCAGGATCTTTTAAACTGATCCCCGAGCTTTGCCAACTTTCTATGGGGTCATGTTTGAAAAGGCGAACCGGCTTCCGCAGCGATGTGCTTTGTTTCGCTCACGCAGCCTTCACAAAGCCAAGTCCCCACAGCCGGCGCCGTAACCGCTCTAAACCGGAGCGCGTCCTTTAGGTGCTGTGCCGTGCTCCTGCCCAGCCGCCTGCGTCGGGTGGGGCGGGGCGTGCGTGCCCTGGCCACGCGCTGCCCTCGGGTTTGTCGAGATTTAGCGGAAACTTGGCGAACTTTGTCTCGGTTTAATCTTAGCTCTTGTTTCCCCGTCTCCAGGCTCAGCCTCCAGGAGGGAAAAAAACAGGCTGCAAACCAAGACCTCCCACTGGAACCTAATTTTAAATTTGCAATCTGTTGTCTTGTGATCTTCGTTTCAAATTTAACCCTGAAACAAACACGCTTTCTGCTTTCTCCTGTAGTTTTGGGGGTCTGTTTTCAAGTCAGAGGAGGGTAATCATCGTGTTTATTTTAATAAGTCTTTAAATACCTCTGGGGAGTGAAACATTGTATTGATAACCATCACGTACAGACATCACCGGGCACCTTCTGCTCGGACACCCGTCGCCCTGGGCGGAGACCAGAATCCTGCCTGCGCGGTGAGCGCGGCCAGTGGGGCCCCGCTGAGCACGGACGCTGGGCGGCGCCCAGGCGGCCCGCGCGTCCCTGAGGAGGACAGCTGTGCTGCGGTGCAGGCTGGAGAGGCGGGCGAGGTGCAGCTCCCGCTGCCAGGAGACCGTACCGGGGCGGGAAGAGGGTGTGTACCGAGCGAGGCAGGCATGCCCGGGTGCAAGTGACCGCACCCCAGGCGCAGCGGCCTGGGCCGTCGGCTCGCAGGCAGGGGGTCACGTCCGAGCCTGGGCGAGTCTCCTCCGCCCCTCGCGGTTCCCCGACCCGCCCATGCGCTGCTGGAGCGGCCAGCGCCGCGCCCTCCTCAGGGACCTGGGGCGTGTCCCGGTGCCTTTGTTTTCCCTTGAAATGAGTTACAGGTTCAGTGGAGAGACGTCAGAAAAACACGGAGAACGCGTAGTTGTGGAAATGACCTTCGCCGCTTTTTCAGAACAGTTCCATTTGAAATTTCTGTGCAGGTCTGCGGTGCGGGACTGTCTGAGTGAAGTGCTGTTCACGTTCTGTTTTTCTTTGTCGTGGACACTGTCGCAGGGGTCCTCGCCCCCCGCCCCCAATAATCCACCGGGGGCGCCCTGGAGGGCCACGTCAGGTGGGGCCTTGACCGGCCGAGAGTGCGCCGTTTCGCTCGGCAGATGCGTGGCCCTGACTGTGAAGTGACTTTTCCGTCGTCTGGCCCGAGGGCCGGGCGTCGAGCCCGGGCGCTGTCCCGGTGTCCGGGGAGCGAGGGGCCTTCTCTGTCCGCGGCGCTGCTTGCCCTCCGCGCTCACCGAGGATCCAGTCCTCCGAAACCCCGGAGACGTGACTAGAGCCTCCTGGGTCCCGGCGAGCGGGTCGTTGGCGGCGCCCGTGCCCCTGGGAGCGTCCCCCAGCTCTTTCCGCCCAGAGGCCGCGGGCCCGGGCGGCGCCCGTCGCGTCCGCTGGAGCCGGTTCTCCCGCAGCGCTGACTGCCCCTCGGGGCCGCGCGCCTCCACAGGGACCGCGGAGGGCTCCCCTCTCTTTTCTGAGTTCTCCGCCCGCGTGTGGGAGCCGGCGGCTGCAGTGTCTTGTCTGGCAGTGGACGCACCGAGGTGTTCGTTTGTTTCGGGAGAGTTTACCCTTCCTCGGCGGGCAGGGGTACCGCCGCGGCTCGGGGAGGCCCGTGTGGAGGTTCCGCCCTCTGGGTCCCCGTGGGGCTCTGTGGGCGGCACCGTGGACGTGTTGAGGGCTACACCGGGGGAGCCCAGGTCCTGCGGAAACCGGGTGCACAGCGGGGAGAGTTCTCCACTGCCGTCGCAGCAGGCCGCCAGCCCGGCGGGGGCCGGGGGGCCAGTCCTGTCCGCCCTCAGGGGCTGGCGGCCCCCAGGCCAGCTGTCGTCAGAGCCTTCGCTCTGCTCCTGTGGGTGTTTGCCGCTCAGCTGCGGCCCAGGCATGCGGTGGTCTGGCGAGTGGCGGCGCGCGCGGCCTCACTCAGGTTTCGCGGCCCGTGCTGCCCTGCACTGGGGCAGCCCTGGGCTCGTGCGCGGGCGCGGGAAGCCCAGGATGTCAGGGGGTCGGACTCGGCCTGCCGGGGTCCGCTCTTCTCCTCGGAGACCTCCATCGCTCTGGCCTGCGGGGACCACCCCTCTGGGTTCCCCTGTGCAGGGCGGCAGGGGTGTCTCAGGAGGTGTCGCCCCTGTGCCGCAGCTGCAGGGGGCGCTCAGGCCCTGCGCCGGGCTAGGAGGAAATGAGGACACCGGCAGCCCCAGTGGGAAGCGCTGTGGGGGCCCCTCCCCCTCGGTCCCAGAGTTCCCGGGTAGCCGCCCCGCGCCTGCAGGCCGGCGGCTTCAGTGTTCCCTCGGCTGGCGCCGGGCTGAGCCATTCGGTGTGGCCCCTGCTTCAGGCAGCTGGTCCCGGTGCCTGTCCCCTCGGCCTCCCCGGGGCCCCCGGGCCCGCGGCCTCGCTGCGTTTCCCGACGGCGTCGCGCTGCATGACGCCCGGTCCGCCCTCCTCCGTCGCCTGCTTTGTTGAAATTACATTAGATGGTTTTCGACTACGAAAGGGAATTGAAATTTTCCTTTTGAAGAATCCTCGTTGGATCAGAGTATTCTAAGTAGTTAAGGCTCTATTTTAACTGATTCTTTAGGAATAGTTCTAGGTTTTCAGGAAGTTATACCCAGGAGTACACCTTTCGCCCGTAATGGTGGGGTCTTACATCATCGCAGTCAGTTCCGGACGCCAGGCGCTCGGCGTGTGGTCAGTGGGCGTGCACGGTGTCGCCCACGCGGCTCAGCAGGCCGACCGCTCCCCAGGAGCGGCCCCTGTGCAGGGACCACCTGCCTGAGGGCGGAGCCAGCCCGGTGACTGTCTGTCCTTGCCAGTGAGGCCCCTTCAGACGCCGGAGCTCGCCTGCCGAGACAGAAGTTTCTCGCCCCTTTCAGAGGAAGGTCACACTGCTGCCCCCACCCCCCCCCCCGGCCCCCCGGCCCTTCTCTCTGGGCCTGAGCACCTTCTGGTTTTCTGACCCTGCGTGGCTTTCAGACGACCTCCCGTCAGGACACCAGGCCGCTTCTTGGACCATCAGGCTGAGCGGGTCTGCCCTCTCGGCCCTGATGGTGGGGGCGGGGCCCACAGGCCTTGGCCCCTGCGCCCCCCCTCCCCTCCCCCGCGCTGGGACAGCTTCCCAGCGGGAGGAGGGTGGGATGGAGGGTGACAGCAAGGACGAGGAGGACAGGACGAGGCCTCGCCCTCTGCCCAGGAGACGGGGTGTGCGTCGGGGCGCACGGTGGGCAGGGCAGCGGGCCCCTGGGCGCAGCCGCGGGTCCGGAGGGAGGGGCGGCCAGGCAGTGGCGATGCGTGTCCTCTCTGGTTCCCATTCCGGGGACGTTCGCATCTGCACTGCAGCCGCGTGAAGTTGGGCGTCCCGCCCGGGTGTCTGCTGTGTCCTGCCTTCGCTCCGAGAGTGCCCGCCACCCTCCGGCCATGTGGGTCCTAGTCGGGGGGCTAGAGCAGAGGCAGGAGAGCTGGCGACCGTGTCCCTGGTGGGAGCTGCGACGCATGCGGAGGAGGGACAGGGCGGACGAAGAGGGGGACGGCGGTGCGGAGCCCCTTTTGTTCAGAGACGCAGGGAGAGGCCTCCCTGGGAGCTGAGGTCCGCGGGGCCTGGAGGAGGCGGCCCGGCCGAGGGAGGCCCGGGGCTGCCGGGGAGCCCGGGCCTGGGCCGTGCAGAAGGGAGCCCGGCTGGTGGCCAGGCGCGGAGAGCTGCGCTCACTTGAAGCTCCCGCCCGCGGCCCCCTGCCCACGGCCCGGGAGGTGCCCATGGCCGGGCGCCACTGAAGCCTGACCCAAGTCATGGGCGGTCTCCCGCTGAGCCTGGGTGGGGCTCACCCTGGGCACGGACTCTGGTTCCAGACCGCTGCCCCTTGGCCAGCGGGCCTCGGTGCAGCCTCTGTCCCCGTGCTCGAGTTTCTGCGTGCTCGTGTTTCTGCGTGTGCTTCCTCCCCTGCCCTCTCCACTCTCGACTGGTGGCTCTGCGGTCGGGCTCCTAACGGAGTGTCGGCTTTGGTCACGACCGCGCATGGCCATCAGCCGGGTCCTGGTCACGAGCAGAGCACGCTAGCCTCTGCCCAGCGACAAATCGTCAAAGCCACTTTCTGCCCCAACGTGGCTTCCGTGGCAAACCAGAATAGAAACCAGGTGTTTTAAGGTTTGTTTCCTTGCAATGGAAATAAACGACGCGGGTTCAGTAGCAGAGAACAGGCAGACACGAGGAAGCCGGGCAGAGCCGCCGTTCTTGGCGCTCGGGAAGGACGAGGGGTTCTGGTTGCCTGCCCTTCGGGGTCGGCCTGGGGGCAGGGGTCGGCGTCTGCAGAGGGGGCCGCGGGTCCGCGGTCTGCAGGAGGCGGTTCCCACGCCTCGTGCTCAGCTGTCGCGGAGCCCCTGCCACCCCAGCGGGGCCTTCCGGGGTCTCACGGGCCTTTTGGGAAGAGCTTTCTCCTTTTCCTGTAAGTCCTCACCCGAGGACACGCTTGTTGAGCTTAGAGAGAGGAAGGGAGAGAAACAGCAACACGAGAAACACCGATCGGTTGCCACCCGGACGTGCCCTGACCCAGGATCAAACTCTCAACCTCGTGGCACCGGGGACGAGGCTCCAACGGCCTGAGCCGCTGGCCGGGGCTCAGGGAAAGCTTTCGGAGCAGTCCCTAGAAACTCCTGTCTCTCAACTGAAGTGCCCCCCCGCTTCCTGCCGACCCGGCTGCGGTCACCCCAGATCTCTGGGTGGGACTCGGCAGGTCGGCCCTCCTCCCTCCATCCCCGTCCTGAGGGTGACATGGCTGCCTGCCTGCCTGGGCTGACCAGAGAGCGCCTGGGGCCTGGACGCTGGGGCCTGGACGCTGGGGCCTGGACGCTGGGGCCGGACCGCTTCGCCGTGGGGAGAGGCACGCCCCGGGGCGGAGGAGGGCCGGGAATCGGGCTGCCAGTCTGCACGCCGACCTCAGCGTGCGGCAGCGGAGGCGCCTGCTGGCGCGTCGGAGGCGGTAGCTTGGCCTTGACCCGAATCCTCTGCTGCTCTCAGGCTTCAGCCTGTGCTGTTCTTCAGACAGGGCGGCTGGCTCACCGTCGCTCTGGGCTTTCTGTTCTTTATTCGCAAGACGGACAGCGGGGCACACCCGGGCACGTCCCGTCGGCTCACAGACCTCAGGGACTCCGGGGGACCGGCCCTGCCGTCGGTGTGGCCGACACGCCCCTCTCCCGGTGGACAACGCGTGGCGGCGTCCCTCAGGGGGGAGGGAGCCGGGGCGGCTTGTGGGTGGCCAGCACCGCCTGTCCCGTTCCCTCCAGTCGAGTTTCTACCTCTTCTCTTGCTTCTGAAAGACACCGGCCAGAGGCGTGACCTCGGGACTCCGACGTACTTGGGGGACGGTCTCTGGGCTGGACGTCCCCCCGGGGTCACGTGAGGTGTGTCCTGGTGGGCATGGCCGCCCCGCCCTCGGGTGGACATGAGGCCCTGGCTGCACACCAGCGGAGGTGTGCCTTCGAGGCGCGTGGCCCAGCGCGGCCCCGGGGTCAGGGTGGAGCTGGGTTCTCTTCCGTGGGCGTCAGACGGCCGGAGACGGTCGCTGTGAATGCTCCCCCTGCCCCGGGTGCCTGTCCCTGGTCTGTGCGCTGTGTGCCTTCGCCAGTTCTGGTGTTCCGTTTCTGAGGGCGGGGCCGGGCCGCCTCCAGCCACTCCCCACCGATGGCCTGGCTTCCTGGACGTGCTGGGTGCCCGGGGCCTGTCCCCTGAGTGAGTCACCGCGCAGGTGGCTGCTGGAGTCAGCCCGGGGATGTGCCCAGCTGCCGTGTTTTCCTCCCTCCCTGGCGGGCCGTCACCGCGGGTGCAGAGACAGCTCTCCGTCACACGGGGTGGACAGGCCGCCTGGAGTCACGGGCTGGGCTCCGGGGGGTTTCCTGGGCCCCACCGTGGGCAGTGGTCATCGGATCCATGGGAGACACTGGACAGGCGCTCCGGAGGCACCTGGCCGAGCCCCATAGCGTAGCCCCGAGGACTGGCTCGCACTTGGCGGCTCTGCCACGTGAGGCCCCCAGGCAGGGCGTCCAGCCAGATGCGTGCGCGCTGGGTCCGGTCCCGGGACGGAGCCTGTTAGCCTCTGCTGAGCGGGAAGCGGGGTTCTGTTTTGTTCTGCCCACGTCCCACGTCCCACCCCCACTCCCACCCCCCGACCACAGTCGGCGTTCTCAGCGCGCTGGGGAATTAAAGGGAAAGATTCTGCTCTGTTAGAAAGAGTTCATCGGACTTAAACCTTCAGCATTTTCCCTTCTGATGGATTTCGAAGTGTAAGGTGGAGTCTGAAGGAAGCAGAAAACCACTGGGCGGGGAGGGAGGGGTCGGAGATACGTCTTGAGTCTCGTTTTCTGACATCGGTAAGTCCCAGGTTTGGGAGCGGGGGCGGGACTCCAGGTCTGTCGCTGAACGCACAGCTGCAGGAGGAAGACAGGTGCCCCCCACGCCCCGTGAGAGCTGCGGTGTGCACATCCGGGGGGGGCAGCGGGCAGCTACCCCCCGGACCAAGACAGGCGTGATGCTCCGGCGACCTTGCTGGTGCTGCATCGCGCCCCCGCGGGGGCATCTCAGCAGCTGCTGGCTCTCCCCTGCTCCCTGTGCAGCCCAAGAACCGGCCAGGCGTGTGCGGGAGGGCACCCTGACCTGGCAAGAGCTGGGTGCCCTCCCCGCGTGCCGAGCTCCTCTGTCCAGCTGCCTGTGCCCTTCGGTGACTCAGGTGTCCCTCCTGTCCTTCTTTTCCTTGCTGCAGGCCGCACAGCCATGGGAAACGCCGAGAGTCAGAGCGTGGAGCACGCGTTCTATGGGGAGAAGCGAGCCAGCCTGGGGCGCAAGCACACGTCTCGCTCGCTGCGCCTGTCGCACAAGGCGCGGCGGGCCCGGCACGCGTCCTCCGGGAAGGCGGTCCCCAGGAGCTCCGAGGCCAGCGTGCGCTCCAGCAGCACCCCCAGCATCCCGCAGTCCCTGGCGGAGAGCGGCCTGGAGCCCTTTGTGCGGGAGGGCGCCCTCGAGGACTTCGGGAGCCCCGTCTGGGCAGACCGGGTGGACTCGGGCCTGAGGCCCGTGTCATACACCGACTCCTCCGTGGCCCCCAGCGTGGGCAGCAGCATCGCCCTCACTGCGGCCTCCGTGCCGAGCGTGCCCGACTCGGAGGACGGCAGGCTCTACGGTGAGGATGCGCGCGCCGGGCCCCCGTTCCCAGAGAGTGCCAGCTTCAGGAAGAAGCGCTCCAAGTCCGCGGACATCTGGCGGGAGGACAGCCTGGAGTTCTCGCTCTCCGATCTGAGCCAAGAGCATCTGACGAGCCACGAAGAGATCCTGGGTCCCGCGGAGGAGAAGGGCCGCCAGGAGGCCCGGCGGGCGGAGAGCCGGGGGGGCCCCCGGCCGCCCGGCGCCTGTCAGCGCGCCAACTCCCTGGGCGACCTCTGTGCCCCGAAAGGCGCCGGGGCGGTGGCCAACGGGGGGCCCAGGAGCAAGTGCGCCAGCCACTGTCGGAATCTGGTGGCCGACCGCCCGTGCCGGGCCGACCACAAGGCGCTGCCCGCGGCCGCCGAAGAAGCCGTTTCCTACAGCAGCTACAACACCCTTCCCTGCAGGAAGTCCCACTGCCTCTCGGAAGGCGCCACCAACCCGCAGCCGAGCCACAGCAGCAGCATGCAGGGCCGGCGGGCCCGGACGGCCCAGGTAACATGGCTGCAGCCCGAGGTCGGGGATGGGGCGTGGCTCCCACCGTGGGCGCTCGCTCCGCCGGGTTCCCCTGCTTCCCGTTGGGTGGGTGTCCCCGGTGGCCTGGTGGCTGCCTCATCCCGAGGCTTCGCCCACCGCGCCAGTCTGTGCCCGAGGGGTGGGGACCAAGGACAGCGCGGGTGTGAGGGCTGCGGGGACAGCGGTGGAGCGAAGCCGGCGAGTCCGCGCGGAGAAGCTGCTTCTCCGACCCAGTGTGCCACAGCGTCCCTCGGGTGGGCAGGTGGGTGCAGAGGGCTGTGGGCCTGGGGCCCCCATCCTGGGGCGGCCCCAGGCGTCTGTCAGCCTCTTGGAAGCGGGCAGGCGGCCTCCTGCCCGGGGGCCAGGCCGGTTTCCGGGGCCTGGCGACGGGCCAGCCCTGCCGCCTCCAGGGGTCGGGTCACGGAGGGGCAGCTCCCACTTGGCGGTCAGCTCCGCGCGTGGCCTTGGGCCGACCCTGCCTCCCAGCCGCTCCTTGGGAAAGGGGGTGAAGCCGTGCAGCCTGCCTCTTTCGCTTGGGTCTGGGGTGCAGGAGCGGGTGGGGGTGGAAACGCTGGCCACAGGATTCGGAAGTATTTCGCCCGTGAGAGGAGCCTCCGCCCCTTGACTGGCGCTGGGCTCGGACGCGAGACTGAGAACAGGGGCAGCCCGCCTGCTGGCCCGGCCCCTTTCTGCCCCTGGGGCTCCGGGGCTCCGGGGCTCCCGGCGCGCGTGGTGGGTGTGAGGTGGTCCGCAGGGCGGGGCTTCAGGTCGGAAGCTCAGCCGGCGTGCCTGTGCCTTGCAGGGCTGGTCAGGCCCCCAGGCGGCCAGTGTCTGCACTGAGGTGGGCGCGAGAGCAGCAGGTGCGCTCTGACCGTGGTCCAGGGCAAGTTCAACGGGCGTTGGAGGTCAGGTGCTCTTGGGAGGGCGGGCTCAGCTCCACGAGGGTGGTGGCCGGTGCGGAGCCCAGGCGCGGAGGGGCCGTCAGCATCCGACCGTCGGGGCCTGCGCGGCGGCGTCCCTGCTTCGTTTTGGGACCTCAGGGTTCCGGTTTTATTTTCCAGTTGTTTTAAAAGGTTTTATTTATTCATTTAGAGAGAGAGGAAGGGAGGGAGAAAGAGGGAGAGAAACATCAGTGTGCGGTTGCCTCTCACATGGCCCCCAGGGAGGACCTGGCCCGCAACCCAGGCCTGTGCCCCGACTGGGAGTTGAACAGGCGACCCTCTGGTTCGCAGCCCAAGCTCAACCCACTGAGCTTCACCAGCCAGGGCGGAGCCTGCAATTTTTAGTTCTCCTAGACAAGTCACCTGGGTACGCATTTTTTTAAACATTCGAGACCTACTTATTAGAGTAATCAAAGTTTATTACCTATTCCTCCAGCTTCGTACAGCTTAAAGGAGTCTGGCCCCCCCCTTCTTTCTCGAGGGCTGTCTTCCGCTGTGGCGGAAGTGCGCAGGACAGCCGCCACCCTGACCCTGCGTTCGGGGGCTTGGGCACGCTCCCCCCGTCGGGCGCCCTGCGCCGCCTCAGTCTCCAGAGTCTCCCACCCCGCCTGGCTCACCCCCGCACCCCGACTCCCCCCCACCCCCACCCCGCCCCCGGTGCCCGCCTCTCTGCCCTCAGTCTCCGTGGACTTGACCCGCTATGTCCCGCATGCACCGACGCCCTGTGGTGGTTGTCCTCTCACTTGGCTGTGTCCGGCGTGTGTCCCTGAGGGGCCGTCTGAGCTGCGGCCTCGGCCGGAGCCCCCTTCCTTTCCAAGGCTGGACACCGCTCCATCGTGTGCGCGGACCACTTGTTTTTGACACCCCCCCCCCCACTCCGCTGGGAGGCAGGTGTCGCCGACAGCGTCCCAGACGGGCATCCTGGCCGCACCTGTCCTTACCTGGGTGATGGTGGGCAGGGTTTTTAAGTCTTTGGAACCTGAATCTCTTCGTCTGTTAGACGGGGTAATGATAAGGCTTTTCGAGTAAACCGAACGAAGCTACACGGGAAGCCGGGTGCCCGGGCCTGCAGGGGCGGCCCGTCGGGGGCGCTGTCAGCTGCTGGGATGCCCACACAGGCTGGTGGCCGCTGAGCGGCGGGCCCCGCCCCGGGAGGCGGAGCGTGAGGCTGGCATCCGGGTGCTCCGCCCAGTATTTGCCCGCCTCCCCTCCGAGCTCGTCAGCGATGTCAGAAGCGATGGGTGGACCCCTGCCGCCCTCCGCCTCGCTGGGCGGGCTCCGGCCCATCGGATGGGTCACAGGCAGGGGCACAGGGGACCTCTGAAGGGCCACCTGAGAGGCACGGCAGGCTCCGCTCCGGAGACGGGGCTGGTTGGCTCTGGGAGGAGGTGCGCTGGCGGGGACTGGGCCAGGGGCCTTCCCCAGGGGCGGGGCTCCCCCTTCCTTCCCACGTCCCTAACCACGTCGTCTTCCTCTCGCTGCCTGTGAACACACGGTCTGCGGCGCGTGCGCGGAATGCGTGCTGACCGACCGTGCTGCCGGGGAGGCGTCCGCTCACCAGCGGGCGGGCAGTGTTGGCCAAGGTCTGGGGAGTCAGCTACGCAAGGGTTGTCGACGGAGCAGGGGCTGGTCCCCGTAAGTCCCCCGCTGCGTTCAAGGGTCGCATGCTGAGGGACAGGTTTTCCGTGTCGATGACGGGTGAACACGATCTCGAAGACGCAGCGAGCCACACAGGTCGAGGGCCCTGGGGTGATTCGGGCATCGGTAGGACCGACCGGCCCCTTGTCGCAGAATTCGAGCAAGGCGCACAGCCGTGCCGCGGGTGACCTGGCGTGAGTTCCCGGGTGCACCCAGCTTCGCTGTAACGCCCCTGGGGGGAGAAGCCGGGAACACGGCCGAGGGGCTCGGGGAGGCGAGTCCGCGCCGCTTCTGTCTCTGGAATTCTAAAGCAGCCTCCCTCGGGTCCTCGCCCCGTCACCCTCCCCCCCGCCCCCGTCGCAGCCCCTCCCACACACGACCCCCAGTCCACTCGGTCTGCTCTCCGGTGGGGACCTCAGCACAGCACACACGGACTCGCGGCAAGCTGCTGTGGGCCACCCGTGCCTCAGTTTCCTCGTCTCCGTAATGGGGACCGAACAGCAGCTACGGTACCTTTTAGAACACTTTGTGAAACGCCGTCACACTGAGTCAGCCCAACAGAAGTCCCACGAACCACGCTGAGCAGACGACACTCGCGGCAATCGTTAACCGTGAGCGCTGTCATCTCCATCTTCAGACTAAGTCGTGTTGGGGCCCCAGGAGAGGGCCCAGGGGTCTTCACCACAAGCGTCCAGAGGGACTTGGTGGGACCCCTGAGGCCGCCGACACAGCAGGCGGAAGGGGCCCTGCGCCTGCCTCGGAACAGGGGCACGTTTTCCCTCGGACTCCCCAGGGAGGGTGGTGTCGAAGGCTCCGAGCCTCTTAAAGGCCAGCGGTGGCGCCCAGCCCCGGGACCCACTACAGCCCGCGCCACTGCAGCGCAGTTGGAAACAGAGCCGAATTTGCAGTCCACCCACTCGCGGCAGGAGCTCCAGACTCTCGTCCCCATCACGCCGCACCCTGCATCTGCTGACACCCCAGCCCTGGTCCTCGCTTATCCCTGGAGAGAGTGTCAGGCTTGGACCCCGAACCTGCCGCACTCGGCCTTCAGAGCGGCCACTGCCTGGGCCGTGCCCAGGCCACGCAAGGGGCGGACGCTACTTCCTTTTCGGCCGACAGCCCTCTTTCGCATCTGTGCCAGAGTTGAGGGGTTTGATCATCAAATCTGGGAGCACCTGGGTTGAACCCTGTGGGAGCATGGGAGGGGAGCGGGCTTCGGAACACTGGACCCCGACCCTAGTCGGTGAGTCAGGAGACCCGGATGTAATGCACTCGTGCGGCCACCCCACCCCAGTCCGGGAAAGCGGTGGGGTCGGACAGGGGCAGCCCGTGGGCTGGCCGGGGGGGCCGCGGCAAGACCGAGGTGCTCAGAAACCACGCCGACACGCCGCCGTGGCGGACAGCATCCCGCGTCCCCGGGGGCCTGTGAGAAGGGGCCCCCGGGACCCTGCCAGCACAGCGAGCATGTCCCCCTGCTCCCCGCTGGCCGGACGCGGTGGCCCAGGCCACGGCTTTCCTGGGAGATCTGGACCCTGCAGACGCTCGCTCGGCAGACAGCCCGGCAGGTGTCCCAGAGCCACGTGAGGGCCGAACTCCGGGATGCGGAGTCGGAGCTGCCATCTCAGCCAGTGGCCGTCCTTCCCTGAGCTGCCGCTGTGGGCGAGACACTGAGCACACAGTGCGCCTGGCCCCGAGAGCCCTGCCGGTAGCAGGCCAGCCGGCGACAGGCCCCGCACGGGCACGCCCGCACCTGCTGCACCCCCTCTCGGCAGGACGCCAGCTGCCTCGGCTCTGCCCGCTGACCGGGGACCGGCCGCATCTGGCGGGAGGCCAGCGAGGGACCAGCAACCCTCAGGCCAGCTCTGCTCTCAGCACCGAGGGCTAAACCCTCCCCGGGTGGTCCCAGCTGCCCCCCGAGACAAACAGTGGGCTCGGTGCGCACGCGGCCCTCACCCAGCACAGCTGTGGGGCAGACACGGGCGCTGTCACTTCGACAGCCCCAGCGTCCCCTGTCTCACTGGACGGGAGGCACGCTCAGCAGCTCTCGTGGGCATTTTCGATTAAAGATAAGTTGTTCGGTTATTTCCGAGGAGAATGATTTTCTGCCCGGTAGCAGCCAAACGTCTGCCAGGAACGCTGTTCTGGGGAGCACACTGCAGACGGGACCAGCAGCACCCCCAGGGCCAGGGCAGGGACCGGCTCTGTGACCAGGGGCACTGAGGAGGTCCCCAGGGTCAGAAACTTCGGCCACAAAAGAAGACCAAAAAGAAATTCTTTTCCCAGAGGCCCCCAAACACCCACTGCCTCTGAGAAAGCGCACGGTGACTTGGAACGCGGTGGGTCCTCAGGAAAGTGCGTGGGGCGCACGCCAGGCGAGGGCGGGAAGCGAGGGCGGGCGCCCCGTGGGGCAGGCTTCCGGGGTTTGCCTCGGGTCATCGCGGATCCGCGCTCCGCACGCACAGGGGGCACGGAGACGGCGCTTGCACCCCTTTCGCTGACTCCCCCGAAGCCTCCAGCGCGGGGTCCCTCGAGGTCCTCCCGTCAGCCCCAGCGGAGGCTCTGCCACTCGCCCAGGCCGAGAAGGGCCTGCGGGGACACGGGGCCGCGACCTGCTGGAGGCTGTGAGCCAGGACGCACTGTGCCCTGCGTCAGCTGCCCCTGCCGTGACGTGGAGGGGCCACCCGCAGACGGTCTCGGTGCCACGTGCTCACGGGGTGCGAAGGCGACGAGCCGGGGAATGGGAACGCCACCGGACACGCCTCTGAAGGGGAGGCTCGCTCCAGCCCTCAGGGTGGCCCGGGGTGGGAGGCCCGGAGAGAGGAGCCAGAACCCAGCCAGGCACCCCGTCAGACCTCCCAGCGACCGGGAGCTCCCAGAGCACTGTCCCAGGCCTGGGGAGAAGCCAGTGCCGAAGTGGCCCTCCCAGCTCAGACCCCTGGTGTCCGGGTCCCCTGTAAGGGCCCTTACGCCCCGTGGGGCTCCTCCCCGCGGCGGTCTTCTGCATCCCTGTTGCTGGGAGGAGCAGCGCGGGCAGGGCCTCGGGGCCCCCGGGCCTGGGGAGAGTCCGATCCTCAGGAATGCAGTGTCCCGGAGACGGGTGGGTGGCAGGAGAGGACCCTTGGGAGACACAGCCCTTGGGGGTGCTTGCGTCGAGTGGCTGCTGCCTTTCTTCTGAGCCATGGGAACCTGCCGCAGAGTGGCATGCGCCTGGGGCCTGAGAGTGACCGGCACGTGGACACAGCCTCTGAGGGGTGGTTGGTGTCCCTTAGGGCGTGACCCTGGAGCCTCTGCGTCAGAGTGGCTGGTTTTGGCTTGTACCAGAGTCTGAGACGCGTGGACAGGTGTGGCACGTGGACATCTGGATAGAACAGCCCCCCCCCCCCCCGCCACCCTTTCCCACCCCAGAGGTGGTGAGGGCGGGAGCCTGGCTCTCGCCGCCCCCGTTGCGCAGCGCCGGTGGCTGGCTAGTCATCGTTCCCCACACCCCGACAGCATGGGCTTGTGGGTATGTGGGACATCCCAGACTGGTGACCCAACGGGCTGGGGCGGGGCCGCCAGCAGTTCCTTCCCAACAGGCCGGGTGACATAGCAGCGGGAAGGTGCGCGCCATCGAGCCTGCCTGGCTGTGGCGACGAGGCGGTGTTGGCGTGGGTGTTGCGGGGAGGGCGTCGGCTGCACCGGGCTGTGTGCTCTCGAGGTGCCAAGCTCAGCTGGGGCCGGCGGGCCTCTCACCGAGCGGGGCTGCTTCTGCTGCTCAGTGTAGTGACTGCCTGGCAGTGGGGGACACAGAGCCGGGGTCACTTCGAGGCTCTGGCATCGGGGGTTGTGAGCAGATGTTCAGCTGGGACCAGGAGGTAAGTGTCTGTCAGGGGCTTGCCTCTCGGGTGCGTGGAGGCCTCGGGGTGTCTTGTGGAGGGGTGCCCGGTCCGTGGGGACGCAGCGGGCTGTTAGACACGCGTCCTTGACGGTTTGCCCTTCTGGCCTCTTCCCCTTCCCCATCTCCTTTCATTTCCTTCCCCTTTCCGCCACAGTCAGGTTTGAGAAGAGCGGGCGCTCAGCCGGAAGGGGTGCTTTGGTGAATGGGGAGGGGTGGGGCGGCGTGAGGCTGGCTGTTCAGGCAGAGTCTGGCCAGATGCCACCTGTAGCTGTATGGTGGTGGGCCTGGCGTGTCCCAGTGGACAAGGTGGCAGGACGCGTGGGTTCCACCCTCCAGCCTGCCACCAGCCCGCCCCCCTCAGCCCCGGAGCAGCTTCCCGAGGTCCGTCCCTGTCCCCGAGCTCAGGGAGGCCCAGGAGGCCTGGGGGCGGGCGGCCCCTCCTTTGTCCTGAAGTCTTCCCCGTGGGCTGGCCTTTCCCCGTCTCACAGAGCGCGCTCACATCTGTGCGGCAGAGTCTGCGGCTGACGCCTTCACTGTTTCCAGAGAACCGAGCCGCGTGACAAGGCGTCCCCACTACTCATGGTCACCTAGAGTGCTCACTGACGGCCACCGCGCTGGGTGTTCCGAGTCAGAAGGGCGGCAGGAAGGAGAGCTGCGGTCTGGTCGCAGTGCGCTCCTGTGCATGCCGAGGGCCTGCGCGCCCAGGCTCTGGGGGTGCCCAGGCAGCACGCGGGCAGCAGGGTGACGGACCGGCCGTCCCAGGTCCGCCTCGGGGCCCCACCCCCGCATTCCCCGTCCCCCTTGTGCCCGGGCGAGCCCCGTGGAGATGCAGTTGGTCCCTACCTACTTCCTGTCGCCGTCTTTGCCTCACTTTGTTTCCTGTTTTTTAAAACGGTGTTGGGTAGCAGGGCGTGTCCCCGCGTGTCCCGTGCCAGTCGGCCGCGGGAGCCTGCCAGAGGTGCCGCGCACCGGGCGCCCCCACCGCGGGGTCCGGTTCCTGCTGTTGGCACGCAGCTCTGCTTTTGCGTTTTGGAAGGTGTGGGGTGCGACGACCTCCTGCACTGTCGGTGGTGAAGTGACTGCTGCAGTCGAGTTACCGTGTCCGTCGTCCCCCCCCCACAGCAGCGCCCCCTTTTCGGTGCTGAGAACGCTCAGGGTCCGCTCTCAGCAGATCTGAAGCGTGAACTCCGTGCTGTCAGCCGCAGTCACGGCTGTGCCTTAGTTAGACCCCAGAACTTCCTCGTTTCCCCGCTGGAAGTCTGCACCTGCACCCAGCCGCCCCCGACCCACGCTCCCCGCCGGCGCTGGGAGTCCGTTGGTCCGGCCCCCCGTGCGGGTGAGTCACGCCATGCACATCTCTCTGCGTCTCCTGCCGCTCCCACGGGGGCCTGTGCCCCTCTCCCAGCTGCTCACTTGGCATCGAGTCACACGGGAGGTGAAGCCGAGGTCCCCTCCGAGGCGTGGGCCCCCGTCTGGGCCCCGCTGCCTCTCAGCCGATTCGAGCCCGGAGCTTTGGTTTCTGTGGTGATTGGGAGCACCCTGTAGCTTTTGTGTTTCCAGCCCTAATGCGCTGGCTCTTTACGAGGCGGAAGCGCAAATGCCGGTGATGTCCCAGGCCAAGCCTTTCTGCTTCGAGGACAGTGCAGAGACCGTGGGCGGTCCCGTCCACCGCCGCGGCTGTCCTCTTCCCTCGGTCGCTTCCCCTGTTCAGTCACTGTTTACGGAGATGCCAGCAGCACGCCAGAGCGGTTGAGGTTCTGAGTTCGGAGCAGACCGGTCTGTGGCCCGGAAACGCTCAGCTCCAGAGCCGGTGGTGCTTCGCACGTTCCAAATGGGGTGGCACTGGGAATCGATACCCCTGCATCTTGGCAGGTGCCCGAGCTGGCCCTGGCGCGGGGCCGGCGATAGCTTACCTGGGGCTCTCAGCGTCCCGGCTTTGAAAGGGCGAGGTAACTGGAGCATGGGGCCGCAGCGGTGGCCCCACAGCCTTCTCCAGCTCAGCGCAGCGGTAGGCTGCCTGTTTTCTGGAAGCGCAGCTGATCGGGGCAAGAGGACGGTTGCCTGCTCTGGGGACATGGGTCCTTGCTGGGTGAGTGGCCAAGGCGGCCCCCTGGCCATCTTTTCGGTTGCCACGCTATAAAACAGGCTCCTGACCAAAGCCTTTGCTTTTCTTTAAAAATAAAATGGCCTCAGCTGCCCCCATTTTTATCCAAGCTGCCTCCTTGTTCCCTGGTAAGCCCTACCTCCAGCACAGCTAGCTAGCCACCCGCAGGATTTCCTGGAGTCCTGGGCGCTCGTGACAGGCGAGGCGAGGCGCTCTGGGCTGGCGGCCGGGCCACTCCGTAGCTGACTCGCCAGTCAGCTCATTGTCTGAGTCAGATAGGTGACAAGCCCTTTGCTGTGGTGTCCCTTGTGTCTTTTCTACTTGAACATCTTCAGCAGTTCGCCTTGGCAGTGGGGCGGCCCGATGGTGTTCCGGGCCCCCTGCCACACCCCGGATTTGTGCGGGTCGGGGGTGCAGGGGGGCATCGGAGCCAGACGGTTGGGAGGTGGGCGCCCTGTGGGTGGCAGGAGTTGCTGGGACTTCTCTGCTTGACGCCCGTCTTCTTTCCCTTCTTTCGGCTCCTAAGGATGTGAACGCGGGCGAGGGCAGTGAGTTTGCCGACAGTGGGATCGAGGGGGCCACCACCGACACGGACCTGCTGTCCAGGCGCTCCAACGCCACCCACTCCAGCTACTCGCCGCCGCCCGGCCGTGCGTTCGCGGGCAGCGACAGCGGCAGCAGCAGCACGGGGGACGCAGCGCGCCAGGGCGTGTACGAGAACTTCCGCCGCGAGCTGGAGCTGAGCGCCGCCAACCGTGAGAGCCTGGAGGACGCGGGCTCGGCGCACAGCGACGAGCACTCCAGCGGCGCCCCGAGCTCCCCGGGCCGCTCCGACGTGCTGCGGGAGGCGGCGCGGGGCACCGTGCGCAAGGCGGGCGCGCTGGCCGTCAAGAACTTCCTGGTGCACAAGAAGAACCGGAAGGTGGAGCCGGCTGCGCGCAGGCGCTGGAAGCACTACTGGGCGTCTCTGAAAGGTGAGCCGGTGCGGGGCGCCCCCTCCCCAGCCCCACCCCGTTTCCCGGGGCGCGTGCGCTCCGCATGCTCCCCTGCGCCTGCGCGGAGGCTGGGGCACCTACAGATGTGAGCTTAGGCCTCGTGTGTGGCGCTCGGAGTCTGGACGGCGGTGTCTGCCTTGCGCCGCCTTATTGCGCTCCGTGCTGCAGTGGTGCCGCGAGCACCGGCCCCGCAGCCGACCTCCGGCGCCCGATCGTCTGCCTTCGCGGGCTGCGTCCCTGGAGCAGCAGCTGCTCGGTCGTCTTTATCTCCCCGCAGCTAAGCCGTGGGAGCAGCTCCCGTCTAGTGCCCTCCAGTGCACGCCTGGGTCCTGTGACGGTTTCGGGTGATGTGCTTAAAAAATTTTTTACTCATTTTGGCTAGTGAAGTGTCTCCCAAAGTGACCGTTTGAGAGGGACATCATTAGCTTGAATCCTTTGGAATTTCCATTTTTCAGGTCAGAGACGTGAAAGAACAGAGTTGGTGTCATAGGGTTCAACCCTATGGTCCACGGGCATCTGAGGAGGGCCCTGAGCCACCAAATGTGACAAAAACCACCGTTTTGCAGCCGCATGGAGTGGCTGTGTGGTGTGCATCACTCTTCTCATTTATCACCGTACACTTTTACATGTCGATTGTCGTTTTATGTACATTTTTGAGTGTGTGGGTACGTTCCTGTGTGCCTCGGCCTGTGCTCAGTGCTGCAGAGATTGTAACGCATGTGACTCTGTGTCTTACGGAGAACACGCCTCGAGCCCCTGGGCTTCCTGTCACAGGCAGGATTTGAAGCAGGGCTGCCAGATGGAGGGACAGGTCAGGCGGGTTGCTGAGCGCACAGGGCAGGAGCAGGGTGAAGGAACTGGCCCCCTGGTGCGGCCCACACACCAGGCCGGCTGCTGCCGGGCTTCACCAGCCGTGGCCGGCGTGGGAACGTCCAGTGCCAGAGGCCCCGCATGAGCGGTCTCTGGGCACGCCCAGGGGACGAGCCGGGTCGGGTGCGCCCCGTTGCCCCTTTGTCAGCTGTGGCTTCCGTGCCCGGGAAGACAGCAAGAGAGTGTGGTGATGAGACAGCAGGTCTTGCTGCAGCCACAGACCCCACAGTGACAACATCTTCTGCAAGACAGAACTGTGTCCCCCTCCGCCCATCAGACCATCTAAGGCTGGTGCAGTGGTCGTCCCTCCGAAGTCCCTGGGGGCCTGGGCTCCTTCTGTCCTGCTGCCCGGCTGCTCCCAGAGCCGTGTCGGTGCCCGTGAGATCATGCGGGCTCCCCAGCAGCTCCGCAGTCCAGTCCAGGGCGGAGCGGGGGAGTGAGGGTGCCACCTGGAAGTTGCCCGCGTCTCTCGTGCATCCATCCCATTGGCGAGAAATGAGTCAGGGAGGTCTAGCTGCAAGGGAGGCAGGAATGGCAGCTTCACGGCCGGGTCATGTCCTGGGAGCATACCGCTGTCCTACGGAGGACTCTCTTGTCTGCTCGTGTGGGGCAGGGGCTTGTGCGTCCGATGCCGCTGCAGTTTCGGGGTGGCACGCCCCCTTGCCTTTCATGTTTAGTTATCGGCCTTGCTGGGATAGGACTTTTCGTGGCTCCGCTTCCTAGAATGTCTAAAGAAGAGTCAGGTACTTTTTTTTTTCTTTTTTCTTTTTTTTTAAGACCCTTTACTTGAGAGCATGCTTATTGATGAGAAAGAGAGACATTGATTGGCTGTGTCCTATATACTCCCTGACCAGGGATGGAACCTGCAGCCTGGGTATGTGCCCCACTGGGACTCGAACCCATGACTTTCCGGTGTGCAGGCTGACACTCTGGCCCACTGAGCCCCGGCGGGGCTGAGGGGCGCTGGGCACTTCCTCCTGCCCTGCTCTCGTTGCCGCAGCGGCTCGCAGCGTGTGTGGGATGCGGAGTCCTGGCGCGTCCGGTGAGAAACTGCGTGGAGGGTCGCTGCCAGGCTCTGCGCTGCGTGTACCGCGCCGAGTGGAATTCCTGGTCGCAGGGCACGTGCAGCCTGCGCCAACAGCCCGACTCGCGTGGAGCAAGGACGGTGAACCCGGGACAGCGCCGTCAGCTCGCACGCACTTCCCACTGCGCGTGCGCGGGCGCGGCAGCCCTGCTGGTGGAAGACAGACCGCTGCCCGGCGGGGGCTCGGGGGGGCGGGGCCTGCTGCCGCGCGGGCGCCGGCGCGCGCTTGTTCACGTGGCGGAGGGGCTGTGTCACCAGCTGCTGTGGGGGGCAGGGTGAGATGGGGCGACGGGAAAGGCCCCCTGCCTCACCTCCTGCTCCTCGCCTGCCCCCGCCCCCCGCGTCTGCAGGCTCCGTCCCGTCCCGTCCCGTTCAGCAGACTCTCCCTCGTTTAATTAATTTGTGCCGAGGTTTTAACGCCCTGACCAGGGGGGACCCCCAGCCCCTCACAGTCACCTGGGGCGCTTTTGGAGTGTGGACATGGGGCCCTGCTTGGAAACGAAGCCCCGCATGCTGAAGAGGTGTCGGGCCTCCTCGTCGTCCTGGAGCCCGGAAGGCCAAGGTCCGGGGGTCGGCAGGCGGGGCTTGTGCCGAGGCCCCGCCCCCTGGCCTGCAGGTGGCTGTCTCCCTTCGGTGTCATCGCCCCCGGTCCCTCCACACCTGCCCGGGTCCCCGTTCTTCTCTTAGAAGGACAGTTGTCGTTCTGGGTTGGGACCTGCCCGGTGACCTCACTTCACTGTGGTCACCTCTGCAGGGCCCTGTCTCCTCCCTCAGACATGTTCTGGGTCCTGGGTTGGGCTCCAGCAGGTAATTTGGGGGGCGGGGGGATATACTTCAGCCATGACAGGCCCCGAATTTGTGGTTTAAACAGGCCTCCCCTGCGTCTCACAGTGAACCTGGGAGCAGCGGGGCTGGAACAGCACTACTCCGGGGTCTCTGATTGCAGTGGGGGCACGGGAGAGCGGCTGCCCTGTTCCTGCAGGTCCTGCAGTTCCTGCAGAGGGCGCTCAGGAGCTCGGCCTCCAGCCCCTGGGGGAGCCTGTGCGCTTTTGGTGACCCAGGTCTCGGTGCCCGTAGTCTGTCAGCGTCCAGGCCCAGGACACAGAGCCGCCGAGCCCTTGGCCTTTCTGTCCCTCGATAAGGTCCCGTTGTCTTTGGGCACGCTCGGGCTCATCCTGCCAGGGATGTGCGGGGGCTGCCGCCGGCTTCCCTGAGCAGCGGGGGTACCAAGAATTAAAACCCGGGGCACCTGGGAACGCGGCGGAGGGGCGGGGTGGGGCGGGGGGGGGGGGTGGTGATTTCTCTGCAGGTTCTTTCACTTTAAGCAGAATAATTAAGGAAAAGTTTCATTTAGAACCCATCCCTGGCCTGGCTCCACCGACTGCCAGCGAGCATGTGGTGATGCTCAGGCGGAGGTGGAGGCGAAGGCGAAGGGCCTGTGGTCCGGGAGGGGAGGGGTGCGTTCCGGTCGGGCCGCCTCATGCTCGTCTTCACGCGGCGACGAGCAGGGGCTGCGTGGAAGCCTGCATCGGCCGCCTGCTGCCGCCGACGGCCGTGAGCCCGAGCGGGGAGGTCATGAAGACGGCAGGCCGGGGAGACCCTGGAGTGTGCGGCGCGCCCTCCCTGGTGACCCTCAGCCCGCGGGGCTGTGCGGACGGCTGGGCCATGCGCGGCGCTCGTCACAGCCGTGTGGGAGCGGGTTCATAGCCACTGGCGGCCACCAAGGCCCGAGACCCCCGTGTGCCCGTGAGGACACCTGTACCAAGCTTTCTCAGGCTGGCACGGAGCCTGGGGAGACCTCGGGGGCGTGCGCGAGGGACTCCCGGCGGGGGGCGAGGCGCTGTGTTTTAAGACCTCCGTGCAGGCTCGGCCCCTGCCCTCCGCACGGACGGCACGGCACTCGAGTGTCCCGCCCTCTCCTGGGGACAGGCGCCCAGGACTCAGGCCGCCCCTGTTCTCTCCCCAGGGTGCACGCTCCTTTTCTACGAGAGCGACGGCAGGTCGGGCATCGACCCCGCCAGCACCCCCAAGCACGCCGTGTGGGTGGAGGACAGCATCGTGCAGGCCGTGCCCGAGCACCCCAAGAAGGACTTCGTCTTCTGCCTGAGCAACTCCCTGGGCGACGCCTTCCTCTTCCAGGTTTGTCAGGCGCGCCGTTTGGAGGCTCAGCCGGGCCGTCCTCTCCCGCCTGCACACCTGCCCTGGTTTCCTCCGGGGGGCGGGGGGGGGGGTGTTTTCCTGCGGCTCCTTGCGGAGGCACAGGTGGCGGAGACGGGCAGCCGGCGGACCCCCAGGGGGCTCCAGGTGGAACCCGCGGAGGGCGCAAGTGCAGCGGCCGCGGGCGGGGGCCTTGGCGCAGCGCTTTGGAAGAGGGGCTGGGAGCCCCGTTCAGACCGGGGTTGAGCTGTCGAGCTTTTCCTCTCGTGACCCGGTCTCCCCTCACAGGACTCGCAGGGAACTAACGGCCTTCTGGAAACGACGAGCTGTCTGTCCCTAACCGTTTCTCTTTCATCTCGTCAGATGTTTGTGCCCGGTGCTGTGGAGGTGTGACTGTTCCCTGTATTAGGAAGCGGTCACCTGCTGGTTACTTTGGGCTCCCAGTCGCTTGGGCTGCTCGTGGGCACATGATTGTGGGGGTCAGGGTGGCAAGCGTGGGCCTGGGGCGCACCGAGACACCCCCAGATTGGCTGGTGTCGCTGGGCCGCTTCCTTTCCCGAGCCGCCGGGTGGGCCGACGGCGTTCTCCTGGGCTCAGGGCCAGTCCAGCCCGCCGCCCACCCCCCCCCCGCCATGACACGCGCATTTCCAGGTCCCGCCTGGACCCCCTGCACGGTCCACGGCGGTGCTCTCGGCTCGCCTGTCCGTCTCGGTCTGGGCCCCGCGCTGCTCAGCGAGCGTTGTCAGACGGGCCCTCGGCGCTCGCCCCCCCTCCCCCGCCCGGCGGGCTGCCGTGTGAATGCTGTTCGAAAAGTCTCCCGGAAGCTGTCCCTCTCTGTGGTCTGCGTGCCATTTCCTGCGTCCGGTGCGGCTCCTCGGCGATCAGGTGGGGACGCTGCGAATGAGCAGAGCGCCGCAGTGGCGGCGACACCGCTGATGGCGGCCACAGCAGTGGCGCTTGCGCTGAGTGCTGCCGCACGCCACCATCGCAGGGCGTGAGTCCACACACCGCTCACAGCGTGCATCCCCACTCAGCCACCGCTTGGGTCATGGCCCCCTTCGCTGACGCCGAGGTCGGCAGGGCCGCGTCCCACGGGCCCGAGTCCCACGGGGCCCGAGTGCTGAGTCTCGCTCTGCGCACAGCGTGCTGCCCCGCTCACAGCCTCTCGCCATTTGGGGGTCCGTCGAGGGCGCAGGCCCAGGGACTTCTCTCCTCGTCCCGGCGGAGCTGCTCACGGGGATGCGTGTCCGCACCGTCACTCGCTGTGGGCTGCCCTGGGTCGTGGCGGGGGACGGGGAGTGGTCCTGCGGTTTTGGGGTGCCCTCCTCTGCACTCGGTGCCCTCGATGTGAGCGCCTTTCGAACTGGCCTTCCCGGCCGTACAACGGCTGGTGGGGCCTGAGCACCCGGCGGCCACCGGGATGGAACCCCTCTGTGGCTGCCCGAGCCCCGACGCCCGCTCACCTCTGTGGGCTCCCGCACGGCTGGCCTCTGGGGCTCCTGACCTGGGGCAGAGCAAACCTCGAACCTCGTCAGGGAGAGTCACCGCTGCTTGGGGTCCGCGAGGGCACTTGCTGCCTCCTCGTCCTAGCCGGCCGCACCCCGCAGGGGCCGCCTTTGAAGGGGCCTGAGGGCAGGGGCCGAGGGAGGTCAGCCGCGGCGGAGGAACTAACCGGGAGGCTCTCGCAGCCCCCGCCCGGTCCGGCGCAGCCTGTGGGGCCGCGCGCTGCTGACGGGACCCTGCTGCTCGTGCTGACTGCGCGGGGAGAGCGAGGGGAGGGCCCCGGGGTCACTAGCTGCAGCAGCGGGGAGGGGCTCTGCCTGCCTGGCGGGGGCGGGGGCGGCCCCCGGGGGCCGAGCAGCTTGGACAGAGGCCGTGCTGTGCCGCAGGTGCGGTGCTGCAGCTCCTGCCCGGGGCCGTTTTACTTAATTAGAGCCCTTCCCTCCGCCGGGAAGCCAGAACCGTGCCAGCCACCACCAAGCGCTGTGTGTTCCCTCGGCGCCCGTGCCCCCGTTCCCAGAGGGTGTCGCCTACCGTCCCCAGCAGCTGGTGGCTGTTCGGGGAACGCACGTTAGTTCAGTTTTTGGTTCCCGTGTTGGACGCCTGGGGACACAGTTCCCGGGCGGGGGAGGAACGGTGCCCGCGGAGGCAGAGAATCCCCCCGAGATGTGTGGGGGACGTGTGGGGGGCGCCACCACCGAGGGCACCCGCCTTTCCCCGGACACGTCCCCCCCCCCCCCCCCGTGCAGACCCCCCTGGGGGAGGGGCAGGAGGCGCAGCAGGGGGAGGCTGGGGAGGCAAGGGCTGCGGTGCCCACACCCTGGCGCTGGCTCGGGACGCGGCGCGCAGGGGCAGGCCCCGTGGGTGGCACTCGCGGTGACCGGTTCAGCTGTGCGGAAGAGGCCTGCGCCCTGTCCTCTGACTCGGTCGGCATCTTCGCAGGGTTCGGCCGTGGCCGCCCAGGGGAAGGCCGAGGGTTTGCGTGTCTTCCGGCCCCGGGCCGTCCCTTAAAGTGCTGGGCCTGGCGGACGCTGGGGTCGGAGTGGACGGAGGGCGTGAGGATGAGGGGCGCCGGCCTGAGGGGCTCCTGGAGCTCCCCTTCCTCCCGGGGCCTCCGGTGGACTGGACAGGAGGGACTTGGAGGGCCGTCCCGTCTGGGCGTGAGTGGGCGCCCGGGCAGCTGGTCAGCCTGCCCGCGGCACCAGCACGGCCACGCCCCTGCGTAGCTAAGCAAGGGCCCAGGTCTAGAACCTTCTTCATCATGCTGAGCGAACGCCTTTGTCCCGGGGACTGGCGCCACGTCCCCTTGCTTCTCTGGTCTGTCCCAGAGGCCTCAGCGAGGCTGCTGGTCTGCTCCGCTCACCCGTTACCTGCGTGCCCGCGGCCCTCCTTCGCCTCCCACCCGCGTTTAGGGGCCCTGCCCGAGCTGCCGACCCGGGGTTCCCTTCACAGGCGTTCGGAGCTGCAGCTGGAGTAGGTCTGTGTGCGCGCACCTCGGAGACGCGCCCCGCGCCCCCGAGGACAGCGGCAGGGAAGGCTCTCAGGAATGCACCCAGGAGCTTCGTTCCCAGCGGCCCTCTGAGAAGCCACACCTTTACCCCCTGCCCTTCGTGTTCTTTCATTTGTGTGTTCGTTTACTTAAAATTTCAGTTTTCACTGTAGAGAGAGGGAAAGAGAGAGAGGGAGGGAGGGAGAAAGGAAAACATGGATGAGTTACCTTTCATTCACGCCCCAGCTGGGGACCGAACCTGTGACCCAGGCATGTGCCCCAGCTGGGGATTGAACCTGTGACCCTCGGTTTGCAGTCCAACGCCCAACCCACTGAGCCACAGCGGCTGGGCTTCCTCTGTGCTCTTTTAACATGGAAAAAGTTCAGCCCACTTTACAGTTATTCCTGTGTTTCTGTAAAGTCAGGGTACCTGCAGTTTTGGTCCCCTAGACCTGGCTTGTGTTTCTCTGGATTAAAATGAATTTCTTTTTTCCTGCTGCTCCTGAAACCGCAGCTCCTCCGACTGCAGGGAGCGGGGGACCCTCCCTCCAGCTGCCTGACTGGAGCCGCACCCCCCGCAGACCTGGTGGGTGGGGCTGGGGCTTCCTCTGGCTCCTCACTCAAAGGTGCTCCGGTGCTCGGCGAATTTGCGGCTGGTCACTGCCCTCTGCGGTGAGACGGTGGCTCCTTCCCCTCACTGAGCACTTGCGGTGCCCACAGCGCCCGAGGACCCAGCAGGGGGCCTGTGATCCGCCCTGCTCACCTGCCAGGTGCCGTTTGCTCTGTGGTGGTGACGAGGGGGGAGGGGGCGAGGGTCTGTGGGTGTCCCCTTCCTGCCTCTCACCTTGGGACTCTGAGGCAGGGCCGGTGGCAGTCAAGTCCCGAGTTCAGGCTGCTCAGTTCAGGGAGGGCACACAGGGGGTGCCTTGGGAGAGTTCTGTTGTGTGGGGTGGGGGGGTGTCAGGACCTGAGCCCCAGGAAGGCCATCCTGGGGAACTCGGCTCGCGCTGGCGGTCGGCTGTGGTCGGCTCCGCACACGTGAAGCCAGCACGGTGCCCCGAGGCGTTTCGACAGTTCACGTCTCTTGCCGCTGACAGCCGTCCGTGTGACCTCTACCCACCTGTCACCCACACAGAGCTCCGTGAAGGCCACCGGGAGAGGTCGTGCTGTTGGAAAGCCCTTTCCGTGGGCGGTGCTGTGGGCGTGGGCCGGCGGCAGGGCAGGGATGCTCTTTGCAGACTGCCCGAGGCCACCGGCAGGCCACCCACTGGCCGTGAAGGGGTTTGCGGGCGCGAGGCACACCCCACGGTCGAAGGGCCGGGCCCTGCATGTTTCATGAGGCTGCGCGCACACTTGTCTCTGTGCCTTTCGGTAGATGTTCACGGGCCTTTGGGTTCCTTCCTTCCTTCCTTCCCTTTCATTTTGAGACGTTTTTAATTGCGGTAACACGTACCCGACGTGCCCCTCACTGCGTGTAAGCGCCCAGCGCGGGGGCAGCAGGCGCGTCCCCGCCCGCCGCTGTGCGGCTGTCTTCACCGTCCTCTCCAGGGCGCTGCACCCACAAACCCGCAGTCGGTCCCTGCTCGGGGCTGACCCCCGTTCCTCCTGCCCTCTGGCTCCAGGGGGCCACCGTCATCTTTCCGCTTCCAACCCTCCCCTGGGGGTGCGGTGGTTGATTTGAGAGAGGGAGAGAGAGAGAAGGGGCAGAGGGAGAGGCTGCTTCCTGTAGGTGCCCTGCCCGGGGAGTGAGCCTGTAACCTTCTGGTGTGTTGGGATGATGCTCCAACCCGCTGAGCCACCCGGTCAGGGCCTTCATCTCTGTAAGTCGGTAAATTCCAGGGCCGCCGCTTTGCAGGATTAACTACACACCTTTCCAAGGACGTTCCACTCGTCGACAGGCGTGGGCTCCTTCTGTTCCTGCTCCCTGGTGGGGAGGCCCCCAAGAGCTCTGGGCCTTACAAGACTGCAGCGCGAGTCCTTGGCTGCGTTTGCTGGGTGGGGGGCAAGGGCCCCTTGCTCATCGGGTGAGGAGAGCGGAGGGTGGGTGCCCTGCAGAACCTGTCCGACGGGGCTCTTCCGGAGGCTGGCACGGTGCCACGCGGGGCCTTTTGTTGAGACGCTTCCCCACCGTCGGGGTGGAACGGGCACTCCGCCAGCGCGTCAGCCGGTGCGGGTCAGGTTCCGGTGCTGCCAGGAGCTCCGCGCCCTCCCCGTGGCCCCACGCGACCCTTCATCCCCACCCTGGGCCTGGCGATGACCATGGCGGTGCGGCGTGAACCGCGACCCGTGCTTTCTTCGAGGGCTCCTTCGGCCCAGCCGCTGCGCCGGGGAGAGTGTGGCCGGGTGGCCGCTGCGGCAGGGCTCCCGTGTCCGCAGGACACCTGTGCTGAGTGCGGCGGTCCCCTCACCGGCGGGGCGAGGCCTGCGGGTTGGGCCGCAGCGGCATACGGGCAGGCGGCACGTCCTCCCGGGGCCTTGCCGTCACCGTGGGGCGACCTAGGCTTCGTCCTGGAGACTGGCCTTTGCTCCGTAGCCACCCTCTTGCGGAGGCACCGTCCAGACACAGACGTCTCAGCACAGGCCGGTGTCTCCAGCTGCCGCAGGGTGGGTCGTTGGAGGCACACGCCGCAGGAGGGCGTCCCTCCTGCCGTGGCGGCGGGCGGCCGAGGCCGGGGTGGGCCGCTCCCCATCCTCGTGGGGTGCAGCGAGCGGGTGGGGTCGGCTCTCTGGTCTCCTGTCACAAGGGCACAGGCCCCTGCACCGCCGTCTCGGGGCTAGGATTTCGGGGTCTGAAGTTGGGACCATATGACGCCGAGGGCGCAGACCTAGCCGCCCCGCCCGGACAGCCCGTGGGCGCCATCGGTGGCGCGTCTGCCCCGAGACCGACTTGGGTTGTCAGTGACGAGCAGCAGGGGGTCCGGAAGCCAGCCGTCCCCACGGGTCTGCGGCCCGGCACCGGGAGGCGGCGCGTGGCTGGCCCGGCCACCTGAGCGGTGGCTGTCCCTCCCCGCAGACCACCAGCCAGACGGAGCTGGAGAACTGGATCACCGCCATCCACTCCGCCTGCTCGGCCGCCGTGGCGCGGCACCACCGCCGAGAGGACACGCTGCGCCTGCTCAGGTCGGAGGCCAGGAGGCTGGAGCAGCGCATCGACATGGACGAGAAGATGCGGAAGATGGGCGAGATGCAGCTCTCCTCCGTCACCGACGCCAAGAAGAGGAAGACGATCCTGGACCAGGTGACCGCGCGCCTGCGCTGGGGCCGGCCGAGTCCCCGGCAGGCAGCTCCCAGGGGGCCGCGATGGGCTGACGGGGAGGCGGAGGCCTGGCGCAGCCTCCCTCCTGGGGGTGGGGGGTGGGCGGGGGGATGTGGTTCCCCCAGACTCCAGGGCCGGGCTGGGAGGGTGCGGGAGGGGGGTGCCCTCTCCGGTAGTTGCCCTGGATTGACGGCCGTGGGTCTTGGCGGAAAATCACACCAGCCGTGTAACACTCAGCCCCCATTCCCTGAGAAACGTTGGGTGCCTCTTGTCCCCCCTTCGGGTGAAAGGGAAGCCCGTCCCCACGCACAGACCTGGGGCGCCGGAGTAGGGTGGAGCCATGGACCCGTGTCCCCTTCTGCTCACCCCCCACCCCCGCCCCCGCTGTCTCCGCTGCAGATCTTCGTCTGGGAGCAGAACCTCGAGCAGTTCCAGATGGACCTGTTCCGCTACCGCTGCTACCTGGCCAGCCTCCAGGGCGGGGAGCTGCCGAACCCCAAACGGCTCCTCGCCTTTGCCAGCCGGCCCACGAAGGTGGCCATGGGCCGCCTGGGCATCTTCTCCGTGTCGTCTTTTCATGCCCTGGTGAGTGGCCGCGGGTGGACTTCTGAGAGCCAAGCGTCCTGTTAGTGCCGAGCAGGACGTGGCCGCAATTGGCGAGGGGTTGGCCTGGGTTACCGCAGGGGGTGCCTTCCGCTGCGGCCCCTCTGCGCCTCGGGGGCGAGTCCTCCTGTGGCTCGCTCTGAAACTCACTGCTTCAGCCCCTCCTGGTGGGAGGGGCCGAGACTTGTGCAAGGAAAACTGGAAGGTGGTGGGCATCTCAGGACCTCTCTGGGCAGGGGCGTGTGTTGGTAGCTCACGTCGTTCTTGGGCAGGTCACGTTCTTCGCCCAAGCACGTGTCTTGTCGTATTAACCTCACGGGCAAGCCTGGTGGAGGCTGTCTCCCACACGGGTGTGTGGGCTCTCGCGCACGCGCGCTCCCTCTCACCCGCACGCAGACTCGCACAGTGAGTGTGTGTGGAACTCAGCCGCCTTGGGCAGGCTCCCTGTGCACTTTATGGCCATCGTAGGCTGCGTGGCCTTGGAAGCCCGACCTGGTGGAGGAACACGGAGCCCCGCCCCGCCCCCCAGCAGTGCTGGCTAGGGGGGGCGGGTGCTCAGCTGACCTCAGCGGTGTTTGCAGTCCAGGAGTCTGTGCACTCGCTGAACTGTGGGCGCCTCTGTGTGCTTCGGTCCTTCTCTTACTTGCCTAATTGCTCTAGGGAAGTAACGTGGCTTCAGCGGGTCCAAGGCAACCGCTGCGGGAAAGGTGCGGCACTGCGCACATCTGCCGTGGACTTGCACTTGCACTTGCACTTGATCGGGTCTCGGGTCCAGAAGCTGCTGTGCGAGCCCTTCACTCCCAGCTGGGAGGCCTCTGTGCTCTTTATAGATAGATTAGCATCCTCATTCAGATAATTAGGGTTCATTAGCATTTTTAAAGAAGTCCTAAGCCTATTTCTGGAGCTATTAAGCCAGCTTCCCGATTTGTTCTGCTGACAGCTAGGCTTGGCCTCCCTGTGGGCTCCCTGCCGAGCCCCTAGCCCTGTTTTCAGCCTAGGGGTCTCAGAGCCGGATGAACCAACCCGGAACCGGCCTGCGGCTCTGGGGCTGCTTCTGAGACCCCGCCCCTAACTCAGCACCGGGCCAAATCCCGGTCTAGCTGCGTGGAGGTAAATCGGGGTGGAAGTGCGCACCCGCACCTGCCCAGGCCGCGGCGCGCTGAGGGGCGTGTTCGCCGCAGCCGGTCTGGGGCCGTCAGGGTGGCTGCCTGGTCTCGAGCCCCCAGCGGCTCTTCCGTCTTCCGGGGCCCCGTAGGTTGGGGGGGAGGCACTGCCGCTGTTCCCCTCCAGGCTCCGCGCTGCCACCCGTTTCTCCGCAGCCAGAGCCCTCTGTCCCCTGCCGTCGTCGTCGTCTCTGACCCTCCCGGTCCCGCTGTCTCAGGGCCTGCGGTTGGTGCACGCTCCTTTGGGGGGCGGGCTCTGAAACGCAGGGCTGCGGGGCGGCAGGAGCTCTTCCAGGTTTTGGTCAGCGACCGTCACGAAGAGGATTCCGCGCCCCCCCGCCGCGCCCCTGTTCGCCGCCCCTGTTCCGTGAGTGGCAGCGCTGATGCGCGCCCGCGGGTCCCTGCGGACTTCCTGTGGGGGGGGGGGGGTCCGTCCCTGTCCCTCAGACCATGGGCCCCGGGTGGGCCCGGCAGGGGAGGCTCCGTCTGAGTTCCCGGGTGTTTCTTTCACCTCCTGTCCTTGTCGTTCGACCCCAGGGAATGCCTTTCCCCCGGGGTCGGGACGGTCTTCCATCCATCCAGCCTTCGTCCGCACCGGTGTTCCCTGTGAGCGCCGTTGTCTTGGTGGCGGCAGTTCCCGGGGCCCCAGCAGCTCGGAGCCGGCACCGTGATGTGAGGGCCGCCTGCGAGGGGGCCCGTGTGCCGGGAGATGCAACCCGCTGGCCGGCTGGCTGGCTGGCGGCCGAGAGTGCCGGCGACGGCATGGGTCTCCCTTCCCGTCCGTCTCTCTGCGGGTGTCGCTGACAGAGCCGTGGTGTGGCTGCCGCCGCCGCCGCCACCACCACGTTAGGGAGGGTCCACGTTAGGGAGGGTCCACGTTAGGGAGGGTCCGGGTGGGCTTCCCGGTGCGCGTTTACCCCTCGTTCACGTGGCCGACAGACATTGGGGAGCAGCAGGCGGGTTGGCTGCTGTCCTTGTGGTCAGGGCCAGGGCAGCCGGCAGGCCGGGGTCCCGGCGTGTCACAGAGCAGCGTTGCGCTCCCGCAGGAGGGGCGGGGGCAGCGGGCAGGCAGTGAGGCGGCACCACCCTGCAGACGCCGAGGGGCGCGGTGAAGGGAGGGGGCGGCGATGGGTGCTGGGGGGGGGTGTGTGCATGTGCACGTACATGTGCGGTGCACGAGTTGGTGAGCGGAGACGTCAGGTGGACTCGAAGGAACCAGGTGTGAACTTGGCCACCGGCGCGTGTCCCCGCGAAGCGGCCGCTCCGTGGCACTGGGGTCTCAGAGTGTGGCCCGTTGACCTCCGTGTACGCGGCCGAGCCCGCGACCAGCGGGCAGGGGTCCTGAGCCCCATCCCGGGGCGATTCCGTGCGTTGGTCGTCCCTGACGAGTGCGGCAGGGACGAGCCGCGGCGCGGTGCGTGGGTGGCGAGGGCTGGGGGTTGGGCAGCGGGCCTGACACCTCTCCTGCGGTCTCCCGCACCCGCACCCGCAGGTGGCAGCGCGCACCGGGGAGGCGGGAGTGCGACGGCGGACGCAGGCCACGCCCCGGCCCGCGAGCAAGCGGAGGAGCCGGTTCTCTTCTCTGTGGGGCCTGGACACGACCTCCAAGAAGAAGCAGGGGCACCCCAGCATCAACCAGGTAGGTTCCGGGGGGCGGGGCGGGGGCCCCCTCACTTTGGGGGGTGAGTGGGCGCGCGTGGGCGCGTCTTTGTTGACGGGGAGGACTGTTGAGAGCCAGCTGCTGAAACGGTCCGTCCCTGACCGATGCCGGGGCAGAGAGGGTGGGCCCCGGCGCCCGCCTCTGCCCCCCACCCACTCTCCCCGCCCCAGGCTCCCACCTCGTCCTCCCCGGGCCGCGGCAGGCACACAGCATGTCCCCTGAGGGAGGCAGGGCCCCGAGGCCGAGCCAAGGGGCACCTGGGCCCGGAGTCTTCCCAGCCGCCCCTGCCCTGGGTCCGAGGCCGCCGCCCGCCGGACGCCTGGCCGTCTGCCCGGGCCGCCCTCTGGCGGCAGTGCGCAGTGCCGGAGTGGCGTGCTCACGCCCCGCAGGCCTCCCTTCCCCCCGAGTCCAGGGCTCCGTGTGCCTTCGAGGGACACCTGAGGAACGGCTCTGCCCTGGGGTGGGAGCCGCTTCCAGGACACTCGGAGTCACCCGTCACCTGCCTTGGAGAAAGGCACCTGCGCAGCAGTGGCTTGAGCTTTAGGGCAGGGCCTGAGGGGACGTGGGAGGTTGTCTCCTGGGAGGAGAGTGTCTCCTCCATGGATGGCAGTGGCTGGGGACGAGGCCCGAGCACGCTGAGTCACAACAAGGCCCTTTGCCGTGACCGTCACTCGAAGCCTCGTGCACGGGGAGGCGCCGAGGGCCGGCTCGGTGAGAAGGCCCCTTAGCGTCACTGGTTCGGCCGGTCTCAGCCCTTCGTCGACTCAGGGATCGAAGTGGAAGGAGAGGTGCGCCCTGAAAGCGGGCCCCACGCCCATCACCTGCACGTGGGGTGCCAGGGTGATGGGTGGGACCTCAGGAGAGCAGACGGGCGAATGAGACCGAGCGCCACGCAGCCCGTGCCGTGGTCCTGGGGGAGGGCCAGCGTGGGGTTTGCGTCCGTGTGCGCCTGGCCAGGCGGGGGTGGGGGACACGGGGCGGTCAGTGCGGCATCAGCCGAGCCGAAGCCGCAGGGGCGGGCGCTCACCCTCAGCTGGCCCCCACTTCCGGGGGGGCAGGCGTCACCTGCGGTGACCGTCTGTCATGGCAGGGACAGGCCACGCTGGGTTCTGCAGAGCCTGCGCCCAGATCTGCTGTCGGCGGGTCCCGGTTCCCACCCCCCCAGACCCCCCTGTCCCCCGCCTGCCCGGGGTCCGTCTCACCGTGCTGGTGTGTTCCCAGGTGTTCGGGGAGGGGCCCGACGCTGTCAAGCAATCTTTAGAGGGAGTCTTCGATGACACCGCCCCGGACGGCAAGGTAACACGATCAGCGTGCGTTTCCTTCTGAAAGTACTGCCAAGCGTATCCACGTGGCCAATGCCGTGGCTTCTCGGGGTCCTGAGGTTGAGCAGACTCAGTACTGACCCCCTGAAAGGGCCAGGCCTTGAAAGTTCGGGAGCAGGCGCACAAGGAGGCTGAAGTGTGTCGTGTGTAAGCCCCGATCGGCAGGAGGCACGCACGGCATCGTCCGGGCTGGTCCCCTGAGAGCGGGCGTCCCCTGGGACATCGGGGAGGACGTGTGGGCCCGGGCCACGGCTCGTGCCGTCTGCGAGGACCCCCCCTCGCCGCTCCTGCACGCTGGCTCGTCCCCGTTCACGTCAAAGCGCTGTCCCGACGGCAGGTTCCGTAACCAGAGGTGCCTCCGTGTCCCAGGACACAGGTTCGGTGAAAGAAGCATCGACTCGGTTTGTCTTGTGTTTGGATTTAAAAGGGGCTTTCAATCCACTCCGATCCCAGGCCCATAGAAAGTACCAATTTTTCCCTAGGCCACTTGTTTTAGCCTAAGTAAGCGGACATCCCGGGCATCAACCCCCAGCAGCCTCTTTGTTTGGGGTGCTCTGTGCTGCGCCCAGACCTTGCGTGGCCCTCTGGGTCGCGGACTCCGAGGCAGTGTGGCCGAGTTCAGTGCCGCGCTGGCCGGCGGCGGCTCAGAGCCATGTTCTCGATGAGCTGGACCCCTGGAGCCAGGCACGGTGGGTGGCTCTGGTGGCTGGAGAGGAGAGTGGCCGTGGGCAGGACCCCCTCAGCACCCGCACGACCCCCGTTCACACCCAGATGAGCCCCGGACTCTGTCCTCGCAGATAGGCAGGCGGCTGCCCTGGGAGATGGCCGTCTGTGACTTTCTGCGCCGGTCTGCCTGTCCCTGACGGATTTCACTCGCTGACCTAGTAGCACAGTCCAGGTGTAGCGGTCCCCTCTGGAGTCAGCTCGTTCCCCCTGCTCCGCCCGCATCGCCACACCTCCAGTGCGGGGCATCCTCTCTGGGCCCGGGATCCTGGAACCGCAGAGTTCCTCCCGTGGATTTCTGTGTTCGTCCTCCCCGCCCCCACCCAAGGGCCCTCTTTATCCTGCTTCTCGGCCGGAATGCCTTGTTCTCCGCGAGAAGTTGGGATGCAAAACGTGGCCTGACCAAGTGCCGAGGGGCAGCTGTTGGCCAGGGGACGTGGGGCACGGGGGCGGGGGAAGGGGGGATCTCAGCTGAGAACGGAGACGCCCGGGCGAGCTGCTGGCCCCGGGTGCGTGCCCTCGGGGCTCCGTCCCTCTGCCCCAGCAGCAGCAGCGCTCGGGGGCAGGGCTGGAGGCGCCTGTCTCCCCACGGGTGCAGCAGGCCGCACCAACGCAGCCACCCTGTTCCCGCCTCCGCTCCGTCACGTGTGGGCGTTGCCACGGCGCCACCGCGGCCTTTGTTTGGGAGTTCGCTTCCTTGGCGACGCCGGCCTGTCGCTGGTGGCTGGCGGGTCCGTGTCTCCCCGTCGCTGTCCTGGCTCCCACCCAGCGGTCCCGGCGCCTGCTCAGCACGCGCGGAGAGAGAGTCGGCGCCCCCTGTGGGTGGCCCGGACCTCGCCCCGCCCTGCGCTCCCCTTGGAGGGACCCGGTGCCCGGTCCCTCGGCCCACGGAGCGCTTCCTGCCGAGCCGTCCAACCTGCTTAGATGTAACCATCCCGTCCTGCGGACTGGGTGCTTGTCCACCCTCGGGCCGGGTGTGGTGGGGGCTGCGGTGCGGCAGCAGCCGAAGGAGGCCCCCGACCTCGTCTGGGGTCCGGGGGTGGAGGGCTGCGCGAGGGTCCCCGCTGAGCTGAGCGAGAGAAGGACGCTGCCGGGGAACGCACAGGCCTTCGATGCCCTCCTCTCTTCGGAACCCCTCGAGGCCCGTTGTTCCCTCTGCGACTCAGAGAGCGAGCCCTCGCAGGCAGGCGTTCTCGCTGTGGGGGCCCTCTGCTCTGGGGGGGGGGGCTGAGGGGGGAACGGTAGCTGTGGAACCGAGCTCAGTGGGTGCATTAGCTGTCTGTCTCTGCCTCATCCCCTGCCCTTCCCCTCTCCCTGCCTCCCAAAATTCGTGCCCACTCACTCATGCACACCTGCCTGTGGGTGTCCTAAACCAGGTGTGAGGCCCAGGGAGCCCCCGCCCCGCAAATGCCGCTCCTTCCTCGGTAGTCTCCTCCTCTCCCAGGGGTCCCCTTTGTCCGTCACAGCTGCTGCCACCTTCGCATGGGGCCCCTTTCCCGGGGATGGGTCATCACCGCGCCCCCTGGGGGCTGAGACCGCTGGGCCCCGCCCGGGGCTGCTCTGCCAGCCCGGCTGCTCGTTGCAGGTGGAGAAGGAGACGGGCCTGCCTGGCGTCCCCCCGCACCACCCTGACTGCGACGTCTGGGTCCACGAGCACTTCCCGCCATCCTGGTTCTGCCTGCCCAACAGCCAGTCCGCCCTGACGGTCATCCGGCCGGGGGACACCGCCCGGGACACCCTGGAGCTGATCTGCAAGGTAGGGGCTGCTTGGCGCTCGTGTCCTGGAGGAGAGCGGGGGACCTGGGCCTCCTGGGCGGGCACGGCGGCGCTGGGGGCCACGAGGGGACCCTGGCGGGTCACGCAGCTCCAGGCTCCTTGGGGTCGGCGTGCAGTGAGTGCGGCGGGCTCTGCACCCTGGGGGCCAGGGCCCTTCTGCGTCCAGCACGTGTGTTTGGTCTGTGAGAGGCGAGTTCCGAGCGTCAGGTGCGCCCTGCACAAGTCTCAGAAGCGAGAGGTGAGGAGCCCAGCCGACCCGAGGCTTCTTCCCCATGGGGTCAGCAGCCACCCGCCGCGGACCTCCAGGCCTCGGCACCGCCGTCTGTGTGTGCACAAGCGTGTGCCACGGTGTCACACGGGTGCAGAGCTGGTGACCCGCTCCTGGGCAGCGGCGGGCACACTGTGGGCGTCCTGAGGGGAAGCTGAAACGAGCCCAAGGGCGACGTCCATCGTGGGAGGCTCCTCCGCCCTGGAACACGCCATCGGCTGTCTGTCTATTTCGTCTTATCTTGGGCGACAAGTGAGCTGCTTCTTTACTTACCTCGTGGGGAGCCTGGGTCGTTCTCTGCCCCTGAAGATGCGCAGGTGACCGGCCTCGGCGTGGGCAGGGGGAGGGGAGAGGACAGAGGGCGGCTGGACTCGGACGGACCGGCTCGAGGGCCGTCCCCAGGCATGAGGACGAGCACGGCTTTCCCCCGGACGGGCCGGCGCCGCGTGGCCCCGTGGGCCCGCGTGTCTTGCCGGAGCGCAAATCACAGGCAGGTGCAGAGGCAGGACCCGCGTCTGGCTGCCAACCTGGGGCGCGCGCCCTCTCAGCCAGGAGGACGGTCACCGAACCGCCAGGGAGACGGACTTCCCTGGGGCCATCGAGGGAGGGGGAGGCGCTTCCTGTGGGTGAGGGGCGTTTTGCGGACCCCCTCCTCCCGCACAGCGTCTAGCGGACGCGAGTTCCGTATCCCTTCGCCGTCCCCAGGGCCTTTGTGGAGAGCAAAGCGGGCTCCTCCTGGGCGTGCGGCAGTGGAGCGGCTCGGGCCGCTCAGCCTTCTGGGTAGGCTCCGTGAGGGAGGCGGGGCCAGCCCACGGGGCGGGGGGGGGGGCGGGGCGGCGAAAAGAACCGGCGGGTGGTCCGCACTCGCGCTGAGTCCTTCATGCCTCGAGTTCTGATTCTGACTTTTGGAGACAGCTGTATTTTTGTTCCCGTTTGTTCATTTTAATTGCTGTGCAAAATCGTCCCTTGGGGGTTTCTGCGCTCACTCCCTTGCAGGCGAGCTCCGCTCTTCAGGGCGCTCCCCGCAGAGCAGTGCGGGTCCCTCCCCAGCGGCAGCAGGGGGCGTGCAGGCTGGGCTGCGCTTTTTCTGGGAGCTCCGTGCCTCGCGGAGTTCAGCGCCCAGGCAGTGACCTTGGCCTTGACCTAAGCCGGGAGCCAGAGTCAGGCAGAGTTCTCCACTGTCGTGACTGGTGGACACTAGTGACCCCGCCCCCCCCACCCCTACCCCCATCTCAGAGGCTGGTCCAGGAAGGCGCTTGTCCAGGAAGGCGCTTGTCCAGGAAGGCGAGTCCTGCGTCCCTGCAGCCCCTCCCCTCCAAGGGGTTCGTCCCGTCACCCAGAGGACTTTGCTGCATCTCTGGAGCACAGACTGCTCCCTCTCCCCTCGAAAAGTCCCCGTGTTCCTTGGATCCTCAGCTCTTTCTCCCAACGCGTAGACACACGCAGTGTGCGGTGGGACGAGCTTGTGTCTCGTGCGCTTAGAAGTGGAAGCTGCGGTGGTCCCTGCTCGCGCCGGCGGTCCCTGGGGAAGCCCGACCGAGGGGGGGGCTGTGAGCAGAAGCAGAAGGCCCTGCGCCTACTTCATTCGGCTCCAGCAGCTCCCCGAAGGTTTGCTCCACGTTGGGTGGTACTGCTTCATTCACGGGGGTCACCGCAGTAAGACGCACGTTCAGAAGACACGCCAGGCACAGTAAAGGCCAGTTCTGGGCCCAGTCCACGCCGCGTCGCCGGGGCACGGCTCAGGTGCCTCAGGCGTGACTCCAGTGGCTGTGCCCCGAGGACCTGTGTGCGCCGTTCAGACGGCACTGCTCCCGGGTCGGCACGCCCGACAGTGGGGAGCCGGGAGCGGCCGCCAGACCCGCTCTGCCAAGGTGGTCTCCGCGGTCCGGGTTCCGCTGCACCCGCCCGGGCGCCGACTTGCAGACTCTCGAGAAGCCCGAGGGCCTCCCTTGGAGTTCGGATGATCGGATCTCGTGCGTTCCGCAGAGTTTTCCCCTAGTTACAGCGGCCGGGACCCACGGGGGCTGCCGCAGAGCCACCTCCACCGGAGTCGGGAGGCACGGCGGTGCCGTACCTGGGGTCACGTGCTCAGGGGCTCCTCGGTCAGGAGACCGTCCCAGAGCGTGCTTGCTGCAGCTGCCTGGCTTATTTCCCCGAGCTGCGCAGACGCTGCCGTGGGCGCAGGGCATCTGGGGGGCGTGGTGGGGGGGGGCGGCAGGACGAAGCGCCCTCACTGCCGGGCCTGCGTACCGAGCATGCTCTCCCCGCTGTCGCCCCACTGTGAGCCAGGCCCCTCCGCAGGCCCCGTGGCCCCACTGCGTGTGGACAGTGGGCGGGTCTCGAGCGCACTCGCCCCTCATGGGTGACGAGGCCCTCTGGTCTCCTGAGGACCCCCCACCCCGAGACCGCGGTGGTGGGCAGTGGCCCCTCGCCGCGGTGCCGGGCCGGGAAGAGCCGGTGGGAGCTGCCGCTGGGCGGGTGGGTGCCCGCGTGCTTCCTGACGGTGACGGCAGGTTTCCAGGTGGATGTGCTTGTTCCCCAAGAGCCCAGTTTCATTTCCCTTTTCCTCCTACCTCCCTCGGAGGCTGAGGGTTTGGCAGGATTTTCGCTTCCACTTAAGGACTTGGCCCGGGTGGGGGGTGGTGTTGGGGGGACGTTTGCGGCTGTGCCCTGGGAGGAGGGCTCCCCTGCTTGTCCCTCCGCTCCGCAGGGCGTGGGTGGTCCCAGCAGCAGGGCGCCCGCGTGCAGGTTTTCCCGCTTTGGGCTTCCCTGCCTGCGCCGGCCCACCCCATTGTCCGTGGCCCGGGCGGTCTGGCCTGTCAGACCCGGGCCGCCCCGACCTTCCGTGCGGACAGTGGAGCCCGAGGCGCAGGGACGGGCAGGCCTCAGACCCCGCTCAGCGCGCAAGGGTGCACGTCGGGGTCCCTAGCGGTGCGCACAGGGAGCGCTTTACTCTCTCCGCTTGCCCCTTCACCTCCTGCTGGGCGTGCAGGACGACCCTGCTCCCCCGGGGCGGGCCGGCAGGCGCCTCTGCGCATGCGCGTCTGTTCGAAGGGGGGCCGCGCCCCGGCTGCGTGGCCCTGCGGCAAACGCCTTTGTGCCGTGGTTCCCGCAGCTGTGGTGCCCACGCGGCGTCTGGCGCACTTGAGAGTTTTTTCCCTGTGGTTCAGTGGCGGGTACGGAAACAGTTATCGGGATATTCGGAATTTGGCCTTAGTTAAAAATGCGTTGGGGGAGGAGAGGTAAGTGAAGAGAGTATCCGATGAGTGGAAAGTTAACTTCGCTTGGGTCGAGATAGTTGTCATCGGTGGAGCTTTCGGAGCGAGGACACGTTTGCGGGAAACTGCAGACTCCGGTGGAAGGAGGGCCTGCTCGAGGCGCGCTCGCCCGCGCCCTCCCCAGGGCCCCCGATCACCAGGCCGCGTTCTTCGCTCCTCACGCCCCAGCTCTGGGTTGATACTCTGACAGTGGACGCCAGGCACCGTGTCTTCGCCCGCCGCACCTTTCGGGCAAATCTCCGAAAGATAGGGATGTTTCTAAAAACGACGCGCTCTGAGCGTTTTCTGTCTGCGACGAGCTGTTGCACCGCCACGGAACCTGCCAGGGCCTCCCGTCCCACACAATCTCCTTGAGTGTGCGGAAGACCAGGGACAAAGCCGGAGCTTCTGCCACTCTTTTTTCTGCAGCCCTCACTCTCCCAAAGGTGCCTTTTCCAACGGAAAGAGTCTCAGTCAGCCTGTTCCGGCCCCAGGGACAGGCCTGGACATTTGAGTCCGTGGCTGTTTCAGGGTCGTTTCCTCTGGGCCGTCCACTCGGGTGTTTCCCGGGTGGGACGCACGTCCGGACCCGCCTGTCCGGCCTGCGCACGGGCTGGCGGGCAGATGAGCTCTGCCACGGTGCAGAGTGCCTGCCACGAGGTCCTGGCACACCTGCTTTCCCGTCACCGTCGGGACTCCCTGGCCCTGCCCGTAGCCTGGTTGCCTGGCCGCCTGCTTGCGTTTGGGGCTGTGTGGAAGGGCCTGCTGGGTCCGATGGCCTTGGTTGCGGAACCTGAGTTTAAAGCTGAAGTGACTCCGGCCGGCAGAAGGGAGTCCTAAGGCACCGTGGAGCGTCAGCAGTGTGTTCAGTGAATACCGTCACACCTGCTCTGTTTTCGGGAGCTCTGTTCTCGGGAGTCCGAAGCGCGGGCCCGGGGAGAGCGCGACCCCGTCCACTGCTGACCGCTCTCCTCCCTCTCCCTTGTCCCAGGCGCACCAGCTGGAGCCCTCGGCTCATTACCTGCGGCTGAACTTCTGGATCGAGGCCGAGACGAGGCACTATGTACCCCGGGCGGAGGAGGACATTTACGAGCTGGTAATGCGCGTGGCTGCTGGGCACGCCCGCCGTGTGGGCGGCGAGGTTCGCCTGACACGTGTGCTCATGCTGGCCGTGGGGGGGACAGCGGGACCAGCTCGGACGCCAGCGAGCCTCGAGGGGGGCGGCGGGGGCGGGGGCGGGCACGGCCTTGCTCATCGCGGCGCCCCGGCTGCACGGACGCGCCGTCTCTGTCTGCGCGAGGCCCGCGCCTGGTGGTCTCCAGGAAGGGAAGCCCGGAGCGGCCCTCGGGCGCAGTTCCCCGCGGTCTCGGCGGCTGCGCTGGGGCTTCGTGTTCGCCCGGGACTCCAAGGGCAGCCGCCTGCTGCCGGCGAAGCAGCTCCGGCCGCGGTTCCGCGCGAGCCTCTCCCCGCCGCGGGCGCGGGCGGAAGCAGCTGCCCCTGACGCACGCGTGCGGCCTCCTGCGGCTCCGTCTGCCCCGGGACGCCGGCGCGCGTCGGCGTTTCGCTGCGGGACTCGGGTCTTCGCTGCGTCTGGGCTTGTTACTGACTCGGCGGCTTCCTAATGACGTGCTGTTGGCACAGAAAATGAGGTGACAATACTAATTTCTCGGATTTTATGAGGAGCAGAGGTCAGGGCTCACCCAGTCCAGGCTCAGGGAGCGGTTGCTATGGTAACAGTGAAGGGACGCATTTTCGGCCCCAGGAGAGGGACATTCGGGAGCCCGGTGGGGCCTGCAGCGTGCGCTCAGCGCCCCCGCGGGCCCCCAGCTGCCGCCCTCTGTGCGCGCAGGCGTGGCCGCAGCGCCGTGGCCGCAGCCTTCCCTCAGAAAGCAGAACTGAAAGCTTGGTCCCCGGGAACCGCCTTTGGGAAGGGGAAGTGTGGTTTGAAATTTAGTAGGAATTTTGTTTCCAATCAACCTTTTCTTCTTCTTCTTCTTCTTCAAAAAAAAAAAAAAAGATTTTATTTAGCGTAAGGGGGGAAGGGTGGGAGAAAGAGGAGGGAAACATCGGGGTGCGGTTGCCTCTCGCACGCCCCCTACTGGGGGGACCTGGCACTCCGTCCTCTGAGCCACACCCCCCAGGGCTCCATCCGCTCCGTTGAGTCGTACTTACTGCGCAGGAGCGCGCACCAGTTTTAAGCACACAATGGAATGAGTTCCGCCGGTCGGCGCAGTTGCGATTTAGAAAGCTTCCGTCCTCCTAACAAGTGTCCTCCTGTCCCTCAGCGGGCTTTCAGTGAAACACGTGAAAGGGTGGGTCTCTGCGAGGCCCCCGCGAAGCCTCGCCCGGACGATTGAAACGACGAGGCCGCCTCAGCCCTCGCGGGGGCCGGCGAGCGCTCGCAGAGGGGACGCCCTGGGGACCCAGGTGGGCGCTGCGGGTTTCTTCTCGCCCCGGCGTCTGCTCTGGGGGCGGGGAGACCCTTTCTCCTGCGACAGGGCGGTGCTCTGCTGGCGAGGCCGCAAGGGCTCGTGGAGCCTCCTCGGTGCGTCTGGGTGCGGCCTCGGCCACTGCAGGGGACCGTGGGTGTCTGCGGTCGCTGCAGGCGTGTCGTCAGCGTGCTTTCCAAACAAGGGTCTGCGGCCCTGAGACCGCGGCGTCCTTTCTGAACCACTGCCGACGGCCCCCAGCGCAGTGGTCCCCGAGGGGGCACGGGGGGGGGGGGCAGTGAGACACTGCACCGCGGTCCTTGGCTCAGAGCTTCCTAGGGCGCCCTTGGCAGCCTGGCGGAGGGGGCCTCCGGGCCCGCCTCAGCTGTGGTTTCAGTCCACCTGGGCCGGAGTGCCTGGGCCGGGCGACCTGCGTCGGCAGGAGCGTTTTTAAAATGGCGGTAGGTAGCACAGGTGCTTGTCGGTTGCCTCGTTGAACACCTTGGCCCAGCAACAGGCCTGCCAGCTGCTGCGGTGTGGGCCTGGGCCCCAGCCCGGAGGAGGGGACGCCAGGGGACGCGCTGTGCGCGCCGCCTGTTTCTTCACGGCCACGGGGGATGCCGAGCTTCGCCCGCGGGTGGGTGACCTTACTGGTTTCCGCCCAGCGGCTGCCGGGCCCCTGGGATTCCATCCGTGGGTGCCTGGTCTCCAGTCCCTGCGTGAGGGCGTCCGCTGGGGGTCACGCCCTTCTGCTGCGGGCATCCTGCGGGCTGTTGGGGCGCGTGCGCCCCTCAGTCCGTTGTTCCTTACTGAGCGAGCGCCAGTCCCCACACGGCCGACCACTGGTTAGCGTTGGATGGACGAGGTTGGCCACGGGTATTTGAAGTCCCATCCTCCAAAGTGACCCGTTTATCAATGACAGTCCCCAAGCATTCCGTGTTCCACGCTGTGCGGTATGCGATCAGCTGGTTGTGGGGTCCGGTTCCCGGAACGATGGCGGCGTGTGCAGACACTGGCCTTTCCCGGAGCCACATGCCACGTGCTCTCCGGGTCGGGGCGGCGTAAGGAGGAGCCTGCGGGGACAGCGATGGGGGGCTTGTTCGTCCGCGCAGCAGGTGTGGGCTCCCCGCGCGGTCTGCTCCTCTGGAGGGCGGCGTGCAAGTGCGTGGGGGCACGGACAGACAGGTGTGTGAGTGCGTGCGCTCTTTTAGGGGCTGTGGGGGGAGGCGGGGCGTCTGGAGCGGGCGGTCCTGCTCTCTGAGACGCGATGGTGTCCGAACGGAGGTGGGCGAGCCGCGGAGGTGGCGTTGGAGGGCCGGTCTGCGGGCGGGTGGGCGAGCCGCCTGGGGCTCGGCGGGCGCAGGGGATGAGGAGACTGGGCGCAGGTCCAGCCACAGAGGGCCCGGATGAGAAGGGGAGTCTCGGGCGAGGACGGACGTCGTCCCCTCCGGCCTCGGTCGCTCGCTGTGGCCGGCGTGGGGCCCGAGAGCTGCCGTTCAGGCCGTGGGTGACGGTGGCCCTGGCCAAGGCGCCCACGGGAGACGTGGCAGGCAGAGGCCGAGGCCGTGTGTAACGCAGGTGCCGGAGTTACCCCTTCCGGTCTGATGGCCTTGTAACCTGGCTTTGAACAGAGGGGAACAGGCAGCATCGGTTGACCCCGTGAAATAAAGGGGGTGCGAGTGTGTGGGTGAGACCCCTCCGTCAGAGAGGCTCGGGCGTCAGACTTCTGAGTTTCAGAGTCTCTAGGGCACACGCTGTGGGCGCGCGGAAGGGGCACGAAACGCACAGGCCCTTCTAGAGAGGGAGGTGGTTTGGTGGCGCTTTTGCTAAACCGAACTTCGCCCGAGGAAGTGCTGTGGCTGAGGGGCGTGTCTGAGATGGGCGAAAGCGCCCGAAGGCTTCCAAACCCGCGCCAAGCAGCAGGTGCGCTGTGCACGGACAGGGAAGTCGCTCCCAGGGCGGTGCCCACCGCCTCTGGGAAACCGAGGGAACTTTCCGGGGGCTCTCGGCACCAGCTGGGCTGTGCTGCCACCCAGTGGGCAGAGCGCAGACTTAAGGCCCCAGTCAGCCGCGCGCACAGCAGGCTTTCAGTGGCTCCGTGGTCGTAGGAGATACACCGTGAACTTCAATCTGCGTGGCGCTGATGAGCTCGGTGACCCTGTTTTCTGAACTGAAGATCAGAGTCACACTTGGTCTCTTGCAGAGTTTTTCTGCATGGAAAACACTTCCGGGGCGTGACAGTGAAGCCCTGCAAGCCACACCCTTACTGACCACGCTGCCCGTGGAGGGGCCACGTCCGGTCGCGGCCTGGCGCTGAGGGGCGGACCGGCTGGCTGGGGGCTCCTGTCACGGCCGCTTTTCCCCTTCCTGGCCCTCGTCGTCGCGGTCGCCTCGGCCGCCTGTCAGGTGCCGTGGACGAGCGGCCCGGGGAAGCCGGCGCCCTGCCCTGCCCGCCCACCCGAAGGCGGCGCCGATGGGAGGGCCGCGCTGTGGGCGCCACCCCTTCGCCCTGGTGTCCCATCTCAGTGGGAGAGCCTAGCTCCGGGCAGGGGACCCGGCTGGGACGCCCAGCCCACCCTCCTGGCCGCACGAGCTCAGGGAGAAGTGCCTCCCCCGCAGTCGCCTTCTCTGGTGCTGTCATGGGGACGCCGGGGACGTAGGGGCCCCTTCCCAAGTTACCGTCCACAGTGGCAGCAGGTCCGGCGGGTGAAAGTGAGCCGTCAGGGACATTCCCCAACACGGGCTTCCTGCTCCGTGGGCCTGGGCCTCCCTCGCCTCCTTCCCCGGGCCTCCCGGGGTTTCGGGAGGGTCGGTCCGAGAGTGCACTTGGGCCTTCTGGGGGAGGCCGGCGTGACCCGGTGGCTGCGAGGGAATGTCCTCCGTCTCTTGTCTCTGACTCTCGTGTGTCGCACGCTGTGCGTCGTCTGTGCCCCCTGGTCCTGCCGCGCGCTTTCGGGCACATGGTGTGGGAGCGGAGCGGAGCGGAGCGGAAGCCCCGAGACCATGCCCGTTTCCAGGGGTCCCACGTCAGGGTCCCCGAGGCCTCTCCCCGGCCTTGCTTGACCTCGGTTGAACTCACTCATTTTTCATCGGGGTGACTTGTGTAATGACATTGGGTAAGTGTTAGGCGCCTGACGTTGTTATTCAGCGGCTTCATGCACCGGAGCGTGCTCACCCCCCAAATCTGATTTGCACCCAGCCTCTTCCTGAGTTTTCTCCTTTCAGACCTTACCCGAGGGTGTGTGCTTTGGTTTGAGAGAGAGAAGTGGGGGGAGAGGGAGAGAGAGAAACATCGGTTGGTCGCCTCTCGCACGCACCCCGACCCCGGGACGGAACCCGGAACTTTCCGATGCACAGGGCCCTCCCACCAGCTCGGCCGCCTGGCAGGGCCTCCTCCGATCTGGATAACTTCCTCCAGCACAGGAGATTCTCGGGGCTTTAGGGTGGGAAGAGACAGCTGGAGTTTTGCAGAGCTGTGTGGAGGAATTGTTGAGAGACCGGGGCTGTTGCTAAGTTTGGAGCATGATGTGAGGGGTTCAACAAAAACCCTGGGATGTGATGAAAATCTGCCTTCAAGCATTGGTCGTGAAAAACAGATTTACAAAGTGATGACTGTTTCTAAAGTGTCACTTACAATAAAGTCCTGATTAGACTCTTCTTTGTGATTTCCAGCTGTACAAAGAAATTGAAATTTGTCCAAAAGTCACTCAGCACATCCAGATGGAGAAGTCAGACACAGCTGGTGATAATTACGGTACGTGTGTTCTTCCCTGATCTTTGGCGTTTTCCGAGTTAAAGAGGTCTCGTGTCAACACGCGCTTCTATGCAGTCCACCGAGGGGCCTCTGGGGCTGTTCCGCCCAGAACCGGGCCGGCTGCAAGTTTTACTGCCGGGTCGGGCGGTGGTGGCACCTGCCCGGGTCCGCTGCGCACCCAGTTCAGCCCGTGTATACGCTGTGGGCAGCGCGGACTCACCGAAGTCTGACCGCTGACCGAGGGCCGGCCGCCCCGCCGAACCCCAGGGGGAGAACGTGACCCGGCCGCCTCCACTGAGCTGAGCAGGTGGGGAGCCTGGAACGCGCTTCCTGTGTCCTGCCCGCCGTGCGCTGGAAAGAGCGCGTGGCCGGCCCTGGTCCCCCCGGCCGCTCCATCCAGCCACGCCGCGCCCCTTTCCCTGGGCCCGCGCTCCGAGGGCCGGTGTTCCTGGACTCTGGACCCGAGTCCTCCTCTGTCTGTTCTGTGGTCGTGTTTTTTCTGGGGTCCCGGACAGCAGGGCGAGCCGTCTTCTGGAGGCTCGGCACACGGGCGCGTCCTTGGCCGCTGCCGCGCTCCGTTCATCTGCCTCCGCCAGCGGCAAGGCCGTTCTTCCAGGGGGCTCAGAGGGGCCGCCGGCGCCGTGACGAGCTGCTGCGGTGGCAGGGGCCTATCGGCATCCTCCTCTCTGCGCCCTGGCAGCTGTGTGGGGCCAAGTCACGGTCGTTTGCCGGGATTCGGATGTCCTGCCCACTCAGGAGGAAAGAAAACCCGCACGAACGGACGCTGTTAAGCCCCTGTGTCCTTCGGTCTCCGCAAAACCATGCAGCCATTGAAGTGCTGTGTCTTCTTCGTGTGCTCACGAGGGGGGGTTGTGACCCCCCCGCCCCCCAGGGCGCACGTAACAGGGCTGCTGAGGCCCAGGGGCGGGGGCTGGCTGGGGGAAAGCGGCTCTCCGGGCGCATGGGCCCTGCCAGGGCGGCGCGGCCGTGGTGTGCCCCTGTGTAGGCCGCTCGCCTCCTGTGGCGTGACTGGCTGGAGGCGCTGGGGTCGCCACCCTCTCCTCAGTCACCCACGGCCCTCCCACGGAGACCCCCCCCCAGCACCTGAGACGCCCCGCCTGCGCCCCAGACCCGGGCTGGCCCCCCGGTGCCTGGCGGACGTCCCGCTCCCTGCAGCCCGTGGGCCGGGGGCCCCTGCCCTCCTCACCTTCCCGTGTGGAGGAGGAGGACCTCGAAGGCAGGCCTCGGAGCCGCCCCGTCCCTCAGGCCCCCGTGGCTCCGCACTCTCAGCCATGGCGCCTCGCCCGGCGCCTCCTGTGCAGGCCGCTCCCCGGCTGGTTTTAGCAGAAGAGAAGTGTCGGTCTCAGCGCTTACAGAGGCGTGCGTTTTAGAAAGAAAGTGCCCGAATTTGAATGGATTCTGTCCATCCTTCCCCGTGACGGAGCTCTTCATTCTGCGTCTGCTCTAACAGACGAAAGGAAGATAAATTCTCCACGGAAATGCAGAGAAGCACCCTCAGGTTAATCCCAGCTCGGGTGTGAACTTGTTTTTACGGGAGTGGGGGCCTCCCGAGGAGTCGCCCGGGACTCTCAGCTGCCCTGGGAACGGCGATCCCCGCAAGCCGATGAGGCGCACACTCAGGCCGGCCCTGCGTCCGTCCGTCCGTCCGTCCGGGAGCTCTGGCCGGTGTGGGCGGCGGCGGTCGGCAGTTTGGCCTGCGTGTGGGGACCTGTTTCCTGGACCTGCGGACTGAACGGAAGACAGATGCTGCTCACGACGCGGCCCCGTGACGAACGGTCCGCTTTGCTTCCTCCCTGTGCGTTGGCTGTCCGCGCCCCCGCGCCCCCGCCGCCTCCAGCCTCGAGACACGTCCGCCTCACGGGACCGTTCTTCTCCCGGAGCTTCGCTGCGTCGCATCTCACAACTGCGTTCGTTTCCCTCGCCCTTGACAGTGCCTGCCGCGGTGTCCGACCCCGGGGGACGGGGACGTGGGGGTCTCGGCCGCGGTGCCCGACCCCGGGGGACGGGGGCGTGGGGGTCTCGGCCTCGGTGCCCGACCCCGGGGGACAGGCTGCGGCCGTCCACTGGTTGGTCAGGGCAGACGCTACGTGAGACCTGCTGCCCGGGGACAGAGGCGACCGGGCCTGTAGCCAGAGGACTGGGAGTGCCAAGACCCCCAAACCACGTGCCGTCTGGGGGCCTGTTGGCCCTGCTTTTGGAGGATGCAGCAGAGCCCAGGGTTCCTCAGCCGGTGGGCTCTGCGTGCCGGGATTCGGGGCACGTGCAAGATGAGCAGGCGCTGGCGGGGCGTGAAGTCGCTCGGCCTCCCGATGGGCTAGGACTCGGGGGAGCGGCAGCCCAGCCTGCGTGCTGCGCTGGGAGCCTGAATCGGCAGCCCACGGGGACTGACACCCACGCCCTGGGGCGGGGGTCTGCTGCGTGCGGCGGAGGGGCCTGAGGGGGTCGCAGTGTGGCGTCCACTAGCAAGCCGCGTACATGGGACAGTTGTGTTCCGCTGGTGTCGCCGGGCACTGTGAGCACGGTGCGCCTGGTGGCAGTGACTTGTGTTAGAGGGACCTAAAAGGCGTCCTTTCCGCCTTGGGAAGCCGTGGGAGCAGGGGGATGGCCGCCCTGAGCCCCATCCCCCCCACCAGCAGCGCTGCCACCGGCTCAGACTCGGAGCGTGATGTCCCCTCTGTCTTGTGTCCCCAGGGTTTTTTCTGTCTTCCGAGGACGAAGATGGCGTTCGGAGGCTCTACGTGGACAGCGTGAAGGACGCTGGGCTGGCGTCCAAGAAAGGTGGGTTGCGGCGTGCCCCGCCTGTGGGCGTCTGGAACTGCCTTGTGCGTTGCCGCTCGGCGGTGGGAAGGGCAGGCCCAGGCCCTCTGTGACGGGAACCCAGAGACTGGGTTTGCGCGTGAGCGTAGCTGTGTAAGAAACACCACACTTCCGGGTGGTAAATCAGACTCCGGTGGGACATTCACGCTCGTCTGAAGTGGCCGTCCTTCCCCACCACCCGGGCGAGACTGGGGGTCCTGGCTCACCTTGAGCAGGACTTGGGAAGCCCCCAAGCTCCAGCCCACATCGGGCAAGGCCATGCTGCCGCCGTCCACTCGACCCTCAGAGCAGGGGCGCGCTGCTGTCCCTGGAGCGGACTTGGCGGGCAGGGCGGGCAGGGTCGAGGCGCGGCCACTTTCTCGGGCAGAGCCGGACACACCGCAGCTGCTGCCCCGCCCGGCGCAGACGGGACCGGCCCTCCCCTCGGCCCCAGGGGCCCAGGGGTGGGGTCCTGCTCTGGGAGGGCGCTGGCTGGGAGCCTGTCCCGCCCTTTGCCTCCAGGACCCGGGAGGCAGACGAGCACCCCGGCCATCCGCTCCGGGTCGCAGCCCCGAGGGGCTCTGCTCCCTGCGGGGGCCGAGCGCCCGTTTGCCGCTGGGCACGGATGCCGTCCCGACAAGGGCCCCTGGACGGGCGGCGCCCGGGCGGCGATTCGGGCGCCGTGTCAGCTCAGGGCTCTGCGTGGGGACCTCCCGGGCCTGGAGCGGCGCCTGGCCCGTGCGGCCGCCGGACGCCGTCCTCTTCCTCCACTCTGTCCACGTTCGCCGGCGGCAGGGCAGCCTTGCTCCCGGCGTCGCGTTGGGGCGCCCAGGTCTGGACGGGCCCCCGTCCACCACAGCGCCGCGCACGGGCCGGCCGTCACTCTGGGAGAGTCGGACAGAGGCCCGAGATGACCACAGGTGGGGCGGCTGGGGGTGGGCGGCGGGGTGCGGCCCACCCGGCCGGGCGCTCAGCCGGTGCTGGTGCCCCTGCTTTGGTTTTTGTCTCTCTGTCTCTGGGGGCCTCGGGGGCTTTCGGCGTTCGCCGCGTGGGGCTGATGGTTCCTTCCGGTGTTCCTGCCCCTCCCGGCCCTGCTCGGGGCTGGATCTGCCCTTGGCTGCGCTCACACCGGTGATTGTCGCCCCAAAGGGCATGTGGGACGTGCGTGTCTGGTCCCCTTGGGCGTGGCGGTCTCAGCCCCTTCACCAGTTCACCCAGTGGGATCCCTCTGGAAGGAGCGCGTTCCTGTCCCTGCCACCAGGTGTCAGTAGTGAGCTGGTGTTCCCTGCGCTCTTGCCCAGAGTCTTACATGGCTTGTTGGATCGACTCTCGTATAACCCCTGACCTCTCCCACTTACTAGGACTCTGGGTGTGGGAGAGGGCCGGCTCGTGCTCACGGTCACAGGGCTGCCGCTTGGTGGCGGCGTGACAGAGGCCCTGCTGGGCCGTCCCTCTTTCTCCGTGAGCCCCTGCGTTAGCTTCCATGACGCAGACCGGGGTCAAACGCCACGCAAGCCGATCTCTCACGGTCCTGGCGGCCAGGCCTCTGGGGGTGCGGGGCACCCTTCCTGCCTCTCCTGGCCTCCAGGGGCCCTGGGGTCCCTGGGCCCGTGGCCGCACCGCCCGCCTCTGCCTCCCTGCCCACGTGGCTTCTCCTCTCTGTGTGTCTGGTCCGCATCTCGTACAAGGGTGTTGTCCACGTCGTGTAGGGTTTCGGGCCCATCAGACCTCCCTGCACCATCTTATCTCGAGATCGCCGACTTCAGTACTGTGGCGAAGGTCCGTTTCCAAATGAGGTCACGCTCTCAGGTTTGGGGACACTCGCGTCTTCTCGGGGCCGCCATTCAGCCCCACACACCTCCGCCACGTGTCACAGCAGGCCTGGCACTTTGTAAACACAGACCTCACGGGTGCTTTTGGATTCGAAGGCTTCTCTTCCGTTTCTCCCTACGTTGCCTCCTCTGGTGTTGAACCGAAGGGGTTGTCTCCAAGAGAAGCCTTTAAAAAAAATGAAGTAAACGTTTCACATGTAGAGATTTCGTATTTGCAGTTAAATCTTGTGGTGCTAAAATCTCTCCCTTAGAAGTGGACCGGTGAGCGTCCCAGAATTCCGCCCCCAGTATGAGAAAAACGGGCTTGTTTCTCTCCCGTCGCAGCCCCGCCCCCAGATGTTTCTTGGGGTGATCTGTGGTAGGAAGTCGCAGAGCTGGGCCCAGGTGGCCAGGGTGTGACTCGGGGACCTTGGAGGTGAGCCTGCCCCTGCTCGGAGGCTGTGCTGCGGGACCAGAGGTGGGGCTCGGGACGCCCGCGGGCCTGGCTGGCCTGTCGTCTCTGCGGTTCTTACCTCTCTTTGCCTGCACTCCCTGCCTCGTTGGAGTGTGTTCGTCAGTGAGTCTGTAAAATAGTAACTAGACTCCTCTCTCGTGAGCTGCAAGGACACTGGCATCTTCTTCCCTACGCTCTCCCTTTCTCACACTTCCGGAATGTTCTGTCGGATGGGACCGCTCCAGGGTCGACTGCAGCTTCTTGCTCTCCTGGGCTGGGCTGCTCTCTGGGTCCCGGACGTGGGCGGCTCTCCCAGCCTGCTCTGCACAGGTCACAGAACCTTCAGGGACTTTCCCCAAGACTCCCCAGAGTCCTGGTGTAGTTTTGGAGACTTGGGGGCGTGTAGGAAGCGGTCAGAGCCGATTCTAGAGGCTGCTGTCTCTGCGTGCACTTGGAGCCGGGCGCCTTCTGTCGTGGGGGAGCAGGCTCCGGGGCTTTTTCACAGAAGGGACCAGGGGGTGGTAGCTGAGCCACACGTGCGTGTGGGTGTGGACAGCACGTCCGCAGGGCGGTTGGAGAGCATTTCTGCCTTTCCCCCCCGGGAAATGTTGGGGTCGCCGCCCGAACTGGCATTGGTGCGGGGACAGTGGCAGGTGCTGGGGGCCCACAGACCCGAGGAGGAGTGAATCGGCTCCGCTGGGGGTTCAGGACGGGGCCGCAGCCGCGTCCGGGCCCCCCTGCACCCGGGGCCCCACTGACCGCTTGTGGGCACATGCCTGTGGGGTGGGGTGCCTGGCCGCGGGGCCTGCGGCAGGGAGCGGGGAGGGGGGCGCCCCAAGAAGCAGCGCGCAGAGCGGGAGCCGCCCTGCGCTGAGTCTTTGTGAAACTGAGCGTTTTCTGAACCCCTGTTGCAGGCCTGAAGGCGGGCGATGAGATTCTTGAGATCAACAATCATGCAGTCAGCACTCTGAGCTCCTCGGCGCTCAGAGACTTCCTCTTGCAGCCCAGCCTGGGCCTCCTGGTGAGGACGCGCCCCACGCTGGAGGGGGGTGCCCCGCTGCTGGAGAGCCCGCCCCGCCGCGCCGACGGCCCCGTCGACCCCAGCCAGAGCCCCCTCGCCTTCCTCGCCGGCAGCCCAGGTAAGGCTGGGATGTGTGCCCGAGGCAGGGACCCTTGTGCTGGGGGGCTGTGTCACCCGTGAAGAGCCCCACCCTGCTGCTGCTGGTCATTCTGGAGGGAGATGCTTGGGCAGACCTGCCGTCTCCGGGCTGGGGGTAGAGAGAGGGGCACAGAAGTGCCGGTTACTCCTGCGGGGGCTCCGGGTCCTACCCCAGCTCAGTGTGCGGCCGTCCCCTGTGCGTGTGTGACAGAGGACAGGAGACACCAGAGTGGACAGCGCTCAGAGCCCTGGCCTCGCGGCCCCTCCGGCAGCCGTGCACTCGGGTCAGAAGAAGCAGCCTGAGTGCACCCGCCCCATGCAGCCTCCCTGGGATCCAGGAGGGCGGCGCCCTCCTCCAGGTCCCTGGAGGGCGGGAGGGGCCTGAGCAGCCCAGCCCTGGCGCTGGGGACCCCGCAGTGGGTTGCAGTTTTGAGCTCTTTTTCTTTGAAGCACTTGGGTTACAGGAAAGAGCCCTCTGTCCGTTTCAAAACCCCGCTGCAGGCCGCACTGGCAGGGCCCAGGCACGCGTCACCCCGCCCGGGGCTCCGTGGAGGCCCAGCACCCCAGACGCGCCCGTTCTTGCGGATGCCCCGGCCCCTCCCGTCGGGCTTGCGCCCAGGGCCCCTTGCCTTCAGCCGCAGGTGGGGGCTGGGAGGCCCTTCTGCTCTGCGGCCACAAGGTGGCGGCTCGGCCGGTATGCCCGGCTCCGCAGGTGCCTGTCCCCGCAGCAGGACTCGAAGGACCGTGGAGGCAGGTGGGGGACGTAGGGTTTATGGGGTTCCGGGGGTGTGTGCTGCTCGCGGCGGGTTTTTAAGCCCGTCCGGGCCCTTCCTGGGCCGGGAGTGTAAAGCGAGGTCAGCAATGGCCTGCCTTCTTGGAAATGCGGGTGCCTGGGAGCACAGCCCCAAGGGGGCCCTTCTGCTCTGCCTGCGGCCTCGCACCCCCGGCGGGGCTGGGCCGACTCCAGGGCAGGGACCTGGGGTCCCAGAGCTGCAAGCACTGTCTGGGGCCCCGCGGACATGGGCCGCCAGCTTGGCACCGGGCGGCTCGCTGCCGTCCCTTGAAAGGTGGCCACCGAGTTTGTGTGCCCTGTCTTCTGGAACGCTCCATGGGTACGTGGCAGCGCAGAAGTTTCATCAGACGTTTTAGTTTTTTAAAGGTTTTATTTATTTTTAGAGAGGGGAAGTGAGGGAGAAAGAGAGGGAGAGAAACATCAATGTGTGGTTGCCTCTCACACACCCCCCACTGGGGACCTGGCCCGCAACCCAGGCTTGTGCCCTGACTGGGAATCGAACTGGCCACCCTTTGGTTCTCAGGTCGGCCTTCAGTCCATCAAGCCACACCAGCCAGGGCTGAACTTTTTAAAATTGAAACTGTATTTCCGTGTGTATAGCTGTTCTAGAATACAAGTGCGTATGCGGGTCCCATTTTATTCACATGCTGGAGTCTTAGAAACACCCTCTGACCTTCACGTCCTGCCGACTAGCCTCGGGAGGCCGAGGGCCAAACCCCGGGTGGTGCCACCGCGCCGACCTCAGCAGCGCTACTCGCTGCTCGGTGTCCTTCCGGCTGAGGGGCCCTGCCGGGCCGTGGAGCGCTCGCTGCACGCCAGGCACCGTGTCAGACCGTGGGAGTCCCGGTGACGCCAGGGCGCGGGGACGTCCCCACGCCGGCATCGCAGCGCGGCTTTCCGTGCCATGGCCACTTGGGCTTTCCGTGTCTGGTGGCGCCCGCAGACCTGCCACGACAGGGCCCGCCCGGGGCGCGGGTTCCCACGCTGCTTCGAGGGCACAGCAGCAGAGTGCAGTCCTGGGTGGCTTTCTCGTGCGGTTCTCCGTTGGCTTCGACATGAGTCAGTTCTGGAGGAACCTCAACTGCTCAGGCCCGCGGCACCGGCTGGCCAGAGCCGGCCCTGCCTGGGTCTCCTCTGCTGTGCGGTCGCAGCCACTTCCTGGCCCCCACCCAGTTACGGAGCAGGATGAAAGGGCAAGCGCACCAACAGGATGCAGCAGCAGGGGGAGAGAGAGACAGACGCAGGCAGGCAGGCAGACGGACGGACGCAGGCGTGAGTGCAGGAGTCCCTGAGACTGCAAGGCCTTTCGGGTGGCAGGTCTGGGGCTTGGTGCTGGGACCGCCTGTTGTTTTAATCCTCGCCTGAGCGTATGTTTTTACTGACTTGAGAGAGAGGAAGACAGCGCGAGTGAAGGGGGGTGGGGGAGAAAAACACCGATCAGTTGGAGGCGCCCCGGCCGGAGGTCAAACCCCCACAGCCTCCTGGCGCACACGGGAGGATGTTCCGACCACCGAGCAGCTGGCCGGGGCGATGCAGGGAGGACCTTACGGTGGCCACGGCGGGTGTCCAGCCCCATTGGTGGGTGGCCTGCCGTGTGTCGGGGACCCTGGGGAGCTGGGAGCCCTGGCCGGGCTCCTTCTGTGGGCGGAGTGCGCAGGCTCCGCCAGTCAGTCCGCCCCCCGAGCTCCGGCTGGAGTGTGATGGGCGCTCAGGGCGGGACCCTGTCTGCCAGGCTCTCCCAGGCAGAGGGCACAGCCCCGTGGCTTGGGGTGGGCTCCGGGACCCGGCTCCAAGGCCTCCGTCACCCAGTCCGGGCTGCCGCAGGGAACATGGGCACGTGGGCGCCAGGCTGCAGCGAGAACAGGGTTTGGAAAGTGAGCACCCCAGCACGAACCCCCTTCCCCGGCACTCATTTTTCCCTTCTTGAGAGAAGAGCTGAGAGCAGCAGAATGCTCTTTCTGAATCTTGGTTTTGTGCCCCACTGAGGAAGTGTCCTGGCCGAGCGCGTGCATCCCTGAGACGAACCCTCGGAACAGAGACACTCGGACCCGCAGCCTTGCAACCCCCCCCGCCCCACCGAGAGTGCGAGCTGTGCGATCCCAGCTCCGGGGCCTGTGCGGCCTTGCGTTTCAAGCCCCACCAGCGGCCCTGGCTGGTGTAGCTCAGTGGATTGAGCGCGGGCCTGCGAACCAGAGGATCGAGGTTCGATTCCCAGTCAGGGCACATGCCTGGGTTGCAGGCCAGTTCCCGGCAGGGGACACACGAGAGGCAACCGTACATTGATGTTTCTCTCCCTCTCCTTCTCTCCTACCCTTCCCCTCTAAAGATAAATAAATAATAATTAAAAAAAAAAAATCTCAAGCCCCACCAGCGGCACTCCCGCCCGCCTGGCCTCTGTGGGGACAGGGCGGGTCACTGCCCCTGAACTCTGCTGACCAGTCGGCAGAGCGGGCTCCCTGCTGGAGGCCGGGGCCCGCTCCCCGGAGTTACAGCCGAGCCCTCGCCCGGCTGGGCGACCGCGGGGCACCGAGCGCTGTGTCTGCGACACACGCCAAGCCAGTGTGTGACAGCCGGCGGGCCGCACCTGTCCTGATGCCCCGCGGGGGCTGCAGTCTGAAGTGGGGCCGGGCGTCCCCGTGGCAGGGAGGCGCTTGAGCAGAGGCTGCGGGACAGGAGGGCCCCGTGCGCCCCGAGTGGAGGCCCCTGGGAGAGCGGGCCCCGTGAACCATCGGGCTGGTTCCCCTTTGGAGGTGTCGTTTCGAACTGGGAAAAGGCTCCATTTCGCTGATGCGTGACCTCTGCCCCCCGTGGCCTGTGCTCCTTGTGTCCTCAGCCCCGCTGTCCCAGGCAGCTTCCTCCAAGAGATGCGCGTCGGGGCTGCCCCGCCCTGGCCCTGCCCGGGCGGGCGCTGTGGCCTGGGGTCCAGGCTCGGGTCCTGGCTGTTCCTCCGACGGCCCGCAGTCCTGGCCTGCGAGCGGGAGGCTGGGCCCCGGCCGGCTCGGGTCCCCACCCCTGTCTGCAGCGTCGGGGCGGCCTCACAGCCAGCCCGAGGGCCCGGGCTTGGGTGTCTGCGCAGCTGGCCCCGGGCTGGGGCCTTTTGCGCTTGCGTGCATTTAGCTCCAGCAGCAATGCTGCTGTCTGCCTGCATCTGCCCGCCGCTGTCCCTCGCGCTGACAGCGCCCTCGGTCCCCTGGTCGGAGCACCAGTGTCTGCCCGGCGGCCGGAGCGGCCCCTCCGGTGCGGCCCGTGGGCTTGCGGTGCCGTCAGGGCCGTTGGGGAGCGGGTAGGAAAGGCGGGGTGTCGGGTCTGACCCCACGCCTGCCCGGCCTGAATCTGCGTATACGGCTCCCCGGGGTCAGACACTCTTCAGCCCTGGGAAGCCCCACGCGTGGGGCAAAGGGATGCCGTCTCCCCCCGAGTGCGGGCGCAGCGGGATCACGGGCAGGCGGTGCTCCCCCGTGTCCCCGCTCGGCCAGGCTCAGCAGATGCAGACCCCGTGGGTGCTGGTGGGTGCTGGTGGGTGCTGGTGGGCCTGGGTCCATCTCCAGGTACGGCACGTCTCGGGGGTCGGGGCTCCCGCGGGGGGGTGTCCAGGGCCCGCGTAACGGTCGCCACGCGTTACACGCGGTAAAAAGGTGCCGCTGTATCAAATGCTGACACTTCGGCTCCCGCCTCCCTCCCGCAGGGCGGCGCCTGTGCGGCGGGCGGGGCGGCAGCGCAGAGACGGCCCCCGAGGAGGCCGAGGGGCCCGACGCCGAGTCCTCCGACGACACGGACCGCAGCAGCAGCAAGGTGAGCGGTTTCCCTGGGCCCCGGACTCGGCCCCGTTGCCGCACGTGCGGTCCGAGCCCCCCCACGGCCCCAGCGGTTTCGCGTCTAGCGTGCCGCCGAGCCGGGTGGGAGGTGCGCGTGGCAGCCTCGCTCCCAGGAGCACCGGTGGGAGGGCGTCCCTCCGCTGGCGGGTGGTGACAGGGCCTCTCAGCCGCCGGGCGGGCCCGTGTCTCTGTGAGGGGCCCGGCTGCGGGGGCGGGGGCCCGCTCCTGGGGACAGCGCGTGTCTTCACGTGGAGGGGCGAGTGCTTCCGGGGCTCCCCCCCTGCCCCCCCCACCCTTGGGGCAGCGGCTTTGTTCCCCCAGTTCCTGGCGCTTTCACCCCCGTCCCAGCGAGTTCGGGGCGGCAGCCTCCTCTCGTCCGCTCCCCAGTGCACAGTCCCCACACCCTGGTCCCCACGGCCCGAAGACCCTCCCCCGCCAGAGCCGGCCTGTGCGGGTGGAGTCTCCTTCCGGACGGTGTTGGCAAGGCGACGGGGACCGCCCCGCCTGTCTCCCGCTCTTCAGCGCCTGGCAGTTGCCACCTTCGGGGCCAGGGTGGTTCCTGCCCGCGCCCCGTCGTTGGAGAGGCGGCGGCGGGGTCGGTGATGCGCCCAGGACGGAGGTGCGCCGCCTGGGCGCGAACCGTCGCTTCAGAGCCTGCGCGTCCCGCGCGGACGCCCCCGAGGGGGTGTTGTGTGCACGGTCCCGCATCACGGGCTCCTCCTCCTCCTCCTCACCGAGCAGGAAGCAAGTGTCAGCTGCGTGGTGCCGGGTGCTAGGGAACGCGCAGGCGGGTGGAGCTGGGCGTGTCTCGGTTAGGCCCCGCCCCCCAGGAGAGCCCAGCACACACACACACACACACACACACACACACAAACTTGGGTTGCCCTGTGGCCCTTACTTCCCTCTCCGCCGCATTTTTTGTGGGGGAGGGTCAGTCGCCCTCAGCGTGAGCAGTTGTTTCCAGACCGAGGATACGTTGCAGGGTGTTTATTGGGTTCGTTTGCTACTGAAACTAGAAACCTTAAATCTGAACTTCCAGTGGGGTTTGGGAGCAGGGATGGTTTTCCTCTTCTGACCCTCCGCTCACTGAACGCTCGTTAACTCGGGGCCTTCCTACCTGGCCGTGCCAGAGGTTGGTTCGGGGAAGCGCGGGGCGTCGGGCGGGGGCAGGGGGCTCCGGGCCTGTCTGTCCGGGATGTCTGTCTGCCTGGGATTTGTGCCCCCCGCCCCCCACACACAGTGCGAGGCCCTACCACGGCTGCGCGTCCCTGTGGGGATACGTGTGGGGCGTTCGCTGTGTCCGAAGGTCAGATGGGGCCGCACCGAGGCAGCCGCTTCACGGCCTCCCGTGGGGCTGCGCGCGCTGTGTGAGGCTGCACCTGGAAATGCCCCCTGGTTTTGTCCGATTCAGCACTCGTCTTCAGGTGGGTCGGTGTCACGTGACCCAAGTCCCTGACTTGCAGCAGCCTGGTGCGGATTGGGTTCCTTGCTTAGGATATTCGGAAGGGAAAACTGCAGACTGAGCGGGCAAGTCTCGGAGAGCGGGCCCTGCTGTGCTGGTCGTGAGCGTCGTGCTGGGCGCGTTGGTGGTAGATGGGTCACTGCTCCTGGTCAGCCCAGCCCATGCTCCCAAACCCACTCCGGCAAAGAGACCAGAGACCCGAGATGGCTGCTGTTGCTCTTGCACAGGAACAGAGAGGTTAAGCAACTTACTGAAGGCTGCCCAGCTCTGAGGTGGGAAAACCAAGCCTAGTTGCGAGCGGCTCTGCTGAAATTGCCCGGCCCCCCCACCCCGTCCGAGGGTTCCGGCCGGCCTGGTGTTTGGCACCGGGTTTCCAGAGGGAAGGAGCGGACAGAGGGACCGCTGGTGCCATGAGCCAGGTTAGGCGTGTGCTCGCCGGTCACCCTTGGGCTTCCTCAGGCCGGAGCTTTCTAGGTCTTAGTTAAGGTGCAAAGTCGGAGCAAGTGCACGTGTCTTAGGTGTCTTGGTTTAGGGTAAGTATCTTGTTGATGCATCTCTGACATCAGGGTGTATTTTTTCTCGAGAATGAAGTGAAACTTTCTGTGTTGGAAGCTGCCTAAGCAGGGAAGGGTGGTTTTGAACGCAGCAGGCTGGGTGTTGACACGCATAAGTAAATGAGTAAACAAACCTAAGTGAACTAAAGCCAGTACTTCTTTTTCACTTGGGCAAAAACACACAGGAAGCTGTCGAAGGATCGTGCTTGCTGATCTCCGCGGCGGACTGGTTTACCAGACACCGGGCGGGGTGTGGGGAGTGCGTGTTCGAGTCTCGTGTTTTCCGTTTCTGTTTTGTAGCAGGTGTGCTCTGTGCGGCCTTTGGGGGCTGCACAGGTAGATGGCTGTGGGCTTGCCGAGAGGTGGGGAGGGCCAGGAATGCCACATCCTGGGGGGCGGGGCCTGCCCGGCGGGGGCGGCGGGGGGGGGGGCCCGGCTGGGCCTCTCCCTTTGTGGGCAGCCTCAGCCCCCTGGCCGCCGCTGCGGGGCGGACCGCAAAGGGCGCTGCGCAGGGCCCTGCGTTCATCCCGGCGGCCTGTCCCTGGAGGGGGCGCCGGTCCGGTCCGCGCAGGCCGGCAGGGGCCGCCGCAGGCCCAGCGGTGCCCGAGGTGGCGTTCCTACGGAGCAAATGTGCCGCAGTGAATTTCAGGACGTTCTCGCTCCGGAAACCGTCTTTCTCTTTTTGATCCCCATTGTGGCCGTGAAAACGACAGCGCCGGTGGGAAGTGCGAGAGTGGAAACTGCTCCCGGCTCGGCGAGGGGCGCGTGCGGAGGGGCGCGGTGGTTTGGGGAGGTGCGCGCGCGCGGGGCGCCGGCGGTCAGCTGACCCAGGCCCGCCCGCAGGCTTGTCCCGGGAAGCAGGTCAGCGTTGCCCGCATGCTCCCCTCTCGGCCCTTCCTCCCTGGATCTCTGGCTGGCTGGCCCGGTGCCGTCAGGCCGAGGTTCCTGTCCGCCGTGTGGTCCTTGACACCTCGGCCAGGCGCTGCCCTGTCCGTGCGGCACCGATGCGGCCGGGCGTCCTGCCGGGGCAGGGCCGGCTCCGTGGGAGCGGTCCCTCTGGGGAGCGGGAAGGCGTCGGCGGAGCCTGCGGAGCCTCTTAGGGCCCTCCTTCGGCCTCAGTGCTGAGCCCGGCAGGTGGGGCTGCCGGGGGATGTGCCTCTGAGATGGCCACGCTGTGGAGGATGAAGCGCAAGCCCAGGACGACCCCCGGGGCCGGGGCCGGGGCCCCTGGCGGTGGGTCCCTTCGCCCGGTGAGCAGGCTCGAACGCTGTTGGGCTGCGTTCGGTTCCGATACGGAGCAGGGTGACTGGGGGCGGCCCGTTTCTCCGTGTCCTGTCTTTGAGCCTCCGGGGCCGGCGGGTGGGGGTCGGGGGAGAGTGCAGTTTGGTGTGGGGGCGGGGCGCTGCCGGTCGGCGTACTGGGACATCAGCGTTTTCTTTCTCGATGGCAGAAAGGCGTGTGTTTTTAAACTGCCATTTGCATTTCCCCTCTTTCCGTTGTTGCGGTGAGTGTGTTACTGGCAGGGCGGCGTCCCCTGTCCCCCTCCCGTCCCCGCCTCCCCTGGGGTGTCCGAGGGGCTGCAGGCACTTCTGGAGGGAGGCCTGCCCGCCTCCCGACGTGCTGGGTGGCTCTGACCCCGGGGCCCGGGTGCCTGAGCAGCAGGCGGGATGGGAAGGGTGCTTGGGGACCGTGTTCATGGTCCGTGCGGACGACGGGCCTCGTCCGGGCTGCTCCCCGCAATGCGACGGGGCCCCTGTGAGGAGCCTTGGCGGGTGGGGGGCACGGAGCCAGGCGCCGGGGTCCAGCCGGCCTTCAGTGGTTCCACGTCCCCGTCAGAGCCTGTCAGCTGTTAGACTGCGTGTCGCTGCGGGCAGCGGGGACTGTGGCAGCGAGTGCGGCTCGTCTGTCTGAGCGGCCTGTGTCCCTGGACGCTTCTCTGCAAAGTCCTTTTCAAAGGACGCCTGCAGGTGATGGGGGCTGCGGGGCCCCTGCTGAGTCCTGTGGGCACCGAGGGCCTCGCGTCCTTGTGGGGTGCGTCTCCAAAAGGCCTCAGGGAAGGCTGTCGGATTTTAGGTCGCGCTGGCCCCTTGAAGTCTGCAGGGGGGGTTCGATTGTCAGGCCTCAAAGGGACGGTTCTGAACCTCCGAGCCCCCTGCCGGCAGGGTCCGCTGCGGGGGGCGGGCGGGGGCAGTGTGCATTGCCGAGAGCGGCATCCGGCCCGCAGGGCCCTTCAGGGCCGGCCTGAGCTTCCTTTTCATCTCGGGGAGAAGGTGGCCTTGCAAACCGTGCCCCCCCCCCAACTGTGCCCTTCTTTGTGTGTCCCTGGGTTATTCTTAGTCTTGATCTGGGACAGCTTGGAGGGCTGGGTGGGCTTCTCTGTTTCCAGGGTGATGACCCCAGTCCTGCCACAGGTCAGGCTGGTCCCTCGCCCGCCGGGGGAACCTGGGCTCTGCCGCCTCCAGTCCTTGGCTTTCGGGGTCCCTTGAGAACCTCCCCGGGCAGCGCCCTGGGTACGACTGGCTCCTGTGCTGGGTGTGGGGTGATGGGGACACCAGGTGGCCCTCAGGGTTGGAGTCGTGGTCCTCATGCTGCCGGTTGCAGGTGGCTCTGGCCCCTCTGACAGCCCTGCGACCCTGGAGCCACGCTGGGAGCGGCCAGGTGGAATTTGATGCCCTTTGACTACAGGTGGGGGCGGGGGGGGGGCGGGGGCGGGGCGACTCAGGAGCTGCCGGGATATGCAAATCCCTAGATGCATACGCTGAAGCCTGCCTCTTTGGCTTCCCGCTGAGGAGGTTTGGGGTGATACTTCGGTAAAACAAAATTCTTGATGACATCTTTTTAAGTTGTTTACAAGCAGAACTTTCTAAGAGCCTTGAAAATAAATGCCCAACACAACATGCAATATAACTTGTGATTCTGTGTTTTTTAACTTTTCACTTAAATAGCTTGTAGCTGCCAGTTAAAAGGTTGCATCCGCTTGGACTCCGTTCCTGGTGATCAGCCTGCCAGTTTACAGAGTCGGCCTTGCCAGCGGGAGACCGCTCCCCTCCCCCCACCGAGTCTTCGGCTTGGGGCCCTGCCTTGGGAGGAGGGGGTGCCTGAGGCGCTGACCTCAGGTGTCAAAGGAATTTTTAGGTGTCCCCTGGGGCGCTGGAGGCGTTGCCTGGTCTCTTTCAGGAACTGGGGGCAGGGGGAGGTTTAGAGGGACAAAGGCCCAGCCCACCCACCCCTAGCGGGAGCTCTCTGGGCCTGTTTCGGACTGAGGGGGGAGGGGGCAGGTTCCTGCGCGACCCCTGAAATGGGACCTGAAGGTGTTCGTGGTGGGACAGAGCCGAGGAAGCCCAGAACCCACCCCGCTTTCTGGGACTCTGTCCGGTGGGGTGGGGATGGGGAGGCCAGAGGGGGCGGTGTCTTGGGACGTCCCGACCTTGGCACGGGCCCAACTGCGAGGCTGGAGCTGTCGCCTTTTCTTACTGGGGCCGGTGGCGGGAGGCAGGACCGCACCCGGCAGCTTGGCCGACGCTGGGACTCCAGGGTGCACTGCGGCCTGGTGGGCTCTGAGGCGGGGGCGGCAGGCAGCGGTGGGCCCCGTTGGACCTTGAGCCTCGAGGTCTGTGGGCCGGCCAGGCTCCCAGCAGCTCGTGTCGGTGCTGGAGGGCAGGGGCCTCGAGAGTTGCCATTGGATCGTCTGCGCACCTGTGGGCGTTTCTGTGTGAGTGGGTCTGCTTGCTCTTTTCTAGTTTTACGCTGAAGCCGTATCTGACTGTGGTTAAGGGTGCGATGCCGTTGGAAAGCCCTCACGTGACCGAGCCGAACTGTTGGCAGCCGTATGGAGACTCGGGGCACGTTCGGTGCGGCCCGCTGGCCTGCTCCTCGGTCCGTCACCGAAGGGGACGTTCTTTGTGGGGCCCTTGGTGTCAGAAAGAGATGCCTTTGGACGCAGGGGCAAGTGCCACCGGCAGGTGACCTGTGCCCCTCGGCAGGGCGGCCAGTGCTGGTGGCAGCGGGGGTCGGAGAGTCAGAGCGGCGCTTCGGACTTGGGGCCTCATCCTGGGCGTCCCTCCCCCTCGGCCAAGCCTGCCAGGGGGAGGCGCATCAGGGTCAGCTCCCGCCTCTGCCCCGCCAACCGTGCGGGGCCTGGGCTCCTCCTCTGGGCGCCGCGGTGGCCCCAGGGCCAGCGGGTGAGGCGTGCAGCCCTGCACGTGCCCCGGACGGCGGGAGGCGGGAGGCGCCAGAGAGCAGCAGCCAGTCCCGGCAGGCAGCCGGCCTCCGGGGAGACCCCCTCGCACGCCGGGCGGCGGGTTTGGGCACAGCCACGGACGGGCCCTCGGGCCGCAGATCAGCCTCTGCGTGACCCGCAGGGAGCCTCAAACATGGCTGCCGCGGGCACAGCCGGCCGAGAGGGTCTGGCCCGCAGGAGGCGCAGGGCCCCGGGAGGCTCGCAGGGCCCGCCCGCCGGGTGTCCACGGCCTGTGCGCTCGGGGAGCCGCTTTCTGTTTCGACCCCCCCCCCCCCCGCCCACCCCCCGAGCCTGCGAGGGGAGTGGTGTTTGCCTGCCCTGGAAGCAGCCACGGGGGGAGGACTCACGTCTGTGTCTGTGGGCACCTGTCGTTGTCCAGGGAGTCGCCTCGGTACCAGCTCTGACAGAACTGGGGAGGGTCTCAGCCGGTAAAGCCGCCCCCTCGTGTCGGAGTGCGTGTGGCACACCGCCTGGGGTCTGGTGATTCACACGCCTGGTCTTCGGGGTGAAAGGCGCCGATGTCCCTGCGTCTCTTCCGTCTCTGTCTGGGCGGGCATCTCTCCTCCTGGCGGGCGGCCCGGCCCGCCCCGCGGCGCTCTGTCTTGGCTGTGCCGCCCTGGAGGGGCCATGTGCCCTTTCTGGGCCTCGTCCTGTCCGCCGCTGCTCGGGGACGCCGGCGGGCAGCAGTGGGGGTGCGTCCTCGGGGGGCATGGGGGGGGTTCTCGTCTGTGGGGAGCCCTGTGGGAGCAGCAGAGATGACGCTCCGCCGAGGCTGTTCAGGACCGTGGATGCCCCCAGTGAGGAGGCCCTGGGGGCCCCGGGCGCCGGCTCACCCACCCTGCCCTCCCCCTGCCCTCCGCCCACAGAGCGCGGGACCGGGCTCCGCGAGCCGCTGCAGCCCGCACGAGATGAACGCCCGCGACCCGAGCCCACCCCCCCAGGACGCCAGTGGGCCACAGCCGGCCGCCACGAGGCAGCTGACGGACGCCGACAAGCTGCGCAAGGTGATCGGTGAGCTCCTGGAGACAGAGCGCACCTACGTGAAGGTGAGCAGGCCGCCCGCCCTCTGCCGGGCCCCGTGTGTTCCTCCGGGCGACGGGCCACGAGCCGTCCCTGTCGAGTGCCAAGGAGGCGCGTCGGCCCTCCCACCGACTCCCCGCGACGCGCGGGGCGGAAGTGAGGTTGCAGTTGTCTGGGGGGAGGGGGGAGGACGGCGCCCTGCGCTCACCGCCGTGGACGCTGACTTGGGCTCGGGGAGGTCTGTCCCTCGGAAGCTCTGACCGGGGTCCAGGCCGAGGGGTCGGGCCTGCGTCCCTGTGTTGTCATCGCTCGTTCCGGCCACTGCCGACCGCGTCGGCCACTTCCGTGGAGCCCGTGGTGCGCCTGTGCGTCCACGCAGGGCTGTGCGGTTCCCAGCGATCCCGGCGTCCGTCGAGACCGTACGTGCCGGCGCGGAGCTCGGCTGGAGTGGTCCCGTCGGTCCGCGAGTCCAGGGTCGGCGGGGCCCCGCCCTCCGCCCGCTCTCACCGGTGCAGTGCCAGCGGCACGCAGCCCCGCCGCCCGTTTCCGTGTCTCCTGCCGAGGCGGTGGCGGCGGAGGCGGGGCTGCAGGAGGCCGCGAGCTGCGTGCGGAGGGGCCCCTTGCTCCCGGGCCGGACGGGGGCGGGGGGGGGGTGCCCGCGCCTGTCTGCGCCCCCGGGTCCCTCCGAGGCCCCCGCCCGGCGCGCTCACGGCGCGCGCGCTCTCGCCCGCAGGACTTGAACTGCCTCATGGAGCGGTACCTCAGGCCCCTTCAGAAGGAGACTTTCCTCACCCAGGACGAGGTACCGTGGGGGCCGCAGGCCTGGCGGGGAGGCCTGCGGGGCGGGTGGCTAGGGTCCCCTGCGCTGCGACAGGCAGGTCCCATCCTCGCTCCCGGAGAGCAGGGCCGCCCCACCCTTGGAGGGGGGGTCGGGGTCGTGATTGATACGTATCGATGGGAGAACCTCGAAATCAGAAGCAGGCCCTGTTTCTGAACTGATGAAACGGGAAAAGAGTGACCCCGCCTTCCTTTCCAGCTGGACGTGCTGTTTGGCAATCTCACCGAAATGGTGGACTTCCAAGTGGAATTCCTCAGAACTCTGGAGGATGGAGTACGGCTGGTGCCCGATTTGGAGAAGCTCGAGAAGGTTGATCAGTTCAAGGTCAGCGCCCCCTCCAAGGGCACCCTGAGGGCCGAGTCCCGTCGCGGCGGCGGCGTGTTCCCGGGCCGGTTCCCCGGCCCGCAGCGCTGGGTCCTCGTCGGCCTGGGGGGGCGGGCTGCCCCGACCGGGATGAGGGCCAGGGCCGTCCGCGCGCCCCGCTGCCGCCGCTCTGGAGGCCGGGCCCGCCGAGACCTTTGGCCTCGCTACTACGTCAGCGAGGTGTCCTTGGTTCCCCGCGCCTCTGACTCCTGCGGTCCCGGGACCTCTGCGAAGCAGGGGCGCTCGTCCTCGCCCCCCGGGAGACCTCGGGCGGCCCGTCTCTGCCCCACTCTCGGTTCCCTTCCTCGGAGGCGTTCCCGAGTTCGCTCCGGGCTACGCGTCGGCCGCCCCGGTCCAGCCATCCCGACCGGCCGGGTGCGGCTCCAAGGGCAGCGGCAGCGCAGAGCGGGCCCGCCCCTGCGGACGCCGCTGAGTCGGGGCCAGGCCGCGGCGGGAGGTGGCGCGCGGGGCGGCCCCCTCGGCCTCTGCGCCCGTCGGTGGCTGTGCGGACTCAGCCCGTCAGCGTCCTGGGCGTCTGCCATCGGCCGCACCGCACGCTGGGGTTCCCCGTGACCGCTCACCTCCCGCACCTCGTGTTCTCGCTGGGAACCCTTGAGTTGTAAGCCCAAATAAGCAGCACCTCTCTCCCTCTCAACAAACCCAGGTTAAGGAGAAGCCCACGGAAGGTTCTCTTTTGAGGCCTGTTCCACGGGTTTATGAGAAACGTAGGCTAGAAGCGCCCCACCTGGGGACAGGCAGCTCCCGGTGGGGGAGACCTCCGCCCCGTGCCACTTGTCGCGGGGGGGGGGGTGGGGGGAGCTGGTGGGGGACCCGGCTCCCCAGGCTGAGGCCGGGGTTATGACCCGGGAAACGTGTCCTTGAGTTTGGGGTACTCGCCCTTCCTGCCACCAGGAGCCACTGAGAGAAGGCAGGGTCTGGCCCCAGTGCCGGCCACGTTTCCCGTGAACACGCCCAGGCCCCAGTGGGCCCTTTAGAAGCCCCGCCTGGCCCGCAGTGCCGTCTGCGCTGTTGCTGCCGAGGAGGCCGGAGTCCCCACCTGTCGGCCCGTCTGCCGGCCCGTGCGCCGGCCGTGCGCGCTCTGCCGGCAGCCTCAGGCCATCGGGGCCCAGGGCCGGGCCGGGGCCGGGCGGGGAGGCCGGCCTTGGCGAGCCCCCCCCACGCCCTGCAGGCGTCCCGGCGCGCCCTGACCGCCTTCTCTCCTTCCCTCCAGAAGGTGCTGTTCTCCCTGGGGGGCTCCTTTCTGTACTACGCCGACCGCTTCAAGCTGTACAGCGCCTTCTGCGCCAGCCACACGGAGGTCCCCAAGGTCCTGGTGAAAGGTACGGCCTGGGGGCACGGGGGCCGGGGCGGCGCTGCATCACCGCTGCCGCGTGGCTTCGGGGCCGGCCGCGGTCGGGGGCCTCTGGACCAGAATCGCGGAGCCATCGCTGTGGCAGGTGCACGCTCCGCGGGCCGCCCCCAAGGGCCGAGAGACTCGGTTTTCTTGCAGTGAGAGCCCTGGCCCTGCTGCGCGGGGCCAGAGTCAGCGGGCGTGGTGCCATCCGGCCGATGTGCCGGGTTCGAGGTTCTGGGCTCTGCCCCTCTTCTTCCCTGATGGCCTTGCGACCCTCTGTTCACCTTGGTGTGGCATCCACGCTTCCTGCCCCTGGGCGTGTGGTGCCGCCCCCCTCTCCTGTTGCTCCACCTACTCGAGCACCGCTCGGGTTGCAGGGATATTTCGCGTAGACCAGCACAGGCTCTCGAGCTTGGCAGCCCCTGTCCCTGAGCACCCTCAGAGTGTCCAGGGAGGGCTTTTGCTTCCACAGGTCAGCGTGTGATTGACGCATAGAGGGGTCAGAGAAACAGCTGCTTGGAAAACAGTGTGGCCGCTGGAAAGCTTGACCGCAGGGGCCTGCGGGCACAGCCTGCCACGTCGCGGGGGCCGCGGGGCTCGCTGCTGGAGGGGCTGGGCTGGCTCGACGTGGCCCTGTCCCCGGGCGTGCCGGCTCCACGCAGGCCTCCGCAGGGCAGGGGCCCGGGCTCAGCCCGGAGCCGAGAGGGGGGTGTGGGGTCCCCGCGCAGCTGGCTCCTCCCACACGCTGTGTCGGTCGCGCAGTGGTGCACGCATGTGTCTCTTCTTCCCGTTCCCCTGGACGCTGGCTGCTGTTGGGTGGTTGATGCAGAGATTTTAGAGCCCTTCGCCCCGCGACGAGATGACACGCCTGTCACCATCCTCAGGGCCATTTGTGTAATTTTTAAACAGTCAACTGATTTAAGTTCTGCCCCTGTAGGATTTTCATGATAATATTTGTTTGCACCTGGAGAATATTATCCTATCTTTCAAATTATGCTTTAAAGCATTAGGTCTGACCTACATTTTTCTAACAGCCAAACGTGCTGGGAGGGTGAAGGGGAGGCCGAGAACCAGGAGCGGCTGGGATTCTTCCCCAGCTCGCTGGGCTGCCGGCGTGACCACCTAGCCAGCCTACGGAGCCCAGGACCCTCCCTCTTTCCACGCCCTGGCGTGACGTGGACGCAGTGGGCTAGCTGTTCGTGGCTGTGCTTGTGGCCTCAAGGACTCGGGGCGTCCCCCAGAGGGCAGGGCTTCCTCTCGCCCTGCCTCCGGGCCTGGCCACCCCTCCCTGGCACTCGAGTCCCCTGGTCACTCGTTCCGAAGCCCGTTCCCTTGTTCTTCGGAAGCAGGAGAGGCGGCTGCCCCCGTTGGAGCCTGGTTCCTCTCGGGGGGCTTACACGCCAGGCCACAGAGGGCCACATGGTGGGGCACAGGGCGGCTCTGCAGAGAGGGGGTCCAAAGGGACGCTGGGCTGGAGCCTTTCCGGCGTGCGAGGCCGGGCAAGCTGAACAAACCCAGGGCCCTGGTGTGGGTGACCGCGCTGCCCGCTGCCAGCCCCGGGGAGCTGGGGCGGGGACAGTGGGAGAGCTGGTAGCAGGGCCGGGGGTCCCGGGTCGGTTGTGTGCATGAGGAAAGTGCCCCCCGGTGAATCCTAGGGTGACCAGGCCGAGCAGGGGCGGAATCCCGGGGTTGGTGCGGCCCCAGCTGTCAGGCCATCAGGACAAAAGGACATTCTGAACCCTGGCAGGAGGGGGAGCCGCCTGGGGCTCACCAACCCTGCGATTCCCTTAAACGACTCCGGCCCCGGTGCCGGGAAACACACGGGTGGGACCGGCCCTCCGGCCCTGTCTGAGCCTTCCCCCCCGGCCCTGGGAAGGGCCTGGGCCTGAGGCGTGTCCTCTTGCAGCCAGGACGGACGTGGCGTTCAAGGCGTTCCTGGACGCGCAGAACCCCAAGCAGCAGCACTCGGCCACGCTGGAGTCCTACCTCATCAAGCCCATCCAGCGGGTCCTCAAGTACCCGCTGCTGCTGCGCGAGCTCTTCTCGCTGACCGACGCCGACAGCGAGGAGCACTACCACCTGGACGGTGAGCAGGCCCCGCCCCCACCCCCCACCCCCCGCCCCACCCCCGATCTGTGCGCGCAGCACCTTCACGTCCCGCTTGCCCCGCCCCAGTGGCCATCAAGACCATGAACAAGGTGGCCAGCCACATCAACGAGATGCAGAAGATCCACGAGGAGTTCGGGGCCGTGTTCGACCAGCTGATCGCCGAGCAGACCGGGGCGAAGAAAGAGGTGAGGACGCCCCGCCCCCTCTTCCCGGAGCAGGCGCCGGTGCGGAGGGCCCGTCCGGCCGCGCGCTCAGGCGCGGTTCGAGAGGACAGGCGTCCCGGAGAGCTCGGCTTGGAGGGCGGGCCGCGCTGCGCCCTCCACCCACGGCTGCGGTGCGGGGCTTCTTCCCTCGCCGAGTTTCCGTGACCGCGGGACGTTTGTCTGGGTCCCCCGCCCTGGGGACTGTGGGCCGGCCGAGTGCGGAGGGCGAGGGTGGATGCCGCTGCCGGGGCTGGGCTGGCTCTGAAGGCCCCGCCCCCCCAACGGCGAAGCCACACCCCCGAGGCCCGAGCGGCTCGTTGAGGGAGTGACACTGAGATGGGTTTTCGCAGTTTGCCTGGGGACACCTGCAGAGAGGGCGGGGCGCACTGAGCGGTGCCCGAGTCCCCGGGAGGGAGGGGAGGGAGGGAGGGAGGGAGGGAGGGAGGGAGGGAGGGCCGGCGGGAGCCAGCGGGCCGGCAGCCCTGAGGCGGGCCAGGCGGTGGGCCTCCGCGTGCCGGCGGCCTCGGCTGTGCTTCCTGCTCTGGCCAGGTTGGGGGGCCGGGGGCCTGGAAACAAAGGGGCGACCCGGCCGTGATTGGAGCGGGGGCTGTGTGAGGGCGGGCAGAGTGTGGTGCTCGGCGTGAGTGGACGGTCAGCCTGGCCCAGAGGGTAACTGGCTATAGCCCAGGTCCCTTCTTGTCCTCGGTGAGAGGAGCGTTTGGGCGCTGGAAAGATGATTTTCCGAAGAGGTCAGAGCACGACGTTCCACGTGAACGCAAAAGCGAACGCGAACGGAGAAGCTTCTCTTTCTCTGCGGTGGGAGGGGAGCAGGCAGGGTGGTGGCTTTGCCCGAAAAGGCAGGGTCGAGCGGCGGGTCAGCCCCAGACAGGGCGGGGCTCATGGCCGCACGGGGGCGCCCCGTCAGCTGAAGAGGGGGGTGGGTGTCCACGCGCGGGGTGCGGCCCTCGTTCTCCTGTGCAGCTGGCGTAGAGAGACGAGCGCTTGGTAAGGAAAAGGGGGAGCGGAGGGAAAGGCGAGAGAGCAGTCTGCGAGTTCGAGTTCGACAGCAGTGAGTGAGTTTCATCGGTCCGGGCGACGAAGACCTCCGGGATACTTTGTTGCCTTTCGTATCCCGTGCGGATCAGTGTCTGGGCCGTGATAGTCCTGAGAGCTGCTGACCGACCGGAAGGCTGGGAGGCGATGCCGGGCGTGCAGGACACGGGGCTCAGGAAGGAGGGGGGTGCGGTTCAGACGTCACAGCCCGTGAGCAGAAACGGCAGGTCTCCCGAGGCAAAGACCCGGCGCTCCAGGAAGAGGTCTGCGTGGTTCTGGGGACAGAGACGTGTGCAAGCCAGGAGGGGCAGCAGGCCGGCCCCCGACCGTCAGTGCGGGGAGGCCCAGAGCCCAGCGGGGGGGGGGGCGCTGGGGAAAGATGCAGAGAGAGCGGCCAAAGGCCCTGCCCTGCTGCAGCGCTGAAGGAAGAGAGGGGACCCCTCCCCAGGCACCGGGCGGGGGGGGGGCACGGCCACAGGCAACTGACGACTCGAGCAAAACAGAGTCCCTGCAGGTCCTGTCACATCTCTCTGGTCCTCCGTGGGGCGGCCCCCCGGCTCTGCGGCCCGAGACCCCGCGCTGCTGACCCCCGAGAGCACCTGCAGCCCCTGCCCCGCCCCGCCCCGCCCCTCCCACGCGAAGTGAGCCTTCCCTGCAGCGAGCCGGACCAGGAGGGAGGGTTGAGCCTCTGCTCGCAGGCGGTCGGTCCCAGGGCTGCGAGTGGCCCTCCGGAAGTCAGGGGTTTCCTGTCCGGGGGGGGGGGGTCTCCGCGCGGTGTGGGGGACCCTCGCCGGAGAGCCAGTCCTCTCTGTCCGGGGCGCCAGCCCATGCAGCCGCGTGATCGGTGTTGACAGATGTCCTGCGCGTGAGTTTCGGAGCCCCGATGCGTGCCCTTCGTTCCACTTTGTCGTTGAGATTCTGGCGGGCGCCGGGGGAGAACTGGGGAAAGCGAGCAGACGGTTTCAGGGGGCATTTCAGGAAGCGGGGCTGCCCTCGGCCTGCCCAGGGCCAGCGTGGCCGGCGGTCTGGGCGGTGCCGCCCGCCCCTGAGGCCCCGCCCCGTTCTCCGGCAGGTGGCGGACCTGAGCATGGGGGACCTGCTGCTGCACACGACTGTCACCTGGCTGGACCCGCCCGCCGCGCTGGGCAAGTGGAAGAAGGAGCCGGACCTGGCTGCGTTCGGTGCGTGTTCGCAGAGGGCTGGGGGCGGGCGGGGCGGGGCAGGGTCTGACCGTCGCAGCCGTGGGGCTCCGTCACCGCCACGCCACACACAGCGGCACCTGAGATGCCGGCGCCCTGGAAGTCTCCATGGGCGCAGGGCGGGCGGCCCCCCTTGGTCTGGGTCTGCTGCGCTCGACCCCAGGACCCCGGGGCTCTGCCTCAGCCGACTCGGGGCTGCGCCGCTGTGTGCCGGGCGCGGGCGCCCTGCTGCCCTCTCCGCCGCCGTCGCGTCTGCCCCCCCCCCCGCGCGGCCGGCGTGCCCTCACCGCCTCTGTTTCTTTTCGTGCCCAGTCTTCAAGACCGCCGTGGTCCTGGTGTACAAGCACGGCCCCAAACAGAAGAAGAAACTGGTAAGCAGCCTGCCCTCCCCCCGCAGCGGCGGCCGTCCCTGCCGTGGGGTCGCGGCTCGGCCCCTTGGCCCGGCGTGAGCCTTCCCGGCTGCCCCCGCCCCCGCCTCGCTGTAGTGTCGCTGAGGCCCGGTGCGCTGCCCGTCCTGCCTCCGCTCGGGCTCGCGCCGAGCCGGGGCTGGGGCTTCCCCCCGCCCCTCTGTTCCTGCTGGGGGGCCCCTGTCCCCGTCTTCCCTTCTCCTTTGCGTGGGTGTCGCTGGGGGGGGGGCATTCACAGGCGCCGGGCGCTCTCTCCTGCAGGTCGGACCTCACAGGCTCTCCATCTACGAGGAGTGGGACCCCTTCCGGTTCCGGCACATGATCCCCACGGAAGCTCTGCAGGTCCGCGCCGTGGCCAGTGCCGGTGAGGCTTCCCCAGCGCCGGCCCCCACCCTGCCGCCTCTGCCCCCCCCTGCGCAGCCCACTCTGTTTCCCCGCCGTCTCTCCGCCACTCCTCACCTACCCCGCCCTGCGCTGACCGGGAGGGAGCAGGGCCTCGAGTGTCGTTCCGGACCCTGGGTCAGCATCGCAGTGACCGGCAGCTGAGCAGCAGGGAGCTGTCTGGGAGAACCCTCGGGCCCACGAGCCCGCCCACCATGGGACTGGCCACGAGGACCACGCAGCACAGACGGCCATGGGCCACGTCCGCTGCGTGCCTTCGTCTTCGTGCCGGGCTGAAGGCTTCGAGACCTCCTTCCTGGTCTGTGGTCTTAGCGGCAGCGAGTGGCTTGGACTCGGACTCGGGCTCGGACGCCGCTGCCGGCACGGGAGACGTGAGCAGCGCAGGGGGCCGGCTTCGAGCCGGGGGCCCCGCCCGGGGCTTCATTTGAGGCCCGGCCCTCAGGGCACGTCTGGAAACAGCAGCTTCGGGGCCCGGTGGAAGCGCTCCGTGTCCGGAAGCGAAGAGAGGCCCCGAGCGGCCTCCGCAGGGGCACGGTGGGCCCCTCTCGCCCCGGCAGCCACACGGCTCCGGTCCTCCCACGGCTACCCCCCCACCTCGGGTGCAGTGCGCGGCCAGCCTCCAGCAACGCCCCCAGACTGAACGAGACGCAGCCGCCTTCGGAGCTGCCGAGTGTCGTGCAGCAGGAAACCTCAGGTGTGGGGACCGCCTCGGACACGTGTGCTTCGGATGAGGATCTGCCCACGAGGCTTCTCTGGAGCCTCCCAGCATGGGTTTACCCCGGTCCGTCCCAGTCAGTGTGTGATTTGTGAAGCAGCTCTGCCTGCGCACAGTGGGTCTGCAGACGGCGACGGCAGCGTTTCGAGGTTTGGGCACCGGTGACGAGTGCCAGGCTGCCTTGCAGCCCTCCGTCCATCGGCCGCCTCCCCACCGGCGTCCAGGCCTCTCGGCCAGGAGTCTCGCCGCAAGCTGAGCACGCGGGGGCTTGGCCTGCGGCCGATGAGGCCACCTTTGACAGGGCGCCCGCCTCACCTGGCGCTTCACCTTGTTGAGTTTGAACCCGTCAGGGTGCAGCCTTTCTGTGACGGAGGCGGAAGACCTGCCGGCCAGTCCCTTGCCGTGAAGCGCATTCCAGCGGAGTTGAGCGTCAGGCGCAGGACGCCGAGACTTCTGTCCTTGGGGAGGACTTTGTGCCGCCGCACCCTGGTTGGGGGCAGGGTGGCCCGGGAGGCTCTGTGACAGGTTCCGAATCGTGGGGACAGTCTCGACACTCACCCTGCACTGCTCCCCCAAGCACATCTCAAGCACTGTGTCCGCGACTTGAGATGACACGGTGCTGCGGCTCATGACGTCATAAATAAATAGCGCGGCACGGCCAGGCGCCGGTGTGCCTTGGACTGTAACTGCCCCTCACCTCAGAGTGGGCAGCGTGGGGGGCCGAGGACGGGGCGCCCCTGGGCTTCCAGCCCACGGCCCTCGGGGGGCACGGCCCCCGTGGGAGGCGAGGGCCTGGTGGAGTCTTCATTGGAACCCGGGCTTGGTCCGGTCCAGCTGGTGCCACAACAGCTACCCGCTGAGCTGAAGTAGCTCGGCCGGGCCTGCTCCGCTGCGAGGGAGCTGGGCCGGGTGCCCACCACTCGGGAGGGGACTTCCGTGGCTTGTCCCGAGCGTCCTCCTCCTTCGAGCTCACAGGGTTCTGAGTGCGTTGTCTCCGGGGGCCGCGGGGTCACGGTGAAGGTCCTCCGTCTCACGCTGCTCCTCTCTGCCATCGCACGCTGGGGCTGGAAACGGCTCCTGTGAGACGCTCGAGGGTCCCCCGACGCGCCCCTAACGCATGCGCTCCGCTCCCTCCAGATGCAGACGCCAGCACGGCCTGCGAGATCGTGCACGTGAAGTCCGAGTCGGAAGGGAGGCCGGAGAGGGTGTTCCACCTGTGCTGCAGGTGAGCCGGGCTGCAGGCGCGGCCGAGCACCCGGGGGGCGGGGTGGAGGGGGGGCCCCCGGACCCACCCGTGCGCCTCCGGGCCCTCGCTGCTCCCTAACGCAGCCGGGAAGTCGCCGAGCGCGTCGGCCTGCAGGACCTGAAACGGGCAGAAGCAGCACGATGACCCTCAGGGACTGGAAAAGGACACGGGAGTTTGCGCACGTTCAGGGTCGCGCGCGGGTCTCTCCCGTGTTCCCATGTGGCTGTCAGGGACACGCTCGCTGCCCTGCAGAGTTCTGCGTGGGAGCGTGTTTACCGAGAGGGTCGGCGGGACGCGGCCCCCGGGGGCGAGCGTGTGCGGGCGTCGTCGGGCCCCGTGTCAAGCAGCGGAGCGGCCGTCCAGGCAGGGCGGGGCCGAGTCGCCCAGGCCCCCCCCCCCCCGCACCCCCACACGTGGGGCTGTTCCGATTCCCTCTCCTCCTCCCCACCCTCCCACCAGGGGAATTTGAGGCCTTTTCCCCAAATGCAGCCCCTGCTCTCTGCACCCGAGAGCGTCGCGGTGGGCGGGCCCAGCGGCCGCACCCTGGCGTCTTCGCTTTCATGGTGACGGGCGCTCGTTACCGCCACCGCCACCGCCACCGGGGAAGCGCAGGCCCTTAGTGATTTCTGCGGGGCCTGCCCAGGGGGCCTTGGGCTGCACCCTGAGGACCCACAGGGCCGACAGGACACCCACCCGCCGGGCGGGTGTCACGCTGCCACTTGGGGGCCGGTGGCGTGGTGCGCTCACCCGGCCTGAGCCCTGCTGAGCACCGGGGCGAGTTGTCTCAGCCGGCTGAGGGGCTGCTGTCCCCACCTTACCCTCGGGGGCCCAGGCTCACAGAGGCCCCCCCCTGCCTGAGGCCTGGGAGCCTGCGAACCCTGAGTTCACACCCGGGGGGGCGGCACAGATCTCTCGTTCGTGTGGACATCGGTGCTCCGTGCCGAGTGACCAGGACCCATGACGGGTGGAGTCCCGGGGAGTGGCGGGGGCGGGAATCGAAGTTTTCCCCACGGACCCAACCCCCCCCAGGGTGTGAGCGGAGTCCTCACCAGTCTCTGGGCCTCCGCCTGAGGCGTGGGTGGTGATAACCAGGTCTGTGGGGGGGCCGGGCACCCCGTTCATGAGAGGGGCCCTGCGGGGCCTCTGGGCAGGGGCGCTGAGTGGCCAGCGAGGGAGAGACTCCGCCCCGGGAGCACCGTTCCCTCCGGGAGGGAGCGGGGCCTGTGGCAGAGTTCTGATGTTTCCACGCGGAAAGGGGGGGGGGGGGGCTGCTGTGGAGCCGGAGCCGGCTCGGCTCCGGAGCAGACCGAGGGCGCTGGGACCGGGCTCTTCCTGTGGGGCGGAGACCGGGGGCGGGGGCGGAGCAGCTCCCGGCGGCGGCGTCCCTCACCTGCGCCCCCTCTCCCCGCAGCTCCCCCAAGGGCCGCAAGGACCTGCTGCGGGCCGTGCACTCCGTCCTGCGGGACAAGCACCGCCGGCAGCTGCTCAAGACGGAGAGCCTGCCCGCGGCCCAGCAGTACGTCCCCTTCGGAGGGAAGCGGCTGTGCGCGCTGAAGGGGGCCCGGCCGGCCATGAGCAGGGCAGGTACTGCGGGGGTCCAGACGTTCACGGTCCCCGTGCCCCCCGCCGCCCTGTAGCCCCCGGCGCCCGACGTCCTGACTGAGCGAGGAGGAGCCGGGGCAGGCCCCCGCCTCCCCGTGAGGCCCCGCCCCGCCCCGCCCCGCCCCGCCCCCAGGGACCCGCCTGAGCGCTCCCCTCTTGCCCCCTCGGCTGTCCCCCCGTCCTGCTCCTCCTGCTCCTCCTGCTCCTCCTGCTCCTCCTGCTCCTCCTGGCTGGTGAGCGCCTCCGCCCCTCCACCCCCGGCAGCCCCACACTCTCCGAGGGGCCCTCCCGATCTCCACGGGAGGAGCGCCCCCGCAGGGCCCGTGACCCCCTCCCCCCCGGGCTGGCCCGTCCTACTGCGGAAGCACCCCCCCCCACACACACACACACAGCCTCCCCTCCACTGGGCTGTCGCGGGTACCGGGTGCTGGGTTTGTCCCTGTGCCGTCTGTGGGGCTCGGTCGGGAAGCCAGGCCCCCACCTGCGTCGCGGCAGCTCTGAGGACGGCCTGGACCCGCTCCGCGTGGCTGCCAGCGCCCCAGCGAGACTCGCACGTGCCCCCGTGGGTGCCGTCGGCAGAGTCGTGCGTGCTCACGCCTGCCACCCCCGGCCTGTGGCTTGCTGTTTCCGCGATCCCCCCTCCGTCACCCACCAGCTCCGGTCTGACGCGTTTCGGGAACGCAGACGCTGGCGCACGTGACCCCTAGATCTCTCAGCCCGCACGCCGCCCGCCGGCGCGTCCAGGCGCCCCGTGGGGGCTGAGGGGCTCCCCTGCCCGTGCCGACGGCACCTCCCCGACGGGGTGGCTGTAGGTTTCCGCCCTGGCCGGTCTCCCTGGCCGCGGTCTGCTCCTGGTCAGCGGGTCCTCCCGGCCCAGCGCCCCGTCTTGCGGGCGGGGCGGCAGCGCCCTCTGTCGGCCGTGCTGTGGGGCTGCGCGCGGTGGGGCCCTTCGTTTGCCTGGTGATGGGCGGGGTCCTTTGCCCGCTCACCGTTCCGCTTCTGAGAGGGCCGCGCGCGCGGCGGAAGGGCGTCTGCGCTTCCAAACGGTCAGCTCGGGCGGTCCTGTGCCCGTCAGCAGCCCGAGGTCACTCGCTCGCGTCTCCGTTGCTTTGTGGACGGGAGTTGCTGACGTGCGGCGTGTGGTGGGGGCGGAGGGCACGTTCGCTGCGCCTCCCAGCCCCCACGGGCTCTGTCTGAGGATGGGGGCGCGCCGAGACCTGGCGCCTGGGAGCCGCTGTGCCCCGGGCTCCGTTAGAGGGACGCGGGCACTCGAGAAACAGCATGCCGAGTTTCCTGGGAAGCAGGACCCCGGGGACCAGCCCGGAAGCCCCCCGAGCCTGTGCCCTGGGAGGGGGCGGGGCGGGGGCCCCTGACGCAGCCTTCTTGTCCAGGGGTCAGCAGCAGGTCCGCATCACCTGCCTGGAAGGTGCGCAGGGCGGAGAGGTGCCCCCGACATCCCATCACCTGCGGCCCTGGGTCCCTCTGTGTCCCCTTGCCCTGCGGTCAGCTGCTCTGATGTCCGTGCGAGCTAAAGACTGCGGGATGGACTGGTGACGTCTGGGCTTGAGGTCCCGGGGACACTGCGGTGCCCGGCGCGACCGGCGGCTGCCTGCTGCCCTCCCTCGGACGCCCGTCTCACGTGACGCGCGGGGGCCTGTCTCCGTGTCTGTGTGTGTGTGTACGCAGTGTCCGCCCCGAGCAAGTCTCTCGGCAGAAGGAGGCGGCGGCTGGCTCGGAACAGGTTCACCATCGACTCCGACGCCGTGTCGGCCGGCAGCCCGGAGCGAGAGGCCCAGCAGCCCGCCGGTGCCGGGGACACTGACCGGTGGGTGGAGGAGCAGTTTGACCTTGCGCAGTACGAGGAGCAGGATGGCGTCAAGGAGACGGACATCCTCAGCGACGAAGACGAGCTCTGTGAGTCCGAGAGGGGCGCCGGCGTGGACGGGGACCTGCCCGCGCGGCTGCAGGCCGCCTCCCTCGGTCCGCGGGACCACGGCCGCCCGCGCCCGGATAGCCACGCCTCCCGCATGGCGCAGCTCAGGAAGCAGGCGGCCCTGCCGGGCGTCAGCGGGGCCCTCGAGCCGGCGGGCGAGGAGGTCGTCTGGGTCCGGCGCGAAGACCTCGCCCCGTCCCAGGAGCTGAACACGGAGATCTGACCGTGCCGTGCGCCTGGAGCGCGGGCGTAGATGCTCGTCCCCGCCCCGCGTCTCCCTGCCCCTCCTGCCCCCGCAGGACAAGAACGTCCCCTCAGGGCGCGGCGCGCTCCTGCGCGCACAGTCCCGGCAGCTGGCTGGGCGTGGAAGGCGCCTGCCACCTGACCGGTCGTTCCGACAGCGTCAGAGAGCGTTGTGCCGAATCTCAAGCAGGCTGTGCCCCACCGTCCGTGTGTGGCCAGGGGCTCTTTGGCCCCGCAGCTCCGGGGTCCCGTTCCCCTGGGGGGCGTGGGCCGTGCCGCGGGCCAGGCGAAGGGGCGACGCAGGGGACTCGGGGGCGAAGTCACTCTGCCCGCGCCCAGTCGGAGCGCCTCCCGGCGGGGGCGGCTCGTGGTGCCGGAGCCGGGGCGTGGCCCCAGGGTCCCGCCGGCCCTTTCCTCCTCGGTGTCAGAGCTGCCACGCGTCCTCGGGGCGTGCGAGGGGACGGGGCCCTTACGTCCCGGCGGGCCTCTCTCCCTCTTCCATTCTGGTCCGTGGCTGGTCTCACGCGACGTCAGCGTTTGGAAGTTCTAGTTTTGCAGAGAATTATGAAGATGCCAAACTCTTTGAAAAGAGATCCAAATTTATCACTTGGGGAAAAAACGCTATTTTTTGTATTTTACCTGAGAGGCAGGGCACAGACAGATGTTCGAGGGACCGAGTCTGAGGAGGGGGCTTCACCTTCCGCCGCGTGCGCGAGGCGTGGCTTTGTGTTTGTCTACACGCGTGCACGGCCGGCGGGCCGCTCTCGCGTCGGAGACGTGTGCTCCCAGAAGACTGTGTGCGCGTCTGTCTGTCTGTCTTTCTGTCTGAGCCCCTTGCGAGACGGGTGCCTGGCAGGCGCAGGTGGGGTGCCCGAGAGGTGGCCCGGAGGGTGGGGGGGGGCTCCTCCCGGGTTGCCCTGGTGACCGCGGTTGGTCCGTCAGAGCCCCATCTCTGCCCGTTGCCCCGACGCTCCTGACCCCCCCTCCCGACCAGACCCCCCCTTCCCCGAGAGGTCCTGTGTTGAGCGCTCCTCTCGTCACGCCAACGACACAGGGTACACACGCTAATACAACTCTCACACGCTAGGCAGGTTTCCACGTCGGGAGAACAAAACCAAGTTAAAGCACTTTCGATTTTTTTTTAATAAAAGGTTTGTAGCTTTTCCCCCCATTTCACAACGTCCGCTTCCTAACAAGGGTTTAAATAATGCAAAAACTTTCTTTGGGAAAATCCCTACGTGGTGTTTGACACATCAGTAGGTACCGTGACGACCTGAATTTTGTAGCAGCTCTAGGGATTCTATTTTGTACGAACCAGCTGTGACTTTCTATTTCCGGACAGGAAAGCTCCGCCGGCCCTCTGCTTGCCGCTGCCCCCCCCCCCCGCCCCGCCCCGCCCGTGGGTCTCGGGGGCTGTGAGCTTGGTCCCCGGGAGGTTTTATTCTATGAAATTTTGCTACACCTTCTGACTTTCTGAAAAAGCTTTAGAGTGGTTCCCGCACCCTTTGTGTCCCCGCACCGCGCGCACCGTCCCAGCCCGCCACGTCCGAGGGGGCGGGAGCCTGGGCCTGTCCCCGGCGTGGCTGGGCCCCCGGGCGGCGGGCCTGCGCGAGCCACGCGGCCGGGCGCTCACGGAGGGCGCTGAGCTGCGCGTGCGGAGGCCACGGCGTGTCTGTGTCCAGAGTCCTCATATATTTCTTTTATAAGCTGAAAGGAGGTCTATTTTTGTGTCTGTAGGTCTATGAGCGGAGCGCTGTAAATGCCTGTCGAACAATAAAAGCGTTGGAAAGCGCCTGTGGCTCTGGGCCTCTGTGGGTCGGCGGCAGCAGCGGGTGGGACGGCCCTCGCGGGGGGCGGGGGACTGCGGGGCGGGCCTTCTGGTCCCCAGCGGTCACGCTCCTCAAGGGGGGCTGGGCGGTGGAGCCCGAGGTGGCTTGTTTTAATGTTTTAGATTGGCTTTTTACGAAGGCATAACCGACACACGAGTCCAGCTGTCCCGCACGGTGACTCGATGTCCCCACACACTGTCCACGGTGTCCCCGCACAGCCACCGAGCCCCTGCGATGAGGACACTTGGGGTCCGGTCTCCGCAGCGCTTGCAGATCGGCGCCGTTGGTGGCTGCGGTGCCGTCCCAGGCCCAGGCCTCCGGCCGCTGGAAGCTGCCCCCTGCGGCCCCCCGGCCGCCCCCACTCTGCTCTCCACGAGCTCAGAGCGCTTGTGTTCCGGTTCCACACAGCAAGTCACCTGGTTCTTGGTGCCCTTTCCCGTGGGTAGAGCCGGGAGTTGCAAGCGCAAAGCGAAAGTGTCAGAGGTGCCCGGTCCCCTGACTGGGAGAAGAGGAGGTTACGCGGCGGGGGGGGGGGGGGGGGGCAGCACACTCCCGGCTCCCGCAGGAGAGGCCAGGGTGGGGGGAAGCGGGGGCCGAGTGCGGAGCTCAGCCTGGCCTGCGTGCCGGGCGAGCTCGGCAGGCCCCCACGGAGGAAAGGTGGCGGGGGGCCTGGGCTGCCCCGGCCGTCCCCGCCCGCGCCCCCGCCCTCCGTGCCTCACGCTCCAGGTGGGCGGGCCCCCCCACGGAAGCCTGCCGCTGGGCTGTTGGCTCCTGGGCGTGGGTCACGGGCCCCTGGCATCTGCCTTAGACCCAGGGCCTTGTCGGAGATGCCCACCCCTCTCCCCCAGCAACGCTCACTTTCAAGTCCAGGAGGTGCTGCTCTGGCCGCCTCGGACGTTCGGATGGCGAGGAATGATTTGGAGCCCTGACCTTACTTTCCGGGTGTTCGGGCCCCACGAGGTCCCCGTTTGGGGGCATGACGGAAGCATTGCCCCTGGGGGCGTTATTCCAGCAGTTCGTGCTCGGTCTACGTGAGGTTTAGGCAGTCGGGGCCACTGCCCTGGCCCAGCGCCGAGTCCGTCGGTGCAGGGGCTCAAAGTCAAGTGCACAGGAAGAACCAGGGCCTGTTTTAGGCTAACTCCCTTTCCTTTCCAGGCCCTGCCCCGCCGGGCGGTGGGGGACATGCCGGTCCACCCCTCTGTCCGTGGTTGCCACGGCTTGGGGGCTTTAGGGGCAGGGTCCTTCCTCTAGTCTTGGGTCCACTTACCTGGAAATGACCTCTGTCCTTGCCCGAGGCTCAGGTCGGTGCTGGGCCCCCAGGGTCCTTCTCCCCATCAGGGCACCCCTGCAGCTGGGCCCCCGGCACCCCAACCAGGCCTCTCGGGGATGCTGTCAGGGTGCCGCCCGGAGTGGGGCCCCGCTGTGTCGGTTCCTCTGCCGCCTGGACCCTGGTGGGGGGGCTTTCTGTTTGTCGGGGGGCAGGGCGGGGGGGGGTGGTGGTGTAGACAAGCCCTTACTATTTTCTGGACTTTCTGTTGGTGGCCGAGTTGCACCTGAGTTTTATAGGCCACTGTCCATTTTGGCACAAACTTACCCTGAAAGATGAGGCATGAAAATGCGGAGGAGAATGGGAACAAGCCCTGAGACCGTTCAGCCACTCGGCCATAAAAGACGTGGGGTCAGAACTGCAGCCCCGTGCTCCCCAACGCCTCCTTTGGGAGCCGCGGCGTCTAAACGGTTCCTGATTTGAAGGTTGGAAAGCGTGTGCTGGACCGGACCCCCAGCTTTCACTCGCTCTGTGGGCGGCGGCCCTCGGCCGTCCCCGAGGTCGGGGGGGGGCCCCCGCGCCCCCACTTGGGCCTGGACCCACGGCCACGTGGTGCAGCCACGTTCTGTGCCCTGCTGAACGGCTGAGATACTTGCTTATCCCTGATACGTATTCACGAGACCCAGGGAGCTCGTCTTCGCATGCTGTTTGGTGGCCGAAAGGGACAACCCAGAGGGTGGTGGTGACGGACGGGGAACCCGCGCCCCATCACCAACTCCAGGGCTCGAGAGGGGCCCGGCTAGTGAACCAAGAGCCTCGGCGTCGGGCTGCAGAGCTGACCACAAGCGGGGCGGCCCGCCTGCTACCCAGGGGGCTTCCTAGAACCCACGTCTCGGGGGAGATGCGCAGGACCGGGGTGTCCTCACAACACGGAGGGACGTCGCCGGGCGGGGGGGCTGGCGAGCGTCCCTCGGGAGAGCGCTGCGGTCTCAGGCCAAAGCCTCCCGTCTGGGCGGAGACACAGCAGGGCGGGCCCAGTGTGCACTGAGCGCCCATGTGGCCACCCCACGTGGGCCGGCTGCACGGGTAACGTCCGTTCACACGGACTTGGCTCCTCGCCCAGGCGGAGGGTGAGCACAGGCATCGCAGAATTTCTAACGGCAGCCGGAGTGGGGCGGGGGGGGCGGGGGGACAGGTGGAGGGTTTGGACCAGCGGCCCATGCCCAGCGCTGCACGGCCGGTGGACACCAGGGTGGCCGTGCGGGGACACCGGCGTGTCCACAGCATCCAGGCTGGTGGGGCGGGCCGGTAGGACTCCATCCAGCACAGGTGAGACGCGTGACCCTCTCTGGCTTCTCGGTGGCTGGGAAGTTACCGGGTCTGACTTACACTGGTGCCTTGCAAGTCCGCAGGCCTAACCGGCGTTGACGGAGCACCGCCCGGGACGGAACGGGGAGCAGCCGAAGTCCGGGCCCCGGAAGCGCTGCGTCTGGCAGAGGGAGCGCGTGCCGTCGGCTCGTCTTGGCGCGGCAGCCAGCCCCTGCCGCCCTCCGCACCGCGTCCTGGAAAGGCCGCCAGCCATGAGGACCGGAGCGCCGGGCAGCCTGGGGGCGTTCAGGGGTGTTTGTTGGAGTCCGTTCTCGTGAATTATTTTTTGGATTTATTTCTTATAATAAAAGTGTACGTAAGCTCACATTGATTCAGCTTATTTGCCTTAATATAAACCAGTATATTCAAATGAGGCAAGCCCTGGCTGGTGCGGCTCCGTGGATTGAGTGCCAGCCTGCGAACCAAAGTGTCAAGGGTTCGATTCCCCGTCAGGGCACAGGCCTGGGTTGCCGGCCAGGTCCCCAGTAGGGAGTGTGGGAGAGGCAACCGCATGTTGATGTGTCTCTCCCTCCCTTCCCCTCTAGAAATAAACCTTTAAAAAAGAAAAATCAAAATATGAAGTGACTAACACGAGGTGAAGCCCGCTTGGTTGTCTTACTAGCCCACTTCTTGTTCTCCGCCAGAAAGTGACAGGTGTGCGGAGGGAACCGGTGGCCCTGCCCCCACCTCCCCTGCCCACGCCCGTCTGGCCGGTCCACGTGTGCGTGCACATCCGGGCCGCCACGTTGCGCCTGGGTCCACGCCCCCTCCTGGCGCAGTCGTCCGGGCCCCGGAGGTTTCCTCCCCTGGACACAGCACAGGCCCTCGGCGCCCTGCTGAGCAAGCGCGGGCCGCCCCCAAGTTCCGAGATCAGAGGCGTTCGGGCAGGCGTGGCTTCGGGCCGACTGGGGTGACACACGGTGAGGTGACCCCGCACCTGAGGCAGCTCGCCGGGCCCTCGCACCCCTTTCTGAGGCTTCGATGAAGCACCCGTCCCCCTGCAGGCGCTGCCCCGCACAAGGCCCCGCACAGGGCGCCAGGCGGGCAGAGCCGTGCGCAAGACGAAAGGAGGCCGGGGACACTGCGCCTCGCGGCGTCTGCACCAGGTGTGACCCGCCAGGGTCAGACACACGAGGGCACAGGCCCCGCTGTTCCGGCAGGAAATGCCCCGACTGGCTGTGGTCACTGGGCCAGGTACTCAAGGGCCAGGTGCTGGCCCTGCTCCTCTGAAGGGCACAAGGGGGATGTTCCGCCGCCCCGCCGATGAGCCGAGGCCCTGACCCTCGCGGCTCGGGGCTGGGCGACGTCCTGCCGCCTGAGAGGTGCCACTCCCGGTCAGGGCACAGGCCCGGGCCTCGGGTCCGTCCCTGGTCGGGGCACATACAAGAGGCAGCCTGCTGATGTCTCCCCCCATGGGTGCTCCTGTCCCTCTCAAAACAAAATGAAATGTTAAAAAAACAACTAGGGCGGTAACAGGACAAGCTGCATTCTCCACCACGGTCCACGTTGTGCCAAAAGAGCTTATCCCCAGGAGGGCCCGGCAGCCCCTGCCAGGCCGGTGTCCTTTCTGGGGCTGACCTCTGGTAAGTGCGACCTCGGGGCCAGCGGGGAGCTTGGCAGGAGGGAGGACGGAGGAGCGGGGCGGCAAGCAGGACTCCGCCCCCGTGAGCCGGAGGGACAGCCGATCCCGCGGCTCCCACCTGGCACCGCGCTGGTGACCGGCTCCCGCCCGCATCGCCCTGCAGCCCCGGAGACGCCTCTCTGGCGCCCCCGGTGGTGGGCCGAGGTGCTGCCTCATCTAGACCCTGAGGGACCCCGGGGCCACCTTTTCCAGCCCGGTGCCATCTCACACACTAGGACGGAGGCCCCGGGCTACTAACGTGTGCAGGGGGCTTTGGCGGCGGGCAGGGCTCAGGGGCGGGAGCGGCAATGCAGGGACTCGGAGCATCTGAGCCTCGGTGGGCGCGGTCACGCCCCGGGGCCCGGCGAGTTTCCTGCCACACAGTGAGCGGGAACCGGGGAACTCCCCATCCCCACCCTCGCCGGGGCCTCCTCCATCACGCCTCGTCTCGGGGATGGCGTCCGCCTCCTTTGGGGTGATCACCTCTCTCGTCACCTACGCCCCGTCCGGCGTCCGGCCGACCTTGGACACGGACCTCAGCCAGCCCGGGGCGGGCGCCGCCTAGGCCGCCTCGTCCGGGCGCCTCCCTCCCCCGCACCCAGGACGCAGGCACGTGTGCGCAGCGGGGCGCACCGACGCCCTGCGCACCCCGGACCTCAGTGCCCAAGGGGATCGCGGGGCGGGGGCTTCAACTCTGCGCTGTGCTGGGGGCGGGCAGCGCCCCCTCTAGGAGGGGTGACGTCACCAGGCTTCCCTCCCTGTCCCGGGCTTCACTCGCCCTCGCGGGAGTCCTCCGCCCGAGAGCAGGCGCCGCTGTGGCCGCTGCGGGGAGGGGGGGGTGGTGGTCGGGGGGGCAGGCTGTCCGGCTTTGACCAGCGTTACCCGCCTCTGCAAACCTGCTTTTCAAACGAAGGTCGGTCTGGGTCTCGGAGGAGCCCCGGGATCGCGACTGTCCCGCCCCTCTCTCCCCGAGCTGCATTCTGGGAGGGTGGCCGCGCCCTAAGGGGACACACCTGAGCTGAGTGCCGGTGGTTTACCTGCTGGTGGGGGGTCGCTTCCACGGGGCGCAGAGGGCGAGCCCGGCCGCCACGTCGCCCTCCTCGGGACGCTGGCTCCGAGTCGAGTTTGCTGCTTTACGGGGCTCGTTTGAGCGGCAGCGTTAAGTGACTCTGGTTCGTGCCCCGACCGGGGCTCGAATTCGGTTTCAAGGTAGCCTCTGAAGTTGAACCGACTTCGGTGAGAAAGAGAAATTCTTGCACTTCCGGACTATGGCCAGCAGAGGCCGCTCTTTTACTACGAATGTTTTCAGGATGGGAACTCCGGACTCCATGAAAAATAATTGTTCCCATTTTGGGGTTCTGAGCCTCTGCCCTCTTGCTTCCGTCCCTCCCTCCGCTTCTCCTTTGTCACTCCTACTATTTCAGTCCGTCAGCGCCAGGTGTCCCAGGGGGACAGTGAGGTCTCTGCCATTCAGTCACCGCCTGGCTGCTGAGTGAGGTCCCCCATGACAAAGTCCTTGGGTAAAGGCACCCAGTGCAGAGATGTTTAGCCGTCCCCTGTGCTGCCTTTTGGGGATGGAAATGACTTGGGACTTTGGGGTCGGTGTGCAGAGGAACAGCCTCGTGGTCACGTGGCCAGGGTCAGGCTCCCTGTCCTGGCTACTGTCTCTCGGAGATCGACCTGCCCTGACCCAGCAAGGGCCAGGCGGCTGCTGCGAAAACCGAAATCTGGGGAGCGGAGGGGCTCGGACCCGGATAGCTGCAGCTCGTGGCCTGCAGGGCGACCGGCTCTCCAGATGTGCCTCCACGGACCAACTGACGGGAAATTTAGGCTCCTTTTCCGCTCCTCCGTAATGAACCGTCTTGCAAAGAATGTTCCTTTCTCCCATTTCCACTTGGCTGCTCCCTCTCTCCTGTTTTCTCTGCCTTCGTCAAGAGACGTTTCCATTCAATGCGTTTAACGCAGAGCGCTAACCATCAAAATCAAATTTCACCAACTAGAAGGAAGTTGATGCCCTGGCTGGTGGGGCTCAGTGGACTAAGTGCTGGCCTGTGAACCGGAGGGTCGCCGGTTCAATTCCCAGTCAGGGCACATGCCTGGGTTGCAGGCCAGGTCCCCAGTAGGGGGCAAGCGAGAGGCAACCACACATTGATGTTTCTCTCCCTCTCTTCCTCCCACCCTTCCTCTCTCTCTATAAATAAATAAATAAAATCTTTTGAAAAATTGAGCAAATATGTAAAAAAAGACATCTTCATTTTAAATTGCCTTGGTGTGGACAGATTTAATGTGCCACCTTCAGCGTGAGGGGGGCCGAGAGCGGCTGAGGGGGGTTGTGCAGAGGGGCCTCATTCCGCCCCTCCGTCGGCAGGACCTCTGCTGGCCCCGCAGCTCGAGTCCCGGACCTGACCTGTCCGTGGGGGGTTGGGTGGGAGACAGGCGTCCCTGTTCCCATCCGTGTCATCCCCACCGTTCCCCCCTCACGTGGGCTGTTCACGCCGCGCGCCCGGGTTCTGCTGCTTGTCCGCTGCTCCCAGGCCGTGAGCGGCCTCCCCTGGCCTCCAGGCGGAAGCCGGGCCCGCCCGCCCCGGAGAGGCTGGGGCCACGTTCTCTGCGGGCTCAGTCAAGGCCGCCTTGGGCTCAGTCAAGGCCGCCTTGGGCTCCTTCCGGCCTGTAGTCCCCGGGGCCCTGGGGTCCGACCCCGACTCGCTCTTCCAGCTGGCTGGCCAGGGCTCTCCGGAGACGCAGCTACTCCATGCCTGGGAACGAAGGGGTTTATTTCAGGGCCCGGCTCCCCCGACGGGGAGGCTGGGGTCTCCTGACCTGTGAGCTGGGGTGCGATCGAGCCCCGGGCCGGAGAAGCTCCGCGGAGGCCTGCCGCGCCCGCGGGGCCCCGCCCCGCCGAAGCCGGGCGTCGCGTCGTCGGCTCCGCTGGCAGGGCCGCCCGGGCTCTTCGCACGCGGACGGGCGGCGGGGCGCGCGGGGGAGTCCTCAGGGCGACGCTGTTCGAGGAGGCACAGCGAGCAGCTGCGGGAAGCGGAGGGTGGGGGTCGGCACGTTGCCGTCCCTCACCCGGCAGGACGGTGCCCGCGGGGAGAAGGGGGGACCCGGGACCCGTGGGTCGAGGGGACGCATCTCGGAAACGCGACCGCGGGGAACGTGCGGCCGGAGGCGCTGCCGCGGTCGGGGCGCAGCGTCGCGCCCTCGTGTGGTGGCGGCGAGGCGGCGCGGGGCGCTGAGCGTCAGCATCCACTGCGTGGGGGGCCGCGGACCGGGAGGGGGAGCGGGCGGGCGGGGCGCCAGCCTGGCAGCTCCTGCCTCAGAAGAAGGGGGGCGCGCTGCGCCGGGGGTGGGGCCCGGGGGCCGTTCGGCCTGTGACTGTGTGAGCATGGAACCGCCGGGGACACGGGCGGGGGCTGGGACGGGCGTCAGCACCTGCGCCCGCAGCCGGACGCACTCTGCCTCCGCGGTCGCCTCCGGCACCGCCAGCACCGAGGGGTTCCGGGGCCTCCGGGACACGCACACTCGCTGGTTCTGACCCAAGGTGGCCGGTCTGAGGAGCTGACTCCGTGTTCGGGGAGTCTCTCCGCCCCTCCCCCAGCCCGCTGGTGAGGCGGCGGAGTGGTGAGTTTGTGTGCACACGTGTGTGTGCCCAACGCACTACGGTCCAGCAGACTGAACCGGGGCCCCGCCGCCGGTCCCACCTGGTCCTGAGTCCGGCTGGGCGACCTCGGGGCCCTGGCATCACCCCCCAGAGTGATCGATCTCCTCTGTTGCAAAGCGAGGGACGTGACCTCTGTCACAGTGGTGCCGGGTCCCCTTACACGAGGTCAGACGTGTGGGCCGAGTGGGCCCGGCTCTCCTCCCCGCACAGGCTGGACGCCCGACCTCTGACCTCCGGGGGCTGAGCTCTGGCTCCTTCCTCACTCACGTGCCCAGGGAGGGCTGCCGAGGTGGGGGGGGGGAGGAGAGGTCCCAGGGTCCAGGGCCGCCGAGGCCACCCCCAGCCCGGCCCCGTGCGGGAGGCTGTGTGGCCCTCTCGTAGGAGGGTGAACTCCTGCTTCTGCCCCCCCTTTTCTTCTTCTCGAAAAAGCGAGTCTCTGATTGTGGCATCCAGGCCCTCCTGCTGCAGGTCGGGACTCATGGGGGCGGGCGGGGGCTCGGGGCGGGGCTCCCACGCAGTCTGCACGCCCCCCTCACCCCCACACAGCAGAGGCCGGAGGAAGGAAGGGGCCGCCGGCCGTGTCAGCGCCTCGGGGGCCGCGGAGGGGTCCTCAGACCACGGGCGTGTCACACTGGGCGGGCCCCCTGGGAGCCGTCCGGGCCTCACCTGGGCAGGCCAGGCCACCTGCTGAGCCTCCGTTTCCCGTCTGTGGCTACGCCTCCAGGTGCACGGGTGGGGACGGGCCCCTGTCCCCCTCGGGGCCCACAGCGTCACCCTCACCGGGCCAACCGGATGCGCAGGGCGTCAGAGCCGCCATTCCGTACAGCGTCCCGGACGCTGGCAGGACGGTGCAGGAAGGCCGGGGGCGCCCTGCAGCCGACGGCTGGGTGGCCCCGCGTGTGGGAACTGGGGTGCGTGGAGGAGCCCCCTCCCGCCAGGCAAGACGCAGGGGCCCCGGCGGTTCTCTCACTTCCTCCTGGTGGAACTTGGAAACCACACGGTGGCGAGAGTCGTCACCCACGGGAACGGGGGCTTCCGGCTGTTGTCACAGAGGAACCTCAGGCACCGTTGGTGCTCTCAGTCCGTGGTCAGCGAGGGAACCTTCTTGGGCTCCAGCGCACTGAAAATGGACACGTTCACCTCACTTCGCGGGAAAGCTCAGGGGTGGGAACCTTGACTCAGGGGCTCCCGGGGGGGGGGGCGGCCCGGCCCGTGCCCTCTGCCCTGACCTTTCCCGGCCCTGGGTCCCCCCAGATGGCTGTGGCGCCCTCAGCCACTTGTGTGCCGGGAGATGGACCCCGCCGTCCCCGCCTGCCAGGCTGACTGAGCGCTCGACCCTCCAGTCCGTGGGGACACGAAGCCCGTCACCCCGCTGTCCCCGCCGGCTGCAGGGTCGGGGTTTCGTCTATGACAAACTCATCCCCTCCCTTCACAGGGCCGCCCATCATTTCTGGAGGAAGGTAATTTGGGGGAGGGGGCGAGGGCACCTTGCTGCAGAGCACGTCACCTGCGTTTCACTTAAACTCGGCCCCTCGGGCTGGCCCAGCTGCGCTCCGCTCTGCGGCTCGGTCACCGCCCTCGGCCCCCGGGTGGGCGGGGCCCAGCGAGAGCACCGCGCGCCAGACTCGGCCTCGGCCTCGGACCAGGAGGGAGCGGCCCGACCCCGGCGCACCTGCCGCACCCCGGGAACCCGGCCCCGTAGCCACAGCGGACGGGGGGGGGGGCTGCGTGCCAGTCAGGGCTGAGCGAGGCCCCCCGAGCGCGTGGGTGCAGTGACCCCGCACAGCCAGTGAGGACCCGGTGCCTCTGTGTGGCACCCCTCTTGCCTTCTCAGTGCGTCTTGGGGCACAGCGTCCCTGGGGCGGGGTTCTCTGGGCAGTGGCGTGGCCCCCCCGCCGCCTCGGCTTCCCTCCTCCACGTCACGGGGCCTCGACCCTGCCGGGCAGCTGTGGGGACCACAGCAGGCCCCACACTCGAGGGATTCGGAGTCTTGGCGCCGGGATGAGCTCGTCTTAAGTTGTTTGCTGAGGCCTTAGGCGCTGTCGCCAAGGAGCTGGGCCAGGCAGGGTTGGGGCCCACGGAGGTGGCGGTGGAGATGGGGGTGCACGGGTTCGGAGCTGGCCCGCACTCCCTGCACTCGGTCCCCGGCCACACCCAAGCTGAGCGAAGGGGCCGCGTCCAGGTTGTGGGCGCGGGCTGCCCGGTGGTGTCCGGAGGCACCGGGTGGCCCAGGCGGGATGCACGTGGACCCGTGAGAGGCGGGAGCCAGGATGGGCCCTCGGACAAGCTGCCCCCTCCCTCCCTCCCCCTCCCCGTGCGGTGGTCGCCTCCGTCTCCTGCACGTCCGGGGGCCTGGGACGGCGCGGGCCGCCCTCGATTTTTGGTGTTTTCTACTCTGCTATCCTTGCAAATCAAACCCACGGTGAGATATCATTTCAGACCTGTCAGTACGGCTATTATCAAAAAGATAAAAAACCAAAAGTGGCCCTGGCTGGTGTGGCTCAGTGGACTGAGTGCTGGCCTGGGAACCCAAGGGTTGTGGGTTCAGTTCCCAGTCAGGGCACAGGTCCCCAGTAGTAGGTGTGCGAGAGGCAACCACGCACTGAAAAATTAAAAGTGGAACCACCTTACAACCCAGCAATTCCTCTTCGGATGGAAGAAAAACCCCCATTTAACTCGAAAAGATACAAGCACCCCATGTTCTCTGCAGCATCGGTCACAGGAGCCAGGACACGGTGCAGCCCAAGCGTGCATTCACAGGGGAGTGGGTTAAAAACGTCCGCGTGACGTACAGACACACAGTGGAATGTCGCTCAGCCTGGAAAAAGAACCCAGCTCTTTGGGACGACCGGGACGGAACTCGAGGCATCTGCTAAGTGAAGACCGTCACACAAATGCGGTCTGATCTTATCTGTGAAATCTAAAAAACCCCAAACCAACCAATCGAAAAAAGAAACCAACTCATAGACACGGAGAACAGATTTGTGGTTGCCGGGGGTGGGGGCGGGGGTGGGCAACATGGGGGAAGAGGGTTGAGCGGCACAAACTGCCCGTCGTCGGAGACGCTGGCGGGTGGCGTGCGGCCAGGTGACCGCCAAGGAAAGTCGCCGGGAGAGGAGATCTTGGAAGTCCTCATCGAGAGGAAGAGGGCAGAGAACTGAGAGTGTGCGCGGTGATGCACGCTGGCTGCATCTGTTTTCGTGTCGGTTTGCAATGCAGACGAACAGCAGGTCATCGCGCCTCGCAGGTGAGGCTAACAGATTGTTTTTGGTCAGTTGTCCCTCAGCTTAAAACACCTGCTTCTCAGGTGGAGTGCCCCCAGCACGCAGGTCGCAAGCCCCACTAGCTCTTCTGAAAACTAGGGGTTTGTGGGCCGGTGCCTTGGGGGCGACCACAAAATCTGGAGCCTCGGCAGCGTGTTTAGCCCCATGGGGGGCCCCGGGGACGGGGTTTTGTGTTGAGCCAGCCGGGGGGGGCGGGGGGGGCAGGTGCTTGCCATTCTCGAGGGAGGATCGCGGTGGCAGGTAGGTGCGCGCTCGCGTCGGAGACTGGACCTGCGGACCTCAGCGGGCGAGGCGGGGCCACGCTGGGAGACGGCCGTTCCGTCTGCTCTGGTGACAGCGGGCGCAGTGCTGCAGGGCCCTGTGGGGTTGGGGACACAAGCCCGCGGCATTCAGGGCTAGGTGTCTTGGAGGCCCAGCCCTCCGCGGGAGCCTGAAGTGGGGGTGTTAGATTGCCGTCCAAGTCCTTCCCTCCTCTGGGAGCAGCTGGGAGTGGTCCTGACGGGGTGGGGGTGCGCGCTTTCCCAGGGACCCTGGAGCGGGAGCCACCCAGCCGGGTCCTGGGTCCCTCTCAGAGCCAGGGCCCTGGTGCCTGGCTGTGCGGTGGGCGCACGCCTGGGACGGATGTTCTGGAGCCGCCCACGGTGTCCTCTTGGTCTGGAGTCGCTGGGATGCCCTCGCAAAGTGTGCGTGGGTGTGGTTCCATCCCCATCTCAGCGCCCCCTCCCCCGCCCCTGCCCGGTCTCTGATCGGCCAGTGCGGCCAGCGACTCCGGGCGCATCGAGCCGAGAAGCCGCGTGGTGGCTCCGGGTTCTCGGCGCTCGTTTCCGCCCCCGAGTGGCAGCCGCGACAGAGGACAGGACAGGGCGGTCCGCGCGCGGGCCAGAGGCGCAGGCCGGACGCTCCCCGGCGACGGCGAAGGACGGACAGGTGCGTGGTTCTCGCACTGTGACGCCGAAGCACTTCTGCTTTTGCCCACGCGGTGCACTAGCGATAGACGTGCAAGTAAGGAGCGTGGCCCAGCAGGATGAGGGGCGCGCGTGGCCGGGGGGAACGAGGGAGGCGGGGCGGCCGGGGGCCTGGTCTGGGCGTGGCCCGCGTGGCTGTCCCGCCAGGCTCGGGTCCCAGTCGCATCGCCGGTGACACGCGAGTGCCCCGCCCGTTCCGATCTGGTGAGGTTCTACCGGAAGCCATTATTAGCATCCTATGAAATAGGTCTGTCGCTTGTGTTTTTAAAATTGGTTTGGAATAAATGGCTGCACCCGGGTGATTCCAACCCCTGATCGCGAGCTTCATTTTTAAAAAGAAAATATATGTCATTATCTCTCCTTGTACAACTGCACGTTTCTATGAATAATAAATAGTCAATCAGGGTTTCCTTGGAGATCAGAAAGGCGAAAGACTCTGGCGCCGGGAAAGCAGCTCTCCGGCGCCCCCTGCTGGCCGTGCGGGGACTTCGGCGAGGCCGGCGGCTGCCCGCCCGCCCGCCCGCCCCGGGGCTGAATCTTCTCAGGGGGGCTTTTCATTAAAAGCGGCACCACAGCGACGACGAGGACTCTGGTATTTTTCTGCAAAAAGCTCCTACCTTCATACCCGACCCCCGGGGGGGGGGGGTTCAGGTATGAAGACTGAGCGGTGGGCACCAACCCTTGCGGTGCGAGGGGGAGACGCCAGAAGTTCCCGACACAGCAGGAATCCCGAGTCACGCGCCGCGCCGCGCAAGGACGCGGACATTTGCCCCCCGGCTCTCGTCTTAAGCAGATCAGCGCGGCGCTCAGGTGGCGCCACCTGCGTGCGGCTGGGTTCGCACAGGAAAACACAGGCAGGGCGGAGCCGAGCGGTGGGCACCCGCTGCTCTGCCTGGGACGCGCGGAACGTCAGTGCAATGCCCGGAGGAGGAGCAGCCGAGACTGCGAGACGCGGGAGGGGGCCCAGGGGACGGGCGAGGGCGTGGGGCTGGAGCGGCTGGTGCTCTCGGAGGGCAGAGCTGTACGCGGGCGGGTCAGAGCAGAGCAGGGGGCTTTGCGGGCCGCGCGGCCACCCCGCGGAGTCTAAACTGCGCAGGAAGCCGGTGCGCACCTCGTTCCGGGGGGTCCGGAATCCTCCCGCGTTTTGCACAGTTGAGATGAATGAGGGTTTTTCATGCAATTTAATCCACGCAGTGAGAACCGTGAGTCCGCGCAGCTTCCCCCTATCACCAAGGGTCCCCGGGGGTTGGCGATATTCCTGCTCAGGAAGCTGCGTGTGACACCCAACGAATCTACAGTCCCCAGTGGTAAGCTGCTGTGGCAGCTGCTTCGCAGGCCTGGGCTGGGGTGGTGTGGCTGTGGCTGTGGCCGTGGCCGTGGGTGTGGATACGGATGTGGCTGTGGCTATGGCTGTGGAGGCTGAGAATCCGGCGGCTGGTGCCCACTGTGCTGTGAGGATGCAATTTGCTGGCTTCTCCTGCAGAGTGGCCACCCTTCCAGCCCCTGGGAGCCTCGTGTTACCCTGACTGGGGCTTCTCTGAGCTCTGAGGCCCTTTTCCCCCTGACGTCAGCCTCCCCATCCCCCCTCCCCGCCCCCCATCCCCCCTCGCCTCGGCAGGGCTGCCTCTGTAACGTTCAGATTCTGCTCTGGCCGCCTGTGCCACAGGCAGTGGTCGGCCCTGAAGGGGGCAGGGAGGAGAGGGTCTCTGGAGAGTCCCTTTCAGGGGGACAGCGCTGCTCGGTGTCAGCTGCGGCCCAGGGGACCGTGAAGTGACTTCACACAGTCTGTGGGTGTGAGCACGCGCGGCCTGGGCCCCCGACCAGGGTTTGGAAGCCTTGGCTTCAAGGCTGCTATTGACAGAACCCAGGCTGCTGGGGTCCCAATCACACTCGGCTGCGACCACGGCCGCCTGGTGTCTGGGGCTGTGCAGGGACCGCACGCTGGGAGCCGGCAGAGACCAGGGCCCTGCCCGTCGCTCGGTGGGGATCCGAGAGGGCGAAGTGGGCAGGAACGTGCAGGTGCGTCCCCGCGTCCGGGAGCGCACCGTCACAGCCGGAGACACAGCTCGCCCCTCCCCCCCACCCCGTGGTCTCGAGTGTTCGCAACAGGGACTCTCGTTGATCATTAGGGTTATGTGATTCCTAGAACAGCTGCTGGTTTTCACTTTCAGCTGCTCTTTGAAATGAAAGGAGGACTGGAACAATTTAAAACAGGCCGATTGCATTTCAGATCTGCGGGAACCGGCCGCCCCTGGCAGGCTCCTGGAGGAGTGTCTTGAGGAAACCAAAGTAGAAAAGAGAGAGAGAGAGGGGTCCTCCCCCTCGTGCCCCCGGCCCCCGGCCGCTGAGTAAACCCCCGCACCCTCTTCCAGGCCCCAACCCGTTCCCCACACGGGCCCTCAGGGACGAGGGGGTGCTCTGTGCGTCCGTTGCATGCAGACACGCTGTCTTGGAACAGAAGCCCCCCCCCGCCTGGCCCCCTCCCCAAGCAGGCCCCGAACTGGGGGGGGCTGCCGAGAGTGGGGGCAGGGTGTGAGGGGAGGGCGTGCATCGTCAGATGGGCCGTTTCTTCTTGGCTTCGGGGCGACTCCGGCTGAGTGGATGGATGATTTTCCAGCTCAGAACCCGGGTCGCTGGTAGAGGGGATGGCGTCACATGGGCTTTGGGGGGCCGGCTCAGGCATCAGGGGTGTCACCAGAAAGGGGGCCGCCTGGAGCAGGAGTGTGTGGGTGCTTGACTTCATGCAGGGGAGATGTCACAGCGTGGGCCCAGGGCAGTCTGAGAGGACGCGTGTTCAAGTTGGGGACCGTGCAGCGGGGAAGGGCTCGGGACCAGGGGTGCCCAGGCCGGGCTGCGTGGGCTCGCTGGGGAGTCACAGGAGAGCGGCCTTGGCGACAGGGTCGGGAGCGGGGGCCTTCAGCCAGCTACCGCTGCCTGCTGCTCCCCAGCTGCAGGTCTCCTGGGCACCCCCGAGTTTAGGGGGTGCTGCCTGTGGGGGAAGGAGCGGGGGCAGGGAAGCGCTGGGTCCTTTGTTCCTGAGGGGTTGGTTTTAAAAGCTGGGAGTTTAGGGGAGTTTTAGGGGGAGTCTGACCGGAATATTCGCGTTGGCTTGTGCCAACGTGCCCCAGCGAGGCTTATTCCCTTGGCTTCATCCGCCCTTGGGTGTGGCTGGCCAATGGCACCTGTCGGATCCCGCTCGCTCCCCGTGTGGGCGACTCGAGCTCTGTCCCCTCAGGCCGACCCTTCACCCCCAGGGACCTTGGTTAAGGAAGGAAGGGTTTTGTGATTTACTCCTGGCCGTCAACTGCTTGGCCGTTGGCTGTCTCGGTTCCCTCGGTCCGCTCATGCTGGCTGCTGGCCTGTCCCGGGTTCCTGGGTCCCTGGGAGCCCCCTCGGGTGCTGGCTCGGTGACTGGAGATCAGTTCCTGTCCTCACAGCATCCTCTCCACTCCACCCAAAGGGGGCCGATCCCTCCGCTCCCGCCCCCGCTGGCCTGGCTGCAGCTTATTTTAACTTTCACACTCAGGACTCACGGTCCTTCGGGGGGGACTCATCAGGTGATGCCACGGACAGACGCTTTGTCACTCACAGGTCCCCGGGGCGGGGGTGTGCCCAGCCACGCAGGGCCACGGGGAAGCCCCCGGGTCTGCCAGAGGCAGAGGCAGAGGGGGAGGGGCGGGGGGCTTCAGGGTGGTGCCTACAGGAAGGACGACGCAGCGAGGCAGGGCCAGCAGGCCCCGGGCTGGCCCGAGAGAGCGATTTCGGCTGGGACGCAGGGCTGCCCTGTGCGGCCGGCGCCTGACCGAGGAGGGCGGGGCCGGGGGGGTGGTGGGGCCCTCTGGGCTGCTAGGTGGCAACGGTCGGCGGCTTGCAGGTGAGTCCTTTGCTGTCTTTGGAATCGCTGGCCCTGGGAGGGGCTGCCGGGCCGGGATGATGGGGCACAGGAAACAGGGGTCAGCGTGGCTCCGTGATGCACAGGGTCCCTTCCTGCGGGCACCTCTCCAGGCGTCACACGGTCTGGGGACTGCAGGCCAGGGGGTCCCGGGATGCGGACGAGAGTGGGCATCTCAGGTTCGCCCACATACACACCTGAGCCCCTGTGTGTCCGGGGCGGGCGGAAGAGGGTCCCTGATGGCACCAGGCCTGTCACACAAGACGTCCCGCCAGCTGGCTGGGCGCCCCGCCCCCAGCTCCCGCCTGCTCCGTGCCTGGCGCTTGGCGGGCTGTGTGGCAGCCGCCGGGGCCCGGGAGTCAGGACAGAAGGCCGGGCGGTTCTCGGGGAGCAGAGACAGCCGTGGGGAGGGCAGGTGCATCGTCAGCCAGCGGAGACGGGGGACCCCAGGCAGGACAAAGCGCCGTCTGAATTGAGCTCACGGGGCTGGGAGCCGCGTTTTCTGAATCGAAGGCAGGAAGCTGCGCGCTCCGTCCCAACCAACGCCGCTCTTCCGAGGACGGGCCTCCTGCTTCCGTTCGTTATTTGAGACGCAGAAGGAGAAGGTCGCGTGCCCCGGACGGCTGACCGCACCGAAACCCTCGGGGCTCCGATTTCTCCACAATCGCGGAACAATCCCCTTCGGTGGAGACAGCGAAATGGCCCTGCCTGGTGCCGCCGCCGCCGCCGCGGAGAACCGAGCGGAGCTTCCTCGGAACACTGAGAAGGGGGCCGCCTTCTGGGCGCGCGCTCCCACCGCTGGGGCCACCCCCTGAGAGTCCCGCGCCACCACTTCTAAAGCACCGTGCACCCCCACGTTCACAGCGGCCCAATTCACAACAGCCAGGTGCGCAAACAGCCTAAGTGCCCCGTATTTCTCGTAGCAATATTTTGTCTGATAGATCTCCCCAGACAAGGAAGACAGAAGAAGAAAATAAACAAGGCCGCCTCGAACTAAGAAGTTTTTGCCCAGCAAAGGAAATCATGAACACAGTGAAAAGACGACCCACTGGGTGGGGGAACGTATTTGCCGATGATCTATGTGATGAGGGGTTAATATGCAAAGTTTCTAAAGAACGCGTACAACTCAACGCCAGCAAAACCCACAGGCAATCCAGTTGAAAAGTGGGCAAAGGACCTGAACAGACACTGTCCCAAGGGGGACACGCAGAGGGCCCGGAGACACATGAAAGGATGCTCGACGTCACCAGCCACCAGCGAGACGCAAATGAAAACCACTCACAGTGAGACACCACTCACCCCCGTCAGAACGGCGTCATCAACAAACCCACAAACAGCAAGTGCCGGCGGGGGTGCGGAGAAGGGGGACCCGGGTGCACTGTGGGCGGGACGCAGACCGGGGCGGCCGCCGGGGAAAACAGTGCGGAGCTTCCGCAAAAAGCTAGAAACTGTCCTACGACCCCGTGATTCCACTTCCGGGAACGCATTCCGAGACCCTCAAACCGCCGGCCTAAGCGCGTGCGCACGCCTACGGTCTGTGCGGGTATCCCTCCGCCGAGACCTGGAGCAGCCCGGGCGCCCACCCGCCGGCGAGCGCACGAGGGAGCTGCGGGACGCGGCACGGCGCGGCCCACGACGACTCGGTCGTGGAAAGGAGGGGAGGCTTGCCCTCGGCGACAGCGCGGACGGACCCCGAGAGCATCACGGTCCGTGCGTGACACAAGCCAGTCAGAGGGAGACGGACACCGTGCGATCTCACCCCTGGGTGGAACCCACGGAACAGGATGGACTGACAAGCCAGTAAGAGCCCTATGGAGGCAGAACTCAGGCGCGCAGCTTCGGGAGGGAGGGGGTTCGGGGGGGGGCTGGGGGCGAAGGCGAAGGGACTAAGCAGAGAAAAACCGCGCCAGCAAAGGCCACGGCGCGGTGACGCGCAGAGGGCGCGGGCGGGAGGTGGAAGAGGGGGCAGGGGGCGCAGATGCCGGTGGGAGGAGACGGGACTTGGGGCGGGGAGCACCCAGGACAGCGTGCGGACGATGGGATGCAGAACCCCATGGCCGAAACTCCGGTAACCTTATTAACCAAGGCCGCCCCGACGCTTTCAGTAAAAATTAAAAAAACCCTTGGGAACAGAATACGCAACCTGACAGCGCGAATTCGCGCCACTGCCGGAGAAAGCAGCTCTCTGCTCCCAGCCCAAGCCGGCCCGGCTGGGCGTCTCGGGCCTTCCGACGACGGCCTAGTCGCCTGTCGGCGCGACCCGGGGCAGGTGCCCGCCCGGAACTGTCCCAGCCCGCGCCCAGCGCCGCCCTCAGGCGCCCAGCGCCATCCCCGGGGGCTCCATCTCGTCCGGGAGCGAAGGGAGGGCGCCCGTGAAAAGCGGACCCCAGGAAAGCCTAGCACAAGGCAAAGGGAAGGCGAACCCGGAGAGAGAGAGCACGTTCAGCGCCGCGGCGGGGAGCGGGGGCCGTTGCGTTCGAAGCCGTGCTTTGCTCGGCTGTCCTTCGGAATTTTCCTCAGCTTTCCTGGCCCTTTAGAAAGGAGTCCCTGCTTCCCTTCCGCTAATCTGGTGCTAACCCTATTTCTGCAGTGAAGAATTTCAGCTAGTGCGGTTTTTTTTTTTTTTTTTTTTTTTGCTTCTAAAATTCCTACCGTGTCTTTCTCTCTGAATACGTCTCAGTTCTCTGATGGAATTCTGCGCCTCGCCATCTGTGGTTTTCAGTACATCAGTCACACTTATCTTAAAAGCGTAATGAGCTGTGGGTATGTTTCCGCTGTTTATTTTCTTCCCCTTTCTCTTCCCACAGCCACTTGGCGCTGTTTCTCGGCGCGCCTGGAATCTTCTGATGGGGTGTCAGATGTCACACATGAGAAGTCACAGAGGCCCTGGAGGCTGTCGCCTCCCTCCAGGGGGGTCTGCCTTCCCTGTGGGTCGTGGGTGCCTTGCGAACAGGCCGTCTGGACCCAGCCTTTGGAGGGTCTGGTGGGATTCCGGTCGCCCTCAGCCCCAGGGCGGAGCCTGTTGGGGGTCTTCCCGGCACTGACAAGGCCCTGCTCAGCTTTGGGGGCCCTGGGCTCCCCGGTTTACACTTGGGCCTTCTCCGTGCAGCTGAGAGACCGGAGGAGAGTGTGGCCGAGACGTCAGGGTCACCCCGGCACCTGGCTGCTCCCTGCAGACCCCGACCCCTCGAGTGCCGGCCGCCCGGGTTGACCTCTCACGGTTTCCAACGGCGCCTTCAGCAACAGTCTGCTTTGCTCGTTACGAGGGGCCGGCGGTGGGGTCGAAGCCATCAGAGCTGGAAGCTGAAATGCCACAGCTTGGTCTTGCGCTTTCCAAGGTGGGGCGGCACACCCGTCCTCGGGCCCCGTCACTCACCCCAGCAGACAGGTCTCGCAGCCCCGGAGAGCACACGGATGCGGAAGGAAGACCCTCGTCCTCCGCTCCTGATGGGGGCGCGGGGACAGCACGGGGCAGCAGCGCCTTCCAAACTGCCCCCTTCACCCCTTCCCTTCCTAGAGTCAGCAGGGGCCCAGCGGTCCTGGGGCGGGTCTCAGGTCTCGCTGTCAACGCCCTTCGTGGAGGGTTGGGCCTCAGTCAGGGGCGTCCTGTGCGACGGTCCCCAGAGAAATGCGGAGACCGGGCCAGTCCCGACCGGACGCCCCGCTGCACCCGACACAGAGCCGTCCCGCCCGCCCACCCGCGGGGAAGTGGAACGAGGGCCGCGCAGTTTTGCCCAATCGTTTTCCCCGCGAGTTCCCGCAACCCTTGTTCCCGGGCCTCGGACTCGGCCACTCATTCGAGAATGGCCGTTCTGTGACATCACGGATTAAATTCTCACGTTCCTGCTTCGTGATGCGGCCCGACTGACAGGAACACGGACGCGTGGGCGGGGAGGGGGGTTGCCCTTGTCCGCCTTCCTCCAGGAAGTTGCAGGCCTGCGAGGGTGAGGGGCCCTTCTGGAGAAGGCGCGTCCCCCCACGTCCTTTCCCTTCCCAGGACACCAGACAGGCGTCCAGGGCGCCCTTGCGCTGCAGACGTGGGTCCCTGGCGGCCTGGAAAGGAAAGTGCGCTTTCCAGCGCGTTTCACCCGACCCGGCGGAGCCCGCACGCAGGAGCGGGAAGTGCGCTCTGCCGGCGTGAGCGGTGGGGGCTCACTGTGTGTGTGTGTGTGTGTGCGTGTGTGTTCCCCGGCGGGTCTGCGAGGGCGCGTCCAGGGGAGAGCAGCTGTGAGTCGGGGCTCCACCCTCCCAGCGCGGTGGGCCCGCAGGGAGCCCGGCCCCGAAAGGGCCCAGTCGCCCCTCCGACTGCCTGCCCGCACGCGTGGGTGGGACCTCTCAGCTCTTCCCGTCTCTGGACTTGGCGTCCACCGCTCAGCCGGTCCCCCCCCCCACACTCCCCGTCTTCCTCATACGGAGCTGCGTGGGCTCCGCTGCTCTGTGGGCCCGCACCGACGACTCAGGGCGCAGGGTGCAGGAAACCCGGCCCTCGGGGTCCGCTGCACAGACCGCCTTGGCCGAGATGGGCAAGGCCCCTGGGGTGCAGATGTGCGGGCCTCGAGGGTGGGCGATGCCGGAGCTGCTCGCACGTTTCCAGGGCGATGCCCACCCCGTGCTGAGGCCCCGTGGGGGTCATCGCTGCGGCCAGGCCAGCCTGAGAGACGGTCATTCTGCCACCGGTCCTGGGCCCGGACAGGGGTGAACTAGAGTGGGGCGTGTGCGCTTCTCTCCCCAGTTCGGCGGGGCTGCGGCTGCTGACCACGTGCCCCATACACGGAGGAGGCTGGGAGGCCGAGACGAGGGTGTAGCGGGGTGGTCCTGGTGGCTGGGGGCCTCTGTCTCGGCCCCCCTCCCAGCGCCTGGTGGGGTTGGCGGTCTCGGCTCCTGGGCTTGTGGGAGCATCGCCCCGATCTCTGCCCTCATCTCCGCATGGCTCTCCCGGCCTGTGTCTGCGCCCCAATTTCCTGTCTTTGTAAGGACCCTGGCCATCCGGGTCGAGCCACCCCTCTTCATTGTGACTCGTCGGAAGCAATCACATCTCTGACCTCACGCCCACATCAGCTCGCTTTCTGAGGGCCGGGGCGGGGCCTTCAGCCTGCCAGTCTGGGGCATGGAACGCAACCCGTAACCCTCTGTTAACACGAGGTCCCCGCCGTGCCCTGACCTCCAGGCGCCTTGCCCGCGGGAGCTGAGGGTCGGTGACCCGATTCGCTGGGCAGGGCGGGGCCAGCTGACAGACCGTCGGGTCACGCGGGCTCCGTGTGTCCTGTGGCCTGGTGGGACAGAGTGGATGGCCCGGCGCCCTGGTGGGGGCCCGCCCCGGGCTGTCAGGGGCGCACGGCGGCGGGTTGCCCTCGCGTTGTCACACACGAGCGTTTCTCCAGCCGTCCACGTGCAGTCGCTGCTGAGTCAGGCTGGTGGCACTGTGACAAGCACGCAGAAGGAACAGGAAGGCTCCCGCTAGACGCCAGCCGAGGAGGAGGGCTGATGGCCCTGGGAGGGAGGTGGCGGGTCTCCGGAGCCCGGGACCTGGAAAAGCGCTGGGGGGCGGAGGGCACTTGACAGAGTGCTTGTCAAAATCATCCTCGAGAGAGCGCGGAATCTCACAGCGTTCCCGGCTGTTTTTAGTCTGATTATCACGTGGAAGGGTTTGGGCTGTGTGTGTGCGCGAGCGTGCGTGAACGTGAATCTGTGTCTGTGAGTGTGTCTGTGTTTGTGTGTCTATGTGAGGGTGAGAGCATGTCTGTGTTTGAGTGTGTCTCTGTGTGTGTGTGCTTATGTGTGAGTATGTGTGTGTGAGTGTGTGTGAATGTGAGTCTGTGTGTCTGTGTTTGCTTGGGTGTCTGTGTATGAGTGTCTATTTGTGAGTGTGAGTCTGTGTGTGTGAGAGCGTGTCTGTGTTTGAGTGTGTCCCTGTAAATGTGTGCATGCTTGTGTGTGCGTGAGCGTGTGTCTGCACATGCGTGTGCCTCACCTCGAGGGCAGATGGCTCTCTAATTGCTCCCTGGGTGGCCCTCAGCTGGGGGTGACCGAGGGCCCTCCCAGGGGACATGTGGCAACACTGCAGACCGTTTGGCTGTCGCAGCGGGGGACGTGCTCTCCGAGGTCGGTGCGGGGAGGCGGGCTGCGGCTCCAACCCCTGCCCGGCCCCCCGCGGCCGCACACCGAGCACCTTCCCACCTTGAACTGTCCGTCAGGCCAAGGGCGCAGTCGTCGCTGCCCCACGTGGTTCCTGCTCCGCCCCTCCCGCTCCCACTGGGACCTGGACCTCAGCGAGGCCCTCGCTGAGCTGGGGGAGGCTGGTGGTGCCGCGTGGGGGTCCCGCCCATCGTCAGAGCTGTGTCCCCACGCAGGGGCCGCCGGGCCCCACTCGTCCCCGCTCCTCTGGGAGCCTCCCTGCCCTCTCAGAGGTCAGCCGGGACTCTCCCACCCTCCTGGGGTTCCCTGCGTCTGCAAAACAATTCAACCCCGGCCCGTGGCTCGGCTGAGGCTCCCGGAGGTTAGGAGGCAGAGACATCCAAGAACACGCGTGTTTGAAGCCCTTCATTTTAAAACTAAGAATCGCTTAAGGTCATCCCAAGGTTGATGGTGATATTTGGGGTCCGTTTCCTGGGACCCCCTCACGGTGACTGCAAGGAAGAGGCCCAGCCGCCTGAGTTCACGGAGGTGGCTTCCGCACGCCACGCCGCGCCACAGCCCCCGAGGACACGCGGGAGCGGTGGGTCGGGTTTTCCCCAAGGCCCTTTGCACCGGGAGCCTCGGGAGGTTAGCGCGTTTGCGCACCGACTCTCCGAACGTGCCCCGAATGAGCAGAACAGCAGAAGTCTCCCCCGACCCTGTTGAAGACGCTGCTGTTCACCCGCGTGGCCTGTGGAAGGGAACGCAGCGGGCGGGGCGGGGTGCCCATCGCGGGCCGTGTGGGCGGGAAGCCGGGCTCCGCGCTGGCTGGACAGGCTGCGTGGTCCCGGTGAGCGCCGCAGCTCCCGGCGCCGCGTGCCTCACCGTCTCCATCGGGCACGGGGTGGGGGTGGGGGTGCGTCCCACATGGTTTTGGGGGAGAAGCGAGTTCACGAGGCCCTTAAACAGTGACGAGCGCATCCTCGTCAGGGCCACGTGGTCTGAGCGCCCGACCCCCGCGTTGGGGGAGAACGGAAGCGGACAATTAGGGGAGAGCAGGAAGAGCAGAGGGGCACACTCGTCCCGGGGCGTGCGCTTCTTCTCGCTTCTTCACGCTTCTTCTGGGAACCGGAGGCCCCCGGGGCAGTTCAGAAGGGGATCTCCCAGGATTACCTGTAGGCTCGTACGAGGAGGAACTTTCAATCTCACACTGGGGCGACGTCACGCAGGCCGTGGGCCTGCGTGGCCGGGACCCCTGGTCACACCGTGCACGCGGGTTGGTTCGTGCCCCGGCAGGCGGCGCTGCTGGGCGGGGCCCGCGGTCTCCGTCCGCGCGGAGGCGGAGGCAGGCCCTGCGGGGCTGCGGCTGCTCTGAACGCAGTCGTTCCAGTCCGTGCGGTCGGAGGAGATGCGTTTTGCCCCAGGAACGCCCCCGTATTTAAATGAAAGTGTTTTTAATTCATCTCAAACCATTTTCCTGGGAGGTCTCAGACTTGAAAATATTCTCTGTCTCTCTGTCTCTTTCAGGAGCATCCAGGCCGAGCTGCTGGCTCAACGGAGGGCGGGAGTTTATTCCAAAGTCATGTCCTCTTGGGGCGCTTGCCAAATGTGATCCAAGGCAGCAACAGCTTGGGGACGGTCACGGAGCAGAAGTCCCCAGCAAGGGCCCTGCCGGCGGTGCCCGGTTCTGCCCCGCCGTCCTCTGCAGCCTGGGGCTGAGGCCCGCCTCCGCCAGCAAGCCGAGGGGGCCCGTGGCAGGCACGGCGCGTGGCAGCTGCAGAACCGCCAGGCGGGCACAAAGACAAGACGTCCGCGGGCCTTGCAGGGGCCCTGGGACAGGGAAGGGCAGCCAAGTCACAGGGGCCGCCTGCCCCGTCCAGACCGTCCATCCGTCTGCAGCAGGGACGTTCACCCGATGTTCCCGTCAGCTGGGAAGGGGCGCCGGCCGCTGAGCGGGCTTGTCGCTGAGCCCAGGGTGAGTCTGCGGCACAAACGTTCAGAGCAGGCGAGCAAGGTCGGCGCCTGCACCTGGGGCTGCGGCGGGGGCGGGTCAGGGCGTCCCGCGCGCTCCGAGGCTCTTCCCAGCGTCCTCTTTGGCAGGTTAACTTAGCGACTCCTGTCCTTTCCAAACCGAGGGCTGCACCGCTCAGTGCGGCCACGCTGGGGGGTCTCCTCCACGGTGGGTGGTCAGGGGCTGCACACCTGGGCCCTGGCCTCCCAGTGCCCACGTCCCTCCTACGCTGGGCCTTGACCTTGGCCCTAGACCCTCATCTGTGATGGCATGAGGGGTCGCTGTGTCTCTGGAGCAGCGCCATGCAGTCCCCAAAGCTAAGGCGCCGGTCCGGCCTCAGCCCCGAGGACTCCCCGGGACGGAAACTGCTTCCCTAGACTCCAGAGGAGCTTCCGGGGGCGGGGGGCCCTGGAAAGAGGCGTCCAGACTCCGAGAGCCGGGGCGGGGGCCCTGGGGACAGGTGCGGGGCCTGCAGACAGTGGAACCCAGAGGCAGAGGGAGGGGGGCCAGGGCGGGACGCAGATTCGAAGGCCTACAAGGCGGCCCCGGTGCACCAACGGGGAGGCCCCGCCCCTGCCTGCCGGGCCCCTGGGGTCTCCGGCACACCTGTGCACAGCCACCGGGGCAGCGCCCCGGGTCCCTCTGGGCCAGTCCGATGAGAACGGCTTCCCTCCCTGCGCTCAGCACGGTGCCTACTCTCACGGACGCCCCGCCCCTGGCACCCCCCCTGCCCGTGTGCGGTGCCCCCAGCTCTGCGGAGCCCCCATCCCTGTGCTCCCCGGTGGCACCGCTGCTCCGAGGGCCCGTGCTCAGTCCCCTGGCCCTGGCCCCGCCTTTCGAAGTCACTTCTCGGGGCAGGGTTTTCTCTGCCTGACTGCGCACCCCTCGACGGCTCAGCCCTTGTGAACCTGAACTTGCCGTAGTCTCTCCACGTTCGTTTTTCACCTTGTGTGGTGCCCGGTGTAAGCGAGGGTCTGTTCGTCTGTGAAACAAAACATTGCCATCAAAACCTGCTTACCTGAGAACAACGAAATTCACTTAGCCACTTACCCTGAAACTCTAGAATCCTTTTAAGGGGCAGGGAGGGCCGGCTAGATTAAAAATCCACCCAATGCCTGATACTGTGCAAAGGGCTTTACGTCCAGTATCTCCTTTCATCCTAAAGTTAACATGGGGGATGATTAGCACACGTCACCAATGAGGAAACAGAAAGTCCGAGCACACTGCTGGACCCGAGGAGGATGCGAAGGGCCGTCCAACCCAGCTCTGGGCGTCCCACCTCACCGGCCTCGACGAGCGGCCAGGACGAGAGCTGCTGGACCCCGGCCTGGACACTCCGTGAGGCGAGGGCGGCTCCTCATTTCCAGTTCCTGTAGGAGCTGGTTTGAAGCTTGAGAAACTTTCAGTCTGTGTGCAGAACGCATTTGAAAAGACAAATGCGTCTACTGAAATTTATGCCTGCAGCGCACAAAGCTGGAACGATTGCTACGCGAAATTCTTTTTCCCCCGTTTTATTTCTTCTTGCGTTTTATTGTTCTCTCAGCCACGTAAAAGCAGAGTAAAAGGCAGAACTCACAGTAGGTCATTCTACTGAAGACAGTGATTTATCTTCATTAGTGTTTCAGTTTTTAGCATGCAAATTTTTCTTTCCCTTATTTACAGCAGAGGCAAATCACAACTCGCTCGCACGGAGCGAATGCCCGGCGGGAACACAGAGTCGTAGGTTCAAAACCACCCGGACCCTCTCCGTTCGGGGTGGGGGCCGCCCGACTGAGCTCGGCCGCAGCTGAAGGACTTTCCGAGGCTTTTTCCGAGGCTAGGGCCCGTCATTGTTCCGTTCCCCTCACTCCCCCTCCCATTTCGGTACTTCTGCAGTCGGGAAGCCCCTTCCTGTTGAAGCAGAGGCTCAAAGCTTTGCAATTCCTTCATTTCCCCCAATTCTTCGGTTCCGTCTCGTGACCGAGGGTCTCAGAACCGAGTGAATCGGGGACCCTCCGCGGGGACCGCCAGGAGCTTCTCTGAGTCTCTCCAACCTCCTCTCCCTGCAGGGAAGGGGCCCGACCTGCACGTTTCTCCTGCTCGGTGGGGGCGGGGGGGCAGCGCAGCCCGATGGCCACCCGGCTCCCTGTCCGTTTCGCGCCGTCACCCCGAGGACCCGCGGTCCTTCCGTCTGCGCAGGCGCATCCTGCGGTCAGCCGGGAGCGCGAGCGGAGTCTGGAAGGTGGTCTGATCTCCTGGGGCTTCCTGGGCCTCTAGAACTGCGAGGGGGCGCATCTGGGGCGTCGACGCCCCCTAGTTTGGGGTCATCGGTGACGGCCGCCCTAGGAAACGGATGGAACCAGTACCGGCTGCGGGAGTGTGTCTATTACAGGGGCTTAGGTACGTGTGTACTCCAGTCCCGCGCTGTTTTTACGTATGGACTTGTTTGCATAGCGCAGCCCTGAACTTTATATAAAACGCGTGAGGGCTGCTGGGTTTGGATGAGGCTACGATGAAAACGTGTAACTGAATTATGTATACATAAAAAAACCCAGGTCTCTGCAAATTGCCACAATTACTTGGAGTAAAGTAGTTCATCCCCCAAAGCAGAGGACGCTGGAACTGGCATTCCTTTGGGAGCTGTGTCGGCGGGCACCACCTACGCCCGGAACTTCTTCTCGGGTCTCCTTGACCCCGGAATTGTGGGTGCGGGGGTGGCTGAGCCTTTGGCATCATTTAAATATTTCTCAGTCCCTCCCCCCTGCTCCTGCAGGCCGCGGAGGAGAGGTGCTGGTTCGGAACGTTCGCGTCGCCGCGGGGCTCTCAGAAGTCATCTCGGGGGCTCTGTGGGTTCCCACCTCTCCCGGGCACCGCTTCCGGAACCTGCTCGGCACCAGGGCGCCCGCGTTGTTCGGGACCGGTGCCCAGTGCTTAGGATGGTGCCCGGGTTTCATTTATGAGACGTTGATGCCTAATCACAGGGCGCCTTCACCCGGCCTTAGAAGGGCTGCCTGGGCACGCGTGGCTTCTGGGGTGGGCCACCCAGCTCCTGGGACGCCGCTGGGGTGAATGAATGAATGTGGTCTCCTCTGGAGTCCACGCATCACCCGGCCGACTGCTGCCCCGAGTGTCATCTGCACCCTGGGGACTGGCGACCTCCCTAGCGTTTTCAGCTGCTGCGTGAAGGTGTGACGATGGGAAACTGAGCATCCGGGATGCGCGTCGTCGGGTCGTTCCCGGTGGCTGCGAACAATCGGGTCTCGCAGAAGAGGTGACGTTTTGTTCCTAATTCAAATGCAGCCGCAGTTTTAGCAGGAGGCCCCTTGCCCGTCCGCCCTCCCTGGAACGCCTCAGCTGGAGTAATGCTGAGCTGCTCAGTGCGATTTTTCTGGAATACAATATTTTTTCTTTCAGAAGTGACCTGCATGTCCCCCAGGCCCCTGGATGGCCCTGAATTTTAGAGGACATGCACCGGCCGGCCGCCATGGGGACCAGGCCAGATGTGAGCGCTTCCGGCGGTGCAGGCGGGGAGGCGGGTCTCCCGCCTCACAGTGCAGGTCTGCCTGGTGGCGCCAGGCGGCCCCGGACGCACAGTGACGCGCTGGGTGCCGGTCACCCTCTACTGAAGGGCCGTCAAGCTCACGTCCCACAGGGCTTTCGTGTGCCGAAAGAGTGCTCTTCTTTTGACTTCTGTCTTTCAACTATTTAAATGTGGAAACGCCATTTATACAAAGAGAGGTGCTGGATGGCTTTGGTTTATGGGCCGCAGTTTGCCAAGCTCTGAGCTGGAAACGACAAGGGGCAAAATGAAAGTGTGTTTTTATCATGAAACTGCTTTGAAAATTTTTCTGTCCTTGGGCGATCAAGAGGGAGAATGTTTTATTGCATTACAGTTGACGTACCATATTACGTTAGTTTCAGATGCACAACATAACGACCCAATGTTTTTGTGTATCACAAGTGACCACAGACAGTAAGCGCAGTCAGCATCTGTCAGCAGGCGGAATTGTTACAATGTTACCGACCGCACCCCTGTGCTGGGCCTCACACCTCGTGATGCCTTTTCCACAACTGGAGATCCCTGCCTCTCCACCCCCTTCCCCCTTCCCCCGGCCCCCGCGCCTCTGAGAGGGGTTCGCATTGCTGCGATAGCAGTAGTCACAGCTAACACTTCGATAGCAGTCTCTACGAGCCTGTGCTTTTTAACGCATTTTCCCTCTATTTACTCAGTTCTCACGAGGAGGCGAGGAGGTAGGGTCTCATCGTGGAATTTACCTTTGTTCGTGGTTGTGCAGATCTGTCTGAGGAACATTAAGAAAACCCTTCACTTGGACCTTGGAGGCCAAACCTGTGCCGTGGAGGATGTGACACTGAGTGACTCTGCAACGACGGGAGGGGGTGTGTTTTGGAGAGACGGGCGCAGTGCTCCAGCTGAGCAGGCACATGGGGGCGGGCCCCGAGGCCAGCCTCAGGGGAGGGGTGCGGGGAAAGTGGGCGCGGTCCCTGGCTGAGCCTCCCTGGCCACGGTGACGAACGACCGCCCACGGGGAGCTTTAAAACGGTGAGATTCCTTCTCCCACAGCCCTGGAGGCTGAAGTCCCGTCTCGGGAGCCGGTGCCTGAGCCCGAGGCTGTGGGGATGTCACTCCGGCTGCTTCCTGTCTGCCCTCTCCGGTGAGGACCCTCGGGGTTGGCTTCAGGGCGCACGCGGGCAGCCCAGGGGGCCACGCCGCGCCGAGGCCCTGACTTTAATCTCCTCCGCAAAGGACTTTTTTCCTTAGACGGTCACAGAACAGGTTCCAGGGATGGAGACCTGGTCTCTCTGGGGACTGTTATTCCGTCTGCGAGAATCTGGGTCGCAAAAGCGAGGCCTTGAGGTTCCTGTGCTTGAACGCGGGCACTGCAGGGTCACTCCTGCGACCTTGGGGGCGAGGCCCGTGGCGCCCAGCCCAGCCCAGCCCAGCCCAGCCCGAGCAGGTGGTCCGGCGGGGTTCGCCGACCCTGCCTCGTGTCTTTGGGCGGCAGCAGGTACGTGGCCCTTGGCCACTGACCCCCCTTCGGGTCACCCCACGCCCGAGAAGGAGATTTTGTTCCCAGCTCCTGGCTCTGTTACAGTCACCTCTTTCGGAAGCCGGGCCTGGGGACGGCCCCGTCAGACCCACTCGGGAGCCAGCCGCTGCGCGCGCTTAAACCAAAGGGAGAAATCTTCTCTGAGTTCGGTTCCCTCGTCGGGGGGCGGCAAGCGCATTTGCTCAGAATTACAACCACCTGCCACGGGGGAGCGGCGTGGCGGGCGCGGGACCACGGGGGCGGCCCCGTGCGGTGTGGGGGGCTTCATTACGTCGGTCCCAGCTGCCAGCGCCAAGTAAGAGGAGAGAGCACTTTCGCTGCACGCACGGAAAGGAAGCTCGGTGTCGCCAGAGCGGCCAGCCGGGGCGAGCACTGCGCTTCTCACGGCGACTCATTTCCGAGTCCGGGAAAGGTCGCCGCCCCTCCCCCGCTGGTCCCCATGCCTCCGTGTTCCCGCCTCCCCGGAATGATGGTTTTGTCCGTCTGTCGTTGAACGTCCTCTTTGCCCGCGGGAAGGGGTGCTGCTGGCAGTGTTCTGCGCGCGCAGGAGGTCGGTGGGGGGCGGGGGTGCGGACGGCGCTGGCCGTGCGCGTTCCCTCGGGGGCACGGGCGGAAAGGCGCCCCTGTGCGTCCTCACGCCCTTCGCAGGCTCCCGACGGCGCGTTCCCGGTCAGTGCCACGGACGCGGCTCTCACGGTCCCCACGCGTGGGCTGGGAAGAGAAGGCCCGGTTGTGAACACACGTGGGAAAGGAACGCGCGGCCATCCTGTTATTCAGTTCACACCTTTCTCCCAGGTGTGCCTGTACGTGTGACCCGCATGTTCCACCTGAGTCGTCGCACGGCCCTTGGAGAAGAGGTGGGCTCCATCACCCCTGTTTCTAGCTGAGGAAGCTGAGACCCAGGAGGCTGGGGCGTGAGCGAAGTGGTTCCTCACTGGCGGAAGTTGGACCAGAACCCAGTTCAAAGGCGTGGCACTGCGCACACACGCGTGACAAACCCAGCCCAGCGTGCTCACAGGTATGTGCACGCGCACACGGGCGTGCAGCACCCCTCCCTTGAATGCCTGCCCTGGAACGCACACCTGGGCCCAGTGAGCGCGGCGGGTTGTCACGGGGACCTGGTCCTCATCCCTGACCCACAAGCTCTCCAGCGGTGCGGGGCCCGGGGCGCAGCGGAGGGTGCCCCTCGGGGAGGGTTCCAGACCTGGGTCACCCGGGAGGCCCCCCCACACTGGGTGGGGGTCCCCCTCCCATCCCGGGCCTCGGGAGCAGACGGTAATCGGCACGCTTCCGTTCGGGTCTCGCGTCCTTGGTCTGCGGCCGCTGTGTCTTTCTTCCCCCTCCCTCTCCTCCCTGTTACCCACGCTGCCCGTTGGACACGCCCGCCCTCGGGACCTGGCACCTGGCTGTGGGCGTCCGTCCGCCCTGCCACAGCTGCCCCCCCTCCCGCTTCCTGGTGGCAGGAGCGCTGCCCCGAGAGATCGGCTGCGGTGGGGGGGGGCGCAGGCCAGCTGCTCAGCCGGCCTCCCGCCCCACGTGCAGGTGCAGGGCGGCCGGATGCGCGAGAGAGCTCAGGGCAGGAAGCTTGGCTGTTCTCTGGGGACCGAGATTCTGGTCGTGTCCCTCTGCAAACAGTGTCCTTTTCCTCAAAAGATGATACAGTTCCTTTTGCTTCTGCGGCGTGGGTTCAGGACCCGGTTTTTTGTTCTGGGAATCCTGCTACCGCCTCCACCCCGCTCCCGCATCCAGCCCCAGCTCCGCGCCCACCAAAGGCGGTGCCGAGCTTCCGCCCTCTGCGCTTTGGGGGGACGAGCCTCAGGCTCCACCTCGGGGCGTGAAGGACCAGGCTCTCGCTGGTCAGCGGGGTCTGGGTTCCTTGCCAGTGACCAGCCCGGGCTAGGGTGTGTGCTCCAAGGGAAAGTCCGTGGGGTGTGTTCTGAAAACCTGTTCTCTTCGTCCTCGGTAAGAAACGGCTGTTTGCTGGCGTGCTGTTTCCCCCGCATGGTGCCCGGAGCTGCGGCCGTCCTCGGGGTGACGGGGCTGTGGGTGAGGGGACCGAGCCGAGGGAGGGCGGGGGTGCAGGGAGCCCGACCCGGCCCACCCTGCGGCCACCTGTCTCCGGGCCGTGGTCGCTGGCGCTGCGGGGCCCTCTGGTCTGTTGGAGCTGGTGCGTGCGGGTGTGCGGGCGCCCGAGTGCTCACCAGCAGGTAAAAGCTTCCAGGTGGAGGACAATCGGCTCTGACCGGTGGTCCGGACGTGAAGCCACATGGCCAGTCCCCGTGTTGGGACTTAGTGGACGCCGACCAGAAGTCAGGGAGGAGGTGTGTGCTCCGGAAAACAGATGCCGGAATGGTGTTTTCTAAGTGGGGCCCTGGCAGAAGGGCAGGTCCGATGAAGGGGTTCAGGGCTGGGACCCCCCTCTGCCTTTCTGGTGCGGCCCCGGGAGACGCCCCTGAGCTGGGTCCACAGCCCCCGACAACGCCCACTGGAGGCTCAGCCCAGGCTACTCAGCGTCCCCCCCGCCGGATGGCTTCTGGGTCAGGCGGCCCAACTTTGCACCAATGCCTACTCCGGGGGAAAAAAAGACTGTAGAAAGTTCAAGATTGATTTCTCTAAGGTAAAATGTGGCGGAAACGCTATTTGACTCATAAAATGGAAATCTGAAAAGCCTCTCTGCTTTCGCACCGTCCTCCACCTGTGACAGGGACAAACGTTCCTCCTCCAGGAAGGAGAAAGGTCTTTAAAAGGTGACGCTCCTTTCCTTCTCGGCGGTGAAATGCAGTAGGAAATGGGTGAGCACACACCGGTAATTGAGTGCGAATGTTCGGGCCGCTCCCGCAAGCCCAGGCTAATGGACATTTCAACGCCAAGGAAATATGTTGTCATTTAAACTCGGAGATAATGCTGCCATCCGTCTCTGGGGCAGCGCCTTTTCCAAGTCCTGCTGAGAAGTGACACGGGAGTCGTTCCACGTGAAAGGCCACTTGTCTCCTCAGAGTCACGAGGGCCCTGGACCGGCCAAGAGTGAAGACGAAGCCGAGCAGGGAAGTGGAGCGGGTTTGGGCACATGGATGCTGACCGGCCACTGCGGTCCTGGGAACGCCACGCCGTGGCTCAGCGAAGCCGCATTCCTCCGACCAGTCGTTAATGCTCTGCACAGAAGTTGAGACCCTACTATGTGCCTGCACGCTGTGTGACGGTGACAAGAGCACTAGATGAATGAGCGCTCTGTGTTCCGACCGACAGGCGGAGAGGCTGCCGAGGCGGTGAGCGCGAACTGCACAGGAGGGGCATTTCTGGGTGCGCCGGGGCAGCAGGGAGCATTCCGCCAGGCAGCCACACTAGAGCTGTGCCGTGGATGCGGGGATCGCGTGGCCAGCAGGCCGGGTGGGAACAGGGCGGAGGCCAGTGGCCGTGGAAGGGAGAAGCGTGTGCAAAGGTGCTGGGTGTGCAGGCAGCTGTGCCTGGGAACCAGGAGGCAAAGAACAAGGAAAGGAGAGATTTTACCTGGAATTCGTGCGAACACACAGTTTTTGTTTCTCCCTGTTGTTTCTGGAACCCTGTGCCAGGGGACGGGAGCCCACGACGGCGCCGGAACCGGCCGGTTGGCACGGGGGTGTCGGTGACGGCGCGGTCTGAACTCCCGTCGGGGTGGATGGGCGCTGCGGGCTGTGGGCGGGAGGCGGCCGAGGACAGAACGGGAAGGGAAGCTGAGCCCGTCTCTCCACGCCTCAACCCAACACGCCTGCGGCTGGGCTCCGCCCACGGGCTGCTCTCCGCGGGTTTAACATCATTTAAAAAAAAAAGATTTTAGTTATTCATTTAGACAGAGGGGAAGGGAGGGAGAAAGGGAGGGAGGGAGAGGAGCATCAGTGTGTGGTTGCCCCTCATGCACCCCCTACTGGGGACCTGGCCCACAACCCAGGCACATGCCCTGACTGGGAATCGAACCAGCGACCCTCTGGTTCGCAGGCCAGTGCTCCGTCCACGGGGCTGCACCAGCCGGGCTAACATGATTTTACAGAAGAATATTCCAATTAACCCCCGTCGACTCGCCCATTTCTGAGGCTTCAGCCAGAACCGGAGGCCTGTTTTGGACTCGGATTCGGTGGGAGCACGGAGACGACAGGTTGCCGTTCGGAAATCTCCCAGTGTCACGGGCTGTCATGGGCGTTCACGTGACGCCCGGGACCCGCATGGGCTACAACACAGCGGCTTCCCCAGAGTTTCGGCTGGCATCCCCTTGCACTTGCGTTGACATAAAGTCAAGAGCCAGACGCCCCCCACCGGAGTCACTCGGCGAAGCCACCAAGCGAAGCTTGGGCCGGAGCGGGTCTCACTCTCGCGGCAGGCGTCGCGCAGGGTGCACGACCTGGGGTGTGCGCCGGCTTTGCTGATGCGAGTGGTGGAGAAGGCACCCAAGGGTCCGCTGCCGGATGCACCGCGGGGTCCGGCCCGCCAGCTGGTGCCAGCGGGGGGCACAGGTGCCGAGAGTTCCCAAGGGAAACCGGGCACCCGACGCCCCAGCAGAGCGACCTCTGAGTCAAAGAAGACCCACCCGCCCCCCAGTCCTCGCCCTCAGCGAGGTGAGCCCAGGGACTGAGTCTGGGGGAAATGGCGAGACACACCAGAAAATGCCATTTTCTTCTTTCTGAAAACCTGGGTTGAAGTACCCGCTGGCTCACAGTTGCGTCTGAGCCCCGTGAAGCTGCGGGCACAGGACTTCGGTTCAGCTGGTGCCCGGGTTCCCCGACGAGGACCGCTGCAGCGGGGCAGCAGAGCGGCCCCTCCGGGGTCCCCAGCACGAGGAGAGGACCCCCAGTTACAGCTGCATCTCCGGTGCATATTTTTGCGTGTGTGCGAGTCGCTCCCACACGTGCGTGAAATCCGTCAGACAGCAGATGCCCGACTCCCCCGCAGCAGCCCGTTCACGGAGCTCCCGGGGGGAGCTGCCCTGGAACCGTGCCGCAAAGTCGCCTTGTCCCTGCGGAACCCAGCTCCCACACGATGGCGGGACGAGCCGTCAGCAGCAGGCGGCTGGAGCTGCCGCTGCCCCTTTGGGGCCAACTGGGTGGGGGCTTCCCACTTCCCAGGCCCGAGGTCCACGCCCTGGGTTAAGGCTTCCCGGCCTGCGGGGCCGCGTGGAGAGCGTGCCAGCCGGCCGGCAGAAGGTGGGGGCGGGCGGTGGGGAGGTTTTGAGACCTGCTCCTTCAGGCACGAGGGCCGTTTGCAACCTGGCTCTTGAGCCCCACGTTTAAAAGGTGCCGGAGCTGCTCTTTTAAAGTTTCTTGGCATTAACTGTTTCGTAAGACTTCCCGAATCTTTGTGATTTCCCTTCTCTTTGTTTCATGAATCTCTGCTTGTTTCCCCGCAGTGACTGGCAGTGAGATCCTTAAAAAACAAAAAGCGTCTTTGTTCACACCCCTTAAGAGACGGCAGGAGAGTCCAGTGCGTGGGAATCTATAATTTACTTAACCGTTTCTCCGTGGTCGGGAGACTCGGCTGCTTCCCCTTCCCCGCCCCTCATGGACGCTGTTGCCATGAGCAGCTCCTGCCGGCTGTCGGGAGTCGGGAGCACGTCAGTCAGTTGATGCCTCATAAAGTCTGGTGCCACCAGGGCCACTGGGGACCGCCAGTCACTTGGCTTCCCGCTGGAAGATGCGGCTGCGCCTCTGATGCTCGTACTCTCGTTTTAATTTCCCCCTTTCCCTTGACGTCAGATTGTTAGTCGCTCCGATTGTGCCTGCTTTGTTCAACTCCATCCCTCCCTCCAACCCAGCGTTTTCACGCCTCTAACTGGCTTTAAAATAGGAAACCAGGTAACCGAGGTGACAGACTTACACTCGCAGAGTGCGTACCTCAGAGGAGAAAAGTGCCCAAGTTTCATTAAACGGAATTGTTCACCCAGATCGGGCAACTTTTTAAGCCCAAATTTAAGTGGCTTGGACGAAGGTGTTGTTACCCCACTGAATTTAAAAATGAATCCAAAAGTGATAAGAGGGGGTTTGAGCTGAGGCGTGCCCCAGGTTTGGGCGTGGGGGGGGGATGCCTTACTCTACGGCCAGGTGAGGCGGTCGGCGTGAGCTCAGGAGGTTCGGGAGGAGGGCGGCGTCAGAACCTAGGGATCCAGGGAACGACACGACCGGCCTGGCCGCACGCCAGCGCAGCCCGCCCCCGAGCCCGGGGCTGCGGCCCCTTTAAGGAGCCGTCGAGCACTCTCTTCATCCAGGGCCAGCGACGTTCAACTCGCCCAGTGGGTTTGGAATGTCCTGGACAGGGTGTGTCCAGCACAAAGAGCGCCCCTTTTTATCATAAAATCTTTTATGGCAAAGTGATCAGCATGTGATTCTGCGGCATAACAGTATCACACCCGAGCACACCCTACGGCATTGTAGGTGGATCGTGCAAATTAAAACTATAAATTGCGACTCCCAGGAGATCACCCCGCTGACCACACCCCCGCAGGCCTCGCTCCTGCCGGACCCCGCATTTCCCGCCCTGGCTGCCGATGCTCACTGACCGACTTGCCCGAGCCCCAGTGCCCCGAGCGCCCGGCCACTTCCCCGCTGCTTAGGCCCGCAGCTCACAGAGGAGAAGGGAAAGCGCAAGTTGTCACGCACGGTGCGAACCTGCCCGCAGACCCCTGGGGCGGTCGTTTTGAAGGGGAGTGGGCTGAATGCAGGCACAGAAGTGCCAAGGGAGAATCTGGAGACAGGGGGTCGGGGGTCGCGGCCCAGGGCACCCAGAAGGCTTTTTCGGTGGGAAGCCAGGGTGCGCCTTGTCAGGACGGGGGCGGGGGGCTGCGCTGGCCAGAGAGTTCGCCCGGAGGCTCTTTCTTGTCCTCAGCAGGCCCTGGGTTGGCCCAAAGAGGCCCCTGACTGCCTCTGGGTGGGAACACAAGATCTGAGGTCGGGGGTGGGGGTGGGGGGGTGCCGATGTGAGGAAGTGTGGTGGCGTCTGAGAGGACGGACTCGGGAGGACTTCACTACGCGTCAAATGCAGACTCGCGCAGACACCCCCGCCCCCCGAATCTGGATCTGTGCGTTTTCGCCTCGGCGGCGGCAGCAGGCACTGGCTCTTTGACCCTCAGTCGTTTAACTTTGCCAAGTCCCATCCGTGCGGTGGGTTCGAACGGATAACCGGTGACGGTTTAGTTCGGAACAGATTGGAAGCTGTGCATGGACGAGGATGTAGGTGAAGCCGTTGTGACGAGGACAGTTGTTGAACTTGCTTTCAAGACAGGGAAACGCTTTGGTTTCTCCAGACGGGTGCTTGGCGAAACCGCACAGCAGACGCCCATTGTAGGGACCGGCTTGTGTTGGTCCGGCAGGCGGGGCTCAGCTCTGTGTGGGGAACCCACAGACGCGAGGGGGTGGGCGGGAGCCAGCCCTTCTGCCCGGGTTTTCCCGTGGGGGTCAGGCCTAGCGAGCGCACGCAGACAGGTGTGTCTCGCCCTTGCCCAAGCCCCCCCCGCCTGGGCTGGAGCGGTAGATGGGGGTTCCCTGTCGTCAAGGTGCTTTCCAAAGCCCGTGTGAGCTTTCCTGAGGGTGTGGCCGATCAGCCCGCCGCCTGTCCCTTCTGCACGTGTTACTTTCGTTTCCTAGATTGTACCTAAAATGTAGACAGTGACATTCCGTGTGACAGATGACCAATCCTTCTCTGGCGTAAGGCCCGAGAGAAGCAATAAAAGCCTGTCTAGGCAGGGGTCGGCGCTCTCCTCTTGAGAGGGTGGCCGTGCCGTCCCCTTTTCCCCGCAGGACCGCTGTCACCTGTGCATTTGCTCTGTCTGCAGCCACAACAGGCGGGTGCTGCTGGCCGGAGTCCACCACAGCCCCCACTCCCTCCCCCGCCCCAGTCTGCAGAGGTGTCGTGGGGACCCACGGGGTGTCCTGAGATGCTGTGGATTCCCGGGAAACAGCACTGTGCGCTGGGCACCATAGGAGCAGGCACCGCTAAGTCATTTAGACCTCATCGTTCAGTTCAGTAAACGGATGGACAGACACAGCCGCTCCCCCCCCCCACCTTGTTCGGGGGGTGGTGGTGGTGGTCAGCTGTGGCTGGAGAAGATCACATGGAAAGCTCCAGAGAGAAGCAATCCATACGTTTCAAGTTGCACGCTGTTCTGAGTAGCGTGATGAAATCTCGTGCTGTTTCTCGCCGTCCCGCCCGGTGGTGAACGCTGTGGGCGCGGCGCCCGCCAGTCCCTGGGGAGCTCGGGGATCAGATGCACTGTCCGGTGGCACAGAGCTTGTGGTCACTGGCCCTTATTGACTTAGTCATGACCCCCAAGCCCAAGAGCGGCGATGCTGGCAGCCGGACACGCCGGGAGAAGCCGGAAAGGGCTTCTTCAGGGGAAAGGGTGCAAGTGCTTTCCTCACCAGCAAAGAAAGACAATCGAACCTGAGGTTGCTGCGATCGGAGGTGAGAACGACCGTACACCTGCGGGATCACCCAATGCGTTAGTCAAACCTTCGCACAGGCATGTGCACGTAGGGAAAAGCACACGATAAACAGGGCGCAGAGGTACTGCCAGCCTCGGGCATCCACGGGGGCCTTGGAGCGCACCCCCCGGCGGGGAGGGGCGCCTGTGGCCTTTGGGGGTGGGGCCTTGGGAGAGAGGCGCAGGCTGGGGGCTGGCAGACCGGGGAGGCTCTCCCGAGGGTGAGGGAGGCCGCAGGCGTTTCCTGGAGAGGGCGCAGATCGGAGCTGCGTGCGGAAGGGTCCCCCCGCCTCTCCGCGAAGTCAGGCGCAGATCAGCAGGAGGGGTGGGCGGAGCAGGCGTGGGAACGGCAGGCCTGGCGCCCGAGAGCTAGGTCGGGGCGCACTGTGAGCCCCGGCCACCGCCCGACCTGCGCGGAGCCGCCCCTCCTCCAGCTGGCCTCGCGTCTTTTACGCGGACGGAGAGCTTTCCCACGGCGTTCCCCTAAGGTAGGACCTGGAGTTCCGTCTGAGTGGCTGGGAACACGCCTGCAGGGAGAGCCCTCGCGGCCCCCTCATCCCGGGAGCGGGTCCCACAGAGGGTCCGGCACCGGGTCATGAGCGCTGAAAGCCCGGCTCTGCCATCCGCCACCCCTGTCGCCTGCGGATCGACTGTCCGCCCCGGCCTCAGGTTACCCAGCATGCACTGCACAGAGCTGCGGGCGAAGATGGGAGGGCGGACCCCAAACACCCAGATGTGTTTGTGAAAATTGCGTGCTTATTCTCACATGTTTAAAGGACAGTCACCTGCCCAGTCCTCTCCGTGTGACGCAACACACCCATCGAGATGTGAGACGTTTCCCCACCTGCTCGGAGCCGTGTTTGAACGTGTCCATCGCGATGCCTTTCGGTGCTTCTGCCTTTGTGTTGTTTCAGCCCTTCCACCTCGGCCAAATGTTTCCCCGTGAGGACTTTTTTCATCCAGGGAAACGAAAAACGTTACTTGGGGCGAGACTGGGTGAATAGGGAGGGTGGGGCACGGGGGTCACGCCGGTTTTGGTAAAAACTGCTGAACACTCAGTGCGGTGTGGGCAGGTGCGCTCGTGAATCCCCCATCACGAAATGGGCAAACTCGTTTTTCTTCTTCTTCAAAAAAAATTCACCGAAGCCGAACACAGCCTCTCACAACAACGCCAGCTGGCGCACTGATGCAGATGGGTTCCTAGAACACTCCCCTAGTGGGGGAAGCCTGTCCTACAAGGGGCCCACCCTCCAGAAGGTAATTCTGGGTTCTTTGGGTCGCCCCTCGTACGTGACAGGTGCGTGAAGACCTGAGGCCCTGGACGGAGGCAGCGTCCAGCTCCCAGGTGCGCTGCGTTGTGGGCTACAGGTTCGTGCATTTTCCTGGGGCAGCCGGTTTGCTCAGCCATGTCAGAATTATTCCATGAAAAATAACGTCCGTGGCTTTTCTGGGGACAGACCTATTTTCGCTTTGCTTCTGATGTGTGAGGCTGCAAAGGATGTTATAATTATGATGAATGGGAGAGCCGGGCCTCTCGCATTCCCTGTGAGCGTGGTGGGGGACTGGTTGATTTTAATTTTATGGGCGCATTTTCATCTCCATCAGCTTTCTCCCCAGTCCCCTTCCAATAAAGAAGTAATGCCATTTTTGGTAGAAACAGGAGAGTGAATAGGCTGTGGAGACCGAATCCTACAGCGAACTCCTCCTGCTGGTGACGGCAGGAGCGGACCTGGGGGGGCGCCGGGCTCAGCGAGGTGAGTCGCACAGAGAGAGACATCACCGCGGGATCTCACTTACACGCGAGCCGAGGAGCAGAACAAGAACAAAATGAAAACAGGCTCCTGGAAACCGAGCAGACTGATGGTGGCCGGAGGGGAGGGGCGGGGGGTGGGGAAGGGGAAGGGGCGGCGGGCGGCAGCAGGGTGACAGTTTGCACGGTGACAGAGGGGCGCTCCATGGAGTGTGGGGTCACACAGGTGTTCGTGTCGAATCGCGGCCGCTGCCCGGTGGAGGCCAGTGTGACACTGGGCGACTGAGATGCTGGGACCGAGCACGGAGGCATCCTTACCACGTTCTGGCTCTCAGACGCGTCAGGCGGTGAGACAGGGCAGTCACAGCGTGTTCCAGTCGCCACCTCGACCAGACTGGACGGCGCAGGAGTCAGCCACGCCAGGGCGCGGTTCGGGGAGGGCGGCCAGCCGGGAAGGGACCGGTCCCCTTGCCAGTGCGGGGCCTGCGCCTTCGAGGCCGTGTGTTTCTCCTGCAGCGAAAACACACACACACACACACACACACACACACACACACACACACAAACAGGCGGCCCCCTAGACAACAAACTGAACAGGCCGTCGCCGAATGTCAGTTACAAAGGAAAACCACTTGGAAGCATTCCGAAGGAACCGGCGTCGAGGGGCTGCTGGGATGCGAGACAGTGTGGGGCCGGCTCGGGTGGGGGCCTCCAGCCAGCAAGCACAGACTCCGTGGTCCCCCTGCAGTTCGAGGGGCCGGGGTGTGGGCTGTGAGCCTGTCCCCATGTGGGAGGGGCTGCCAGAGGGAAGCTCTGGGGGGCACGGAGAGGTGATGCTTTTACCGAGGTTCGACACTCCGCTGCCTGTGTTATTCCGAAATGGTGTCGGCCGGCCTTAACGGGAAGCACCTGGCAATGGCTCGCGCTGGGGCGAGAGCCTCCAGGGGACCACAGGCTCCTTCCTCAGACTCCTGCACCCCGGGGCCCCGGGGGGGCCCAGGGCTCCGCATTTCCAACCGCCCACCAAGGTGCCTGACTTTTGGAGCCACTGGCTCAAGTCACAGGCCACTCCCGTCCACTTATCCAGGCGTCCGGAGACCACAGGTTCTCAGAGTTGGTCTGTCTGCTCCGTGGCCCCTCAGGGACCCGCCTCCTTCCTGTCCTGTGCACCCACCGGCCTCGCCTGGTGGCTCTTTATGTCGGCCCGGGCCTGTCCAGGACGGTTGCCACGCAGCTGCGGCCTTGCCGCCCGCAAAGGTGAGAAGAGGGGCAAGAAAAGAGGGGAAAACCCATGAATACGTTTCAGACGAATTTCCTGGGTTCGTGTGTAATTGGAGATGACGGGAGAGACCGTTTGGGACAGGCAAAGGGTCACACGGGGTCACGCCTTTCCTGGACAGAAAGGGTGGCTCTGGGTCCATGTGCGGTCAGGCCGCTTCCACCACGCGTGTGTCTCGCTGCCGTCTTGGATTCGTGGGCTCTCCGTGCCCTTGAAGTAGGGGCGTCTCCTGTCAGCCGACCTGGTCTGTGCCTCTCCACCTCTTGGGGTTCTTGGATCTTTTTAATGGGGCCTTGGGAGCGTCCGCGAAATGCCGTTTCTGCCCTTATCGTGAACAAAGACCGATTGAACTTGGAAAACAGCACCTCTCTGAGAAATCCTCCTCTTCCACATGCAAACTTTTATCATATTCCACATCTCAGCAGCTCAGGGTTTTTAGTCAGACATAGTGTATGGCTTCTTTTGGGTATTTGCTTCTGATTTTTCCTTATCGAAACACTGTACACATTCGTCTTTTAATCTGATCAAAACGGACTGAATCCGAAATCCGCCAGAAATGATGCTTGTTTTTCTGTGTTTGGGACTTCATAGAAAATGCTTCCCAAGGAGAGAGCGGTTGTCGGCCAGCGCCCCGGGCCGAGGACACGGGTCTCACTGAGGGGGGAAGGGAAGCAGGCTCCAGGCTCTGTCGTTTTACCAAAGACGGCATGAGCTGTGCCTTTAAGATTCCGATGAACTCATGGGCTTCTGCTCCAAATTTCTTTTCTTAAGTCTATCTTATTGATTATGCTATTACAGCCGTCCCATTTTTTCTTCCCTTCATCCCTCCCAGCCCTCCACCCCTCCTCCCACCAGCGTTCCCCCACCCAGTTCACGTCCATGGGTCGTACATGTAAGTTCCTTGGCCTCCCCATTTCCCACACTGTTCTTACCCTCCCCCTGTCTATTTTGTACCTACCATCTATGCGTCCTGTTCCCCATACCTTTCCCCCATTCTCCCCCTTCCCCTCCCCACTGATAACCCTCCGTGTGAGCTCCATTTCTGTGATTCTGTTCCTGTTCTAGCTGTTTGCTTAGTTTGTTTTTGGTTTTTAGGTTCAGTTGTTGATAGTTGTGAGTTTGTTGTCATTTTATTGCTCATAGTTTTGATCTTCTTCTGTTTCTTAGATCAGCCCCTTTAACGTTTCATAGAATAAGGGCTTGGTGATGATGAACTCCTTGAACTTGACCTTGTCTGGGAAGCACTTTACCTGCCCTTCCGTTCTAAATGACAGCTTGGCTGGATAGAGTCAGTGTGGATGGAGGTCCTTGCCTCTCAGGACTCGGAACACTTCCTTCCAGCCCCTTCTTCAAGGGGGGATGTGTCTTTGGGTGGCTGTCAGCTGGAGGGAACACCCCCCTGACAGCCTGCAGCCAAACTGCCGGCCCAGGACCCCCGGAGCCTCTTGGGAAATGTGCCCCGGGGTCCCCGGGGTCGGGGTGCACTGGAGCTCAGAGAGGGCCGGACGCCTCGGGCCGGGGCCGGGGTGTGTGTGTCGCTCTGGTGGGGCCGGCCAGCCCGGAGCCAAGCACGACGCTCTGGGCTCAGGTGTCCGTGCGGGACCACCGCAGGGTCGGCGCTGGCGCTGTGGCCCCCCGGGCAGGGGCTGCGCTCAGTCCCACGGAGGTTTCCGTCTTCTCGGGAACTTGCTGGCGACTCCTCTCGAAAGGACCCGAAGCAGCTCCCTCTTCGGGAGGGAGGAGGCCGGTCCTGATGCTGGGGGCGGGGGATGTCCCCCGTCTCCTTGGCGTTGTCCCCACCGCGGTTCTGTTTCTCGGCCACCGCGATCGATGCACACGCAAAGACAGAATCGCCCCTCGTGCCGGAGCCGGGCTTCGTGAGCTCCTGCGCGCTGCGGAAGGGCGGCGGAAGGGCGGCGGTGCGGGGAAGGTTGGGGCGCAGACGGAAGGCCCGGGGGGAGGGCGAAACGGCACCTCACAGATGGGTGGGCAAACTGGGGGGGGCACGAAGAGGTCAGGAGGGGCTGGGAGGGGTGTCCTGGGGCATTCGGGGGGAATGGACCCAGAGTCGTGAGCCTTCCAAACTCTATTCTGTGGAATCAGAATCACAGAGGTGCCTGTTTAACAAAAACAAAACAGAGAGAAACCCACGAAAGATCTTTGGTCGCGTCTCAGCTTTACTGCATTTTAATGTGGGGGGTAAAGCTGGGTGGTGTTAGGGGCCGATCTGTGTCCCCCCAAATTTGTACGTGGAAGCCCCGATCTGCAGGACCTCAGGATCCTACTTGGAGACGGGGCCCTTAACAAGGTCATCACGTTGCAACGAGACCGTTAGCGGGTCCGTGGTGCCGGCTGACCGGTGTCCCTGTAGGGAGAGCAAGCCTGGTCACGGAGAGAGACCAGGGCGGTTCGCACACAGAGGGGGACCACAGGGAGAAGGTGGCTGACTGTAGTTGGGGGGGGCGGGGGTGCTGGGGGGGGGGAGCCCGGCCTGCGGACCTCTTGGTTTTGGGCTGTGGGACACTGTGTCTGCCGTTTGGGCCGTGTGGCGCCGGGCGCTCACAGACCATGGACGTGAACCCCTCGGTGACAGGGGTGAGAACGGAGACCTGCAGGAGGGAGCTGCCTGACGGAGACGCCGGAGCCACGTGGGCCCGTGGCCCCTCCCCGGCTCCTTCCCCTGCCGGGCCCGCGCAGGCGGCAGGCTCCAGGCCTCCTCATGGGTCCCAGGTCCACGTGTCTTCTCTCGCAGGGCGCTTCTGAAATACAGTTTCTTCTCAAGAGTGAACGGGCGCATCATTCGTTACAATGGAAGAGCTGCCCCCGGGAGTCACACAGAGACCCCCAGCGCCAGCGGCACCACGCCCCCTGCTGCCCCCGGGGTCTGGGAGCTTCTGTGCCGCTGACCTCGAGCACCCCGCCGGGGCGAGGGCCGGCTAGCCTCTCTGTGGGGCTGCGGGGAGTCTGCGGACAGAGGGGGTCCAGCTGGGGGCCGCCCACGCAGGGGCGTCGTCCAGGCCGCCGAGGGGGCCTCCCTCTGAACGGGCACGAAGGCCCACGGGCCTCCCAGCCCCGCGGTTGGTGAGCTGATTGCTCGTGATGAACCTGCCCTCTGTCTGCGCGCGCATCCCGCTGCTTCTCCTCCCGGGCGAGCCCCTAGCAGCGCGCACGCCTCTTCATTTCTCTCCTCCTCCCCCAGCGCCGGGCGGGCAGAGCGCCCTCACGTGGTGACCCTTCGCGTCACACCGTGAGGCCGGCCGCAGAGGGGAACCCGCCGCCTGCCCGTCTTGTGGGAGGAAGGGCAGGTGCCCCTCCACACTCCCAGGGTGGGGACGCGAAGGAGGTGCCCCCTGGACTGGAAGGAGGCACAAGCGGCCCCCTGGGCCTCAGCCCCCGGGGGGGGGAGGCTGGCACCCCGGAGCCGTGGGGGAGCCAAAGACCAAGAGAAGCTGATGGGGGACAGACAGGCTTTCCCCGGCACCCCCAGGGTGACCTTGACTCGGATGGAAGGGCGAGCCGTTGGAAGAGAGGAGCGGGTGGCAGGGCCGCCGGCCGGCTGCGCCCGTGTGGGACTCGCTCTGAGAGAGGCTGCCTCGGAGGCTTCGGAGTGTGGAGCCCAGAACCAGAGCTACCAGGCCCGGTTCTGCCAGTTCTGGAGCAACTTGCCTCCCCTGGGTGCTGCGGACTTCTTGTCCGTGAGCGACAATGACTGCAGCGCCCGCGCCCCAGCGGGCTGGGCTGGAGCCCAGAGGAGCCCAAGCTGGGCGCTGGCCCCTCGGCAGCTCACGCAGGTTAGCTGCTGAATCGTCAGGGACGATGGCAGAGCAATGTGGTCGCTGGCTCCGTGATAACACACAGTCTTGTCAAGTGGGACAACGTTCTCAGGGTCCCCGCCTCACTTTTTAAGTTAAAAAAAACCAGAAAAGAGGTCCGTCGTATTAATAAAAAGAATTGCTTTGTTTTCATGACCTGGATTCTCCCGAAAGAGAACAGGGAGCTCCCAGATTTAAGGGCTTCGCTCTCAAGGCCGCCCCCGTACCCCCTGGGCAGCGACTCTTCACTCCACTCAGCCCCCCTTCTCCCCCCACCCCGCCCCCACAGCCCGATCCCCCCTGGCAGGCAGGGAGCTAACTTTGCCCTTCGGAGAGCTTCAGAGCTCAGAGGCTGTAGCTGCCTCCTCCTGCCCTGGGCTCAGGCGCGGGACCTGAGCTGTCGGTGGGGGGGGGGGGGCGGGGGGATCAGGGCGCTGGCGCGCGTCCAGCCAGACCAGCTGCTCCTGAAATGCTGGGGACACAGCAGCGTGCGCAGTGCCCTCCAGAGGACGTTCCCCCGAAAGCAGATGTCAGCCCCCCCCAACCACCGCCCCCCTGCCAGGGGAGGAGGGGAGAGACACGGAACAGGAGGGTAAACATTTGGCTCTCGTGGGCAAGTGACACGACGGTCCCTTTCTTCACCCTGGTGATTTTGAACTCCGTGGTTTTATTAATGCTAATAAATTATTTATTTATTTAATTTATTTATTTATTAATGGCGAAATCAAGCGACGTGTTTCCTCAGCCGTGCACTGTAATGGCAAGACACGCGCGAGGATTCGGGAGCTCTGGATTGTGCTGTTACAGGGCACGCTTGCTTTCGGAGTGTGTGTGTGTGGGGGGAGTCACGGTACCTGGGAACTCCGAGGATCCAGTACCTGCTCCCCTGACAGCTTTCTCCTCAGACAGCCGATCTGTATCAAACGGAGGTGTTTTTGCACCTTCCAGGCAGGGAAACTTGGGATGACCGGGTTCTTCTCGAATGTTTATTGTCTGAGTCCCTGAAGTCAACAGCTAGTTTGACACGTCCCTCCCTCTCTCTCTCTCTCTCTGCTCCTTCCCCTTTCCTGGTGCCAACCCGCCTCCACAGAGTCTGCCTGGGCTGGGGAGGGCATTTGACGGGGAGGTGACAGGCGTGTTTGGTGAGGGGTGGCGACTGGGTGTGGGGGGGGTGTCTGCTAGGTCGGCAGAGACTGGGGGTCAGCCTCAGTGACAAGTCAGGACCGCAGCTGACGGTGTGGAAGGGACCCCGGTCACTGCGGCCGCGCGCCGGGTGCGCTCACCGGAGGGGTGGGTCCCAGGGGCGTCCACGGCGGCGGGGGGGGGCAAGCAGGCTCACCGTGGTGAGCACGCACGGCCCAGCGCGCTCCTGCGTTGCCCCCTCCGGCTGGCCTTCCGTTCCTGTAAGCAGCGGCAGAGCCACCCGGCCCCGCCCTGGCCCCGCCCCGGCCCCGCCCCGGCCCCGCCCCGGGCCCGCCCCGGGCCCGCCCCGGGCCCCGCCCCAGGTGCAAAGGAACGTGTAGAGCAGGTACTGGAGGCACGTGAGGAAGCAGCGCGGAATGCGGCAGGACTGGAAGGGTTGCGTGCCCCCGCGTGAAAGGGAGATGCGGACTGAGGACAGCGAAAAGGAGCCCCGCGCAGGGAAGTGCGTGACGCAGCTGGATGCTCCAGGGGGTCGGCGGAGAGTAACAATTCAAGGAAGAGGGTGGGCTTTCGAGGCGGACCGTGATGGACAGAGGGGCCTGGGCTGGCCCTGCACCAAGAGCAGCTAGAAAATCCGGATAAAATCTAATGAAACGGTTTGTCTGTTTAAAGTTCCTAGCGGAGCACCTGGGTGGGCTGGTTCCGAAAGGCGAGCCCAGCATTTTTATTTTTATATCCTTGCCTGAAGACATTCACTGCCTTTAGAGGGAGGGGCGGGGGGAGAATGAGAGAGAAATGTCTCACTGATGGGAGAGTAACATCACCACTGCCTCCTGTACACGCCCCGACCGGGGATCGAACCCGCAACCCGAGCACGTGCCCCGACCGGGGATTGAGCCAGCAACCTCTTGGCCTATGGACGACGCTCCAACCCACTGAGCCGCCCAGCCAGTGTAAGACTGGCTTTTCTTTTCTTTCTTTCTTTCTTTCTTTCTTTCTTTCTTTCTTTCTTTCTTTCTTTCTTTCTTTCTTTCTTTCTTTCTTTCTTTCTTTCTTTCTTTTCTTTCTTTCTTTCTTTCTTTCTTTCTTTCTTTCTCTTTCTTTCTTTCTTTCAACTTAGAAGCATCTGCTCCATCTGGAAGAGATACTCGAGAGGCTGAGACATGGTAGGAATTTTGTGGCTAAGGACGATAAAATGAAATCTGGAGCCTCCTGCTGGGACCAGGCAAAACTCCTCATTTTGGGCTGAGAAGCCCGGTGGTGGCCCCTGGGGAGTCCGGGTGAGCCAGGACCCGACCCGTCCAGGAAGGGACAGAAATTGTCTGTTCTCGAAATGGAATGAAAGGCACTAAACGAACTCCGCAGGGAAGCTAGAACTGCAAACCACAGAGTGATGTGCGGGGAGTTAAAACAGGAGACCGAGAAGACGGTGCCCTGGGGCGAGAGCGAGGTGCAGCCCCTGGAGCCGGGGGGTGCGATCGGGCGGACTCTGGGAGTTGTCTCAAGTCTGCAAAATACCGTCACACCCGAGTCACCTTTACAGACCCCAGCCTGGGCTCATCAGAGTGTGACGCCCCAAAATCAAACACGGAGCAAGCAGTAGCAGCTCCCAGAGGCTAGGGAAGGCCGCACTGTTTTTCCAGGGAACAACCGCAGAGTGACAGGCTGGCTTCTCTCCGCAACGGGGAGAGCTGGACGGTGATAAAATGCTACTTCGCAAGTGTTCGAAGTGAATTACTGCTGCTGAGAGTTCTGTTCCCAGGAAAGAAGCTTCCCCAGATAAACAGCATTTTCAGGTCAGTGACCCCCGGGAGAACTTACCGCAGGTGATCGACGTCAGAGATGGAGGGGACGCTATCCAGGCTGGACATTTGGGGTTCAGGGAGGGATCAAGCACAGTGAACACAAGCAACAGATGGACGGACTTCAGTGCCTGACGACTACGTTAGCAGTAACAGGAGCACCTTATGAGAGAAGGTGACATGTAATGCGCGTGGAAGGGGAGTGAATGAAATGAAAGTCTTCCTAGCCCTTGTTTTAAACTGAGGCGTGATCTAGAGAGCGAATACGGCATTATTCTGGTTTCTGGTGTACAACGTGATGATCTGATATTTGTACATATATTGCAAAATGATCCCCGCGGTAGGTCTAATGAACATCTGTCACCATACAAAATGTTTTTTCTTGTGATGAGAACTTTAATATACATCTTCTTGGTTACTTAAAGAAAAACTTCCGAGTTCTTTGCGCCGGCCTGGAGGAGCGAGGAAGCACCAAGAGGTGGGCTTTGGTGCCTCTGGGGAGACGTCATCGTTAGGGAGCCAATGAGAGAGCCAGCTGTAGGGGCAGCTGTCACTCCTAAGGTCATCGTGGGAAAAAGGGAACGAGGAAAACATTTCTGTTTTGTGTACTGGACACTACTTCATTTACTCGCTTTACTGATGCCGTACGAGCTGTGATTGATCCCTCAGGTTGAAACAGCAGAGTCGTTTAAATCCTTCGCATCCGTGATGACGTCTTACAAGGCGGTATTCCAGAGCCTCACGATTCGCCCGCACCCTGCTGCTCCGACCTGGCCTGGCTCTTAACCAATGGCCCTGGTGGCTGGTGGGGTGGCATTTCAATGCCACAGCACAGGCTAATCTGCTTGTAAGGAAAGTATTTCATCTCAGAGAAAAAAGGAAAGAAAAACAACGAGGAATAGGTGAGACAAAGAGAAGAGCTGGAGTAAACGCAAACTGACTGCGTGAGCCATAAACGCACCAATTCTCCAACGGAACACCGCGTGCCGGATTCTCCATCGGAACACCGCGTGCCGGATTCTCCATCGGAACACCGCGTGCCGGATTCTCCATCGGAACACCGCGCGCCGGATTCTCCAACGGAACACCTCGCGCCGGATTCTCCAGCGGAACACCGCGTGTCGGAAGTGACCAAAAGTTAACGCGCAGAAACCAATTGCAGCGGCGCCTGGGTCAGTGTGAAAGGGGGAACCGCAGAACTCGCAGAAGATCCATAGAGAATGGCTTTATACACTCCAAAGAGAAAGAAAGATTTTTATAAACATGACCCCAAATACTCAAAACATGAAGGGCACGTTGAAAGCACAGCATCCAAATGAAGATATCCCGTGAAGGGGAACCACGAAAGGCCCCGGACAGCCGCAGCAACCTTGAGGGGGAAGAACGGAGTTGGGGGCATCATGTCACCTGATCGCAGACTGGACCACACTGAGGGCCACAGCAACCAAACGGCGGGGGACCGGCCGGAAAACACTTCGCCGGGCGCCTGTGTTTTCACGTGCAGGGTCCGATGTGACGGAACAAAGCCGTCCCCCGAAGAGAGCAGCGCAGGACATCTGTGTGACAGGTGACCGAGAAGGGCTTGTACCCAGAGCATGTAGAACACCGCCCCAAACCCCCGGAAGAAGACAGCTTAGCAGGGGTGCCGTCCAGAGGGCTGCACGGGCGTTTTGCAGAAGGAGCCACGCAATGGCCAACGAGCGGGGAGAAACGGGCTTTGCCTCGTCGTGTGTCGGGAAAGGACACGTCGCCCCAGCGAGGGGCTGCGGCCCCGAGGGGTTCGCTGACTCTCTGTCGGTGTCCACACTCCGTCTGGGGGCTTGCTCCTCGTTACGCAGCAGATACGTGCGCACAGGCCACAGTTAAGTCTCAAAAAAAAGGGGGGGGGGGAATGAGAGTTAAAACTGGTAGTGCAGCCATTTCTTAGAGAAAAACTTCTATTCTGTCTTGGAGAAGAGAAGAAAGCGGATTGAGAAAGAAAAGGGCAACTTCGCAGGCAACCAGCCAGCAAGGAACTGGCCGGGGCCGTCACGCTGGACGCGGTCACTCTTCCGTGCGTCCCACGTGCTCCGCTCCCTGACTGGCCAGCCACGTCCTCACGCAGCGGGAACAGAGAGCCGGCAGGAGACGTCACGCAGCCGAGGATGCACTTGGAATGCGTCCGTCGGGACCTTCTCGCTGCTGAGCGAGGACTTCCGCTTGTCCCTCGGCCACACACGGCACGTCCCCAGTTCTGACGCGAGTCCCGTCCTGAGGTTTTACAGACAGTGCGGCTCGCAGTGCAGATGGGCCTGCAGAACGGACTCTGGTCTGATGGCCGTCACACCTGCCTCACTTGGCTCTGGGTTCGCGAGAGAAAGCCCCACGGACTCACCTGGGTCGGGAGGAGCAGGGAGCGGAGGCGGGGGAGCCTGGAGCGCCCCGGGGGATACTGTCGGGGCGATTCCGCTCGCAGACGGCCTGTTTCAGCAGGTTCTGGAGAGCGCCTTCGCTCCCTGCTGTTGCCGGGCCACTGTGCCGCTGGAGTTTCGGGCGCTCACCTGGAAGCCGAGCTGGGAGCGGGCAGGTAAGGCCGGTCGTCGGAATGACGGACGTGCCATTCGAGAGTCACCGGGAGCAGAAGCAGCCCAGGTGTCCCCCGCCCCGGCCCCCACCCCTCACAGCCTTGCTCTCTTCAGGGCTGACCCACGCGGGCCGTTTTGGAATTTCTAGCTCATTAATTGGTTTAAACACATTTGTGTTGTGACCTTCGGATAACGAAGGTCCGTGGTCATTTGTGCAATAGGCCACTCCGTCCTGAATCCCCTGAGAACTACTGGAGAAACACGTGTAAAAATACCAGATCGCAGACATCGCCGCTGGCAGTCGGGGAAGGGGGAGGCTAACGAGGCTGGGGACGTGGAGTCGTTTGCTTTACAGTCGGTGCAGATTTCTCCAAATAAGGCCGGGCAGAGGGGGCACAGGCTGACCGATGCCTTCGGAAGAGTCCCCTGGAGGCGGTTTGCCGGCCGAGCCCTGTGGGTCGTGGGGCGCCGTGGCCGAGGTCGGGTGCGTCCCCCGACGCCTTGTTCACGGACGTGGACCAACAGCAGGTGAAACTTGGCAGCCGTCAGAGCTCGTGGGAGCTCCATGGAGCAGAAGCCGGCCCGTGAGCTGCGGCTGCTCCTGGACATGTTCGTTTTCCTGTTCCATGGCGTTTGCAGCATCCTGGGAAACGAGGCGGGTTTTCCAGGGACTGGGCGCTGCGGACGGGCCAGGGAGGAGCAACGGCCCGGAGCTGGGCCTCAGCGCCGTGGGCCACCAGGCCTTCCCCCTCCTCCTCCTCCTCGGAAACACAGGCTGCTTAGGGAAACTTGCCTGCTGCTCCGGTCTGCCTGGAGAATGGCAAGGAACTTATAAAAGTCCAAGAGCGTAAGCCACTCTCGCTGAATGTGGATGCCTTCTCGTATGACTTCCTCCTGCTTTTCTGTCAGCTGGGAAGTTTTAACAATAAAAAGGTTACAGCAAAAACAAACAAACAAAAAAAAAGCATAGGGATCCACTTCAACAGAACAACTCAATGTGGTAACGAAGCCAGTGCTCTGGGCCCAGAAGGAGGAAGCGCAGAAGATTCATTTCTGAAACGAGTGATTTCCGGAGGAAAGAGAACGAGTTTAAAATGAGGCTGTTTATGCTTTTAGTAAAACTCTGGAAAATACGCGATCGTGGAACGAGAGATGGAGGTCAAAGGGCGAGCTTGCTCGGGGACAGCCTAGAGACAGAGCGGGCGAGGCGGAGGAGAGGGCCGCGGTGGGACAGCCCGTTCACACCTGCCGGGGAAGGACCGGGATTCTCGGAGCGGCTCGAGGTGGAAGGCTCTCCCCACGACGCGAGGAGTCGGGTGCGAGGCAGCGAGGCGCTTTCCCAGAGTCCAGCTGCGGAGGGGAGGGATGCGGCTGACTCGGGGGAGGACCTCGGAGCTCGGAGTGGTGGCCCGCAGCTCGAAGTTGTCCCCGACCCGTTAGCTGAGTGCGGGAGAAGAAGCGTCAGAACTCCCCGCGGTGAGAGAGAAAACCGTGTGCGTGCTTGGACTTTTACACCCGAGTTTTCATTCGCTCGGCGAGACCCTCGGAATACGTTTCCAGGCTTGATTTGGCTGTGAAAGTATCCCGCTAATAATGTGCTCGTCTTAAGCCGCGAGAACTTTAAAAAAAGTGAGGAAGAGAAAGGAAAAGCCAAATGTGAAGTCATACTGTTCTTATAGAAAATGAGTAATGGTAAACGTTTAAAAGTTTTGAAGGAGAATAGAATCTAAATGATTATGTGACTATAACATAGCATTAATTGAGATAGTTACTGGAAGCAATAAAACTAAAGAAATCGAAACATGGTCATGACTGTAGTGGGGAAGGTCTGTTTAAACGTAGTACCAGTAATAGAAATAGTTTATAAATGTGTACGAACAATGGGATGGTCCAAATTAAAATATAGGAGCCAAAGAAGGGAAAGAATTTCAAAGCTCTGTCCAAGTGCTTCCTAGCTTAGTCCTTACAGGGCTGCTACGGATGGATGAGAGTAAGTAAACGCCCGGCGTTTACTTACGAGAGTAAGAAAGCTGGGCGTGTCTGCAAGCGGACAACCCACGGAGAGCGTCCGGGGACGGCCCGGCCGACCACCGGCCAGCCCAGCCCCTCTGGCGGCCGGCGCTGGGAGTCCCGGCAGCTGCTCGGCCTCCCGGCGCGGTCGGCTCACTCTGGCCCCGCGGCAGCCCGGGGCTGCGCACGGGATTCTGACGCATTCCCGGGGGTCATCTCGCGTCACCCCGACCCTGGGTTCCTGTCTCGGAGACGTCTTCTGGGACTCCATCTGGCGCACGAGAAGATTGCCGATACCGACTCGACCAAATGTGAGAAAATAAGGCCCTTCTCACAGCCCCACTCGCACACACGGGCGAAGCACTGATGGGCTTCGAGGGTCAGGCGGAAGTGACCGGAGGACTTTGCACACGACACCCCGGCCCACGGCCAACCGGAAACCGGGGGCTCCCGGAAGTCGCCTCCATCCCGCGGGGGTGTCCCGTGGGAGGCCGCGGCCCCTCGGCGCCGGGGGCCTTTGTCCTTCTCACCTCGCCTGGCCCTCGGTGGCTGACCCCGGTCGTCCCTAGCAGCGCCTCCGGGGCTGGCGGCGGAGCAGGTGAGCAGTGGCTTCTGCTGACCTAGGGGCTTCGGGGCTCTCGTCTTCCCCCCAGAGAGCAGGTCACGGGGGTGGGGGGTGGGGGGGGGCTCCTACACCAGGCAGCGCCCGGAGGCTCCGCCGCCGCCGCCGGCTGCCCGGGCCGTGCTGGCCCGGCCCCATGTGAGGGCCCAGCGCCCGCCTTGCGTTGCTCAGGGGCCGGCTGCGTCCGACCAGCCCTCCCGTCCCCGCCAGCGTTTCCCAGGGACAGTTGTCCTCCCCTGTCACCGGGACCAGGGAGGGCAAGGTTGGCAATCCCCGAGGCACGCCCTCTTTACCACCTCGGCAGTCCTGGGCTGGAACTTGGGTGCGCCCGTCGTCACGGGGACCGGCGCTCCACAACCTAGAGAGCTGCTCCCCGAGGATTCCCCAGGTCTGTTGCACTTTTTAAAAGTCATTTTTATTGAATGATTTCGTTGTTGTTCAAGTACCGATGTCTGCATTTACTCCCCACCACTCCCCCCATGCCAGCCACCCCACCTCCCTCCCCGGATTCCACCCCCCCTTGGTTTTGTCCGTGAGTCCTTAACAGTTATTCCTGAAAACGCTTCCCCCCATCGTCCCCGCCCCCCTCCCCTCTGGTCACCGTCAGTTTGTTCTTAATCTCCGTGTCTCTGGTTCTGTTTCACTCGCTTGTTCGTTTTGCTGGTTCGGTTCCACGTAAAGGTGAGCTCGTGTGGCACTTGTCTCTCGCCGTCTGGCTCCTGTCACTTCGCATGACGCTCCCAGCTCCCCCCAGGCTGCAGCTGGCTCCGAATCTGAGAGCTCCTGTTGGAGTCCTGGGCCCGGCTCACGGTCCAAAAGTGTGAAGCCGTAACCGAAGTCCTTAAAGTCGTCGGGGCTCTACATGTTGTTGATTGCATGCTACATACCTATACTTAAAAAGTTATTTGTCACTGAGACTCAACTACAGCCCTGGCTGCTGTGGCTCAGGGGACTGAGTGCTGGCGTGCGCACCAGAGGGTCACCGGTTCGATTCCCGGCCAGAGCACATGCCTGGGTTGTGGGCTGGGTCCCAGTAGGGGGCGTGTGAGAGGCAGCCACACACTAACAGTTCTCTCTCTCTCTCTGCTTCCGTTCCCCTCTCTCTAAAAGTAAATAAACAAAATCTTAAAAAAAAGAATCAACTACAATTTTAAATAAATTCAAGTTTTTATCTGGGAAACTCAGACCCTGGCAAAGACTGAAGTAAACAGAAAGGCAGGCGAGAACCCTTACTTCTTGAGCATCCGAAGGTCCGGCCCGCCCCAATTCGCCTGCACCCGAGCCCCTCCCAGCCCCGGGGAGGGGGAGAGGCGGCTGCCCCGTTCAGGGCCGGGAGCCTGTGCGGCCGAGTTTTCACACGTGATCTTCGCAGGAGCCTGAGAGAGGGCGGAATGGACAGTGGTTTTGACTTGCCTCACCTAAATTACAGCACTTACCTGGAAAATTGCGTTTCCTGTGGTGGAAACCTGGCCGAGCTGCTGCGAGGAACAGGGGCTTTCCGGGCGTCCCCGGAAGTCCCTCGTCGTCCCGAGTCTGGGCCGCCTTGCTTTCAGTGTTGGTTCGGTGGTTCGTTTTTCTATCTTTATAGCGGTTGCTTTAAATCCCGCGCCTCCCACCCCCACCCCTGTTTTTAGTTCTTTACTTGTCGCTAAGTTAGGAGTTCTAGTCCCCTGAGGACACTGGCACCCACCACTGGGGACCGCCTTGGGGGAAGTGCTGTCTTGATTGGAGGAGGGTCAGTGCGGATCATTTTAAGAACTGTTATGATAGTTTCAGTGCCGGGCGTGTCCAGGAGGCGTTGGCATACGGAAATCCACCAAATGACAATGGAGAAAACCCTGCTTTTCCCTGTGCGGCTACCACGTAAAGGTGGAGCAGGCCCGACCCAGCTGAGCAGAATTACCGGTGGGTGCCGGACCCCGAAGCTGTGCAGGCTGGGAAAGCGTGGCTCCCCAGAGTCCCCCCCCCCCGCCCACCGCCCAGAGGCGTCTGCAGGAATCCCTTCCACCCACAGCACAGAGGCCTCGCCGCCACTCAGCGAGATTCGGAATTCGGTTTTCAGTTCTAATGCCTTCCAGTCTAAGGGCAGACCTAAGAAGGCGAACTCTCAGTGTGTTCACCCTGGAGACATGCGCATCATCGCTCCTGTTTTGGAAGTGTGAGATCAACATCCGGCTCGGGCGTCTGCCTGCAGGCCAGCCAGCTGTCTGGTCTCTAATTCTCCGGGCCGGGTGCCAGCGGGGAACTTGACGCCCCCACCCGACCTGACGGACCAGCCCTGGCGCCTCCAGCCTTCTTCCTGAGCTGCCCCGCTCCCCTCGCCCTGCGCGCATCTGTGAAGGACCCTTCTGGTCCCTAGAAATGCCCGCCTCCGTTTCGAAAGGTCTCTGGAACGCCGTGCTACCACACTCTCTTTAGGAAGCCGAGGCTGCCCTTGTCTCCTTGCTGTAAGATACCTGGGTTGGAAACTGTGTGTGACGGTCAGTGACAGCTGGCTTCCGTGTCGTGCCTTTTATGTGTGAGTCACAAAGCCGTTGGCAAAGCCTCCCTCGGTTCTTGCAGCCGCCCTGGAGGCCAGGCCCCACCAACGCTGTTTTACGGGGGGGCACGAAACAGGCCCCAGCAGTTCCCCAGCACTGCCTGGGATGGGGCGTGAGTCAGTGGGAAAGTCGGGGAACGCACTTGAACTTGCGACACTCGCCTTGAGTTCGATGCGGTCAGACGGGCGCGGCCTCAGTGAGTTGGCGAGGTAAAGGGACACTCGTTGCAGAGGGTCTGCATGAGCAGCGGATGTTCCGCTGAGTTGTTTGAGCCGTGTCTCACCCTAAGTGAGCCTGGGACTGCGCTGTAGGTCTTCCTGGCGGCTCGCCACGGCACGCAGTCTTTTTCCCACGGTCAATGGACCTCGGAATTCAGCATTGAAGTCTACACACGAACAGGAGTTTGCAGGACCTGAGGAGGGGGCTTGGGGTGGCTTCCGATGTGCGGTGGACACCGCGGGGCAGGGAGGCATTCGGAACAGTAGAAAAGGCAGTGCAAGACGACCAAGCGGCCCCATCGACCCCGTGGGACGCTTCTATCCCAGCCAGTGACCGCGAGGAGGGGGGCTGGACGCTGCTCCGCATGGAGGTCAGCCAGGGCGTCCGGCCTCTGCTGCCCTTGGACCTGGGGGCGGTCTGTCTGCGGAATGTACCTGGAGAAGGAGGCTTTGTCAGGCAAGGCCAGAAAGTGGCCCGGGAGTGACCCACGAGCCTCTCTGTCGCAGGGGCAGGCCCGGCACGGAGGGCGGAGGGGGCCCCTGGTGTCTGCACTCGGGCGGGGTCGCCAGAGGCCGGGCTCCGCTCCCCAGCTGTGCACCCCCCGCTTTTCGATTTTGCTCGTCCCCCGGGGTTAGCAGGCTGCGGAGGGCTGGGCTGCGTCACCCGAGAGGACGTTTTAGTCCGCACCACACGGCGCGGCGCAGCTCCGCGCGGCAGGCCGACTGCAAGCCCACACCCGTGGTCTCCTCCGCTCTGCGAAGAGGCCCCCTTTTAACGGCTGCGTAGTATTCCACTGTGCAGAGGAGCCCAGCTTTTTATCCACGCGCCTGCTGACGGGCAGGGCTGCTCCTGGGCTGCGCGCACTGTGCAGGACGCTTCAGCGAACGCGGGGGAGCGCGTGTTCTCTCCAACTCGCACTTCGGGCTTCTTCGGAAGCGCACCCAGAAGTGAGCTCGCTGGGTCCGAAAGCAGTTCCGTTTTTAGCTTTTTGAGGTGTCTCCCAGACGGCCGAGGCGGGCGGCGAGGTGCTGTGAGTCACGCCTCCAGAGGTTCCCAGCAGGCTGCTGGCCGTTCGCCCCCCCCCCCGAAGCTGGCCGGCGGGAGGTGTTTGCCAGGATCCCTTTGTTTGTGAACTTCACCTTCAGCGGAAAAGAGGAGCGGGGAGAGAGAGAGCACCGATCGACCGAGCTCTCTGCTCTTCCAGACACGGGACCACAGGCACCCCCAGCTTCTCCCGCGTCGCGTAACCGCTGACTCCGCTTTTTCGCTTCCGTCTCTTGATGGAATGACAAGCTGGAGTCCTTTTCCACCGCAGCCTTTGAGCGCACGGCTGGTAGAAGCCTGCAGTGACTCACCCGCGTTAAAACAAGCCAGCCAGCTCCCGAGGCCACGACTCTGACCTTCAAACACCACTGGGCCCGGCCCCCTGGTCGGAGGGAGGGGCGTCCCCCCGACGCCGTGGAAGGGGCCAGCTCGTTTGTGTCTCGCTGCTCCCAGGTCCCCGCGGGGTGGCCCTGGGAAGGACAGCACAGCCCACACACGGCTCCGCGTCCTGCTGTTTGGGGCTGTTATTAGCCTTCAATTGCAGACTTGGGAGCTGCTGCGTGGCTGCGTGGCTGCGTGGCTGCGTGGAGTGAACACAGACGGGCGGGGCGTTCACGCAGGGGCGCCCCACGAGCCTCGCCTGGAGCTGGGTGCCGTGCGGTGTTTAGACGGCAGCCTACCTGTCGCCCTCAACCACGTGGGCGTCCACCGTCGTCCCCTTTCCAGCCCCGTGGGAGCCCGCCGGCACGGCGAGCAGGACCTCGCCGCGGTTTTGGTGCAGGAACGCCACCGACCCCTTAGGCAACGCTGAAGGGGCCGGCTTTGCCGGAGCCCCGACGGCTGTGTGCGGGCGGCCACGGCTTCCGTCGCGTGGGCGTTCAGAATCGATGCGAGCCCAGCGGGGTGACATCAAGGGAACGACGCCCCACTGTCTCCCTGGATGGAAACAGTCGTGGACCGTTCAGCAGGCGCCCGCTCCCCTCCCCCGCCACCCCCCCCCCCCCGACAGAGACTCGGCCGGAAGGGCCGGTGGTTTGTCCGCGGTAAAAACGCGTCCTCTCTGCGCTGTTTCCGTGCAAGTGAATATCCCTTCACTCTACGGGACACCTGGGGGGGAAAGACACTGAACCCCTTTAAGTTCACATTAGAACAGTTCAGAGATCGCCGGAGCCCGTTCCGCCGGCGTACTGGTGAGTCCGACGAGTCGCCGCTGCCCGTTTTATCAGAACACACTCTCTCGGAGTAAAGCTCGCTCGGAGTAAAGCGGGACCTGGCCACGGGGCGGCCCTGCTCAGCCCGCTTCCCGTTAGCGTTGGCACCAGAACTCGAAGGGTTGCCCCAGGGACCCTCGCCGGCCTGCGGGCACCGTGCTGGGGTCGAGGGTCAGGTTCCTGAGCCAGCTCGCTCTGCGGGTGTCCGTCTGCATTCTCGTCCGTGGCAGGTGGTGCCACCGCCACCTCGAAGCCTACGAGGGAGGTCCCCTGTCCTCGGGAAGCCCCATGAGCTGCGAGGCCGTGTCTGGTCAGTGGCGCTTGCCCATGTTCGGAGCGGACGGCAAGCCAGGGCGTGGGGTCCGGAGGGAGACGCCGAGACGAGAGAATGGTGGTGTTTCTGGTGTTCCTGCCAGGTGGACGCTCGCTGCGCCCCAGCGAGATGAAGGACGATGCCGTGTGGGCCGGGCGACCCGTGCCTTTGAAGCTGCCCACTGACCTTCTGAACCCCGGGGCTCAGGACAGTTCAGAAGCCTGGTGACTTAGTTTCCAAACCACTAAACTGTCTTTACGAGGGCGAAGGCTTCTCCGCCGACGATTAACCTGCAGACTCACCGGGGTTCTGAGGCCGGCTGGTCTGAGCCACAGAAGCTGAGGAGGCTGGGGGGGGCCCCACCCAGGGGGGGGCCCCACCCAGCAGCAAGGACGTATAAAAGCTCCGAGCCTGAAGGGACAGTCACACCTCGGGAGCCAGCCGCAGCCAGCTGTCCGGAGCCTCCGTCTGCACCATGCCCTACAGCTACTCTGCCAGGACCTGCACTGCCCGGCCGACCGGGGCCCCCTGCCCTGTCTCGGCGGGCCCGGCCGCCCCGGGCGCGACGCACGAGGTCGACTACCTGAGTGGCCTCTGCTTGCCCAGCTCTTTCCAGACTGGCTCCTGGCTCCTGGACCACTGTGGGCGGGAGGCCAGCGGCGAGCCTCCCGTCTCCAGCCCCGGACAGGCGAGCTGCTCTCGGCAGACTGTCTGTGTGTCCAGCCCCTGCTCAGCTCCCTGCAGCCGGCCACTCAGCTTCGTCTCCAGCAGCTGTAAGGCCCAGGGCAGCGCCTCCGCCACGGGCCAGCTGGCCTGCGGGGCCCCCAGGACGTGCAGGCGCCCCTGCGTGTCCGGCTGTCGGAAAACGTGCTGAGCGCCCAGGAGCCGGTGCCGGGTCCAGCGTCTGTGAGCCGCCAGCGCCCGGACCTCCAGCAAGCCGCCGGCCCTGCCCACCCCCGGCCGCTGCCCTGTTCTCGCCGCCCCCGCTGGCTGCCAGCCCTGGCCGAGCTGCCTTGGGCAACCTGGGGTTTTCCCGGCCAGCACCCCGCTTCCTGGAAGGGCTGATCCCTGGGGGTGCGCACGCCTCGGGATGCTTCCAGAAACTTCCCCGGCCACGCCCCGGCCCCTGGTGGTTTCGACACGCTCTAGCTTCGCTGCTGCGTCTCCTGACTTTTTGTCTCTGAGGGAAGGCACTGTCTTGCTCTGTGTGTTTCAATAAACCTGCGTTCCTTGGCATGGCAAACGCGTCTCAGAGTTCCTTACGCGTGAGGGGCTCCGGTCACCCCCCCGTGCTGACTGGGCTCGGATGTTCTTTCCGAGACCGAGTGGCACAGCGATGGCGCTCGGGGACCGGGACGGGCGCGGGCGTTGGGACGCGCAGGCAGGTGGCGCACCCTGTCCTCCGTGTCTCCCCCGGCTCGTCTGGGCTCCCAGCGTCAGCTCTGCGCTGGACGGAGGACGGCCACCTGGGACACCAGGTGGCGTGCAGGGGGGGCGGCAGTGGAGGCGGGCGGAGTTCCCAGGGTCGCAGTGGAGGGCTTCTGGAAGATCCGTCTGTGAGCCGGAAGGTGTGGAGGAGGGTGGGGAGCTGGGCATCCGGCAGGCGGCCCCGGCTCCTGCGCTCACCGGCCTTGGGGCGCTGTGAGGGCGCTCAGCTCTGGGGCTCAGGGAATCTGGGTGGGAGGCCCTCAGAAGCGGGCTCCAAGGACGCGGGGGCCTCGCTTCACTCCTTGGGGCCTGCTCTGTGCTTGGCCCCTGGGGGTCAAGGGCAGAGCGCGTCTCAGGGCCGTCCACGCGTTCGCTCCTTTGGCCTCTCCTGCGACGGGACGCCTGGCTGCCCGTGGGTTTGCGTTTGTTCCCATCTTCCCTATGTCCGAGACGCAGCTCCGTATTTCCGTTCAGAGTTGCCCAAGGAGAAGCAGAAGAGGAGGCTTCTTACAGGACACGGAGACGCGGGAAGGAAGGAGTGCGAGCCCCGGCCCAGCGCCTCCTGTCGCGCGGGGCCAGGTGCCTGCGGCAGGACCCCCCCAGCCCCCATCTCTGCGCCTGCGCACAGAGCTTCCTCACCTGTGCGCAGGGCTGTGCGGAGAGGTGGAGCGCGCCCGTGATTTTCGGAGACAGGGAACATTTCCAGTTTCTCCCATCGCTGACTCTACTCGTAAGGGATCCTTCCCATCCGAGACATGCTTCCATGTGTGGCGCCCGGGAATCTCTCACCGAAGTGAGACATGGTGTTTGTCACGCAGTGGCTGGGTCCCCGGTCCTTTCGGAGTTGATGCGCCGGCGTCCGGAAACGCTCTGGCTCATGCTGGGACACAAACCTCTCGGGGAGCCCCACGGCGTCCCTGAAAGGCTGGGGCTCGCATGGCCCCCCTTCTAGGTTTTAGTCATTTCACACGTTACTGGGAAAATCTGAAGATTTTCAGAGGTCAACCAATTATTTTTCAAAATACTTTATGTCTTCCCTGAGCTTCCTAGTTGTCAGCGGGCAGAGGTGCCTTCTCTTGCATGCGAGGTGGACGAGCGGCGCCCAGCGGCGTCGGTGTGCAGACCAGTGCGAACTCGCCTTTGCTCGGGCGATTCCCCTCGGAGCCGTGAACACCCAAGGGTGTCTGGTGGCCCCGCCCAGCTCGTTCCTTGCCCTCGTTTCTGTTCGGGGAATCGTCTGTTTCGCTGTTAGAACTTGTCTCTTCGCACTTTGAAAGTTTTCTTCGTTCTTTGCTCGGTTTCGCCATAAATAACGAGGTTTCGGGTCTGTCCGGAGCACAGTCTTTCGCAACACGGCCGTGGTGGTTTCTTTCTCCTCTGGGTCCGGGGACTGGAAACAGCCCGTCGCCGTGGGGAAGCGGGTCGAGGGGCTTTGGCTCAAACCCGGCCCTGCCCCTGGACCTCGGGGGTGTTCAGCGCCCCGAGCTGCAGCTCCCGTCAGAGGCAGATGGTGGTGGCACCTGAGGTTCTCAGGAATACGCCGAGATGGCGTGGGCAGCCTGTCACCCGATGTTAAAGTGAGGCTGGCCTCCTCTAGTTCCTTTGCCCGCTGGGGGCGCCCTGATACTCAGCGTCCGGGCCGGGGAGGGGTGGGGGGGGCAGCTTCCTGTCTCTTCCCGAGCTTCTCTGGCTCCGAACTGTGACTTCAGAAGAACCAGCTCAGAGCGTCGCGCCTCCTCCCTGTTCTGGTTCAGGTTCTGTTCAGACCAGCGATTCACACAGCCCCCCTCTCCCCCGCTGGTCACAGAGCCTGCCGACGCGAGGCCTCTGTGCGTGTCGAGGACGGTACGGAGACGGCAGAGCGGGGGTGCGGTGGGCACCGTCTGGGCCGGGCCACGCCAGCCGGCCCTTCTCACTGCTCCACCGCGCTGACCGTCCGTACACACCCTTCCCCCCGCGAGTCTTACGAGCTCTGAGTCCCCCAGACTCAAAGCCGCGTGCTCCAGAGGCAGGTTGCGCTCTCAGCCTTTTTCATAGGTGTGTTGTAAAGAAGCACCCTAGGAGAAAAGGGTGGGGAAACCAGCCATTTTCCGGGGACCGGAGCACCTGAGTGGGGCACTCACCTTCCGCGTGGGACGGGACCAGCCAGCGTGAAGTTCCACCACGCTGCTCAGAACACCGTGCAATTTGAAGCTTACGACGGTTTACTTCTGGAATTTTCCACTTCACGCTTGTGCACTGGGGTCCACTGTGGGTAACTGAAACTGTGGAAGGTCTCGTGAACCTGCAGAGAAGGGGGCGGCTGCACCCTCGCCGCCCGCTGCGGTGTCTCCGTCCCCCCACTGTGGGCTCCCGTCTCTTTAACGCTTTCTTAGCATAGGTGTGTCTCATTTGGCAGAGGGGTCTGGGGCGTACTTATACTAAAGTTTTGTTGTTTATCTGAAATTCAGACGTAACCAGGGTTCTGTGTCTTATCTGTAAAATTCTGCAGAAGTCCTCCTTAATCTGATACTAATTTTTGAGTGAAAAAGGGTTCCGTGGGCTCAGATGTTTGAGAAATTCAGCTCCAATTAATTTAACATAATTTGTTCCCTCACACTTTTCAGAGTCTTATTTTTTTAAAGATTTTATTTATTTATTTTTAGAGAGAGGGGAAAGGAAGGAGAAAGAGAGGGAGAGAAAGAATGTGTGGTTGCCTCTCATGTGCCCCCTACTGGGGACCTGACCCGCAACCCAGGCATGTGCCCTGACTGGGAATCGAACCGGCGACCCTTTGGTTCGCAGGCTGACACTCAGTCTGCTGAGCCACACCAGCCAGGGTGAGATTTTTAATATTGCTTCTTTGTTTTATGAATTTCTGCTAGAGAAGCCTACCACTCAGATCTTTGTCTATCCTCTCTTCATCTCTCTGCATCCACGTTTTTGGACCACGCCACTTTTTAATCTCAAAGTATGACGAAGCGGGACCCATTTTGTGAGAGGTAGTTTGGAGGACACCGGTGGCCGGCAGGGCCGGGCAACACGGGGAAACACGCCTGTGGGAGGGCCCGCGCTGTTTCTCTGAGGCAGGGAGGGGTCGGGGGACCGGCGCGGGGACCTGAATCCGAGCCTCCCCTGGGCACGCCCGAGAGCAGGTCCGGCCGAGCTGGGAGGGTCGCCGAAGCCTCCGCTGCACACTCCACACTCGGAGAGGGGAGGGCTCAGACGGGCGGGCGGGCCGGCCAGCTCCCCCTCGGGCCCCGCCCCCAGGGTCCGTGGGCCCCGCCCCCAGGGCTCCGGGTGCCCCGCCCCCAGGGCTCCGGGTGCCCCGCCCCCAGGGCTCCGGGTGCCCCGCCCGGCTGTGCTGTCCTGTCCAGCGCACGCCGTGTGAGCGGCTTTCAGGGGCAGCGTTCGGAGCAGCGCACGCCTCCGTGCAAAGGTAACCGCAGAGGAAACCCGTGTGCGTGAGCAGAGGGCTGACTGAGCTGGGCAGGATTCTGGAGAGCGGCCTGGGCCTTTCACAGCGAGGCATGGCGTCGAATGTCAAGCAGACCCACCGCCAAACGGCCAAGAACCTTTGGCATCTTAAAATGGCTTTCTGACTCTTTTCTCCGGGGAACTTATTTCTGTGCAGAACCTCTCAAGTGGGCAATTTGTCAAAGCCGCTGGCTGGGCTCTTCCCGGGGACAATTGATGGCTCTTTCGAGTTATGATTGGATTCCTTTCCTCCTCCTTCCCCTCCTTTATTTCTGACGAGTTGGCTTTATTTTCCCATTTTACCCCTAACTTTGCACACTCGTCCCTGGCACAGGAGATGCCTCCGGAGCCAGGCCGACAGGAGTTCCCAGTGACTCGGAGGGAGGTGTCCTGTGTGCACAGACAACCAGGGGACACCGGGAAGACTCCGCAGGCTAAGCCGAGGGCTCAGTTACTCACTCATCCAACACCCGCCCCCCCACCCTCGCCGGCCCGCGCAGTACGCACTGAGCACCTGACACTAACTGGACAGCGTCTACCGTGAGGGCGCTAACGCAGGGAGGACGGCCTAGTTCGCGGAGGGACAGGTCGTGGGCCTGGGCGGCAGGTAGCTTCCCTGGTGGTGGCCCCGTGACGTCTTACAGTGAGTTCAGGGAACAGCGAGTTCCAACGTGGCTCCAGAGTGCTTACTACAGATGGAAGACAAAGTACAAATCAAGAACCTCGCCCTGGCTGGTGTGGCTCAGGGGACTGGGTGCCGGCCTGAGAATCAAAGGGTTGCCGGTTCGATTCCCAGTCAGGGCACATACCTGGTTTACAGGCCAGGTGCCCAGTAGGGGGTGCACAAGAGGCAACCGCACATGGATGTTTCTCTCCCTCTCTCCCTCCTTTCCTCTCTGTCTAAAAATAAATAAAATCTTTTGTAGGAGACCGTTCTGCGTGGCGTGGGCCCAGCTCCCACTCAGAGATGCACAGGGCCCACGCCCACGGATGGGTTCTCCGTGGGGAATCAGGCCTGTGTTTGTACCTAGGCCGCTCTGAGTCTTGCTTTTGCTAAAACTCCCCAGTGTGGAGTGTAACCGGTTCAACACTTTTCCCTCTTCATTTGCTCCTACCCCTCTTCTGTGACGTGAATAGCAGCGTCATCTCCTTTGTCGTCTGTCAAAGGCAACCCCCTAAAGTGAACCTGTGCAGAGTAAATGGGGACCGTGATGTCGTGGGGAGAACCCAATAAAGGCTGTCATGGCGGAGGCCGTGGGCTTTCGCTCCCCTGGAGAGAAAAGCCATGCTGCCCCTTTTCCTCCACCGGACTCGGTCGTCCGTGTGAATGTCTCATCTCATCCATAATGACTCGGACACTGCGGGTGGTGTCCGTATCAACCTTTAAAAACAAAGAATCTCTTTGTTGACGGTCGTGACCGGGGTGTGAGGAACTGGGCCTTTTCGCAGAGGTGGTTCAGAGCCGTGGGCGGGCGCTGGGCATTCTTCCCACCCGGCGTCCAGCGGAACCAGGGACGCCGGGCGCGCCAGGTGACACGCAGAACGCCCGGCGCTCAGAGGTGACTCCGGAGCTTCCGCCCTGGGAGGTTGGGTGGTTGCTGATGCCCTCCCAGGGGAGGGGAACGGGGCGGAGGGAGGAGATCGCTGGGAACACTTTTTGTTCAGAGATTACGGCACCCGGGGGGTGTGGTCACATGGCCTTGGGACCTTCGGGCAGGGGCCCAGCGTTCCAGCACGGACAGTTCTGTGGGTGAAGGGATGGAGTGATCGAACGCAGTGCGGTCCACGTGGGGACCGTCTCCCGCCCAGGTTTACCCTCCGTTATGGGTCACCTCCTGTCTCTGGAGAGAAATTCGCACGCTCTCGCTCACAGATCACTGGTGTGTTCGGGACACTGAGGTGGTGTGATGACGCTTTAGCTCGGCAGTTGCTCGGCAGGGGGGCACGCACGGGGACAAACTAATTAACTTGAGTAAGCAAAGAGCAGTCCCTTGGGAAACATTATAGACGTATGAGTTTAATAGCTTCCCACTGACTTTGGAAATACAGGATGTAGTTTACATGATTTGCTGGAAGTGCTTTCACTTCTCTGCAAAGCAAGTACGTTTCTTAACAAGCCACGAAATAGTGAGATGCGGAAACCGGATTTTCCAAATGCTGAGTCTGCCCGTTGAGAGGAAGTGTCCTGCGGTGGGGCCGTCCTTTGCGACGAGGGAAAGGATTCAGACGTGTCCACTCAGCAGGTGGCACAGACCCCAGGAATGCGTCCCCGTTGCCCCGAACCCTCCCCTCCTGTCTCGGACAGCGACCCTGTTTCTTTGGGAACTTGCTGTTGGGGGGCGAGGGGCCCATGACCCGCAAGGTGCCCCGGCCGTGCGGGTGCATCCTGGCGGCAGGCGTGGGCCCCGTGTCTCCCGCTGGGCTGGGGCGTAGGGGCTCCCTTTCCGAGGGCTGCGCCCGAGGCTCTGGAAGTCAGGGCTCAGAGGCCACGTGTGGCTGTGGTGTGGCCACTGACCGTGGCCCTGCTCTTCCGGAGTCAACGGCCGTCGAACCGTCTGCTAGCAGATCCCGAATCTGCGCCACCTTCCTGGCCGGCACCTCGATTTCGGGGGTTCTGCGGCGTTATTTCTGCGGATTGTGCGTCTGTGCCGAGGGTGCTGGTGGCGTCCCCGCAGATCACACTCCGCACAGTATCGGACGGGGAAACTGCTGCCCAGATGTTTGAAGACATCAGCACGTTCTCTTCTCTTCATCTCTTCGCTTCTGCGGTTTCTGTGCACGTTTTCGTGCGGATAAAAGTGACGGCTCCAGTCGACGCGCCTCGTCCTCCATCTGAAGCGTTTCGTGTCGCGCCCCTGATGACGGCCACTTGCTCGAGCTGCAGTTCCGCAGGTTATCAAAAGGAAATAACTCCTCTCTTCTCTCGCTCAGAAAAAAATATCAGGTGGAATAAATGTAAAAAATGCTTGGTGAATACAAGCAGAGCTGGCTTCTCCACTGTAGGTGCTGGCGAAGCTTCTTACGCACACATGACCCTAGGTGCATGGAATATACTTGGAACACGACTCGGAATGCACCCCAGACAGCTGCCCACCTCGAATCTCTCGGAGGACCAGAGTCTCGCCAAGCACACGCTCTGAGGCCGCGCGTTAGGGTCTGTACACCCACTGACGGGTGGGTAATTCTTGTGAAAGTGCGGCTTGTGAGCTTAGCTATCTGATTTTATTTTCAGTGTTCGGGGGTACACAGTCACCACATCTTCCATGGTTCTTGTATAAGAAGCAGCTCTTTCAGGCCCCAAGGCTCACCCCTAGCCTGCCCTGTCCCTCGCTCCGCCGGGCCAGGAACCGATTCTCAGGGCCCCTTCGGTGCACCGCGCTCCGGGCTGTCGGGCGTTGCGTCCGAGCTCCTGGAGGTGCAGCCGGTGTCGGTGGTCGGCGTGAGGGTGTGCGTGTGTGTGTGAGAACCGCTTCGCATCCTAGGACCTCTTCGTCAGATTTCGCGTCGGCTGCCTCTGCCTGGTAGAAAGATGGGGAGCTCTCGCTAGCCTTTTATTTTGAGGAAAAAAAGGGTACATACCAGACTGGCTAGAAAATTTTGCTAAATGGACGAGCAGGGAGAAGCGTAACGCAGCTCAGCAGACATGAATGAAATGAATGTCTAAATGACACCCAAGACGGGAAGGGGTTCAAGGAACCACGAGAGAAGCCACGGGCAGCCACGCCCACGCCGCTCCAGCGTGTGGGCCTTTCCCCGCGTTTCCCCTGCGTGCCCGTGTCCCTGCCCCGACGTCACCTAGGCCGGCATCACCTTGGACCTGACCGTTGTGACAGCTGGCTCGCAGGTTCCCCTAATTATAACTATCCGAATTAATATTCTCACTGCAGAGTTACCTCTCGGTCAAACTTCCTCACTTCCTAATCAGCCGCGAAGGTTATCGAGGCGGAAAGGGCAGGACGCTGGGTGTGGGGTGAAGAAGTCACAGCTCCTCACGGGCTGTGCGACCTTGAGCGGAACTTCTAGAGGTGAAACTGCTCCCACCTGTCAACCTTCTACGATAAAACCCTTGCCGCCTAACTCCCAAGTTTGCTCTAGGATGTAAACAATACATGAAGGGTTTTCGTAACCTTCGGAACGAAACATGTATCACGTAAAGTCCTTAGGCTGGGAGTCTGTGCCTTTCCAGGTCCCTGCCAACCACTTGCTCAAACGAGTGGGCTGTCAGGGGCGTCTGGCCTTGGGGCACCTCGGGGCCGCGCTGGAAGAAGAGTCGTCTTGGGCCACACGTTAAATGCACTGCAACATGTAATCGCAAAGAAATCTCATCATGTTTCAAGTGAATTTGTGATTTTGTGCTGGGCCGAGTTCACAGCCATCCTGGGCCGAGTGGGGGCCGCGGGCCGGACACCCTCGGTAACGCCTTCTTCTCTGTTAGCGCCCTGGGGCAGCAGGGGGGCTCAGAGCAGCAGAAGCGTGTTCTCTGACACCCGTGGGGCCCCAGGCCTGAAGTCGGGGTGCGGCGGGGCCTCCAAAGGCTCCCGGGGAGGACCTTCCTGCCTTTCCCGGCTCCTGCGGGCTCCCGGGGTCCCTTAGCTGTGGCCACGTCACTCCCGTCCCTGACTCAGTCTGCACCTGGCTTCTCCAACGTCGCTGTGTCTTCTCTTTTTCTGTCTCTTCTCAGGACATCTCGTCGTTGCATTTTGGGTCCACCCTAAGTCAGGGGTGGTCTCATCTCAAGATCCTTGACTTAATTCCTTCGGCAAAGACCCTGTGTCCAAACAAGGCCATGTTCATGGGCACTGGGAACCAGGACTTGGACACATGTTTCCAGGGCTGCCGTTCAGCCTGGCCCACCTTCCCAGGCCACTCGAGGCGATGTGTCGGGCGAGCGTTTCGTCTGCGGTTGCGCAGTCTTCAAGTAGCTGAGGGGGCAGAACTGACCGTGACCAATTAGATGGGACGATGACAAGGACCACCCATGAAGAGCTGAGCATCTGTTTCTTCTAATTCAGTCGTTTTCAACCCTAGCCGTGTCTCCCATGAAGAAGCACCACTGTTTCACTTCCTGTCCGAGACGTGGCGCTGGCCCAGCTCACTGGGGACTCATGGACGCTGTGAGCTCGGTCACGCTGCAGGGCTGGCCGGGACCTCTGCCTGTCATCTGCCCCCGTCCCTTGTGGTGTGTTCCTCTTTGGTGGCGTTAAACGCCACCGAGTACAGTTGTGCCACAAGCCAGCACACTATTCCCAGCCAGTTTACAAAGGTCCTCTGGGTGTCTCCACGCAAAGGTGAGCCCGGCTGGGAAAGGGGCGGCTGCGCTGGCGGTGATTCTGTTGATGGACTCGGACTAACCCCGACTCCTGGCGCCTGCCGGTCCAGTGCGAGCCTCTGCAGCTACCGTCCACACTCATGACCTCCCCCTTTGCTGCATCCCAAACCTGCCCCCGACCCCCTCTCCATCCCCCCAAAACAGAGCTAGCGAGGGGACGCATCTCAAGAGAGCCAGGTGGCTTTTCTTACTGCGAGAAGTTTAACGCGGGACGCTGCCTTCATTACACTTCGTGGGAAGTTCACATTTTTTTTTCACTCACAAGAATGAAAACACACAGAAGCTGCTTGGCTAAATGGTGGAGAATCTTCTGGATTTGCTTACCTAACGTATTTCTGCTCGTATACTTCCAAGAGCTTTCCTGAGGAGGCACACACACGTGTCATTTTTAACTTTTAAAATGCTTGAACTGAGCTGTGATTGCTTTGCGGACTCTAAGTGAATTTCCCTCTCTCTGACGCTAACAGCCCCGTCTGGGTCCTTGTTGGGGCAGTGAGATGGTGGCCGGAGATGGGCAGGTGAAGAAGGGCGTCCGGCTGTTTGTGCTGGTGGCCCTCATCAAGGCACTCAAGCTTCATCTTGTTCCTGGCGAGGAGCGGCGGCTGACGAGACAGCCAGTGAGCAGGTGGGGGACCCCTGTGTCAGCTTCGACGAGGCCGTCCGAGCCCCCCGCTGGAGTGCTGGGTGGAGTTCTTACTCACATACCTTGAGACCGAGGCAGGATGTTAGTTTAACCCTGGGTTCCTGGTTTTTGAACATTGACTTATTATGTCTTTATGTTTTAAGATAAAGGAAGGTTCACAGCGGGTGCCAGCAGAGGCCGGGGAACTGTCTCAAATTCCCGAGGGGCCCCCTGGCGGGAAGGGGCCAAGCCCACGTGGAGAAGTCTTCTAGGTGACTGCTACCGGCCTGGGCTGAGGCCAGTTTGCAAGTCCTCCCAGCTCCTCCTGTCTTCCCGCCCGAGGCCCCAGCCTTGTACCGCAGTCCAGCCACCTGCCGCGGTCTGTCCGAATTCCCGACCCACAAAACCACGAGCGTGACGAAGTGGCTCTGGGTCAAGGCCACCGACATTTACTGGTTTGTTGCCTAGTGATCGCTGACATGCTAGGCTTGGGTCGGTCTTCAGCCATCGTCTGAGAGCTTGTCTACTTGTCACTCCACCCATCTCTCCACCTCCCAGGAATTTGTTCAAACACTTGGTGCTTTGGTGGCCCCTGAGAACTCGTTCTGCATTATTGAAGACCCAACGTTGCAATCCATTATTGTGGCTCGTGGCTGTTTTATTCCTTTAATAGCATTTTAATGAACTCTCAGAAGGGGAAGGATATACGTTTACATGATGCGTTCGTGTCTTGGGTCTTCTGAAGACTGTGTAGCAGCAGCACCCGTTGGGAATTACAGACTCCTCGTGGGTTACTGCAATCTGTTCTCCACGTTTTCTAACACAGCGGCGTTCTAGCCGGCTGGGGGCCACCCAGATAAAGTCTGTATGTTCCGGCTTCTCTTGCAGCTAAGTGTGGCTGTGTAAGTACTGACCAATGGAGATGAGTAAAAATAATGTGCCCCTGACCCTCATTCTCAACAGAGGTGGGTGTGTGTCTCTTTGGCAGCTTCCTTGTGTTGCTGAGCTGTGGGAGATGCCAGGGCCTCTGACTAGGACCTCCACGTGGGCTCTGTGTTTTGAGGTCAGCGGAACTGACCACCGACATTGCCTACCTTTGTCCTGTTACATGTCAGAATAAACTTTTGCCTTTCAAAGTCATGTTTATGTGTCCTCTGTTGCAACAACCGAAAAAATAACGTACATCACACAAACACACTGTTTTGTGACTGGGACTCAGGGAAAAGTTTAGGAGAACACCGGTAACACCGTCTCCAACGGTGATGACAGCTGGCCCTGGCCTGGCAGCTGCAACGCGCCCACTGAGTCCGCCCTCGCAGCACCCGGCCGAGGAAGTGGCTCTGACTCTTCCTGCTGAGTCCACGCAGCACAGCGCACAGGCGGCTCCGCAGCCTGCCCGGACCCTCCCAGCTGGTCCTGGGGAGGCGGGTCCAACACAGGCGGCCTGGCTGTAGCGCCCACGCTCCCATCGCCTGGGCGGAAGGTTGACTCTGTGTGATGCTCTGCGGCGTCCGGCCTTTCCAGACCGGAAACGCAGGTGATCGGGAGTCGTTCCACCACACGGCTTGGCCAGGTGTGGCGCTGAAGCCGTTAGGGGTAAGGGAGGACTTACGTTCGTGGAGACGCACACCAAACACGCTAAATGAGCGCTACTACCGATCCCAGTGGTCAGCGGGCGCTCGACCCACAGGGCTCCTCCCACGGCTCTTCAAATGTCCCCCTCACCGACATTCACACGGAAATAAGGAAACACACACAAACCTGACCACGCGGTCAGCTCTCACAACCCGAACACGTCCGTGAGGTCTGCAGGCCCACCAGCAGCCACAAGGCCTGTCCCCAGGGGTCGCATGGCCCCTTCCGGGCATCACAGGTTGCTTTCGAGGGGACCTCGCCAATTTACTCTGCAGTGGCGGGGCTTCTGTCTCGTCGTGTGTCTTGTATGTACGCACTTTTGCCTCTTCGAAATTCACAGATGCAGGCGTTGGGGAAGGTGGGCCTTCCATGGGGTCACACCCTCCAGGGCCTGGCAACCTTCTGGGATGACATTTCCAGCTCCTGACTCTGAGCCAGACTTTGCATTCTAGAAACTTCTACCCCGGCGTTTCTGGCCCTACTCGCCCTTCGGCTCTTCCATGCGGGGTTCTCTCTGCGGTGACGTCAATGGGCTTGCGTGTGTCAGCTCGCAGGGCTGCTGACGGCCCTTCCCTGGGCGCTCACACGGGGCTTGGCAGCTTTTGCTCCAGTGGCTGCGTCTCTGGCTCCGTGAGCTGTGGTTCCAGAAAAGGCAGGCATGAGGGCAGTGTGACGCTGAGGCGGACTTGGCTCTGGCCAAGGATGTGACAGTCACCGAAACGGGAAGGTTTGGCTGCGTCGGAGCCACACTTGGCACCCGACACACAGACCGATCCTGCCATTCCACGCCTTCCTGAGCTTCGGCGATCATGTCTCAGCTAACGACAGACTGGCGTCCCGGTCTCCCCCCCGCAGCACAGACCATCTGTAGTTGTCACAGCCCCAGACTTTATTTACTCACCGCCGAGCGGGGTGGGTGTTGATTAATGAGTCACTTTTCTGGCAGGAAGTTCTGAACGCCGTCTACAACGGCCCCAGGCTTCCCGCCTGGGCGGCTCCTGCACTGCCCTCTCAGAGCGCTTCACGCCGACACTTCCCGTCACCACTGGGTGGGCAGCCGTCTCTGCCACCCGCTCGGTGTCCCCCAGCTCCGCGCCATCCCGGCCCGCGATCCTGGTGTCTGGCCCCAGAGGCTGCCCCCACAGCAGATGCCACTGCAGGCGGTGGGTCCCCAGCTCACCCCCAAGTCTGTCTGTCTGACGTTCCCCCGACCCCTCCTCAGGCTGGATTAATCTGCCTGAGTGGCTCACAGAACTTGGGGAGACACACTCACCAGTTTATCACAGGATGTGATGGAGGACACAGGTGGTCAGCCGGACGAAGGCACACGTGGGGTGAGGTCCAGGAGGGGCCTGAGTGTGGGGGCTTCTTCCACCCAAACTGTGGAGCTCGGGTGCTCACCCACCCAGGGGCTCTCGAGCCCCCTCCTGGGTGGGGGGATTTATGGAGGCCTCCTGAGGTCAGCACGCCTTCATCCTCTCCCAGCCCTTCTCTTTGCTCAGGAGCGTGGGGACTGGGCTGGGAATCCAAGCTTGTATCCGTGGCTTATTCTTTCTGCTGCCCAGCCCCCACCCAGAAGCCCACCCAGAGGCTCCTCATTTCCTGCCCCCCAGGAGATGAGCCAGGGGGACTCAGGAGCCCTGTGCCAGAGCGGGGGCGGGGGGCACTGACCAGCACATGCCGCCTGTCATCTCACGGCCTCAGAGGGTGACCAGAGGTCTTTGTTCGGGTCTGCGGAGCCTGTCTTGCATTTTCCATGGGGGAGTCCTAAGTAGGTGGGGAGGCCCTGCCGGCCAGTACTTGGGGGGGTGGTGCTTTCTGACTGGGAGAGGGCCCCGTGCGCCGGCTCTCGGACCTCAGGCATTTCGGGAGGTACGTGCATGTCTGGGCCCTTGCCGTGGTCTCGCCACCAGGGGGTGGGGTGGGGTGGGGTGGCGGGAGCCTGGCCCTGCCCCCCACGGCCACCAGGGGGAAGGGAATGACTGAGACCTCTGCCTGGAAAGAGACCGTAGCGGCCCCTCGTCCTGTTGGAATGTTGAGGTTGATGTTCCCGAAAAGACCCCTGAAATGACCGGTTTTCCTTCCCGGTAACGACCTGGCTGACTTGTGTGCCGGGAGCACTAGAGGTTTTGCTGTGGAAAGTTTCCATTTCAAGTTTCTACCGTGGACTGCACGGTCAACGGCTCCGGGTGTTCGAGGCCGTGACCCTCCTTCCGGGGGTCAGGGCCATAGCCTCCCTGCCATCGGACGCTGGGGCCCCGCTTCGCTCGCTGTGCGGCCACCGGACTGCACCCAGCCTTGAGCCCGTGGGTGTGGCTCATTCAGTGTGTGTGTGTGTGTGCGTGTGTGTGTTTGGGGCTGCGTGCCCTGCGCTTCGTTTTACTACTTGACCGGATACCACGAATCTGTGTAAACTCTTTCTGAATTCTCCTCTCATTCCTCCTTTGGGCCGAACTGCAGTGGACAGACCACAGATGTCGCCCAGACGGGACTCCACAAGCTGTGACCCCCCCCACCGAAGCGCAGCCGACGGAGCGGGCCAGGGCGCGGTGCGGAGGTCACGGTGCGGAGGTCGCGGCAGCAGCTCGTTGGGTTTGGAGGTGCTGCCTTCGCCCCGTTGTGTCACATGGCACGCGGTGTTTTCAAGGTACAGGCAGGAGCCGTGGTGCCCAAGGTCTGTCCGGAAAAAGCCCAGCCAGTGTTAACATAGTGAGAACGGTTCGCGTGACATCGACGGGACCTGGCGGCCAAGGAGCGTGGACTGGAATGCGCATGTGTGAACAATGAGGACTTCACTGCACTGGTCAGTGGGGGTGGCAGACACTGTTGAGTGAGCGTGTGCCCTGTGTGGCCGTCACAGTCAAAATGACTGAGCCAGTAGAGCAACAAATCGCATCAAATTTTGCGTTAAGCTTGAACATTCATCCGTGGAAACTGTTCGGATGATTCAGAGGCCGCAGCTGTGGGCAGCTGGTGACTGGCAGCTTCATCACGACAATGTGCCCGCTCATGCATCACGTCTCGTGCAGAGTTTTTTGGTGACACATCCAATCACCCAGGCGACTCGGCCCCACTACAGCCCTTATATGATGCCCTGCAAGGGCAGTTCCGGCTTTTCCCCAAACTGAAATCACCTTTGAAAGGGAAGAGATTTCACACCATCGATGAGATTCAGGAAAATACGACGGGGCAGCTGATGGCGACTGGGAGAACCGTGTGAGGTCCCAGGTGCCTGCTTTGAAGGGGACGGAGGCGTCGTCGTCCTGGGTACCGTGTGTCTTGTATGTTCTGTCTTCTTCAGTAAATGCCTCTATTCTTCACAGTACATGGCTGGACAGCTTCTGGACGCCTTCTAAACAGACCTCAAATGTGCGCGCGCGTGTATACATAACACTTTCTCTACCCATTTCTCCGCGGACAGGCGCTGAGGCGGCTTCTGCGTCCCGACTGTTGTAAGCGCGCCGCAGTGAACACGGGGCGGGGGGGGGGGGGGACACGTCTCTCAAAGTAGCATTTCCTTTTCTTCCGATGAGTGCCCAGGAGTGGAATCGCTGAGTCATATGACAGTTTTATTTTTAGTTTTTGGGGTGTCTCCACACTGCTTTCCACTGCGGCTGCCCCGGTCTGCGTTCCCACCGACGGTGCACTGGGGTCCCCTTTCCCCCGAGTCCTCGCCAGCTCTTGCTGTTTGTGGATTTATTGATGACGGCCGTTCTGACAGGGGTGAGGCGATCTCTCACTGTGGTTTTCATTTGCCTTTCTCTGATGGTCAGTCATGTTGAGCATCTTTGCAGGTCTGTTGTCCGTCTGTCTGTCCTTTTTGGAAAATGTCTGTCTAGATCCTCTGCCCATTTTTGATCAAATTGTGTTCAGTTTTTGGATCTCGAGTTGCAGAATTCTTAACTTTGGATAATCTATATCTAATTCAATACGATGCGAATGTATCAGAGTGACTCTAGGTTTTGCTCTACCTCATTTTCTAAAATCTTTAGTGTCAGATTCAACGCCCCCCCGCTCCCCCCCGCCCCCGGGGTTTCTGTCCATCACGCCAATGAAACTTTGTTGCCTGGACTGTGGAACTCACCCTTGACCGGTGGAGTGTCCACGCTGATCACCAGCAGCTGACGGTAAGTGATGCTGCTGGGCTTGTGAAGTGAGCTCCATTCTGACGGACCCACTGGGCGCCGGACACGTCCTCGGGGGAGACTCCGACCCCTGTGTGTCCACCCAGGGGCGCTGTGCCTTCTGCCGCTGGGACTCTGGGCCGTGGGTTTGACGTCATCAGCCCTTTAGTAGCGTCTTCCATGGGATGTGCCTGGCATTAGCTGCCACCACGAGGCCCTCCCTGGGCCCCCGATGGCCCCTGTGACCTTGAGCCCCAGGTCGTGGGCTCCCTGCGTGTTCTGTGCGGCTGCGTTTCCAGGTCAGTTTTTAGGTCATGGTCGCCATCAGCCCCTGAGCTGCCTGCATGGCTGTGAAGAAGCCAGCGTGTCTGTTTCCAGAAAGTATCTCCTTTGATACTGAGTAACGGAGGGCAAGCTTCCCCAGAGTTTCCTGTTTCTCTGTTTTCTCCGTTCATTGTGCTTAAAGGAGGTGAAACTTTTCTGTTTTTACTTTCTAATAAGTAGTCACAACTGGTAAATCAACTGTGGCGTTCACTTCTTTTCACTTATTTAAATTGTTTCAAGAGGTGTGCCTTGGGCCAGCCCAAGGAATTGCTTTTTGTATCGATTTTCTGCGAAGCGGTTACTCTTGGACGACAGTAATGAGCCATGGGTTGGAAGTATATCCTTTACGTAAATGATCGGGACTTTGCTAAAAGATGATGGTGCGTATTGATTCTCGGCGCCATCTG